>OY856409.1:505723802-507208802 GCA_963693085.1 Alisma plantago-aquatica
ATTCTTTGTTTGAAGGTGGACTGAGGCCCCATAATTACTGCTTGCCTGTGCTAAAAAGAGAGACACACAGTACGTTATCTCGTATCTTAGCACACTTCTTTGACAACATATTTATTATTGACGCAATCTGTCCAATCTGTCTATTTGGGTCTCGATGTGGTAGTTTATACATATGTAGTCATTTGGAAGAGACCTTAAGCGATACTATGTAAAAATGAAGATAGCACTGCTATTTTATGTTTGTATGTCTACCTTAGGAATAGGCTTATTTTACAATTATTAGTATATATGCTCTATGCTTTATATTTAGTTTTGTTTTAGACTTGTCTGTCTTTAGCTTTTCTTTTATCCCATATCTACTTGTTAAAAAATATTAGCCTATTTAGTTAATAGCTTAATTAGTCTATTACGTACATGGGCCTGTTTGCCCTGGCCCATTGGGTTTAGTCCACTTCTTTGTAATTGCCTCCTCTCCTATATATAGGATAGGGGTGTACAAATCAATACTGAACAACAACAACGATTACAGTGTCTCCCACACACTTGTCAACATAATTCTGTTTCTCACTTCATCTCTTATCCTATAAAAGAGAGTATCTCGTCTTTGTTTTAGACACATCAAACAAAGATAATTTCTCTCTATATGGTATTCGACGGTTATGATCCCCCTTATCTGTCCAACCCTAATGCTTCCCACCTCCCTCATCACACCTTGTTGCTTCTCTCTATGCCCCTATGTGGGTTTGTCTAATCTGTTGATACAGATCTGGTGCTCCTGTTGCTGCTTAGTGTGTATATCACAATACATCTTCTTCTATCTCTGCGCGCGTCATCACCCTATCTCTCATGGCGGCTACGGATCCTCCTCGGTCTCTGTGTTACCACCGTGGAACTTGACGAATCAAACTATCATCTTTGGTTGGCTTCATTTGTGCTCCATGTGAAAGCCCAAGGGCGATATTCCCATATCTCTTCTGCTGCTCTGGCCCCTCCCGTTGCATCCGTCGATTACAAAGCCAAACAAGCCTACACTCAGTGGACCAAAGATGATTCATGCATGATGACGTGGATGGTTAATAGCACCGAACCGAAGACCAGTTAGCCTCTCCCCCGTCTTCAAAATGCAACAGCCATGTGTGATCAACTCTCCCATGTGTACTCTTACCAATAGAACCCGAAGGTCTTTGATATCTTCAAGAATCTGTAGAAAAAGGAGTATTCCACTGAGAAGATTATTACAACCAATTTTTGGCTCGCTGGGATGAATACAAAGTTGATCATCCTCTCTCTTTTGACCTCAAAGAAGTTCAATGCCAACACGTTGAATTGCAACTAGTTCTGTTCTTGGCTGGCCTCCCTTACTCTTTCTCTGGTGTTGTAGACTAGATCTTATCCACTGATCCCTTGCCTACTTTACGGGATGTTATCAAGTCCGTTCAACGCCTACCATCCATGTCATTCCTACTGTATACTTCCTCTGATCACTCTATTCTTGAGGTCCGCTTCAATGACTATGGTAGAGGCCATGGACGTGGACGGATTCGAGGTCTTAACTGCTGTTCTGGCGGTGCTGGACGAGATCCTCCACTTGGATCTAGATGGGCACAACCTCCTATTGACAGTTGCTTTTGTAACTTTTGTAGGCGCACTAACCTCACTATAGATCGATGTCGGGCAAAATATGGTGAATTTGTGTGGGCAAACCAGGTCACCTATGATGCTTCTGAAGATCCATCTACTGGTGCCTCTAGTCTACCCTGCCCACGGTTGAGTGGATTCGCTCAAAGTTTGAGAAACTCCTTGAAGCTCACCTGCCCTTGCAGCCTACTACTCAAGATGGAGGTTCTTCTGCTTTACTTGCTTCCACTGCAACTTCTGGTAAAAACAAATGGGTCGCTGACTCAGGTTCTTTTGCTCATATATCTGGATGTTCTAAACTGTTTTGTGCTCTATCTGAAACAACTAGAGTTCCACCAATAACAGTAGCGGATGGAACTCAGTCCCCGCTGCATGGCACTGGAACTATTTCTCTCATTATTTTCCCTTAAAATCTGTGCTGTATGTTCCAAGATTTCCTCTCAATCTTTTGTCAGTCAGTGAAAGTAAAATTATTAAGAGCCTTCAGTGCTCTATCACTTTTGATACCGAGGGTTCTGTGTCAGGATCTCCTAACGAAGATGAGGATTGGTTCGCACCATGAAGGACCAGATGGACTGTACGACTTGAACATGCCACAATCTGCTGTTGCTCTGCTATTATCCTCAGTAATTGGACTATAATGTCACTATCGTCTGGGACATTCATCAGTTGCGAAACTGTGATGCTTATTTCCTAAGATACCTTTTTTTTCTTGAGATACCTGATAAAACTTTTCTTTGTGAATCTTGTCATTTTGGCAAATGAACTCGGGTTGTGTTCCATAAGAAAAAAGACATTAGTTCTAAAAGTCTGTTTGATATTGTTCATGCTGATATATGGGGACACTTTGTTACTAGCCTCTTAGTTTCCTATGTTATGACTTTTATTGATGACTATTCTTGGGCAACTTGGCTATTTCTTTTAGAAGACGACGTAACATTTTGGACACTATTACCACCTTTACCGAAATCCAAACTCAATTCAATAAAACTATCGAAAAGTTTCAAACTGATAACACCTTAGAGTTCATGCAAAAACCATTGGTGTGTTTTGTACTGCTCGCGGTACTATCCATTAAACTTCCTGCTCCTTCACACCACAACAAAATGGTGTGGTAGAACAAAAAAATCGCCATCATTTTGAAGTAGATCGTACTATTCTTATTCAATATCATGTCCCTAAAACTTTTTGGCATGAAGCAGTCTCTACTGCGTGCTACTTGATTAACCACATGCCCTCATCTGATTAAAAAAATCAAGTCCCCAATGCTATATCCAGATGTGCCTCTATTTTCTGTGTCTCTTTGCATCTTTGGCATCACATGTTTTCTTAAGAATCTTCGCCCTGGGATATCTAAACTTGACCCCCGCTCCACTAAGTGTCTTTTTTCTGGGATTTCTAGAACTCAAAAAGGATATCAGTGATGATTCTGCCAATTGACAGTGGTTTGTTAGTGCTGATGTGGTCTTTTCTAAACACATGCCGTACTACTCTGAAAAAGGGCCTACTTTATCTAGCGATCTACTAGATCCGACTCCACTCCCTCAGGTTGTGTAAGATGAATCCACTGAAGCAATTGACGTTCTTGCTCCTCCCCTTAAAGTTTACCAGAGAAGACCCAAGGTTACAGTCCCCTCCATGGCCCCTCAACAACCAAATCCTTCTTCGTCGACAGATCACACCATCTCTCAGGTAGTTTCTGAACTGCACCTTTACATAAGTCAACGGAAAGGTGTTCTTTCCTGTATTCAACATCTAGTTAGTAATTTCTGCTAGACTACCGATCTTGTTGCTAACTTTGCCTGCTTTACTGCTGCTATCTCTGTTGTTTCTATACCTAAGAATGCTACCCAAGCTCTCAAACATCCTTACTGGAGTCAAGCTATTGAAACTGAAATGACTGCTCTTCGTGATTGACAAAATTGGCATCTAGTTGATCGTCGTCAAGACTACTCTACAGTTGGATGTCATTGGATATTCACTATTAAATATCAGCCCATGGTTTGATTGAACAGATAAAAGCACGCTTAGTTGCGAAAGGTTATACTCAAATCTATAGGGTGGACTATTTTGAAACCTTTTCTCTTATTGCTAGTCTTAACCCTGTGCGCGTGCTTATATCTGTTTTTTTGGTGTGAATAATAATTCACCCCCTTTTCAACTTGATGTGAAAATGCTTTTCTATATGGTGACTTACATGAGGAAGTCTGCATGGAACAACCACTTGAGTTTTTTGCTCAGGAGGGGGGGGTTCCAAAGTTTGCAGACTTAGGGAAGCGATTTATAGCCTAAAACAAAGCCCTCCAACATGATTTGACAAATTAAGCCAGATCCTTCTTAAATTTAATTTTCGGCACTCACATTCTGATCACTATGTTTTTATAAGAAAATTGACTTCCGGGCTTGTTATTCTTATTGTGTATGTGGATGACATAATTTTGTCTGGTAGCAATACAAATAGTATTCAAGCTACTGAAAGTTATCTAGAACAACATTTTGTTACAAAAGATTTAGGCAAACTCAGATACTTCTTGGGGATTGAAGTTTCCCGATCTTCTTTTGAAATCTGTCTTTCACAATGCAAATATCGACTGATCTTCTTAATGAAACATGCATGCTTGGTACAAACTTACTAGCACCCCTCTGGATCCCAATGCAAATGGGGATGGTGAGACTTCAACACCTTATCCTGATAACCACCAATACTGAAGATTGGTTGGTAAGCTGATCTATCTCACTGTTACTAGAGTTGACATTACTTCTGCTGTTGGACTTTTCAGTAGGTATATGGATAAACCTCGACAATGTCACTGGGATTCCGTCTGTCATATCCTTAAATATCTGAAAAATTCTCCAGGGAAAGGATTGTTTTATCATAGACATGGGCACCACAAACTTGCTGGTTATTCTGACAATGATTATGTCGGTAGTAGATGTGATTGAAAATCTACCACTGTACTTCTGTTGGAGGCAATCTGGGTACACAACACAATAAGAAGCATACAATGGTTTCTCGGTCGAGTGCTGAAGCAAAATACAGAGCCATGGGTCATACGACTTGTGAATTGATTTGGGTCCAAGGACTCAATGAATTTGATATCTATGATCTAGATCCTATTCCTATGCACTATGACAATAAAGCCTCCATTTTTATTGTCAACGGTCCTACTTTTCATGAGAGCACCAAGCATATCGAGGTAGATTGTCACTTTGTTTGGGAATCTGTTCTCTCTGGTTGCATCTACACTCCTTACCTCCGGACAGAAGATCAGGTTGCTGACATCTCCACCAAGCTACTTCCCAAGACTCGCTTTACTACACTAGTGGATAAGTTGGCTATGTTTGACATCTATGCTCTAGCTTGAGGGGGAGTATTAGTATGTATACTTTATGCTTTATATTTAGTTGTTCTTTAGACTTGTCTTTGTCTTAGTTTTTCTTTTATCCCATACTGTTTCTCACTTACTCTCTTATCCTATAAATAGAGAGTGTTTTATATCTGTTTTAGACACATAAAATAAAGATAATTCGTCTCTGTAACAATCTCACCGTATCTTATATAATGGGCTTGGTCTAGTGGCCCATTAGTGTTTGACATCAAGTTTGCATTTGTACCTCTCCCTCTATTTGTGAGTAGGATATTCATAATTTTTAGAACACTTTCCTCTTTTTATTTTGTTTCTCCACAAGTTATTGGAGTAGGCTCTCTATGTACTAATCCTAAAGAAGCTCCTCATGACCCCATGCTGGTGAGCTGCCATTGCCTTGTTAATGGCTGCTAATAGTCCTCCCTTGCTTGTGTGCATCCTTTCTGCCCTTTGGATTGTCCTTCCTAGGGTTTAGCAACAACCATATCTGTTCAGGCTATAATCGTAGCCACCAACTATGTCATATATGACTACTAGCACATGTATATATGTTAGATATAGAAAAGTGTCGCCAAAGCATAGTTGTGAAATCAATTACAATTTACAACTATATAGGGTGTAAGGGAACACAAAATCATAATATATTTTATTTGAGAAGAATATCACAAAACAACGTTAAGGACTTTCTCACACATTTCATGACCCAATTGAGGTGCCACATTGTATTTGTGAAATCCAAGGTTTTATAGTGCATGCTGTGCAACAAGGCATTTTGTCTCAGTGATGTGACAAATAAGCCTCAAAACTATACGAGGTGTTTAGACACAAGCGAATATACAACCAGTAAAAATGAGATCTTGACAAGAAAAGAAGATTTAAGACTTCAATATAGCTAAATTTATATTTGTTTTGAAAATATAAGTTGACCTCATAATTACTTGAATTTGATACGTTTTGAAACGACCAAATTTTATTTTGATATAGAACCTTAATGGGTAAAGTACATCAAGTAATGTGTCAAATTTATGAATTTAGATTGCTGTAGCTAGAACTCTAGATAGTGCAAAATACTAGCACAAACTAATGGTTTAACACAGGTAATATACTAACAGAGATCAGTCGATGCATCACGGCATCCTCATCACTTAAGCTACTATTTGGGAAATTGAAAGAATCATCCATGTAGGCCTACCATTGTCATATCTATAGTATTTCTCCCTAATATTTCTCCTCTTGCCCATTCTTCAAGGTTTTCTTTTATTTTTTAAATAGAAATCCATCCAAATACATCGATATCTAGAATGAAAATCTGGTAATAACTAAAAACCATAATACAATTTTCAGTCCTGTACTCTTTCCCCTCAGTGTTTAATGTCCCTGTCCTTTGTTACAAGTTTTCTCTATAGTGGGAATTTTGATTGTTGTGAAATTCAGAAATCAATCATTGTTAGAACCTGGAAAGAAGGATAGAGGATCATCTGTATTTTCTTCCCCGCGTTGCTTTGATTTATGGTTATACATCATATCCCTGATTATTTAGACACTCTTGCATAAAAAAACTTGTTGTTTTAGTGCACATGTGAGGCTATTGCATCATGATAACTTGAACCATTTATGCAGCATAATGTTTTTAAATCAAACATTATTACATCATAACTTAGCTAATACCTATTTATTGAACTCTTTGCTTTATATCTAGATGCACTGCAAGTCAAGCTTAGATTTTGACGAGTAAAACCTAGTTAACTCAGGAGTCTCATCACCAAATGTGTTTCAGCAATGAACTATCACATTGGTCTCCATGATATAGAAAATTACATATTTGGTCCTATAAATTCATAATTATTACATTAAGTTACCAACAGCAGATTTTCAATTTACTTGCTTTGGAGTGTTTATGAAAGCATCTAGCTACGAATCTAACTTTGCATTTTTCTGAGCTGCAAGGAAACACATACATGTCCATGAACAAGGACATACACCTAGCATAAATTTTAAAAATATAGGACATGGATACTTAGACGCACCTTTGAGACAATTATGAATGATATAAATAACACACACACAGGTATCTTAAGTGTATGTATATGGAAACAAACATGTGCCACTGCACCTTTGAGAAACTTTGAAATGTGCCACTCAACCTTTGAGAAACTTTGAAAGTGTCCACGAGCTGTTTATTGTTTGCAAAAAACGACAATTAATCTCCGTGGAAATGTGCCGTGTTTTCTATATTCACAAAAGAGAAAACTCACTCCTATAAATAGGAGGAGGTTGTACAAGGAAGCAAACTGAAAACCCCAAATGGGCCACTTTATACAAGGGCCCATGTTACAGACTAAAGAAAGAACTTAAACAGAAATACACTTAAACAGTAAATACAGTAATATATCTCAAAACCCCCCTCAAGTTGGAGCGTAGATGTCAATCATTCCCAAATTGCAGCACAATTCCTCAACTCGCTTGCCAGAGTAATCTTCTTATCCAGTACATCATCTCGAAGGAAATGGCAGTCGAATTCAATATGCTTGGTCCACTCATTGAATACATGATTGCTAGCAATGTAGGTAGCGACACGATTATTACAATACATGGGGATAGCGTAGGTGATAGGGAACCCAAAGTTTGCAAGAATAGATTTAGTCCATAACAGTTCACAAGTAGTATGTGCCATTGCACGGACTACATTTTGTTTCTTGTTCCTCCAAGTAACCAGTTTACCTCCTACAAAGGTACAATAACCAGAAGTGGCCTCCTTGCAGACTTACATCCTGCATAGTCAGCATCAGAGTATCTAATAGCATCAAGATGTCCATTTCTTTTATAAAATAACCTTGTCCAAGTGCGTTCTTCAAATATTTTAGGACACGACATGCACCCTCCCAGTGACATTGCCAAGGGCAATCCATAAATTGACTAAGAATTCCTACAAAAAAGCATATATCTGGTCTGGTAACGGTGAGATACATAAGTTTACCAACTAGTCGCTTATAGCAATATTTATCTTCTAAGAGATGAGTGGACTCATCCCATAGATCATGTTTCGGATCCATAGGTGAGACTCTGATCCATAGGTGAGACTGCAAGTCGATAACCCAACATTCTAGTTTCAGATAATAAGTCTAGAGTATACTTCCTCTGTGCTAGAGATACTCCATTTTTGTTATATGTTACCTCAATGCCAAGAAAGTACCGAAGACGTCCAAGGTCTTTGGTTAAGGTGTTTCATAAGATAATTCTTTGTATCAGCAATCCCTGTGGTATCATTACCAGATATAATGATATCATCTACATATACAATAAGAATAATAATTCCAAAAGTGGTGGTCTTGATAAAAACAGAATGATCACACTGAGACCTTGTGAAATCAAATTGCGGTAGTATGAGAGAGAATTTGTCAAATCTTGCTCAAGGGCTCTGCTTAAGACCAAAATAGCCTTCTTAAGAAGACAAACTTTCCCAGAATACTCCCCCTCAACAACATAACCTAGAGGTTGAGACATGTAGACAGTTTCTTGCAAGTAACCATAGAGAAAGGCATTTTTGACATCAAGTTGATGCAGACGCCGTCCTTGATCGACAACAACAGAAATAAGAATACGCACAGAATTAAGACAAGCAACATGGGAAAAAGTTTCAAAATTGTCAACTTCAGATTCCTGTGTGTATCCTTTTGCAACCAATCTAGCTTTTAAGCGTTCAATCGTTCCATCTGACAAATATTTAACAATATATACCCTGCGACAGCCAACATGATTACTACCTGGAAGAAGATCGACAAGGAACCATGTCCCACGGGATTGAAGAGTCTCCATCTCCTCATCCATAGCCTTCTTCCATCCTGGATGGAGAAGTGCTTCTCGAACTGTCTTTGGAATAGAGATAGCAGATATTGCAATAGTAAATTTAGCCATGAAGACATTTAGACGATCTGTAGAAACATGTTTAGAAATGCAATATTTTGTGCAGACCGTTGTCCCTTCCGTAAGGCAATAGGCATCTCCAACTCAGAAACTTGACTAAAGTCAGTAGAATTACCATTAACTGGTGGTGGATCATCAGTCTACGAAGGGGTCATAGTAGGGGATACTTCAGGTAGAGGTCCTTTTGCTCCGCCGCTCATATACTTTTAGAACAGGGGGTGGAATACTCGTCGACGGACTGGATAGTGGAAAGAGGTACATTAGGAGACGACACCTGTTGACTTGGTTCAGAAAAGAATGAAGTGTCTTCAAAAAAGGTTAAATCCACACTGACATACAATTGGCGTTCAACAAGATCAAAATGTTTGTACCCTTTCTGTGTTCAAGAGTATCCAAGAAAACAACAACGAACAACTCGTGGAAACAATTTATCAACTCCAGGTTCGTGATTGTGGACGAAACAAAGGTAGCCAAACACTTTTGGTGGTAGGGCAAAAACAAGTTCATGTGGGTAGAGAAGTTGGTAGGGAATTTTATTTTGTAGGATGGGCGAAGAGATGCGGTTGATGAGGTAGTTGGCTAACAGAATGGCATCAGGCCAATAGGACATTTCAATTAGGAGACGAGCAACATCAATAAGGTGTTTGCTTTTCCTTTCAACAACACCATTTTGTTGTGGACTATAGGCACATGAGGTTTGATGGACAATTCCTTTAGAGATACAAATCTTCTGAAAACCATGTTGCCCATACTCAGAAGCATTATTAGTGCGGACATATTTAGGAGTAGCAGAAAATTGAGTTTTGATTTCATTCAAGAACTTGGAGTAAACATCTAAAATTTTAGAGTGATATTTTAAAAGATAAAGTCAAGTGGCACGAGACTAATGATCAATAAAGGATACACAATATCGCAGACCGGTACGATTACTACCACGACGGGGTCCCTAGATATCAGAATCAATTAAATAAAACAAACTAGGACTCCAATTATCACAACGAGGAGAATACACAGAGCGGTGATGTTTTCCAAGTTGACAAGATTGGCATCTAGATTTTTCAGAATACAAACTAGGAAATAAGGACTTCAACTTATTGGATGAAGGATGACCAAGCCGCAAGTGCCATTGATGCAAAGAGGTAGAGTGAGCCATAAGAGTAGTAGCAGGCAAATATGACGAGGTTTGTAGATAATAGAAACCATCTCCATCTTCATATCCCCACCAATCGTCTTATTCATCATGATATCCTGCATGGAGACAGTGTAAGGAAAGAAGGTTACACTGCAATTTAAAGGTTTAGTAATTTTACTAACAAACATCAAGTTTAAAGGAAATCTGGGCACATATATGACAAATTTAAGGAGATTGTTGTTAACATCCCTATTCCAGTGTTTGGAGAAGTAGATCCATTTGCTAGACGCACTGGAGGATGATATGTAGATTTCTTTAGATGAGTGAAAAGATTTTTATTACCAGTCATATGGGCCGTGGCACCAGAATCAACAATCCAATCGTCTTTTGTCGAAGATGAAGAAGCTCGAAGACAGGAAGGATCACCTGAGTGTTGAACAATGTTCGCCTGAGGTGTGGTGATAAGTGCAGAAGCGGGCTTGGATTAGCTTGTCAAGGTCAGACGAACTTAGAGTTACCATCGGAGGGGTAGCAACACTAGATGTATATGGAGACTCTTCATCAACTTCATTAGCAGAGACTTGGTTTGCCCGTTCGGGCTTTCCTGTTTCTTCCAAAATTTGTCCTCGGTATGATTAGTCCATTTATAGAAGTTGCAATACCGAGGTTGAAGAGGAGAAGACCCTCTTCCAGAAGACTGAGGAGGAGGCCCTCTTCCACCATTGTTAAGACCTCTGCCTCGTCCACGCATAGAGTTACCACGTCCTCGTCCAGCATCAACTAGGGAAACATGCTTTTCTTTGGTAGCAGAAGACACGGAGCGAGATAGCCGAAGATAAACATCGTCCAACATGAGTAATGGTTCGGATACAAGGATTTGTTGTCGGACAACTTCATAGCTGGGGCGCAAGGATGCCAAAAACTGGCATAACTGGACTTCATCTTGTTATTTTTGTAGTTTATTGAGATCAATAGATAATGGATGGTAGAGCTTGAGTTCTCCCCAAATACCTTTGGAGGTATCAAAATGTGAAGCAAACGATGTAGCTTCGTCAAGTCTTAGAGAATGCATGCGTTTATAGAGTTCAAAAACTCGGGAGGAATTTCCCTTATTGGAATAGATCTGAGCAATATGGTCTCATGCTTCCTTGGCAGTATTAGTAAACAGGAGATTGCTGGATACATGGGATTCACAGCTATTTAGAATCCAAGACAAGAGTTGTGAATCACATTCTACCCATTTCATATACTTGACTTTCACTTTTTGTCATTCGTTTCATCTTTAGGAGGAGGTAATTCAGTGAGATGCTCAAGCTTGCCCGTAGAGTGAGCAAAAATTTGAAAGGATCGTGCCCACAAAATGTAGTTGGATCCGTTGAACTTGACTGAAGTGACACATTTAGCATGTGTCTCCATGATCTCAGAGGAAGTTGAAGCCATAGAGCAATAGTGATAGCCCAAGAGTCTCCAAAAACAACAACACGGCGTGCCTAGAAAACGACACGGCATGTCAAGAGAGAACAAACTTCTTCATAGGCAAAGGACACGACGTGTCAGAAAAGGACACAGCGTGTCAGACAACAGTAGATAGTCTCTCGGAAAGAGACACGATGTGTCAAAAATAAGACACGACGTGTCAGACAACAACAAACAGTTTTTTCGAAAGAGACACGACGTGTCAAAAATAAGACACGGCGTATTAGACATCAACAAATAGTCTTCTGGAAAGAGACACGACGTGTCATAAATAAGACACGACGTGTCAGGTGATTCGCCGATTTGGGACACGACGTGTCAGAAAAGGACACGACGTGTCAAAGGTCGGGGCAGCAACAGATCAGAAACAGAAATGTCGAATCCAGCGGAATAAGGTCAAAAAGACCCTAAATAAGTGGCAAATACTATGATTTACCAAGAAGAAGCAGGGTGATATCTTGGATATACTCAATCATACCAATAATAGAGTGGACAGAGCCCTAGAATAGGTGGTCATGAATGACCCCAGTTCTACCAAACAATTCTTCGAAATAACAGTTCTTCATGGCATAAGAACATTGGAAGGATCGTCGACCATGTCCCTAGATCCTCTTGTTGGAAAAGAGGATAGGGCTAGAAGGAGAAGTAAATCCCCTTAGGCGTGATCAACAGCAGCGGTGTGGATGGAAGATGCGGCGGCAGTGGTTGATGGAGGAAGAGAGAGAGAGAGAGGGAGAAGGCGGCAGCGACAACTGGTGGAGATCAGGACTAGTATCCTGCTCTGATGCCATGTGGAAATGTGCCGTGTTTTCTATATTCACAAAAAAGAAAGCTCACTCCTATAAATAGGAGGAGGCTGTACAAGGAAGCAAACTGAAAACCCTGATGGGCCACTTTATACAAGGGCCCATGTTATAGACTAAAGAAAGAACTTAAACAGAAATACACTTAAACAGTAAATACAGTAATATATCTCAATAATCTCACATGTGATTTATCTGATAGGATGGTAGGACACAAACATGTGTCCATGCACCTTTGAGCAAATTTTGAAGATGTCTAGGATCTGTTCTTTGTTCACAATGAATGACAATTAATCTCACATGTGATCTATCTGATAGGACTGTAATATGTTGAAAAAAGCTCAACAAGTTTAAGATTGTGTTTTGCAGAATTTAATCATTTCATGGAGTGGGGTTGAGTATTGGTTTATTACATATTAGATGGTCCTAAGCCTAGTTGTAATGAAGCACTGTGCTATTTTTGAGCAAAAGGGACTGTACCTTTAGTACCTGTTCCAACTAGATAACTATAAGCATTCTAGTCATGTTCCTACAAATGGGCCCCTTGGGCAACTGAGTTTAACTTGTTCTCTATTGCTTTCAATGGGTTGGTAGTTTCCATGTGGGCTCCTGTATATCTTCATGCAGACCGCCGTTAAACAATGAACCTGTGTGGTTCCTTTAGATACAAAAACCTCTTATTTTGGCTAATATTTATGCTATGGAATCCATACGTAGGCATTCTGTATAATGAGTGTCTAGTCAGATCAGAATCTCTATACAAATTTGTATAAAAGCTCAAATTGTGTTTCACTATTATGCAGAATCCTAAAATAACTTCTTATGTGCAGTGTATTTGGTCATGCTTGCTAATAAATTTCAACAAATTATCTGATCTATATAGTTTGAAATGTGGAATTGTCTACCTCATCATCTTTTTCAGAAACTTGTTTTCTATGTACTCTATGGCTTATGTCTCTGTATCTCTTGTAGGACAGGCTATTGTGTTGGCTGTCACTAGTGGAAGTAAACAGTTTTTCCTTGGAACTGATAGTGCTCCTCATGACCGACGAAATAAGGAGAATCATTGTGGATGTGCTGGCATATTCAATGCACCTGTTGCATTATCACTTTATGCCAAGGTGTTTGAGCAGGTAATCTCTTGTCAAATATTAATTCAGTTGGACGGTTTTTGAAAACAAAATCCTGTTTGATTAGGGACTAAGAACCAAATTCCCGTTCTAGAGTTTCTGTGATAGCATTTCCCTTATTAAACAATTTGCTAAAGAATGACAAAATGGAAATGTCATTTACATTTTCTAGACAAGGTACCCACTTCAATCTCGTTTTCGGTGAATCTCACCGGATGTTTAGTGAAAGAAAGAAAACAAAAGGGTTATTATTACCAGATACACGGGTCAAAGGAGCTCAAACGTTGATGCATATCCTGACAGTGTACTACAATACTTTATGTATGAATCTAATGCAATGCTATATATTCTAAATGTTCCCACAATAATAAATATATGGGTTTTGAAGAAGATCGACGAGCCTCAGACACAAACATTAGAGAGATGTTTTTGGGAAAAAGATGACAAAGGTGGGTTTGTGATTTCAACTTTAACAACACAACTTTAATAGTTTACTTCCTTTGCTTGTGTCGGGTTAAGGGTAGATCAATTCTTTTTTATACTTCTTAATTTATTTATGTGGTATATATGTTACACATTGTATTCAGTTATATTTCATCATCATCTAAGCCTCAGTCTCAACCATGTTGGGGTCGGCTACATGGATCCTTCTTTCCCAGTCAGTTTTGTTATAGATTAATTTTAACCAACGAAGGGATTCCATAGATTTGGCCCTTCCCCAGCAAAAGGGATCATTTCAAAGGGGTGAAAACACGCCGAAACTCTTAGCCATCCACTCAAGTCCCCCAAAATGGGAACTCGATCATTATACTTGCCTCCCTTGTAAAACATGTATACTATACTGAATCTCCAAAAGAGCAACAAAAACCAAAACACTCCTTTTTGTATCTACATATCTAGTCTAACCCGATTCGGTATCTATCCAAGTAAGCTTGATGTAGGGTGCTCCTCTGACATTGTGGTGTACAAATCCCCCTATGTGTGGTGGTAGTGCATATGGGTAGCTGAAGACTTCTAACTCTATCTTGGAACAACTCCATCGTCTAATCTCCCTGGTCATGTTGTTGGCCTCCTTCGGTATATGTTGGCCGAAAACAGCCCACGGGTCAGCTAACTTGCTAATTACGTGGATGTGTGGAGCTATCATCCAGTGGGTGTGGGCATTGTGCCAAATTGTGTTAATCAACTTTATCTTGTTGGTCTCGATGATGGCCACTGAGGTATTGCCATCATCGCACATCTTCAAGCCTATAATAAGGCCTGAGCACATGTCGCGTCTTGGTGTATTGGGCTCAAGTACGGTCTGTACACTAACACAATTCCTCTAATGTTTCTCCTAACCATCCTCGCCATCCACCTCTTAATGTTGTTTATGCCGTTTGAATATCTTCCCAACGCCATATTGAGCTTGAGGTACCAGAAGTTAGAAGGGTGCCACTTCACAATCTCCAGGTGTCTAAGCATGGCGCGAGGCTCACCCAACCCCTGATTTCACGCATTCTAAAGGAATTCCATAGACCCCATGGTCTTGAGCCTTTGATCCTTGGCCTTAAAGTTCACCGAAGTTACAATCCCTTGCCTTGTGGAGGTTGTAGTCCTCCACCTCGTATTTCTTCTTGCATCGAGCTCGCCATATCATCCATAGTATCAACTCATGTAGGATGCTCACGAGCCACCCCATATATGATCCCCTAGATCCCTTGTTATCTCACACAACAAGCCTACTAAGAAGTGTCTGGACGATCGGTCCCCATCACCTTGAGTCACCAATGAGCATTGGATCCATAGCGAGGCCGCGAGCTCTCTATGAATGAAGAGGTGGTCCAACACCTCTGTTATTGGTGAAATTAACAACAAAATTTGGATATTGTAGTGATCAAACACCTGGCAATGTTGTGTCGGTGGCTATTACTTGTTTACTCAGCCGCCAAACTAGTGTGTTCCATTCTTAGGCCACATCACACTGGTAGCCCATGGTTCTAGAGGGTGCCCGTCGATCATCATCCTCTTAGGAACCCGCATCGAGAAGGCCCCATTGGCTGAGGGAGACCAAATAGGCGAGGCATCAGAGTCGTGGATAGTCTGCAACTACGTGACGATCAACATGATCACTTCATGAAGGCGGGCATGGTCAATCATCTCCTGGTTCCAATAATCCTTAACAGGCCACACATCCTTAACTTTGAGGCCGCTGTTCATGTCCGCCGATCTCCTCACATAGGGGGCAACTTTTTCGAGCACCATCTATCATACCAAAACGACACATTGCCCTTGCCCACTGTCTAGTGAAGGTGCGACATCATCTCAGAGAAGATCTTCCATATCTTCTAACTAAGGTATGACGACCTCGTCGAGAGTTGTTGAGGGTGAGGATAGTTCAGGTTAAATCTCACACTGGAACGATTATATATGTCGTGGTAGAACCACACCCACAGAGTGGCTGGTCAGAACCTCCCACACCGCCTTCATGATAAAAGCTTTTGCTTACAATCTCAATGAAGTAAACCCGAGCCCCCCCACCTGAATTGGGATAGCCGTCTTTCTCCATGCAACCCCCACCCTCCCAGAAGATCCATCACACCCACACCACAAAAACTTTGAGAACATTGACTCAGTAGCCGTCATTATTTTAGCTGGTAGACCCAACATCGCCATGGTGTACACCGACATGGAGGTCAGGGGTGTGTTGTATCAACATCAAGCAACCCATAGGATAGGAGGCGACACTTCCATGACACCATCTTGCGCTGAATCTACTCTAAGAAGCGGAGGAACATTTGCCAGTTCTGGGCTCATGCGGGATAATGGGGACCCCCATGTACTTGTAGGACTCCCCCATAGATGAAATCCCATCCTCAACTACATAGAGGCACCGATATTCGAGTGGTTGTGGAGGAAAATATCGAACTTCTCCCTATTTACCCGTTGACATGAACATCTATCGTACCCAGTAAACTTGGAATTGATGAAGTCGAGTTTCTGAGAGTAGTAATGTGCGAAAATGACAAAGTCGTCGACAAAGAGGAGAAGAGGCGGGTCGCTGTTGTCCTCTTGTTACTAAACGGTTGGATCCTTGCCTTGGCTGCGACAGTCTTGAACACATGGCACAACAACTCCTCGAACATAATGCATAAGGAAGGGGAAAGAGGGAGATGCTCTGTTTAGCACGAATGATATCCACGATCCCTCAAAAAATGACATAAGGATGTCAAAGATGCTCCGTTTAGCATGACTGATATCCACAATTCCTCTTAAAATGACATAAGGATGTCAGAGAGGATTGGCATCACCCCAAATCTAGCGAGGACCTCTTGAAGGAACTTCCAATCCACCAATCTTATGCCTTCTTCATATCCATCTTTAAAATGACATTCTCATTCTACCTCGGCCCTTCAAGAACGTCCACTAGCTCCTTCATCAGCTTAAGGTGGTTGACGATGTCATGACCCTTCAAGAAAGCCCCCAGCTTCTCTGAAATCATAAAATTTAGATGCTTCTTCAACCTATTTTTGAGGATACAAGTTAGGTGCCTCATGAAACGTTATCAAACGAAATTGGTCGAAAGTCATCCTCGAGGTTGGAAGGCTCATCAACCTTTGGTATCAAACACAACCTACTACACTTGAGACTCTAATGATACGGTCTTCCCAAGAAGAAGTGTCGAGCTAACTCCACGACATCCTCCTTGATGATGTGCCACACTGCAATGTAGAAGCAGGAAGTTAGGCCATTCGATTCCGGCGTGCTGGACTGATCCATATGCTTTATCGTTTGAAGTAACTCCTCACACGGTGGAATGGCTATCACTGTGTTGTTGTTCGTAGTGAGGACTTAAGGAATGTTGGCTAGAAAGGGAGAGTCACCAGCCACGTAACACCCCCTTATTGTTAAAGAAATCGTCAAAGAAATGAACCACATCCCTGTTATCTCCTCTAGGGCACTTGTAAGCGAGCTTCCCTGTAGCATTAGCTTCTTGACCTTGCACCTCTGCCTCTGTCCTCTCATAGTAGCATGGTAGAACTTTGTGTTTCAATCCCCATCTTGCAACCATTTGATGTGAGATCTCTCTTTCCACAACTCTTCTAGATCCAACGTCTCATCTAGCTCCTTCTCAACCTCTTGAAGGAGTCTTTCGTTAATATCACTTGGATGCATACTAAAGTCCATCTGGAGGCATCATACCACATCCTCTAGATTGGTCTTCTTCCCACTGATGTTGCCAAAAAGTCCCTATTTCAAACCTTGAAGTAACACTTCAAATTGGAACATTTGGCAAAGAAGTGATAAGAGGGATCACCCCACCCCCGCATACTCCATTCCCTCTCTCGATCGAATTGATGCAGTCCGCCTGAGAAAGCCAAACAGATAGAAATGAGAAGTTGACCAGGGGTTGTAACAAGAACCCGGGCTTCACTGTCACCAACAAGGGGTATTGGTCGGAGATGCGCCGTCGTGTAAGATGTGTCATTTGAACAACCATAGGTAATGCGACCCATCTGGTGGTCAAGAAACCACGATCCAACCACTCCCACACCTTAGGGATGAGGTTTTGCTTGTCGACCCAAGTGTACACATTGGCTGTGAAGTGAATCTCGCTAATATCCATGTCACAGATCCATTGGTTAAAGCCCTATATTCCTGAGAGGTCTGCAACACGTATGCCCCTCTTCTCCTCTAATCTTTGGATAATGTTGAAGTCGCCTGCCAACATCCACAATATGTTAGTGACTTAAACCATATGGTTACTATGGTCGGCCCACATCTCGCAATGAGATGTCATTATGCATTTGGCTAGACCACAATGACCAGGAAAGACTTCCTCTATAAGTAAAGCATGCTAATCGTAATGCTCTATCAAGGGGAGTGCACTACAAAAGGGGACAACACTGTGTCCACATAGATCCACACTTTACTATGTTTTGCCTGGTAAGAGTAGCCCACTCCAGCTTGACGATATCAATTAACTCCTCAACTCTCGCTGTAGGAAGAAGACGTTCCATGACCACCGCAAACGCCGATTTCTATTGTCTACATATCTGGCTTAACGCTGTGTGGGTTTTTCAATTAGCCACTCCCCTGATGTTCCAAAAGATTAATTGAGACATATATGACTGGTTGATCAACATATCAGAACTCCTACAAGTTCCTATCTTCTTCTATCCCGCCCGCGTGAGTATGATCAGCCATGTTTGCACTCTCTTTCATTATACCACACCTCTTCTGGAAAATAAGTACTTCAGGCTCCTCACCTCCTCCCCTGACCATGACCCTTGAGAGGATGAACGACACCTCATCTCGTTTTCTTCTCTCCTTTACATCCTGAACTAGGTATCATGCTTCGCTTGGCTGCTCAGCCTCGACGAACATCTTTTGGGTGTAACATGATACCTCCGTGCCTCCACAAAAACCCCAACCCAATGATTTTGGAGAATCATCCTTTGTCCATCGTAGTCATTGGCCCATCTTCGACCTTCAATCCGAGACTCAGAGCCATCTCTAGCGTGATGGACTGGGTCTCCCTTGTCGTAGGCCCGTAGCTGGTCGACATTCCTCCCCCTATTGCTTAGGCCTATAGACAATGACAATGCTTCGATCTAGATGGTAAGTCTGCCATTTTCTGAAGGACAACCTGATTAACCTCACCGTCAAGCGATGCCACCTTCGATAGCTTTGCGTAGAAGCGTTGGTCCGCCATTGTGACCTTAATGAACTGAGGGATATCCTCGTTGAAAGCCTCCATTAACACCAAGACCCCCTCTATTATACTAATATTCTAATCATGATGTAAAGATTCAAAATGATTCTGTATAAGCTCTTCCGAAGTTAATTTAGGCTTGCCTCTTCTTTTAATCGTGCTTGGCACAATAACATTGCTTTGTATAGACGCATTAGTCGGTCTACATTGCACATGTTCATACTATCTTAGACGACCCTCATGCAACTTGTCCTTAATGCTCGCTACCCGCACTTCTTTCCTGATATAACCATTTCTCAAACGATCTTTTCTTGTCTTCCCACATCCATCTCAACATACACATCTCAACCACACTCATCTTATTGAGATCTTGTTTCTTCAGCCCCAACATTCACTCCCATATAGCATGAGAGGTTGTATTGATGTTCTATAAATTTATTTAATTTGAGAGGGATCTTCCGGTCATATACTACAATTGCACTCCATTTCAACCATCCTGCTGTGATCCTATGACAAACATCATCTTGAACATCACCATCCATTTTGATAACAGAACCCAATATATGAAACTTATCACATGGTACATTCGCTCCATCCAACTTGGCCCATAGCTTAAAATGTCCTTTTCAACTATGTTTCTGATCGTCCAAAATTAGAATTTTCCGATCTAAATTTCATCTCATGTCTACACAAGTTTCGACGACCAGATAAAAGAATTTAAGTCATGAAATTTACCGGGTTGCTCTATATACAAAATTACACCTAATTATACAACAACACCATATGTTGGTATTAGGTTTGGGGGGCTTCCACGTGTGAGTGAAAAGATCCAAATTTTTTCCGATGGGGATTTCTATTATGCAATGTAGGTATATATATATTTATTTATACAATAACATGTTATATCTTATATGTTGCATTCAATTAAGTGAAAGGGGGTCTCCCACATTTTTTTAGTTTGTTTTTCTATTTTTTTAATGAAATTACATATTGAAAATTTCAGTGAATGAGACATCGATTTCATGTCTGGTAGCTGTTGAAACCAAATTTTCGATCAAAATTTTGCATTTTGACCAAAATCTAAATCCATGATTGGTCCCACCATTCACAATTCTAGATTGGCTAAAATTGTAATGTAGATACCTGGTTTTGCTTCTTTGATCATAAGTCCATTAAACCCTTGTGAAAGAATATTGTATTGAACTGATTCGATTAGATTGAATGCAATGGGATGGATACAAGACTGGACGCCATCTCCTTTATATAGGAGAGGGGAGACGCCCTAAGACTTAAGACACAAGTAATCTAAACGGGCTGAGATACAAAAGCCCACTAACTAATTAACCTATTAACTAAATAGGCTAATATATATTCTTTAACACTCCCCCTCAAGCTGGATCATGGGTGAAACACGTCCAAAGCTTGGAGGTTACAAGACTCGATAAAACGATTAAAGAAATGATAGATGAAAGATAAAAGATAAATATCACTCCCCATACAAAATTGATACTCTCCCTTAATTAATACTCCCCCTGAACCATTTGGTGACAATGCCTCTCTTCTTTGAAATTGTATTCTGCAGGCTGGAGATCCTCGAGCTTTGATGAAGGTCTTGGAAGTGCATCTGGAATGAAGAGCATCTGAAGAATGGAACCTGATACTACAGCAGTAATTCACCACTTAGAGCGGACGATCCTCAACGCCATCGCTACGTCATCTTCATTGGATTACGTACTTAACGCGGCACGAACACGGATGCCTAATGTTGATGAAGCAGTAGCAGAATCTTTGAATTGTTTGAGAAGCCGTGCATAACGTGGCACGAACATGAACGGACAATGTGCTGATGATACGGTGCAGGTACCATAAAACTCTGATGCATGAACCTTGGGGGCTTGACAGGAAAGGAGATATCATCCATTAAGGAAGGTCCCAAGAAGATCAACAACATGTGATGTCGAAATAGCAGATGTGGCTCGGAGAAGACGTGACGAAGCAACTCGGTGTAGATAAACTGGATGAATCAACCTTGCAGAAGTAGATTGGCAGGCTTGCTGAGCTTCTGAAAATATGAAGAAGCACCCTCTGTCTCATGTGAACGCAACTGAAGTACACCATCAACACCTGACGTACATAACGCGGTACGAACGCGGATAGCTCGGTGGTGATGCTGAATGAAGATCCTTCATTGCTGTCTGGAAGTAGAGAACGGATGTGCTGAACAATGCGAAGCTCCATGAAGATAACAACCTGGAACATATATAACCTGAATACATATATCATCTCTTCTCATACTCTCTCTCATACATATTCTCTCACTCACTCTCTCTCTCTTCTCATCTCTTCCTCTCTCTATCCGCCCGCACACCAAATACGACGAGAGTGAGTGTTTGGTGTGGAGAAATGGACATATGACCCCCCTGCACTGTGGTAAGGGATACACACATGATATGGGTGGGTAAGAAAGGAATTGGTGGATTTGAGAGAAATTTGTGTATATGGAGATGTGTAATATGTGGAGAATAAAACCGATAACCGGAGATAATATGCTAAATGGGTCAATGTAAGATCCGGGTAGAAAATTAAATGGAACTAATCCCGACCTTAGAAAAATTCGAATATGCTTAAAATGGAATCCGATTAGCAAAGATATGACCGATTAAGGATCCGAATAGGCATATAAAACCGATAACCGGAGATAATATGCTAAATGGGTCAATGTAAGATCCGGGTAGAAAATTAAATGGAACTAATCCCGACCTTAGAAAAATTCGAATATGCTTAAAATGGAATCCGATTAGCAAAGATATGACCGATTAAGGATCCGAATAGGCATAATGAATATGGGGAGAATTAATAACTGGGAGTAGACATAGATGGGAGCTGCTGGTGGAGTGATGAATATAGCCGGGAAGGTGATGAAGAGCAGCAACTTGCGGGATGTAGCAAAAAAAATGGCCGGATTATGTCACTCAGTTGATGTAGCACTTGGTCGTAACGGAGGAGATGACAAAGGGTCTCCTGTACGGCTCCGGAGATATTGCATGCCATGAGGATGTATGCGGAGCCAAGGGCGGAGCCTCTCCACGAGCGACGATGAAGGCTGATGATGAGGACGTCAGGAGATGGCCTGTGCAGAACTCGATACTACCGAGTTGATGTCGATAGAAAGGAATAAGGTATCCGATTTCGATACCGTTTCGACAGCATGGAAACCGAAATTTATGGAAATTTCAACAAAAATTTCGATAAATGCAACAATGCCCGTTTCGACGCTAAAATGAACGAATTAATTTATGAAATTTTACAGGCGTGATCTCTACACCTAAATGCATCGTTTTATGCAATAAAATTTTATGTGGGGGTAGGTTGGGGGGGCTTCATGTGGGATGTAAGGGAACTGTCCTGTTTATTGAGGATTTCGATGAAGGATTTCGATGACAAAATATAGGAATTAAGTTATGCAATTTTACTAGCACAATCCATAAACATAAGTACACACACTTCTCCAATAATATCAAACTTACAACATATGAATAGTATAGTAACTTACTTACCAACTCAAATCAATTGTATGTTGAGTGTCGTGCTGATTGAGATGGTTGTTCACCATACTGTATAGTGTTGATATGGTCGACATATTGCTTCCAGGTCATGTACATTCTGTAAAGTTTGTTGTATGAAATCACATGTTCCTCGTGCACATCACCAGAAATGAACATCATCATCCCAAACCTTGGAAAGTGATCTTCCAGATCTCTAAGATATCGACTCCTGCTTTCAGAATCAGATGGAGGTTGACGAGCTTGAGCAACAGGAATAACTGAGCTACCACCGCTCCATGATTGCCCCCCATCATCAGAAAATACACTACTGTTGTACTGATATGTTCCTTGCGGGCCCGAGACATTTGCACTATATGTATATCCACTATGATGCTCTAATTCTGCTTCTGGTTGTGGTGGTGGCTGAGTTTGATATCCAGAATACCCATAGTACGCTTGTGGGTGCCCAAACAACGTATCACCAAATGATTGTTGAGGATATAGAGAATCAGAAAGCCTCATGTTTCCCATGGATTCAACAATATCAGAAGTGGAATCAGTATAGTATTGTGAAGTAGGATAGGATTGGAATCCTATAGGTGTAGCTGTAGCTGTAGGAGGCCTATAGCATGTATCCTCATGTGGCCGTGGTGGTGCACCACTGTAGTCTTTTCCACCTCGAGTTTTCTTCCTCATAAAGGTTTTTTCAGCCATTGTGACATTTCTTTCCTGTGGATATATAGGAATATCCCTAGTGATATATGGACGATCATCATTCTGAGGATCAACTGCTGGAGGATACTCTGGAGAACGTTGACCACCACTTGCATTACCACCATCATCATCGTCGTCATCACTCTTAGACTTGGACCCAGATGATGTAGCAGTTATAGATTTTGAAGCACTAGATGCTCCACCCAATTCATCTTGCACTGCTCTATCAATTTCCATATCAAGATCTACATGCTCAGGCTCTGGCTCAAGTCTTTCAGGTGGGCTTCTGTTTCTTCGTTCTTCCTCAAGTACAACACCCGAAGCATCTTCAAATTGCTCCTCCACATATGGATCTGGACGGCCAGAAGAAATATTGTCTAGAACTGGACGACCTATTTCATTCATCCATTCTTCTAAGGGATCTTCTATTGTATCGGTACCCTCATCATCACTATCATAAAGGCCCCGAAATCTATCTTCATGGAACGTGTATGCTGTGTCAATGGGATCATGCATTTCAGCAAATTGGACTTCTTTGTAGTTGGCCTCTCTTATGGCTCTAGCTCTCAAACGCATGTTGTAGTGGACATACACGAGATCCCTTAACCTGAGAGCCCCCAATCTGTTCCTTCTTTTTGAATGAATCAAATTAAAAGTGCTCCAATTCCTTTCACACCCCCTGCAGAAGTTGTCTGTGAAAGAATGCGTATGGCTATTTTTCTAAGTTGAGGGGCACCGTTCCCATTCCACACCCACCATTCACAAGGATCACCCTTTGCACGGTCGGCTACTGCATTGGGGTGGCCAAAGCATCCAAGGCCTTCACGGAATTGTCGTAGCTACAAAAAAGCCAACAAACATGAAAGACCACATTAATAGTTGTTAGGTTATAGATATTAGATAAACATGAAATACAATTATACAACTATTTGTATACCTGATCCAAAACCTGCATCCGTTCTTCTGTGGATGTAAGCAACTTATTGAGCACATCCCTAACCGCATTCATCAAGTCTGGTTTCATACCCAATTGCCGCGAGTAATGGTATCTTGGGTTCAAATAGTATGCTGTAAATAAATAATACAAAACCTGTTAATTTCTTAACATAGACCAGTTAAATAATTATATACATGATACAATTACAATGATTATGATGCTCACCGACTTTGTGTAGTGGATGCAAAAGCATATCAGTCCATCTCTTTTTTATGATGCTCGTGTATTGTGCATTGGATGTTGGAGCGGCTTTTTTCACATTCTCCACCATTGTTTCCATTGCGTCATATAACCAAGGCATGGTTGCAGCCTTGTCACCATCTACTAACCTCAACACTTTTACTATAGGAGCCATTACCTTAAGTACCTTGGTAACTTTGTCCCAGAAAGCCCTATTAGCAATTAGTTCTTCAATTCGTCGACCAAGTGGGATATTGTGCTCCTTCATGGAGGTCCACTCTACTCCATTAAATAACCTCCTCAGTCCATCTCTTTTGTTCTTCAGTGAATCTAGAGCCAAGTAGTTGGTAGCAAATCTTGTTACCCCCACTCTAACTAGATCGCCTCCACAATATTCTGGGCGTCTCATTGCATTCAACAGAAAAGAATGATTATATATGAAACCTGTAATCAATTTTGCATCAATGGTCACAGATTTGATGTACTCAAGTTTTCCCATATCTTTTAATATGAGATCTATACAATGGGCAGCACACGGCGTCCAGTACACGGGAGAATTCTTCATTATCTTTCCCCCCGCCTTCTTAAAATTTGATCCATTATCAGTAACAATTTGCACAATATTCTCAGGCCCAACAACTTTCATGTATTTCTTCATCAGCTTGTATAAATATGAGTACTCTTTAACCTCACCAGAAGCATCAACAGAATCAAGGAAGATAGTAGATCCACGACAATGAGCAAGGAAGTTTATAATTTGTTTCCTGTTGCCACTGGTCCACCCATCACACATGAGTGTGACCCCATACTCAGCCCACAATATCTTTTGCTCCTTAACCCACTGTTCTAGCTTTTTTTTCTGCTCGGGAAGATATTTATGCATAAGTTCATAAGCTGTGGGGGCCTTAGTTCCCCTACCAGACTCCCCTATCACATCAACCATATGTTGTAGATAGGGTTCAGTTGCAACATGTGCCGGGATTCCGTGAGCAAAAAAGAATTTACCTACAACCTTTCCCACTTTCTCCTTTGCCCCACTGAACATGCCTTTAAGGGTTTTTTGCCTAGGTTCAGCCTTCCTAACCCCTGGTTCATCAATATTTTTCAATCTAGCACTAGCAGAACGTAACAGAACATCAACTGTGCCTTTCTTCCTTTTTGTTTGAGCAAACACATCATCTTCATCATCTAGATCAACAACAGGAGGAACATGTTGACTGCGACCTAGTCCTAGTCCAGTGACTCCAGTCCCACTGCCTCCTCCAGTTCCTGATGGCCCATACCTCCGTAGTATTCTTGCAGCTTCCTCCCTTTCCCACTCACTTCTTCTTGATTCTCTATATGCCCGCCTATACATATGCCGACCGTAAGCAGTATCACCACAACCTGGAGGATACACCATGTTATCATCAGACTCGGCAGATGAACCTGTGGCTTGTACATTGAAGAGAGTATCAGTGTAAGATCTGTTGGCCTCAATACATTTGTCTTTCTTCTCCCTTTTGGATGCTATGATCTTTCTGAAATCATCCCTAACAGATTGAGGACACTTCTGGCATAAGGCAACATTCTTGTCTCCCCCAGTAATATGACGCTTAAACCTGGTGATGCCCCCTCCACCAATTGTCTTTTTGCAGAAGTTACAAACCACCTTTCCCTTGACCCCGGGAACAGGAGCACAATAATTCCAAGCAAAATCTACTTCCTTGGGTTTGGGTGGATTCTGCCTAGCACCCTCATTCCCAGACGAATTTCCATCAGAAGACATTGTCAACATTGAAATAAATCAAAAACAACATAGAATATGCAATTCATTAGGCCATTAGCAATCAAAACAATAAACGACATAAGCAAAAATTCATACAGATATGTAACTGATTAGGTACACTACTAAAATAGGAAATTAACAAGGAAGAAAAAAGGTTTAGAATTATTTTTTTTGTATTTTTAGGTCTGAATTATTTTTTTTTTGTATTTTTAGGTCTGAAAATTATTTTTTAATTGATAAATGCACATACTTATCAATAATTTGTACATATATGTAATGGATTAGGTACACTACTGTAATACGATATTAATCAATAGGAAAAAAGGTTTAGAATTATTTTTTATTTGTATTTTTAGGTCTGAAAATATATTTTTAAATTGATAAATGCATATTTAACAAATAATTTATACGTATATGTAAGTGATTAGGAGTACTACTGTAATAGGATATTTAAAACAATACAAAAATATCTTATTTCTAAAAAAAAGAATATTTTATGATTTTTTTTTAAATTTTCGGATTTTTAAATAGTGTATATATAAAAAATATCTTATTTTTTACAAAAATTATTTTCCTTGTGTTCATATTAGTGTTTGTAAAAACTTCTTCTACTAAACCTAAGTGAAATAACTAGTTATGATGAATATATATTATATATACTATTATTAGTATTTATAATCTAAAAAAGATATAAAAATTAGTTATTTGTGTAAATTTATTGAAGATATATATAGATCCATGGCTTAGATGTGTGGATCTATGTTTAGAACACACAAATTTGATGAATAGTGGAGTAGATCTAATATTTTAGTGTAAAATACGAAATTATGTGAAATAGAGAAATATGTGTTCAAAATAGATGATATTAGGAGAAATAGAGGTTGGAAATGAATGAAAATGGAAGAAAATATATTTATTTACCTTAATGTAGTCGATCTTTGGCTCCAAATGGCAAATCCCCCTCAAAATCACCTTGTCTCCACAAAGAACAGCAGCAGCAGCAAAGCAGCTCCAAAAACCGGCAGGTTTCGGCTGCGTACCGATAAGTAAGATGGAAAAACTGCATTGGACCCCTCGAAATTTGGCGAAATTAGCGAAACCATCAAAATTTTGGCGAAATTGCATTTTAATTTCGCGAAATGCGACGGTATCGACACAGTTGCATGGTTTCGTATCAGGTCACATCGAAATCGGTATTTGGGGGCGAAATTTCGCCGGTTTCGGCGAAACCTTATTCCTTGGTCGATAGTACTGAGATCTTTTTGGACGGCGGGTAGCAGGTTGGCGGCGGCTGATTGCTGCTTGACGACGATGATGGCTACTGCTAGATGGTGATAGTGGCGTCGATAGGCGGCGGAGGCGCGGAGTTGGCTGCTTGGAGGCCGGCGGTTATGGCTGTTGGTCGGCGGCAGGATTGCTGCTGGACAGATGCCGATCGGAGGCATTGGGAATATAGCAGCACTGCTGCTGTTCATGGAATACGGGCAACAGAGGTGGAAGGCGGTGGGTAATGATGCAGCGATGGCTGTGGATATGTGATGGCCGGAAAGGAGATCATCGACGGTAAGTTTGGATTTGGAAAACATAGATCGCAGGTCGGGAATTAGCGCCGACGTACTGATCTATGTGAAAGTGGAAGGAGAGCCATGGAGGTCAGAATTGCCTAGCAGGCAGCCGGCCTAAGCCATGACAATGGCGGCGGCCGCCCGCAGGCGGGGTTCTCCCCATCGGTTGCTCTCTGGAAGAGATGAGCGACGGCGGCTAGGGCTGCGTGCGCGCCGGAAAGGAGAGGGAAGAGGGGCGGCGGCTAGGTTTCCCTTAGGAGCGAACGCGCTCTATTCACGCATGAATTATTGTTCACGCAGCGTACTGTTCACCCCGCCGTTACTGTTCACCGCTCTGATACCATGTAAAGAATAAGATTAGATTGAATGCAATAGGATGGATACAAGATTGGACATCCTCTTCTTTATATAGGAGGGGAGACGCCCTAAGACTTAAGAAGCAAGTAATCTAAACGGGCTGAGATACAAAAGCCCACTAACTAATTAACCTATTAACTAAATAGGCTAATATATACTCTTTAACAGACCCCAACACGTTTCTCCAAAGTCTTTAACTTTATCATTCAATCTTTTGTTAATTTCATCAATCAACACAACATCATAATAAATAACATGCACCAAGGAATATCATCTTGAACATGCTTTTTTAACTCATCCATAACAAGAACGAATAAATATGGGCCAAGTGTTGTTCCTTAATGTGCCCCAACTATGATAGGAAATGTTGGTGTCTATCCTCTGGGAGGCCTACCACTCGCAATTGAGCTATCATAAGTCATTTAATAAAGTCAATGTGTTGGATTGACACACTCTTTTCTCCAAAATCCTCTGCAACACTTCCATCAGTACTTGATCGTAGGCCTTTTCCAAATCAATAAAAACCATATGAAGATCATACTTGTCAAGGCGTAAGGCGACAAACACAATATCTAAGCATCTTGTGCCTAGGCGCACCGAGGCGACCTTTTTTGTGGAACCAAGGAGGCTATCTATTCATCCTTCCCCCCTCTTACATGCCAACTATTGAGTTTGTTTACGACTTGGTAATTAACTGAACCAGTGTTTTCTAAAAGTGGCTCAGGCGGACGCTCAAGCGGCCCAAGCCTTCTGCTGTCTGATTATTGGGATAAGTGCCAGTGGAGCGGGCCAGCAAAAAGCAGCAGCCTACCAGCCGCCTGATCCGCCTAACCGCCCGCTTCACTTCCTTGTTGAGGCGGCCGCTTCAGCCCGCTTAATGAAAAAGCGACTTCCGGGGCCAAAACAAAGCCTGAAATTGCTGCATTTGTTTTACATTACGTCTATAGTAGTGCATAGTTCTGTATGTTATGTTTGTAAATCAAGGTAGCTATGTGTTTCTAATTACTAATTGAGTTTGTATGTATCCAAAATCGTTCCTACTTTGTACAAGCTTTGTATGTATGCACTCCTGCACCCCTGTTACATCTTTATGTATGAACTGCTGCACCTACATTAAATGTTTATCGTTTATGCATGCAGTGCTGCTCTGCTATGTACTGAACTACTAATTATATACTAATATCCTATACTGGTATCTATGCTACCTACTTATACATTCATATGTTCGTTTCTATTGTTTGCTATGTGTACAACTAATGTACTGTCTATGTAGATGTACCTTGTTGTAAGCAATAGGTACAACTGGATAATGTACATATCATGTACTGCCTACTACTGTATAATGTTTTGTACTATGTAGTATGTACCACTATAGTATAATGTATATATCATGTTGCCTGCTACTATATATTCATGTACTATGTGGTGTATACCACTAGTGTATATGTATGATGTTGGCTAGTGTTGTATATAACTAATTTCATATATTACTATATTTAGTATGTTATGATTGAGTTAATTTGGTTATTTTATACTCATCACATGGCTATATATGTATGGAAGTTCCTTTAAAATATATTATTTATATACATATATGTGTAATTTTCTATAAAATTATATATGAATTTACGAACCCATTTTTTAAAAAAGCCCCCGCCTGGCATTCAAGCGGCCACAAGGTGATGCCCGCACACGTCCCGCTTCCCACTTTTTAAAACATTGAACTGAATTAAAAATGATAGTACTACTATCATTACAACACATTTCTTCCAAAATGGGACTGTTTACCCTTTCAGTAGGGTGGTTGTAGGTCTAGAAACCTACATGGAATTCTAGGTGGTGTTCGGCCAGGTTATCAACAATCTGTTTTCTTTCTCGGTTCACATACTCAAACTCAGCTTGCAGTCACTGACAATCATCACTATACATATATCTATGGTTATCCCCCATATACATATATTTTATCATATGAACCATAATTAACTATATTCATTATAAATTCTGATTTGCATCATGCCAAAAATAAGAAAAAATTTATTATAAACACTGTAAGAGAGAGATCAGAAGGTAATAGAGATTCTTTGTCAAAGATCCAAGTTTTAAGCAACATAATCACTATCCATCATTACATAGTGTTGAATATATAGATTGAATAGAAGGTAAATAAACAAGAAAATTCAGGAAATGTGTATTAAGAGTATTAATTCGAACTAGAAATGATATTTGGCACATAACATAGACAACACATTTTATTTTGAACATCTTAACCAGTGAAATGAAAAACGGGCTGAGCGCCCGATTAAACGGCCGTTTAATCGGCCCAATGGCCCAGCCGTTCGATTTTTGGCAAAATCGCCGTTTAATATTTTTGTAATTAATCGGCCGTTTTTTCCCGTTTTTCACCCGTTTTTTCCGTTTTTTTGCCCGTTTTTTCCCGCTTTTTGGCCGTTTTTTGTCCGTTTTTTTAAAATTTTGCTGTACACCTGTAACTTTATATAAACTATATGGTCCCAAGTATTACTGACTATAATATATTAAACTTAAATATCCTATGATAAGCCTAGTCTAATAGAATGCATACTTGTATGCAAGTTGGGATAATAGGGTACTGTTGTAAAGTGTAATTTATACAAGTAAAATATATGTAATGTAACTATTATCTAATTTTAGAATGCATACTTTAGTCAATTGTACTGCTGAAATGTATGACTAATTGATGATATGCACATATAACAATAAGTTAGAAAGGTATCCAATAATGAGTCTATTGTTTACTGTATGCAAGTTGGGATAATAGGGTACTGTTGTAAAGTGTAATTTATACAAGTAAAATATATGTAACTATTGTCTAATTTTAGAATGCATACTTTAGTTAATTGTACTGCTGTAATGTATGACTAATTGATGATATGCACATATAACAATAAGTTAGAAAGGTATCCAATAATGAGTCTATTGTTTACTGCTTAACTATGTAAACATGTGATGCAAAAATATTTCTGAATCATGTATGTGGGGTATTTTATCTATGTCAAATCTATTATTTATTATATTATGGCTATAATTATTGTCTTATAGCTATCTTATAAGCTAATTGGGTGTTTTTACTGTTGGGTAGAGTGTTTAGAATCTTTAGATATATATAAAAGTTTCAAAGAGTATTAGTATTTATATACATATATATGTAATTTTGTATAAAATTATATAGAAAATTAAAACCCGTTTTTTAAAAAATCGGCCGCTTACCGCTTAACCAGTTACAAGGTGCTGTCCGCACGATTACCGCTTAACGTTTTTTAAAACATTGATCTTAACAGTCATATGGAACATGAAAAAAGATGGGGATGTTCAAGATGATGTTTGTGGATCACTACAGGATGGTTGAAATGGGGGAGTGCTATTGGGATACTGTGACTGGAAGATCCCTCGTAAATAAAAAGCAAGTTTTATATAAATACTATACGGCGAGCCATACTATATGGGAGTGAATGTTGGGCGGGTAAGAAACAATGTCTCAGCAAGATGAACGTGGCCGATATGTGTATGCTGAGTTGGATGTGTGGGAAGACAAGAAAAGATCGCTTGAGGAATGACTATATCATGAACAAAGTGGGGTGGCAAGCATCGATGACAAGTTGCATGAGGGCCGATTAGGATGGTATGGACATGCAACACATACCGACTAATGCACCTATACGAAGCGATGCTATTGAGTTAAGCACAATCAAAAGAAAAAGAGGCAGACCTATATTAACCTGGGATAAGCTTATAGAAAGAGATTTTAAATCTTTGCATCTTTGATCAAAATATGACCCATAACATAGCTGATTGGAAAAGAAGGATCCATGTAGGACCCCAACACGGTTGGGATTGAGGCTTAGATGATGACATGGTTCAGGAAAACGGTGTGTTGTATGGGCGGAGAGGGTACCACATAGAGTATATGCCGTATGTGGGAGTTATACGGGAATATATGCGGTTTAGGAATTTTATTTAATTAATATATGGAATCATAAAATGATATATTGTGTTCGTAAAATAATAAATTTGAAATGTAAAATATGCAGTTATATATATTTTGATGTAAACATTAATATACATGAATGATGTGTCTAAGTATATAAATAACTTGTGAATGTAATATATGTACAAATATCGAGATTTATATATATAAATGTACTAATATTTGTGTAGAGTGTTTGCCTATGCCAGTAAATCAAGATTTGTACACAAATGAACAAATGTGTGTGTGAAACTGTGAATGCATGTATATGTAGGTATTTAATATATATATATATATATATATATATATATATATAGAGAGAGAGAGAGAGAGAGAGAGAGAGAGAGAGAGAGAGAGAGAGTCAGGCTAGAATACACTCGAGTGTACGGATCGCACGAATACACTCAAGTGTGTTTGCATATCAAGACTATTTTTTGCAAAATGTAAACCGTTGATCTTCACCGTCATACTATAACTAGGCTACATACAAATTTTGAGCCCATTTGAATGAGTGTAAGTCACTCATCCAAGGGCAACAAAATCGACGCGTGAAACTAATTTGAAATGCATAATTTTTGCGGTCTTCATAACACGAACTATACATATCCAAATGTGCTCAAATTTTGCGTATGAGTTGCTCACGAGATGTTTAAGATCAACAGATTAGATTTTCAAAAAAAATATTGCATCATGAAAAACTACTTGAGTGTATTCCGCTCCGGATACACTCGAGTGTATTCTAGCCTGACTCTCTCTCTCTCTCCCTCTATATATATATATATATATATATATATATAGTTAGGCTAGAATACACTCGAGTGTACGGATTGCACGAATACACTCGTGTGTTTGCGTATCAAGACTATTTTTTGCAAACTGTAAACCATTGATCTTCACCGTCATACTATAACTAGGCTACATACAAATTTTGAGCCCATTTGGATGAGTGTAAGTCATTCATTCAAGGGCAAAAAAATCGACGCGCGAAACTAATTTGAAATGCATAATTTTTGCGGTCTTTATAACATGACCTATAAATGTCCAATTGTGCTCAAATTTTGTGTATGAGCTATTCACAAGATGTTTAAGAAGATCAACATATTAGATTTTTGAAAAAAATATTGCATCATGAAAAACTACTTGAGTGTATTCTGCTCCGAATACACTCAACTAGGCTACATACAAATTTTTAGCCCATTTGGATGTGTAAGTCACTCATCCAAGGGCAAAAAAATCGATGCGCGAAACTAATTTGAAATGCATAATTTTTGCGGTCTTTATAACATGACCTATAAATTTCCAATTGTGCTCAAATTTTGCGTATGAGCTATTCACAAGATATTTAAGAAGATCAACGGATTAGATTTTTGAAAAAAATATTGCATCATGAAAAACTACTTGAGTGTATTCTGCTCCGAATACACGCAAAAAATAGTCTTGATACGCAAACACACTTGAGTGTATTCGTGCGATCTGTACACTCGAGTGTATTCTAGTCTATATATGTATATATATATTATATATATGAATGCATACGAGTATGTTAAGATATATCATATAAATGTAAGCTAAAATATGTGACATTTAAAATTTATACATATGGATGTACGAGATAAGCTAAAATATATTGCATATATATAAAATGTATACATATGGATGTACAATTATATATTTAAATACAAAATGAACTGCATACATCCATATATGTTTATGTGTATGGGCATAAGTAGTGGGATTTTTACAAAGCAGAGTTTAATCGTCCGTTTCATCAGCCAAGCGGCCACATATGCGGCCCATGACGGCTTATTTGACCGATTAGTAATATGCGGTGGGTGACCTCTTAGGCATAGTATACACAGCCATGTAGACCGCATTTTGAAATAGTGGATGATGATGATGATGATCTCTTAGATGAATATGATTAGTTGTAAATAGATAGATAAATTTGTTTTTTTAAATATTATGTTAGTGATTGATCAATTCATACATGATCCTTGATCAAACCATTATGACAAATTCGGGATTCGGCAATTTTTCGGCTGGCCAGAAAAAATCGGAATTAAAAAAAGAAAATTGTGAACAATTTGATAAATTTCGGTCAGCCATTAGGAAATAATCGAAAATAAGCTGGATATATATATATATATATACATATACATATATATATATATATCTATATATATATATATTCACACATATATATATATACATATATGTATATATATATATATACATTTTTTTGAGATATATATATATATGGCTTTGTGAAAAAGAGAGCAACCAACTTAGAAGAGAAAACTCGTGAAAAGTCATGAAGAATCGTGAAAAATCGTATAAATCGCAAAGCGGGATAAACTGTGAGAAATCACAAAAAATCGGCGGCAAACATATTAGTCGTGCCGAACATTCGGAAAATCGTAAAAAATTGCCGATTTTTCGTAAAATTTGCAGACTGTTCTTACTATGGATCAAACACAGATGGACCGCACATATGCGAATGGTGTAAATTAAAGAAGCAAATTGAAATGCTGCTTCTCAAACAAGATTACGACAGAAGTCAAATGTATAAAGGATAGAAAAGATAAAAACATACTTTGAAGGAAGACATCCAAAAATATCATAACCAAAGTCAAAGCACAACATAATATAGAGTAGTAATGGAAAGAAATACATACCCTTCATGGTTGCAATGCCAACAATACATTGAAAGAGGTAAACCAATGCCAGCACGTGAATGGTTTACTGTCGCTCTTTCTTTTACAAGGATATGAAAAGACAGGAACATTTTCAATGAAAACGAATGAATACAAAAGCAGTAAAATAAAATAGATACAAAGCATTCAAGGTAACAAATATATAACCGCTGGCGATGTTAATGTGAGTATGACATTAAGAAGGGTTTTTGATGCATATTACCTAAATCTTTTATTGTAGCTCCCTCTACTTTATATGGAAGGTAAGAGAGAGAAAAAACATGTTTCAAAGACAAAGGTAAACATCTAAATATAATCTACGTAATGTATACATACTCGTACTCACCAACAATGATAATATGAGTAATACCTGAAATGCCGTATCCTGATACTCTCCTTCTCATTCTTTTGGAAATATAAAAAAAGAGCAGTGTTTTAAAAATCGTGCTAAGCAGCCGCTTAAGCGTCAACAGGCCCTGGCCGATTAAATACACATTAGGTGGATGCTGAGCGGATTGGAGTTAAGCGGACGCCTTCAACCCGGTTTGCCTGCTTTTCCCCCCTATTAGAGCGGTCGCTTTCAACCACTTTTTGTTTGGGCGGCTTAAGTCAGCCCAAAAACTTTTTTGTTTTGTTTTTTGAAGTGATAGACTAAGTGCTTTTATACCAGACCTTGTTTCTTCTTACTGATTATGTAATATTATCAATATGTTTATTGATTTCAGTATGTTATATACATATCTTCTACTGTATAGTGTATAGTACACACTGTATTAATTATATATATATATATCTTCTACGTGATGTGTTCTAGTTAGCTACTCAATAAGACAGTAACATTAATGGTAGTAATGTAATTTGGTACGTATCTGAATATATATATTTATATGCTTATATTAAATATGAATATAAATGTATCGTTTGCTACTGATTTAATATATTATTAGCTACTGATTTTATATAGCTAGTTAGCAAACTTTATATTCAGTAACATTAGCGTCAGTAATGTGATTCGGTACTTATATGATATATATATTTATACACATATATTAAAGGAATATAAATATATAGTTAGCTACTGCTTTAATATATTTTTAGCTAGTGATTTGATATATCTAGTTTGCTATTTTATACTAAGAGTCTAACAATTTGACATTGATCAAGTGATTTGGTATAGATTGCTGAATTTATTAACTCTTTATTGTTGTTATTTAGTATTTATTTTAACGGAATGCCTAGGTTTAACTATGTAAAATATCCACAATTTATATTGGATGCATGTATATATGTATATAAAATATTAGAAAATATTTGAAAAATTAAGCACACACTTTTAAAAAAAGCGCCCATCTTGCGCTTAAGCAGCTACAAGGTCCTGCCCGCTCGCTTCCTGCTTTCTCATCATCATCATCATCTAAGCCTCAATCCCAACTATGTTGGGGCCGGCTACATGGATCCTTCGTTTCCATTCAGCTCTATCATGGGCCATACTCTAGTTGAGATGTAGAGATTCAAAATCTCTCTTTATAAGCTCATCCCATGTTAATTTAGGTCTTCATTTTCTTCTATTTATTGTGCTTGACTCAATAGCATTGTTTCGTATAGGCGCATTAGTCGGTCTACGCTGCACATGTCCGTACCATCTGAGCCGGCCCTCGTGCAACTTGTCCTCAATGCTTGCCACCCCCACCTTATTCTTGATATAATCATTTCTCAAGCGATCTTTTCTTGTCTTCCCACACATTCATCTCAGCATACGCATTTCAGCCATGTTCATCTTGTTGAGACTTTGTTTCTTCATTGCCCAACATTCACTCCCATAGAGCATGGCTGGCCGTATAGCTGTTCTATAAAACATTAAAAAAGAGAAAACAATGTTACAAATGAAAAAAAAACCATATCCATGGTTAAAAAAAACGCCCCTCGAGGCGAGGCGGCCTCCGGTACGCCTTGAGGCTTAAGCCTCAGTCTGCCAGTGAGAGGTGTGTGCCTCGGTTTCTGCGAGGTGTATCAAGGCGTTAGAGGCGTTGAGGCGTTTGTGAGGCGTAAGCCTCAAACTCTGTGTATAAAAAAGGCTGTATTATCCTATTTTGGGCTTAATAGAGGCTAAATTAACCCAAAATTGTATGTATATAGATATATGTATGTGCATATCTATATATGTGTATGTTTGTATGTTAACAATTATGGATATTTTACTACTTTTATCATTATATGCTGCATGTATGTACACATTCTCTTGTGTATGTGTATATATATGCATCTGTGTATAATTATAACTATATTTATAAGTTTAGATATGTATCTATATATACATGTGTATTTGTAATAGTATATCTATCTATACATATATATATTTCTGTTTCAGAGATATGTAAATCTGTATAGTATAAAACAGAAATCTGTCTATATAGTAATAGTATATTTATATATATCTGTTATATATATATGTCAATCTGTATAGTATAAAGTAGAACTCTGTCTATATAGTATATACATGTATGCATATGTAAATCTGTATATATGACTATATACACGTACATATATGTATTCATATATAAATATATGGGATTATATATGTGTGTATATATATATATATTTATATATATATATATTTATATATATATATGATTATGTATATGTATATGTATGTTTATACATATATGTATATTATTTATATATATATATATATATATTATATGTGGATATATTTATATATATTTTTATATATTTATATGTATGCCTCGGTACAATCTGAGGCTTACGCCTCGCCTCGCTGAGCCGAAAACGTCTCGATGCGCCTCACGCACTTTAAAACCTTGATCATATCCAAATTATGATACTAATAAAAAAAATGAAATAGATACATACCAGTCCATGTATAAAACATTGAATCAGAGAACACATGTTTCAAAGAAAAAACATATCATATCCAAATTTTGATCCTAAATCAGAAAATTGAAATAGATACATACCAGTCCAGCTAATGTATGTGTACCCACCGGCGGCTTAATATCAATGAGAACCGAAGATGATAATGCCAGCGAGATCTTGAAAGTAACTAACAATACTTATTGCCAAAATTACTCACTGTCATTCGATCTCCTTCCTTTGGCAATGTTGGCGTGAAAGTTTCATATCTCTATGAAGTTGCTAGCCACATTCCAGCACCAACAATGGTTGAGAGTAAGAGGAATGTTTGATAACAGAAATAGCAGCCATCATAGTTCTGCCATCCTAGATCATATTATGTTTCCATAAATTTGTGTCTTTTAGTCTATATATTGTTTTTCAAACTCTAATGACTTAATTCATTCATTTCACCATTTATATGACCTTAAAATACCCATCGAAATCCCCATCGGAACAGTTCAACTTCCTTCACTCACACATGAGGAGCCACCCCCACATATCCAATATGAAATATTATTGCATATTTAAGCAGGTCTACACTACTAGATCGTAACCAATGTTTTAAAAAACGTTAAGCGGTAAGCGTGCGGACAGCACCTTGTAACTGGTTAAGCGGTAAGCGGCCGATTAAGCGGCCGATTTTTGAAAAAATAGGTTTTGATTTTCTATACAATTTTATAAAAAAATGTACATGTATGCATATATATACTATACTTTTTGGAACCTTTATACATATCTGAACACCCTAAATAACAATACTAAACACCCAAATACTTTATAACACAACTATAAAACAATGATTATAGCTAAACTATTAAATAATAGACTTGTCACACATAAAACACCCTATACAACTATAAAACAAAAAAGTATTAAGTATATATACATGATACAATAACTATTTTGCATCACATTACAGCAGACTTATCATTGATACCTTACTAACTTATTGCTACATTTACATATCATCACTTGATCAAAAATTACAGCAGTACATCTAACCAAAGTATGCATTCTAAAATCTATGTCATGATTAGTTACATGTAATTTACTTGGATATACAACAGTACCCGATTACTATGGCTTACATACAAAGTATGCATATTAAATTAACTAAGGCTTATCATAGAACATGTATTGTATATAAGTTTAATATATTACAGTCAATAATTATTTTACTTTCACAAATTACTTAATGTTACAGGCTTGCAGCAGTTTTCTCAAAAAAACGGGTCTGAGCGGCCGATTAAGCGGCTGATTAAGCGGATTAAGCGGCTGATTAAGCGGGTTAAGCGGGAAAAAAACGCCCGTTTTTTTTGAAAAAAATTAATCGGGCGCTCAGGGGGTATTTTAAACGGCTGGGCTGCTGAACCGATTAAGCGGCCGCTTAAGCTGCCGCTCAGAACGTTTTTCATTTCACTGATCGTAACGGTAAAATTTCATTAAATAATTTGACTATTTGGTAGTAGAAACACCATGAATGCAAGCATCCAAATTTTCGTCAAAATTTGTCAAAATATTTATTAGTGTTTTAAAAAGCGTCCAAGGCGGCCGCTTAATCGCCACAAGGTGATGGCCGATTAAAACGTGCCATAAGTGCCGCTTGAGTGGATTTGAGAAAAGCGGCCGCTTTTTGCCCGCTTAACCCTCTTTTTCCCGCTTTTTGCTCGCTTTTTAAAAAAAACTGCTGTAAGCATATAACATTAAGTACATTATATGCCCAATTAGTATTGACTATAATATATTAAACTAGCATATATTAAATGTTCTTGTGAAGCAACCAGCATCCCCGTCGATACTATCGACAGGAAGTCGATGGTATCGAGTTTATCACAACGACAGAAAAGCGTCTGTCGATACCATCGACAGTCCTGTCGATGGTATCGAGAGTTGATCAGCGGCGATCGGCAATCCATCGACGGTTCTATCTTTATTATGTTATTTGTTTTATTTATTGTTACTCTCTGTTTTTCTTCTTGTACCACAATGTATTTCACCCTAATATAAAAAAAAGAAGAGAGACGCTATGGCATTCTCAAGGGAAGCTGCTCCTTGCAGCTGACAAATCTCTCAGTGTTCGTCTCCTCTCCTCCTCACCTCTTCTCACATGGTATTAGAGCAGGGCTCGATCTAGGGCGTCTCTCACTTCTTCCGTCACCGTTCGCCCCTTCTTCTTGTTCCCTTCTTCTTCTTTCCTTCTTCCTCTCCCTCTCCTCTCGCCGGCGGCGTTGCCGAGATGCAGCGGTTGGGCCGCTGTTCGGCTGCAGCCCCATCCGCCGTTTTGGCGTGAGGCACCGGGCTTGCATGGCTATCTTCGTCTAAGCTGGGTTTTCTGTAGGCCTCCGATGCTGCTGTAGACTCCACCACAGAGTTGTTTAGGGATCTTCGGGTGATTCGACGACCATCTAAAATCTAAATTGGAGGACTCGTCACCCGACGGCTGGACTCATAGTCACATCTCCTCCATATGTGACTAGGAAAATCAATTGGAGGCTGTGATTGCGTCAGTAACGCATTTATCCATGTTTTTTTTTGTTGTGACGTGTATCTCTCCGTCACTTCATCTATCTCTGTGACGTGTATCTCTCCCTCACCTCAACTCTCTCTGTGACGTGTATCAATCCGTCACAAGGATCCCGTCTATAATGGAGGACACCAAGACCTACAACGAGGCGTTTCCTATCTCCTCCATCAAACTCAACGGGAAAAACTATCTACTATGGATGAACGTTGTTCATACTGTCCTGGAATCTCGCGACAAGGCGAGACATGTTGACTCGGGTCCCCTGGATTCTACTGATAAAGGATATGCTGAATGGAAACGTCATGACAATCTTGTGAAGACTTGGTTGTGGGGGTAGTATGGAACCTGGAATTGCGGCTAGGTTTATGTTCTACACTACAGCTAAAGAAATATGGGACACAGTGAAACAACATTATTCTCAGGAGAAGAATGCTCTTCGGCAATTCATGATCTATGATCGTCTGTTTGCTGAGAGGCAGGGTGACAGATCTCTTGAGGAATACTTTGGAGCTATTTAGGCACTTGCTCAAGAGCTGAGCTACTATCATCCTGTGACAGTTGCTGAACAGGTCAAAGACAGAGACGACCTGGTTACTGCTAAATTTCTATCTGGGCTTAATCCCGTTTGCGGTTCTGCCCGGAGCGTCATTCTGGCTTCTGATAAATTGTCGAGTTTCGTGGAAGCCTATTCGAGAATTCAGCAGTCTATGTTTGAGTCTGCTAATCCTATTTTACTATATCCTCTATGGAGTCTCATGCATCTGTAGCTACTGCGGTGAGAGGAGGACGACCTGGTATGGGTAGAGGACGTGGGACACGTCATAAGTGTACTTTCTGTGACAAGTCGGGACATACAGTGGAAAAGTATTTGATGAAACATGGGAGACCTGCTGCACCTCCTGTGGGGGCAGCACATTATGCCACCTCTACAGATTCCTCTCCGTCTTCAGCTGTGGGCACCAATTTTGGGACCGACATCACTCTTACTCAGGAGGAGTATGATCGTCGGTTCATTCAGGCTTCACAACACATGAGTATGGGATCGTCATCTTCATCGTCAGTAAACCTGGCATCTACTGCGGGTAATCAGGCTACATCTCTCATAGCTTCTGGTTCTACTTCATCTTGGGTGGTTGACTCTGGCACGTCACAACACATGACTGGTATGAGGAGATTGCTCCACTTTATTGATTCGTATATCCCTCACCAATCTGTCACACTGGCAGATGGTTCAGTGAGGAGAGTGTTAACTAGTGGATCTGTCTCTCTAACACCCAAGATCTTAAATCTGTACACTTTGTGCCTGAGTTTCCTTTTAATCTTCTTTCTGTTGCAAAATTGATTGACACTGTAAAATGTACGGTAACATTTAGGCCTTCTTGTTTTTTATTATAGGATCTCAAGAGTATGAGGACGATTGGTGTGGGGCTTAGGAAAGGTGATATCTACCTTTTCTATGGTGACGGTGTGCCTCGCCCAGTATCTGCTCTAACTCCATCCATTCTGTTGAGTGGTTCCCCCTTACTATGGCATTGCAGATATGGACATCCGTCGTTAGAGAGCCTGCGGAAGTTGGAACCTGAGTTGTCCAAGTGTCATCTTTAGAGTGTCAGTCATGTCAGCTGGGAAAACATCATAGGTTGTCTTATCCCAGTCGTGTCAATAAGCGGGCATCTTGCCCTTTTGAGTTCGTCCACAGTGATGTATGGGGTCTTGTTAAAGACCGGAGTTATAATGGTTTCCGTTATTTTATTTCCTTTGTGGATGATTTTTCCCGCATGACATGGATCTACCTTCTTAAAAGTCGCGAGTCTGTGTTATCTATTGTGAAACATTTTCATAAAGAAATAAAGGTTCAGTTTGACTGCAATATAAAAACTCTCCAATCTGATAATGCTTTAGAGTATGTTCAAAAGGCTATGTCTGATTTTTGCAGTTCTGTGGGCATGATCCATCGCACGTCTTGTCCTCACGCCCCTCAGCAAAATGGGGTGGCTGAGAGAAAAAATCGCCATCTTCTTGATATTGCTCGCTCGATCATGTTTCAATCCAATGTGCCTAAGACTTTCTGGTCTGAAGCTCTTTTAACCGCTTGCTTCTTAATTAATAGACAACCATCCTTTGTTCTTAAAGGACAAACCCCTTTCTCTGTGTTACGACCCACGGATCATCCCTTCTCTGTTCCTCTTAGAGTGTTTGGTTGCACTTCTTTTGTCCATAATTTTGACCCTAAGGCTGACAAACTTTCTCCTAGGTCTATTAAAACCTTGTTCTTTGGTTATTCTAGTACTAGCAAAGGATACAAGTGTTACTATCCTAGTCTTCGGCGCATGTTTGTGTCTAGGGATGTTACCTTCCATGAGACCACTCCATATTTCTCTGATACTATGAGTAAGGGGGAGCAGTTGAGAGAGGGAGTGCGACCAGATTTTCAGAGTGAGAGAGTGGCACCATTTGTGCAGAGTGAGGGAGCGCCACCCATCATTCCTGATTATACTTTTATTCAGGACGAGCAGGCAGCTGACAGGCCTGTTATTCAGCAGTACACACATGTTTATAGTAGGCGAGGTAGACAAGATTCAGAAGAGGTAGCGACACCAGTCCCTGAGCCTTCGTCATCGTCTTCTACTCACAAGACTCCTGCAGAAGCATCAGATCTTGATCTTCCTATTGCTGTTCGGAAAGGTACTCGTTCTTGTACTATTAGACATCCTATTACAAATGTGTGTTGTCTGTCCCACTTATCTAAGCAGGCCCGCACATTTGCTATTGAGATTGATTCTATGGATATACCAATGAATCACTATAATGCTATGAAGGACAGTGGCTGGAAAAGGCAATGCAGCTTGAGATGTCAGCTCTTTTGCATAATGGCACATGGGATCTTGTTGACTTACCTACAGGGAAGAAAGAAGTGGGTTGCAGATGGGTTTTCACCATCAAACATAATCCGGATGGATCAGTTGAGAGGTTGAAGGCCAGATTGGTAGCAAAAGGCTACACACAGACTTATGGTGTTGATTTCTTTGAGACCTTTTCTCCAGTAGCTCGTCTAAATTCTGTGCGGATTATTATTTCTCTGGCTACTACCTTTGATTGGCCCCTATTTCAGCTTGATGTTAAGAATGCCTTTCTACATGGTGACCTACAAGAAGTGGTATATATGGAGCAACCTCCTGGGTTTGTTGCTCAGGGAGAGTGTCAGAAGGTGTGTGAATTGAAGAAAGCCATATATGGGCTGAAACAGTCTCCTCGAGCTTGGTTTGACAAGTTTAGTGACGTTGTACTCCAGATGGGTTTTTCTCGCTCCATGACTGATCACTCTTTATTCTACTCTAGCTCTTCTTGTGACTCTATCATTATTGCTGTATATGTTGATGACATAGTGATTACTGACAGTGATTCTACAGGCATATCTCGTGTGAAGGAAGGTTTGCAGAGACACTTCCTAACGAATGATTTGGGTAAACTGAGATATTTTCTGGGCATTGAGGTGCTTAGATCTCATGCAGATGTTAATCTATCTCAGAGGAAATATGTGCTTGACTTACTACAGGAGACAGGCATGACTGAATCCAAACCAGTATCTACTCCTATGGACTATTACATCAAGGAGACGGTTGATGATGTTGAGTACTCATATCTAGGATATTATAGGAGAATAGTTGGCAAGTTAATATATCTGACTGTTACACGACTTGACATTTCTTTTGCTGTAGGCGTCGTGAGTCAGCATATGCACTCACCACGACAGTCACACTGGACAACAGTTTGCCGGATTCTGAGATATCTGAAGAGTGCTCCTGGTAAGGGGATCACATATTCTAGACCCAAGGTGCCTCCATCTACTTTGACTCTCACAGGGTATTCAGATGCAGATTGGGCTGGTGATCATACTGATAGAAGGTCTACATCAGGCTACTATACCTTCCTAGGTGATCATTTGATCACTTGGAAAAGCAAAAAGCAGCATGTGGTAGCTTGATCCAGCACTGAGGCTGAATATCGTGCTATGGACCATGCATGTTGTGAACTACAATGGGTCAAATATGTTCTTTCTGAGTTAAAGATCCCTATTCTGTCTTCTATGGAGCTCAAGTGTGACAACCAATCTGCTATACACATTGCCAGGAATCCTATCTTTCATGAGCGTACAAAGCATATAGAAGTTGATTGCCATTTTATTCGTGATCAAATCAAAGATGACACTATTGTAACACCATACGTCTAGTCTGAAGATCAACTGGCAGATATCTTGACAAAACCTTTAGGTCCAACAGCTTTTCAGAGTTTATGTGGCAAGATGGGCATACACGATGTGTACTCTCCAGCTTGAGGGGGAGTGTGAAGCAACCTGTATCCCCGTCGATACTATCGACAGGAAGTCGATGGTATCGAGTTTATCACAACGACATAAGAGCGTCTGTCGATACCATCGACAGTCCTGTCGATGGTATCGAGAGTTGATCAACGGCGATTGACAATCCATCGACCGGTTCTATTATTATTATGTTATTTGTTTTATTTATTGTTACTCTCTGTTTTTCTTCTTGTACCACAATGTATTTCACCCTAATATAAAAAAAGAAGAGAGACGGCTATGGCCCTCTCAAGGGAAGCTGCTCCTTGCAGCCGACAAATCTCTCGGTGTTCGTCTCCTCTCCTCCTCACCTCTTCTCACAGTTCTATGATATACCTAATTCTAATTTAGAATGCATACTTTGTATGTAAGCTGTAATGATATGGTACTTTTGTGATGTAGCCAAGTATATTATAGGTAACTATTATCTAATTTAGAATGCATACTTTGATTAAATTTACTGTTGTAATGTATGACCATTTGATGATATGCAAATGTAACAACACGTTTGTAAGCTAGCTATGATAGATTTATTGTATACTGTTTAACTATGTAAACATGTGATACAAAATTGTTGTTGCATCTTGTATATACACTTATTATTTTATGTGTAGGGTGCTTTATCTATGACCAATATATTGTTTACTATATTATATAGATACAATCATTGTTGTATAGTTGTGTTATAAACTATTTGGGTGTTTTATATTGTCTTGTACAATGTTTAGATATGTATAAAAAATTCAAAAATATAGTATTTATATACATATGTATGTAATTTTGCATAAAAGTTTATAGGAATTGAAAATCCACTTTTCTAAAGAGCGCCCGCTTAATCGTCCGCCTGGCGATTAATCGGCTACAAGATCTCGTCCGCACGCTTCCTGCTTCACACTTTTTAAAACCTTGATATTTATTTCTGTGGCCACCAAACAACCTTGAAATCGGATATTTTCTTCATTGGTAGCCATTAATTGTGTAGCAAGGGAGACAAGTATGTGAATGGTATGATGAAAGAATAGGTGGAAATGTAAAATCATTGAGAACCGAAGATTATAATGCTAATGAGACCTTGAAAGTAGTTAACAACACTTATTTCCAAAATTACTCACTGTCACTCCATCTCCTTCCTTCAACAATGTTGGCATGAAAGTTTCATATCTCTATTAAGTTGCTAACCACGATCCAACAATAACAATGGTGGAGAGTAAGATGAATGTTTGACAACAAAAATAGTAGCCATTAATTGTGTAGCAAGGGAGACAAGTATATGAAAGGTAGGATGAAAGAATAGGCAGAGAAAACGGTGTGGTGAAGATGATTCCGTTCAACACAGAGGAAAGAATGGTGAGTAAGAGAAAATTTGGGAAAGAAACCGGTGCGTGAAAGGAGGTGTGATCATAAAAGCTATCCCAGAAAAAAAAGATGGTTTCGTTCTCTCACATCGCAAGACTTGACTTCATTGTGCATATATGGCAAGTCAATATGATCGTGGGGAAAACACATTGAGGTTACAGTTTAAACAACGGTTGTTTAAGAATAAGTAATGATTTTCTAGAGACAATATCAGGAATATGTGCAACGTTAGAGGAGAGAGTGCGTGTAGTTAGTAGGGAGAGTGGGAAAAGTGGCTTAGTAGAGCGAGACCGATGAGTTGCCTTTCATGGGAAACAAGATAAAAAAGAAGAGGTAATTGAGAGGGACAAAACTCAAGAGGCCGCTATCAAATAACTTCTCTAGCACAATTTCTTTGCGTGTGCATGAAGTGGGGTCTCAAAATGTTGATCTATTCAACACGAAGAAATTATGGCTGATCAGATGCAACGTAGGAGGTGGCGTCGAGGAATTATAAGGAGAGAGCTGAGAGTGGTGATAGAGCCTAAAGAGGTGAGCGACATACGTTATTTGAAGAAAATTGGTTGATTAAACATCCTAAGAAAGTAGTGAAAAATGTGGGAAGAGAGAGAGAGATAGTTAAGGATGAAACAACTATTAGAGAGTCTGTTTATTTATGCTATTAAGTGTTTTGTAATATGGGCCCAAGTATGTCTTGGCCCGTTAGGGTTAGATTGTGTCTGTACGCTTCCCCGGTCTTCTATTTATAGGAGCGGGGTTTTCTCTTATCAAAATAACAAGTAGCTATCTTCTATTATCTCACATGGCATCAGAGCAGAGATCCAAAACCCTAGCTATCAAGTAAAAAGAAGAAAAGAGAGAGAGCAGTAGTCGGTGGGCGGCCCCTTCTTCCTTCTTGGCCGCCCACAGGCCTTGTCTACTCGTCAATCCATGGCATTTGCTCAGTGAATTAAAAAACGGCCATGCGGGCCGCTTAGTCGGTGGGCGGCCCCTTCTTCCTTCTTGGCCGCCCGCAGGTCTTGTCTACTCGTCAATCCATGGCATTTGCTCAGTGAATTAAAAAACGGCCAGGCGGGCCGCTTAAGCGGCCGCTTAAGCGACCATGACCCCCATCCGCCTAATTTAGCCCCTAAGCGTCCGCTTAATCGTTTTGAACATAATCGCCCGCTTTTTGCCCGCCTCACCCGCTTTTTCCCGCTTTTTTTCCTCTTTTGTTTAAAAATCCTAATGTAAGCATCTAACATTAATTAATTACATAGTCCAAATAGTGTTGACTATAATATATGAAACTTGTATACATTAAATGTTCTATGATATAGCTAGTCCTAATTTAGAATGCATACTTTGTGTGTAAGCTGTAATAATTGGGTACTGTTGTAATGCATCTAAGTAAATATCCTATTGCTCTATTATACTAGTAATGCATGATTAGTTTTACTGATTTCCTTGCTGCTTTCAGTGATTAATGATTGGTACTACTGGTTAGTATTACTTTAGTGATTACTTTAATTCAACAATTCATAGTTTGTTATTTACAATTACTGATCTGCTTGCTGATTTTAGTGATTAGAGATACTGATTAATAGTAAGTATTGATGAATACTTAGTTAATTACCGATTTGCCGATTAGATATGTATAGAAGTTCCTTATAAATATATTTTTTATATATACATACATGTAATTTTGTATAAAAAAATATAAAATTTAGACACCGGCTTTTTAAAAAATCGCCCGCTTAATCGCCCGACTACCGCTTAATCGGTTACAGGGTGCTGTCCGCACGCCTCCCGCTTCCCGCTTTCTGATACACTGCATCTGCTGCTCCTTCCTTTCCTTTTTTCTGTTGTTGGCGTTCCTCCTGTTGTTTCTACTTGACTAGAGATTATTGCCCCCTGCTTCTCTATATCATTTCTTTCTTTTTTTCGCTGCTCCGAACGTCTTTTCCTTTAGATCTGGCATACTGCTACAGTACATTACTGTAGCACGGCGGGATTTTGGGAGCTTCCAATTCTCTCCTTCATGGTTTCTTCTGGCCTCCAGTGGCCCCCTTCTCTTCCTCGATCCTTTAGCGGCCTCTACGAGAGGGAGAGAGTCTTCCACATGCCTTGGAGAAGGAGTTAGTGTTTTTGGCCGTCTGTACATGTTTGTCCCTGCTCTTGATCTCCGGCTCCATTATGGCCTACCAAGGTGTCGCCTCTCTTTAGGACCTGTCCCATTTGGGTCGTCTATGTCTTGAGCATCTCCTACCCTAACTGTTAAACCATCAGATGTCTGTGGAATGAGATGGAGTTTCATCTTCTAACCTCTATGCTGCCGCTAGTACTATGGTAGTGTGTATTGTTGCACTTTTTTTCTTCTCTTCTGACGTTTTCCTTGCTGAGGTGCTCTCCTTTTCTGCTACTGGTTTGAGATACTTTGGCCTTTCAACCCTTTACTGCTGCTGCAATCGCATTGCTGCATTTTTCCTTTTTGGTGCTGCTACTAATGCGATTTATTTGTGTCACTGCTGCTGCTCTAATGCTATTGCTGCTATAGTGCTAAGATGGCTGCCTCCTTTGATAATCCGCACACCATGGTCTACATTTTGATTATGTGTGAGGTTTTTACACCACTTGCAACTCTTTTGTTTGATTTCCTAAATCCAATGGAACTTGTGTTTGTCCACCCCAACCGTTGATCTTCTCCATGGTTGGTGTGAGGGGGAGAAATAGAAGAGAGGAAAAGATGAATAGATGAGATTTATTTCTATTGCTATCTATGCGGATCTTCCTTCTCTATGTATTTGTGTGGTTTTTGGAGCTTCAACTTCTGTGACTACATCTTGAAGTTGTTTGTTGGCTACTGATTTGCATTGATGGTATTCTATCTAGCTACGTCGTCTTTACATCCTGTTATTTGTATGTGCTTTATTTGCACGTTGATTTTGTCCGTGCCTTATGCACGTCGACTTTTAACTGTTGTACGCCAACACTCTTTGGCTTGTCCGTGCTTTGCGCACGTTGACTCTCTAGTTGTCCATGCTTTGTATGCATGTTGACTTTCTACTACTGTGATCCAACAATCTCTGGTTCATCCGTGCTCTGTTTGCACATTGACTACTGCTGTTGTTGTGACCCAACATTCTCTGGGCTGCGACGTTAGCGACTGCATTGAAGACCATGATACTTTGTTGCTTACTTTTGCTCCAGATGATCACGAAGCTTCTGTGACTGTGACCTGCTTGCCTACTATGGAGTATCTATGTGAAGGGGAGTGTTTGAGTGTTTTAATGTAATATTGAGGGGGAGAGAAATTTTTGTAAGGACTAGGGTTGCCTTTATTTTTGCTTCTGTTTTTAGTCTCTCTCTCTGTTTGCAAGCTGATTTGAATTCTCCCAACTTCAGCTTGAGGGGGAGTATTAGAGAGTCTGTTTATTTATGTTATTAAGTGTTTTGTAATATGGGCCCAAGTATGTCTTGGCCCGTTAGGGTTAGATTGTGTATGTACGCTTCCCTGGTCTCCTATTTATAGGAGCAGGGTTTCCTCTTATCAAAATAACAAGTAGCTGTCTTCTATTATCTCACAACAACAGTTTGAAAACGGTGTAATCTTATTGGTTGAGCAGTTAGAAAATAAAATAAAGATGGCATGTTTGTAATTTTCTCAACAAACTCGCTCTTTTTGTAGTAGTATAGATACATTGTAATATGTATAAAAAATTACGACACACATATTTGTATGTCTACGTGTACACCTTTTGAGATATTCATATGTATACTTACATATATTATATACCTACATATGTGCACAAATTCCATACATACTTCCACATTTATGTAAATATTTTGATTCGTTCACATGAAAATAGACACTCTACACATATATTAGTACATTTATATGTATACATGTTGACTTCTGACATATATATCACACATTGTAAAAATATATGCACCTATATACACATCTATAAATATATCATAGATATATATTAGTATGTTTATATATATATACTACTATAAGAGTATATATTTTTGTGATTATATATAGTGAATTTATTGGGAAAAAAAAATCAAAACCGTATTTACTCCTGGCTCTTGCATACCTCAAAAACTTTTAAGCGGTACCCTCTCCACAGTGCACCTTATACTGCTTTTCTAAACTATGACTATGAGAATCACAATGGCTTCACAAAAACAATGATCATAGGGAGGTATAGTAAATTCAAAATTGACCAGATGCTGTGACAATTTATTGTAATTGATATAGTGGCAAAAATGGATAACAAACATAGATACCTATATATGGAAAGAGCTAAGTCAAACCCTAGAGAGAGTCTCAAAGTAATCCATGCTGGATTTCCAGATATGACTTATGGCAAGTACTCGTGTAAAGACCGAACGAAAAGCCTCCTGCCTTAGATTCAGAAGGGAGAAAAATTTCTAGGTATGTGGACACAATTCCTACATTTCCTCCTTTGTTGTGTGTTTCCACTCAGAATGAGACAATGTCTCTAGCTCTAGTTTTAAAATTGAATAGATTATTGAAGCACTAACAAATTACACCATTTTTGTGCCAGATGGGATGTGGAAACAAAGTTGGTAATGTGGTGTTTTATGGAAATGTGTCTTTTTCTCGGAGTAATGGATGGATTTGAATTACATGTAGTCAATGTTTTAAAAAATGTTAAGCGGTAACTATGCGGACATCACCTTGTAACTGGTTAAGCTGTAAGCGGCCGATTTTTGAAAAAAACGGATTTTTATTTCCTATATAATTTTATACAAAATTACATATATATGTATATAAATACTAATAGTCTTTGGAACTTTATATATATCTAAAGATTCTAAACACTCTACCCAACAATACAAAACACCCAAATAGTTTATAAGATAGCTATAAGACAATAACTATAGCCATAATATAATAAACAATAGATTTGACATGGATAAAACACCCTACATTCATGATACAGAAATGTTTTTGCATCACATGTTTACATAGCTAAGCAGTAAAAAATAGACTAATTATTGGATACCTTTCTAACTTATTGTTATATGTGCATATCATCAATTAGTCATGCATTACAGCAGTACATTTATCTAAAGTATGCATTCTAAAATTAGATAATAGTTACATATATTTTACTTGTATAATTTCACTTTACAGCAGTACCCTATTTTCCCAACTTGCATACAAAGTATGCATTCTATATTAAAACTTGGCTTATCGTAGGATATTTAATGTATATAAGTTTAATATATTATAGTCAATAATACTTGGGACCATATAGTTTATATAAAGTTACAGGTGTACAACAAAATAAAAAAAAAGACAAAAAAGGGCAAAAAGCGGGAAAAAGGGCAAAAAAGAGAGGAAAAAAGGCCGATTAATTACAAAACGGTTTAACCGGCGATTTTGGCAAAATTTAAACGGCCTGGGTGCTGGGCCGATTAATCGGCCGCTCAGGCCGTTTTTCAATTCACTGCATGTAGTTATAATAATGAAGCGAGCACCGTTACTGGAGCTGTAGAATCTGCTGGGTAAGGACCTTGAGAGGAGACGTTACAAGTGCAATGCCTGGTTTAGCGGAAGTGTGTGTTTGTTTCTTCAAGCCAAATCGAAATCAGAAGAAGTTTGAGTAGTGAAAGGCAACTGGAGTGATTTGTAAAATCTGCTGTTGAATATATGTATAGGCATGTCAGCCTAATGGGTCATGGGCCCAAGATGGCTGGCCAATTTGTCCTAGGTACCTGTATATTACATTCTGCATGTGATATATAGTATCAGGGACTACTCCTATAAAGGATACTTTTGTATCGTGTTCTCAATGAAAGACAGATTGACTCTAGTAATTTACATGGTATTAAAGGATGAGGTGTCTACCCTAGTCTATTCACCTCTTTCTCTTTTGCTCTCTCATTCCAAACCACTGCCACCCCTTCATATCGTTGTTCATCTCTCCCTCTCTCTTCTCTTATAGTTTGGAAGCCATCACCCCTCTCCCTCCCTCTAACCTCTTAGTATCACTCCTCACATACCATGTCGGACGGCACTAGCTTTCTCGCTATGGTAGGTAAGCAGAACACCGATGCAGGGGCCTGCTGGCTAGTCAGATGGAGGAGCTTTTAACTGTTGTCTATCACCTGCCTCCGTGCCAGGTGATCATGTTAGCTTACTGGTTGGGGTCTGTGCAATACGCTAGAGGGAGGAACCAGTAAGCACTAACTCCACTGCAACACACGAGGGACAATTATAGACCGCCAGTTGTACATCCCTGTCCTTTGTGGCTTCAACACTGGCCACATTTTTATATTATGTGATTGCCGCATGATATATTGTATTGGCGTGATCTTCACAACTTCCAGCTATCCTGATCCCTTGACGTGCTGGTTTCTTCTAGTTATATTCTCATAGTGGTTTTGTCATTACTGCATGCTTTCTTTTGTTCTCTGCCTCCCCATGCATCTTCCCTACATGCATGGATGAGTGCTTTTTGAGTTAGGGGCAGACTTTATTGTCTATGTCAGTGCATCAAACCTGTGACAATGCATTACTACTTGTCTTACCGACATCTCTCTTGTAATTACTATGCTTCCATTTGATAATACTTCTTCATTATGGTCAAAGATAAAGTTCAAACCACTGTCAACAATGAAACTAAAGTATGTGATCAAGCTTAATGAGAACAACTATCTGCAATGGATGAATGCTACCTACACCATCCTCAGATTGTGACAAACTAAAGTATATTGAGAAACCTCCATAAGATACTCCAGAATGGCGTCAGGGAAACAACCAAGTGAAATTTTGGTTTCAAAGCAGAATAAAGCCTCATATAGCATCTAAATATATGATTCATCGTGCTGGTAAGGAGTTATGGGAAGCTGCTAGGCGTCATTTTACCCATTAAAAGAATGCCGTACACATATATAACATATGGGACAAGGTATTCAACTATTCATTGTCAACCATGAAAGTGCATTCATGTATGTGATCAAGCTTAATGAGAACTAGTATCTGCTATGGATGAATGTTATTTACACCATCCTCGGACCGTGACAAACTAAAAACAACCAAGTGAAAAGTTGTCTCCAAAGTAGAATAAAGCCTCATATCAGGTCCAAATTTACCTTTCATCGTTCTGGCAAGGAGTTATGGGAAGCTGCTAGGCGTCATTTTACCCATGAAAATAATGGCCTACGAATATATAACATATGGGAGCATGGGACTAGCTATTCTCTTAGCAACACGGAGCAGTTTCTTGCCGATTATTTGACTCCCATCTATGGACTTGCACGAGAAACCAAATAAATAAACATGTGACTTACAAAATCACTGGCATATTAGATAAAAAGGTGGCTCAAAGATAATTGTTGCTATGGTGATTAATAAATCTAAATTATAAATAAATTTTGAGTTTTGAGCAAATGAACAAAATAAAATTTGTCTATAATAGTCAGAAATAGTATGGAAAACAACTGAGCATTTTCTTCTTCATAGAGTGCATTGTTTCTATGAAGTTAGTGATATAAAAAAAATAGTATGGAAAACTTTGAAGACAATGTATGTAATAATCTAAAAAAGCATGAAAATTCGGCGGTTAACTTAAGACATGCCATCCGGGATCAAGACTTTCGCCTCAGAGCCTGGGGCAGGTCTTGGAAATTTTGAGGCATAAGCCTGTCCATGACACCTAGGCGTAAGACTCGAGAAACAAATAAGATTGTCTTGCTCTTATGTGCAAGCCTCGAAAGCCTCAAGGAGTTGTTTTTTGAAACAACGCATACACCCTCACCAAAAATTCTCTTCTCTAGCACCCACCATCATGGCAACACCACTCTTCATTCTGTCGTCCTCTTTTTGCTTCACCTCACACTAGCACATTTACCTTTCCTACCACCTTGAATCTTGTCGGGACTTGGTAGCATCACCACGCATGCAGTAACCCACATTGCACCATGCTGTGCGAACTTGGTTAAAACATCCAACTTCTTTCCCATGCACTTGACTTGTCCATATCTCGCCAAAATTATGATTTACTTATCATTGCACTCTACACTAGCCTTATAGACACCGCAACGTGCTGGTGGCTGTGACACAATAAAATGGTCCAGGGTGCCCATGATGCACAAACATCACCCGTTGTACTAATGTCGCACATAGTGGTCCTTGTAGTCATGCTTGTGTGGGTCTAGTGTAGTATTGGGAAACCTTGCAGTGGTTGTGATGCAACTGCCTCTCCCATAACACTGATTTCTATCATGCTCACATTTGCTGCACCACAGGCAGTTAGACATAAAAGAGGTAGAGCGGTGAGATGGAAAGAAGACGATGAACCATAATTTGATACCCCATTCGTAGAGGTTTTTTGTCTTACTTTTGTAAGATCTGATGCCCTTTGTAGTTTGTTTTGAAATTTAAACTGAGCAATAGTTGGGGGTGACCCCCTTGCTGCCCGCTAACTACAAAAACCTCAGGATTTGCATGGTGGTGGTGGCCGAAGATTACTGGCTGGAGAAAGTAGGTGAATTCTTTTGATGGTCTCAGGGACCTTAAAGGGATGGTTTAATCAAGTTTAAAAGATGTTCTAATGATGATTTGCATAGAAACATTTGTTGGATCCTAGATGGGTGATTACATGCTCTAGAGGGGGGGTGAATAGAGCTGAATGCACTTAAACAAAATTCATTAGACCTTCAAGATATATCACAAAATAAGGTTGCTAAATAGGAAGTTTGATTGCAACTAAAACATGCATAACAAGGGAGAGAAAGATTGAACATACACCAAGAGACAAGCTATTTAGAGCGTCTCTTGGTTCCACACTTCAAACTAGAAGTGAGTCAGTCCACTACCTAGAGAGGTCAACCTCTAGGATTTCTTAACCTTGCACCTTCATTATATTCATTATAAGAGATACAATACATGACCACCAAAGAACTTACCTATCCAATACAAAGAGTCTTCAACCTTACCAAGGACTTACTCACTTTGCAAGGAGTCTTCCGCCTTATTCCAAGGACTTACCTACTCTTGCACAAGTCTTCAGCCTTGCAGGGATTACCCATTATTCTTGGATCTTCCGCCTTTGACTTCACCTTCACTCGGAGAAGCTTCCACCAAGGACTTACCCACTTGAGCAAGGAGTCTTCTGCCTTCACCAAGGGCTTACCCACTCTTGCTCCAAGTCTTCAACCTTGATCTTCACCAAGGGACGCCTTCTCTTGTTCTTCTTCACTTGGAGATCTTGAGTACCTATCTCCTTCACTTGGAGATCTAGAGCACCTTGCTTTCTTCAACCTTGAAGAACAACACCTCATTCTCCTTCACTTGGAGGAGATCTTCAACTTTATCTTCAATGAGAATTGAGGTAGGAAAATGGAGGAGAGCTTTACATCAATACAGAGAGTAGCTCTCTTACACAAGAACCTATCTCACTCATACTCACGAATTTGACTTGAAGGTAGAGAGAGAAAGGGGCTCAAAGGGTTAGGACACTCTCAACTATGTTAGAACCAAGTTTGCAATGAATGAACAGCCTTGGAATGAACTCCAAGAAGTCCTATTTATAGTTGAGGGTGCCCCTTTAAGTTGTGGGACACTTAGATACAAAAATAGCCGTTTTTTGCTCAAAGCAACGACTCTATTTTCACTCAAAACACACACCAACGGTCACATCACTTTTTCTGCAAAATTATGTACAGTGCAATCGGTCGAGTTTCAATAAAGTTAACTCGACCGATCAAGTAAAAGACAAAACCGATATTCAAACTATCTGTCGAGTTTGTCCTGAGGAAACTCGACCGATCACTGAAGATCGTTTTGGTCAGGCATTCGATCGGCCGAGTTCTGTGAAAACACAACTCGACCGATGCTATCTCCAGAAAACTGACCAAGATGGATCGGCCGAGTTTGTCCTGGGAAAAAATCGACCTGGGAAAAACTCGACCGATCGACAACCTGTTGTCAATCTTTGGAAAATGCATCTAAAGTGATTTAACTTTGGCGTTTTATGCCCCAATTATTTTTCTCACCTAAGTTACAAGTCAATTCATCGTTACAAGTGATTACAAAAATGTTCTAAGGTCATATACATAGATTTCCACAAATACACACTTGTAGCTCTTTGACTTGAACTTTTCTCCAAGTTGATATGTGCAAGTTAGGGCATTTGAAGTGTGTCTGTGAAGCAACCTGCATCTCGGTCGATACTATCGACACTCTGTCGATAGTATCGAGATCTGTCCAGGTTCATGTTGAAGCCAGCTGCATCTCGGTCGATACTATCGACACACATGTCGATAGTATCGAGATTGGTTCAGGCGCAAGAGAATACTCCGTCGATACCATCGACACAAGTCGATGGTATCGACGCCGGCACAGTGGCGGAACGGCAAACCGGCGGCTGACCTATTTTGTTTATGAAATGTTGTTTTTATGCTTTTTCTCTCTTTGTACCTCATGTATTTACCCTAATATATAAATACAAGTGTGTAGGCTCAAGCCCTACTCACGTTTGCTGCACCTAGCAGCCGACATGTGATTGGTGTTCCCATCTTCTTCCTCCTTCATTTCTTCTTACATGGTATCAGAGCGGAGATCGATCTAGGGTTTCTCCTCTCTCTCTCTCCGGAGGATCTCTTCAGGTCTCTCCTTCCTTGACGGCCAACTGCTTCCCACCCGTCTCCTTGGCGTAATCCACCTGTTGTAAAGGACCATCGTTGGCTACTCTGGGTCTGCGGTAGATATCTAACTCTACCGTAGCCACTATCACAGAGCAGTTGAGGATCTCCAGGTGATCCAACGATCATCTAAAAACACCGTCGTAGGACTAGTTTCATCTCAATCATCATCCTAGTCACACCTCCTCCATGTGTGATTAGGAATATTCTTTGGAGGCTGTGAATGCGTCAGTAATGCATTTCTTCTTTCTTTTTGTCTGTGTGTGACGTGTATCTCTCCGTCACCACATTCTCTTTGACGTGTATCAATCCGTCATATATTCCGTTCTACAATGGAGGATATCAAGACACCTATGATCTACAACGAGGTGTCACCTATCGCCTCCATCAAACTCAACGGGAAAAATTATCTTCTATGGATGAACGCCATCAACACCGTCTTGGGGGCTCGTGACAAAGCAAGGCATGTTGACTCGGGTCCCAAGGCATCTATTGACGAAGGATATGCTGAATGGAAGCGACATGATAGTCTTGTGAAGACTTGGCTGTGGAATAGTATGGAATCTGCAATCGCCGCAAGGTTCATGTTCTACTCTACGGCCAAGGAAATATGGGACGCCGTGAAGCAACATTACTCTCAAGAGAAGAATGCTCTCCGTCAGTTTATGATTTATGATCGTTTGTTTGCTGAAAAACAGGGTGACCGATCTCTTGAGTATTTTGGGGCTATTCATGCTCTTTCTCAAGAGCTAAGTTATTATCATCCTGTGACTGTTGCAGAACAGATAAAGGACAGAGATGATCTTGTTACGGCCAAATTCTTATCTGGGCTTAACTCGACTTGTAGCTCCGCTCAGAGTGTTATCTTGGCTACTGATAAACTACCTAGTCTTGTGGAGGCTTATTCAAGAATCCAGCAATCACTGTTTGAGTCTGCTTCCTTTGTGCCTGATATACCTTCTGGAGAATCTCATGCTTCTGTTGCCACTGCCGCTGCAGTACGAGGACGACGCCCTGGTATGGGTAGAGGGCGTGGGACACGTCCGAAATGTACCTTTTGTGATAGACCGGGACATACAGTGGAGAAGTGTTGGAAGAAACATGGAAGACCTGTTGCACCACCTGTGGGGGCAGCACATTGTGCCACCACTACAAGATCCTCATCCTCTACAGTTGTGGGTACATCTTCTGGCACAGGCATCACTCTCACTCAAGAAGAATATGATCGGTTCATTCAGGCGACACATCATATGAGTATGGGTTCATCATCATCTTCTTCATCGGCAAATTTGGCATCTACAGCTGGTAATCAGGCTACATCTTTCATAGCATCTGGCTCATCCTCATCTTGGGTGGTTGACTCTGGCGCCTCACAGCATATGACTGGTATGAGGAGATTGCTCCACACTATTGACTCATCAATTCCTCACCAATCTGTTACATTGGCAGATGGTTCAGTGAAAAGAGTTTTAGCTAGTGGATCTGTCTCCCTAACACCCAAGATTGATCTTAAATCAGTTCACTTTGTGGCTGAATTTTCTTTTAATCTTCTTTCGGTTGCAAAACTGATTGACACTTTAAAATGTTGGGTAATATTTGGACCTTCTGGTTTTATATTACAGGATCTCAAGAGTATGAAGACGATTGGTGGGGGGCCTAGGAAGGGTGATCTCTACCTTTTCAACGGTGATAGTCTACCTCGCCAAATGCCTGCTCCTGCTCCATCCATCCTGTTGAGTGGTTCCCTCTTACTATGGCATTGCAGATATGGACATCCTTCTTTGGAGAACCTGCGGAAGTTGGAACCAGAGTTATCCCAATTATCCTCCTTAGAGTGTCAGTCATGTCAACTGGGAAAGCACCATAGGTTATCCTATCCCAGTCGGGTCAATAAGCGGGCTTCTTGTCCCTTTGAGTTAGTGCATACTGATGTGTGGGGTCCTGTAAAAGACCAAAGTTATAATGGTTTTCGTTATTTTATATCTTTTGTTGATGATTTCTCACGCATGACATGGATCTACCTTCTTAAAAGTAGAGAGTTTGTGTTGTCCATTGTGAAACATTTTCATACTGAAATTAAAGTCCAGTTTGATTGCAATATAAAAATTCTTCAGTCTGATAATGCCTTGGAGTATGTTCAAAAGGCTATGTCTGATTTTTGTAGCTCGGTTGGTATGCTTCACCGCACTTCTTGTCCTCACACCCCTCAGCAAAATGGGGTGGCAGAGAGGAAGAATCGCCATCTTCTTGATATTGCTCGATCTATTATGTTTCAATCTAATGTGCCCAAGAAGTTTTGGTCTGAAGCTCTTTTAACTGCTTGTTTCTTGATCAATAGACAACCTTCCTCTGTTCTTCAAGGACAGACTCCCTTTTCTGTTTTGCGTCCCAAGGACTCTCCCTATCCTATTTCTCTTAGAGTGTTTGGTTGCACTTCCTTTATCCATAACTTTGACCCTAAGACCGACAAGCTGTCTCCTAGGTCCATTAAAACACTGTTCCTAGGTTACTCTACTACGAGCAAAGGATACAAGTGTTACTGTCCTAGTCTTCGCCGCATGTTTGTGTCTAGGGACGTCACTTTCCATGAGACCACTCCATATTTCTCCAATGCTATTAGCAAGGGGGAGCAGTTGAGAGAGGGAGAGCCACCAAAAATACAAAATGAGAGACTGCCACCATCAGTGCAGAGTGAGGGAGTGCCACCTATCATTTCGGATTTTACTTCTATTCCGGATGAACAAGCAGGAGATAGACCTACCATTGAGCATTACGCACATGTATATCATAGGCGAGGCAGGCAGGATCCAGAAGAAGTAGCGGCACCAGTCCCTGAGCCCTCATCATCGCCTTCTACTCAAGAGAATCCTACAGAGACATCTGATCTCAACCTTCCTATTGCTGTTCGGAAAGGTACTAGGTCCTGTACTATTAAACACCCTATTACAAATGTATGTTTCCTGTCTCATCTGTCTAAGCAGGCCCGTGCATTCGCTATTGGGATTGATTCTGTGTCTATACCAAGAAACCATTTTGATGCAATGAAGAACAGTGACTGGACACAGGCAATGCAACTTGAAATGTCAGCTCTCTTAAATAATGGTACTTGGGATCTGGTTGATCTTCCTGCAGGAAAGAAAGTAGTAGGCTGTAGATGGGTTTTCACTATTAAACACAATCCGGATGGATCAGTTGAAAGGTTGAAAGCCCGATTGGTTGCAAAGGGCTACACCCAAATCTATGGTGTTGACTTCTTTGAAACATTTTCTCCTGTTGCTCGCTTGAATTCTGTGCGGATCATTATTTCTCTTGCTACTACCTTTGATTGGCCATTATTTCAGCTGGATGTAAAGAATGCATTTCTCCATGGTGATCTACAGGAAGAAGTATATATGGAGCAACCTCCTGGGTTTGTTGCTCAGGGGGAGTGTCAGAAAGTATGCAAATTAAAAAAGGCTATTTATGGGCTGAAACAGTCACCTAGAGCTTGGTTTGACAAGTTCAGTGAAGTTATTCTTCAGATGGGTTTTTCTCACTCCAAGACTGATCATTCCTTATTTTACTCCAGCTCTTCCCGTGGATCCATTATTCTTCTGGTATACGTTGATGACATAGTGATTACTGGCAGTGACACAATGGGAATATCTCGTGTCAAAGAGGGTTTGCAAAAACATTTTCATACAAAGGATCTGGGCAAACTAAGATACTTTCTAGGCATTGAAGTGCTTAGATCTCATGCAGGTGTCAATTTATCTCAGAGAAAGTATGTGCTTGATTTGTTACAGGAGACATGCATGGCTAAATCTAAACCGGTAAATACTCCAATGGATTATCACATCAAAGAGGTGGTTGATGATGTTGAGTATCCAAATCCAGAATATTATAGGAGAATAGTGGGTAAGTTGATATATCTAACTGTCACCCGACCGAATATTTCATTTGCTGTGGGCGTAGTCAGCCAATATATGCATTCTCCGCGACAATCACACTAGATAGCAGTCTGCAGAATTCTGAGGTATCTAAAAAGTGCTCCCGGTAAAGGTATCACATATTCTAGACCAAAGGCACCTCCATCTACTCTGTCTCTCACAGGATATTCAGATGCTGACTGGGCTGGTGATCATACTGATAGGAGATCTACATCAGGCTATTGTACCTTTCTAGGTGATCATCTTGTCACATGGAAAAGTAAAAAGCAACATGTGGTTGCTAGATCTAGCACTGAAGCTGAGTATCGTGCTATGGCCCATGCATGCTGTGAATTAAAATAGGTCAAATATGTTTTATCTGAATTACAAATTTCTCTTCTACCTTCTATGGAGCTCAAGTGTGACAATCAATCTGCCATGCACATCGCCAGGAATCCTATCTTTCATGAGCGTACAAAACACATAGAGGTTGATTGCCATTTTATTCGTGATCAAATAAAAGACGACACTATTGTGACTCCATATGTTAGGTCTGAAGATCCACTAGCAGATATTCTGACAAAGCCCTTGGGTTCAGCAATTTTTCAAAAACTCTGTGGCAAGCTGGGCATCCACGATGTGTACTCTCCAGCTTGAGGGGGAGTGTGAAGCAACCTGCATCTCGGTCGATACTATCGACACTCTGTCGATAGTATCAAGATCTGTCCAGGTTCATGTTGAAGCCAGCTGCATCTCGGTCGATACTATCGACACACATGTCGATAGTATCGAGATTGGTTCAGGCGCAAGAGAATACTCCGTCGATACCATCGACACAAGTCGATGTATCGACACCGGCACAGTGGCGGAACGGCAAACCGGCGGCTGACCTATTTTGTTTATGAAATGTTGTTTTTATGCTTTTTCTCTCTTTGTACCTCATGTATTTACCCTAATATATAAATACAAGTGTGTAGGCTCAAGCCCTACTCACGTTTGCTGCACCTAGCAGCCGACATGTGATTGGTGTTCCCATCTTCTTCCTCCTCCATTTCTTCTTACAGTGTCTATACCTAATCTGAAATCACTCAAGTAGAGACATTAGACACCAATATGTGGAATGGTTAGTCATCATCAAAATAAGGGTTTAGTCAATTTAGACGTGAGTCAACATTGACCTAATTGACCTTGAGTCAACAACATTGACAAACCTTGTCTCATGTAATTTTGGCTACTTAATCTTCTAGAAATGGCTCTTTATATCTCCACGAACAACAAAACCCGGCCAATTAATGGGTGGGGAGGTCGTATTCCATGATACAAGATCCCAGGGGTTTTGTTTTATTTAATTTCCATCTTCTAGTAATAGTTTGTCATATTTATTTAAGTGTTGTCATAACAACACCTTCATTGATAAACTGTTTGGTGTTACAAGTGGCAAGGGGATCTGAGGTTGAGGGACCTTATCAAACTTACCACTTTTTTTTTCCACTTCAAAATCTTTGTATTAGATGACTTGTGCCTTTCTAATCACTTAAGCCACACATAATATTTAGCACTATCAATGTGGTCTATATGTTGTCTGTTCCCAAGCAAATCCAAAATCGATTTGTTTGGAAGCTGTATTTTTCATACATATTGCATTGTGTTATATAATATGCTTAACATTTCTCATGTTCCTTTTCCAAAACCTTTCAAGATTAAAACCTGCAATGGTCCATTTGAAGCATCTATATAGATTAACAACATGTGAACATAGTTTGTGCTTTGTTTCTAAATGTGGTTGCCAAAAATTTAAAGGTTTGCACAAAGTTTCCTATGTTTGTACTCAGAATTCCATAATTGTATAGGCAATTTCTCTAACTCCTGCCAACATGTGAGGTTGACAGGAAATCCACATTCCATACAACCCGTCTGTCTTCGTCACACTTGTCATTGTGAAAGAGCGATCTTGTAAACTGGGAAAAGCTCTTGTTTGAATTTCTCTTACTGATCTACAATATGCGTTGCTGCCATGAAACATTTAACACTGTAGCCCACAGATTGACTCTTGGGTTGTACTGTCTACAAAAGCCACAAATTGAGGGGAGCATAACAAGATCTTAGAAAGAGTTGAGATTGTATCGTGTTCTTTGATGTCACCAATAATATTCACACTATCACATGGTGTAAGACATATTAGGCTTTATTCTACGCATTTTTCCTTGACTTTTATATTTAAGGACTTAAGTGCAATTTTTTCAGCTAATGTACCTAGTCGTAAATCTTTTATGCTTTTCTTTATTTTAGGCTTCATTTAATTCCGAAATTCATTAAATAGGAGTTTATTTTCATTGCTTGTGGGTCGAGTCATCTAGTGTTATAAAAGCCAGCCTTGGGGCCTTTGTCTTTAAACATAATTTGAAAAATAGAATATTTCGATTTATCTTGTTCCTCTTCTTCTTCTTCTTCACGGTTTAGCTTCTCTACCATTGGTAATTCCGAAGGCTGCAACTTGCAATTAAAAATGTCTGTCTATCTTACTCGAAGCCAAACATCAAATTCATGAATTAGCTTGTAATTCCCCAAGTAGTCAGTATAGTTTGAACTTGTTAAGTAGCACATTTTTACACCCTGGGATATAACAGTAGATTCAATAATCCGATATAGAACCCATAAGGGACAAAGTAGCTTCCAATGAACCTATATATTATATTCCGTCACATGGTAAAGCCACTGACCAAAACTTCCAGAATCACCTGGATAACGCTGGCCTCTTGAGATTTAGTGATTCTATCTTTATTAACCTTCACAAAAGCCCAAGTTGTCATTTGATGCAGACACACACATGCATGCAGACGCGTACCCTGCACAGAAGGTGCCTAAACCAGAAGGTAGCAGAATGCTCTTGAAAAGATGGTTGCGTCATCCTTGAACCTAGTTTCCCTCAGCCTTATTTTTGGTTTCTTAACTGGTTGCAATTCATGAACATGTCCATATGGGCTTCTATGGATTTTATTTTGGCCAAAAAGGTTATATCTAGTTTGTTGGTGTGAAATAAAGTTTTCTTGATTGTCTGTAGATAGCCATCATGACATTTTTTTATGACGGATTCTCTTTTAATTGCCGTTAACTAGCTTTAGCTTGTATTTCAGGCTGGTGCCCTTGACAAGTTAGAGGCGTTTACCAGTTTTAATGGCCCGGATTTCTATGATCTTCCTCGCAATTCATCAACCATAAAGCTGAAGAAAACTTCATGGCAGGTCCCTAAATCGTATGCTTTTGATTCTGGGGAAATTGTCCCAATGTGCGCAGGTCAAATGCTAGAATGGCTTCCTTGTATTACTGAGTGAAGATGCTTTTGATTCTGAAAATGTCCCAATTTTACCTGCTTTCAGCAGGAGGGTTCAACATTTTTCGTTCTGCAACCTGTAAAACTTTTGGAGGTCTGTGATAGCTGTGTTGGGCTACCCTATTAGTCAGATACTTTATGACACATGTAACATCTAACAAATGAACCACGTCTCCAGCATAATAAAATGACCCCTTTCCATATGCTTGCACTGGTTTGCTCTCGTCGCACTTACAAATTTGTTTTATCTGAATATTTATGCTTCGGATGTTGTAATAGCTATGATGCTCTTGAGTGGGCATTGTATCACGAAGTCTCTGTCCGTAGCAGGGATCTCCTAACCAAAATGACATCTTTTCATTAGTGGCTATCCACACAAATGCTGACTGATTACCGGTTGAAAGATTGCGGAGGTTTGGCCTCATCTATTTGTCATGAGGTCCTTATGCAATGACGAAGCTTCCACAGTCAGCAGGAATAATTCACATGGGCTGTTGTTTCCTTATATATTGGGAAGGACATGTCTACTGTTTGATTACGTCATAGTTTTTCTGGGTTTTACCTACCCTATAAAAAAGCGGAACTCTGCTGCCTGCTATTCCAGTTGTCTGGCTGGCAGCTTGGTTCCGTTCTCAATGGTAATGGACAAGTACCATGTTTCTTGCTTTAATTTTTTAACCTTTTTAATCAGTTGTTTCGAGCAGTATGATTTGATAGTTTCAAAATTGCTTGCGTTCTCTTATCTAACGAGTGACATGGGTTTTGCTTTATTTTTTTTTATTTAAATCTGTTTGTTTTGAGCACAATTAATGGATATGCTTTATTTTTTAGTGTTGTACCAAATAAGGCAGACGGAAGTGCTATAAAATTTAAATTTAATATTTATGTAGCCAGTACATGTTAGACGAAGTTATTCGCCGCCTCTTAGTGGTTTGTAATGTGCTTATTGATTCTATTTCCAACGACATATTTATGTACTAATTGCTCGGGTCTGTTTAAGTGTTTACATGTCGGAAAGAGTCTGTTAATTGTCAATCAAGTTGTTCACTCTTATGTATGGTAATAACGCACATCGATCATTGCTCCCAAAAATCGCTCTTGGATTTAGATTTTGTTGATTTTGGTAATGTCACGATGTAGGTTGAAAGAGTTAGCTGGTTGCTAATTGAATGTTTATGTGTGTATTCCTATAATATGGATGTGTATATCTACAATAAAGAGAAGTCACTTGTGTGTTGTCGAGCTGCTTCATCTATTCAATTTTTTGACAATCTTTTAACATTTTTTTGCATGCTTATTCGTAGTTTTTTTGTTTACTAACTTAGATATTTTTTGTTCGCTAAATAAGGACATCCGATTCACATTGGATCAGTTTGTCTGTGTTTAAGAAATCTGCATGTGTGCTTACATATAATAAACTTAACTATAGTTACATAAATATTACCATTTTTTTTAAATTTGAAGATACAAGATCACACCATATTACATCCACACAACAAAGTAATTTTAAATTCAGATGTGTGGTGGCAAATTATCCTGTGTCTAACAACACAACTATAATCAAACAAGTTGCTTCCAATTTATTTTCTACAAAAGCGATGACCACAAATGTTTGAGCAGTTGAATTTTTTGAAACTTTTTCACAATATCAATGACAATGCTTTTGATGCTGCTATGTAACTGCTTCTATTTTAAATTCAACGGCAACAAATATTATTTAATCTCAATGTGAATTCAAATGTAATCACATGCTTAGCACGTGTCTTTTTTACTAATCTTTAAGAAAAGGGTTCTCCCATGCTGATTCATTCTTGTTCCAAACAGCCCAAAAAGTCCTCCCATTCTAGTTCATTCACACATTCTAAATTAAAAAAGAACCCTCACTTACTCCCTCCTCTTGCCTCCCCCCAACAGATTGTGTATGTGAGCTCCTCCGCCTATTCATTTTCTTTTTTGCAATTTGAGTTTATTCATTTTGTTGGTAGTTTTTCTTTCTTCTGTTTTTGGAATTTTTTACTGATAGGCCGAATACGGGTATTACATCCACATTTTCAGGTTAGAAGGAGTTTGATTGTCTATCTCTAAATGGGTTGTATACACATTATTACATAGCAATATAGTACTAATTATGAGTCCAACAAAAAAAATTGTGAGTGTATTTTGATAATAAACTTAACTATAGTTACATAAAATATTACCATCTTTTTTAAATTTGAAGATACCAGATCACACCATATTACATCCACCCAACAAAGTAATTTTAAATCCAGATGTGTGGTGGAAAATTATCCTGTGTCTAACAACATAACTATAATTAAACAAGTTGCTTCCAATTTCTTTTCTACAAAAGCGATGACCACAAATGTTTGAGCAGTTGAACTTTTTGAAACTTTTTCACAAAATCATTGACAATGCTTTTGATGTTGAACGTTAAAGTATAATTCAACTGCTATGTAATTGCTTCTATTTCAAATTCAACGGAAACAAATATTATTTAATCTCAATGTGAATTCAAATGTAATCACATGCTTAGCACGTGTCTTTTTTACTAATCTTTAAGAAAAGGGTTCTCCTATGCTGATTCATTCTTATTCCAAACAGCCCAAAAGGTCCTCCCATTCTGGTTCATTCAGACTGACGGAGAAAAGAACATTAAGGGCCTGTTTGCTAGGGTGTTGTTGGGTGTAGTTAGATGAAAAAGAAAATCAAACAAATATATTCGTGCTTTTTCAGCAGCTTTGGATTTATTTGGTAACGTGTGATGTGAGTTCGTCGTTTTCATTTTCCCTGGTTTGGTTGATTAAAAAAAGTACAACAGCAGCCGTGATAACAGCAGAAGCCAGTACGCCGTTCTTTGCGGCAGGTTAACAAAACGCTTTTATACCCGACCGCGCCCAAATCGGGCGCAGTACCTTTTCTCAGATTTTACGATCAGGCAGCTGACGGAGTGCAGTTGAAATTCTATGAACTTCACCGCACTGCATCGTACCAAACGAAAATCATTTCGGAACTCGTTACTTTTGAACCCCAGGAAAATAAAAGACACCCTACCAAACTGGGCCTAAAGGAAACACATGTTGTAAGACTGACAACAACAATATAATTATCATTGGACGTTTTGAGTTGTTGCTGCTAATGACTTTTCTATGGAGGGCCTGCTTCCAATAGAGTCTGATTGGAAGAGAACTTCGGAGCTGATATGTTGTTGACGGTCTAAAACTGGAGTATATGATAGAACTGCACTGGGTTAAAGACCAATTTAGGGGAAAAGATGGTTCGGCGAGTGAGGACCAACCTAGATATAAGCTGGCTGAATACACAAATTTGTCCATACTGAAATTGGACCACCGAATTAACTTTGCTTTGTCATGTCTACAAATTTGTCCAGACTGAAATTGGACCACCGAATTAACTTTGCTTTGTCATGTCTACAATCGGTCAAGACGGAACTGAGTCGCATGGCCTGATCTACGACTGACAGATATTTGCTGACCCGCTATCAAAGATGTCAATGCAGAGAAGACTTGCTTGTTTAGATTTTAGGGGCCGTTTGGCCTCCGACTTCACAAGTTCTGCAGTTTCGTACATGCTCGGCTTTTTATTCAAAGGCATCGCTGTGTGTGAGCATTGGAGCGGTACATGCAGCAACACGCTAAAGGAGATGGTGCTGCACTGGACGCGTGATTGTTCACTGCCACCGAACATGACGGGTTTTGGAATCTCGACGATTCCTATAGACAAATACTGAGCCAAATGCCGGAAAAAAGTTACTATATACAAATTAACAACGCAATTATACATAAACACCGGTAGTTGCGAAGTTGGGGGCCGAACGGCAGAGTCAGGATGCAAGAATACCACATGAAACTAGTGTGGAGGAACTTCGTTTCGAATGCTTTGTTGGCTTGCTATTCTGAGCTTATTTAAATATAGCCTTATACACTAGAGGGACGAAAATACTGGAGTAAAAACAAAAGTTCCAATAACATTACGTGCCTTGGGTTTCTTGGTCTGTGACCGGGCAATCGTATACCAGAAAACCCGTAAACTCAGACCTTATGTAATCCATTATGGATATAGAATTTTGAACTATGCACTTGTACCCACAAATCTTTAGATAACAGCTTTGACCATGCATGTAACTGATGTACTCGTGCTATTATACACAATTTATAAATAAGATTTATATATTTATATGTCATTTAATTATACATGTACATCATGCATCATGTCTGTCGAGACGGATGCCCAGAAGGCGAAGCGTCAAGTGTGGTCTGCCTAGGAGGTCTAGTCGGGCCTAATTTGGCGCTGGCCTAGACTGCCTGGGCGGACTCCAAGTTATTTGGGCATGCGACTAATGGATGTGGTGGCCCATTTTTTGTTTTTATTCTAAGACCGACCTCGACCACAAGACCCTACTTACACATAAAAGACTTGCCACTGACGTTGCCTTCCCTGATACTTGCCGCTGACGGGTGCCATGCCGGTTTGCCCACTGAGTGCGACTATCTTTGACAACCTACGAGTTGCTTCTATCATCGATCGCCTCCCATCTCCCACTCCAATATTGTCTGTCCTTCCTTCAAATTTATCATGTGAGAACTTCTCCCACTTCAACATCTTCTCTTCTTTGTTATCTGCACTCCCTCTACACGCACACTCTATTTCGACTAGATCACATCCGCAAAATCAAATTACAAAATAGAAACAAGTGGTAGAAAATGGGTTTAAGCCACTAGAACTATTATTAAACAAAAATGATATAAAGTTTTGATGAATAAAGGGATGCACCCCTTAACAAGGCACTAACATTCCAAATAGAAATACAGACACAATATGTACTTGAGCATTAAGTGTTTGACGGAGTAGGTAGTCTTCTCAAATGTCTTCTGTGCAGCCTCCAAGATCTACTCGGGTGATGCAACTCGTTATGGAATGAGTGCCCTTGCTCGGGATTACGAATCATATTGCATGTCTTCATTGGAAATTGAGATAATATTATAGTATAAATTAGTGGTGTCTCTGTACAAGTTCGGGGCAGAGATAGTCTGGTTTTCAAATCTGCTATTATTACGAGCTATCCAAGTGTACCAAATATCCATTTGCGTGTCTTCATCAGAGATCAAGATAATATTATAATATAAATTAGCGGTGTCTCTATACAAGTTCAGACATAGATAGTTTGATTTTCAAATGTACTCTTATTACGAGCTATCCGAGTATACCAAATATCCATCATGTTAAATCTGGTATTGAGATTCTACCTATATTTTTTATATTCAACCTTGGGACGGTCTTGATGAATACATCAAGGGTAGTGTGTTGTAATAGTGAAGAAATTGGTCCAAATATTCTATACTTGTGTACAACAAAAGAAGAGATGGTTAGTGTTTTCACTATATGATCGCATAGGAGATGATGGTTAGTCCATGAAACCCGCTTGAAGTCTATCCCCACATCATGAGCTCGTTATGACCAATCAACCATAAAAGAATGTGAATTTTGGGTGATTTTGATCTTTTGCAAGGCGTGTATAAAACTAGCTTGCTTTTTGGAGGTGTAAGGAATTGTCCTAACTCCATTTTACATTAATACATAAAAAATGATAGTTAGTTTCAGATGTAATCAGTATCAAGAGGGGAAAAGTGGAGAGATAGGCTTCACTTGAGGTGATTTTCATGTTGGGATGTGAGAAGTTTTGAGTGCTTTAGACGTAGTTAAGTTTCTCAGCTTTGTTGGAATAGATATGTTAAGTTGCATATCTATGATAATTTTACCTTCCATCCAAGGATATATCTAGAACTTTGTGTGTTTGAATAGGAGAGGGGAACTTTGATACCATTTGTACTATGCATATAGATTTATTGAGATATTTTCATAGAGGGTAGATGTTAAAAAGTCTAGTTTTTTACATGGGTTTGTGTAGGAACAATATTTGTTTAGAAGCATTTGATTCCAAATGATGGCAAGTGTTGTTACATAATTTTGTTGTGATTTTACTTAGAAGGCAACATGAGTGTGTCCTAAGGTTGACGATACCCAATCCACCATAGATTTTTGGTTTACAAATCATGTCCTAATCGACAATGTATTTTGTTTTCGATTTTATCTGTTTGGTTAACAACTTTTTAAGGGAGAGGGATGCACCCGAGGGAGTAGGTGATGAGTGGGGTGAAAGATGAATTAAGAAGCGTTAAGTCTTGTGATGCTGAGAATAAACGACTTCTAGATGGTTAATTTATTGTGAAATTTGTAACATTAGGGTTCCAAACCATAGTAGGTAATATCATAAGGGCACGAGGGAGACCCAAATATCTGATTGGGAAATGCTCTTCTGTACAGTCTACCAAATGTTTGAATCTTTTGATATCATTTTGGTGGATTTTTTGTACTAAAATGGTACACTTTGGAAATTCTTAATTGATGAATGATATGTAAAGATGCCTAAGATCCATATGGTATTAATGATGTTAATATCATTTGGAGTAAGAAAGATGATGGTGTCATATGAGTATTGTATGATACTTTCAAGGAGGTTCTGTCAGATTGTTTTTATGCCAAGTTGTAACATCTTGGTCAGGATACACTACTACAGAAATAGCGTTCAGTGTCGCTTTTCTGGGTGTCGGTTATTTCGGACAACCGACGCCTATAATATTCGGCGTCGGTTATTTATACAAACCGACGTCTATATTCAAAGACCAGCCAGACACGGGTACCGCTTTGTATTTAGCGTCGGCTGAGTGTAACCAACCGACGCCTAAAGGCGCCCGCGAAATCCAATTTTAGAGCGAAAAAAATCTGGGTCACATACAGCGTCGGTTGTTTAACAATTCACCGACGCCTATGTGAAATGAAATTTTGCGCGAAAAGTTCCACTTTCGGTGTTGGTTATCCTTGGATAACCGACGCTGATAATAGTTCCCGCCAATTAATTTGGGGTAAAGATTGTCTAATTGGATGTCGGTTATTACGATCAACCGACGCTGAAGATAATAGGCGTCGGTTGTCCTAGATAACCGACGCCATTGACCAACTTAATAGAGGCCCGATCACCCAACTCTTCCCCCTTTCTTCCTATTTCATCGATTCTCCTGTGCGCTCTCCCAAAATCGCCGCCTGGTGCCTGCTGCTTCTCGCTCGCCGCCGACGATCCCTGCTGCTGCTCTGCGTCGTCGCCGCCGCCCGCCGCCTTCCTCCTTGCGCCGCCGCCGCCCGTTCCTTCCTCCCTGCTCATGCCCTACTGCGGCGTTGTCTTCTTGCTTGCCTCCGCTGTTCATAAGGTATTAGCCGTAGCACCTTCTTCCTTGTCTTCTTCCTTACCGCCCGCTGCTCTGCTTTGCTTGCTGCTCTGACTTCGAAACCTAAGACTAGTTAGTGTTCTACTTCTTTCACTGAGAACTGAGAAGAATGGCCTACCACGGCCGTGCTGGGCAGCACGACCGTGGTAGGCCAACACAGCCACGGTCGTGTTTGATTTGATTTAAACCCTAATTTGATTTAAACTTGTCCATTCTAGCATCCTAATTTGATTTGATTAAACACTAACATTGATGAAACCCTAACATCAATTGTGATGAAAGCCTAACATGTACATACCTATTATTGTGTTTGTTGGCCTAGAAACCCGTCCAAGATTGACTCATTAGGAGTAAATCTTGGATAGTCCCCGGTTTGGGACTGTTCTTGAACACCTAATCTCACTTAGGATGTAAGTGTATAATGTGTATTGGGTTTTCGAGAAAATTTCGGTAGCATTTTCCCGTTTGTTCTCTAAGTACATATGTACTTAGAGAACAGCGGGGAAATGCTGCCGAAATTTTCTCGAAAACCCAATACACATTATACACTTACTAGTGAGATTAGGTGTTCAAGGATGGGATAGGTGGTACACATTTATTATATATAAGAATGACATCACATGTGTTTGTTGGCCTAGAAAGTGAACAATCATTGTTCTTTATATTACTTGTACATTGGTATAAATTAGAATGAACAATCACTAAATTATATATTGTTTGTATGGAGTCCGGCTTCATTGTAGATATCTATTATTGTGTTTGTTGGCCTAGAAACCCGTCCAAGATTGACTCATTAGGAGTAAATCTTGGATAGTCCCCGGTTTGGGACTGTTCTTGAACACCTAATCTCACTTAGGATGTAAGTGTATAATGTGTATTGGGTTTTTGAGAAAATTTCGGTAGCATTTCCCCGTTTGTTCTCTAAGTACATATGTACTTAGAGAACAGCGGGGAAATGCTGCCGAAATTTTCTTGAAAACCCAATACACATTATACACTTACTAGTGAGATTAGGTGTTCAAGGATGGGATAGGTGGTACACTTTTATTGAAGCTAATGATGACTTATATGTGCACGGAGATCACAATGAAGGATTGTTAATTGATAAAAGATCACAATTTTAGAGACATGTATGTTTATACAAATGCTAAATGTTTTCCTTTTTCTAGTTAATACAAATGCTAAATGTTTGCCTTTTTCTAGTTAATACAAATGCTAAATGTTTGCCTTTTTAATGACATTTTCAGATGGCTGACCATGATGAGCATGATGTCCATGATGAGCATGAAGTCCATGATGAGCATGCTGTCCATGACGAGCATGGCGAGGATACCAATGTAAGTTCTAAAAACATATCATGTATTTCTATAAAATTCATTATCTTCTAGTTATGTCATATATCTTATATTTCTATATTGGGCTAATTCAGTGTGTTTATTTTTGTCAAATTTTAGGTTGATGATGCACATGTACCCACTGAAGCACTGGAGCAACTTGATGCGCAACACCAAATACTTAACAAGAAAAGGGGCATCACTCTGTTGAAGAAGTTAATAGCACTTAGTGGCAGTGGATCCAAATTGGTTGTGAAGTTTGATAATGGAGGAAATGCAATTGGAGTGAACCGCAATAATTTTGTAAACTATCTTGGGTGTACCACTCAGAGCCATTGTGGTGTTAAGTATGATAATTGGCATAAAGTTCCTCAGGGGAAAAAAGACTTGATATGGAAGGATTTATGCGTGAGTTATTATTATTTGCAATTCTATTTTGTAGATTACAAATTCTATTATTTACAATTCTATTTTGGATACTAGTTAATAACATTTCTATTTTACATAATCTGTTTGCATTGGATGAGAAGTTGCATCGTAAAAGTGTGATGCAACGCGCTGGAAAGATGCTTAGGAATTATAGGACAAATCTGAACAGAGAATACATAAAATAGGGTGATAAGAAAAAGAAGTCATCCCTTGAACAATGGAACTTCTTGGACAAAGAAGATTGGGACAATTTTGTTGCTTCAAGAAAATCTGAAGAATTCAAAGTATTAGGTGTCACTCCCAATTTAATTAATATACATTGTATTCACCTATTCAAGATTAACATTTAGTGATACTAACCAAATCATTAACGTGCATACTAACTAGGCCCTCAGTGACGCACAAAAAGCAAGGTGTGCACTGAATGTGCATGACCACACTATGGGTCCAAAAGGCTATGCAAGCGTTCGCCAAAGACTACATGCGGAGTCTGCGGCTACTCAGGAGTCTGCTCCTACTCAGGAGTCTACTCCTACTCAGGAGTCTGCCACACCCATGCCTCGCCATGATATCTGGATAGCTGGGAGGCAAAACAAGAAGGGTGAAATAAAGAAGCCCGTAACTGTTGAGGCGGCTGCGAAAATGGTAAAATACAACTCTTAGAGCAATCGTTTGAATATTGATTATTTGTGGTGTTAATTTACCAATTTCTGTTGATGGTGATTAGCGGGAGCTGCACGAGCAGAGGAAACAAGGCATGTTCATCCCTCAGGGCACAAGGGATGAATTGACAGTTGCTCTGGGTAACCCAGAGCATCCTGGACGTGTTAGGGGTGCAGGCGCTGGTGTGGGCATCAAAGCATTCTTTGGGCCATCCCAGCACAAACCCAGAGCGGGACTTTCTCAAGAAGAGGTAACCTATTCTTTTTTTAGAATGTTACTGCAAAAGGAAATTCAATAATAAGAAGCTAATGTTTCTTTTATCCATGTATAGGAGAATAAGAGAGTCGAGGATATAGTTGCTAAGAAGGTCAACGATGTAGTTGCTGAGAAGGTCAAGGAAGAATTGCTACGGTGGCAGGCATCTCAGGCTTCCAATCAGCCTATGGCGACCCACTCTTCTCCTGATGCACAGACTGCGAGTAATCCTGGAGACCCATCGCCTAACACGTCTGCTGTAAGTATTTTTTATGACATTGTAGCTAGTCTTTTCAAGATGATATGTTTTCAAGATGATATGTATATATGTATAACATTCTTTACGTAAATTTGTAGGCATTGAAGCCATGCCGCTTAAGAATACAAGACTATGTTGTTGCAGAGGCGCAGGCTTACCCGTCCCTTCCTGGGGAAAGGTTTCACGGGACTCCAATGCCACAGGGCTACGTTCGTGTGGGCCCATTACGTGTGTTACCCGATTGGAGGGAAGCTACATTGCCATATCCCCACCCGGATATTGATACACTTGTTGAGGCAGAAGGCGGGGTCATATTGTGGCCCAAAGCAGATGTCGTCTACACTACTGAAATTATAAGATAAATTTACATTGATTTAGATTGTTAATGTGTATATATGATGTCAACTGATCTGAAATTATATATACAGGTTAAAAAGAAGACACCATGAGCACCTAGGCCTCCACCTCCACTTCCCGCATTACCAACTTGGGTTCCAACTGACCTAACATACCCGTTAGGTCCTGCTTGTAGGGGAATGGCATGTTGGCTACGGGCACATAATATACATTGCCCGATAATTGTTTCTTTAGATGCAGATTATGCAGGTCAATCATACGATAGCTCTTTATTTATACAAGATATTATTGAGCTGTTTATGTATGATTGGCTGAATACATCAATGATAGAGACATGGATAAGGTGAGATCTTGTTTATACATCCATATACCTTGTGTAAGATCCGGTGATCTGGTTTCTTATATATTAATGCATACGTAATACATGTTTTGCAGCTACTTAGTCGAAGATCATTGCAAACAATTTGCATTTGATCATGTGGGATTTTTGATTCCATCATTGATTAGTATGGTAGCTAAAGACCCTGATAATGTTCAACAATACTGTATAGATGCTTTTACAATTTTTGGTCAGCAAAAGAAGACGATAATAATAGCTCCATTCAATGTCAAGTAAGTTTACTTTATTTATAATTTGGACTTAAGGAAATTCCATTTTTATTGTGCATTTTGAGTTATTAATTGTTAACTTTTTACCTCTAGCGGTAAACATTGGGAGTTACTAGTTATTGTCCCCGGGACGTTCACTGTTTATTATCTAGATCCTGCGGGAAGTACATTAAACACTAAAATTAGACACGTAATGAGAATGCCATTATTCTGGTGAGAAATATTTCATTTTTGTATCTGTTAACATCTGTTATTACATTACTATTTACTTATGTAATTTACTGTGTTATATTAACATGTAGGGGTTTAGATGCATTCAAAAAGGCTGGAGGAACGGTCCCAAGGAAAAAGAACCAGCCAATAAATTGTGTACAAGTAAGTTCCCGACTCCAATGTATATATTATTGATGTGAATTGTGCTTAGTTGTATTATTTTGTATGTTTCAATTTATAGTGCGCTACACAAGACAATGGCTGGGCATGCACATACTATGTGATGTGATTTATGCAGATGATTATCAAACATGCCGCATTGGACATCGATACCATACATGAGGTATTATATATAGTCTCATTAGTTAGTATGAACTATATCAATCTTATTTTTATATTATTACTTATATATATACATCATTCTCTTTGCAGGTGTTTAAAACTGACCACACTATAGGTAAACGCTTAAAAAATATACATGCTCCATATACGATGGAAGCATTAAATGAAATAAGAGAAGAATGGGCAAAAGCCATACAAGCAGTGGCAACTGTAAGATATAATTGGGATGTTGACAGCGATAATGAATGATACTTTGTAAATGAATATTTCTGAATGTTAATACATGTATTTGAATGTTTCTATATGTGTGAATGTGATAATTGAATTGATGTCTGAATGTATCTACTTGTGTGAAATTTTCCTTGGGACTTTTGCAGGTTTGTGGCCTGTTTGTAGGTTGATATCAATGGATGTCGTAAACCTGCAGTTCAGAAAACTGAACTGCAGGTTCTCATCCTGCTGACCAGCCAGAGCATGCCTGCAAACTGATATGAAAAAAAAATAGATATAGGCGTCGGTTATTTACAGAAAACCGTCAGCAAAGACCTACATCGTCGGTTATTGGATAAAAACTGACGCCTAATATTACAAACAACCCGACCGTGCAGGAAAGCACGGCCGTGGTGGAAAAGGCGTCGCTTATTCATATAAAACCGACGCCTATAGTACTAAACACGGCAGTGCAGGGAAGCACGGCCGTGTCGTCTTGAAGTATGGCGTCAGTCTTTTAGTAGATAACCGACGCAGAATGTGTCCTAGATGACGTCGTTTTCTGTGGCGCGAACCCTTTTGGCGTCGGTTATCTACTAAAAGACCGACGCCTATATGTTAAATAGGCGTAGGTTAAAAAACCGACGCCGAAGTGTTCGACCTTTAGCGGTGCCCACATAGGCGTCGCTCAAAAACCGACGCCAAAGGATGTTTCTGTAGTAGTGATAAAAGTATCTAGGATAAAGAGGTATGAGAGAGAGAATCTCCCAATTTGAATGCTTTGATTTTTTAAAGTGTCCAGAGGTTGAACCATTAATAATAGTTGAAAAATGATAGGAGCTTATAAAACTATGTATCCAATTATTCCTAAAAGTTTGTAACCTTGGAGGCATGCAATGAGGAAGTTCCAGTTGATATTGTCAAAGACTTTTTCAAAGTCAGGTTTAAGGGTGAGGAGAGGGATGTGTTTAGATTATCATGTATGGATTTTTTTCGTAATAAAGATGGAAGCACATTAGATATTACACCCTTTAGTGAATGCTTTATTGTAGTTCTAGAATTTATTGCAATGGATTTTTCAAATCTAGTACTGAGGATTTTGGAGATGGTCTTATGTTAAGCATTGATGAGGCTGATAGACTGAAAGTGGCTGACTAAGGTGGGGGTCTCATTCTTTTTAATGGGATCTATATTTGGTTGAATGAGCATGCTGATTTTTGGAGTGCAATCATCGCAACTATGCATATAGGAGAAAATATCATACTTTCTGATTCTATCCCATTGATGATGATGGAAGTCTAGACTAACTTTTTTAGGACTAGGGGATTTGTTGGTACTGAGGTTTAAGATGGCATTTTTTATTTTTTTAGTAGGGGAAGGGGAAGTGAAAATGTGGGGGTCAATGAGTTTTTTTGGATATATAATGTTCTGATTAAGTTTCAAGAGATCAAAGTATGAGTGTATGTGATTGAAAAGGCCAGTGAAGATTTTATTGAATTGATCAATGATAGGATGTTTATTTGTAGTCGTGACATTGTTGATTTTGATAATGTGGATGTGGGAGAGTCTTTTCCTGTTGTTTCACATATCATGAAAAAAGTGTTTTTCTCACTTTCATGAAGCCAATGGATCTTTGCTATTTGTTTCTAGAGAATTCCAGCATATTTTGTAGGGTAGTTGTTGACTGCCTAAGACAAATGAGTTTTAATTTTTATATGTCTCAACTCGTCAATCACCTACAAGTAAACATGATGAATTGTAGTTGAAGTCGATCCGCAGAGAGCTAGGCCAACTAGGCACAAAAGAACTAGTTTTCAACAATCTAAGTCGGATTACAATAGTTGAGTTTGATTGCAATTATTAAAAGACAAACTAACAATAAGAGCTTAAGTTAAAAATTAAGATAAGATTTTTGAAGATATTGGACATAAGATTTCACTACCATACTATCACATCATGTACAACTACAAAATTAAATCATGCCATTAATCTACAAGGAGGTTGCCATCATCATGCACCTCCAGGTGACATGAGACGGTTCTCATTTAACATAAGACTTTTGTGTCTATGCTTAGATTTGAACGCAACCTTGTACGCTCAACATCCTCCTGCCACTCTCGTGGTCAAGAACATATTTCCATGAGATCTACTCCGTGCTCCCTCATACATTCTCCCGAATAGCATAAAGAAGCATAAAACATGTATAAAAGGTGTCCAACCAAGCATTCAAGCAGTAAAACACCATAGAAACTCATGGAGAATCAAATTAACTATCATATGATATAAATTACGAGTTCACATGAGTTATAGCATGGGAGCCACTCTCCCATGCCTAAGAATAAGGGGTCTACTCATACATGATGAAGAAGCACAAGCACATTACAGAAATTTCAGTGTTTTTCATGATTAGAGAGAAGAAAAGTACAAGAGTAACCAAGAATGAAGTGGAAGGAGTAAAACTCCACCTTGAGGACAAAGTTCTACCCTTATAGCAGCTCCAAATTGAGCTATCTTTCCTCTCGAGAAGCTTGGCCGAAGTAGAGAAGCTATGCTACACCCATGTGCAAGAAAAGGGAAGGAAATTAATGATGAAGAAATGAGGGTTCTCTCTCAAGAAACCTCCTCTTCTTCTCTAAATTTGTCCCTCCTTTGCTCTACAACTCTCTCTAATTAAAATTTGCTTCAAATGATGAGTTATAACCTCTCCAAGTGGCTCCACTCATTTTTAAAATGAGGGGCACCTGCTTTTAAAATCTATAGAAACTGATAAAGACACACCGTGTCTTTGTGAAGACACACTGTGTGGCGTAGTGCAACGTTTAAATTGCTTTTTCACGATAGGTACACATCATTCTTTAGTGAAGACACATCATGTTCTTGCAATTGGAGTCGACCCGGGCTAGTTGTACACATCGTGTGATAATAAACACACACCCATGTGCTTAGGTAGAAAGTTGAATCTTTGGTTGTTGCACGTACGGACATGCCATGTGTTAATGACGACATGTACGGACATGCCATGTGTTAATGACGACATGTCCTATCTTTTTCTCTATAGTTTGGGGATGAAGGCCTCTGGAAACTTACATGTCCGTGTGTTAAATAACACACAACATGTTCTTTGCTTTACGAGCCCTTTCTGGAAAGTTACACGCCATGTAAAAATAAAAACATGACATGTCTCATGATATTTATTCAAGATCAACTTTGAAGTAACTTCAAATCAATGGGGAATCCAACTAAGGTCAGCTTTGGGTTGGATTATCTTCATTTTGTCATTTTCAACATGTACCTATGATCACCATCATGCAACAGGTAAAATAACTAAAATATGGCAAATTAAGTATGATTAGAGGCTAAATGGAAGGCAAAATGAATTGAATTTGTGTGCGGATGTGTGCAAATAGTAGATATAAAATGTGCACATCAAATCCCCCTAAGCTTGAACTATTGCTTGTCCTCAAGCAAAAAGAGGATAGAAACACAAATGAAGCAATAACCAAGATCATGTGTAGATTAGATGAAATGAAAGATGTAAACAAGACCAAACCAACCATATCATCAGGTTCATATTCATAGCCTTGATTTTAACTTAAACATCCAAGAAGGAAAATTAAATTCCATAAGGGTGGTAACACATTAAATGACACAGTCAACTGGACAACACTAAATGAAACTTGGATGACAAATCCAAACAATTAGTGAATCTGCAACAAAAACTTTCAGCTATTAAGGATGTAAAAGATGGAATCTTAGTTAATGTTAACAAATTTTAGCTTTCTCTCCTTGTTTTCCCAAAAGATAAAATATTGGATTAGGGGTTCCAGCACTCGGCTGATAATGTAGGCTTATGCACACAAGGAGTGTCGATTGGGGTATTTTACCCTCTTTTTAGGACATTCAGCTAACTGTTGTGGCCAGATCAGACTTACACTAGGATAGTATGATATGTGGGTGGTTTTTAGACATATTTTATGGGGTAACTAGGGTGAAGTGAACCAAAAGGAATTTTCAATTGATCTTGGGTTTCACTTATTTTTCTCAGAATAAAGGATAGTTAACTGAATTGCAACATTAGCTAGATTCCATTCATTTGATTTGAAAATTTTCACTGGAAAGGGGTGGTTGTAAAATTACTAAAGGTTTGGAAAAGGCATCCCGTGTTCTAGGTACTATTGCAAAGTTGACAAATTCACAAAATTTGTTACCATTACATGTGTTAAGTCAATCAAGGATGCAAAAGATGAAAGCTTAGGGTAGAAACATAAACTTGAAATTAAACACATGTTGGTGGCCAAAAAGTTTCATATGATTTATGCATGCTCTTTTACAACTTCTTTAAATGATATTTATCACAAGGAGGATAAGATAGTTCAAACTAGGAGGAAAGACAATTCATTATAGAAGATAAACCTCACATCATACTAAACTTGCCTTGAGAAAAATAGAAGCTAAAAACAAGAACTAAAGAAAGATGATGAAAAAAACTAAACAACTACATCTACATTACCGATCGATTACACCCCCTAAGCTTTAAATCTACAACGACCTCCTGCATCAATCAAACCTAAGGTAGAAGCAACCAGTTACCTATCATGGAGGAAATCAACAAGAAGGGCCTGCACCATCATGACCAGTAGGGAAGTACTGGTTCAGCAAGTCACTATCATCAGGGATATCAACCAGCATTGGCTGGAGAGTGGGCTCTGGCTACGGCTAAGGCATTGGATAGTGGCCTTGAGAGATGTGACACATATCCATCCTCTAGACCATATTGTGCATGTGCTGACCCATCAAATCAAGATGGCTATCCATATGGTCAAAGCGCTACCAAACATAGCCATAGAGATGCTTAACATTAGGCATAGCCCAAGTGTACTCAGTCTGAGTGCCTATGGAAGGAGGCGATTGAGCTGTGGCTTCTACAGTAGGAGCATTTGGAGCAACTATCTCTTCAGGAGCATCATCATCGTGGGCAACTACAGTGAATTTCTAGTTGTGTTTGTTTGTTACGGTCATTGTCTCCAAGTCAGGCATCTCAATATACTGATCACCATCATCAAAGTACTGTTTGAACTTGGTATCATCATTGGGGACCTTAGCAATCATACCATAGGAAACACGATACTGAATATCCACCAGGTTCTTTCCTAGTGCAGCCTCTAGACCGGTGAAGTCTACATCAAGCTTCCTAGATAGGTGTGTGATCAGTCCTCCACACATGATGTCACCATATTCTCTCTTATTCATCTTCTTTATATCAAAGAACCTGTTGAGAATGAAATATCCTGCATTGATATGAAAATCATATACCATACCCCATAGAAAGAATAAATCATGTTTATTGCACATGCCTTGGGTTTCTTTCTTAGCAAAGACACCTATGTTGAGAAGTTGATGGACATATCTAAAGATTGGGTTATGGATGGATATTGCTTTGGCCTTCTTGGCCTCATGTCTCTCCTCATCGTTGGTTTCATTCCAGAATATATCATTGTCAAAAGCTGGAGGGTAAGCTAATGCACCCTCGTAGTGGCACTCTAAAAGATCACATAATTACTTGAAAGTAATTCTACATTTCTATCCCAATAGAAGGAAGAGAATGAAAGCATACGGTTCAAGCCACTTCTTTGGGTCCTCCTCAGACTTTAGGATAGTAAGAAACTCATAAACAAGGTGAGGGTATGTGTTTCTCAGTGTGTAGAAGATGTACTTGAGACCCAACTCCTTCAGATGCTCTTTCCTAAGGCTCCCATGGTTTGATTACAAGCAAAATGAGTGGGGAGGAGCCTACGAGAAATGAGGAATTGGTATGTGGGGTCTTACTCTACAATCACCCTGGATTGGGTTGTGGAGACATAGGAAGGGACTGAGGATGAGCTTGCTTCAATCTCGTAGTTTGATGTTTGCTTGACTGGGGCCATAGCTGTTGAGAACTTGCTGAAACAACCTGGGACATGGCATGTCTAATTGGGGACACAACCTGTCTTCTGACAGAAGTCTTGAAAAACAAAGGGACGGATACAATGTGTCTTAATGAGGACACAACATGTACCTGGAGATTAGCAGTGTTCGAAGGTTGAGGAAGACAATCTTTGCACAACGTAACAAGGGTGGCTCATAATGTGTCCTCTCTTGCCAGTGATAGAGTAGAGTTCAACGATGAGGTGGCGATGGGGTTGCCTTGCTTTGTGGAGACGAGGATGAAGATTTGAGAGGGTTGTAGATGGTGGCGGTCTGTGGAGCTACTTCTTGCTTGGGCGGAGCGGTGTAGGATATGCTTTGTGATGGCAGAGCTACTTACGTGACGCGGAGCTACTGATGGAGCGTGGCGGTGGAAGCTCGTCATCAATCGAAGGTAGGTGGTGTTGCACACTATTGAGGGGGTTCACACACAACTATTAAATACAACTAATTGTAAATGTGAGTGAGAGAGGGGACTGGATATTAAAGTTAAAAACCCAATTTCTCGTGTATGACACGACGTGTCTTTTTAAAGACACGACGTGTTTCCATGTACAAAATGCCTACTCTTTTGAAATTCACATTGACTGAAGAGGACACGACGTGTTCCATTTAAAACACGATGTGTAACTTTCCAGGAGCTAAGGTTGAAGTTGCCAAACTGATAACAAAAAAATGTGTACAAATAAAGACACATCGTGTGTTTTTTTCATAAAAACACATTGCTTGGGAATAAACTAGAGGACACATCGTATTCGATTAAAAACACATCATGTGAGTTTCCAACAACTGACTTTTGTGGCTGTGCACCCAGTGTAAAATGCCGAACACACCATGTGTTCTGGAGCTTTAGCTTAATCGCCCATCTGTGAGTGGTATACATAACATGTTCAAATAAAGACACATTGTGTCTTCCTGAATTTCTATAGAATTCATCTTTTTTTGGTCAACACCTATAGAGACGATGATATATATGACCATGAGGGTCTATATTATTACATTCATTCATGACAAATTTATTTCTAAATGAAAATATTCTTGAGTGATACTAAATAAATACATCTATCCTAAGTGGGGTCAACTCCCACATGGTCCTCCATTTACAGTATGAAATGAGACTCTTCGACTCTTGAATCATGCATCTAGGAGGGAGTAAGAGACTCCCTTGTCAATCTCTTCCCTGTCAGCATACAACTTGCATCTTTGTCCATTAACATTAAATGTTGATTATTTGCCTTGCAGCTCTACTGTCCCATATGGATAGACCTTCAAGACTAAGAATGACCCAAACAATTTAGATATTAGTTTCCTTGAAAAGAATTTAAGTTTAGAATTAAACAACATAACTTGGTCTCCTTCTTTGAATTCTTTGACTCTGATTCTCTTGTCATGCCACCTCTTTGTCTTTTCTTTATAAATCTTGGTGTTCTCATATGCATCCATTATGAGTTCTTCAAGCTCCTAGAGTTGTAGCAATCTTTTCTCCCCTACTCTCTTGTTTACATCTCTATAAATTTTAGTTAGATTCAACAAATAGTCATCAAAAGAGTTGCCATAAACACTAAAGTAGTTCATAAATATTTCCATTATGTAATCAATATAATCAGAGAATATATCCATCATACACCTTTAAAAGGTGGAAGGTGCATTACAAAGCCCAAAAGACATCCACATGTAAGTATATGTTCCATAGGTGCATGTGAATGTGGTTTTTTCTTGATCGTGTGGGAGATAGAAATTTAGAAGAACCCACTATACCCGTCAAGATAGCAAAAGTAAGAGTGATGGGCAAGTCTTTCCAACATCAAGTCAATAAAAGTTAAGAGGAAATGTCCCTTTCTTGTGACTATTTAATTTTCTATAATCAATACACGTTCGCCATCCACTGACAATTCATGTTTGTATTAATTCATTATTTTCCCCTTTTATTACAATAGTTCCTCCTTTATTGGGTACAACATGTATGTGGCTCACCCAAAGACTATCACTAATGGGATATATAATTCTTGCATCTTTAAGTTTGAAAATTTTCTTTTTAACAACTTCCATCATATTTTAGTTTAGTCTCCTTGGAGGATCTATGCAAGGTTTGGCATTTTCTTACAAATCTATACAATGCATGCAAATAGATGGATTAATTCCTTTAATATCATCAATTGAGTACCCCATCACGCCTTTATAGACTCTAAGTTCATTTATCAAATTTTCTTCTTATTCTTCATTCAATTCAAAATTTATAATAATTGGAAAGGTCAAATTTGAGTCTAAGAAAGTGTACCTTAACCCCTATGGGAGGGGTTTTAATTCTACCTTTTTATTTGGAGTGGTGATGTTGCTTTCCTTTTTCTCCTTTGATTCTTCCTCACATATTGGAATCTTTAAGGATTCAAAATTATTCTCATTGATAGTGGCTTGTGTGTCCTCTTCGTCATCTTCTCCAAAGCCATCAAGAATGGTCCCAATAGAACTCTTTTCTTATTCAAGCAAGATATCAATGCTATCTATCAGACAAAGATATTCCTTTGAGTTGGGCACTTTCATAGCATCATAAACAAAAAATACAAGTGCTTCATTTCTAACTCTGACAGTTAGTTTTCCTTCTCTAACATCCATAAGATAGCATGTAGTACAAAGGAATTGTCTTCCAAAGAGGATTGGGTTTGTTGGATCCTCATGCATGTCTAAGACTATAAAGTCACACGGGATGGAGAACTTCCCTATATGTATAGGAACATCTTCAATCATCCCTTAAGGATATTTAATTGAGAGATCAACTAACTGAATCATCATTGATGTTGGTTTCAAATCTCTCAAGTCAAGCTTTTTCCATAGAGAAACATGAATCAAGCTGATGCTAGCACCATGATCAACTAGGAGTTTATCAAAGGTTGAATCTCTGATTTTGCAAGGGAGAGTGAAAGCACCTAGATCATCTAGTTTTTCAGGAAATGGTTCTAGATGATAGAGCTCAACCTTTCAGACAACATAATAGTTTGAGCTTGACTGGATCTCCTTCTCTTTAAAAAAACTTAGCATACGAGGGCATTTTAGCCATGACTTCTACTAAAGGCAGATTGAAGCATAGTTTGTTCAAGATGTCCATAAACTTATTAAACTTATTGCCATCTTTGGTATTAGAAACCCTGTGAGGGAAAGGAGCATTAGGATTGCAAGAAGAGTCATCATGATGCAGACTTTCAACATATTTCTTCCTTTGGTTCTCAGTAGTCTCATCCACAATGGTGTTAATAACTTCTTCTGATTCCCTCTTACAAGGCGATGAAGACCCTCCTATGACTGATCCACTCCTTAGAGTCATGAATTTGCAAGTTTCCTTAGGATTCATAACTGGTTGACTGGGCAAAGAACCTCAAGGTTCTCCTTGGTTGACTAAAGCTTGTTGAGCAACCTAGTTCTACAACATCTTGGTATGGGTGACAATCCCATCAACTTTAGAGGAAATTTGTGTGATGGAATCCTTCAAGAGATTGTCTTGTGCCTGGAAATCATCATTCTGTTGAATCTATGTAGTAACAAAAGTCTCAAGAAGACTTTCCAAGCTGGACTTTTGTTGTGATTGACTCATTTGTTGGAGCTGGTTGAAATTCCTATTGTTGTTGTTGCTATATCCTGGTAGTTGTTGATAGTTGTCATTCACGGGATGGCGGTTGCTCATAGGTTGTTAATTTTAAGCTTGACCTTACTGTTGTTGGTTATGAGAGTTTCTGTTCCTATAAGAAAAGTTTGGATGGTCCCTCCATCCTGGATTGTAGGTTTTTGAGAAAGGGTTGTAGGCTTGTCTATTGCTGAAGTTGCCTACTGCATTAACATGTTCTGGTGTCTCTGCGGTGTTCATTTATGGTGCAAAATAATAGGAAGAGTTGTGATCAGATGCCCCACATGCTTCACACACTTGTTCAACTGCTTAAATAGAGTGAGTGGTCAACTTTTCAAACTTTTGACTCAAATCATCAAGTTTGGCTGCAACGAGATCTACTGTGTCTACAGTCTGCTTCCACTACATTTTTCAGCTAAACTGGTGGATGAGAAGGGCTGTCCAGTCCTTTCAGTGATCCACTAACTGTGGTTGAGTGCCATATCTTCAATAATAGCATATGCTTCACTACATGAGTCATACGAGTGTTGTAGAATAATCTGTTATTGAATGTTTGAAGTAGCAACCAGTTGGTTAAGCCATGATGAGGACAAAGGTGTTACAGATCCTTAAATCTCTCACATGTATCATAGAGTGTCTCACCTTCCAATTGCTTGAAGTTGGTGAGTTGGCTCCTTAGCTGAGCCATCTTGCTTGGAGGAAAGTATTTGGTAAGGAAAGCATGCAACAGTTTGTCCCAACTTTTAATAGATTGCTTGGGGAAAGAGGAGAGCAACGCCTTGGCTCGATCTCATAAAGTGAATGGTAATAGGAGTAGACGCACTCCTTCATATGGAACACCATTGATCTTGAAGGTGTTCATGTACTACAAGAACTCGACTATGTGAATATTTGGATCTTCCATAGGTATTCATCTGAAATGATTCTGCTGGATCATCACCATTTTAGTGGGACTGATGGAGAAACTATTGGTTTCAATAGTAGGATGATCGATGACTCCTCATATGTTGATGGCAGCCATCACTACAAATTCTTTGAGCTGGTGGTTTTCCTCCATTTTTGATTCTTGATAGTGATAAGGTGAGTATGGTGATGAAGGAGTTGAGTGAGATGATGATGGGTGTGATCCCTCCAAGTTTGTAGAGTTGTCACCTCTCTTTTCTCTCCTCCTACCGCAAAAAGTTCACTCAATTTTCAGGTCCAAAAGGATTGATGTTTCAAGACCCCTCTTAGAGCTATGAATGCAACCTACAAAAGCAATAGTTAAGTGAGAATCACAAAACTAAAAATATATCATAATATGACAAATAAAAAATGGTGAATCAGTCTCAAATACTAACTACTGCTTTTACTCTAACTGATATTACCGTAGCTCCCCAACAATAATGTCAAAAATGTGTTGACTGCCTAAGGCAAATGAGTTTTAATTCTTATATGTCTCAACTCTTCAATCACCCGCAAGTATACAAAATCAATTGTAGTTGAGGTTAATCCGCTGAAATCTATCCTATATAGGCATAAAAGAACTAGTCTTCAACAATCTAAGTCGGATTACAACAATTGAGTTTGATTGCAATTACTAAAAGACAAAGTAACAACAAAAGATTAAATTAAAGATTAAGATCATATTTTTGAAGGTCTTGGACATAAAATTTCACTATCATACTGTCACATCATGTGCAACTACAAAATTAAATCATGCCATTAATCTACAAGGTGGTTGCCATCATCATGCACCTCCCAGTCTCAATTTCACATAACACTTCTGTGTCTATACTTATACTTAGATATGAATGCAACCTTGTACCCTCAACATCCTCCAGTTAATCCCATGTTCAAGAACACATTGCCATGGGATCTACTCCCTTCTTTCTCATACATTCTCCCGAATAGCATAAAGAAGCATAAAAGATGTATAAATCGTGGCCAGCCAAACATACAAGCTGTAAAATACCATAGAAACTCATGGAGAAGAAAATTAACTAGAATATAATATAAATTATGAGTTTACATGAGTTATAGCATCTTAGCCACTTTCCCATGCCCAAGAACAAGGGGTCTACTCATACATGATGAAGAAGCACAAGCACATTACAAAAAAATCAATGTTTTTCATGATTAGAGAGAAGAAAAGCAAAAGAGTAACCAAGAATGAAGTGGTAGGATTAAAACTCCAGCTTGAGGACCAAGTTCCACCCTTGTAACAGCTCCAACTTGAGCTATCTTCCATCTCGAGAAGCTTGACCGAAGTAGAGAAGCTCCACTACAACCTTGTGGAAGAAAAGGGAAGGAAATGATGAAGAAAAGAGAGTTTTCTCCCAAGAAACCTCCTATTCTTCTCCAAATTCGCTCCTCCTTTGCTCTACAACTCTCTCTTGTCAAAATATGCTTCAAATGATGAGTGATAACCACCCCAAGTGGCACCCCATTGCTTTCCAAATTTGCAGAAACTAATAAAAACACGTCGTGTCTTTGTAAACACACGCCACGTGGCGTAGTGCAGCTGACATTTAAACTGCTTTTTCATAATAGGTACACGACGTGTTCTAGTAACGACACATTGTGTTCTTACAACTGGAGTCGACCTGGGCAAGTTGTACACGTCGTGTGTTAATAAACACATGTTTGTGTGCTTGGGCAGAAAGTTGAATCTTTGGCCTTTGTACGTGTGGACACGTCGTGTCTTAATGATGACACATCGTGTCTTTTGCTCTATAGTTTAAGGATGAAGGTCTCTGGAAACTTACATGCCCGTGTGTTAAATAACACACGACATGTTCTTTTCTTTGCGAGCCCTTTCTAGAAAGTTACACGTTGTGTACAAATAAAGACACGACGTGTCTCATACTGTTTCTTCAAGATCAACTCTGAATCAACTGCAAATCAATGGGGAATCCAACTAAGGTTGGATTTGGGTTGGATTATCTTTATTTTATCATTTTTGACGTGTACCTGTGATCAACATCATGCAATAAGTAAAATAACTAAAAAATGGCAAATTAAGTATGATTAGAGGCTAAATGGAAGGAAAAATGAACTGAATTTGTGTGCGGATGTGTGCAAATAGTAGATATGAAATGGGCATATCAGTAGTAAGTTTAGCAAGAATGATAAGAGTTTTGATAAGATTAGTGAGGGGGAGCTATCCGTCTTGAGAAGCTCCTCATGTAAGTGTTTGATTTTGTGGTTAATATTACCAAAGGTGTCCTTGTTTCATTCTATAAGTTTATGGCTAGTATTTTTGAGGTCGATACAAAGACCATAACCATGTTCAATGTCAAAAGGGTGATTCATTTTATTGGAGGAGATGGTGTGTCCAACTTTTGGTTGGGATGTCCATAATCATTCAAAGTGGAAGTTTTTTGGACCCCAAGTTTTGTATCGTGTTGAGAACAACAAGAAAGTGATCTAAGATGTGTTGGAACGATGCAAGGATGTATGTCAATAGATATATGTTGTCCCATTCCTGATTATAATGGAAACAATCTAATCTTGCCTAGGAATGACCTCTATTCCATGTAAATTTGATGTTTATGGAAGAAAGATCGATCAAGTATTGTTAAGAATGAAATTGTTGAATATTGTATTATCTTTTTCGTGATGATGAGAGTTTCATGAAGAGGTGTTCACCTAATAAAGTTACAATCACCACATATAATCCAATGATGATTTATATAGATATCTCCTAGAGTATGTAGTTCTTGAATGGAGATGGTTTTGTCATGCCCAAGTGCATCATACACACTTGTAAAAATCCATGGTTTGTTATTGTACTTGTTATTGAATTTTAAAGAAATGAAGTCTGAACTCAAAATACAGTCAGTATGATCTTTTCCAGTACTACTATTGTTGTTATCATGTTTGGCATCATCTGTGTAACATGAACAACAATAAGCATGCATGATTGCACTTGGACGTTTTTTCCATATTATATTTGTATATGTGAAAATAATTATAAAATAGATTGCTATTTATACCTAATTATTAGATAAATGGAAATTTTACCAACACGACCATTTCAATTGTAGCTAATATATTATTAGGAATATTCTGACAACTTCATGGGAAAAAAGAGCATCTACTTTTATAAAGATGGTGTGATATCATTATTATAATTTTGTTTTTAGTCCTTTACATTTTGAGAAAGAAAATATGAAAAAAAAACAATATTTTAATAAATCCACATTTGTTGAAGGTGAGGTGATCTGGATATAAAACAATTCCTTCAGCAATGTATCCTTGATTGATGCAATTTTTTATTCTTCAATTGTCCATTTGGTGTTGAGCAAAACGTTACCGCTATAGGTTCTTGCGTGTAAATTCTACTTACTCTACTAGATGTTTATATGTGTGTTTTGGTATTGTTCATTTGTGTTAATGCAAGTATGAAGATATGGAAGAAGATGACCGTGCTTTGAATTAAGTTGGGGAAATCCTCCTAAGGTTTCAGAAGTGGGTGAGTGATCCCATTCAAAAGGGAAAATCTAAAGATCCGTGTAAGTAATTTTTGGGAGGAACTTGTCAGATAAGAACAAACTAAAATAGGGGTTGTGTGGCCATGCAAAAAACATGAAATTACCAGGCTAAACCAACAATTTGAGGATGATCTTATGATGTTGTTAAACATCCCAAATATTCTCAAACTATACGTGACAATCTGAAGAAATATAGAGAGAAAAAATGAGAATAGAGTTGGAATAGAATTTAATCTTGGTGACAATATTATGTATTTCATAAATTTATATGATGAGATAACAATGGTATTGTTGTTGTTACTTTGATAAAAGTATATATTCCATCCTATAATGCTTCCCTTAGTTTTAAAGGGAAAAGTGAAGAGCTTTGTTGATGCTTTTGTCAATCTTAATTCTATAGAGGTTGTAGCGCATAGGAAGGTAAAGTAAGTAAAAAGGACTATTGTACGCCTACAAAGAAAATTTGTAGATTGCTTATGATAGAATATCAACCTTCTTTTATGATGCATGCTTCCCTTTCAATGCAGTGAGCTACTCAACTTTATTGTGATGTTTTTTTGGTGAAACATGCTCCTTTGTATTACTATTTTTGTGTTTTGAGATGTACAATGCAACACGTAACTATATAGAAGAAAAGAAAATTTGTACAAGTAACAAAACAAAAAAGGAATCAAAACAAGTCTCCACTCCCAAAAAGGCCTAGAGACACAAGAAGTGTCTTAGAAAACTTCAAGGAGCATGAAAACGGTCGATCTCAAGCAGCTGTGCCCTAAAACTGAACATGTCAGTAGAAAACCACTAGCTCAAAACAACTTCAAGCATGCTCAAAACTCAGCAGCAACAGAAAACCTCCTCAGGCCAGCACCACACAAGAAAGCCAAGCTAGGAAGGGATCCACTAGAAAAGGCTGACAACATAATCATTCCACCAAAACTTGAAATCTATGAAGATCACCTTCCACAGATCATCCTCACTAAGTTCGACATTCTCATGAACTGTAGCATCTCTGTCCTTCCATAGCCAAAACAAGATACATAATGACAGAGCATGACTCTTCCTATCAATACAGACAAGGAGATCCTCACATCTAGTCGGGATGCAAGGGAGACCACTCCTAACACCTTCATCCCGGATCTTTATAGAGAACTCACAAGTAAACAAACAGCGAACCAAATTCTCCTCTTTTCTATAGAAAAAAAAACAAATAGATGGGGTACTGATACCCATGCTTCTTACATAATTGGTAGTAAGCAGCCTACCATGTCCCACTTTCCACACATGTAAATGAAAAGATTTAGGAGTACTATAGTTCCAAATCCATCCAAAGATAGAAGAAACAACAACTTTAGAACGAACCACTTACCAAACATTTTTAAGTTTGATCCGTGAATTACCATCGAAGAGGATTCTATCTCTGGACTTAACAGGAGAACCAAAGCTTAACATAATATCATATAGTTCCTTGTGAAGCTGAGAGTTATCAATAACCCAGTCTCCATTAGCAATAAAATGGCTAAGCTTACAATCTGGAGGGTAGCCCAATCTAATGGTACTTCGACTCCCAAGCTTATCCATAAGAAGAGTAGACTCAAGAACCTAGGGATCACCTCATAGAGAAATATCATTTCCATCACTGATTTTAAAACTGATGAAATTCTTAGGATAACCCTCTCCCTACAAATCCTAATGAGATGCCAAGAGAACAAATCATTTTCATTAACAAGACAAAAAGAGCTCTTGTTAATGTAATTCTTATGAATCCATTTAATCCATAAGGAATCTGCTTTACTAGAAATATTTCAAGCTTGAAAGACAAGAACAACTTTAGTCAGATCTCTAATAGACTTAATACCAATCCCCCTTTCTCCTTAAGTTTGGTAATAATTTCCCATTTAACAAGATGAACTTTAGGTTTACCTTCAGAATTACCCCAAATGAAGTCCCTAGTAATCTTTTCAATTTCATCAATGATCGAGCAAGGCAAAGTAAAAGTAGTGGTCCAGTATAAATGAATAGAGGACAAAGTTGATTGAACAAGCTCTACCCTACCAGGCATAGAGAGTTTCTTAGACTTCCAACCTTCAAGCCTACTCTTAACTTTGTAAATAAGAGGGCTAAAAAACTTCTTAGATAGCTTTCCAATGAAAAGGGGGATCCCAAGATAATTCTGACCTAGGTTGCCTTCGAGAATACCCAGAATCTCACAAATAACATCCTTATCCGCTCCAACACTAAATAAAATAGTACTTTTATCATAATTAATCTTCAAACTAGTGATGTTATAGAACTCAACAAGAATATCCTTCAAATCTTTGGCATTCTCCTCGTTAGCCTCCAAGAAAACCATAAGGTCATAAGCAAATATAAGGTGAAACACCTTCAAATTCATTGAGGCCTTCAAAGGAACAATATTCCCTTCTTCAACTACTTTATTGATAAGTTGAGAAAAAAATTGCATAATCATGATGAATAGATAAGGTTCCAGGGGATCTCCTTGTATCAAACCATTGCTAGGTTTGAACAATTGAGATGGCTCACCATTTAGTAAGACTTCATAAGAAATAGTGGAAAAAAATTCCCTGAGCCAAACAATCCAACAAAAGGGGAAACCCATGCACTCCATAGTCTTAAAAAGAGAATCCCAGGAGATTGAATCATACACTTTAGATATATCTAATGTAAGACACGTCTTATGTTTCCCTTCCTTCCTGTTAAAATCATGAATCAACCCATTAGATAAAAGAATGGCATCATGAATGCCCCTACCTTGAATAAAAGCACATTGATTCAAATTGATAATAGAAGGCAGGATATGTTGGAATCTCTTGCTCAGAATCTTGGTAATGACTTTAAGAAACACACTGCAAAGGGAAATTGGTCTCCAATTTTTAATCAAATGAGAATCTCTAGACTTCGGAATGAGAGTAATAAAGGTTCTATTTGATTCCTTCAGGAGCCTCCCAGTCCTGAAGAAGAGCAAAACATCTCTAATCACATCAGTCCTAAACACTCCAACAAGACTTAATGAAACAACCATTAAACCCATCAAGGTCAGGACACTTATCATGGTTCAAATATTTGATCACATCATCAATTTCCCCAGGCATGACAACTCTATCAAGAACCATTCTGATAGACTCAGGGAAGTCTGAACCTGCCTCTAATAAGACCTGTATCCTTGCAAATTCAAGTCATTTGAACTCGTGTGTAAGCCTATCAGTGCGCAGTGGATGACCAAGATATGGCCCAATTATGTCAAACATGTTCTTATCCTACAACTCGAGAGGTAGTTCATCCATTCTAATCCACATAGGGACTTCCGCCATCTTCAACTTAGTCAGAACTTGTCCAGGTCGCCATTTCATCAAAACCATCGATTTGTCTCTAACGAAATAAGTACCTCCATCCATAACTAATTCCAAGTCATTCTGATCTAAAAAGCGGATAAAAAAAACCCCTCCCCAGATTCATGACTTCTAGTGAACCTTTGAGGATCCAGAGTTGTGACAGTTATCATTCTAATGGGGGAAGATGAGGCTTAAACCCCATAATTTACCCAACTAAGCAATGGCTCCATCTCTCAGCATTCCGAATAGCTTCCTCCTTTAGATAAATGAGAATCAAAGCCGTGACTTCAATCTCGACCTTCTCTAAAGAAGTATCACCTTCAACCTTCTTCTGGAGCATATCTGCCCACGACCAAGAAAAAGGACGAGATGACAATGCCTACTCAACACTCTTTCCACCATCGGTAGCAGACGCGCTGCCAGAATTGTCTCTGTTGTCACTGCCAGTCATTGCGCTCCTTGACAAATTTAGTTGCAAATGAGTTTTTTTACTTTATTGTGATGTTATAAACATGGAAATATGGAAGAGGACTTCTTTCATTTATCAACAAGGGTCGGTAACTTCTTGGAGATACCAAATACTCTTGGTCAATAGTGGGTAAGCACATTAGAAGGAAAAGGACTCCAAAGCAAGAGTAGGCAAGTTCTTTGTAAGATTTTTAACCCTTGCCCGCAAAAGAAAAATTAGCATAGTGTTTGAACTAAAAAAGGTGGTCATATGATGTATCTCTTATAATGAAATATAAGGTGATTCTCATGGTTGAAAACTCTAGAAGTTGATCTCTATAGAGGGTTGATCTCTCTGGATAGTAGGGAGAGACAAAATCACTCTATATATTTGTGTATATTTATGGATTGTTCAAACTCTCTCTCTTTTACTTTTAATTCATGTATAATTATGTTAGAAAATATTATAAAGGTCTAATGGATTTTACTTAAGTGCTTTGGCTCAATTAGTCCCCATGTTCCCATTTCAATTCCAACTATATATATGTATATATATAGTATGTATATATATATGTATGTATGATATACATACATACATACAAACATACATGTATGTGTATATATATACACATAGATATATATACATATGTATGTGTGCTTATGTGTGTATGTATATATATATATATATATATATATATATATATATATATATATATATATATTGTAAGGACCCTGACCTCCGATTAGGGCTTATCCTATTTGCTTTGCTTAACCCTGATGCTTAGTTGCTTGCTAATCACCTTTAGTGGTGATTAGGGTTTGTTGGTACCTTGTTGAGAGTTGGAGGTGCTACTTGCAATTAACCCAAGTCTAGGGTTTGTAGGCAAGTTTGCCACCTTGTGAGGTGTTCCTCCCTCTCCTTGCTTCCTCTAGTGTTGATAGGAAGTTTTGGGCTCGTTGCTTGAGTTCCTTTGGGCTTGGTTGAGCTTGTTGGGATTTGTTGTGCCTTGTCTTTGTTTCTTTGAGCCTTGTGTCGGGCAAGAGTGCCCTGTGTCGGCCAGTGGTGTGTCGCCCAGGGTTTGTGTCGGACATGGTGTGGGTGTGTCGGCCATGGTGTGGAGGTGTGTCGCCCATGGACCCTTTTACCTTCTTTGACCTCATTTGTATCACCACTAGTGGACACTTGGAGCTTGATGCTTGCATGTGTCAATGGCCTTGGACATGTGTTTAGGGCATGTTAGATTGGTGGCTTTGCCCATGGACAAGTGTCCCTAGGTGGGCGACACCTTGCTTTGTCTTTCCTTGGTTTCTCCTCCATCCTCTCCTATATATGTGTTTACTTTCTCTTTCTAAGGATCCCTTTAGTTCCTTAGTCTCCTTCTCCTTTGGTGCACGACACCCTCTCTTCCTTTGCAAGCTTGGTGGCCGATCCTTCTTGGAGTCTCCTTCTTCCTCAAGTGGTGGCCGAACCCTAGAGTGCCTTCCTATCCTTCCTTGGTGGTGCTTAGAGCTTGGTGCTAGGAGCTTGGAGCTTACTTAAGGTGGGTTACATAACTCCTAACCCTAAATATATTACCTCTCCTATGTTCTTGTATGTTTCTTGTAATCATATCGGCTATGTATGTTGTTAGTTGAGTTTCTTTCTTAAGTTGTTCTTATTGGCCAAACCATGTTCTAGAGTTTCTTGGTGAGCAACACCCCTTTCTCTCCTAGGTCTAGAGGAGTGAGCTTGAGTTCTAGTATCATGGGCAATACCCCTCTCTCGTTTAAGTTGAGAGGTGATATTGTGTTCTAGTTGCTTGAGCAACACCCTCCTCTCACCATGGACTTGAAAGGTGAGCTATGTAGTGGTTGTGGACCTTGGTTGTGGTTGTTCCTTGAGTTTCCCGATTGGTGTTAAGAATCTTGCAAGACCCCTCTCTCTTGATAGTTGAGAGGTGAGTCATCTTATTGATCCATTAGGGTTTTGGTGCCCTTGTGCTTGAGGTTGGTGGTGACCCTGTCGGGCTACATCTTGGCCGATATGGCCTTGGGGTGGGTGTTGTCTGATATCCCCTCTTGAGCCTTAGACGACACATGTTGTGGCTGTGTCGGGCGTCACACTCCTGGTTGTTGACCTTTGTGTGTCGGACGTCACACCTGGTTGTGTATCCTGCCCGGCACACCTTGCTCAAGTTGTGGCTTGGTGTTGTTACCCTTGGACATTGGGCGTTGTTGTTCTGGTCTTGCGTCGGGCGTTACACCCCAGTTGTTGCCTTGTGTTGGCCAATAGATACAGACTAGGCTGGTTGAACGACATCCTGAGATGTTTTATCCTTGTGCACGGTACACCTGATACACGACGCACCGTTGTACGAGATGTCCATAGACCCTGCTGCCCGACACCCGTTGCACAACACAGCGTTGCGCAATACGCCCTTGGGGCTGAGCTGCATGATAGGTGTAGAGGCCGACAGACCCTGGTTGCACGATATGGTTGGGTGTACGACACCTAGGGTTACCCATTACATCTTGAGCTGTTAGTCGACTCCCTTGTTGGTTTCTTGGCCAATAGGAGGTTAGTGTGCCTGGCCGATATGTGTTGGTCTTCTTGACCATTATGTGGTTGGAGTGATGGGCATTATGGGAGAGTACCCTGCCCGATACCACCTTTGGTGAGCATAGTGGACGCCCCTAGTGAGGGTCTTGTCTCTCATGGGAATCTATACACTAACTCTTGTTCATAAATCACGTTGATAGTAACCCTTGACATGCTTGATGGTAATCATGATAGTAGATTACATCTATGTATCTTGCCATGATAGTACTTGTGTTTATGATCATCTTGAATCATCTGTAAAATGCTGAGAATGATAAGTATATAAGCATCAATGTCACCTTATGTTGGATAATATGATTCTTCTGTTAATCCATATTGATTGTGCATGCAGGTGATTCATATAGATGCATAGCCAGGTAAAGGGCTATGATGTATATATGTCTGAATAACACCGCTTTGATGGTTACTCTTGATAATGAAATAATATGCATGATGTGTTTGGGTCTGAGGGCCTGAGTTTGGCTAAAGTGCTGGAATTGTTATCCCATGATGATGATGTAAGCCTTGAGAGGCACTGGCACTATGTGATGAAGGATTGAGATCCCATGGCAATGTGATGATCCTTGAAATGGATTTAGATGGTTGGCAAGAGGCCAAGTGGTAACATGTAATGTTGGATCCTTGTGATGGATCAGGATGATGTTGATGAAAGTAAAAGCATAATGTTGAGTTTCATGTTATTTATTCTTATTCTTGTTTGCATGTTATACAACTTGGTTGAATCTTGCAATCCATATAAAATATACTAACTAATCACAGTGGAACATATCATGTAGTTTGCCCTGGCCATAGATCTATCATCGTCAGAAGCTGGTGATGGTGAAACGGGTTCTTCGGGTTAACCCAGAGCGCATATTGTTGAATATGCGAGGTTTCTCCTAGCCTAAAATAGTGAGGATTCGAGTGCAGCTACGGTTGCAGACTCAGGATATGTATAGAGCATGGTGAACAGGCCCATGGCTCAGGATATGTGATATGGGAGCATGAATGCGTTCATGGCTCAGAGCACGGTGAACAGACATGTGGCTCAGTTTCACTAGCGCCGAGACCTGTACCGAGGCGAGCTAGGCAAAGGGTAGCTTGCGGGAGCTGACCCTATGGCTGAGGCCACTTAAGCATGAGACGGTGGTCCTGCTTGTGTTGTACTCGTACACTGATCACGAGGTGGGAGGTCGTGGAGTCCGACTCTTCCTTTGACCTTTTATGGCACCGGCTTGGGTTTCACAACCGAAGGTTGGATTTGAGCGGTACGACTCACTTCCTCAGGGAATAATAATACGTAATCCAACCGAATAGTATTTATTGCTTAAGGGAAAATACAGAACATTGACTGAGGCCTTACTTGTGTAGTTGATTCTGTTATACCTTGCAGTTACTTATATGTTCCTCCTGTTATGTGATAAGACCTTATAATCTTATCTTTTTAATCATGTTCCATAAAATATTACTTGGGTATATGCCTTCCGTACATCTGGTAAGCTTGATGGTATGAATAACTTTGATATATAAAGTGCTCTTGTTATACCTCTTATCAGTTATCTGCTGTTGTTGCTTTATCTTTCTGAGGTTTTGTAGTTTTGGCAGGGAGTTATGTTTCTCGCTGGGACTGTGTGTCTCACCCCGTTGGTTTATAAACTTTTTAGGTGTTCGAGCTAGACGTGGTGGTGGTCACGAAGTTGCGGCCGAGCAGCAAGACGAGCAGTAGAAGGCAAGAGATGGATATGTTGTTGTTTTGGGATGTTTTGTAGTAGAGTCTTAGAGTCATCCCTGTACTCTCAGGTCCTTGGGATCATTTTGATGTTGTTTCACGATGTATAGATGTTGATGGTTTGTATATCCTACTGCTGGCAGGATGTGGGCCGTTATGTATATATATCAGGTGATGAACTCATGTGATGGCTAGACAGCTGATCTCCTAAGCTGTGGACACGTATCAAGATCTTGTAAATGTTTATATAACATGTTTTCTTACAGGATAAGGACTTGAATGTAATAATTTCCTAGTTTATCCTCTTTCCAAAATCGGTTTTAATTAACCCGTGTTTTGGTAATTTGTAGTTTATGGTGTGTTCCACACGTTTTCGCGTAACACCTCACTGTCTGTGTGATAGCGGGATGTGTTGCCACAAGTTTGGTATCAGAGCTCTAGGTTCGTTGAGGGTACAGGGATTTAGGACTAAGTTGTGTCTGTTCTTGTGAGTATTCCAGATTTTCTTACATTCATCTTCTGCCCTCAGCAGAAGAAAAACCAAGATGTCTGGAAACCATGAAGAACATGCTGCCGAGAACAACGATGTTGCATCTGTTGATGGAGCTATAGGTCGGGCACATGAAGATCGGGTTCCTGAGGTCCCCCAACCTGACCCAACCATTCTTGAACACCCTGCCTATCAACAACTTATGGGGCAGATGATGGCTACGATGAATATCATGGTAGAAAGATTGCCAGTGCCTCCGCCAAGAGCACAAGCTCCCCATGGTGAAACATCGGGTATTGGGAGGACCTTTGAGCAGCTTCGCCGAGTCGGAGCTTCGGATTATGTTGGAACGGCTGATCCAGCAGATGCATATATGTGGCTGACAAGTCTTGAGAAGGTTTTTCAGATCCTCGACATCCCCGAAGCAGACAAAGTCAAGCACACTGTCTATCTTTTGAAAGGTAGTATTGGTCACTGGTGGACCATCGAGGAAGAGAAGCGACCTGGTGAGGTGATCGGTTGGGAGGTTTTCCGACGCGAGTTCGTCAGCAGATACTTTCCGAAGACATATCTGGATGAGAAGATCAGTCAGTTTGAGCGCCTATGCCAAGGAACGATGAACATCACCGAGTACGAGGCCAAGTTCATGGACCTGTTGAGGTTTTGTCCTCACATGGCAGCAACAGATGACGAACAGATCAAACATTTTGAGAAAGGTCTGAGTGCTGAGCTGACGACACCTGCTTCTGCGTTGGAGAATCGAGAGCGGTTTGCTACGTTTGTGGAATCTGTCTGGAGGATTGAACGATCAGTAAGGGAGAAAAGAGAATCCATGTCTAAGAAGAGTTCTGCTCAGTTCCAGGGACAGAGGTTTAGTGGCTTCAAGAAGCCAAGGTTTTCAGCACCTTCCTTGATGAGAGGTTCCAGTGTACCGTCACAGTGGTCTCTGAGTAAGGGAAGAGGTTATGTTTCTTCACCGTCAAAGGCACATAGTACAACTTCTGTGGCAGTGATAGGGCCATCTAGGCCACAGTTTGAAGATAGGTCATGCCATCTTTGTGGTCAGATTGGGCATTTCAGGTCCAACTGCCCGAATAAAGATGTTGAAGTGACACAACAGCCAAGGTAGAATCAACGAGGGTCAGATAGACAGCAACCCAGTAGTAGCAGAGGATGAGGACACGGTCAAGCATCGCAAGTGGGATCATCTGCTCAAGGAAGCAGAGGACGTGGACAGCAAGCAACGGCTCGATTCTATGCTATGAGTCAGCCAAAGGCGATAGTCAACCCACGAGTGGTGACATGTCAGATGGAGTTATTTCATTATGATATGTCTTCTTCTTGCTTTATATCTGTTCTGGTTGACCCGAGTGCTACACACTCTTTTATCACCTATAGTATGCTTGAAAACTGTCCTTTACTGTTTAGTTGTAAGAAGGATAGCTTGTTGTTAGAAACCCCTCTTGATGGTTCCTCGATGCTTCGAGAGGAGTGTCCATCTTGCATCTTATCTTTTTTGGGACATAGTATACAAGTGGATCTTATACCACTTGATATGCATGGTTTCGATGTGATCCTTGGGGTGGATACCTTAGAGAGGTATAAGGTTGTTTTGGACTGTGGTTCCAAGCAAGCTGTGTTTGATGATGGCGGTAGGAAGTGGATCTTCTAAGGAGATAGGAAGATTCTTCCGACGTGTCTAGTGTCTGCTTTGGTGGCAGAAAAGTTGCTATGACAAGGATGTAAGGCATTCTTAGCTCACGTGGTGGATACCAAGGTGAAGGGTTCTAGCCTTGAGGAGGTGTCGGTTGTTCGAGAGTTTGTGGATGTGTTTCCTGATGAGTTCCCTAGTGTTCCTCCACCCCGAGAGATTGATTTTGAGATCAATCTGGTTCCAGGAACGCAGCCAGTTGTACATACACCATATAGGATGGCTCCAGTAGAGATGGCAGAGCTTAAGAAGCAATTGCAAGAGTTGTTGGAGAAAGGTTTCATCCGACCAAGTACGTCACCTTGGGGTGCTCCAGTGTTGTTCGTGAAGAAGAAGGACATATCGATGCGGTTATGTATAGATTACCGACAGTTGAACAAGGTCACGATCAAGAACAAGTACCCGTTACCGACGATAGATGATCTATTCAATCAGTTGCGTGGTGCTATAGTGTTTTCAAAGATTGATCTACAATATGGATATAATCAGTTAAGGATTAAGGCGGATGACATACCAAAGTTAGCTTTTAGGATGAGGTATGGTCACTATGAGTTTGTGGTTATGCCGTTTGGGCTAACCAATGCACCTGCTTCTTTCATGGATTTGATGAACAGAGTGTTCCTCCCATTTCTAGATCAGTTTGTTGTAGTCTTTATAGACGACATCTTGATCTATAGTCTGGACAAGCAAGAGCATGAGCGACATCTTCGACTAGCGTTGGCTCTTCTTCGTCAACATCAGTTGTATGCCAAGTTCAGTAAGTGTGAGTTCTGGTTGGAAGAAGTGACTTTCTTGGGTCATGTGATATCTGCAGAAGGAGTCAAAGTGGACCCAAAGAAGGTAGAGTCCGTTGCAGAGTGGGAACAGCCGAAGACACCGACAGAAGTTTGCAGTTTCCTGGGTTTGGCAGGATACTACCAGAGGTTTATCAAGGACTTTAGTACGATTGTGTTGTCGATGACAAAGTTGACCAGAAAGGGCGTACCTTTTGTCTAGAATGATCAATGCCAACAAGCTTTCTAAAGTTTGAAGGAGAAGCTGACTAAGTTCGACATTCTCATGAACTGTAGCATCTCTGTCCTTCCATAGCCAAAACAAGATACATAATGACAGAGCATGACTCTTCCTATCAATACAGACAAGGAGATCCTCACATCTAGTCGGGATGCAAGGGAGACCACTCCTAACACCTTCATCCCGGATCTTTATAGAGAACTCACAAGTAAACAAACAGCGAACCAAATTCTCCTCTTTTCTATAGAAAAAAAAACAAATAGATGGGGTACTGATACCCATGCTTCTTACATAATTGGTAGTAAGCAGCCTACCATGTCCCACTTTCCACACATGTAAATGAAAAGATTTAGGAGTACTATAGTTCCAAATCCATCCAAAGATAGAAGAAACAACAACTTTAGAACGAACCACTTACCAAACATTTTTAAGTTTGATCCGTGAATTACCATCGAAGATGATTCTATCTCTGGACTTAACAGGAGAACCAAAGCTTAACATAATATCATATAGTTCCTTGTGAAGCTGAGAGTTATCAATAACCCAGTCTCCATTAGCAATAAAATGGCTAAGCTTACAATCTGGAGGGTAGCCCAATCTAATGGTACTTCGACTCCCAAGCTTATTTATAAGAAGAGTAGACTCAAGAACCTAGGGATCACCTCATAGAGAAATATCATTTCCATCACAGATTTTAAAACTGATGAAATTCTTAGGATAACCCTCTCCCTAAAAATCCCAATGAGATGCCAAGAGAACAAATCATTTTCATTAACAAGACAAAAAGAGCTCTTGTTAATGTAATTCTTATGAATCCATTTAATCCATAAGGAATCTGCTTTACTAGAAATATTTCAAGCTTGAAAGACAAGAACAACTTTAGTCAGATCTCTAATAGACTTAATACCAATCCCCCTTTCTCCTTAAGTTTGGTAATAATTTCCCATTTAACAAGATGAACTTTAGGTTTACCTTCAGAATTACCCCAAATGAAGTCCCTAGTAATCTTTTCAATTTCATCAATGATCGAGCAAGGCAAAGTAAAAGTAGTGGTCCAGTATAAATGAATAGAGGACAAAGTTGATTGAACAAGCTCTACCCTACCAGCCATAGAGAGTTGCTTAGACTTCCAACCTTCAAACCTACTCTTAACTTTGTAAATAAGAGGGCTAAAAAACTTCTTAGATAGCTTTCCAATGAAAAGGGGGATCCCAAGATAATTCTGACCTAGGTTGCCTTCGAGAATACCCAGAATCTCACAAATAACATCCTTATCCGCTCCAACACTAAATAAAATAGTACTTTTATCATAATTAATCTTCAAACTAGTGATGTTATAGAACTCAACAAGAATATCCTTCAAATCTTTGGCATTCTCCTCGTTAGCCTCCAAGAAAACCATAAGGTCATAAGCAAATATAAGGTGAAACACCTTCAAATTCATTGATGCCTTCAAAGGAACAATATTCCCTTCTTCAACTACTTTATTGATAAGTTGAGAAAAAAATTGCATAATCATGATGAATAGATAAGGTTCCAGGGGATCTCCTTGTATCAAACCATTGCTAGGTTTGAACAATTGAGATGGCTCACCATTTAGTAAGACTTCATAAGAAATAGTGGAAAAAAATTCCCTGAGCCAAACAATCCAACAAAAGGGGAAACCCATGCACTCCATAGTCTTAAAAAGAGAATCCCAGGAGATTGAATCATACACTTTAGATATATCTAATGTAAGACACGTCTTATGTTTCCCTTCCTTCCTGTTAAAATCATGAATCAACCCGTTAGATAAAAGAATGGCATCATGAATGCCCCTACCTTGAATAAAAGCACATTGATTCAAATTGATAATAGAAGGCAGGATATGTTGGAATCTCTTGCTCAAAATCTTGGTAATGACTTTAAGAAACACACTGCAAAGGGAAATTGGTCTCCAATTTTTAATCAAATGAGAATCTCTAGACTTCGGAATGAGAGTAATAAAGGTTCTATTTGATTCCTTCAGGAGCCTCCCAGTCCTGAAGAAGAGCAAAACATCTCTAATCACATCAGTCCTAAACACTCCAACAAGACTTAAAGAAACAACCATTAAACCCATCAAGGTCAGGACACTTATCATGGTTCAAATATTTGATCACATCATCAATTTCCCCAGGCATGACAACTCTATCAAGAACCATTCTATGTACATAATTCAAAGTATCAATCTTTAAATTCAGTAACCTTGCAATATTCTCCTGAAAGCCAGAATTGAAAATACCATAAAAATACTTCACAATGTAGTCCCCAATCTCCTTCTTGTAGACATGACACCATTAATCTCAATATCTTTTAATATGATTGATATATATATATATATATATATATATATATATATATATATATATATATATATATATATATTCCAACCCTAATAGAAGAATAGAAAAACTTAGTATTGGAATCCCCCTCCTTGAGCCATTGTACTCTAGACTTTTGTCTCACAAGAGACTCTTCAACCTTCAAAGCTAACTGAGCCTCTTTCCTACAAGTAACAACCCTCTTTTACAAATCAACACTACTCAGATTTCTATCAATCTTAATCTGAGCATTAAGAGCTTTTCTTTCACAAATTCTGGCATTGTCAGGTAGATTACCAATGGAAAATCTGTTCCATTTAGACAAAGTAGCTCTCATATTCTTCACTTAATCATATGAAATAAGCATAGATGTCCCATCCCTGTCTGAAAACCACCCTTCCAAAACTCTTCCCTGAAAATCATCTCTAGTAGTCTAGGAATCAATAAACATGAAGGAGGCATGAATACTCCTACTAACACCAATATGTAGAGTCATCACCTATGATCATTAATCATATTAGAGATAATAAAACCTCGTTGCTTGAGTTCCTTTGGGCTTGGTTGAGCTTGTTGGGCTTTGTTGTGCCTTGTCTTTGTTTCTTTGAGCCTTGTATCGGGCAAGAGTGCCCTGTGTCAGCCAGTGGTGTGTCGCCCAGGGTTTGTGTCGGCCATGGTGTGGGTGTGTCGGCCATGGTGTGGAGGTGTGTCACCCATGGACCCTTTTACCTTCTTTGACCTCATTTGTATCACCACTAGTGGACACTTGGAGCTTGATGGTTGCATGTGGCAATGGCCTTGGACATGTGTTTAGGGCATGTTAGATTGGTGGCTTTGCCCATGGACAAGTGTCCCTAGGTGGGCGACACCTTGCTTTGTCTTTCCTTGGTTTCTCCTCCATCATCTCCTATATATGTGTTTACTTTCTCTTGCTAAGGATCCATTTAGTTCCTTAGTCTCCTTATCCTTTGGTGCACGACACCCTCTCTTCCTTTGCAAGCTTGGTGGCCGATCCTTCTTGGAGTCTCCTTCTTCCTCAAGTGGTGGCCGAACCCTAGAGTGCCTTGCTATCCTTCCTTGGTGGTGCTTAGAGCTTCGTGCTAGGAGCTTGGAGCTTACTTAAGGTGGGTTACATAACTCCTAACCCTAAATATATTACCTCTCCTATGTTCTTGTATGTTTCTTGTAATCATATCAGCTATGTATGTTGTTAGTTGAGTTTCTTGCTTAAGTTGTTCTTATTGGACAAACCATGTTCTAGAGTTTCTTGGTGAGCAACACCCCTTTCTCTCCTAGGTCTAGAGGAGTGAGCTTGAGTTCTAGTATCATGGGCAATACCCCTCTCTCGTTTAAGTTGAGAGGTGAGATTGTGTTCTAGTTGCTTGAGCAACACCCTCCTCTCACCATGGACTTGAAAGGTGAGCTATGTAGTGGTTGTGGACCTTGGTTGTGGTTGTTCCTTGAGTTTCCCGATTGGTGTTAAGAATCTTGCAACACCCCTCTCTCTTGATAGTTGAGAGGTGAGTCATCTTATTGATCCATTAGGGTTTTGGTGCCCTTGTGCTTGAGGTTGGTGGTGACCTTGTCGGGCTACATCTTGGCCGATATGGCCTTGGGGTGGGTGTTGTCTGATATCCCCTCTTGAGCCTCAGACGACACATGTTGTGGTTGTGTCGGGCGTCACACTCCTGGTTGTTGACCTTTGTGTGTCGGACGTCACACCTGGTTGTGTATCCTGCCCGACACACCTTGCTCAAGTTGTGGCTTGGTGTTGTTACCCTTGGACGTTGAGCGTCGTTGTTCTGGTCTTGCGTCGGGCGTTACACCCTAGTTGTTGCCTTGTGTTGGCCGATAGATACAGACTAGGATGGTTGAACGATATCCTGAGATGTTTTATCCTTGTGCACGGTACACCTGATACACGACGCACCGTTGTACGAGATGTCCATAGACCCTGCTGCCCGACACCCGTTGCACAACACAGCGTTGCGCAATACGCCCTTGGGGCTGAGCTGCACGATAGGTGTAGAGGCCGACAGACCCTGGTTGCACGATATGGTTGGGTGTACGACACCTAGGGTTACCCATTACATCTTGAGCTGTTAGTCGACTCCCTTGTTGGTTTCTTGGCCAATAGGAGGTTAGTGTGCCTGGCCGATATGTGTTGGTCTTCTTGACCATTATGTGGTTGGAGTGATGGGCATTATGGGAGAGTACCCTGCCCGATACCACCTTTGGTGAGCATAGTGGACGCCCCTAGTGAGGGTCTTGTCTCTCATGGGAATCTATACGCTAACTCTTGTTCATAAATCACGTTGATAGTAACCCTTGACATGCTTGATGGTAATCATGATAGTAGATTACATCTATGTATCTTGCCATGATAGTACTTGTGTTTATGATCATCTTGAATCATCTGTAAAATGCTGAGAATGATAAGTATATAAGCATCAATGTCACCTTATGTTGGACAATATGATTCTTCTGTTAATCCATATTGATTGTGCATGCAGGTGATTCATATAGATGCATAGCCAGGTAAAGGGATATGATGTATATATGTCTGAATAACACCGCTTTGATGGTTACTCTTGATAATGAAATAATATGCATGATGTGTTTGGGTTTGAGGGCCTGAGTTTGGCTAAAGTGCTGGAATTGTTATCCCATGATGATGATGTAAGCCTTGAGAGGCAGTGGCACTATGTGATGAAGGATTGAGATCCCATGGCAATGTGATGATCCTTGAAATGGATTTAGATGGTTGGCAAGAGGCCAATTGGTAACATGTAATGTTGGATCCTTGTGATGGATCAGGATGATGTTGATGAAAGTAAAAGCATAATGTTGAGTTTCATGTTATTTATTCTTATTCTTGTTTGCATGTTATACAACTTGGTTGAATCTTGCAATCCATATAAAATATACTAACTAATCACAGTGGAACATATCATGTAGTTTGCCATGGCCATAGATCTATCATCGTCAGAAGCTGGTGATGGTGAAACAGGTTCTCCGGGTTAACCCAGAGCGCATATTGTTGAATATGCGAGGTTTCTCCTAGCCTAAAATAGTGAGGATTCGAGTGCAGCTACGGTTGCAGACTCAGGATATGTATAGAGCATGGTGAACAGGCCCATGGCTCAGGATATGTGATATGGGAGCATGAATGCGTTCATGGCTCAGAGCACGGTGAACATGCATGTGGCTCAGTTTCACTAGCGCCGAGACCTGTACCGAGGCGAGCTAGGCAAAGGGTAGCCTGCGGGAGCTGACCCTATGGCTGAGGCCACTTAAGCATGAGACGGTGGTCCTGCTTGTGTTGTACTCGTACACTGATCACGAGGTGGGAGGTCGTGGAGTCCGACTCTTCATTTGACCTTGTATGGCACCGGCTTGGGTTTCACAACCGAAGGTTGGATTTGAGCGGTACGACTCACTTCCTCAGGGAATAATAATACGTAATCCAACCGAATAGTATTTATTGCTTAAGGGAAAATACGGAACATTGACTGAGGCCTTACTTGTGTAGTTGATTCTGTTATACCTTGTAGTTACTTATATGTTCCTCCTGTTATGTGATAAGACCTTATAATCTTATCTTGTTAATCATGTTCCATAAAATATTACTTGGGTATATGCCTTCCGTACATCTGGTAAGCTTGATGGTATGAATAGCTTTGATATATAAAGTGCTCTTGTTATATCTCTTATCAGTTATCTGGTGTTGTTGCTTTATCTTTCTGAGGTTTTGTAGTTTTGGCAGGGAGTTATGTTTCTCGCTGGGACTGTGTGTCTCACCCCGTTGGTTTATAAACTTTTTAGGTGTTCGAGCTAGACGTGGTGGTGGTCACGGAGTTGCGGCCGAGCAGCAAGACGAGCAGTAGAAGGCAAGAGATGGATATGTTGTTGTTTTGGGATGTTTTGTAGTAGAGTCTTAGAGTCATCCCTGTACTCTCAGGTCCTTGGGATCATTTTGATGTTGTTTCACGATGTATAGCTGTTGATGGTTTGTATATCCTACTGCTGGCAGGATGTGGGCCGTTATGTATATATATCAGGTGATGAACTCATGTGATGGCTAGACAGCTGATCTCCTAAGCTGTGGACACGTATCAAGATCTTGTAAATGTTTATATAACATGTTTTCTTACAGGATAAGGACTTGAATGTAATAATTTCCTAGTTTATCCTCTTTCCAAAATCGGTTTTAATTAACCCGTGTTTTGGTAATTTGTAGTTTATGGTGTGTTCCACACGTTTTCGCGTAACACCTCACTGTCTGTGTGATAGCGGGATGTGTTGCCACAAGTTTGGTATCAGAGCTCTAGGTTCGCTGAGGGTACAGGGATTTAGGACTAAGTTGTGTCTGTTCTTGTGAGTATTCCAGATTTTCTTACATTCATCTTCTGCCCTCAGCGGAAGAAAAACCAAGATGTCTGGAAACCATGAAGAACATGCTGCCGAGAACAACGATGTTGCATCTGTTGATGGAGCTATAGGTCGGGCACATGAAGATCGGGTGCCTGAGGTCCCCCAACCTGACCCAACCATTCTTGAACACCCTGCCTATCAATAACTTATGGGGCAGATGATGGCTACGATGAATATCATGGTAGAAAGATTGCCAGTGCCTCCGCCAAGAGCACAAGCTCCCCATGGTGAAACATCGGGTATTGGGAGGACCTTTGAGCAGCTTCGTCGAGTCGGAGCTTCGGATTATGTTGGAACGGCTAATCCAGCAGATGCAGATATGTGGCTGACAAGTCTTGAGAAGGCTTTTCGGATCCTCGACATCCCCGAAGAAGACAATGTCAAGCACACTGTCTACCTTTTGAAAGGTAGTATTGGTCACTGGTGGACCATCGAGGAAGAGAAGCGACCTGGTGAGGTGATCGGTTGGGAGGTTTTCCGACGCGAGTTCGTCAACAGATACTTTCCGAAGACATATCTGGATGAGAAGATCAGTCAGTTTGAGCACCTATGCCAAGGAACGATGAACATCACCGAGTACAAGGCCAAGTTCATGGACCTGTTGAGGTTTTGTCCTCACATGGCAGCAACAGATGACGAACATATCAAACATTTTGAGAAAGGTCTGAGTGCTGAGCTGACGACACCTACTTCTGCGTTGGAGAACCGAGAGCGGTTTGCTACGTTTGTGGAATTTGTCCGGAGGATTGAACGATCAGTAAGGGAGAAAAGAGAATCCATGTCTAAGAAGAGTCCTGCTCAGTTCTAGGGACAGAGGTTTAGTGGCTTCAAGAAGCCAAGGTTTTCAACACCTTCCTTGATGAGAGGTTCCAGTGTACCGTCACAGTGGTCTCTGAGTAAGGGAAGAGGTTATGTTTCTTCACCGTCAAAGGCACATAGTACAACTTCTGTGGCAGTGATAGGGCCATCTAGGCCACAGTTTGAAGATAGGTCATGCCATCTTTGTGGTCAGATTGGGCATTTCAGGTCCAACTGCTCGAATAAAGATGTTGAAGTGACACAACAGTCAAGGTAGAATCAACGAGGGTCAGATAGACAGCAACCCAGTAGTAGCAGAGGATGAGGACACGGTCAAGCATCGCAAGTGGGATCATCTGCTCAAGGAAGCAGAGGACGTGGACAGCAAGCAACGGCTCGATTCTATGCTATGAGTCAGCCGAAGGCGATAGTCAACCCGCGAGTGGTAACAGGTCAGATGGAGTTATTTCATTCTGATATGTCTTCTTCTTGCTTTATATCTGTTCTGGTTGACCCGAGTGCTACACACTCTTTTATCACCTATAGTATGCTTGAAAACTGTCCTTTACTGATTAGTTGTAAGAAGGATAGCTTGTTGTTAGAAACCCCTCTTGATGGTTCCTCGATGCTTCGAGAGGAGTGTCCATCTTGCATCTTATCTTTTTTGGGACATAGTATACAAGTGGATCTTATACCACTTGATATGCATGGTTTTGATGTGATCCTTGGGGTGGATACCTTAGAGAGGTATAAGGTTGTTTTGGACTGTGGTTCCAAGCAAGTTGTGTTTGATGATGGCGGTAGGAAGTGGATCTTCTAAGGAGATAGGAAGATTCTTCCGACGTGTCTAGTGTCTGCTTTGGTGGCAGAAAAGTTGCTATGACAAGGATGTAAGGCATTCTTAGCTCACGTGGTGGATACCAAGGTGAAGGGTTCTAGCCTTGAGGAGGTGTCGGTTGTTCGAGAGTTTGTGGATGTGTTTCCTGATGAGTTCCCTAGTGTTCCTCCACCCCGAGAGATTGATTTCGAGATCAATCTGGTTCCAGAAACGCAGCCAGTTGCACATACACCATATAGGATGGCTCCAGTAGAGATGGCAGAGCTTAAGAAGCAATTGCAAGAGTTGTTGGAGAAAGGTTTCATCCGACCAAGTACGTCACCTTGGGGTGCTCCAGTGTTGTTCGTGAAGAAGAAGGACAGATCGATGCGGTTATGTATAGATTACCGACAGTTGAACAAGGTCACAATCAAGAACAAGTACCCGTTACCGAGGATAGATGATCTATTCGATCAATTGCGTGGTGCTACAGTGTTTTCAAAGATTGATCTACGATATGGATATAATCAGTTAAGGATTAAGGCGGATGACATACCAAAGTTAGATTTTAGGATGAGGTATGGTCACTATGAGTATGTGGTTATGCCGTTTGGGCTAACCAATGCACCTGCTTCTTTCATGGATTTGATGAACAGAGTGTTCCGCCCATTTCTAGATCAGTTTGTTGTAGTCTTTATAGACGACATCTTGATCTATAGTCTGGAAAAGCAAGAGCATGAGCGACATCTTTGACTAGCGTTGGCTCTTCTTCGTCAACATCAGTTGTATGCCAAGTTCAGTAAGTGTGAGTTCTGGTTGGAAGAAGTGACTTTCTTGGGTCATGTGATATCTGAAGAAGGAGTCAAAGTGGACCCAAAGAAGGTAGAGTCCGTTGCAGAGTGGGAACAGCTGAAGACACCGACAGAAGTTCGTAGTTTCCTGGGTTTGGCAGGATACTACCAGAGGTTTATCAAGGACTTTAGTATGATTGTGTTGTCGATGACAAAGTTGACCAGAAAGGGCGTACCTTTTGTCTAGAATGATCAATGCCAACAAGCTTTCTAAAGTTTGAAGGAGAAGCTGACCAGTGCTCTAGTATTAGTGTTGCCAGAGCCTGGAAAGGGATATGTTGTTTTCTGCGTTGCTTCCAAGAAAGGTTTAGGTTGTGTGTGTTGGTATGTATGCCCTGAGAGACAATCATGGTATGATTGGTGGGATACATTTAGATTGACTTGATAAACATCAAAGGCAAGATTCCAATTCTTTCTGGTTCAGTCATATGAGATAGTGATAGAACAGATTGAATGTCTAGAGAATGACAATACTCAATGACGTATGCCTTCAGGTTGAGGACCTGAACGATGAGATCATACGGATGCTAAGAGTTTGTACATTCTTGTTTTGTCCCTAGTCGGATGTCATTGTAGAAGGTAGATAGACAAAAATGACACACAAGACTAGATTGTGGTGTTGGTTGATGACAAAATCTCATTAGTCATGATATAGAGATATCAAACCAAACACATAGGTACTTGTTAGAGAACAAGTGTACCAGACAGACCCACCGTGAGTTTGACACATGGAACCATCTCATGGTAGTCACAGTCAGTACTCACAGTGATGGTGGTGAGTGTGATTCTTAGACCTGAAATCACTGCACTCAACACATGTCATTGGGCACACTTTGACATCATCAAACGCAATCCTGAAACACGGGTTGTTATAAAGGTGATGATTGGGTGGCTTTGACACATGGGGCTTTTGAGGTGTGAGTGATAGATATGGGATTTTTCCCTCCTGAGGGAGTTTGATATCCATGGCCACTTGATGAGTAGGATTGAGAAAGGCGTGCATGCATGTGTGAGTCAGTATGTGATACTGATGTCATAACATATCTCTTCCAATCTACTCTGAGATCAAGAAAGTGAATGAACATTGACAGGATGACTGTTCCATGCCTCGAGTTCATTCGGGTTATTAGTGACAAAGGAATTATACATTCACTGTAACACCATTCACGGATTGTAGGATTGAAAGTTGTTCTCCAACTTTCTACTTTCACTTGGGTAGCACTAATGTGTGACTAGGCACCGCTCTTTGCTTGTGAAGTCATAAATGTTATGGACTTTCACTGCCAACGTGAAATGGACCTGTAGGGTCACACACATAGGATTTAACCTGGAAGAGGAGTTTTGTACACAAACAATGTTTATATTGATTACTAAAGGAGTTTAGTAGTTCAATTAAACACTCAATCAATTGATAGCTCAATATCATAATGTTCAAGGTGTTGGACACATTGATTGGAGTATCAGATTGATTGAAATCACAATTGACTGATTCTACACGATCTGCACTCCCAACCGATCGGCTCATGTGATGAATCGATCGGCTCAGCTTGGTGAACCGGTCGGCTCAAGTGTTGAGTAGATCGGCTCATGGTCAGGGTGAACCGATTGCTTCAAATGTTGAAACGATCCGACCAGTTCAGAAGTGAACCGACCGACTCATGGGTCCCAACCGACCGGTTCAGGTCCCCAACCGACCGTTTCAGTTGTGAAATGATCGGTTCACGTTGCGAGTTTGCTTTTGTGGAAAATCTCGAACCCTTCTACTCCTACTTTTAGTCCCGCATTGCCCGGGATAGAGAACCCTATCCCATGACCCTCCTATATATATAGGGGTATTGGGGGCTTCTCAAAGTACAACTCAGTGCAACCAATTGCTCTGCAAATTTGTCGTTCTATCTGGTTTTGGTAATTGAGAGAGAGCCCGAGAAAGTGCTACCCGCAAAGGGAGGTGCAACAAGGGAAAGACAACTGCAGTTGCAACTAGAGGCAGGAGAGTGTGTTGGCGACTAGTATGTCAATAGGAGGGTGCGACTCCTTCCAATTCCTTGTGGGACAAGGAGATTTGAGTTCCAGGTAGTCCGTGTGGACTACTATAGAGGCGGGAGGTTTCTGCCGCTAGGAGGACAACCTTCAATCCTGTCAGTCCTGGTGCGACCAGGAGCTGCACAGACACCGTCCAAGACAGGAGGTGAAGACCGCGCAAGGCACGAGGTATTGTCGCCGAGTAAGCCTCGGGACAAGGTATGATTCTATAAACCATCCTTTCCTATTGTATAGACGTTGACGCGTTTCCTTGTTCCGAGTTTAGGGGAGAAAATTTTTGTTTCCGCTGCCTTCTCTGCCTCCCCTAAAAACCCAACAGTGGTATCAGAGCCACGTCAACTTCTCTATACTTTAGGGATTATCGATATTATTGATTTTGGTTTGTCACCTTTATTTATTGCATACGATGCGAATAAAAATTGGCTTTATGCATGTCCAATCCTAAATCCACATATCCCAATTACATATATGATATGTATTATTAATGCACTCGATACGCGTCGCCCTTAAACGAGTTTTGTGGTGGATGTATAGCGTGGTTATGGCCAATAAACCCAATCTGTGTATGGTTGTTTGTGGTTGCTTGCATCTCGGTCTGTGCACCGATCTTCCTTCTCCTATTCCTGATGTAACTCAAAATAATTTGAGATTATTTCCTACCTTTTCTCCCCTCGAATGTAACTTGAGGTTTCTCCTTTTACAATGTAAAAATAGGATATATTTTTATTTCCTGTTATGTCGAAGAACGGCAGACATCCTGACGACAGTTGAGACAATCGGTTCAAGGCGTGAACCGATCGGTTCAAGGTGTGAACTGATCGGTTGACATTCCAGACGATCAGTTCAAGGAGTGAACTGATCGGTTGATGACCGGTTCGAGGAGCGAGACGAGCGGGTGGCGGCCATGAAGAGATGCACGACGACTAGGCAAACCGATCGGTTGGAGGAGCCAACCGATCGGCTGGTGGCACCCAGACGACCGGGCCAGAACGGGCAAGTCATTCATGTGATGAGTTGATCTACTCGGATGGCAAGGCACAGAGCTCATCTTGTACAGGTTGTATGTGATGTATACCTAGATGACCATGATTCCTCTTGGCTCGAGGAATCACATTAGGATGGCCATAATTATCGCTTTTATCATTTGTGCATGTTTTCTGTGGGATATAGCATGTATATGATACGTACTATGTATTGTGGTGATTGGATATGTATATGTATATAAAAACCAAATCCCTCATTAAAATATTAAGTTTTAGATGCCTTCCAAATGTGACACACGTGAAAAGCTTGATTGACCAAGTGTGGGCACGCCCTAGCGTGGTGCACCGTCTATCTCGTGGAAGCATGAAGGATGAATGTGTGGGTCTGCCCTAGCAGGGTACATTTTCATCGTGTTTGCTTTGGGTCGGACTTAACAAGGTGATCTAGATGGGATCTAGTACCTTGAGGCATGGAGATGATCATGGCAAGGAGTTGCATATGACATCTTATCAAGAGTTGCATATGATGCAATTGGCAAAAGTTGCCTACCTGAGAGATCTATGTTGTGGGTGACAGCCCTAGCTGGTCCATGGCTTAGAGGATTTCAGGATCTTGCCCACTAGAAGGTTGTATGCTGTAATATTATGAATTGATGGTGAGGGCTATCAATTTAAAGTAAAATAGTGGGAGTGATAATTAATTAAAGGCCTAATTTTATCGTCACTTTTCAAATCAATCAAATAAGTCAAAAATGAGTTTTTGGACTAAAATTTCATATTTCCTTTTGTAGTACAAATGACAACAAACAACAATCACTTCTCTTTGCGATCGGTCCTTGAAAAGGATAGACTAAATGGGACAAACTTCCACGACTGGTATAGGACAATCACTTCTCTAGAGCTAACCCTGCAACTAACATCACCATTAGAGGTCATCTCTTCATGTAGAGTCAACCTCAAAGCATGCCCCTACCTGGATGAAGTCTATGTTCCACTCATGTTTGCCCAAGGTTATCCATAGTCCCTTAGACTTATCACGTAAGCTATCCATCAAACTCTCCCGGCCAGGGTTTCAACCCTTTTCTCACACTACTCACGTACCCTGGGTGCATGCTATGCCCTACTCGCATAAACTCATAGGGTTTCTAAGGTCCTTCACTAACATCATCATCTAAGGAGCTATCCTTTTCCCTAACATGCACGACCCTTCCCAGGGTTGGGTTGCTAAAGGTGCTAGGTCACCCATGGATCATATGGCATCCCAAAGGCATGTCCTGGTCCAACCCATCTCTCTCTAACCTTCACTTAGGGTTAGGGTTAGCATCATCCTCAGAGGATGTGCCATGTCTCTACTTGCAATGGAGAGCTCTATCTCTAAGACTGACTTATCCTCCCGACAAGAAGGTCTAGCCTCCCATCTCTTCTGAGGACATGACAACTTATGTCATACGACTTAAGCATGTATCTATTCTTTAATTTGCGCTTAATCTATTAGGCTTATGTCCACGACATCTTATTTACATGCTTTTCATTAATTTGGTGGAGGATTCCTTAAACCTTATTAACCTTACCCATACCTCAAGAGGGTGAGGAGAAGAAAGAAAACCCTGATCCTTTAGGTCCTTAACAAACTTTTGTGATGATAAGGGATGAATAAGATGAGAAAGTCCTAAATGTATCTTATTTCGATTCATACCCTAAGACTTTATCCAGGCAGTCACACGGATCCGGGAGTCCTAATATTCCAACTAGCGGTGCAGAGGAAAATATTACCAGCCCCCGGTCATGATCCTTTTCTAGACACCTCCGTCTTTCAGATAATCCTCTAATAACTCCCTTGGGTTCTATGGAGTTTGAAAATTTAATAATTATTAATGGTTAAATGAGGAACCTAAGCTCTGATACCAATTGTTACGACCCCGCCTCCCGGTAACCCCCAATTAAGGGAGACCGAAAGGACCGAGCCGTTAACCAATAACCCAGATCAAAGGTTTGACAAATAATCATTAAAAATTATTAAATTCTACCAACTATACTGAAATATGGTAAGAAAAATAAAAACTTTTGCATACGTTTTAAAATTGGGATTTCAAAACTTCTATCCACATAGATACTAATCTATCTAATCCTCCTTTGCACTTTAATTCTCATTTAATACCACATATGCCACTTTACTATTTGTTCTTTTCATTGTACCTAAAACGCCGACAAACAAAACGTCGGTCAGCCGAAGCTGGTATGTGGGGGAAACAATAATCATGCAAATATGTTAACAACGTAATCATTCAATTAATCATTTAACAACTAAGATTATGTTTTAAGCCAAACTAATCAATCCATACCTATCCACAACTCTGTGTTGTCCCTGTAAGGACTTATACAATACCTCTGTAAAGGTAGAGTCGCATGGCACCACCCAAAGGTAGCCCAATATCTAACTCACTGTGACTTGATGGACCTACCCACTAGGTAGCCATACACTAAGTCATTCCATGACCTGATGGACCTACCCTCTAGGTAGCCATATACTAGGTCAACCATTAAGACACAGAGGGGACCAGGATCTGAGCTAGTAGGCGCATATATTATGTGATAGTCATATTCACATTATAGTTTGCATGAACTAAAATCATCCAACAGTTTATTCAAGTCATCGGTGAAAATCTCAGAAAACCTCGGAAATCTATATCGAGATATTCATAAACGTAACCACATACTTGTGTTTGCAGATCTTTGAGATAGAATCAACCAAGAAAGATAATCCAACCAACCAAGCAAGCAAGTACAACAAAAATCCTGATGGGTCAATGGATGTGCGCCACGTCAGCACTACAGGCTGCTATTTTCTTTCTTTTTCACACGCGCGCCCAGTTGAGTCTTCTCCCCATTTTACCCTCGGGACCCCAGCCTCTCGTTCTTGCACGGTCTGGGCAAAACCGTCCAGATCCCTATCCATCTTCTACCTCTCGACAGCCTGTGAGGTAGCGCCCAGCTGCGGTTGACCTCGAGCATTAGGGCCTCGCAACGACCGGAAAGAGAGCTACCAGCCCCGAACCTCCACGCCGAACTTGAAGTTAGGGTTAATTAGGTCGGGGGTGGACCCAAAAGGAAGAGAGACTAGGATGTCCGTCGGCGGCCATGGAAGGGTATTCTTGTAGGTGTCGTGGGTTATCCTCCGAATTTAGGGAATCATGGTGCTCATGGTCGCGCTCCGGAGGCGAGGGTATTGATTGGAAAAATTTTCACGATGTCCAATTCTTTCCCCTATATATAGGGGTCCCATCTAGAGTCCTACGAATTGGGGATTTCTGTAGTCTCCCACAGAACCCCTAGAAATCCAGGCTTGCTAAACTGGGGATGATCTCCCGAAGGCGATGGTCTTGTTTCCATCTTCACAGATCACCCACATCATGAGAAAAGGGAATAGGAGAATCCCTCAAACAATGTCACATTTCCTTTACAGACTCAAGGTAGGAGACGCACAACTGGCGTCGGATCTTGATCTGACGGCTGGCGTCGTCCCAAGATATTCTCGTTTAAATCGATTATTGTGTGACATTGATGATAATCACAATACTTTAAGGAGATTTGTAAAAACCATAACTCCCAAACCGAGTGTCCAATTAATCCCATATTTTGAGGGAAAATTTATAATAACTTTACCTACCTCTCTACCAAAATAAAAGACAGCGTGCCTTTTCTTTAGGTGCAAGATATCACTTAATTATATATATATTTCCCTTATTTTATCTTTCCCTTGCTATTAAATTATTATTATGAGTTCCTTGAACCTCAAGGAACCTTAATGTCTCGAAATCCCATATTGGGGATATACCTTAGCCTCTTTCTTTATCTTACATCCTTTTTCTTATTATCTTGCTTTTTCTTTATTAAAATATCTCTTTTTGGAGATTTCTCTTTATTTCTCTTTTATTTTCCTCATTAGTATTCCTTTTATCATTAGTAATCCTTGGGGTACAAAATCCCACCAAGGATAACTCAATTATACCTCTTTTCACTTGTTTTCCACATTTTACCATTATTTCCAATTTCTTTCTTAATAAAGAAATACTTAATTGGTCTTTTCTTTTCTTATTGTATTTTCTTTGCAACTTTGGACTCTTTGGAATCCAAGGAACCCAAGAGGCACGAAATCCCTCTTTGGATTTGCCTCCTAGAGGTTTCCACACCTTTCTTTTCTCAAAAACTCAATTATTCATTTATGAATTGAATTTCCTTTTTATTGGGCCCAATAGCCAATAAAGCCCACAACACAAACATCAAGGCTATTGTAAATGAGATCCATTTATTCAAAATAAATTATATCTTTATTTGTTCCAATATCTTTAATATGAAAAATTACATTTCTCACCCATGAACCCAAAAGTTGGGGTTGTAACAGATTGTCAATGACTGTCATTGACATTAACTGCCCTTCTTTCTCGTTCCATTTAACACCAACGTTCATGTTGTTACTTCCAAGCCGACAGTGTCAAGAAAAGGAAATACCTTTAAGCCGGCACAATACGGTATTGATACAGTGACTTACTATTAATTACTCATAAGTAAGATGTATGTCTGTGGTTCTTTAGCTGACGTCCTATGGTCTCCATGTACCACTCGAGAAATTGAGATGGGGGAGTCATCATATGATATTTGTCTTGGGAAGAGAAGTTGTGTATCTGAAATTTGTATAGGGAGTGACCTGTCTTATATAGATCAAGTGGAGTTCAGAAAATGACTCGTGAAACTACTAATAATAATGCATAAAAAGTAACGAACAATATTAAAACTAGCCATGTAGTATAAGAAAAATATATTTTTGTATAGCGTGTCTTGTTCACCTACATTAGTCGGTTCGTGATGTCATAGACTATGTACGAGTGGAGGATTTATCTTTTAATTTCATGTGGGTAAAATATTTTTGCGTTTTAGTTAATTTTTGTGTGATACATTTACTTTCTTCGTGATACAATTGTGTATCACCCTATTAATTTGTGTCCCTTATTATGGTTAATTATCTTTATGTATCATTATAGTTGCATCACTCAAAAAATACAATATGTATATGTAATATTGTAATTAATCATTTAGTTGTTTTTTGTGTCCTGGTGTTACTTTCATTCTCAGATAGTTATTTTTTATGTCATGATGTTATTTTTAATATCAATTACTTACTTTTTATACCATATAATTATTTTTTTGTGTCCTAGTGTTACTTTTTGTGTCAGATAGTTACTTTTGTGTCATGGTGTTACTCTTTGTGTCAAATAATTACTTTTCATACTATATAGTTACTTTTTCGTGTCCTTGTGTTACTTTCAGTGTTGGATAGTTACTTTTTGCGTCCTTGTGTTACTTTTACTATTGGATAATTACTTTTCATAGCATATAATGACCCATGTCTGCGGCTAGCAATTATCCCCAAACAAGATCCTAAATATGGGCACACATAATCATCTTAATGGAATTGAAGATGGCTGCTCACCACAAGACAAAGTTTATTACTCTTATTTCTTTCTCGTTGATTATGAAAGTAACCAGTGTCAAATAGTTACTTTGTGCATGACTTGGTTACATTTAATATTCTATTATTTGTGTTTTGTGAATAAGAGTTATCAATAAGCATCAAATTTTGTACAACGTTGGACTATAGCAGCCTAGCTACTAATAATCATTGTGGGGGAAAGTTTATAGAAAATTTAGTTAGTTTTAACACATGATAGAATGATACCTATATGACCATATTACTACATAAATAAGTAATTATAAATATATACTTTAACATATGATCGAATGATACCTATATGACCATATTACTACATACAAAAGTGAAAACTATAAATATTATTTTACATCACTGTATTCACGATTAGACACACATTCAAGCATTTTATCAAACAGGACGGAGTCATCATAGCGTGATTAAGATGACAGAAAAGTTACTGGGAGTATCTTATGTACAATATTTCCAAGTCATGATTAATTGAACAAGGTCCTATTCATGTATTCATCACTATTAAATCACCCTTAAGTTTTGTTTTCCGATATGTCTTACAAGCTTCGTGTATTTTGTTGTTGTCAGAAATCCAATTTATTGACTGTGCTATCCAGATACTCTGTTCCAGCAACTAAAGTTCGTCCACATTCAGGCACTGCCGCTGGGTCAAACACCTCCACATTGTTGTCAAGGGGCAGGAGATGGAAGTGAAGGATAGAGAGAGAAGTAAGGACAAAATAGAAGTCAGTGAGCCTAGAAAAGTAGTGAATAAATAAGAGCCAGAATGCTCATTATTGTGCACCACGGTCCAGGCAATCCTACACGGCGGGTGGGGCCGTGGTGGTGGTGCAATGCAATATGAAGCAATCCACCGTAATCAGAACAAGCACCACACACTAGGAGAGGGAGGAAGAATGTGGATGGGATTGTGTTTGTTTGGATGTCAGCGGCAGAGTAGAGGAAGTGGTGTTGGTGAAGTGTAGCAGAAGATAATGATGTGGGTCTTTTATGTGCTTGGTATGTGTTGATATTTTGCTGGGTAGAGGGAGCATAGAGAGTGTTTGACTTGGAGCCCTAACCGCAGAGATAATAATGGTGAACATGGGGAAGACAAGAGTGGATTAGGAAAGAGGGGATATCGGAGCAAAAGAGAAAGGGCAAACTGGAACCTATAGCAAAGTGAAGCGGAGGGAGAGAGAGGGAAGGCGACTTCACGGGCCTTATCTGGTATTAGAGTAAACGAGAGGCCATCGAAGGAGCTCATGGCACTGTGAAGCTTGAGGTAAGGTTGGTGGGTGCCGAGGTGGCAGAATGAGATGGTGGGGAGGTCAAAAATAGTTGGGTATCGATGATATTCCCTGTGCGTACGAAGATGCAGCGGTCCTCTGGAGATGGCGGAGTCAAGGACTGTGGGTATAGGAGACGAGATTCTGGATGTCGATAAATTGTGTTTAATTACAATAGAGTCACTGTGTCATCAGAACATGTGTAACATAATTAAGATACCCACGCTGGAAACAAAGAAAACCCCTATACATACACACACACACACACACACACACACACACACATATATATATATAGAGTTAGGCTAGAATACACTCGAGTGTACGGATCGCACGAATACACTCAAGTGTGTTTGCATATCATAACTATTTTTTGGAAAATGTAAACCGTTGATCTTCACCGTCATACTATAACTAGGCTACATACAAATTTTGAGCCCATTTGGATGAGTGTAAGTCACTCATCCAAGGGCAACAAAATCGACGCACGAAACTAATTTGAAATGCATAATTTTTGCGGTCTTCATAACATGAGCTATACATATCCAAATGTGCTCAAATTTTGCGTATGAGTTGTTCACGAGATGTTTAATAAGATCAACGGATTAGATTTTCAAAAAAAATATTGCATCATGAAAAACTACTTGAGTGTATTCCTCTCCGGATACACTCGAGTGTATTCTAGCCTGACTCTCTCTCTCTCTCTCTCTCTCTATATATATATATATATATATATATATATATATATATATATATATATATAAGTGACATGCATGACAATCTCAACCCAGTCGTCAAAGAAACATGTCTACATTAAAAATTACTAGGCAAAATGGTGTGTATAACAATCCCATCTCTGGTTTGATTTTATATAACAAAAGAATGTAACTTGGATGTACCGCCCATGCAAGTGATGAGAAGTAGGCTTGTTGATAACAACTTTAATCGTTAATGAAGAAATAAGATTAGTGCTTTGAGAGGAGTGAATGAACATCAAGATTAGTTGTATAAGATGACAGAGGTTGCCGACGCTTGAGGAGATGGCATAAAGAATGCTAGGAATGTATTTATAAATGCAATGAAACAACTCTAATGCGAATAGGAATAGTTAAAAAGGTAACCTATTCACATTAGATAAAGTTGGATGATCCAAAACTCACAGTTGTGTAGTCTAATCACTAAAAAAGCAGACATAAGATTTGCTATTTCCCACCTCGACGTGTCATACGAAATAAAATTAGTCAATTATCAATACAAACAACCAACAACTACTCATTGTTGCACACGATTTGTATGGAGGACATGTGGAGGTTAGCATATAATATACCAAAAGGTAGAAGAGAGAAGCACCAACTTTACGGAATCATGTTGGAAGAAGAATGCATCGAATGCCCGAGATGGTAATCCCTGAAAAAGCGGCATAGTGAAGCACCAGCCTATGTGTGTTAGGAATAGGCTATAGGATTATTAAAATAAACGATATGATGATAAGATTTAGATGGAAACGAGATGCAAATTGGGAAGTTTCGTCGGGGTATATGAAGCGAGACTCTACACATACCATATACTGCAGTGGATCGCTCATATATATATATATATATATATATATATATATATATATATATATATATATATATATATATATATATATATATATATATATGATTTACTCGATGCCCGGGTACATTCTTGTTTCTACCCGTGCTTTGACAAGGTGGCGGATCTTGTAAATTTACCAAATATTAGCGCAAGCGGCAGTTCTTTCTCTCATTTCCACGGACCCAAATCTATCGATCTCCTTCTCCCATATTTTGTATCAATGACCAGCCATCTATTTCTCTATTTAGCAATAATCCATGCCACACCTTCTTTCCCTCCCCCCTTGCGAGACTAGATCCACAAAGTCGAGGAGTCTGAAGAGCGGAAACAAGTCAGATATGTAATGTGCTAGCGTCATCCTTTGCCATCCACCAGAATCTATTGTAGCTCCTCAAAATCCCATCATCAATGGGTGGGAGAGGTAGCCTGGATTCATGAGGACAGTAGAGCAGCTTCGGGTCTAACGGTGATGCCGACATACGTCACCTTGGATGCTGACAAGAGAGCACTGGGGAGGCCACTACAGGTGTGGAGCGTCACGTGGAGACATTGAAGAACCGTGGTTTGGAATGTGGAGGCAATTTTGTTGCTCGGGTTGAAGACATAGGGATGCTTGTAGAGTGATGTCAATCATTTCATGGCGGATGACATGGTGGAGTTAGGCTCGTTGGTAGGTGGTTCTTCCATGACTGCCTATGTGTAGGCCACTGTAATGATCACTGACGGGCGGGCCTAGTTTGCTTCCTTTAGAAGGGTGTCGGCAAATTTGTTAGTTCTTACACAAGCGCTCCGGGGTTGTCCAGGAATGTGGTCTCTGTAGTGGCCCGTCCAATGGGGCTGCCAGATCTAGGAGAGGCTCGAGTTTTTCTAACACTTGGGATGAACAGGGCTGATGGACCGTCTTGGGAGCTACTATTCTGTCTCAGAACATGCAAGCTTTGTTGTTGCTGGTTCGATTGTAAATGGATGACATGTTTTGATACCAAGCTCTTTGTAGATGTGCCTCTATGCATCATTTCAGACAGTCGTCGAGACTTATTAGAATGTCATGGTTGGTCGTTGACATTCAAGTTGTTTCTGACGTTGATCTATTTGATGTAATGCCTATTTGGTTTACTGATCAACGCCTAACCAGTGAACCGTCTCCACTTTTTGTTCTATTATATTTATTTAGCTGATCTTTCTTACAAAACTAATCCCCTGCCTGAATGCCTTTCCCCTTCGATTGAACCCAAGAACATGACCATTGTAACCGCAGCGTTGTAGGGCTAAATTTTCCTGAAGTTGTCTGATGCTGATGTGAGTTTCAACCTTACAGTGATGGAGGTGGGTTCACATTTAAACTTTTTCGTGGGTGGAAAACAATAGTTTAAAAGGGTTGGAACAAGGATTTTCAATGACCTGCATTGACACAGACTGCCCTTCTTTCTCGTTTCATTTAACGCCAACCTTCCTGCCGCTACTTCCAAGTCGACAGTGTCAAGAAAAGGATATACCTTTAAGCCGACACAATACAATATTGATCCAGTGATTTACTGTTAATTACTCAGAAGTAAGATGATGTCTGTGGTTCTTTAGCTGACACCCTATGGTCTCTATGTACCACTCGAGCAATTGAGTGGGGGAGTCATCGTATGATATTTGTCTTCGGCAGAGAACTTGTGTATCTGAAATTCATATAGGGAGTGACCTGCCTTATATAGATCAAGTGGAGTTCAGAAAATGACTAGTGAAACCACTAACAATAATGCATAAAAAGTAACAAACAACATTAAAACTAGCCATGTAGTATAAGAAAAATATATTTATGTATGGCGTGTCTTGTTCACCTAGATTAGTAGGTTCGTGATGTCATAGACTATGTACGAGTGGATAATTTATCTTTTCATTTCATGTGGGTAAAATATTTCTACGTTTTAGTTACTTTTTGTGTGATACAATTATGTATCACCCTATTAATTTGTGTCCCTAATTATGGTTAATTATCTTTATGTATCATTATAGTTGCATCACTCAAAAATTACAATCTATATATGTAATATTGTAATTAATCATTTAGTTGTTTTTTGTGTCCTGGTGTTACTTTCATTGTCAGATAGTTATTTTTTTGTGTCATGACGTTAATTTTAATGTCGATTACTTTGTGTACCATATAATTACTTTTTGTGTCCTAGTGTTACTTTTTGTGTAGATAGTTACTTTTGTGTCACAGTGTTACTTTTTGTATCAAATAATTATTTTTCATACCATATAGTTACTTTTCGTGTCTTTGTGTTACTTTTAGTGTTGGATAGTTACTTTTTGTGTCCTTGTGTTACTTTCACTGTTGGATAGTTACCTTTCATAGAATATAGTGCCCATGTCTGCGGCTAGTAATTGTCCCCAAACAAGATCCTATACATGGGCACACTTAATCATCTTAATGGAATTGAAGACAATTGCTCACCACAAGACCAAGTTTATTACACTTATTTCTTTCTCGTTGATTACGATAGTAACCAGTGTCAAATAGTTACCTTGTGCATGACTTGGTTACATTTAATATTCATTTATTTGTGTTTGGTGAATAAGAGTTATCAATAAGCATCAAATTTTGTACAACGTTGGACTATAGCAGCCTAGCTACTAATAATCATTGTGGGGGACAAGTTTATGGAGAATTTAGTTGGATTTAACACATGATAGAATGATACCTATATGACCATATCACTACATAATTAAGTAATTATAAATATATACTTTAACATATGATCGAATGATACCTATATGACCATATTACTACATACAAAAGTGAAAACTATAAATATTATTTTACATCACTGTATTCACGATTAGACACACATTCAGGAATTTCATCAAACATGACAGAGTCATCATAGCGTGATTAAGGTGATAGAAAAGTTACTGGGAGTATCTTACATACAATATTGCCAACTCATGATTAAGTGAACAAGGTCCTATTCATGTGTTCATTACGATTAAATCACCCTTAAGTTTTGTTTTCTGAAATGTCTTACAAGCTTCGTGTAATTTTTTGTTGTTAGAAATCTGACTTATTGACTGTGCTATCCAGATACTCTGTTCCAGCAACTAAAGTCCGTCCACATTCAGGCACCGCCGCTGGGTCAGACACCTCCACATTTTTGTCAAGGGGTAGGAGATGGAAGTGGAGGATAGAGAGAGAAGCAAGGACAAAATAGAAGTTTGTGAGCCTAGCAGAGTAGTGAGTAAATAATAGTCAGGCCGCTCGTTATTGTGCACCAGGGTCTAGGCAATCCTGCGCAGCGGGTGGGGCTGTGGTGGTGGCGTAATGCAATCTAAAGCAATCTGCCATAATCAGAACAAGCACCACACACCAGGAGAGGGAGGAAGGATGTGGATGGGATTGTGTTTGTCAGGTTGTCAGCGACAGAGTAGAGGCGGTGATGTTGGTGAAGTGTAGCAGAAGAGAATGATGTGGGTCTTTTATGTGCTTGGTATGTGTTGATATTTTGCTGGGTAGAGGGAGCGTAGAGAGTGTTTGACTTTGAGCCCTCGCTGCGGCGGTAATAATGGTGAACATGGGGAAGATAAGAGTTGATTAGGAAAGAGGGGGTATCAGAGAAAAAGAGAAAGGACAAACTGGAACCTATGGCAAAGTGAAGTGGAGGGAAAGAGAGGGAAGGCGACTTTACGGGCCTTATATGGTATTCGAGTAAACGAGAGGCCGTTGAAGGAGCTCGCGGCACTGTGAATGTCACGCCCCGATCTCACACTAACCACCAACCACGAGATTAGGGCGCGACGGATGGGATTTACACACAAGCCAACCACTCATCACATTTTAAAACGTTTTAAAGACATTAAAAAGTTAACCAGATTTATACTGTAAACTAAAGCTAAACAAACTGCAGAAGCATTTCTATTAAACTGACTAGAAATATAAACAAAGTCTACAGCATATTACATTATTCGACATAAGGTAAAGCATACCAATTAATTTACATCTTTATACACATTCCACATACACATTCTCTCTCACCCACACCATGTTCCAAGGATCGAGGGGAAAGGACTAAGAGACCTATAGCTAGACTAACTACATATACCTTCTATGATTAAGCGTTAGGATGAAAGGATCCTTCAGATTCCTGTTGTTGATATTGACCTGAAAATGTTTGAGTAGAGGGATGAGCCTACTCGCTCAGTTAATAACATTTCATTTAGCTATCACTAAATAACTCATCAATTATATAAAATTGAAATAAAGCATAAGTGCAGTATTAAACAGGGCAGTTCTAATGACATAACAGATTTACAGATAACAATCTCATCTCTACACAACATCATATGTCTTAAACAATTAAACAATTATAGAGAATTGGCATAGAAGTTCAAATCTCTTAACATATTAAATTTACTGCGATCCTATGTGATTCATATTTATATTTTTATTATGCCCTAATCATATGCAGTGTACTCTGCATATAAAGATCTGTAGCGAACTACGATCCCACCATACAAGACTTAGCGACACACCCGGGAAATGCTAAGTCTGACTGCCAGCCCTGGTCTGCTACAGGACTCTCAGGCTCACAAGGCCTCAGGCTCACAAGGCCTCACTACACTCTCAAAAGAGTGAACTCTAGACTCCTCCTCTAACCTGAACACAGAGGCGGAGAGTCTTACCGGGTTACCACCGTAACACAAGCACAGATTAATGTTGAATAACCCCTATTTTCTACAGTGCCACCGTGACACAAGCACAGTTCTTGTTGCAACACTGTCTCTCTCTATCCTCGTGCCACCATGACACAAGCACAGTTATTGTTGCAACACGAGTTTCACCCCCCTGGTGCAGACCTCTCAAAGGGGTTCTACGGTGTTAGGGCACCTTAGTCTATTAACTGATTAACATATAAACATTTAAACAGGAATATCACATATCATACTTATTTCACATTCTGAACATCACTTTAAACACATATATATCATTTGTCATCTTTAAACATGACTCAATACCACTTATCCAGATTCAATGCTAAACAACCGTCTTTACTCAGCATATACATTGCAACTGTAAAACATAAAATTCCATCATTTTCATCAATCATATCACATATTTCAAATTCCAATGAATCTATCATACTCTATTGTATATGCTACACTGTCTAAGAGTTATATCAATTAACATAGAAGCATTTCAGCACTTAAATTGAGTTTAATAATGATTACTGAATGAACTGCCACTCACAGTTCTGAAACTCGGCCGACCAACCGGAAACTCGGCCGATCAGCTTGCAACTCGACCGATCAGAACACTGCTCGATTTCCTATAAAAGAAACTCGGCCGAATCACACCCAATTCGGCCGATCAAAACGCTGTTCCTGCAACTTGACAGTAGCATGGTTTCATCATGCACAGATCTAAATTTGAACTTAGTTGGAAACTGAATCTGAGGTAGGGCTTTAGATTAAGCATAGACCTGATGGGCAGACCCAAAAAGCCCTCTGGTTGTTGCCATACGCAGCAGCTTGCTGCTGCAAAGCAAACTGGCCGTAGGCCAAGCAACAGGGTGGCAGGGCTGCTGGTTGCTGCTAGGCCCTCAAGGACGAGCTCAACGCCGATGATTGGAGGAGTTGGCTGCACTAAAACGACCTCTGGCTGGCGCCCTGCTACTTGATCGTGGCTCTGCAGATGCTGCTACTGGCACAGCTACAAGGGGGGGGGGGGCGCCGCCGTAGGCGTTAGTGCTGCTAGTAGAGGTGAGGAAGAGGGGAAGGTAGAGGAGGAAGGGGAAGGGGAAAGGAAGGTAGGCGTTGTGGAAGCTTGGCTCAAGGAGCCCTAATCACCCTGCCCATCGTCCTCCGTGGATCCCTGCTGTGCGTCGCTTCTAAAGCGGTTGCTGTTGACTCAAGGTCAATTAGGTCAATGTTGACTCACGTCTAAATTGACTAAACCCTTGTTTTGATGATGACTAACCATTCCACATATTGGTGTCTAATGCTTCTACATTGAGTGATTTCAGATTAGGTTTAGACACACTCCAAATGCCCTAACTTGCGCATATCAAATTGGAGAAAAGACAAGTCAAAATAGCTACAAGTGTGCATTTTGGGATCTCTATGTATATGACCTTAGAATTGCTTTGTAATCACTTGTAATGATTGTATGACTTGTAATTAAGCTTAGAAAAATTATTGGGACACAAAAATCCATCGTTTGTACAGTTTATGAAAATTCCAAAATACCCATAACAGGGATTTTGTCGGCCGAATTCCAAACTCGGCCGATCCATATATTCTGGAATTTTCTGGGCAGTCGGCCGAGTTTCCAACTCAGCCGATCCCTGTTCGGTCGAGTTTCTATGGTGGGAAACTCGGCCGATCCACTGATCGGTCCAAGTTGAAAGTCGACCGATCGGCCGAGTTTCTCCAAGGAAACTCGGCCGACAGTCTATCTTTCAGACTTGTCGCTTAGTGGTTCGGCCGAATTACCTTTATAGAAACTCGGCCGATCGGACTGTACTGAAATGCAGAAAAAGCAATTCTAGCCGTTGTGGAGTTGCAACAAGTGAAAATAGATCCGTTGCAAGCCACAAAACGGCTAGTTTTCGTTCTTAAGTGTTCCCAAAGGCTAAGAGGCATCCCCAGCTATAAATAGGACCCCTTGGGCTTCATTCCAAGGTTGAGCATTCATTGCAAACTCTTTGTGAGGTTCCTATTCTATAGTTGAGTGCTTCCTACAGCCTCCTCTCTCTCTCTAAGCTTAATCACTTGCTACATCCATTAGAGTGAGTAGGAGATTTGTAAGAGAGCTAGTATCATTTGTATATCTTGTGAGGCTCTCACTTCCACCACCTCCCCATCTCTCATTTCCTATATTGAAGATGAAGGTTCTCTCTCTTGTCCAAGAGAGGTGAAGAAGAACAAGGGAAGGAGTCCCTTGGTGAAGATCAAGGCCGAAGACTTGGAGCTAGAGTGGGTAAGCCCTTGGAGAAGGCAGAAGACTCAAGCTCAAGTGGGTAAGTCCTTGGTGGAAAGCTTCTCCGAGTGAAGGTGAAGTCAAAGGCGGAAGATCCAAGAAGAGTGGGTAATTCCTACAAGGCCGAAGACTTGTGCAAGAGTGGGTAAGTCCTTGGAGAAGGCCGAAGACTCTTGCAAAGTGGGTAAGTCCTTGGTAAGGTTGAAGACTCTTTGTATTGGATAGGTAAGTCCTTTGTTGGGTCATGTATTGTAAGTCTTATGAATGAATATAAGAGTGCAATTGGTTGAAGTCCTAGAGGTTGACCTCTCTAGGCAAGTGGACTGACACACTTCTAGTTTGAAGTGTGGAACCACTCTAAATAGCTTGTCTAATTGGTGCATGTTCAATCTCTCTTATCCTTGCTATGCATGATTTAGTTGCACTCAAATTACCTATTTAGCAACCTTATCTTGTCTTATATTTTGAAGGTTTGATGAATTTTGTTTAAGTGCTTTCAGCTCTATTCACCCCCCCTCTAGAGCACCTAAGTCACCCATCTAGGATCCAACAGTTGCCTACTGTTCTATCGGGGAAGAAATAAGGAAGAAGAGAGGAGTAGTCGACCCTCTTAAAGAAAGAAAGAAAAACAAAATCAATTACTGGGAAAATTGCAACCATGTCCAAAATCCTTGAAACGGTCATAACATTTGCCTCGAATGTCCGATTCAAGTAATTTCTCTTGCAAACTTTCAAGCATGGGATTCTCTACAACCTCAAAGCACAAAATCACAATTAGTATCTTATCACAACTGGTCAAAGCACCAATTGCATCTTGGCATTTAACTTATCCTCAGAGTGAGCTCCTCTTACTTCGTTCGTGTATGGGAATTACAAAGCTTCTATTTGGCCTGAGGACCTGTCAACCTAGGTACATGGAAGAGGCAGCAGCTTGTTTTGATAGAGAGTTGCGAGCATCTATTGAAGACATTGCAGTATGTGGAGGCCCCTTTTTTGGAGACTTCCAATGGAGGTTGGCTTCATTGCCGATCCGTCTTGGTGGCTTGGGACTTAGTTCAGCTGTTGAAGCTTCTTCGTATGCTTTTGTGGCATCTAGGGCCCAATCTTGGGTGCTTCAGGATCACATCTTGTGAGGTAGTGAGATTCACGGTATGGACACTGACTTTGATATCGCCCTAGATCATCTTCGTGTCATAATTCCTTCCTTTGATCTTAGTTGTTTTTCTAAAAAAGACACCGTCCCCCCAAAAGCACAAAACGCTTTGGCGAGTGCTCTTTTTAGTAAAATAATTGAGGATATGGAAGTTAAGTTTGCTATGACCATTCAACAAAAGGCAGTTTTTGAGTGTCTACAAGCTGATCATGCTCAAGATTTTCTCCTTACTATTCCTATTGATGGACTTGGTCTGCACATGTCCCCAGTGGAGTATCGTAGTATCCTCAAATATCGTCTCATGATTCCCTTATTTCCAGTCGACGAGATATGTCCAGTTTGTTGTAAGGCGTGTCTGGACTCTTTTGGGGAGCATGCGGTTCATTGCAGGGAACTTCCAGGTTTTAAGTACAGACATGATCTTGTTAGAGATGTTCTCTTTGATGTTCTCAGACGTGCAAGTGTTGCTGCTAAGAAAGAGGCACCGGTGAACTTTCTAACTGATCCACTAGAGGGGAGGTCGACACTTAGACATGCTGATGATTTGATTTTTGGATGGATAGGAGGAAAACATACATGTGTGGATCTGATAGGGGTTTCTTCGTTAGTGGGATTGAGAAGTGGGACTTTTACAGCAGGACATGTTATTCTTAAAGCTGCTTCAGCCAAAGTAGCCAAGCATGAGAAAGCATGTATTGAGAATCAACACACCTTTATCCCGTTTGCTTTTGATACTTTTGGATTCTTAGCACCAGAAGTTGTGGAGATACTGAAGAGGGTCCAAAAAGTTATGAATAGTAACGTAATGTCTCCTAAGTGTATGGATGTAGTGTTTCAAAGGATTGGCTTTGCCATCCAGAAAGGACTAGCGGCGCAGCTTGTTGCCCGCTTGTCTTCTGTTTCGATGTAAGTTCCCAATAATCTAAGTATATCTCAACTATTGATTCACATATTAGCTTATTTTGATTATCCTTGATGTTTAACAAGATTCTTAGCACTAATCGAGGTACTTACTAGATAATCATGCAGTGGGTCATAACAACCTTTTTCCCTTAAAAGAATTTCGTCCCGAAATTCCTAAAAGAGAAAGGAAACTTGTTACTCATCTCTGACTTGTGTTCCCACGTAGCTTCCTCTAGGTTAAGATTTTTCCACAAAACTATCACTAATGGTATCTCACAATTCCTGAATTTCTTGATCCTCTGATCAACTATTTGTATTGATCCTTCAACATAGAACACATCTGATCTGATTTCCAGATCGAACCATAATACATTGTCTTTCTAAAATTGTTATAACAATAACTCAATTATGGTAATTACTGAGAAATTATCATACTATACATGCAGACAAACAAAAATTCTTAAATAAACAGAATGCATGTCAATTTGGCACTTTATACTAAAAGTCATGCAATTGAACTGTTAAACATCACCACATCTCATACTGAGAATTTTGATATCAAAATACTTGATTCATTGTACACCCTATCCTTAGGGTTTCAGCTACCTCATTCACTTGTCACATGGCAACACCCTATCCTTAGGGTTTCAGTTATCTCATCTATTTGATTGCATTTCAAATCACAATACGGTATCATTCTAGAACTGGCAGAGCAGTATATTCAAATCATTGTAATTACTGAGTAATCCTTATATCATGCATGCAGGCAGATTTAAAATTCATAAATATCCCAAATTCATATAAATTTTGGCACATACATACTGAATTCACGCAATTAAACATCTTATTACACCAATAAGAGTAATTTGCTTCACATATAAGAAATTATCTGTAATATTTATCAATTATCTGAAATTTTTCGAAGAACATGCACATTAACCCAAATCCTGGTTTGTGCATCACATAACTCAATTAAGAGTTGTTTACGTATCATAACACAAATAATTAATAGTGCTTGAGAATTTCTAGTAATATTTCAGAGTAATGTGCCAATTCATATAAGTGTTAAGTCACACACATTATCATAACAGGAAGCATGCAACTAGGTTTGCATATTTTGATGCTATCGTATTTTCTTGAAATCATGCACCTGATGATTTACCAAATCTATATTGTCTAGGTTCATACCCAAACCATATCATTATCAGTTGTGTATTTCTAATCTCAACATTCACACTAAACAATTTGGGTTTCGATGAACTATGTAAATTCACTGGTCCAATCTACATTTTCTACCATACAGAGCTTCATACAAGGCCAAACCAAGCTTCATGCAAACTCTATAAGGCTTAAATGTTCTTCCCAACTTCCACTGAAAAGCAAAACACATGCTCTCAGCCTGTCCTCAAAAGTCTGAATGGTTCTCTCAGACTGACCATCCGTCTGCGGGTGAAAAGATTGTACTGAATCTTAACTTTGTGCCTGAAGCACGATGCAACTGTTTCCACAACCTAGATGTGAACTTAAGATCTCAATATGATATGATTGAAACTGGATTACCAGGTAACCTAACTATTTCATCCATATATATCTTAGTCAAGTTTTGAGATATCAAAGGTTGACTTAATATGAAGAAAGCGAGCAGACTAAATTAGTCTATCCACAATCATTCATATCGTGTCATAACCTCTAGGTGTCCTGGGTAACCCTACCACAAAAATTCATTGTGATATGTCCATTTCCAATTAGGCATAGAAAAAGATTACAAGGTAGCTGTGACCACCGATATAATTCCTTGAGATTCCTTTACATCTTAGTGTTACCTGGATGCATAGTATACATCGATGCATGTGCCTCCTCAAGAATTTTGTTCTTTCAAATCACTGTCTCGAGGTACACAACATATCATGCTAATACAACACACCATCATTTAAAAATCTGAACTCTGGTCTTTCCCCCTATTACGTCATGCACGATCTGCCGCAACCCACTGTCACTCTGCTAAGGTTCCTTGATCTAATCTTAAAAAAAAGTAGGTTTGACTTGCATCTGTGCAAACAAACCGCTCTGTTTTGTCACCCCTATGTCTAGGTTCAACTTTCACACTTCTACTAGCAGGTCTCTCTTGAAGCATGCCATAGAGTATGCATCATTTGTTGAACCTAACTTCCTACTGAGGGCATCTGCTACCACATTCACTTTTCCAGGATGATGGTCTATCATTATATCATAATCCTTAATCAATTCTAATCGTCTCCGCTATCTAAGATTCAGATCCTTATGGGTAAAGGTATATTTCAAGCTCTTATGATCTATAAATGCCTGGCACACCTCACCATAAGGATAGTAACGTCATGTCTTATGAGCATGATCTACAACAACTAATTCCAGTTCATGTGACGAGTAATTCTCCTTTTGTTTCAAACACACTTGTTACATTTCAAATTTGTATCTTACTATTTTCTCTGAATCATTTTCATATTGTTTATATACCTTTTAGATTAACTACCTTTAAACCCTGGGTTACTATCAATACTAGTTCACTTTTCATAGAGCAAATCTCATGATTTTGTTTTATAGAGATGCTAGTATTCAAGGTCAAATCACTAGCGACATCCCTTGAACTATTTCAACTCTAATCATTCTAGGGTTTGGTCCTTATCAATAACATAGCATTATTGTGTGTGTGTGTGTGGTCGATCATATAGATCAATTTGAGCTGCTTGGGTCAATTGCATATTAACCCAACACTCAACTTTAATTATATTGGCTGAAAATTCAGTTTTCACAATAGTTTCTGTAATTTGCTTACTAAATAGCTAACAGAGGCTCCAAAAATTCTGGAAATTTTATATGTTATACCTAATGAAGTTTCAGACCTCCAGTAAAAATTTGAGATCATTTCTAATTACCAATAAATAATTAAAAATCAAACAGTGCACTGCTATATTGCAGTCTGTAGCAGATTCGGTCGAGTTGTCCTACTCATAACTCGACCGACACCCTCACTGTTAGGATCTCATAAGTTTACTCAAGTCTTCCTTATCTTATCACTGGAATTTCCTTCCTCTTACTTGAACATCCAAATAAGTTACATTCTCAATTTACCCTGCTAGGGTTTCATCATCATATTGTGTGTCATCATTTTACTTACTTAAACGTCTCTACCATGGTAGTTATGCACCATATATGATTCATTTTCTAATTTACACGTTTCTTCATGTATATCATGTTGCTCTTCCAAAGGCTCTTTATTTATATGTAAGAAGTACAATAAAGTATTTCATTTTATTACATGATCCATTCCAGGGTGAATTATTACTATCTTAGCCCTTACATACTATTCTCATATCTAGAGTTCATATAATACAAATCATTAATTTTAATCTGAACCTTATATCGTGTTCTTTAATTTCCAATTAATGATTTCTCATATGAGGCTTCAACATTGGGCCTCGATATCGATTCCAGCTACTTCTTAGCTGCTCTAATCTTTCCCTTATATCTCAACATCTTAACGTATGTACATTCTTACTATGTTGCAGGTCTAAATTATCCAGAGTCTACTTTCATTATATTCTCAATAAGAGTCGTTAGATCCTAGTAACACATCTTGCCAGTCGGACCAGGCCGAACCTGTAGTTCTGAAGCCAAGAGCTACTCAGGATTAACCAACTCTTATTAATCTCAAACATGTGGAAAGAACATCCACCTAAGGCAAACTCATTTAAACATAACTTTTGGTCTCTTTTAATACAAAGAATATAAACACTAAATAATTCACTTCATGTCACAACAATATAAAAGAATCATATTTATTGTACAAACTGAAAATCTAAATTCATGCATATAAGAGCGTTTCTAGTGATCTTCAATCAAATAAGTAATATAAAGTAAGAGTTATATCACATCCTATATTTAATCTCTTATTCATACATTAATTCCTTATCTCATAACCCTAAGACTTCTAGAGTTTCTCTCTAGCCTATCCTTCCTCTGCATACCTGGCCAGGGCATCCAGAGAAGAATAAATAGAGTAGCTTGATACTGGTCAATCTAAGTATTTAGACACCTGGCCAGGGTATCTAAACACTCAGACTTCCCAGAGCTAGAAACACATCACTTCTTATTTGCCTCACTTATAACTTTATCTTTTGACCCTAATGATTCTTAACGATTCAACCTAAGCTTGTTACTTGATTCTCGTAACCACGTCCTCTTCCCGCCATCTGCAATAGTATAACAGAACACTTCCTGTTAGAAAATTACAAATAGAAGAAAGACTCCCAAACCTTAATCCTATTGGTCTCTTATCGTCCCCTGATCTGTTCTGAGTAACTATGTACTCAACCTAGGCTCTGATACCAAAATGTCACGCCCCGATCTCACACTAACCACCAACCACGAGATTAGGGCGCGACGGATGGGATTTACACACAAGCCAACCACTCATCACATTTTAAAATGTTTTAAAGACATTAAAAAGTTAACCAGATTTATACTGTAAACTAAAGCTAAACAAACTGCAGAAGCATTTCTATTAAACTGACTAGAAATATAAACAAAGTCTACAACATATTACATTATTCGACATAAGGTAAAGCATACCAATTAATTTACATCTTTATACACATTCCACATACACATTCTCTCTCACCCACACCATGTTCCAAGGATCGAGGGGAAAGGACTAAGAGACCTATAGCTAGACTAACTACATATACCTTCTATGATTAAGCGTTAGGATGAAAAGATCCTTCAGATTCCTGTTGTTGATATTGACCTGAAAATGTTTGAGTAGAGGGATGAGCCTACTCGCTCAGTGAATAGCATTTCAATTAGCTATCACTAAATAACTCATCAATTATATAAAATTGAAATAAAGCATAAGTGCAGTATTAAACAGGGTAGTTCTAATAACATAACAGATTTACAGATAACAATCTCATTTCTACGCAACATCAGATGTCTTAAACAGTTAAACAATTATAGAGAATTGGCATAGAAGTTCAAATCTCTTAACATATTAAATTTACTGCGATCCTATGTGATTCATATTTATATTTTTATTATGCCCTAATCATATGCAGTGTACTCTGCATATAAAGATCTATAGAGAACTACGATCCCACCGTACAAGACTTAGCGACACACCCGGAAAATGCTAAGTCTGACTGCCAGCCCTGGTCTGCTGCATGACTCTCAGGCTCACAAGGCCTCAATACACTCTCAAAAGAGTGAACTCTAGACTCCTCCTCTAACCTGAGCACACAGGCGGAGAGTCTTACCGGGTTACCACCGTGACACAAGCACAGATTAATGTTGAATAACCCCTATTTTCCACAGTTCCACCGTGACACAAGCACGGTTCTTGTTGCAACACTGTCTCTCTCTATCCTCGTGCCACCGTGACACAAGCACAGTTATTGTTGCAACACGAGTTTCACCCCTCTGGTGCAGACCTCTCAAAGGGGTTCTACGGTGTTAGGGAACCTAAGTCTATTAACTGATTAACATATAAATATTTAAACAGGAATATCACATATCATACTTATTTCACATTCTGAACATCACTTTAAACACATATATATCATTTTTCATCTTTAAACATGACTCAATACCACTTATCCAGATTCAATGCTAAACAACCGTCTTTACTCAGCATATACATTGCAACTGTAAAACATAAAATTCCATCATTTTCATCAATCATATCACATATTTCAAATTCCAATGAATCTATCATACTCTATTGTATATGCTACACTGTCTAGGAGTTATGCCAATTAACATAGAAGCATTTCAGCACTTAAATTGAGTTTAATAATGATTACTGAATGAACTGCCACTCACAGTTCTGAAACTCGGCCGACCAACCGGAAACTCGGACGATCAGCTTGCAACTCGACCGATCAGAACACTGCTCGATTTCCTATAAAAGAAACTCGGCCGAATCACACCCAATTCGGCCGATCAAAACGCTGTTCCTGCAACTTGACAGTAGCATGGTTTCATCATGCACAGATCTAAATTTGAACTTAGTTGGAAACTGAATCTAAGGTAGGGCTTCAGATTAAGCATAGACCCGATGGGCAGACCCAAAAGCCCCCTGGTTGTTGCCATACGCAGCAGCTTGCTACTGCAAAGCAAACTGGTCGTAGGCCAAGCAACAGGGTGGCAGGGCTGCTGGTTGCTGCTAGGCCCTCAAGGACGAGCTCAACGCCGATGATTGGAGGAGTTGGCTGCACTAAAACGACCTCTGGCTGGCGCCCTGCTACTTGATCGTGGCTCTGCAGATGCTGCTACTGGCGCAGCTACAAGGGGGGGGGCGCCGCCGTAGGCGTTGGTGCTGCTAGTAGAGGTGAGGAAGAGGGGAAGGTAGAGGAGGAAGGGGAAGGGGAAAGGAAGGTAGGCGTTGTGGAAGCTTGGCTCAAGGAGCCCTAATCACCCTACCCATCGTCCTCCGTGGATCCCTGCTGTGCGCCGCTTCTAAAGCGGTTTCCTACTGTTCTATCGGGGAAGAAATAAGGAAGAAGAGAGGAGTAGCCGACCCTCTTAAAGAAAGAAAAAAAAAATCAATTACTGGGAAAATTGCAACCAGGTCCAAAATCCTTGAAACGGTCATAACATTTGCCTCGAATGTCCGATTCAAGTAATTTCTCTTACAAACTTTCAAGCATGGGATTCTCTACAACCTCAAAGCACAAAATCACAATTAGTATCTTATCACAAATGGTCAAAGCACCAATTGCATCTTGGCATTTAACTGAACTCAACAATTAACACTACAATTGTCATTAGTTACCTTAGATGATTCAATCTCAACTATTGATTCACATATTAGCTTATTTTGATTATCCTTGATGTTTAACAAGATTCTTGGCACTAATCGAGGTACTTACTAGATAATCATGGAGTGGGTCATAACAGTGAAGCTTGAGGTAAGGCTGGCAAGTGCCGCGGTGGAAGAATGAGATGGCGGGGAGGTAAAAACAGTTGGGTATCAGTGATATTCCCTGTGTGTACAGAGATGTGGCGGTCCTGTGGAGACAGAGGAGTCAAGGACTGTGGGTACAGGAGATGAGATTCCAGATGTCGCTAAAATTGTGTTTAATTACAATAGAGCCACCATGTCTTCAGAACACGGGTAACATAATTAAGATACTCGCGAGGGCAACAAAGACAACCCATATATATGTGTATATATATGTATATATGTGTGTATATGTATATATATGTATATATATGTATATATGTATATATATGTATATATATGTATATTTATATATATATATATATATGTATATGTATATATATTGTATATATATGTATATATACATATACATATACATATACATATACATATACATATACATATACTTATATATATATATATATATATATATATATATATGGTTGTCTTTGTTGTCTACGTGGGTATCTTGATTATGTTACTCTTGTTATGAAGACATGGTGTCTCTATTGTAATTAAACACAATTTTAGCGACATCCAGAATCTCGTCTCCTGTACCCACAGTCCTTGACTATGCCGTCTCCACAGGACCGTTGCATCTCCGTATGCACAGGGAATATCACCGATACCCAACTATTTTTGACCTCCCCGCCATCTCATTCTGCCATCGTGGCACCCTCCGACCTTACCTAGAGCTTCATACTACCGCGAGCTCCTTTGACGACCTCTAATTTAATCAAATACCAGATACGGCATGTAACGTCGCCTTCCCTCTCTTTCCCTTTGTTTCACTTTGCCATAGGTTCCAGATTGCCCTTTCTCTATAGCTCCAATATCCCCTCTTTCCTTATCCACTCTTGTCTTCCCCATGTTCACCATTATTACTACCGCGGTGAGGGCTCCAAGTCACACACTCTCTACACTCCCTCTACCCAACAAAATATCAACACATACCAAGCACATAAAAGACCCACATCATTCTCTTCTGCTACACTTCACCAACATCACCACCTCTACTCTTCCGCTGACAGCCAGACAAACACAATCCCATCCACATCCTTCCTCCCTCTCTCAGTGTGTGGTGCTTGTTCTGATTACGTCGAATTGCTTCAGATTGCATTGCGCTACCACCACGACCCACCTGCCACGTAGGATTTCCTGGACCCTGGTGCACAATAACGAGCGACCTGGCTCTTATTCACTCACTACTCTGCTAGGCTCACTGACTTCTATTCTGACCTTTCTTCTCTCTCTATCCCCCACTTCCATCTCCTATCCCTTGACAATAATGTGGAGGTGTCTGACCCAGCGGAAGTGCCTGAATGTGGACGGACTTTAGTTGTTGGAACAGAGTATCTGGATAGCACAATCAATAAATTGGATTTCTGACAGCAAAAACATACATGAAGCTTGTAAGACATATAGGAGAACAAAACTTAAGGGTGATTTAATAGTAATGAACACATGAATAGGACCTTGTTCACTTAATCATGAGTCAGCAATATTGTACATAAGATACTCCCAGTAACTTTTTCATCACCTTAATCATGCTATGATGACTCCATCCTATTTGATGAAATGCCTAAATGTGTGTCTAATCATGAATACAGTGATGTAAAATAATATTTATAGTTTTCACTTTTGTATGTAGTAATATGGTCATATAGGTATCATTCGATCATATGTTAAAGTATATATTTATAATTTCTTATTTATGTAGTGATATGGACATATAGGTATCATTCTATCATGTGTTAAATACAACTAAATTCTCCATAAACTTGTCCCCACAATGATTATTAGTAGCTAGGCTACTATAGTCCAACGTTGTAAAAAATTTGATGCTTATTGATAACTCTTATTCACCAAACACAAATAATAGAGTATTAAATGTAACCAAGTAATGCACAAAGTAACTATTTGACACTGGTTACTATCACAATCAACGAGAAAGAAATAAGAGTAATAAACTTGGTCTTGTGGTGAGCAGCTGTCTTTAATTCCATTAAGATGATTATGTGTACCCATGTATAGGATCTTGTTTGGGGACAATTGCTAGCCGCGGACATGGATCACTACATGCTATGAAAAGTAACTATCCAACAGTGAAAGTAAAACAAGGACACAAAAAGTAACTATCCAACACTGAAAGTAACACAAGGACATGAAAAGTAACGATATGGTATGAAAAGTAATTATTTGACACAAAAAGTAACACCATGAAACAAAAGTAACTATCTGACACAGAAAGTAATACTAGGACACAAAAAGTAATTATATGGTACAACAATTAAGTAATCGACATTAAAAATAACACCATGACACAAAAGAAACTATATGACAATGAAAGTAACACCAGGACACAAAAAACAACTAAATGATTAATTACAATATTACATATATAGATTGTATTTTTTGAGTGATGCAACTATAATTATACATAAAGATAAATAACCATAATAAGGGACACAAATTAATAGGGTGATACATAATTGTATCACACAGAAAGTAAATGTATCACACAAAAAGTAACTAAAATGTAGAAATATTTTACCCACATGAAATTAAAAGATAAATCCTCCACTCGTACATAGTCAATGACATCACAGAAATATTTTACCCACATGAAATTAAAAGATAAATCCTCCACTCGTACATAGTCAATGACATCACGGACCTACTAATCTAGGTGAACAAGACACACCATACATAAATATATTTTTCTTATACTACATGGCTAGTTTTAATGTTGTTCGTTACTTTTTATGCATTAATGTTAGTGGTTTCACGAGTCATTTTCTGAACTCCACTTGATCTATATAAGACAAGTCACTCCCTATACGAATTTCAGATACACAACTTCTCTGCCCAAGACAAATATCATACGATGACTCCCCCACTCAATTGCTCGAGTGGTACACACAGACCATAGGGCGTCAACTAAAGAACCACGGACATCCATCTTACTTCAGAGTAATTAACAGTAAGTCACTGGATCAATACCGTATTCTTCCAGCTTAAAGGTATATCCTTTTCTTGACACTGTCGGCTTGGAAGTAACAGTATGAACGTTGGTGTTAAATGGAACGAGAAAGAAGGGAAGTCAATGTCAATGCCAGTCATTGACAATCCTTATTCCAACCCTTTTAAACCGTTGTTTTCCACCCATGATAAAGTTCAATGTGAACCAACCTCCGTCACTATAAGGTGGAAACTCACACCAGCATCAGACACCTTCAGAAAAATTTAGCCCTGCAGCGCTGCTGTTACAATGGTCATGTTCTTGGGTTCAATCGAAGGGGAAAGGCATTCAGACAGGGGATTAGTTCTGTAAGCAAGATTCGCTAAATAAATATAATAGAATAGAAAGTGGAGACGGTTCACTAGTTAGGCGTTGATCAGTAAACCAAATAGGAATTTCATCAAATAGATCAATGTCAGAAACAACTTGAATGTCAACGACCCGCCATGACATTCTGATAAGCCTCGACAACAGTCTGAAATGATGCACAGAGGCACATCTACAAAGAGCTCAGTATCAAAATGTTGTCATCCCTTTACAATCGAACCAGCAGCAGCAAAGCTTGCATGTTCCGAGATAGAATAGTAGCTCCCAAGACGATCCATCAACCCTGTTCATCCCAAGTGTTAGAAAAACTCGAGCCTCTCCTAGATCTGGCAGCCCCTTTGGACGGGCCACTACAACGACCACATTCCTGGACAACCTCAGAGCGCTTGTGCAAGAACTAACAAAGTTTCCGAAACCCTTCTAAAGGAAGCAAACTAGGCCCACCCGTAAGTGATCATTACATTGGCCTACACATAGGCAGTCATGGAAGAACCACCTACCAACGAGCCTAACTCCACCATGTCATCTGCCATGAAATGATTGACATCACTCTACAAGCATCCCTATATCTTCAACCTGAGCGACATAATCTCCTCCAGATTCCACACCATGGTTCTTCAATGTCTCCACGTGACACTCCACACCTGTAGTTGCCTCCCCAGTTCTCTCTCGTCAGCATCTAAGGTGACATCTGTCGGAATCACCGTTAGGCCCGAAGCTGCTCTAGTGTCCTCATGAAACTAGGCTACCTCTCCCACCCATTGATGATGGGATTTCGAGGAGCTACAATAGATTCTGGTGGATGGCGAAGGATGACGCTGGCACACTACATATCTGACTTGTTTCTGCTCTTTAGACTCCTTGACTTTGTGGATCTAGTCTCACAAGGGGGGGAGGGGAAGAAGGTATGGCATGGATTATTGCTAAATAGAGAAATAGATGGCTGGTCATTGACACAAAACATGGGAGAAGGAGATCGATTGATTTGGGTCCGTGGAAATGAGAGAAAGAACTCCCACTTGCACTAATATTTGGTAAATTTACAAGATCTTCCACTGTGTCAAAGCACGGGTAGAAACAAGAATGTACCCACACGGGCATTGAGTAAATCCTCATATATATATATATATATATATATATATATATATATATATATATATATATATATATATATATATATATATATATATATATATATATATATATATATATATATATATATATATATATATATATATATATATATATGAGCAAACCACTACAATATGCGGTATGTGCAGACTCCCGTTTCATATACCCCGACGAAACTTCGTCTCGTTTCATCTAAATCTTACTGGGTCATTTATTTTAATAATCCTATGGCATATTCGTAACACACATAGGTTGGTTCTTCACTATGCCACTTTTTAGGGATTACCATCTCGGGCATTCAATGCATTCAATTCCAAGTTGCTTCATGAGGTAACCTTTCGACTCAACCAACATATATGTCTCCCATAAAGTTGGTGCTTCTCTCTTCCACCTTTTGGTATATTATATGGTAACCTCCACATGTCCTCCATACAAATCGTGTGTAGTAATGAATAGTTGTTGGTTGTTTGTATTGATAATTGACTAATTTTGTTTCGTATGACATGTGGAGGTGGGAAATAGCAAATCTTATGTCCATTTTTTCAGTGATTAGACTGCGCAGCCATGATTTTTGGGTCATACAACTTTATCTAATGTGAATGGGTTACCTTTTTTACTATTCCTATTCGCATTAGAGTTGTTTCGTTGCATTTATAAATACATTCCTCACATTATCTATGCCATCTCTTCGAGCATCGGCAACCTCTGTCTTCTTATACAACTGATCTTGATGTTTGTTCACTCCTCTCAAAGCAGTAATCCTCTTTCTTCATAAACGATTAAAGTTGTTATCAACAAGCCTACTTATCATCACTTGCATGGGCAGTACGTCCAAGTTACATTCTTTTGTTATATAAAATCAAACCAGAGATGGGATTGCCATGTATGTCTTCATGCACACCATTGTACCTAGTAATTTTTAATGTAGACTTGTTTCTTCGACGACTGGGTTGACATTGTCATTCTTGTCACTTTTATGTACATAACCTTACAATGTAACTTTGAAATTGCCAAATATTTCCTCATGTTCTATCACATCATGCAGAAAGCAAGATTTATCCAAGTTGTCCTAGTTCTACGGTGCCGAAGACAATATCGTAATGGAAGATTCAGATAGGTATTCCTTTGATATAAAAGATTGGTGTTTGCATTGGTAAAACCAAGTTACTTGTGTCATTTGTGTTTAATATTGTTGTCATATCAAATTGAAGTAATGTATTCATATTAATATGTAATGTGACTACTAACTGCAAATCATTTGGGCTGAGTGAAACTAAAAATATTGATCTTGTTGATGAAGCTAATTTTGGGATTCCTATTATTGATGATAGAATGAGGCCACACATTGGGAAGGCTTTTGACTCATTGGATGAAGGTGAAAAGTTCTATAATGCATATGCTAATAAAAGTGGTTTTGGTGCTCGTAGAAGTAGTAGCAAACATCGTGGAGAGGATAAAGAACTATACACAAAGGAGTTTGTATATTGTAAACAAGGCTATCTAGATAGTAAGGATGATGAAGTAGAAGTTGAAGGTCAACCAAGCACCATGGCAAGTACTACAAAAGTTAAGAAAAATAGAGGTTTGATAAGAGAAGGTTGTCTTTCTAAAATAGTTTTTTACAAAAATACTTGTGGTAAGTGAGTTGTGAGTGTTTTTAATGAAAAACATAATTACCAAGAAGCAAATATTGGAATATCCAAAATGTTGACTATTCTTGATATTGAGAGTGGTGGATATCATAACATTGGGTGTACAAAACATGATCTAAGAAATTTGTAAAGAGATAAAAGACAAGAAGTAAAGGATTTTGATGCACAAATATTGTTGAACCAATTCAAAGAAGAAAAAGAGATGAATCTGTCATTCTTTTATGCTTAAAATGTTGACAATGAAAACAAGTTGACTCATGTATTTTGGGCAGATGGTATCTCAAGAAAAGCGTACAACATATTTTGGGATATTGTCATTTTCGATACAACATATGATACAAATCAATATTCTCTGATAATTGCACCATTTACAAGAATTAACCACCACGACAATCAATTAATTTTGGTTGTGGATTGATAAAGGATGAAAATATTTCATCTTTCACTTGGTTATTTGAGAAGTTCCTTGAGGCAATGTTTGGAAAGTTACCAACTATTATTAATACTAATCAAGATCCAGCAATGACAGTAGCTATTCAAAATATTTTTCCAACCACAAAGCATAATTATTGCATCTGGCACATTCTTGGAAAAATTTCTGAAAAGTTAGGTTCCATATCTAAAAAGTCTGCCTTCATGGATAGTTTCAATTCATGTATTAGATATTCCAATAGTCCAGAAGAATTTGAAAAAGGATGGAAAAAGATTATTCTTGATAATGGATTACATGAAAATTCATGGCTTAACTCAATATACAACTTGAGGGATAAATGGGTACCTATATATTCCAAAAACATTTATACTATAGGTATCTCCCACAATTTATAATTCACAATTTTATAGGAAATTATTTAAAAAAATATGTGCAATATTTTATTATTTTTCTATACTTTGTAGGAACAAAAAGTAGCCAACCGAGTAAAAGTATGAACTCATTTTATAGTGAACAAAACTACTCGTAGAGAAGCAAATGGCATCAATTTACACAAGGGTCAATTTTAACAAGTTTCAAGATGAGTTGGCAGAGAGTCTTTATTATATAATAGAACTAGTTAAAGATGAAGGCCATGAGAAATATTTCATCATGTGGAATTGTCAAAACTCCTCAATCTCATGCAAAGTTAAATACATCGTCACTGAGAAATTTGCCTACTGTACATGTATGTTATTTGAATCAGATGGTATCCCATGTCGTCATATTCTCATTGTTTGTAGAAATGATATGTTAATGAAGTTGCCTGCCAAGTACATATTTAAAAGATGGACATCAGATGCCATTAAAGACACTATTTTTGACAATAAAGATATTGCTCTCGGGAGGGTTGAAAATCTTGACAAGGATATAACACGAAGTGAGTTAACAACCTTGTTTTCCAAGGTAATGGGAAAATGTTTTCAAAGTAACGATTCATATGAAAGGACAGTGACATGTGTAAGTTCACTTATTGAAGAACTAGATTCTATGCAATCAAGAGAAGCTAATGATATCCATGTAATTGTCGATTCAAGTACAACTGAGGTTCATCCACCAGATAATTGCATTACAAAAGGCAGTGGGAAAAGACTTAAAAGTGGTAAAGAAACAACCATGGAGAAGGCACAAAAGACAAAATGGTTGTGCAAAGGATGCAACAAACTCGTCAATCATGACATAAAAAATTGTCCAGTGAATCCTAAAAAAAGGTATGTGAGTGTATATATTATCTCATTATGAAATCTACATAAGTTAAAAACTAAATCATATTCTTATTTGTAGGCTTAACAAGAATTATGATGAGAACATTGAACTAAGAACACAAGATTCGAGCACAATTTTGTCGGGAGATGATACTTCAACTCAACCTTGTAGTTGAGAAGATGAATACTAATGAGACATGACTTAGAAGTTTTGATACATTTTCTACTCTTAGATAACATGTCCTTTTTTAAGTCTTCACAAAAGCGTTTGGCTTGTATTTTTTGTTTACAATCTTGTCTCATATATTGGGTAATTCTAACAATCCACTCATGTGCTAAACGTTGACTCCTTTTTAACTTTATAATACAACTAAAGTAGTGGGACACCATTTACTATTTCCCACCTCGACGTGCCATACAAAACAAGATATATGTTGATTAGTCAATTATCAATACAAGCAGCCAACAACTACTCATTGTTGCACACGATTTGTGTGGAGGACATGTGGAGGTTAGCATATAATATACCAAAAGGTGGAAGCGAGAAGCACCAACTTTACGGGATCATGATGGAATAAGAAAAGACATATACGTTGGCTGAGTCAAAAGGTTACCTCATGAAGCAACTTGGAATTGAATGCATCGAATGCCTGAGATGGTAATCCCTAAAAAAAGCGGCATAGTGAAGCACCAACCTGTGAGTGTTAGGAATATGCCATATGATTATTAAAATAAACGACCCGGTAAGATTTAGATGGAAACAAGACGCAAACTGGGAAGTTTCGTCGGGGGTATATTAGTCGGGAGTCCGCACATACCGCATACTATAGTGGATCGCTCCTCTCTCTCTCTCTCTCTCTCTCTCTCTCTATATATATATATATATATATATATATATATATATATATATATATATATATATATATATATATATATATATATATATATATATATATATATATATATATATATATATATATAAATTAATATATATATATATATATATATATATATATATATATATTATTATATATTATATATATATATATATATATATATATATATATATATATATTATATATATATATATATATATATATATAATATATATATATATATATATATATATATATATATATATATATATATATATATAATATATATTATATATATACACCCTAATGGTGTTTGCCTATCTAGACCATATTTTTTCAAAATCTAATCCGTTGACCTTCATGGTTACAATAATAACAGGCCACATATAAAATTTGAGCTCATTTGGATGAGTATAAGTCAATCATCTAAGGATAACAAAATCGGCGCACACAACTAATTTGAAATGCATGGTTTTTGCTTCCTTTAGATACACGACCTATAAGTGTCTAAATGAGCTAAAATTTATTATATAATAGGTTCTTAAGATAATTAAGAAGGTCAATGGTTTAGATTTTTCAAAAAGTTACTCTATCTTTAAAAACGACTGAGATGTACGGTGCCTTCGGTACACTCGAGTGTGCACTAGCCTGACTATATATATATATATATATATATATATATATATATATATATATATATATATATATATATATATATATATATATATATATATATATATATATATATATATATATATATATATATATATATATATGACAACGATCCAGTGAGAAACAAATCTTGGTGAGAGCATGAGAGGCATTTGAATAACTCTCCACATATATCAATTTTTCATAATCCAACCGTATAGATTACAAATATACCTTAATATTTACCTTCCTACAAAATTTTGTCATCATTCGATTTGTAGATCATTCACAAAAATAAAATACTTTTTAACACTCTATATTGAATTTTAGGCTGACCGTTGGATGTAAAAAGTGTATATTATACATATGGACATGCACAATGTCTGATTGCAATGATTTTTTATGAGAAGGTAAATGAAATGATGCTTTATCCATCTATGTTTAAAAAATAGTTCTGAATTTGTAGTTTTTGAAATGCCTCTCATGCTCTCACCGTAAGATGTTTCTCACTGGATCGCTACCATATATATATATATATATATATATATATATATATATATATATATATATATATATATATATATAGTCAGGCTAGAATACACTCGAGTGTACAGATCACGTTGTATACCCCAATGGTGTTTGCCTATCTAGGCCATATTTTTCCAAAATATAATCCATTGATCTTCATGGTTACAATAATAATAGGCCACATACAAAATTTGAGCTCATTTGGATGAGTATTAGTCACTCATCCAAGGACAACAAAATCAATGCACAAAACTAATTTGAAATGCATGATTTTTACCTCCTTTAGATGCACGACCTATAAGTATTCAAATAAGCTAAAATTTATTATATAATATGTTCTTAGGATATTTAAGAAGATCAACGGTTTAGATTTTTCAAAAAATTACTACATCTTTAAAAACGACTGAGGTGTACAGTGCCTCCGGTACACTCGAGTGTGCACTAGCCTGACTCTCTCTCTCTCTCTCTCTCTCTCTCTCTCTCTCTATATATATATATATATATATATATATATATATATATATATATATATATATATATATATATATAGTGTCAGGCTAGAATACACTCAAGTGTACAGATTACACGAATACACTCAAGTGTGTTTGCATATCAAGACTGTTTTTTTTTACAAAATGTAAACCATTGATCTCACTGTCATACTATAACTAGGCTACATACAAATTTTGAGCCCATTTGGATGAGTGTAAGTAAGTCATCCAAGGGCAACAAAATTGACGCGTGAAACTAATTTGAAATGCATAATTTTGCGGTCTTTATAACATGACCTACAAACATCCAAATGTGCTCAAATTTTGTATAATGAGCTATTCACAAGATGTTTAAGAAGATCAACGGATTAGATTTTTGAAAAAAATCTTACATCATGAAAAACTACTTGAGTGTATTCTAGCCTCTCTCTCTCTCTCTCTATATATATATATATATATATTATATATATATATATATATATATATATATATATATATATATATATATATATATATATATATATATATAGTCAGGCTAGAATACACTCGAGTGTATCCGGAGCGGAATACACTCAAGTAGTTTTTTATGATGCAATATATTTTTTTTGAAAATCTAATATGTTGATCTTCTTAAACATCTTGTGAACAACTCATACGCAAAATTCGAGCACGTTTGGATATGTATAACTCATGTTATGAAGACCACAAAAATTATACATTTCAAATTAGTTTCGCGCGTCGATTTTGTTGCCCTTGGATGAGTGACTTACACTCATCCAAATGGGCTCAAAATTTATATGTAGCCTAGTTATAGTATGACTGTGAAGATCAACGGTTTACATTTTGCAAAAAATAGTCTTTATATGCAAACACACTTGAGTGTATTCGTGCGATCCGTACACTCGAGTGTATTCTAGCCTCTCTCTCTCTCTCTCTCTCTCTCTCTCTATATATATATATATATATATATATATATATATATATATATATATATATATATATATATATGGTTTGTGTTGTCGAATCAGAAATCAAAATTGATGTTCAACGGCAACAATATCAAACATTTCTTAAACATTTACAATGAAATTGATTGATACATAGTAGTCAAACTTGATCAAACTTGACCACACTTTGATGTTCACGTTAAGTTTGGTAGAGACCCCACAATGGTCAACTCTGATTTGGACATAGTATAGACTATCATGTGTATATTCATCTATGGTTTTAGGATCAAACCAAATTTGACCAACCATCACCCATCCGTCGTTTCTATACACTCGAGTTATTAGAACGAACATTTTTATAGGATTGTACATATTCAGATCTATATCCCGTCGTCAGATGTCAGTTTGCTGAATTTTAGCGTCTTTTACTTTTTTTGATGCTTGTCTATAAATTAATCAAGTACATTGGTATAACTCCCTTCGTAATAGATATAAGTACGTCGTCTAATGTTTCCAGTTTGGACGACATGTTGTTTATTATGTACGATGATCTTGATATTGGAAATGCAAGTCGAATTTAATGTATGAATTTCGGTAAAAGGCCATCGTTGTATGTTCGTGTGTTGTCCATGTACTTTAGGGTTATGTTTAGCCCAACCACGGAGATTAATGCTTCTCAAAGTGTGCCTTGTGATAAGAAGGATCCGCACACCACATATACTTATAGGTGCAAAACAGAACTAAGCCTCTTTTTTTAGGCTTTGCTTTTACCTAAAAGTTGCGTATTAGTATCTACTAGTGAACGCACACGTGCACATACACATGATATATACAATTTGTTGAAAATGTATGGAGAGATGACTCGTCCGTGAAAAGGTCCTACGGTAAAAGATATTTGTGTTGGTTGTTTGAAAGGAGAGAATCAATGACCATTTTCGTGAGATGGAGAGAGAAATATAAAATCAAAGATAATAAAAGTTAATAGGAGAATGTGGGAATAAATATTTATATGAGCAAAATTCTTTGAAAAAAAAAAGAAAGAATAGAGTGAATCAAGGAGAGCGCAGTATCAAACTCATTTTTTTTATAATAGATAAAACGAGTCCAAGTAGGTGTGATGAGGATGCATTCACCTCACTCCGTGCGTCGAGCACAAAGACAATGGAAGATGCAGAGTCGCAACTTCTCTTTTCACGTAACATCAGTGCATTGGACCCACGACTCAAATAAATCTCATGAACGACAAAAATACAACATGTATGCATAAAAACGGCAGAATGTGGTTTGGAGAGTTTTCAAAACGATGCATTTGTTGGGGGGGCACTGAAACTTTACAGACTTCCCCACATCGATTAGGGCCATATTGAAAGTTTTGAGAACAGCTGGAAATAACCGAATATCAATTATACATCAGAGCTCGTCATGAGCTATACCACTGGGTGAGCGCCCTGCCGCATCGTTAAGAAAATTCACAGCCAAAGCAGCATGAAGAGCTGCACCATATGGAAGAGCATCCTCATTTATGGTGTAGTGGGGAGAATGTGGGGGTTCCAACTGTTTACGTGATGCGTCTTTCATCCCAACAAAGTAGTAATAAGCCGCAGGAACTGCTTCGGAGAAGAAAGAGAAATCCTCAGACCCCATCACCGGTTGTTTATCCTTGACGCCTTGTGGTCCAACCATCTCACCAGCCACTTTAATGAAATGTGCATGAAGGTCCTTGTTGTTAACGGTTACTGGAAAAAAGGGATGTGTCTGGTTCAAGAAATCGACAGCAGCTGTGCACCTCTGTACTGAAGCCTGCTTAGTGATAACCTGCGGTTCAGAAACATGAATCAAGAACATTATTTTCAATCCAAAAATCAAAGGTGTGTATCAATTATGCTAGAACTGACCAAGAAGAGCAATCAATACCTATCTGAATCGACAGTACAACGCAACCCACTTTAAAGGGAGTCACATCAATAACTTTAAAAACTAGGTATAGCAAACACTCGTCATTTTCTACATTCTTTAGATAAATGGAAGTAAATTCTGGCAATGCTAATGCTACTGCTACAATGATGGAGGTCAATTTGGATGACACAGAGTATGAGCCTAGTGCGTGATGGAGTTTATTGCTTATGCCATGATGCAGATGATCCTCAGCCATACAAAGGAGAGTTTTGATTGCATGGTTGGACTTCAGTGAGAAAGGACGAAGAGCTACTCCTGAGAGGAGGCTGAGGACAAACATGAAGAACGGGGCAACCATTTCACTTCCTAAACTTTCTTTTTTGACATGAGAAATATCTTTAACGTTCTTCAAATTTTGCTTCCCATCTACAGAACCCTCACATTCATCTCTAATACATAATGGAAGGATGTCAACACATGATACATCTTTTAAGTGTAGATCTTAACAGTTATGCGAACCGTTATACAGAGGCTAATATGACTGACCAAAAGATATGCAGTTTCTTGACTTGATGTATATAAAAGCAATTTTTTTGACAAAAAGTACTGTAGAACAATACCTCCTCTATCCGCTGCCTCAGTTGAAAGAAACTTTCTTTTGAGAAGGCTCGAAACGTGCCACCAATTTTAACAGAGTCAGGGATGACATTAAATGCACCACCTCCTTGAAATTTAGCAACAGTAACAACCTGAAAGTAGTTATTAAAGCGTTAATGATGTGCATAACTGAAAACCAAAAATATTGCTCATATTTGTAGATACAAAAGTGCAGTAACTATCAGGGCAGACAAAGTTATACTCTTTTACCGTGCAACCTAAATAAAAAGAATCAAACCAGAAGCCAAAAGACAACCCATTCAACAAAAAAGATCCATGTTACCCCTATCACTCTGGTCAAATGATACAATTTTGATCAAGATAATGAGTATTTATCTTTGCAATTAAACACATACCCATAAAATTTCAAATTGTAGCATGTCTTAGTTTTTATTTCAGCAGGTTTAAATAGCACTGAGGCATACCAGCCAAGATCAGGCAAAGTTGTCAAAATAGGTCTGAACTGGACGATTCAACCACGAACAAGTTGGGGTTCAGGTCCAGTTGTCCTTCCAAACCCGTTTCCCACAAAGAATGAGCTAGAGCCAACAACTGGACTGGTAGAACCAGTCACAATTTCAGTGAAAAAGGTTTAGTCCAGTCAACCAAACAATTTCCAGTGCTCTGCGTGCTATGTCATCTTGACGGCACACGACCTCAATGACATCCAATTAGGAGGAATTCTTAAGTATCAACCAGGATATGGTGCAATATAGAGCTGGATGGTAAAGGACCGATCACAAAATTGTTGGGTCTGAGGCCTAAGATGATGTGATGCATGCATGTATGTCTTATTTTGATAATGGGGACTCGACCTGCACTCTCGAGACTACCTGAACCGGGGTGACTCCCTGCAGCCATTTACATGTCTGAGAATTAAGCTAAAATTACCAACATGCCCTAATCCTTAAGTCCCATCAATTTTTTGAGGGCACCATAGAGTCATTTCATACCACACCAAATAGAACCAGCTAATTAGGGGACCTCTCGAGGAGTGAGAATACCATGTTGTCCAACACTAGTGGACCTAAACCACAACATCCTCCACCTCCCCACCCCTCCCAAACCAAATTTATGACCTTGAGGTAGAGAACAGGTCTTTTAGATTGATGTGCTAGCTCATAAATTCTGAATTATTTTTGTTCTTAAAAAAGTTTGCCTAATTTCTTCCATCTATTTTTTAATCTTTTAAATCCATTATCCCTAGTTTTTTCTCTCACTTATTCTGTCTGGATAGCCTTGGATCATGGATCACAACCTCATTTGTTGGATTTAGCTGTAGTATATATGGTATCCATTCTTTGATCACCTGATAACCACCTTAATGTGAGAATGCTCTCTCACCGGGATAAATTTCCAGCTAGATATACATCATGAAGATGATTTGGTCATCAACTTAACCACACATGTGAAAAAGTTAATGTCTTTATTATTTATGCCATATTCACTTAGGCACACAAGGAGCCTAACATATAACTCAAGAATCATAAAAAACGTAGTCAAGTCAAAGCTGTGAGAGAGCATTTAATGAAATTAAGTCTTTTCATGCATTTAAAGTTTTTTGTTAAACAGAAATGATATCTGCGATTAAATTTTTTCTCAATTTGCAACTGCAATCGTGTTAATTGTTAAATACAGTTTCTGCCCACCTGCACTTGTGCATGTTGAACGACGGGTAACCACATCACAGGGCCGGCCCATTGGGGGGGCCAACCCGGGCGACGGCCAGGGGCCCAACAAAATAGGGGGCCCATAATTTGGATTTCCAGCCATATATTTAGTTTGAAATCTTAGACTTCCGTAGGAAATTAAATCGACCTAAAAACAACTTCCATTCTATCGCGTCTTGCCCTCTTCTGGTGTTCTTCCCGTGTTCGTCTCCTTGAGCAGCGACTCCTACAGCGGAAGACCAACAGTCTCATAGTACCTTGCTCACTTTGGCATAAAATAACTGGAAACCATGCTGCAACGTCCTTGTTCCTGAAGTGTATGCGATCGTATTTGATCATATTCTGAGACAAGTGGAACCGACAAACCAATTTTGCCAAACTGCGACGGAAGGTACGCCACGAACTGATCTGCGATTAGATTTTTTCTTCAAACCTTGCCTGTGCTTAAAAATTGAGATCCATATAGGCGTGTCCTTTTCATATTCAGATTCTCATCGGGTTTAGATCTGCTATTATAAATTTTCAAATTATAATGTTATGCTTTGTAGTCGACACAAGCTGTTTTATGTTCGATGTGAGTAAAGCCTGAAAGTAGTTATCGTCGTCATTGCTGTTCTTGAGCATCTGAGCTATTTAGTTACATACCAATTTGTCTTTATAAAAATATGTCATTGTCTATCTTAATGTTTTTGATGTCAATTGTTCTAATATAAATGTTTGTCCATATTCTAACGGTGAATAAAGGATCTAAAATCTTTGTGATGTATTCTTTATAAATGATGGATCTACTACTACAAACGGTACACATGATTTTGACACTGTTATTCAAGATTTTGCATTTAGAAAGGCTCGAAGAAGTCACTTTATATGATGAGTGAAACTTTATAAGGAGATATCTATATTTAATCTTTACGTTCTTTTTAAATTGATTTGTAAAAATATGTTTTATATGACAGTTTTGACAATTATGACTGTATTTTTTTATATGACAGTTTTGACAATAATGACTAAACTTGTATTTAATTAAATTTGTTAAATAAGGGTATACAGAGGGCCCATTTTTTACCTTCGCCCCTGGGCCTCTAAAATGTCTGCAACGGCCCTGCCACATCAGCCAGGTAGCACTCTGTGAAAATTGTCCAGGTACCATGAAGATGGAATAGGCAGTGCAGATAGCAGGAACATTGTACAAGAACTGGTCATGAGTAATGATATGGGCATCAACACAGAACCATAAGATAATGTAGCAACATTTATGCAGCAGCATGGCATAACATATTGACAGATTGGATGGCGAGTGTGATGGTTGAATCAAAACACACAGCGGTATGAGGGTTGGATCAACAGCGTATTGGGCAGGGCTGTCAATGGGACGTGAAACATAAACATAGAGGGTTGAACAAAGTGGGGACATCCCAACATGAAAATGGAGGGCATTACTTCAGCTCCAGGCGTGTGTTGGCAACAAAAAGAAACAAAGACGAGCAGATTCATGGCATGGGTTGGTTTTCAGGGTTCACGGCATCACAAGGGTTTAACTAAGGCAATTGGTTTAGGACTCGTAGCCTCATAAAGGTGAAAACTGACAACATTTCAATATAAATTTTTGACTAGAATTAGGACAAGGTTTCTTATTTTTACGTTCTCTACATAGCATATTCCGATTTATATCAGCTCCCTTCCAATGGAAATTCCCAAACTGAGTAAGGTTCAGCATCTATGTCCTAGGTTGGGTCTCTCTTCCTCCTTATATAAGGCCGTGTACACTCCACTGAGGGTAGAGTATGATGATTAATGAATTAAATTAGTTTGCTTGTAGCTTATGGTAGTGTATATTATTTTCAGGATGCTGTTGTTTACATTATATTTTTTTCTACAAAGAACAAGAAATTGAAACTGTTCAAGATTCAAACAATCCTGAATTTTTGAAGTCAGCAAGTTTGAAACCTGCAGATTTTTGGAACTTTTTCTCCCAATCATACTTATTAAAGTCCTAGCCAAATGTATGCTAGGACTACATATATGACTGATTGCAAGCAGCAGCAAGCCAACTATTGTTTCTAGTAAGGCATCAACAGCTGGCTATATGAGCATAATTCTTTTCAGTTTGTCAAATAAATTATCATGAATAAAATAAAAATAATGAGGCAAGAGAAATAAGAAATGAGGAGAGACGTCACCTGAGAATCAAGGGGGTCTGCTTCACGTGAAACAAGATGCTGCAGGCTAACAATTACGTTGGATGCAGCCAAAATAGGATCTATTGATTGCTGGGGTATAGCAGCGTGCCCCCCCTTTCCACTTATGACTGCCTCAAAGAACCCACTTCCAGCCATAATAGGCCCTGCTCTAGAAGCCACCTCACCGACACCTAGATCTGGTGAAAGATGCAGACCGAAGATGGCATCTACATTTTCAACAGCTCCCTCTTGTATCATCCTTAGCGAACCGCCACCTCCTTCCTCAGCTGGTTGGAAGAGGAGGACAACGGTACCCTACATAAACACACAACCAGTTATTTTAAAAAAAATCTAGGCAAAGCAGCTTATTTTACTGTTAGTTAGATCAGAGAATTATCAAGAGTCAATTAATTTTACAAGGCCATTCTGACGATCAAATTGTCACAGTTGCATACAGCAACAACACATCCGCAAGCACGGAGGGATGGATACAGTTCAGAGATGAAAGGGGGAAGCAAGAGGTGGGACGGAAAACAAAAAAGAGCCACTGAAGTTCGAGATATAGAAAGGCAGCTTTGAAGTAGGCATCTTGAAACTCTTTATTGTAATTTCGTGATACATGTGAGTTCAGACGCTAACAAAGTAAGAGAGCATTTGGTTTAGTACATATCAACATGACACCTGAATAAAGTCTACCTAACCGTTTCCTTTTATGGTGTATAATTTATAACCAATTTAGCAGTATGGGAGACAGCCTCGAAGGTCGTCAGAGGCAAGGGCGTAATTGCTCTAGCAAACTGATATAAGGTCGCTTTGATTGGGGTGCCCAGTAAGTGTAGACACAGACAGAGTTGTCAAGATTCGTTCTTAATGTGAAGCACATGACCGTACAGCATTTTGTTTGGATGCTGGAGTGAGCCCATACGCAGAGAGGCATCTGCATAAATGCTGGAATTTACGAAAACAAAGGGATGGCTTTTCTCTGGGGAATATATGAGGAGAGATGGGGAAAGGTGTAAGCATGACTTTCCAGTACAGACTGAGGTGAGAAGTCTGGTATTGATGACGGCTAAAGAGCAAAGGGTGGATCACAAACACTGGACAGGGTGTAGGACCACTAGTGCGAATGTTTTTGGAGTAGAAACTTACACCAGATAGATAACTGCAATATGATAGTAAAAGAAAAAAAACGCCTTTCATGCGAACAAGCTAGTGGCAAGTGGAAGAATTGGTGGAGTGACACTGAAGTATAATTAGAGAGAAGCAGCAGAAGAAGCATAAGATACCATTAACGGAAAGCGTGAAGGTCAGGTAGCTACTAGGAGAAAAGAAAGAAGAAAAGTGTAGAAAAAAGGACCTGCAACTCGTCTCGGCGCTCCTGAAGAATCTTAGCCGCCCCAAGCAACATAGCAACATGTCCGTCGTGGCCGCACGCGTGCATCTTGCCGGCGACTTTGCTCTTGTGCTCCCACTCCACACTTTCCTGCACACGAGAGACCGGGACCCAAAAGTTAGCAGCGCAACATACAGGCGTGGACAAAGACTAAAGGGTTGCTAATAAAGGAAATCCGAATAAAAAGGGGGGAACCCTCTTTCCCTGAAAATATCACGCCTTCCTCCCCAATCCGAAAGAGGAGGTAGAAGAAGAAGAAGAAGAAGAGCGAGTAGGGAGAAGAACAGTCATATGCACCTGCATGGGGAGCGCGTCCATGTCTGCCCTGATTGCAACGAAGGGCGAGTTTCCGGAGCCGATGGTAGCGACGACCCCGGTGACAGCGACGGGGTGGCGGTAGGGCACCCCGAGCTTGTCGAGCTCGGCGCGGATGATCTTGCTGGTCTCGAACTCCTGGTAACCCAGTTCCGGGTGCTCGTGGATCCTGCGGCGGATGCCTGACATCCAATCGGACACATCGGACTCCTTTGCGCGGTCCAGAAATCCAGCAGGGCCTCCGCCCGCGGCGGAGCAGGAGGAGGAGGATAAGTACAGAAAAAGGAGGATGGCTAGTATCGGACAGCCGGAGCGGAGCCCCATGGCGCGCAGCAGCGAGCTGATGGAGTGAGCTGCGGAGGTGTGCGGCGGTTCGAGGCGACAATTGCGTGGGCAAACTGGACAGAGCCGTGTAACAGCAGCGGAAACAGGAGGTCGCGGAGCTGGAGACGGGCGTCCAGCCACGGGACTCCAGTAAGTACAGAAGAGTCGCTCGAATAAGCCCCAATAAATAAACAGCGGGCCGGAGGGATGGAACATAAAGAGCACGTGCTTCCACTGAACCGGACGCGCAGTGTCGCCTTCGGGAGCCGCAGAATATCGATGATGCAGCCACGTTTTTCACTGGTTGCCTAAACAGTGGTCCGTTCCGTGGGGCCCGGGCCTAAACAGCTGCCCTGACCTAAACGCTGTGGCTTTGGATGGGTGCGTCTCCAAAAGGGGCGGCCTTCTCAAAATATTTGCTTTTGATTGTATACGCTAAAATAAGTTATCCAGATTTCCAAGCCATGGACGGCTCTTCTTTTCGAACTTTAATATTTAAAATGGCTTGTCTAGTATGATTGAGCATTTGACGCTAGTTTGGTAGGATGACAGACGAATTCATTACAAACGATTGCTATGCTTTTGAGTAGGATTTTTATTTAGTTGACAGCGGTACAAACAAAATCACGGAATTGCAACGCAGCATTCCGACAGATTTTTTCCTGAGTAGTCGGGTGAAGTTCCGCTTGTGTCAACCGTTTAGCCTACTTTTTGCTAGGCAAAAAGCAACTAGCTACTGGGTACCAAATGATTACAAGAGGACTCCGTCAATTCATCCGACACGATACCAAATGAAATCGGTGCCGAACAAATGGTGTGAATATATATGATGTGTTTTTTTATTCAGCCAACTACCTCCTATTACACCGAAGCAAACAGGGCCTAACTCAAGAGAGGTGGTGTTATCCCCAAATGGTCGAACACTACTCTCATGTTTACCCACTTGTTCTCCCTCTACTTGGAATTTGTTGCCGGTTGTTATATGCCATAAGGAATCAATGCCACCAATAAAAAGGGTCTTCTAGACATGCTCCCTGCACTCGTACGACATCGTCCATGGCTACTACTTGATATAAAGATTAGCTCAATCTTACCACGATTGTATGCCCATCTCCTTCCCTTTCTTCCATACTCCATATTTGTTGTCCATCGTTAAAAACACGTTACTCAAAGTACGAACGGCTCCTCTTTTCAGACTTTTATATTCTTACAGGCTATTCAAGTGTAATTAGATATTTAACATTAACTCAAAGGTGCTAGTTTCCCCACACGTTCTAATACTACTCTCGTATATTGTACTTGTTGCCCATATTTGTTGCCTATTGTTATATGCCATAGTGAATCAATGCCACCAATAATATGGGTTTTGTAGCCATGCTCCCTACACTAGTACAACTCCTCTATGTATCGATGGATGACTCAATGACCTCATTGATTGAGGGATCTATCATTTGACCATTCACATGTAGGTCGTCATTAGTTGGCATCCCATCGGTTGACATGTTATCAGTTGATGGGCCGTCGACCGATGGGTAGTCATTTGCTCAATGGTTCTTCAGGTCAATGCAAATTCGGAGTCGATGAAGCTATCAGTTGAGGGATGTCCAATGAAGCCTCCAACAGATGGAAATGGTGTTTGACTCAAAGATTTGGGAGTATTAGTTGAAAATTTAGATTGGCGATGGAGAGGTTTCACTATAGACAATGTTGACGATCAGTGGATGAAGTTTGTGTTGGTTGTTGGAGCTCGCCTCTTCTTTTCCTATCCCGCCATGTGTTTTTGTTCTCTAGGGAAAAAATTTCAAATGAATGGAACGGGTTGCTGTCCACCCCCACCCCCACCCCCCAAAAAAAAAATGTAGGAAAATTTTCAAAACAGAGTTGGGCCTTAGTAATACTCGTGCAATAGTAAACACATCATGACATAAAACATGCTGATTTGATGGTTTTGTCTCCACGTGCAAGCTGAATCCCAATTTGGGTTCAACCGGTGTGCTATATAGCACTCCCACCTTCTATATTTCAATATCGGTGGTGGAAGAATGGAAATAACAAGAGAGATAAAAGAGTGCGACAATGAATTCATAGAAGATATTTAAATGCATACCTCATAGGTCGCGGTTCTCTCTCTTTATTTGAAAAATCATTTAGCTCTTGGGACCAACGTCACATACAAGTATTCGTATTCTGATTCTCTTTTGTCGTTTTGGGCTCATGTAATCCATGCGGATAACCACCTCTTTTGTTGTTATTATGTGAAAGATTAAGTCATAAGCAGATGGACAGGATGGCTATGCCCTAGCCGCCATATAATAAGGGAATAATGTAACAGGAGCCGAGCTTAGCCCTTTTGTCCTTGACGATGCTAAGATACCATTATTTGTTTCATTACTTTTGCACGATACATTAAGAAAGAAAAGTAGTCATAAGTATGAAATCTGCATGGAGACAAAAGTAATAGATGCAAGTGAGACGAGCAATACTGGAACATCTATCAAAAGTAAGTGGCTGGTGATATTTGCCATAAACAAAGGACGTGGGAACATTGTTCGTCATCACGAAAGAAGCAGTCCACATATATTCAATTGAAAAAAGGTGTGGGTTCCCCTTCAACATCCATCATTTCGTTCATGCTAAAGAGTTTTCACTAGATTCTTCTCCTTCGCTCGAATTTGCTGAAAGCTAGCCTTTGGGGAGACCTGAACGGGCTTCTGCCGGGCACATATTTCATCGATGATGAGATGACCACCAATAGACATATCATCATGGCCCAAGTCAATGATTATTTCAGAAAAGATAACCACAAAAGTTCATTCTCCAGTTCATTTATCCTTGTTAAGAATTCCCTATTCTTCAAGAAAACAACAAATTCAGACAACCTCATCCTTCTTTTCTCTGAAAACGAGATTTACTCTTCCGTATTTTATCTAGATGTTGAGAAATCTTCCGATGTAACAATCCCAATTCCAGCACACTTTTCATATGGACATTTCTTTGTTATGTGCACATCCATACCGGTAAGATGTCAAAAGGAAAAAAAAAAATAGATTTGTAGTACTCATATATTTTGTAGTACTCATATATTTCAGAAGCCGGATCAGTGCACAAACGTCATACATATCGTACAAACACCAACATTCATAAATGAACAATAAAGTCTTACATCTTATTGTGAAGAAAAATCTATCAATATAAGAAAGAAAATACGTAGGCATGACTTGCATCCTATACATCATTTAGGAAAGAAAAAGCAAACTAACTAATCAATAGATTAAAAGAAATACCTACAACTAATCTAGATCCTCCAAGATCCTTTATTGAAGTCTTAAGGTACTTTGCTCCAGTTTAATTGTTCCTTTACCCATAAAACGATGGATCATCACACATGATTTTATATACGTTGGTAGAAAGTTACATACATATACTTTTTCATACTTCAAAACTTACAATAAAGGAGAAGATAAAATAATTGCATTAACTGGGAGATGACGACTCAGGGAGCGCTATGGTTTTAGGGGGCGGAGGGGATCGGTGGTGCCGATCAAGCTTTGGCAGTAGGGGACACGACTTCACTGGGGGAAGGGGTTGCAGGAGATCGAGCACGCTAAGCGGAAGCGGGGAAGAAGCACCCGAGGATGGAAGCGAGGCTACTACTAAACCCGACGGCAAAGATCGTAGGCGTCCTACAGGGGTCTTCATCAACATGGTGGAGGTCAGGATTAACTTGCACAATAGTGGTATGAGAGGCGACACAGATCAAGTAGGGTCCTTTCCACAAAAGGGGTACACATAGCTATGATAAAATATTCAATGTAGATGGAGACTGGATGTCAGGATGACGACCCCCATCTCAACAGCCTGATAGCACGACAGGAGGTTCAAGGAAAGATGCCTCTTCTAGCCTCCAAAGCACATTCAATGAGGCTATTTTGGGAGGCCGAGGATCAAACTTATGGGAGGAGTTCATAGAGGAATTAGAATATGCAGATCTACAACCAGAGGATGCCAAGCTTGATACTGATATAGGTTACCCTTAATTGTACATCAACCCAGATGCAGAAGAACTCCTTCTGCCTTGGAAATATGTTGTTACTCTCAAACTAATCGGAAGAAGTTTTGGCTGCATGACAATGGATGACCGACTGCATTTACTTTGGAAACCTATCGGGAGGATGAAGATCTACTAACTCAATCTGAATTACTATGTCGTACAATTCCCTTGCATGACAGACTATGAGACCACATTAATAGGGGGTCCTTAGTCGATGTTCAATAGCTACTTGATGGTTTGGAAGTAGGATGGCAACTTTCAACCTTCTGATAGAGTTCCAGACCATATTGTAATGTGGGTAAGGATATTAAACCTTCCACTACATTTGTACGTGCCAACCTTCTTTGAAATAGTAGGCCAAGCACTAGGAACTTTAGTGAAGGTTCATGAGCATACAACCAAGAAAATAAGGAGTCAATTTGCACAGATCACGATTGAGTTGGATGCCACAGTACCAATTCAACCATCCATACTTATCAATGGATCTGAGTACAAGATTGAGTATGAGGTTTCAATAGATCTCTGTTTAATCTACGGGAAACTGGGTCACAGTTCCGAAACTTGCAAACCTACCGATAATGTATAGACAGCTAAAGAGACAGAAGAGGAGGTAGGGGTGAAATGATCCGATGAAGAAGGCAAATGGCAGAAATATTATGGTAAAGGAATACGTGCTAAATGTAGACAATGAGATAAACAGAAGGAGTTTAGTAAACAAGTTAATGGCAACAAATAAAAACCAATTGTTAACTTCAAAAAAAAAATACAAACCAATAACAGTGGATCCCGTCGAGGAAGACAAGGCAGAGAATCATTTACAAAAGACTGCGAACATTGAAGCTTCCATACCAAATCCTAGAGGACCGAAGGTGTGGGAAAGGAAGAAGACATCACATAGATCCGAACAGGAGGACAAAATGCAGAACACTTCTCCTTTAGGAAGCTCAGTTGGTGACCAAGTGGTGAAAGAATCAGTGACTAATATTGGAATGCATAATGTAGTCCACCTTGTTGCAAGTGAGGAAGTGAATGAAGGGGTGCACATAATAGTTTACACAGACATTGACAAGGTCATTGAAGGGGTACCTATGTAGGAAACTATCAGACATAATACAACTAAAAGTGAAGGCACATTGACACCAAATAAGCTAGGCAAACACAAACAAAAATAAAAAGGTATCAAAGGTAGTGACACCAAGTTTAAGCACACCAGTGCAGGGCCATACAACCTGAGGAGTGGTCCTAGTAGTACTCAAGAGGTTTATGTTGAAGCTTGTGGAATTTAAGTTATACAGTAGCCTACATAGATTCATGAATCAACATTTCATGTATTATGTTTGATGTTCTTTCAAGTTGTGAAGACTCTACTGGAAGGCACAATCATCCAAGCTCTAAAGAGTGTGGTTAATCATCCCTCTTAAAATAACTCATTCTCTCACATTGTTGAGAGACCGATGGACCTTAGGTCCACATTTAGCTTAGGAAATAATAAATGTAATGGTATTGATAGATTTCATGTTTTATTTCACCTTTTCATTTGTAAGAACCTTTAAGATGGAATAGATGGTAATGTTTTCTTAGAAAAAAAATAATTGCATTAGTGTAGATATAGGAAAAGTCTCATATTAGTCATTTTAAAATGATTTGTATTACTATGATGGACCAGCACATAATATATATTGTTTGTCCCATTCCCCATGCACTTTGTACTCTAGGGACCTCCTTGTATACCATGTACTCTAGGGATCTACTAGTCGACAATAAGTCATTACCTTTCTTTTTGGATGATTAATGAGAACCACTAATAACTGCAAAACATTCTCTTATATTATATTTTTAGTGACAGGGCAGAAATCAATGCAAAATTCATATTTAATACAAGCAATATTCTAAAATAGAAGACATCAAATTCATATTTAGGTTTCAAGTAAGAAAATATAGTCATATACTTAGATAATTCCACATACATGTCTAATCAGATCTTGAACTTGAAATGAATCTACTAAGGTGTGAATGATCACCCCCAAAAAGAGTTGAGGGTTCATTATCAGTATGAGCCCATGATTCCCAAGATTAGGGTTTGGCTTAACTAGGTTTTTTTATATCTATCCTAAGGTCAAATAAGAGTTTACATGTTTATGATATCTTAGTTTAGAGTTGTAACACCCCTCCTTATGATATTCAACATAACTCAACGGGGGCTTTCATCTTTTAGGGGGATGTCACATTTATGAAATCATAGTGAATAATTACATAATTCACCATAGAGATTCAGACATTATTATTTGAATAGGAAACTATAATTGAATGCTATAACGTGTTTAAACATGGAAACTATGCATAAAGATAAACATAATTGGATCACCTAGTATGGATGGCACCCCACCAGTTAGCTCTTGTAGGTATTCTAGTCCTTACTTGATCCTCTTGAGTCCTTACTTGCTCCAACTTCTAGGGGCATCACGTCCCCAGCCATGCAAAGGGGAAAAGCAACACATCAGTAAATGATATTGGCACATCATAACATAAGTAAAACAAAGTATACTTGACATGTAAGAAAAAGTTGACATGAATTGACTATAAGCATTCTTGAATAGCATTCTTGAATCATTATTAATATGAAGAATTGAATAGTAATTGTATGCATCCCTCTATAATGCCCCATTAGGAGCACATGATTACTAGGAAAGCCCTTGATTGCTAGGAAATCCCTTGATGCTAGGAAAGCCTTTAATGACCCCTTGAGGACCATGATTCGGTAGCATATAAAAACTAGTTCAATTCCAATTAACTTGATCATTAACATGACACTAACATTAACATAATCATGATTCTTGAACTTAAAACATGATGAGATTTCTCCTTCTTAACATTATATATAAACATGATGGGATTTATCCCTCTTAATCATTAACATAAATTTCATGAGTCATTAATGATAAATGTTGGTTGTTTACACAAACGAGTTTCAATCCAAGTAATGGATAGTTTACTCAACTTAACCAAACTACGCAAGTATATAGAGGTAGTATAGTCAAGGTCGAACACAAGGAGCTGAGCTAATTTAATTGAACGCAACAATACTAAAGTTCAACAATCTAGACCGATTTTAAAGAGTAGAAAAGATTTGTTCTGAAAGCATAAAAATTAGGTTTTAACTACAGGAAATTCATATTTAAATTAACAAGCAAAGATTACAAGAAATGTTCGATTTGAGAAAGTTAAAGAATCTTGGACATTAAGATTTCACTCTCATACCATAGCAATCAAGAGAACAAAATAATTTAAACATACATAAGATCATGTTTCAAGGAAAAGTTGTGTTACATTTCACCTCCCGGAGTAAATGTAACGATCATAACTCAAAACAACACTCTCGTGCATGAATTTCGTTTATGATCACAAACAGTTCCTCAACTCATTCTTCTCTACTCTCGTAGAAGAAGAAGAGTTGCCAAGAAAAATGCCTCCATACATTCCTACTTGTCTTCTCAAACTAAGCAAGAAGGCAGAAAATATGCATATAAAGTGGCCAACAATACATGCAAGAAAAAGATTAACTGGCATTCCCATGGTAAAGAAACAAGAACAAATGCATTTAGTACAAAATTACTTGTTCATTACATGCTATGGAATAGGAGTTACTCTCCCATGCCCAAGAAAAAGTAGTCTACTCGTCCATAACAATGTACAACAGATTTGCTACAGAATTCTCAGTGCTAGACATGGTTTAGAGAAGAAAAGACAAGGAGAACTGAAAATGTAACCACAAGAAGCAAGAATTCCGGCTTTGGGATGAAATCCCCCTCCTTTAACTTCTCCAAGTCGGGCTAACTCCCCTCTCAAGAAGTTGCTCGGAGTTGGGGAAGCTTGGCTGCACCTTCAAGAAGAAAATGGAGAAGTGGAGAAGAAGAAATGATCTCTTGTACAAGAAACCACCTTAGATTCCTCCCAAATCGCCTTCCTCTGCTCTCCTCTGTCTTTAAGACAAGAGAAACTCTCCAAATGACCGAACGTAACTGTCCCTTGGCTTCCCTCTTTCTTTTAAAAACGTATTCTAAATTTTCGGATTTCTGAAACTGCCAGGTGCACGCCGTGCATTTTGGGTGCACGCCGTGCACCTACAATGCAGTTAACATCCGGCTGATCCGTGTACGGCGTGCGCTGCGGAATTGCACGCCGTGTAACTTTCCAGAACATTCTTCAGCAGTCTGCGCTCCAGGTGCACGCCGTGTCTTCGTCTTCTGTACATTTCTGGAATCTCGCACGCCGTGCGTTTTCATCGTGCACGCCGTGCATGCTCTTGGCTGAACCTACCGAATTTTCTCTGGAATGTTGCACGCCGTGCATTTTGATTTACACACCGTGCACTTTACTGTTTCAGCGAAACAGTCTTTTTTCTGGAATGGTGCACACCGTGCGTCTGTGTTTGCACGCCGTGCATTCTTCTGTTTCTGTAGAAATAACATCCGAATTTAGTCCTTTTTGTGGCAAATTTGCAATACAAGTTATGGGACACATAGAACAATAAAAAGATGACAAAACTAATATGAAAGAGACTGAATTATACTAGAAAGAACCAAATTTGTGTGTGACAACATGTGAAAAGATGATATACAAATCACACAACAAATCCCCCTAAGCTTAAACCATTGCTTGTCCTCAAGCAAAAAGAGCATGGAAATATAAATGAAGAATTGTCAAGAACATGAATAGATCAAATGAAATGAAAGATGTGTATTAAACCAAACCAACCATGATCAACATGTTTATGCTCATAGCCATCAATTCAACTCAAACACCCAAGAAAGAGATTTTTAGTTCAACAGGGGTGGCATCGATTTAATGAATCAATCAATTAAACAACACTAGGTAGAATTTGGATGACCAAGCCAAACAATCAGTGGATGTGCAACTCAAACTCTCAACTATTAAGGATTACAAAAGATGAAATCTTAGTTAAAAATTGACAATTTTTGCTGTACTCTCCTTTTCCCAGAAATGATATGACAAAGGATTATGGGTTCCGACACTCGGCTGCTAATGTAGGCTTATGCACACATGGAGTGTCGGTTGGGGTATTTTACCCTCTTTTAAGACATACCACCTAACCATCGTGGCCAGATCGGACTTACACTAGGCTAGCATGATATGTGGACAGATTAGCCATCTTTATTGGGTATAAGAGTTATTTAAAATTTTCCAAAACATGGGAGAGTCAACTAAATTACAACATCAACTAGATTTCATTCATATGTTTTTAAAAATTTTCATTGAAAGAGTGTTTGCAAATGCACTAAGAGCTTGGCAAGGTCATCCCATATTCTAAATGATGTTGTAAGTTGATTTACTCACAAAAACTGAAACCATTACATGTTTTAAGCAATCAAGGATGTGAAAGAATGAATGTTCAGGCTAGAAGCATAAACCAAAGTTAAGCACAAGTTGATGGTCAAAAGGTTTCATTTGATTACTGCATGCTTTTTACAACTTCTTCAAATGATATTTCTCATCAAAAGAGGTCAAACAGTCAAGCATAGGAATTCTTTCCACATATAAAGGATGAATCTCATAACATACTAGACTTGCTATCTGAAAAGAAGAACTGAAAACAACAACTAAAAAAAAACAAAACAAAAGCAAATGACAAGAAGCAAATAACATGAAAGGAAAAAACTAAAAGAACTAGGATACCAATACCATCCAGTTGCTCCCCCCTAAGCTTGAAATCAGCAGTGTCCTCACTGCATCAATCGAACTTTAGGAGTTCACAACCGGATACCTGTCATGAACAAGTCAGAAGAATAATCCACCGCCTCCCTGCTCAGGGAAGAACTGACTAATGATGTCAGGAATGTCCATTGGCATTGCGGATGATTTTGGTTGCTGCTGCTGGTGATCCTGGGGCTGCTGTGGAACATCTGGGGCTGTGGTCTCCTGGCGGGAGGGGGACTGTAAGGACTGCGGTGCTGGGTAGTGGCCTTGCGAGATGTGTCACACATCCATCCGGTTGACCATGTCGTACATAGTTGAGGACTGTGCACTCAAATGGTCAAACCTGGTGTCATACTGCGCGCCCATCTGGTCTAGGCGGGTGTCGAAATGATCAAAACGCCGCTACACGTAGCTGTAGAGGTGCTGAACATCCGGCATTGTCCAGCTGTACTCTGTCTGAGTACCAGTGGACGGTGGCAGTGGTGTAGATGCTCCTGGAGTAGGACCTAGCGTAGAGCTGCTGGCACCCCTAGTGGGTGTCTCCTCATCAGGCTCTGGTTGAAGCTCTACTTTCCAAGTGGCCTTGTTCTTGATATCATTTCGACTCGCATCGGGGATTGTGATGAACTGTTTCTTTGTGATATAAACATTGAACTTTAACGTGTTGCTGCCATGCTTGGAGATCAGGCCGCAAGAGATAAGATAGCTAATATTGACAAGATTCTTCCCTGGTGTAGGTTCTAGGGAACCTACATCCAAACCCAACTGCATAGCAAGGATGCTAATTAACCCGCCACACATGATGTCGCCTGCCTCCCTTTTCTTTTGTTTCTTAGTATCAAGTAGCTTGTGTACAATGTAATATCCAGAACTTATTTTCTCATTTTGCACCAAACACCATAAGAAGAAGAGATCAGTTTTTCCCACAACACCCTGAGTTTCGTTCTTTGCAAAAGGTCCAGTGCTAAGAAGGCGATGAATGACTTGGAAAATAGGATTGTGGATGCTAGAGGCCCGAGCATTCCTTGCTTTATGCACTGTTTTAGAAGTAATTTCAGACCAAAACAGATCACTGTTGAAAGCTGGAGGGTAATCAGTGTAACCACCATAGTTGCATTTAAGTAAAGTGCAAAACTGCTCAAGATTCATCGAAAACGGTTTGTCCAACAAGCGGAAACTGATATTCTGATAACGTATTTGACGGCGTTGTGGGTCACTTTCAGCTTTAAAGGTAGTGAGAAACTCGTACACCAGACGGGGGTAGGTCTTAGCAACCCGAGTGTAGAGATAGTGTAATCCCAAGAAAGTTAAGTGATTTACTACCTCATCTTTAAATCCCAGCTTGGTGACGACTTCCTCGCACATGTATCGTGAAGGCAAGACACGCCTTGTAATGAGAAATTGGTAGTCGGCATCTTCTTTAGGCTTGACCCTAAACTGGGTGGATGGTACAAAGGATTGCGGTGTTGGTGCGGAAGGTCCTGCTTCAGCTGTTGTTTGATATCCTGGGCGGCTACCAGACTTCCGCTTGATTGGGGCCATCGGTCTGTTGGTGTGCACGCTGTGTCGTTAGGATGCACGACGTGCAAAAGGGTTGGACGTCTGCCTCAAATAGGTAGATGCACATCGTGCAATTTTAGTGCACGACATGCACCTACAAATTCGGGGCAAAAAAATCAAGATCTGCACAGACGGCGGTTAGGGCTCCCAACGTGGGTGCTGGTGCTCTCGACGGAGTGGCTGCTGAGGGTCGGCAGCGTGCTTGGTCGACTGAGAAGCTTGCTGTGGCGGCGGGGTGACACACCGGCGGCTGAAGGTGATGGCGATGCTGCTGTTGTGCTGAGAAAAGAAGAAGAAAACGGCGGTGTGTCGGCGGCGACTGGAACTCTGTGGAGATGAGCACGGCTGCTGAGTGCTAGCTGCTGGCGGACGGTGCTGTTGGTAGATCGGCGTCGGCTTGATGGTAGAAACTTGGTGGAGACTTGATGGCGACACTGATGGTAGTAGGAGGTGTCGACGGCAGGTCGACGGTGCTTGGATACGGCGGAGATGGTTGGCGCGACGCTACTGGTTGCGCGGAGAAGAGAAGCGGCGCTCGGCTGGAGAAGAAAGGGCCGAGCTGCGCACAGCTGCGGAGCGCTGGCGCACGACTGCGGTCGGAGGTGGAGCGGCACACGGCTGGCGTTGGAGGTGCACAGCTGGCGGACGGCTGCTAGGGTTGGGGTGCACGACTCTAGGTTAGAGTGATTAGGTCGTGCACTACGACCCTTCTTGTCTAGACTTTACTAAAAAGTGCACGACGTGCATTCAGAATGCACGATGTGCACTTTTGTAAAGCCAGATTCAAACTACTCCTTTGCGTCCAGGTGCACGGCGTGCGTTTGGACAACACACGGCGTGCGAGTTTCCAGAAAGTTGCCAAACTTTTTACTTCCCAGGTGCACGCCGTGCATGTTGAAAATGCACGACGTGTTAGTTTCCAGAAAAGTTTTCAGACTTTCACGTCTCCAGGTGCACGGCATGCATGTTGATAACGCACGCCGTGTAAGTTTCCAGAAAGCTTTCTGCAGATCCCGCATACAGATGCACGGCGTGCATCTTGGAAGTGCACGCCGTGTCAGTTTCCAGAACAATTTCTGCTGTATTTTTGTATTGAAGTGCACGCCGTGTTATCAAAAGACATGCCGTGCACTTTGTGATTTTTGTAGAAAATTGCAGTTAGTCAGCAGTAAACTATGACGGATTGAGTAGGAATCAAGTCTAAATTATTACATTCATCCATGGCAAGCTTATTAATGAAATTAAAGAGTGTTTTTAATTTGAAAAACTTAAAAGAAATCTATCCTAATGTGGGGTCAACTCCCACGAGGTCCTCCATTTAGAGTCCGGAGTAAGACTTCTTCTAAAACTTCAAGCATCTTGTAGGGAGCAAGAAGCTCCTTTCTCTACATCTTCTCCACTTGAATAACGTTTGTAGCATTGTCCATTGACTTTGAAAGTTCCATCTTTGCCATGGAGTTCTACAGCTCCATATGGAAAAATCTTGAGTACTAGGAATGGGCCGGACCACTTGGATTTTAATTTTCCTGGAAAAAGCTTCAATCTGGAGTTGAATAACAATACTTTATCTCCTTCTTGGAAATCCTTCCTGCGAATTCTTTTGTCATGCCAAGCTTTTGATCTTTCTTTATACAACTTTGCATTCTCATATGCATCAAGACGAAGTTCTTCAAGCTCCTACAGCTGCAACAGACGCTTTTCTCCTGCTCTTTTCATGTCAAAGTTCAAGAACCTTATTGCCCATAAAGCGCGGTGCTCCAATTCGAGCGGAAGGTGACATGATTTGCCATAGATTAGCTTGAATGGAGTAGTCCCAATGATGGTTTTGTAGGCTGTGCGATATGCCCATAATGCATCATCAATCTTTAGTGCCCAATCTTTCCTTGAACTAGAGACAGTCTTTTCAAGAATAGTCTTCAGTTGCCTGTTTGAAATCTCTACTTGCCCGAATGTTTGGGGGTGATAGGGCGTAGAGATTTTATGGGTTACACCATACTTTGAGAGAAGATTGTTGAATTGTTTTTCAGCAAAGTGTGTGCCTCCATCAGAAATAACTGCATGTGGAACTCCAAACCCAGGGAATATAATCTTTTGGAAAATCTTAACTACATATTTGGTGTCCGGTGCTTGGGTTGGAATGGCTTCAACCCATTTAGAAACATATTCACAAGAAACAAGAATATATTGATATCCGTAGGAAGATGGGAAAGGTCCCATGTAGTCCACTTCCCATACATCGAACACCTCAACTTCTAGAATAGAGTTGAGTGGCATGTCATCTCGGCGGGATATGCCTCCTGTTCTTTGGCACCTATCACAAGATTTGATGAATATATTGACATCTTTAAATAATGTAGGCCGATAGAAACCGGCTTGAAGTATTTTTGCAGCGGTCTTTTCTCCTCCAAAATGGCCTCCATAAGGAGAGGCATGGCAATCAACAATGATACTTGGGACTTCCTCTTCAAAAACACATCTCCAGATTAGCCCATCGCTTCCATGCTTGAATTGCAACAGGTCATCCCAGTAATAGAACTTTATGTCATGAAAGAATTTCTTCTTTTGTTGATATGTCAAACCTGGAGGTAGTTGTCCAGTAGCAAGAAAATTAGCAATGTCTGCAAACCATGGTGCTTGGATAGACGATAATGCGTAAAGTTTCTCAATAGGCAAATGATCTTGAATTGGCAATAGATCTCCAGCTTCCGTGGTCAATCTAGAGAGGTGATCAGCAACACTATTCTCGGTACCCTTTTTGTCTCGAATTTCAAGATCAAATTCTTGCAGGAGAAGTATCCAGCGAATGAGGCGTGGTTTGGAATCTTTCTTATTCAGCAAATACTTGATGGCAGCATGATCAGTGTACACAATCACTTTTGATCCGACTAAGTACTGTCGGAACTTGTCAAAAGCATATACGATCGCAAGCATTTCTTTCGCCGTGGTCGTATAATTTATTTGTGCTTCATCAAGAGTTTTGCTAGCATAATATATGGCATGAATCTTCTTGTCTCTCCGCTGTCCCAAAATAGCTCCCACTGCATAATCACTTGCATCGCACATGAGTTCAAAGGGAGAATCCCAATCTAGAGGCTGGATAATTGGAGCTGAAATGAGAGCCTCTTTGAGTTTTGAAAAGGCTGCTTGGCAATCGTCATCAAATACAAATTCTGTGTCTTTTGCAAAAAGAGAACATAGCGGCTTTGCAATTTTGGAAAAGTATTTAATGAATCTTCTGTAAAAACCTGCATGTCCTAAAAAACTGTGAATGTCTTTTACCGAAGATGGAGTAGACATCTTCTCAATTGCTTCGACTTTTGCCCTGTCCACTTCAATACCCTTGTTAGATACCACATGTCCTAGCACTACACCGGATTGTACCATAAAATGGGACTTCTCCCAGTTTAGTACTAGGTTGACCTTTTTACACCGGGCTAAGACAAGAGATAGATTTAATAAGCATTGATCAAAAGAATCGCCGTACACGCTGAAATTGTCCATAAAAATCTCCATTATATTTTCAATAAAATTAGAGAATATAGCCATCATGCACTGCTGAAAAGTAGCGGGAGCATTACAAAGACCGAACGGAATACGGCGATAAGCATATGTTCCATAAGTGCATGTAAAAGTGGTCTTTTCTTGGTCGGGGGGGGGGGGGGGGGCGGTATATGGAAATCTAAAAAAACCTGAATACCCGTCCAAGTAACAGAAATATGAATGTTTGGCAAGATGTTCAAGCATCAAATCAATAAAAGGCAAATGGAAATGATCTTTGCGGGTTACTTTGTTCAAACGCCTATAGTCAATACACATACGCCAACCAGTAACCATGCGTTTTTGTATTAACTCATCATTATATCCTTTAATGACAGTTGCACCCCCTTCTTAGGTACCACATGAATGGCACTAACCCAAGGGCTGTCACTTATTGGATATATGATTCCGGCGTCAATTAACTTGAAAATTTCTTTCTTTACCACCTCAAGCATATTTTGATTTAAACGTCTAGGTGGTTCAATGGTTGGTTTAGCATCATCTTCCATATTTATTCTATGCATACAAATGGAAGGATGAATGCCTTTTAAATCCTCTATGGAGTAACCAATGCCATCTTTGTAAAAACGCAATTCGGAAAGCAATTTATTTTTTTGATCATTGGTTAGTTCACTATTTATTATGACAGGAGATGTAGAATTTGGGTCAAGAAATGCATACCTTAGCCCAGGCGTAAGGGCTTTTAATTCTACCTTTTTTCCTGTCGTACTTTCATCAATTTTATCTTCAGCAAGTGGAGCATCTTCATCAATAGCTGTTGCTTTAGAAATAGAAAGCGCTCCAGAAATTTCGGAATTATTGAATTCAGTTGCTTCATCATCATAAAGATTAACCATCAAATCAACATCATTTTCACTAACATTCTCAACAGGATCAACAATATCAAGCAAGCATATTTCTTCAACACGTGCGGGTGCTTTCATAGCTTCATAAATAGAGAATTCCATAGCCTCTTCCCCAACACGTAAAGTAAGCTTCCCTTCCCGGACATCAACAAGACATCCGACAGTTCTCAAGAAAGGCCTCCCAAAAAGAACAGGGTTGGTAGGAACTTCCTCCATGTCAAGAACAATAAAATCACAAGGTATATAGAATTTCCCGATTTGTACAAGGACATCTTCCACCATACCTTTTGGATATTTAATAGAGTGATCAGCTAATTCAATAGCCATTCTTGTGGGCTTCAAATCCCCAAGATCTAATTCTTGCCATAAGGTAAATGGAATGAGGCTGATACTCGCACCGAGATCTACCAAACCTTTGTCAAAGGTGGTGTCATTAATCTTGCAAGGCAGTGTGAATGCTCCCAAATCATCAAGCTTTTGAGGGAGGCGATTTTGAATGATAGAACTTACTCATTCAGAAAGCATTACAGTTTCTACTTGATCAACCTTTCTTCTTTTGGTCAGAATGTCTTTTAAGAATTTTGCATAAGAAGGCATTTCGACAATAACTTCAGCAAAAGGAAGGTTTACATGCAATTTGTTGATTATGTCCACAAATTTTCTGAATTTTTGGTCTTCCTTCTTATTGGCTAATCTTTGAGGAAAAGGTGCAGTTGCTTTGAAAGAAGGTGGTATTTCAGCTTTACCTTTCTCCTCACTGCGATTTGGAGTGTTGGCCTCTTCTTCTACAGTTTACTTCATGTTCTTCTCCTCAGATGGAGAAGGTCTTTCAATTTCAGCTCCGCTTCTTAAGACAATAGCATGGGCTTGTTGCCTTGGGTTTACTTCCAGATGACTTGGAAGAGAACCGGATTGTGGAGTCCTTTGTTGATTCAAAGCTTGTTGTGCTATCTGATTTTCCAACATTTTGGTGTGGGTGGAAATTCCATCCACTTTTGCAAAGAGTTGCGCAATAGCATCTTTTAAAAGCTTATCATTTCCTCGAAGTTCCTCATTTTGTTGCATCTGTGTTGATATGAACTTCTCCATCATGGCTTCCAAAGAAGAACTTTGGGGTTGTTGTTGCTGTTGAAAACCCCTATTGTTGAAACCCGACGGATTTCCTTGACGGTTTACATGTTGCTGTTGTTGCTGGACTTGCTGGAAATTTTGGGTGTTGCTTGCATTTCGATAAGAGAAATTAGGGTGATCTCTCCATCCCAGATTATATTGGTTGGAATAAGAGTTGTATTGTTTGTTTCCTTGCATCCCAACTGCATTAACCTGTTCAAAATTTCCTTCCATAGCATTAGGGGAAAAACAAGAAGAAGAAGTATGTCCTATATTACCTCAAGCTTCACACGTGGCTTCAGCAGATTGAATTGGCAAAGTGGTCATCTTCTCAAATTTCTGTGTAAGTACATCTAGCTTTGCAGCAATTAGAACAACGACATCAATAATATGCTTTCCTCCTTGCTTCCCGGAAGAAGAGCTTGCTGTAGAGGTGGATTTAGCTCCTCTATCCCCTCCCCATTGGCAGTGATTGAGTGATATATCTTCAATTATATCATAAGCCACTCTATAGGACTTAGTCATCAGTGCACCGCCAGTTGCGGCATCTAGAGTCAACCGAGTATTGTAAAACAGTCCATTGTAGAAGGTTTGCAGCAAGAGCCAATTTGTCAAACCATGGTGCGGGCAAAGGCATTGAAGATCTTTGAACCGTTCCCATGTATCATATAAGGTTTCTCCTTCACTTTGGGAGAAATTTGTAAGCTGGTTCCTCAAGTGAGCTGTCTTGCTTGGCGGAAAGTACTTTGCTAGGAAAGCATTTAGGAGTTGGTCCCAACTTCTAATAGACTTCTTGGGAAGAGACAAAAGCCACGCCTTGGCTCTATCTCTTAGAGTGAAGGGAAATAGCATAAGTCTAATTCTATCGGTAGACACTCCATTAATCTTAAAAGTATTAAAATATTCTAGAAATTCTGCAATATGAAGACTTGGGTCTTCATTGGCCGTACCCCCAAAATGATTTTGCTGAATCATTTGCATCATAGAAGGGGCAATTGAAAAGTTATTTTCTTCCACAGCAGGTAGGTCAATAGCTCCACAAATATTTGTGGCAACCGGCATAGTGAAATCTTTTAGAGGGCGATCGTCCTCCATGGCTGAAATGTTTGGAGTAACTACTGCAGAAGATGAAGAAGATGGTGGTGGTGATGATGGCGGTGGTGACGGTGAAGTACCTCCAAATAGTGGTTGTTCCACTCTTCTTTTTATCCTCAAATTCGAAAGAGTTCGCTCTATTTCAAGGTCTAGCAAAGTGGATGTTTGGAGACCTCGTTGTGAACGACGCATACAACCTGAAAAATAACAAGAGAAATTAAGAACACACTAAGAGGTATATGGAAATTCAAAAATGATGAACTGATGGTCTAGTCTCGAATACTAAATAGTACTTATTACTCCAATTAAATTACCATAGCTCCCCGGCAACGGTGCCAAAAACTTGTTGGTTGTTTACACAAACGAGTTTCAATCTAAGTAATGGATAGTTTACTCAACTTAACCAAACTCCACAAGTATACGAAGGTAGTGTAGTCAAGGTCGAACACAAGGAGCTGAGCTAATTTAATTGAATGCAACAGTACTAAAGTTCAACAATCTAGACCAATTTTAAAGAGTAGAAAAGATTTGTTCTGAAAGTATAAAAATTAGGTTTTAACTACATGCAATTCAGATTTAAATTAACAAGCAAAGATTACAAGAAATGTTCGATTTTAGAAAGTTAAAGAATCTTGGACATTAGGATTTCACTCTCATACCATAGCAATCAAGAGAAAAAAATAATTTAAACATACATAAGATCATGTTTCAAGGAAAAGTTGTGTTACATTTCACCTCCCGGTGTAAATGTAACGATCATAACTCAAAACAACACTCTCGTGCATGAATTTCATTTATGATCACAAACGGTTCCTCAACTCATTCTTCTCTACTCTCGTAGAAGAAGAAGAGTTGCCAAGAAAAACGCCTCCATACATTCCTACTTGTCTTCTCAAACTAAGCAAGAAGGCAGAAAATATGCATATAAAGTGGCCAACAATACATGCAAGAAAAAGATAAACCGGCATTCCCATGGTAAAGAAACAAGAACAAATGCATTTAGTACGAAATTACTTGTTCATTACATGCTATGGCATGGGAGTTACTCTCCCATGCCCAAGAAAAAGTAGTCTACTCGTCTATAACAATGTACAACAAATTTGCTACAGAATTCTCAGTGCTAGACATGGTTTAGAGAAGAAAAGACAAGGAGAACTGAAAATGTAACCACAAGAAGCAAGAATTCCGGCTTTGGGACAAAATCCCCCTCCTTTAACTGCTTCAAGTCGGGCTAACTCCCCTCTCAAGAAGTTGCTCGGAGTTGGGGAAGCTTGGCTGCACCTTCAAGAAGAAAATGGAGAAGTGGAGCAGAAGAAATGGTCTCTTGTGCAAGAAACCACCTGAGATTCCTCCCAAATCACCTTCTTCTGCTCTCCTCTGTCTTTGGGACAAGAGAAACTCTCCAAAGGACCGAACGTAACTGTCCCTTAGCTTCCCTCTTTCTTTTAAAAACGTATTCTAAATTTTCGGATTTCTGAAACTGCCAGGTGCACGCCGTGCATTTTGGGTGCACGCCGTGCACCTGCAGTGCAGTTAACATCCGGCTGATCTGTACACGGCGTGCACTGCGGAATTGCACGCCGTGCGACTTTCCAGAATATTCTTCAGCAGTCTGCGCTCCAGGTGCACGTTGTGCATTTTGGAAATGCACGTCATGTCTTCGTCTTCTGTACATTTCTGGAATCTCACACGCCGTGCGTTTTCATCGTGCACGCCGTGCATGCTCTTGGGTGAACATACCGAATTTTCTCTGGAATGTTGCACACAGTGCATTTTGATTTGCACGCCGTGCACTTTACTGTTTCAGCGAAACAATCTTTTTTTCTGGAATGGTGCACGTCGTGCGTCTATTTTTGCATTCCGTGCATTCTTCTGTTTATGTAGAAATAACATCCGAATTCCTTTTTGTGGCAAATTTGCAATACAAGTTATGGGACAGATAGAACAACAAAAAGATCACAAAACTAATATGAAAGAGACTGAAGTATACTAGAAAGAACCAAATTTGTGTGTGATAACATGTGAAAAGATGATATACAAATCACACAACAATAAACATTAATCATAATGAATGTTTTAACCATAGGACATAACATATAACAATCACCATGCAATTTGATATAGTGAACATGGTTTAAACATTAAACATGAAATCATAATGTCTACTTATAATTAACATGCAATCAACCATAAATACTTGTGATTAGTAGCATGAACCATTTACCTTGGAGAAATGTAGATCCTAAGATAGTCTTCCTGATCCTTGAGTCAAATCTAGGTCATATTTCCCTTGACTTGATTCGGCTCTAGGCACCTGTTCATAAACATCATTAATCAATACCTTGTACTAATATTAGGTTGAACTAGGGTGGATTAAGATTTGAATGCATTAGGGTTAGGCCCACTGGTCAACAACATTAACTTAGGAAAATTAGGCTGACTTAGATCATATTAATTGCATGTAATACATAGTTAGGGTTTCAATGGGTCAAATTAGGGTTTCTAATAAAACATCAAAATGTAAAGGCAAATCAGGACATGAAAACCATAAAATCAAATTCCTCATGAAAACCATTTCCAATGGCTATTTATTTGCATTTTTCTAAGCATCTTATGATTTATTATGAATATTTGAAAATATACCAGTGGAAAAACTAGAAAAAGCCACGTGTATATATCCAAATCCAGTGGGCCGTTCTGAGTTGGACCAATCATGGTCGGCCCACTAGCGAGAAGTCTCACCACTAAGGACCCGTGGTCAAAGAAGGAAGGGTGGATAAAATCCCTTAAATGCCCTTGTACCATACATTAGTCGACTAAGTATGTGGGGTTAATTTGGTCTTTTTGACTTGATTATCAAATTTATGAAGAAATGAAATGGGAACATAAATTCCATCACTGCCCTTGAAATATTTACAAAGTGATTGAAATCGTTGGGGTTCCATGGTCATTCAAGGACCTGGATTGTCCCCCTTCGAGTCATGGCGGAGGGCAGCAACCGATCCTCAACTTTTGGGATCTAGATCGTGAAGCAGTGCCTGTTGGTGTAAACTAAGAGCATCGTGCCCATACTCATTGCCAATAGATCTCGTCAAGCCTAAATTTGAGTCTCACGATGTCCAGGAGCTTTAGGAATGCTCCGCCATATGGGGAGAATAGGGGAAGAAGCTTAGAGACATACACAACATCAGGAAAGCCTGAGAGCACTAAAACCAGATGCAAAACATGTAAAGAAGGTCGGGAGAACAAGTTTTGAAACCTTACAAAGGTTAGCTGACCACTGGTCTATCATGGTGATGAACGCCGGTAGGGTCCAAATCCTGGTCTATAGGATACGAGGACTGTGGTGACTATAAGGCAAACAGACAACGGGAAAAGATAGTTGAGGGCCCAGGAATGCTTACCGTGTTGGTGATTGACCAGGGATGATCAGAGTAGGATGGACGAAGCTGAAATCACTAGAGTTGGAGGAGGGATAGGTCCTAGAGTTTTAGGGAGCTGACAATGAAATTTACTAAGGAGGAGAGGTTCTTGAGGTCCGGTGATGCCCTAGTATAGGAAAGAATGATGACGTGATGGTGTCTTCTACCACCAACAGAGAGATGCAGTGAGCCCTATTTGGGCATTTCTCCAAACGATCAAGAGGGAAATTGAGTAAATACTCATTTGGATTGGGAAATCATGACAAAGACGATGGAGAAGTAATCTTGAGAAATGGTTGAGAGATGAGGGAGAACAATTCGGAGAAGGCAAGCGTCAGTCTGTGTTCTATCTTGTAAAGAAAGCAGGAGGTAGGGGATGATATATTTACCGTTAGATCACGAGAGCAGTGAATCTGAGCTATTGGATGGCACACAAAGGAGAAAAATCAAATGAAGTAATGCGCGATAGGCAGATAATGAAGAACTATAGGTTAAATTTATTACATTAATGAAATTGCATTCAAATAATGGTCAAACTATATTCAAATGTACTTCAATTGATTTTAGGGTGCAATCATGGGTCAAAAGAGTTCAAATTTAAACCATAGGCAAATTAGAAGGTCTAGAATATTCTAGTGAAGCTAGATTTTATTTTTGGGCATATCTTGGTCCATAACTTCTATAGTGATCATTAAAAGACATTAAAAGTAATATATCTTGAAAAGGGCTCCTAATATTGAATTCTTGAGTCATAAATCCAAGCTTTACTCATTCAATAGTCACATTGTCAACTTGTTAACCTCTTTCTATGCTTAAGGCCATTTTGGAGGGAGAGAAAACGAAAGAGGATTAATATGAATGAATTGATATACATAATACATAATTGAGAGCAAGAGTGAAATTGAGTGTTTGGGGCAGATCTCGAGTGTAGGTAATTTGTTGCAGCTAGCCCACTTTCATATATAAAGACGGAGAGAGAAAAAATTAGGAGTTTGAAGGAGGTTATGTCATCATTAATTAAAAAACTAAGTTTTCATGATTTTTGATCAGTTAGAGAGGTCACTAATTTTATAGCATAATAATCATTTTCCATCATTTTAAATTAAGAATACGAAACAAGTTGTTTAAGTTTTTCTTTAAGCCATCATTTTTGGAACATGGTTTGGAATCAGGTACAAGTGATATTGTATCTCGAAATTACATGTTTACTTGATGATAATGGTTTATAATTTTGCCTATATCCAACATTCTTACTAATTTCTACAATTTTTCATTGTTAATTAGGTTTTCCATATTTCACAAAAGGGAGAAAGGGAATCACATTGATTAAACACATACTGTGGTGGAAATTGGAATTTTCCCAAGTCAAAGTCATAGGTGTCGATCTCCTCCTCACCTTCTCTTGGACGTCTTGTAGTATTTAGCTCCAAGCCACAAATCTGAAATCCAACAAGAGTTGGCTCGTGTTGTGGCCTTTCAGACTATCAACTAAGGATGGCATAAGACTTGGGGAAGGATTCTGGGTGAGAGAGTCTTTCTTGTATGGTGTAGCTCCCCTTAGAGATCTATGTTGCCACATAGGTGGAGCAGGTCACCAGAGGAAGGGTGATAGTGAGGAAAATAAGAGATGTGGGGTTGGGAGAGGCATTGTGGAGGTCCGTCAAAACTCCAAGAAGGTGATGAGGATGGTCAATTGTGACGTAGAGGGCTCTCTCTATGTCACCCAACTGGAGATGGTATTGACAATAGTGGAGGGGATGGAGGTGAGGTGGAGAAGCCCTAAAATTCTAGCACCAACAAGTGAGAGGTGTGGGAGAAGGGGAGTTGATTCTCCCTAATTTGATCACCAAGGTGTATTCAAAAGGTTTCATTGAAGTTATTAGGAGTTTCCAGAACCACTGCCTCTATTGGAAGGGCTCGTTTAAGTCTTCAGGACTTTCTAGGGTAGGTGCCTCTATTGGAAGGGCATGAGACTTGGTGTCGTGGTTGTGAGCCGTTATGTGTCTACATGATTTAATGGTGGGGAATTCAAGAGGAAGAAGATGAATTCCTTACAACTGGATCCACTATCCATGCGTGACTCAACTACAACCAGAATGAGACCACATCTCCCTACATGCTCTCAAGGACTACATGACACATTATATGTTATGTGTGATAATTATCTTAGGTATATGTTGACATATTAGTGAAAATAATACCTAGAACTTCAACCATCAATAATTTTTAGTTAGTCACAATGATATGAAATTTTAGATAAAAATTCATAATGGGTTATCTCACTATGATAGAAATTTGGAGGTGAAATTCAATTGTAGGACTATCAATATTTTTGAGAGGGGTAGCATATGAATATAACTTTAAATGCTCATTTAGGGTTTCCCATTTCAAAAAATGTGCCTATCAAGGGTTATACTTTGAAGTGTATAATGTTGAGAGTATAAAATTATTAACATTACGAACATAATAAAATTTCTAAAGAGAAAAATAAATTATGTAAAAACTTGCTTTATCACATTATCCCCTCCTTTCAACAATTGTTCCTCCAAAATTCAAGTAGCTAGAAAGAGGTGTGGATATTTATGCTCTATCTCTGACTTGAGCTCCTAAGATGGCAACTCGAAAGATCTTTCACCATATATATATGTGTTGGTTACTGAGAATATCCTTCACCTTGAATTAAGAACTTTTATTCGTAACTCAACATAAAATAGATCATCTTTCATCTCTAGAGGTTCATGGTTCACATTATGATTATGATCTTTTACATAAGGCTTTAGATTCAATACATAAACACATTATTCATTGAGCTATACTAATGCAGAAGATCAATATAGAACACACATGCATTGATCCTTTCCAAGATTTCAAAGGGTCCTACAAAGCGAGGGTTGAGCTTTCCTATGTTCTTGGACAAGGATGGAATATGACTAATCTTGAGAAAAATATGATCACCTTTTTTGAATTGTTGCACCTTTTGGTGAGCATTTGCATAAGACTTTGACATGTTTTGTTCCCACTTCATTCTCTACCTTATCATTGTAACCTTGTCTGTGAAAAGTTGCATCTCCTCAAATTTCATCAAGGTGTATTCTATGACATCATCTCATGTAGTGGAGATATGTATAATCTATCATAGAGAGATTCATAAGGAGGCATCCCCATACTTGTTTGGTAGCTATAATTATATGCAAACTCAAATAAGTGCAAATATTGATCCCACTAGCCTTCTCGATCAAGCACACAAGATCTCAAAAGATTCTCCATAATCTGAACTATATGTTTTGACTTCCCATCGGTATGCGGATTTTATGCTATGCTAAAGTTCAGTTTTGTACCTAAGTCCTTTTGAACATGCTTCCAGAACTTAGGTGTGAACTTTAGGTCCCTGTCTAAAACAATAGACTTTGAAACTTCATGTAGACAAGCAATATCCTATATATAGAGGCTGACAAGCTCACAAACCATTTCCATCATCTTCACTGGTAGGAAGTGAATTTATTTTTTGAGACAATTTGTTATAACCATGCACCATCATACCCCTTTATGATCCCGGCTAAACCCACGATTAAATCCATGGTGGTGTGTTCCCATTTCCATTTCAAGGGGTTGTAGTAGACTACCTGGTCTCTGGTGCTCCACCTTAATCCTCTTACACGTAATACATATAGACACACTCTATAATATGACACATCATACTCCACCACTAAAAGAGTCATTGTAGGTCTTTGTACATTTTGGTTGTTCTAGAATAAACTATGTACTTCAAATCATATGTCTCACTGATAATTTTTTGTCTTCACTACTAATTGCTTAGGAACCCACATTCTATTTTTATAACAGAGACAAACGTCGATACCCATCCACAAGCATGTTTGAGGTTTAGACAGGATAAAGGAGAGTTCTTCAAGATTGGGACTAGCTTTTTGTGCCTCAATTACCTTAGACTGTAACCCTGGAATGATAAATTGTTGAAATGAACACAATCAAGCATGAACTACAACTTCCAATCCACTAAGTCCTCCAGTTCTTCCACTCAAGGATATAAAAAGATGCAAATACTACCCTTTTCCTATTAAGGGGATCATCAACAACATTTGCCTTACTCGGTTGGTAGGTAATAGTGAAATCATTATCCTTTAGATACTCGTCCCATCCGTGTTGTCATTGGTTCAAGTCTTTCTATGTCAGGATGTACTTTAAGCTTTTGTGGCCAATGAAGATACCAAAGGTAGACCCATAATGGTAGTGCCTACAAATTTGGGATAATATTCAATTGCACCCAATTACAAATCATGAGATGTGACAATTAAGTTCATTGGTTCTAGTTTCCTAGATGAAAAAATCCACTACCTTCTTATCCTACTCCAAAATAGAGTCTAACCCATGTCTCTAAGAATTGATTAGACTCATAAACCCTTCATTTCCTAAGGGTAATATAAGAACAATTGTTGATGTCAACTTTTGCTTTATCTCCTAGAAGCTGGACTCACATGCAAATGATCATGCAAAATTCTCATCCTTTCGAGTAAGCTTACTGAGAGAAAGGGAAACTTTAGAGAAATTGGGGATGAAGCAAAGATGATATCAAGCTAGGACCAAGAAACTCTAAATTTTAGAGGGATTCTGGGGAGGTTGCTAGACAAGAACAACTAACATTTTAGTAGGTTCTATAGATATACTACCCCTTGAGATGCGATGACCAAGGAACATAACTTTATCAACCCAAATTTAAGATTTAGATAGTTTCTCACAAAATGTGAGCTCGAAGGACTTGTCTCAAGTGTTAATGATGTTTCTTCATAGAATCAGAATATCATTGATAGGGTTGGAAAACATTGTTCCAAAGATTCATAAATACACTAAATGTGTTGGTTAACCCGAATATGATTGTTAGGAATTGATAATGTCCACAATGAGTTTGGATTGAAGTTTTAGGAACATCGCAATCCTTGATGACACCCAGAGTGGAGGTCAAATTTGGAGAAGACTTTGGCATTACAAATTTGATCAAAGAGGTCATCAGTGTGGGGGAAATGATACTTATTTTTTATGGTAGCTTGGTTCAACATGCGAGAGTAGGTACACATGTGCATAGAACCATCTTTCTTTACAAAGAGAACATGCACATCCCAAGGGGAAACACTAGGATGAATGAAATCCTTATCTAAAGGTTCACACAAATACTTCTTCAGCTCCAAAATCTCAACATGAGCCATTTTATATGGGGGACTAGAAATCAATGAGGTTCTACAAAGAAGATCTATAGAGGATTCAATTTCTTAGTCAGGAGGCAGCCAAGGAAGTCCTCCGCAAATATGTAATAAATCACATACCACCTATAGACTTTGTACAGGTCAGGTACTAGGACTATTCTTTGAGTTGAATGTGAGGATGACTTCGTAGCCTTTTGAGATATTTTTTTTAGAATTGGGAGAAGAAATTATAACATAATTAAAAAATCCACTTCCCCTAGGGATCACCACATGATTAGAATTAGGTGGAGTGATGACTACCCTCTTCTTCCTATAGTTAAAATGTGCATAATATTTGTATAGTCACTACATACCAAGTACAATATCAAAGTTTTCCATAGACATGAAGATAGATTTGAAAAACATATCATGGTTTTCAAAGTTTATTAGCAAGATTCCAGTTTTCTATGATGTAGTAAATATTTTGGTAGTAGGAGTTGTCACATCAAGAATACATCATATATCTTTTATGTGTCAATGTAGCATTGGTGCTAGATTCCCTGATATGAATGTATTTGTAGATCCAGAGTCAAATAATTTTTTAACATGATGTCCATTAAGAAATACAATGCCTTTACACAATGATTATTATGAATAATTAAAGGCATAATACATGATACTCATATGAAATGAATACAATTAAAGATTACTTCAAATGGTTGATTTGGGTTGCCGTTAGCCTCCTCAACAATAACAAAAAAGCCCTTACATTGTGATGTTCCTGTGGAGGTGCATCTGTTTGTTATATGCCCTGAGAGCCATCATGTGGTATGGTTGATTTGAGTTGGTGTTAGCCTCCTCAACAGTAACAAAAATATGCTTACATTGTGATGCCCCTGTGGAGGTGCATCTATTTGCTATATTCCCTAAGAGCCATCATGCGGTGATTGCAAAGTGATATTTTATACTTTGTTTGATTATTAATAAATATGAAATTCCACATGTTGTGTTTATTTTAGTATTGATATGATGAACGAGCCTAATTATTTCCTAAGAATATTTTAACTAGATGACATATGGTTTGGGTTCAAGACCAAAACATGAGATCATATGTATAATTACAATCCATATTATTATTATTATGTCTCTACTCATTATTATTGTGGATAATATAAAAAACAATAATACAAAAGACTAGCATGTATGGTGAGTGATGACTATGTGTCTTTAGTTATGATATTGAAGATCAACTCAAATACATGGGTACTTGTTAGAGAACAAATTGTACCCACCTTCAGATTGATACATTGAAGTGATATAGTGACATGTCAGAGTCATATATCAAAGTAATAGTGGTGGTTGTGATCCTTAGAACTAAAGTCACTATAGTATTCACATGTTGTTCTATGTACTTTGACACTAGACCAACATGACTTGGCAATATGAGTTTCCAAAAAGATGGTTATTGGCTACATTGTGAGACTTGAGGATTACTATGAGTGATGTAGATGAAATTCTCTCCTCCTTTAGGAGTGATATCCTGACCACTTGAAAAGTGATACTATGAAATACATGACCATTCTCATGTGAGTCAATATATGATATTGATCTCACAATATTTCAAATAGTCTTCTTTGGTTCAAGGAACATAGATGGAATGATAAGAGGATGACTTCCCATGCCTCAGTTTCCATATGGATATCTATGAAAAAGGGATTATACGATCACTGTAACAATATTGAAGATACTAGGTTGAAGTTGTTCTCCAACTTCTGCAATTACTTGGGTAACAATTATGTCTTTATGGATACCAATGATTGTTTGTGAAATCATGATATGATTATTGATATCACTACCAACATAATTTGGATCTATGGGATCACATGCAAAAGGATGCATAAAGAAGAGGAGTATAATCATGGGCATATGATTAGTTGGTTACTAAAAACTTTAGGAATTTAATTAAGTCATTGATGGGCCAATTGGACAATGTTGGTCGGCCAACCAGACTAAGTCTGTTCGACCTACCAAACTAGGTCCAATAGCCCAACTAGACAAGGCTGATCTATCGACCAAGCTAGTTCTAGGTGATTGGATGGATAGCCTGATTGATTGTCGGGAATGAGTCTGTTCGACCAATTAGACTAATTCTAATGCCTGGCCAGACTATACAGAGGCAGTCATTGAAACATAATTGTCGTGTCTTTCCATTTTCCATGGTTTATTAGAAATCATGCTTCCCCTCCTTTCCTATATGTATGGGCCCCTCCATTCCTATATGTACGGGTATGATGATCAAAGTTTTTAGACATGTGTGCCTGACACCCCTTGACAACTCATGAGAGGCAAATCTTTTGAGAAAAAGGAGACACCTATGGGAGGCCATTGTCCAACCATCATTACCATCAAGGAAAGAAGGGAAGAAGAGAGGTTGTGCAATGCTAGCACTTTTGCAATGGAAAGACAACTCCTTCCACACCGGCTCTTGAAGAGTAAAGTGGCGTTCCCTATCATCCACATGTATGACAAAGGGACATGGATGCTTTAGTGGCCACGTTAGGAGATAGACTGTGTCATTACCTTTGTTATTCATTCTTGTGAGATATGTTGCCATATCTACTCTACAACAAAGGTAAAAATCACAAATTGTCCTTCCTGCTATGTCGTTGTTGATGAGACATATGGATGGAAACATGGAGAGACACAATTTTATTTATTTCTTCTGATGTGCTTTCCGCTCTAATCTCTCATAGATTCCTATAGGAGCACTTGCTGGGGGGTTACCAAAGATGGAAGGAGTAGGGAATTTGGCAACAAAATGCCTCTTTTTCTTGCAATTGTAGCAAACTGACTTGGTCTGATGACACCATTTGCCATGGTGCCGCCAAAAGTCTTGCACTTTGGGTGAGAAGGGATTTTCTAATTGTATATATTTCCTTGACCCCTCTATTTGAACTGCCTTTTCTTGATCCCTTTTTATGTCTAGGGGAAATTTTCTTGACCTGTCCTCACTAGTGGTGGTTAACCCTAGGTATCCCATGCCAAAAGGCTTCTCCATACCCTAATCCCTTTTTGGTTTAGGGGCCATGTCTAGGGATTCATCAAAGGTTTAAGGACCAAAAGTGATAACTAGTGTTTTTAAATTGGCAATTAGGAAATCAATATAATGTTCTAAGAGACGTTCCTAAGTTTTGATAGGTGCATAACATTTTACAAGTTAGCACTTACTAGTGTAGTATGCATTTGAGAGTTTGTCATACCTGAGTTCATTATATAGCCTCTCCTTCCTCTTCCTTGCCTCTATGGACATAAAATGGTCACTGATATGGTTTTAAAAGATCCTCATTCTAGGGTGTCAACTTCTAACTCCTTACTCTCATGAATTTTTTCCCACCAAACTTTTTCTCCCCCCTTAAGTACGTATGTAACAAACTTGATTTTCTTCTTAGGAGGGACATCTAGAATATGGAAGTATTATCTATAGATAGGATTCATGCCTCATCTTTGTACATTACCTTAGGTTGTTCCTCACCCCAAAAGGTATCAAAATGTAGTTTGAAAAGGTCAAGCACGCTTACTTCTCTTTAAGATGAAATAGTGCCAATAGAGGTTTCATTTAGGGAAAAAACTTTATGCAATAAAGTAGGACCTTATTCTACTCCCCCATCTCCCCATGGCCATAATTTTAGGTTTAGGACTTTCAGGTTGTTTAGGTTTCTCCCTTTTCATGGGGGTACAGTTGGAAGATTCCTTTGAGACCCTTGATTTAAGAGTTTTCAGAGGCATTTGGAAAATTAATTAAAGTGTATTATCTATTTAGGCCTATTTGTTAAACATATTGCATATTTTTTTTAATTAATTATTCAAGAATTTTAGTGTTGTGGTTTGTGGAGGATATCCTAATAGTGCATCAAGAAGAGTGGTTCATCCTTAGGTCTCTAAAGAGCGTGACACATTCCTATATATAAGACAGGGGTGTGAGGGAATATCTCTAGATGAGAATGGTCCTTAAATTAGGTATGGCCAAGAGGAAGTGGTACTTAGGGTTTCAACCAGGCAAGACTTATATTTCCATAGGTAATCTCGTATGATAGTAAAACAACTCAAAGATATTTTCTTGAGTTGAGGCTGGCCTATACACCTCCACCCTTTGTATCCCTAACTCATGACTATATTAGACTCATAATTGGGAGAATGATGTGTTCATACAACTATGATGTGTGAACTACATTTCTGACATCAACTGTGATGACCCCAATTCCAACACACTTTCCATATGGACATTTCCTAGATATGCGTGAACCCTTTTCATTAAGATGTCAAAAGGGAAATAAGTGAATTTTTGGTTATCAAATCATATATTATGGAAGTTATCTCAGTCCACAAACATCATACACATTACACAAATACCAATATTCATATATGAAGAATAAAGTCTTACATCTTACTGTGAATCAAATCGTACAATATATGAAAGGAAATACATTGGCATGGCTTGCATCATATACGTCATCTAGGAAAGAAATGGAACAATAGAGATGACTAATGAATAGTTGAAAAGAAATATCTAAAACTAATATATATCCTCCAATATCCTTTATTAGTGTCTTCAAGTACTTTTCTCCAGTTTAAATGTTCTTTGCAGGTAGAAAATACATGAAATGATGAATTAAAACAAAAGGTGGTGTAAATGGGTAGAAATGTAAATGGATATACTACTTCATACTTTGAAACTCGTAAGAAAGGAGAAGATAAAATATATACATTATCTAAAAAATAGGGAAACTCTCATTTTAGCCATTTTCAATTATTTGCATTACTATGTTGGACTAGCACATAACATATATTGTTGGGCCCATTTCCAGTGTATTGTGTACTCTAGGGATTTCCCCATATACCATGTGTATCGGGAGGTACTAGTCAACATTATATCTTACCTCTATTTTAAGGTTATTAATGAGCACCAATAGTAACTACAAAACATTATCTTATGTGTCATAAGGCAGAAATAAATACTATAGTCGTGTATCATACAACTAGCATTCTGAAATAAAGACAAATTCTTTCATGTTTAGGTTTCTAGAAATAAAAATGGTCATATACTTAGATAATCCCATGTACATGATTAATCAAACTCAAAATCAAAATACCGAGATGTGAATTATCACCCTAAAAAAGGAGTTGAGGGTTCATTATCATTATGTGTGCATGATACCAAAGATTAGAGACTGGTTTAATTAGGGTTGTTATATTTATCCTAAGGTTATATTAGAGTTTACATTTTTTTTGGAATCTTAGTTCAAACTGTTCGGGGCATACCTAGAGTGTAGGTAGTTACTTGTCTAATTACTAGCTTTTGTATTTGGAGAGAGAGAGAGAGAAAACATTAAGGTTTCTGAGGAGGTTATATCATCATTGATTACAAAACAAGGGTTTCATGATTTTTATCAAATAGAGAGGTCACTTGCATGTTTTAGATCAAAATTCACTGGCTTAATGTCATAATGATTATCTTACATCATTTCAAATTAAGAAAAGGTACAAGTTATTAAATTTTTTCTATAATCCATAACTCTTGGAACATGAGTTGGTTTAGGTCTAGATGATAATTTACTTGGAATCTATGTGTTCTGGTGATGAAAATGGTATAAAGATTTTAGTATACTCTGATATTCCTACCAATTTCTACAACTTTTCTAAGAGAATTAGGTTTTCATATTTAACAAAAAGTGAGGAAGGTAATTACCTCGATCAAACTCCTAGTGAGGTTCAAAATTGGATTGGTCCAATTTAGTGTCACATCTGGCTATCTCCTCCTCACCTTTTCCTGCCCATCATGTGGTGTGTAGCTCCAAGCCACAACTCTAGTGAGAGTTGGATCATATCGTGGCCTCTCACACCATCAACTCAGGGTGCCACAAGCTTTGGGGAAGGGTTTAAGGTTAGAGCAAGTTGCATGGTGTAGCTCCCCTTGGAGCTCTGTGCCACCGCACGGGTGGAGAAAGTCATATGAGGAAGGGTTATGGGGAGGAAAAGAATAGTTGCAGTGACACGACCCAAACTCACTAAATAGGTTTTAAGCACACCAAAGAACGATTAGACTAACCATCCACTTTAAATCACTAACTAAAATCAGCCTTGTATATATTTTAAAAGTTAATAGAGTTAATGAAACATCATGTTAACTTGATAGTTAACATCTGATTTAAGCATGAATATCATGAGTTCACAACTGATTTTACTCTTACATTATAATCAAATGAAAGAAATGAGTTTTGGCTTTGATATACATAAATTACAACTTATTACAAAACTATTCCCAATTATCACTCACACATTCCCAAGACCATAGGAAGGATAAGATACCATCTAGTAAATCTAGTTATTCCTCTCAAGACCTCAGTTGATCTACTCTTATTGAAAGCTAGCTAATGACTCCTCCTGTAGAGATGGACCCATTCCTAAAAAAATGTTTGAGTAGAGTGTGTGAGCTACTAGCTCAGCATGTGGAAAGTCATCAATAAACCATGATAATTCAATGGTATGTTCTTAATATAATTTAATATAGGAGAATATAAGCATGAACATTGAAATCTATAAACCATAGAACATGTTAGAAACTCTCATGGTAACTATAATGGGTAAACAAACTAGGTTTACTCATTAATATTTTATTATTTTTATTATGCTTTGGACCCACTTGAAGTGTCCTACAACATGTGGAAGTATCACAACAAGCTACAATATCATTGTATAAGACTTAATGTAGACTTGAGACTCCAAGTATACTATATTAGTTTCCCAGTCTGCAATGGGCATCACCATGTCCGGTCTAGTGACTAAACAAGTAGCCCGATAAACTAGACACATCCTATAAACCTAGGTACCCAAGAGGAGAGTCAATGCACTTGGCTTAACTACCAACATTAGTGGTTTCATAAGGGATGACCTACTGAGTAGTATCTATCCTAACTGTAACCATACTATGTACCACCACAATCTCCTGCTAATGTTGGGCACCACACTATTTTAAGGAGATCATCCTCTCTGATCTTAGTCCCTTGTACCTCTATTCTACATTCTACTAACTCATCATAGATTCTACCAGTTGATAAGCATGATTCCTCATTCATGGTGCAAACCTCCCTGTTGGATTGTATAGTTCATGGAATATAGTGTCTAGATGATTCTTTTGTTTCAGAAAGAGAATTTATACTATACCATTCTTAGCTTATCTCTCTACCTAATGCTTCTATTCTTGCTTTCTGAACATTGGAATTAATCTAAACCACCAAAATTAATAAGACATACTAGTCGAACTATAAACTGAGCATACTGATGAATACTAGCATGAACTATTCTTTGGACTTCATAAGTATCTAACTATGAACAACCATCATATAGATTGTAGATTCATTATATGATTCAATACTATAGAAATTAGGGAAAACTTGGGGTTCCAATGCCTCTAATTCTACCACTGAAATTAGGGCAAACCAGTGAGCCTTAACTGGCCTTAAGTGAGCCTTAACCGGTCTTTGGTGAGCCTTAAACAGACTTATGGTGAACCTTAACTGGACTTATGGGCATTGTGGTGCATTCATGAGAGGAACTATATTAACTCAAGATAAAATACACAGTTTTCTTGTAATCATGTCGATTTGCGTAAGTCTTCAAGTAATCATGTTAATCATGTTAAGTACTCATGTTCCAAGTTATTTTCATATAATAAGATTTAAGTTAAGATAAGAATTAAGTTGACATTAGATTATGCAGTTAGACCCAGGCCTTAGTAAAGGTCAACTCAAGAGACATGACCCAAGCTCAGAGTGCAGGTCATGAGACCCAAGTACCAGAGTACATGTCTCCAACATATGTTACGTAAAAAGATAAAAACTAATCCTTAAGAAAGATTATATATTCATTTTCAAGTTTCTTTCAATTTTCATGTAAGCTTTCATGCATCATGTTTAATAATAATGTATAGTCATTTCCATATTCTAGTATTTCACATATACATAATACTCATGCCACTCATTGATTATCAATTTTCCAATGCATGAGTAGGGATGAGATATCCGCATGTGAAGAGCAAGGAGGATTAGGACAATAGGCTAATAACATGGACGGTCTAATGAAAGACTATGAGTCCCCTGGTGGAGTTCCATTATACACCATATGTTTAGTTTCATGTAATAAGAGCAACTTGTTTATGTTTAAGTCTATGGTTATGTCATTACTTGTATTATGTTTTCATTATATGTATACTTTTGAGAATGATAAATGAAAAGTGTACCTATGTTGGTTAAGATTTCAATTATTCTTTGGTGTATGATATTCAAGATATGTGATACCCCAACAATATTATGAGTTAGAAAATTGACGCTTCCACTCATGTGTATGTGCATATAAATAGGGGTGTTACAGTCAATAATCTTGGATGAATTTTAAGGAAAAAAATTCTTTTAAGGAGGGAAGGATGTGACAACCTGCATTTCTTTTTCTACGTTTTGTACCTTCTCACTCAATTTGTGACTCAACCTACTCAACTAGATATTAATTTTGTATTCAGAGTGTTGTTATACAACAAGTTGGTCACATCAACGATAAATTTTGCAATACATAACACAAATTTGCATAATTGAACAAAGTATCATGCCTTAACATATCATCATCTTGAAACTAAAATTGAACCACATTGATGTGAACCTCTTGTGTTATAAAGTATATCAAGTTTTGGAGTTTACATTATGAATCCAACTATGAAAAAAATGCCTCTATTAGAGCTAGAAATCACACATTATGGCCTTTTCAATATCCCTAATTTATCATTTGATTTAATTGATTTTTGCTCCTAAACAAAACTAATTTGGGCACAACCCAGCCTAGTTGGGCATCTGCCTTGACAAATCAGCAGTCCACTTGTTTGTTTTTGGGGAAACACACCCTTAGCTAGGATTCCATCTCCTACCTCCATCCTTACTTTTCATGAAATTGTTCGTTACCCTCATCCTACCCCCATTGACTATAGAGTCAGTGGTAGTAGGGTTTGGGCACCCGTCCATAGAATGACACAAATATATCACACTGCAATATATGTAAAATCAGTAACAACAAGATATAACAAGATAATAAAAGGGGAATAGAGAAGCATGTACCCATTTATATATTTAAGATAACTCATTGGTGTTTCATTTTAGAGCTTAGAGTCTTGAGTGTAGCAGACCTTCATTTACCCACTACAAATTCAATAAACAAAATATATCAATGTGAGTGCATTGAGTACGCTATTGAAAACATATAACCACAATTTAAGAGTAATATCAAAGTTGCTTGTCTAGAAACATGATAACGAACAAGGACTAGAAACAAGGTGAGAACACCTAATGACTTTTCTTATTCTATAACAAGTACATTTTAGGTTTCTTTATCCACTATATCAACATTAGGTTGCATAATGGATTTCTCTATATTATATTCAACCTTTGCCAACATATTATAATCAAACATGAAAGTAGTATCTATGGGAATAATAGCTCAACCAAGTAAGTAAGTAGCCAAGCATTCATACGAGCATACATAGAAGCAAGCCGATGTCATATTAGGTTCAATATATTAAGTGTACCTTGCGAGTAGAGTACAAGTTATAAACCATGAGTAGATTCTAGAGAAGGTCCAATCCAAATGGGGACCTAAGATATACATACATAATAGAGGGTCTTAGATCAATATGGAATTGATATCTAAACATCATATTATTCATGTGGATGTTACCCTAGATCTAGGTTTCAAGTAGTTCAAACATAGTTTCGAAAGTTCCAAACATTCATGCAATGATTCCATATAGTACAACCATCAACACTAGATCTTAGGTCTAGGTGAACCATCCACACTAAGAGTGATACTAGATAAACATGATCTCTGATTTTGATATAAGAGATACAAGAAGGATTGGATTATGATCATGTTTTATTCATGCAAGATCATAATTTGTAACATTAGGTCCTTTTCATGCAATATGGTCATGTTTCCAAGTCATACAAGCATTGAGAGCATTGGATATATCAAGTTGGTATTAGTGCTACAAGTGTGATGGATCTACTAATGTAAACAAGATATAGAATGGGTTTAGCATAACAATCATATTTCATCATGTGGAAACAACTAGGTAAACATAGTCATTTTAATGCACAACTAGGCACTTGAGGCTCTAAGGGGCAAACATGGAAGGAGGCATGAAAGCTCAATAAAATGTTTCACAAATCACCATAACATTTACTGATTTCAAGATTGAAATATTAGATGATAACAAATTAAGCCAAACTCCCAAATTGATTAAATTATATCATGTATGCACATAAATGATCCAATTTTAGGGCAATGATAGCCATAGGAGGTCAAGATGAAAACTAGGGTACATTTAAAATATTCAAGGCATTTATTCACGTTTTTAATGAATCAAGGTTACTGATTTTCCTAAATGAATGGCAAAAGATCATTCATGCTACATGTTATGCATAATAGGGGGTGATTAAAACTCAAAAGATCGCAAGGGATATGTTTTTAGCAAAAAGTGGGTATTTGTACAAAGCTAGCATGGGATACAACATCATTAGCAATGTGATATTTTTATGATCAGAATGGTATATAATATGATGGGGTTTTACTAAGGGACTAGGGAGTTATGGGATTAGGAAAAAAACATGTTAAAAGGGATTTTAGTGGGGTAATTACCATGTTGGGCCAAGAAAATAGCAGATGGACGACCCACGAGGGAGGCACACACAATGGCCCACACCACCGGTTCTCGCTCGAGTAGCCCGTGGCAGCTGCGGGCATCCAACACAACAGATGGCAACATCATAGGTCTTGGGTGAGCAGCTGGCTTCTAGCACATGTGAGGCCGAGCGTGCCGAGGCGATGGTGAATGAATGTGAATGAGAGGAGGCAAGTGTGTGAAGGGGTTCGAGCCAACAAGGTGAGATGTGATTGGTTGTTGGGCACCTGCTTGGCAGAGAGAGAGATTGAGAGTTTGAGAGGTGTGTGAGAGAGATAACATGAGCAAATAGGGATGGGAAACGTGCCTGGAGTGGATGGATCCATGCCTTTTGTGCTCCATCCAACAAATGAGAGGTTGTCACTTACCTCTAGCCAAGGCTTCCCATACCTAGGGAAGGTGACAGTGGCTGGAATAGGGCAAGCTAGAGGGAGTTTTAGGGTTGGGATGTGAAATGAAAATCATTAAGAGGAGGCCAGAGAATCGGGGGTGGAATTTATAAGGGCTAAGGATGACCACAGTTGTGGCTAGGGTTTGAAAAGGGGCCGATGACCATTGGAAGGGAAAAAAGAGGGAAAGTCAATGCTTTCCTGCCCTGCCCAACTACTCCTCATGCCTCATTGGCAATGTATGCAGAGTAGATGGGCCAAAAGAGGAAAAAGAATTAAGGGATAGGCAAAACGAAGGACTGGAAAGGGGGGAGTAGGTAGATGGAAAACAACTTTGCCATTATGGATGATTCAAGGTGGATGACACTTCATAGTCATCGGATCCAACTGGGACCATCGGTCCAATCAGTCTAATAGTGCACAAGTTGTCTTGGGTCTAAGAGCAGCTAGACGAGTGGAAAAGAGGAGAAGTGGGCCGTGCATGTGAGCGCTTATAATTGGGTCTGATTAGATATAAAATTGATTTAAAGAACCAAAACCAAAGTTTAAACTACAAGATAATCAAATGGGAATATATCTCACATACAAGCTCAAAATTGAGTGAAATTAGGTGCGTCAGAAATGTGAAATTTCCCTCTAAGACATGAACACAATAGTATATATTTATAAAAGGATATGATCAAAATTTAAGGGAAAGATGATGATGTGTTACATGAAGGCAAATTGATTTTTATCAGATTGAGCATCATCCTAGCTATACATGTATACTAGATGGATTAATTGTTCATCAAAAGTACTTCAAATATGAAGCTGGAGGTGAAGACAAGAGTGATGTCCAATTTGGAAGTTACATAAAAGTGGTGAAGTTCCAGGTTATCACAACACTACTATAGAAGTAGCTATAGGGTCAACCAACATGCGTCGTTCTCAACTCTTTTGGCTAAAATTGACTTGCCACAACACTCTCATACTTTGTTTTGGTCTTTCCACCTTTGTTTCCTCTTTTTTATGCCATGAAATAGTTTCTTCATAAGCTTCTTATCCTTCCTTTCATGGCAGCCACCATTGATGGTAGGGTTTAGGGCTTTCCCCCTTACACCTCTGCAGCCACAACAAAGCACATATCTAGGCTCACGACTTCATGACAGAGCTAGATGGCTTGTTTGTGAACCATTATAGGACCTTTGTATCCATGCCTAGATGGACACCAAAGAGCATAAGTGGTGCTTCACAGATAGATGGAAGCTGCTATGTGCGGGCTGTCTTGGGTGAGGGTGACAACTGACCACCCTTCAATGTATGGCACAGTCCGCCAACCCAAATAGAGCCAAGTCAGTGTAGAATCTCCCTATCTTATATGTTGTTGACTGGTCAAGTAACTATGGGGACGCTGACCGCATGATGCCACATATATTTGGAAGGGGGGAAAATGACCTAGAATCCATGCCACATGATCATACATGAAGGTTGTGGATCGCCCGTATGATGAAATGATAACGTCCAACATCTTCTCGCTATGGTTTTGATGTAATATTTACAAAACTCACAACTCACTCATCCTAAGGCTAAAATAGGTGATATTATAATCAAGTTGATCATATCGACAAGTTCTACACAATGAGATTGTTCCCTACCCTAATTCCAACATTTATTTCCCTGATTTCCTAACAACGATAGCTTTAGTCATGTAGCCTTGTTTTAATGCATGATTATGATAAATACGGTTAAGGTTAAGTTAAAATATATAATTTAGGTATGGGATTTAATAATTATATGAAAAATGGTTTTCTAGTTTGCGACATAATACATATGTATGCTTTTTTTACTTACTCAAATGTTGCCATGTAGTATTGTAGTAATGTACTTGATTCTTTGTTTCATTGAGTTTATGACGTAGACACACAATATAGATCTCCATAATAAAAAAATGGTACACTTGCTTATATTCTAAGGGTAAGTACACAAGTTTGGATGTTCTACTTGTGTTATATATGTAGGGAGGACCATGCCGGTAAACATGGTTAGCTGATGACATTGAGCCTTAAGCATCCTCGTAGACCCTTCCAATGGGAAGCTAGTCAAAGGTCTTAGGATGCATGCTATTGTTGGCATAGTTGGAGATAAATGGACTAAGGCATGGGCTCTTTCTTTGCTAAGTACTTAAATTGTTTATTCTTGCTTGTTTACTTGTGAAAATCTTTTAAATTATGCAAATATTTAGATATATGTATATTTCTACCTTGCACTCAACACATTGTGTGTTGACCGAATTATTTCATGTATATTTTAGGTTTAAAGATAGATTGAGGTTGATGTATTGTTATTAGGTATTCATGTGTACTTGTTGTAAGATCTAATTTTGGTGTACACAGTTAGACTTGTATAATGTACCCTCAATGTATAATTGGAATCTTGTACTAAATCATTTTTTTAATTATACTTATTGATTTTGAGGTTATGTTGGTGGAATTAACTTGTTTTTTGTTCATGTATGCTAAACATATACGCATGCGCATTCACTCTTTGATATTACCATCCTAGGGATAGACACTTGGGTCCTTTAGCCATTGAATTTCTAATCATTTGGATGTTGGATTTGAGTAATAAATGGTTCATGGTACCACCTCTTAATCTTACCTTGTTAGACTTAGAGAAGGATGACTAGTTAATACTTGAAAATATCTTCCTTCATCTCTAGATAATGATGCTTTTGATGCAATGATGAAAAGTTAACAAACATACTTCATTAGGGACTATATTGGTGAAAAGGTTTATATTAATTAGTTGTAGTTTATAGTTTAGTTCATAATTTGCCTTTGTTTTCATGTTTCATTTGGACCAAGGTTTATAAAACTTGTTGGTTCATTATTATCAACGTGGATTTTTGTTTCATTATTACTTATGTTGTCTTTTGACCTGGGCTACTTAGAATTAGGTAGACTGAATCCCCTTAACACTTCCTACTGAGGTAATGGGATTTAAATTTGATGGATAAACCACTCTGTGACACTTCAATTCATCCTCAAGAAAACATGGGTTTTCTAGCTATGGACACTTCATCATATGTAGGATGCAACTCCTACTAGTTATAGAATGACCACGAGGATTGGTTTTATAACCATATCATTCCCACTCTTAAACCGAACATAATAAGAGGAGTGGGAGTTCCATGTTGTCATCTTAGTGTCCTCACACCTTAACGAATATACAATTTGCTTCATTTCTTCAAACTATAAGAAACTATAAGGTCAATATATGTTGTCTCCCTTGACCACATGTGTTGTCGGTATAATGGATAGACATGCATAGTTTCACTGCAAAACCTATAGTAAATAAGAAGTATGTGATGAGTGGAGTGTCATTCCATCAACTATCATACACTAGAACGTACCACATTACCAAAAATATGCCATTCTCTCTCATTTGAGAAGAATTATGTGGGATCTAGTAACTTTAAGATCAAACTATAGAAATAAAGTATAATTATTTATATATATCTATTTTCTACTTAATCTCTTAAACATATAAGTTTCTAGAAGTACATAAATAGTATGCTCTAAAAGTTATCATACAAATAAATTTGATCCTTAAATATATCCATTTACCACTTATTGAAATTCAATAAAATCCCTCACTTTTAAGATTATAAAATGTCATTCACATATAATACAACCTCAAAAATTTTGTAATATTTTATATAGGATACATATCATGATAATGAATGTTGTAAATAAGAAATAGGTTGTTAAAATACATCATTGCATAAAATAAATTCCATAGACACAGAAGATCCTTATATTACCTTAGTCATCAATTCTGTAATCTTGAAAGCACATAATTAATCTATTAGGTATTCTTCAACTATATGTTACCTCAACTATGCTTATTTTTTTTTTCAATGATGTAATGGATACGAATTAGTTACAATTCTAATAAGTTGGATTTTCATGAACCATATGGGATATTTACTATCACCCCCCTTATCATGTGTGGTTAAAAATCTAACATCAAGTTATCACATAGAACCTACTTAGTTTGTAATGTTGTCCATAATATTCAATGAATATTAGGCTTTGGGTATATAAAAACATATAATTTACTCCTTATACACTGTTCATAGGATCAATGACCAATAAAGATTGATCCTTATCAAATACGAAATCTACTTTTAGGAATACTACAAAGACTTTTAGTGCATCAACACTAGTAGACAAGGTTTCAAGAATACAGTCTTAAGCAAAGACTTGTTTGACCCATCCTTTACATAAGTTTTGACCCAATACCACTTTTAAGTAGTAGGAATTTAACATACAACTTTATATAGAAGTGTATATGTATATATATATATCATTATTATTGTCTGACTTATATTCTGAGGTGATATAATAATATTTTACTACCCCTTACAATTAATTACAACTCTCAATTGGGAAATAACATGGTGAAAATTATTTTTTAGTAATACATGGAGAGGTCCTACCATTATGAAATGATATTATGCTAGATTGACCACCCACATTAAACTACATTTGTTAAATTTTCTATTGTAGTCATTCATGTATATGACTTTTCATCCCATTATTGAGTATTTCCTCATACTATATTTATGAATTCATGTATTGTGCTCATCAAATCTTCCACAGGTGAATCATGTATCTTATATATACTTGTTACATAATAAGGTGACATTATTTATACTCTAAGGTACATAAAAAGTTATCATCCTTGAGTTTATCATTAAAGATCTTTGGTCTTATCTTGTAGGTTTTCAAAATGCATCTAATTTATTGTTGATTGCTAGCAAAATTATGTTTATGACATAAGGATTGAGAAATCCATGTCAAAGAATGAATATGTAGTCACTGTTCCACCTATATCTAAAATCCATAAACATAATTATTTTAATAGTAGAAATAAATTTATACTTTAATCTTTTCTTGATACCAACTCTGAAATCCCTCCTATGGATTGTCATAGACCCTGCCCCTCATCAAGATATAAGGTTAACATACGTAAGGTCTAGCATATCCTAGACCTCCTAAATTTAAGTCCCTCTAAGGAAACCAAGGGTTTGTATCATCATTATATCTATAAATGAAGGAGGGACATCTCATCCTTACAAGAAAACTATTAGATGGACTATTTACTTAAAAAGTCCTATCCAAATATATAATTTGAGACTCCCTTCCTTCATAAGCTTAGGATCCTACACCATCATCTTTCTGAGATGTCCCTACTTTTCCAAACCTAAGGTCCTTCATGTAATGTTTGATGCTGGTTCTTTTCTCAGTCATTCCCTCCTTCATCTCATCTTTTACATCACTAAAAAACAACTTATTTTATGAAGACTTTATATATTTAGACAAAATTAATATAGCTAATATATCCACATCACATTGTTTACCTATTTATAATGTATACACCAAAGGCCCATACATTTTTTATATTCTAGGAAAAATTGCTAGATTAACTTGATACAAAACTAAATTTTTGTACAATTTTCCACCAGAAGGCTAAATTGGAACTTGATGCTTATATTTTATCTTTACAAATAAGCGTAGTTATATGAAACATATTAGTCTCATAGAAATTGCATTTATTTAAATCTTCACTCAATTTCAAGAATGGATCCACATGGTGGTTTATACAAAATGTTTTGGTACTTTGTAATGCAAGTGTGGGGTTTTAAAGAGATAACTATAGGTAACATTATAGTGCATGACCCAATAATGAAAGTATTGATCATAAAATAGTCATCAAAAGCATATCATTCAAAAAATATAAATTTAATTTTGACTATTTGATTTTGGATTAAGAGATATGATCTAATTGAAAACTTTGAAGGATTTCCTTGTTTGACAAGTGGGGAAAATTATCACTTGGGTATGTTGTGGTTGAATCCCACTTTATCCAAAGATAGAGACATGGCATACAAATCCTAGTTTTAATCTAAGTAAGAAATGTGCACGATATTTTTCATGTTTTGATTCTTAGTAAGTGTCACCCAAGGTAGAGAATGTCTCTCAAGTCGTTCCAGTTGAAAATAAAACATATTTGGCCTATAAAATTGTGATATAGACACCCTAGAGCAAACATAAAGATTTAAAGAATTGGGAGATCCCTTAGGTGAAGGTTTTGTGACAAATTTTGATCAAAATAAGAAACATAATAATTTACATCAAATATGAAACACAACCATATAAATATCTAAATATCTTTTAAAACAATATACTAAGAAGGGTATAAAGTAAAAACCTACTTTACAGACAGTGGTAGAGCCAGCCTCCTTACAAACGGGGGGGGGGGGCACACATAAAGTAAAATTATAATATCCTATGAAATGTATACTTTTTATTTATATAAGAAAAGGTCTTTAACTATTCTCATTACATAATTAGAGTGACTAGCATGTTTTAAAGACATTATTATCCTGGTTATTACGATGTGCATAGAAAAATCAATGGATCTTACTGCGACAAAAAATATTGACAACATAGCTCGTCATTTTGTGGACTGCCTAATTCCCATGTACAGTTAAAACACTCATTTATCTATAGACATTATTAAATACAATTATGTATCTTATAACTATCCACACACAATTAAATGCATTCTAAACCACAATTGCTAACATTCAAAAGATATAATTTTTGTTTGAAATAAACTACTTTAAATTAGATCTTCATAAATGTAGGTCACTCAGGAAAAACCACATGCATTTTATGTCCAACATCATGGATTATTATTTATATTTTAAGATTGTCATATAATTTCTTATATGATGATTTTGAAAATTCTTGTAATTATAAAGTAACATTGATTTTAATAAATAGGTTTGTATATTAGATACCATGTAACAATTATATCATATAAGTTAAGAGAAAACAATGTAATAAATTTAAGTCAAAAAATACATGCATCATGATATTAATCCATCACCAATTTTATCTAAATATTAAACAAATTATAAGATAATTAATTAATTACTGAATTACAAATATACCCATATCTACTCGATGCTGAAAATAAAGAAAATACCAAATACATTATGTTTGACATTAGAGTAAAAATAATATATAAAATTTTGAGAAAAAAACATTTGGATTACATACATATAAAAGTATGACTATATAGTTGATCTGTTAGAAAAGTTTAAATATTTAAACAAATGAGACTTTAATGATTTAACATTTAAGATGTGTTATATAATCTAGATAATGTAACATAATGAAAGAATCTAAAACGTCATTTTTAGTAATATCATAAATAAAAAGTAATATACAATGATTATCTAAACTTTTTTATATTATTTACATTAGTGTTATTTTAAGGGTTTATCTTATATTAGTACATGATGCATCCTTATTTTACCAAATATATATATGAAGTTTATAAATAATAAAAATGTGTTTTAACATCATTAATTAACAAATATATTATGAAACTATATACTAAAAGAAATAATTAATATTGAGTAATTTTTACCTCTTTTATCATTATATACACCTGCGTTAGATAAACAATTATCCTATATTATTAACACAAACAAATTATACAACATATAACTAAGTACTAACTATATTTGTTATATATTTAAATATATATAGGTGATATAAAACAATTAACATTATAATAAAGTATACAACTAACTATTAATTTACGTTATTTATTTCAACATTATATATGTTAATATTAATAATTAGTAAGTTGACATTAATGTCTATATTTGTAATATAATTATCAATTTATTTAAATAAATACAAATTCACAAAAATCAAGATCTATTTCTAAAATTAATAAAATATTACAGTTTTATATGAAATTTATGTTATTTTTATGTGTTTCTATTGTGTTTTGTTGCTTAAAATACACAAGCAATGACATTATTTGTTAAAAACTTTCTGTACATTATAAAAGTCGATGTACCAACCTCTTTTGTAGAGAATATTTAAAAATACTTATTCATTATGATACCATGTTGCGTATATAATATATATATGTATTTTTAAAAAATCCAAAATTTGAGGGGGGGGCACTTGCCCCTGCTTGCCCCCCTGACGCCGCCACTGTTTACAGACAAACAAGAGTCTTAAATGAACAAATGCTTAATGTATAAATTCACTCAAAACAAAATGATGATGTTTCACACTTTGTAAAGTTTATTCAAATGGTAACCAAAGTGTGCAGATTCTCTTCTATCTTGGAATGAGGATAGTCTAAATATGGTAATAATTCGAAACAACTTTAGTAGTCCATTTATGTTTCTTATTAAAATATAAAAGTACAAGTATATGATATGCAAATGTCAAGTAATAAACATGATTCATTACATGAAATAGTTTCTTCTTACCCAAGTCCTGCAAACATGTATTTTTTCCTGGAATAATTTCCCATTACCGAATGGTGCTAGTGTAAGGGAGTGTGATCACCCTTTTACTAAAAATTTGAAGAATTGACATCCATTCCAATCACTATCAGAGGTATGATGGAATGGGCATACATTTTCCAAACTTATTAAACATTGGTATACGAAAGACCATTAGAAAGCAGCGGAATAAAAAAACAACTGACTGTATTCAATTTCATAAAAGGTTTACAAAATACATCAAATTCTTCCATTAGGGTTTACATCAAGACACACAATCAGGATCTAGATAGAGGGAAGTCTAGACTACTACAATCTTGTCTCCAAGCAACATCTCCATCAACTGAGTCCAAGCCAAAAGCTATATACTCCTTGTCTTGTTCATCACCTTGCTCATCACCTGGGTGGTTGGGAAAGCACCCAGCAAAAGGGAGAGGAAAACAAGGTATGTGTCAAATAATGAATAAGTACAAGAGAAAAGGAAATCATATGAACATAAATATATTGAATCATTATTAGATGAGAGGGCCAAGAGAATGAGGAACATAAAAAAATAGATTCTTACCATTACAAAACATATAAAAAGTAGCATGCATGATATTAATTGGACTACATTAACTAAGTAGGGTTGAGGCACCTACCAGACCTCAACCTATAGGTGAGGGGAGAATTCATACATTCCCAATCACCTATCAAATTTTATAGGGGAGGAATAACACATTCCCCAAGGGGAGGAGAAGACATTCCCCAGGGCGATTATTTACATGCCCTCTGTGGGTGGTTGCACATAAGTACCACTACTATAGTTAAATAGCCAAATAAACCATCACGCTCAAGAAATAGTAAAGTGGCAAGATAAATCATCATATAATTACAACTTGGTGGTGGGGTTTCAAGACCCAAGAATAATGTTTTGAAACTAATTTACGAGGCAAGTATAGCAAAAGATTCAAGAGTATATGAAATAGGGTTTAATAAAGCCTAATTATAGAAAAATAGGTTAAGTCACAATTATTCCCAACTTAAGTTGTAAATGCACATACATAAAGAGGGATTGAACATACATAGCACATACCTTTCATTATGATTCATATTACCCACTTTCATCACTTGATTAAGAGTCCATGATCAATTTTTCCTATTTTCATTTCGTATACATGTATTAGAATGATATATATGCATTAAGGTAGAGAAAACCCATATTTTTAATTTTTATAGAAAAACCTCGATTTAGACTATGAAAACATCACCTTAGACTTATTTAGGTTCTTCTGATTAAGAAAACATATAATTTGCATATTTTGGAGTTACGATGATTAGAGTGTATTTTTGGTGATTTTTAAGTGATTAAATTATTTTCTAGAAAACCACCATCGACAAAACTCAAAACCGATACTTCAAAATATTATTATTGAAAATAAAATGTTTTTCTGAGTTTAGGATGTATTTTACTTTAGTTTTTGGACAAAGTAATCAAAAGTTATGAATTATTGAAATTTGGCCAATCAGAAACCGACACATCATCAAACCAAACGAGATAAACAAAGAGAGAGAAAGAGAGAGAGGGAGAGAAAATATCATTCGACCTAATATCAAGGTTTTAGATTAATAGTTATCCAAACTAGATCTTCTAGAGAAGGTAAACTGGTAAGAAACCAAAACCCTAGATGAACACGGTAAATAGAGATGGAAATCATCGATTTTAAACATAGATGCATGAGTTTCAAGCATGTAGCAAGCAATATATGAGAAGTGGGTTATGAAACTCGCCTGTAGGGAAGATAAGAAGGTCCAAACAGTAAGGATCCGATCTTAGAAGGTCTGGTTGCTCCAAGCCTAGCTCCTTTCTTGGACAAAGATCACCTTCTCAACTTAGAGGTGATAAACCCTAGCAAAAGAGCATAAAGATGAGGTGTTTTAGGGTTCTAGGTGGGGTTTCACCATGAAAATCTATGGTTATGACTTGTAATAGAGTGTAAGGAAGACTAATAGTATGAAAATAGGGAAGGAAGGGAGTAAACATACTATTTTTGGTCAAAATTACCAAGGAGGAGCTTTAGAAACCCTAATAGAGCAATTTGGAAGCCCTACGAGCCTTCTTCACCAAGGTAGACTCCCTATATTACCTTGGGACAACAACTTCATGGAAAAATATAGAAGGAACTATTATCTAAGCTAGAGGAAAAAAAGGAGAGCAAGAGTTTTCAAATTGTGAGTTGGGAAGGGGTATACATGGCTATATATAGAAAGAGGTGAAGCATGAGGAGTCTTAAGAGACTTTCCATGTGTCTTTAGCCTAGGGATTGATGGCCATGCAAGAGGATAGCTCATAGAGGCTTCATGCATATCAAAATTCGGTCCTAAGATCCCATAGATTATTCTAGGCCATCCCCACCATTTTTCAAGAAAGAAATAACCTCATTGGTTGATAGCTTTTAAGGATAACATCTTTATAAAGAGGGTAATCCCTATAATGCCCTTGGAAAGAAATATCATCAAACCAAGATGAAACTAGGTTCTCCAATGGTTTAAAATCTTGTTAATAGTAAGGAAATATATAAGGATTAAAAATTTAGTTGATAATTTGCAAAGAAAACCTCCCAATTGGGTAAATTGCATAAAAGTCCAAAATGTACCTAAAATTACACAACTTGCACAAACAACATCTAAATCAAACCAAATTTGAAACTGAGCCTCATTTTATGTTTTCAAATCATATCAAAAAATTAGATTAAGGTTTATAGTACTTAATTATGGTAATTAAGCTTTCACTGATGTATTTGTGCATAAACACTTCCATTGGTATAATTAATGAATAAATATTCACTAAACCACTATAAATTCCACTAATTAAATAGAAAGGCCAATAAGGATAGAAATGAAAGGAAAAGATGGGAAAGAGGGTCAAAAGACAAAATTTTAGAATTCAGTATGTTACACTAGGGTTTACATATGCGTTGACATAGACTAAACTGAAGGATGCTAGATCGTTCATATAGGTATCTAGGAGGAACTGAGAGAAAAACTCCATGATGTTGCTTCATCCAATTGCAGTTGTTTCAAGCAATGTTTCGTAAGTTAATACGCTAATTTGTTTTGACTTCTATTGAAATGGACCATGTTGATAGCTAGATTTTGACTTCATAATGAGCTAATTTCATGAACAAGTAATCTGAATTTGTGAGGAGTGTCCTTGATTCTAGTTATCCATTGGACGTCATTCTTGGAGTCTGAGAATATAGAGATAAGACTTTTGGTAATGTTGCTCGACAAGTACTTGAAAGTGGCAAGAATAGCTTGTATTTCCCCAGTAATCGGGTAGGTTCCTATCAGTATGCAAGAACTTCCTCCTTGCCGATGCCCCGAGCTATTCCTCAAAACCATGCTCATTGATTTTAACCTATCCCTCATGTTGATGGAAGTGTCCATGTGAATAATCATGTTGTATGTTGCGATGGACTAGGTCAGTCGGTTGGAGTCTTGCTGTACATAAAATTGGTTTAGATAGAATGAGCAAGTAGAAGATGCTTGTGCTCGACAAATGGAGGCCAAAGTGTTAGGATGCATGGATTTGTTCTCGAAGATCTTAGAGTTCATGTTCTTCCGGTTAATCCAACATGTAGTTGGGAAGAGAGTGGACCAACCGCGTATGTGCGTCAACGATTTTAAATTATAGCCTATGTAGTCAGTAGTAGAGTCTCCTTCGGAGATGCTGGTGGCCTTGTTGGGTAATATTTTACACCCAGTTGCAATCTCTCAATGCATGCAAAGAAGTTTCCACATAGATATTACATCTAGGACAAGTATTGTCTTGGGCTCCTATTGGTGTAAGTCATGAGTTCCGTGGAGCTCATTTTTTGGAAATTCTAGTTCAGTTTCTGGAGCTTAAGTTCCATTGACTTCCATGTGATTGGTTTGTTATAAGTGTAAATATGGAAATCATTAAAAATATTGTTAATTTTATTATATAATATAAATAAATGAGGTTGGCAATGATATAAAAAATCAAATTCGTAAAAATATAACATTCTTAAATCATAATAACCACAACAAATGATTATGGTGTAGATTTTACTCCTCCAAAATATTTTATTGTGGTACAATCAAAATCTTAACAAAAATATTATGATAAAAATCACATCACAATATTTTTATTTCATTTGTGTATACAAAATATTGTAATAATATCCATATATCATGTGTTCATAAATATAAGTTTTGGTTCATCATTGTTTAGCGCAATGTAAAATATTAATTTTTACATTATTTTTATAGGAAACTTTTATTATATTATTCGTACAACGTTACACTTAATTATCATATTTCACATCATATTTTTTAAACATGAAGAATAAAAATATATTATGTAAATCGCATTGTTTTCACATGGTGCGGTGTTTTTTCCTCATGATGTTTATATTTTTTTATTTTGTAGATCGTACTCATTATGGTGGTTATAGTGTAAAATATTTTTCATAGTGCGATTATAGTGTATGATATTTTGTCACATTATGTTGTGGTTTTAGCAATGAACTATATCCACACCGCTAATATTTCTAGTCATAAATATTTTACGTGTCATTTATTACGAATGAAGAATATAATTGTATAAGAAATGTTGTTAGTTGTCCCGGAATTCGTTTTCCGTTCTTTTTAAGAGGAAACTCAGGAACTGTATTTTGTATATAAGTATGTAACTCACCTAAAGTCACGGAACTCAAGTTCCAACACTTATTTTAAACCAATCATGAAAAACTGCTCAAAGAACTCCAATTCATAAATTTTCCGGATGAGTTACGACAAACCAATCGGAGCCTAAGTGTCTTGTAAAATGGAGGCTGTTAGTGAGGAGTATAATTTTATATGCAAGCCACATGGACTTTTATGAGTGAGTTGTGTAATTCTGATTTTCTTGTAGCGTCCCATGTTGTTTGAACGAGAGCTGCTTTGTAGAATTTTATAGGCTGAACTGACCGTGAATATACCATCTTTGGTAGGGTTCAAGATGATTTTATCAGGGCCGTAAGCAGGTTTAGGTGCTGGCTTGTTGATGATGTCCCTGACTGTGGTGCGTGTGAACCAGTGGTTGAGGAATTCTGTGTCCCATGAGCCATTGTCGCTAACAATTGAGTTGATAGTTAAGTCTTTGATTTCCTCCGGAATAGCTAAGCCGGTTTTGAGTATTGGTACATGTCCTTCACCTACCCAAGCTTCATTCCAGGCGCAAGTATTGTTATTGTTACCAGATAACAAAGCTTTGGTTGAGTGGGTCAGAAGAAATGTGAATGACTTCTTAATGGCTTTCGATGTGTGCGATCCTGTTGATAGATTTTCTGCATTTGCGTTGTACTTTGATCTCATGAGGGAGGGATACCCACGGTTTTGGATAGTTCTGGATGTATTCCCATGCAAGTTGTATCGTTAGGGCAGTGTTGAATGCCTTAGTATTCTTAAGGCCTGGTCCTCCTTGGTTTTGTGCTTCAGTGAGGTGCTTCCAAGCCACTAAGTTGATTCTTCTGCAAGGGTACTTCTGTGATCCAAATGAAGTTTCGTATCAGTTGATCTATTTTCTCACAAGTCATGCAAATACGTTGATTCATCATATTTTACACAAATTGGATAGTATCTGTTATTTGCACATTTTTTGAAACACTTTGAACTTATTGATATTGATTCTTGGGCAGCTATGCATGTTATAGTAGCTAAAACTCTGCTGTGAATTGTTTTTAGTTTTTCATAAATCGTCCATCATCATTATTCAATTTGTACGTGTAATTAAATAGAAAATTTTCCATCAAAAGTTATTGTGAATGAAGTTGGTTAAAAATGGTCTGACCTGTTAATTACAATATTAGACGGGTGGAACAAGAAAGAATACTTGCACACAATATATAATATTCAAAAGTAGCATAAAGATGACAATAGGACACAATAAGTTGAAATCATTATACTGAGGGAGAAAACTTAATTGAGTTATCAAAGTAACCTAACCAATCTTGTAAAAACTCAATTCGGTTTCTTACTATGAATCACAAACAAGTTATATGAACTTATTATATTCAAAGGCATACTATTCTTTTTCCTTGATAAATTCAAAATCTCTTACATAAGTATGATATTCCTCTTTCATTTTACCTATACCAACAATTCCTAAGACCTTATCAAAATCATGGAGTCCTAAAGAAGAGGAGAATGTAAATCAAGGCTAGAAGTTACTACGTAACAGGTGCACTTGAATTCTTTGATAATTTATTCTTTAGTTATCTTTTCCCTTTTTATTCTTCTCTACTTGACTTAAGATGATTCCAAAGTCACCCATAGAGGCAATTGTTACATGTATTATCATGCAAAGTAATCTTAATGATAAACACTACTCAAATATAACATTTTTGCATTAAAATGACCATAAAATGTCAAAGAAAAAAGTATATGAGATGACATTTACGTTGTTTCATTTCATACCGAGAACTTAAAAAATTCATTCTAGTTAAATCAAAATTGGAAAATATAAATCAAGAATGATTTTTTTAACGTTGCTACAATTTAGTAGATATTGTAGAATTTGAGTTGATCACATAAAACCATAACTTTAGTAACTTAACACTTATAATGCATATTCATTCTCTAAATATTTGTACATAAGAGCTACATGAAACAATCGCCCAAGAAAAACACACAACACATATCCGGGATTGAAGTATGCGTATGAACTATCTCTGTAACCTACTTTATGGAAACTTCTCTCCTAAAATAATATATATACCTAGAGAATATCTTGAAATAATTTCAGATATTGATAAAAATCACCTACCTCCATGAGTGAGAACCTTTTTATTGAAAATTATAAAAAGTGAGATTACGTAATTTTATTTCAGGATTAGCACATTGACAACTATGTAGAGAATAATAAATAAAAGGAAAATCATTGTAAATGAGTAATATGGGAGGCAAGTAAGATAAATTATACTATTAAAAATAAGAATAATGAAGAATTCAGATTAAACTAAAAATATAAACAATATAACCAACCCACATTCAAGTATTTATTAATTTTAATCATTATTAAGGTTTATATTTATCCATATGGTAATAAATAAATGGGCCTTACATACTAGAGTGCAACAAATTAATCACAGACCGGTAAGGGCCAAGGATTATTACCACTCTTAACTTACTGATACTAACTCAAAACATCTATTATAATCATAACATCAGGATGACATTTGGGACCACAAAACACTCTATACTTATGAGAAGAACAAGGAAAACTATGAGTAGGAACACACACACACACACACACACACACACACACACACACATATATATATATATATATATATATATATATATCAATGACCCTTTCTTTTTATAAATATTGTTGGTGTAAGGAATAGAAGATATGGAAACAACCATTTCTTCTCATAACCTAAAAATATGCTTTGATAGGATTTTTGGCAATGGCCCACTCATATCAATATAAAATCTGAAGCATATGTGAAAAGAAATCTTTTGGTCTTCTTGACAAGATGTGATGAATGAAAACCTACTACTACTAAATGTTAAAAAGGCTAAAAGAAAATGGCATCCAGTTTTTTATGCTCCCTCTTTCAAGGACAATAAATTAATATAGAATTATGCCAACGAATCCCTATGAAAATTTTACAATTGAATGTTACACCACTAATGTATTTACCCCATGCCACTTAGGGTTTAACAATAAACCATATGTGAATTGTTATAATTAAGGTTTCAACACTACACTATATATAGTATAATCATGCATGTTTAACATCATATAATTCATAATTATGGTCATTCATTATCAATTTATATTAGTATTAGATCCTACAAGTATATAAAACAATTATTATTTAAGTCATAACAAAGGTTTGTACCTTCAAATGGAATGATCAATTCAATAACCATCATAATTGACAACCAATGATAGTATACCATTATATACCAAGGAATAACTAAAATGTGATTATCAAAATAACTAATCATAAATGATTGAAATTCAATGTAACACTAGAAGACCCTTAATTTTTAATGAGACTGAACTTTGACTAGATTTTATTTTAGTTTATTTTGGTCTGTTTTAGATTGTTTTATTTCAAAACTACCACTACAAATTCTAATTATCTAATAAGAAGTTCATTTGAATTTAAATCATTTTATCTTTAAATGATATTGGAAATATAGACTTTTAATTTAACATAGATTTATTAAACTCATTAGTGTATAAGGAATTTAGTTTAGTGAACGACAAGATTGGTACAATTAAATTAATACATTTATGCCATTAAGTTCAATTAACCAAAGGAATTTCCTATTATTCTGAACTATAAGACATGGTCATAATCAACTAATTACAAAAATATGTACCAATGAATGGAAGTATACATCCAACTAAGGTGAAAATCCAATGCAATGAAGATTATTCCATTTAGCCACCAAAAGATTCAAGATAATCAACTGTACATCCACTTCAATCCTTCAAGAGTCTATCCTAATCAAATTGAAGTGGAAGGATAGACACACGTCACATATTATGAGTCAGAATGAATTTGATCCAAGAAATATACATATGGACTACTAAACATATATAACAACAACAAAAAAAATTTTACCAGACGTCTCTAAGAAAACTAAGAGAAAAATCCTTCTAGATGCTTGTAGGTCTGGTTGCCACTTAACCCTATTAACCTTCTCTAGGGAGATCCCTAACTTCTAAAATTATGCTAATCAATATAGTTTGATTCTTTATTTCATATATATATGTGTCAATTTTTTTAGAGATTTATCTTTTTAACCCCTCTAAACCGTGTGTTTATCACATGTTAAATAGTCAATGGAATATCCATATAAAATTCTATTTGACCTACTATTTTTGTCCCAACATACCCTTTGGTCAATTGGACACCCACTAAATGCATTTTTATATGACTAAATCAAGTTTAATAAGACTCCTAATAGTACATCTAGTCAACCAAAGGTCCTAACTTAGGGTATACCTATGTTTATCTTGAATATCCCAGAGAAATTCCAGCCAAACTATGTAACCTAGAATATCAGATTAACTTAGTTTTTTATTTCCTATTTTAATATGTCAACATTATAAATCCCAATATTCAAATTGGATTAAATATGTGTTCATCCTTTTTATGCACATCATCTATATCAAAAATTCACAATTCTTCCAAACCTTAACTTTAAAAATACATTTATACATCAACCAATCATAATCTAATCATGAGATAAACATGATTCAACATAATAATATATATTACTTAAACAATATAACTCTATTAGTTAAAATAATTGTAATATAATGCATAATTAAAGTTTGAGGAATTTAGTATTCTGAATTTTTATTAGTTATTATTAATACCAACTATTATAAGTCTATAATGTCAATATTTTTGTTTCTTCTAAAAAATGTAAATATTAGATATATGTTTTTTAGTTAGCATCACAACTTGAAAATGTATTTGTTAATTCATCAACAGTAAGAAATGGGTATAGAAAACAATACCTGTCATAATATCCATTGATTTTTCCTTAGCAAAACTCCCAAGGAGCCGAGAGGACAAACTTCAGAAATGTTAACTACATCGTATATCAGAGTCTGACGTGGAAGCATAAGAATACATGAAAGGATAAACTATGTTCATACATCTTAAATAACCTCAACATTAGAATAATATACCACTAGAATGTTATTATTCTGTATTACAATTACACATTGAAAAGGGAATAGTACATTTCAATGAACATTATTAGAGAATAAGTACATCTTGTACAATTGCTCACATGCCATATATATTTTCTCCAATGCTAGGTCTAGATATAAAATATACATGAAACAAGAAAATCAACACAAGTTGGTACATGGGCACAAAGATACATATAGATAAGATTTTCATAACTTGGAAAGTTTTTATGGATTATAAGAAATAAGAAATCCACGTAGTATTTATTTGGGAAAATAGAATCACTCATTTTAGTTATTTACCAATATATTGAGCTAAAGGTTTCCCAAAGTGCCAATGTCTGGGCCTAGTTTCTATAGGAAGGGTCTATGAGTCATAATGACCATTTGAAATGCACAAAGGATCAAAGGCTAAGGATACCTTCAAGTTGAATCCCTACATTAGTTATACAAGCAGGTAAAAAAAGCCTTGTTCCCTTACATAGAGAATACAAGAAGGTGCAACAAGGTTGTGTCCTACCCAAAGGACAATGACAAGTGTACCCAAGTTTCTATAATGGACATATATACTATATTTTCAAGTGACAAAACATCAAGACACAAGATAAAACTAAATTCTAATATTTGAAATAAAAGAGCATACATATAGATAATGAAATCGACCAAGAAAAGCACAATCATATAATTAATAAAACTAACATAATAGAACACTTATGCTAACCCGTAATGATTTTCAATTTTACTTTCAGAAATATCTTGGATGCGGGATCAAGATTTGTATAGTGTGGTGAACAATTGATATATGGATACTATTGTAGATCATATCATCTTTTACATTTAGAAATTTCCATTACACAACAAGTATTGGACCTCAAACCTGGAATAATATCATGTGATATTTTATGTTTGTGCAACTGAATTCATTTTGTGTTTATTGAATTGCTCATGTATTGATATTAAGTCTTTCAATGTGTGAACTTTGATATCTTTTTTGGTTCTCAAGTTTGGGTTTTCATGTATATGTCAATTTTGCATCCACTCCCTATTAAGGAATTCCATCCTTTAAATGGTATATTCAATATATTTATACTTACACACTCATTTATGAAACTACCTCTGACACCAAATACCCAAAAATGTCCCTCATGTCTGGAAATATTGCTTGTCTATCATTGAGGTTATCATAAAAACAACCACAAGATCCACTTATAATGATCACATTCACCTTGATTTCCCTCTATAGAAACTGATATGACTCCTAAAGTCTAGGAATCACCAATTCACTTGAGTATTATGCTATTACCACTCCTTCACCTTCTCCACCCACTCATTTACTAGATTAAGAATCCCTCAACTTCTACATTTTTCTCTCATTTTTTTCTGGAATCTCCAGTAAGAAAAATATGATTCTTTTTTAACTTAGGATAATGGATCCTTGAATATCTAGTATCAAGAAAATCTAAACTGTACAAATGTTATACATTCTTTATCTACCTACTGATGAATTAGCATAAAACATCAAAAAAATGTTCCTCATTCTCACCAAATTCCATCTATTGTGGTTTGACATTCTTAATTTTTTTGATCTTCTTTTGATATGTATGATACCAAGAAACAATAAGCTTCAAATTTGAACAACTTAAACTTGATCTCTTATCCTCCTCCCTGGCCTACTACTATCGAGAACTCTCTTTCAAAGAGATAATATCATGTCTTATAGCACTATATTCAACATGCAAAAGACCTTTTCCAACCTTTTCACTCACATATCAACATCCCATACAATGTTGAAACGTCAACATAACCTATGTTGGAGGTTTCTCATAGGACTAACAAATTTTATGAGGTTTATAGTATCTATCTATTCCCATGGAATCATAGTTATAACTTCATCCATCCATACTTCCATAATCTTATCAATCATTGTGTGTAATATATTAGGTTGTGTCATAATGTCATCCTATAAACCCAACCACAATATATTCTCTACCTAGGTCCCCACTAGGTCTTTGGGAATGATCTTCATGTTGATCCTCCATTCTATTAGCAATATTGAATTGAATAAGATATATTAGATGGATATAAATAGTTACATAAGCATAATGTACTCCTTAAGTTCCTAAAGACTCGTTAATTGTAATCTCTAGTAGAAAAATTAAGGTGATCCTCACTTGGGTCATTATTTAAAGAAACCATGAGGAAGTATCTTTGTGTCCACGGGATAGCAACTGAAAACTCAATAACTTCCACATTCAATCAATTTATTTGGTAGACAAATAAGATTTAACACATTTTTTAAGATGTGAAACACATGTTTCTCAGATTTTATGAACTTAAGAAGCAAAAGTCTATGAAAAAGACTATAAAGAAGGATCTTGACCCATGTTGATCATTGAGTTTGACAATTACTTAAGGGTAGGACCTTCAAATGCTGCAAACTGAACTCCTCATGTGGTGTACTTATTGTGTTCTATGACAGGTCTTTAGTTCACCTAAATTAAGGGACCATATTCTTAACTACAACTATTTCTGTCGTGCAGACATGGATAATCAAATATGCATAAAAAATGGTTTATATTAACAAGGAGATCATGTTGATAGTCAGAGATAGATTAATAGATAACAAATCACATACATCGTCACTAACACACGATATAAAACACTGTTGGTATTACTCACTTTAGGCATAGACACAACTTGTGTTGTAGAGAACATGGCCGATGCAATAAAGCTTCTACACCAAAGTCAGAGAAGAAAGCCTGGATGTTTATTGTCAGATTGAAAGGAATCAATTGAAATTTTTTGAGCTTCCCATTGACATCGTTGACTGTCGGATGAACATATAAATCTAAGCCAAAATCAAATCCTACGAAGTCTAAAAAACCACATTTACCATGATGAAAACCAGTCTGGAACATTCTTTCTTTATTCTTAGCAAAAAAGTATCTTATTTGGTGACTTGCCCCCAATTTGCAGCATCTAAGAGTTAAAATAGGAGAGACACAGTTGGATAGCAAACTATTTCTTGAAAAGTCCATAATATCTTATCTAGCTTCATTGTGTGATCAAGAGAATCTTCTTACAAATGATGTTGCTACTACCATGTCTTTAGACTATTGAAATATTGGTATCAATCTTTTCCAGCTTCATTGTGTAATAAGGAGCAACTTCCTGTAGTACGAGAATGCATGATTTGGTTTACCTCATGGATTCTAAAATGCACATGCAATTGTGTTAGTTACATGATGGGTCTTCAACACTTCAATATCCCAACACTAACATGAATACATATAAGAAAAAATGTAGTGTAGTATAATTTGATAGTGAGGAATCCAAACCTTAAGTGATGAAATCACCTGGATTGGTGTCGTTGGAAACACATCACCACTACTAACATGTATCCATAAGGGATCCTACAGCTAGAAGAGCACCCAAGACCACTTCACGGAATCAGGGTTGGAAAAAAACAATATAACTAGGTGTGTCTAGATACTTCTATACAGGAACTATGTTGTTTCTTTTTAACTGAGATTTACTAGGAAGAAGCTCTAGGAAGGATAGTTGATTGTTTGTTTCAGTTAGACAAGTAAAAGTAAAGAATAGAACCCTGTGCAAAAAGTAAACAATAGAAAAATTCATAACATTATTATGACCAGATTGTTGTCATGAAAAGCAGCTCACGGGAACAAACAATCATGGTATATGATGTGTGGCTATCATACAAAAGGGAAAATTACCCTTTTACTGTAGTAGTTTTTACATTCAAAAAGAATTATTCAGTACACATCAACCATCCACATTAGTTGTAAAGTTTGAATATCCAAACCACAATAATCCATTTACTAGTTGAGTAATAACAAAATGGATTGTAATGGATCAAATAATAGTAACTCATTCGTAACTAAATTCTTCATCCATACCCACACTATAGGATGAAGTATATAGATTCCCACTACATTGAGTTTCATTTATAAAAGTTACCTATATTTTGTGACAATGATATATTTGTTTCCTACTAGAAAAAAGTGGACCAATAATATCCCCCAAGTGTCCATATTCCCTACAAATAAAATCTCCTAAACTTTATCTTGCATTCAAGCTTAAGAGAAACCAATATGCTCCCTTTTTGTAATCAGGAGGTATATTTATATTTCTTCTTTCACTTTATATTGCCATAAAGAACCAATGTTATTTGTATTCGACTATCTTTTATACCCTTCAGGCATTGACCCAGTGATTTGGAACACAAGATTTACATAGAGACAACCCATGTAAGTCAGTAGAAGGGGAGCATTCTTGTGAAAAATGAAGTAGTAAATCTATGGAAACAAGTTGCGATGTAAGTTGAAGTGTTTAACAGTTTAGAAGTTTAAAAATAGAGTGGCAGTCATTGCACAGTTTAGTGCTTTGTAGTTTATAAAATAACACATTGGAAGAAGATATACCTCTAGACTTTTAGAAAGGGGTGCATGCTTTTTTCACTCTATTTATTAGAAATAGTGGATGCATTATTCTCAAGATAAGACTAGCTTTATCTATTGGAAGAGTTATTATGTCTTGTATGATTGCCCATTTTCCAATCCAATATAGATGTATCTCGGTTATGCCATGTATGACTGATCCTTATGAAGTGGATACAATCTAGTTTGCAGATGGTGTCTAGTAATTCCTTCGAATTATTTATAGGTTGTAGCATAAAAATCATCTGACTCTATATTACAAAAATTCTATGGCCTCTCATATAACGTTCTCTGATCTATAATAAGGAAATTCCATGCAATGGACATATGTAGAAGTGGGGGTCTCTGCAACATTATGTTGCCTACTAGATCTCTATGAAGCTTTAGTCTGGTTGGTAGAAAACTAAATGCTTTGTGATGTTCCAATGGCACAAACAATATTACATACAAAGGAAAACAAAATTCATATTACTTGGAAGAGGGATGGGACATGTTTAGGCCTCAAGGCATAAAATATTGAACCTGGTCAACTGTAATTTACATCTCGAGGAGCAACTTGCATAAAATCTAAGAGAAGTGTCTAAACAATAAATAAAGAAATGAAATTAGTGTAGATATTTCAACTATGAACAGGTAGGATCAGGGAGGTTAGAAATAGTTCATCTCACATATGAATGTAACAGAATCCAAAATTCCATTGAGATGTTATTTATACTTCCATTTCACATAAATGGAGGACTTATTTAAGTTATAAATATTGGAAACAAGAAAAGCTAAGAATCCAGCGGAATGAATCAAACTCAAAAGGTACTACTTCATCCAATCACCAATTGTTATCAATACTTACTAGTCACTTTCATGGAAATACACTTGAGTTGAACCAATCAGAAAGTATGCCTATTGTCCTATTGTACTTCCATTATGATGGGAGTGAAGAGGGAGGGAGAGAGATTAGGCCATGTGTACCTCTGCATCGTGTCCAACACCATCAACATCTTTGGATCACTAGCATTTGATCTCAAACTAGGTTTTCTCTACAAATGAAATGTACAAAAGAATTGGTATTCATAGCATTCATAGGAGGCCATACCATATGGTAGATTATGTACATGTAGAAGCATATGTAAGTCTGTTGGATGCATGGTGACACCTTCTCAAGATCCAGATTGGTCATGTAATGGAGTACCTATTCACTCTGGTAATGAAAAGGAAAGAGCTTCTTCTTGTCCCTTGACTGGGCCCTCTGTCTTGTGAGGAAGCACATATTAGCAACCCCTAGAGGTCTAGTTTGAGCCCTAGCTCTTGCTTGGTTAGCAGCTGACACCATCAATCTTGAATAGTGACCCAAAAATCTGGTCAATAGTCCAAACCTGATCAGTGACATTTTATCGATGTTGGTCACCAACTAAATTATATTACTGTATTAAAGGATTTACATAAACAAGGAAGCACACACACACACACTATATTCACTCATGGATTGCATATTACATAAATGTCTCCCTTTCTTCTAAGAATTAATTTCATGACTTACAAAATAAAATATATTAATTACCGACTTTATTCATTAGCATATGTAGTTAGTGTGCAGTTCTTGTGATGCAAGAGTCAATCGTGCTGACTAGTGGCTACATCATATGTCACTGATGTTATGTTTGCATATCAAAATTCAGAAAAATGCAACTAGTTGAATTCAAAGATAAAACATAGGATCTCAAAATTATAAAAAATTCCAACGGAGGTATATAATACGGATCCAACCAGCTACAATAATCATCACTCCAAAATAGTCTAGAATAAACATGATAGGAGAAAGTTATAAACCTATATTGGTGTCTTCAATGCCACAAACCTTAGATGCACATTATTTAATGTGGTCTATTACTTTTTTTCCAAGAATATCATCCACAGATTCAAACTAGAAAATAAAGAAAGATAAAGAAACTAAAACATTATGTAGCCACATTGAAGCGAATCAATGACATGAACTCAGCAACAAGTGGACTGTGCAATCAATTCATATGTAATCGATGTCTGAAATGAAATATAGTTTATGAGGAGTTGACCACACAATCGTTAGAGTACTACCTATATTCAATCAATTATAGATCTTTTGAATATAAAAATACTAATTGTGTGGCAAATTAAGCATGTCAAATTGATGAGGTAGTTAAGAGCAAGTATTGTGTTGTGTCTGCATATACTATCAAAACTATGAAAGACTAACATCTTAAAGGGCTCATTAAAATATATCTATTGAGTCTTACCTGTTGAACACTTCATTGGGACTAGGTGGCTAAGCTTCCTGAAATCCATGAAACTAATGAGAATTCAAAGGTCTACCCCATGATCCAGATGTTCTAGTCAATGATAATGAACCCAACAATATTCATGAGAAGGAAAATCGTGAAAAAGATGGTGACTTTTCAAAGTATGATTTGAAAATTCCACATTTGATGATATAAAAGAGGTGTCTAAAATCAATGCATGTTTGACAACCAGGTTTTGTTCACAACACACTACAAGTTTGCTTTGCAAATTCACCTACAACTTCATTTAGAAGCTACTGCAAATGGGTGATGAAACAATCTCATGTAGATAAGCATTGTATAGTGAGACCTGGTCTCGCACCTTTAGGGAGCCTGCATACAATAGTTAAACAAGACAAAATCCAAGGAACTAAGTCAACATAGTAGGTTACATTCCTAATCATATGAGCATGAAACTCCTAAAGATATATAGTGAAATTGATCTTTGAGTAGGAAAATAAAAAAGTGCAGCTTTAAAAGGATCAGTCTGTAGATTAGCACTGCATATTGATAAATGGACCACCAACCCCCAGAGATTTATATAGTGATGTAGATATTAAAGTATTTCAATAAATCGTGAGCCTCTCATTCATTTTGAATAGGAGCGATGAAGAAAAATAATATTTTTCTAGCCAGTAGTAGACATTGGAAGTGTTCACCAGTGTACCAGTGAAGCTAAGATCACAACAATATGGTTATCTTCAATCAAAATAGAAAGTATAAAATGAGCATACAACAATCAGCAATGATAACTTCAAAATATATTAGTCATCAGGAGAAGCAGAGCACTTCAGAATGTAGAGCGTAGTATCAACACTGGGTAGTGGTGATTCTGAGTAGCGAGATAGGCATGTTTTAAGAAAGAAAAAGAAGTTCCACATAAGGTCCAAAAAAACAACAAGGTCTAATAATTTGGATGACAACTTTTACATCAATCTAAAAAATAATTAAAAACTCTATAATTCAGATGACAATACTTTCTATATACAATGAATTGACAAGCTTTACATCAATCAAAAACTTTATTCTATGCCTATATAAAAGAGGGAAAATAGCATCTACATAATTCTGAATGAACTTTTCATGTTTGCCATGCTCCAAGAAGTTTACCTACAATAACAAAAATAATTATCTAAATCCATTATATAGACATGTTACACTTATAACATAGTGAAAAAATTTTACCGATCAATGAGTAGCTTCTTTGGCCAAGCTATTATTGACCCGATTGCATATTCAATGATTTGATAATTGTTAAATGGTCTAACCAATTGCTCTTCAGGTTTATTTGTCACACCAATGCAAACAACAACAAATGCTAACCCTAACTTTCCTCCTCCTATTACAAGGTTAGGATTCACACCTATCACTTGTCCTTGAGCTACAATTGACATTCCATCATCGAAACTTAACAACCTCACAACCTATAAGTTGTATGAATTACCATGTAAAATTTTAGATATCAAGAATTAAACTTATATGGTGGTTTTTTTCTTTTCATAACCTATCTTTCTGTAATGGTGGTTCCACTACGTGACTTTTGTGGAATGGGTGTTCCTTCATTCCTGGTCATTTCCATATTCTACAATACAAAACACTTATCACATTAATGAAATCAGAACTTATAATTATTACTAAAAATTTGAATAATTACTTAATTTTCTTGAAATGGAATACTCTGACTTGAATTTCCCAAAATTATGGCTTCTAGATGTTCTTATCTTTTTTTTAGATTTGAAAATTCTATTTTTTTACGTCTCGCATAGTTGTTGTAGATCTTTGACTGTACCTTCAAAACCCTCCACATATGCCTGACAAAACTCATTAGTCTCATGGTTCACACGATCCTTCTTTGCACCCAATATTTGATCAACAATTTGATCTTCATCAAGATTTGCATCATTGTTTTCAATTGCTGATTGTAACTTGTCCTACAACAGTAACCATAATCATGAGAAAATTGAGCAAATAAACTCAAATATTTCATAAATAATTATATACTTACAATTAGTTTAGTTGATTTTGCATCTACATGAGTACCATCCTTCTTCTTATAGGTAGCAACAAACAACTGCAGTCAACTATCAGTGCCCCCTTATTCTTTTGTTGCAACTAATATTAACACATAAATAAAGTATCAGTAGAGTGTGAATGGGTTATGATATTAATATCATTATGTGGAAAAATTACTCACATTCACTCTCACACAAGCATAGGGCATCGACCCCGATGTATGCCGTGTGGTAACAAACTTTCTACTCATACTATTCTTTACACTCCGTAACTACAGTTCATGAACAATTACCCTTATCAACAATGAAAAGTAAGAAAAGTCATAATATATAATTAATTATTTTACCTTTCCATCATTAGAGTCCCATAATTCACAAGAAAAGCCCATTGCAATGGATCAACACGGGAAGGACAATCATTAAGTCAGTCTGTTTTGTCTTTGTGGTGCATGTAATTTTTTTCTTTTGATTTCAAATTTGAAATTTCTCGAACAATCCCTAACTGTGCGTAGAACTGATTTCTTTCCCTTTGGGTCGATAGTGAATTTCGTCTGTTATATGAAGAATAAAATGAATATAACAAATACACGCTTAAATAACACTTTATAAATATATATTACCAAGACATAATTCCATATTTCAGTTTTCTTTCTAGCTGGTACTTGTCGCCAATCCAAGTAATCCAAGGGTGCCAGTTGTGAATTTCTAACAATTGTTCCCAAAAAAGAAGATAAGTCATTCTGATGAGGTCCAATTGGTTCTCTATTTTCATCCAATGTGATGGGCAATTTTCCATCCCCTGTCTTACTCCATAATCGAAGACACTTAGAATAACCTCACTTTTTATCATGCACTGCACCACCTAAAAATTGAAAAAAAATATGAGGAAATTATTTTTAAAAATACACACATATGTGAAAACTTGAGGTAATAGTTAATTGTTGTAAATTGTTGATTAGAGACTTATGTACCTTATACTTCATCATGATTAGCAGTAGTATCGTCATCAACCAATTGAAAGTCCTCATTATTTACATGATTGGTTTTGACCTCATGATCTATATTGTCATTATCAATAGAATGACTAGCTCTCATGTCATTATTTTCCAAAGAATCCCTATGACCAGCTCCAACCTCATGATTGATATTGGCATTATCAAATGAATGACCAACTCCAGTACCATTTTTTTCCAAAGATTCCCTATCACATGTGGAAACCTTATGATTAATAGTTGCATTATCAACAGAATGACCACCTATGATGCTATTACTTGTCAGAAAATTTCTATGATCTGCTCCAACCTCATGATTTATATTGGCATTATTAACAGAATGACTAGTTCTCATACCATTGTTTAATAGAGACATCCTACCACTGATTGCAACATCATGATTTATCATAGATACATGCGAATGCTTCTCTTTTCTGATGTTTACTTCAACATTTTTTCTACTAAAAACAGATGATGCACCAACCTTTTTATTAGTTTTATTTCTCAAACCAGCTTTGGAAATTCCAAAATAAACACTAACTAAACCAAGATAGCCCCACTTCATTCCCAAATCAAAATTAACAGAACCTAGATATCCTCCTTCATTCCCAAATCAGCATTAATAGAACCAAGATAACCTCCATTCATTCCCAAATTAGCATTAGCTGAACCAAGATAGCCTCCATTCATTTGCAATCATTTAAACATTCCTACAAAGATAAATAATTAGGTCAGCTCTTATAACTATAAGTACAAAATTATAATAGATAAATTGTATGTAATCGTACCCGCCATTTTCCCTTTAATTACTTCATTGTTTGCATCATCAGTGACTCGTGCAGACAACAATTGTGTACGTCTTTTCAACATCCTAAAAATAGAATGCATAACAAATATTAATAAATTAAATTATAAATATAAAATATAGTTAAATAATAATGGTTGTAGGGGCTACCTGATATAAACATTATAAAACAGTTGATGATTTGATTATTGAGAAAATAAGTTTGCAAATTTAAAGAGAAATATTACGCATATGAAAGGAAGAAAAAAGGTATTCATAATTAATAATAAATGAATAACACTAAATTCTTATAACACTACATTGAGGTACAAAATATTAAAAAACTACATATGATAGATCACAATAATCTCATTCAAGTTTCTCATCATTTTTGCCAACGTAAAAAGTTACACCCTCCATATCTTCTCTAACCAAATCAGATCCATCACAAACATCGCTAAAAATAGATTCCCAATCATTTTCATGAGAATCTTCAGGTACGCATGTCCCATGCAAGAAATTTTCATTAAGTTTCTGCTCCATGTCATAAGTATCATGTGGTGTAGTCTGCACGACAAAGCTCCACCCACGGTGATTGATGTCAGTCACATAAAAGACTTGTTGTACTTGAGAGGCCAATACAAATGAATTTTCAATTAAGTCAATGAGTTTTAATTTGACCATTGTAAATTCATTTTCATCTTTTTTGACAGCCTTGTTTGCATTGACCCAATCACTTTTGAGCAATACAACTTTCAGTTGCTCATAGTAACTAATCTTAAAAATCTCTTTGAGTACCCCATAGTAGGTAACTTGACCCATTTTAGGATTTTTGTGCTTAGAACTGGAAAAAATTTCTATCTGGGCGTTCACCATTATCCCACTATTTTGAGTTTTTTTTACCATGTTCCCACTCCTTGGTTCAAAATCTATATCCATTTGTTACATATCCATTATATTTTTTGCCATATTTTGTGGTCCCCGAGCCAGAATTAGTAGTTTTGATGGCACATTTTCTGAGTTGGCATTCTCTTCAATCTGTATACATTATGAATTGAGTTATTATTATAATTCTCTAATGATATTAAATGAAATTAATTTTATAGACTTACAAGCTTCTTAAACCAATCACTAAAAGTGTTCATATGAATATTACTAATTTCCCACTGTCTTGCATGTGGATTCATTTTCTTCATGTGGCAAATGTGCTCCTTGCTAACAAGTACATAAGTCATGTGTACATACATCTAATGGTGAGCATGCATATTTCTCAATAATGTAATGAACTCACTCCATGAATGGTTCAACTGCAACACAATTGGATAAAATATATTGATGTGTATCTTTCAACATCTCATCTTTAAGAGAAATAGGAATATTCTTTCCTATTCGATGCCCTTTGTCTGAAAATATAGACCACTCACCATCATTAACAATATCATCATATTCAACATCATTTCTAGACAATTTTGTGAACATTGTCTCTACCCCAGAGAGATACCTTGAACAAAATGTTAAACATTCATCTTCCAGGTAACATTATGTTATGGAAGCTTCTCGAGCAGCTTTATTCCTCACATATTCTTTGAAAGTTTTCACATATCTATAATGATAAGTATAATTTGTTTTAAATAAAAAAATACATTTAATAAAATTTTAGTAAAACAAATAGTGAACACAGACTACCTTTCCACTGGATACATCCAACGATAAAATGGTGGTCCAACTATCTTAGCTTCTCATTGAAGATGAATGACCACATGCTCCATTATGTCAAAAAATGAGGGCGGGAAAATCTTCTCTATGTTGCATAGAGTCACTACAATTCTAGATTCTAGCTTCTCAATAGCATACATATTTATCGCTTTTGAGCATATGCCTATGAAAAACCTAGACAACTCACCACAGTTATAACATTCTTGCTTGGAAACACTACCCGTAAAGCCAATGGCAGAAATTGTTGCATTAATATATGGTAGTTGTGACTCTTTAATGCCAACAATTTTCTTTCTTTGATGCGTTCTTTTACAAGATATTAGAGGAATAACCATACGGAACTCGTACAAACTTCAAAAACTTATAGAATAATTCTTTTTTCTCCCTTTTCAAAGAAAAATAAGAAGGTGGAATAATATTCTTACTTCCGTTCTTGATAATGTGCAGTCTATGTCTTATTCCTATCTCTAAAAGGTCATAACAAGATTTTTCATTAACCTTTGACTTATCCATCCCAATTAATGTGTGAATCAAACTCTCACATACATTCTTTTCAATATGCATTACGTCAAGATTATAACGAATAAGGTTGTACTTCCAGTACGACAAATCAAAGAAAATACTTTGTTTTTTCCAATTGGAAGACATATTGTCTGCATCTCTGGTTTGAACTAAAACTTGATTTACAGACAACATCTTTGGAGAAGTTCTTAATTCTTCTTTTCCATAAAATGAGGACATATCCCTATGGAATTTATGATCCATTAGAAAGAACCTTCTGTGGCCCATGAAACATTGTTTCCTACTATGTGGTAGTCTAAAAGACCATGTGTCATTATTACAAACAGGGCATGCATCATACCCACTAGTTTGCCAACCGGATAAATAATTATAGGTAGGGAAGTCATTTATCGTCCATAGTAAGATGACACGCAATTTGAATACAACTTTATGACCAACATCGTAGGTATCAACACCAACTTCCCACAATTCTTTCAACTCTTCAATCAAAGGTTGTAAGTAGATATCTATCTCCATTCCCGGTTGAGTTGGACTGGGAATAATCATTGAAAGAATAAAATTAGGTGTCTTCATGCATAACCATGGTGGAAAATTGCACAGAATCAATATGACTGGGCAAATACTATATAATTGACTCATCACTCCAAAGGGATTAAATCCGTCAGATGCTAAACCAAGACGCACATTACGAGAGTCAGATGCAAAATTAGCATACATGTTATCAAATGTCTTCCACGTGGGTGAATCTGCTGGATGTCTTAAAAATCCATCCTTGGTGCGACTTCATAGTGCCACCACATTAGTGGTGAGACTCTAGAGGACATAAATAATCTCTTCAACCTAGGAGTCAAGGGAAAGTAGCACATAACTTTACAAGGAACTCTTTTATTTTTCATTCCCATACTTTGTGCACCTTCTACATCACTTTCAATTTCTTTATATCAAGAAGCATTACAACGTGGGCATGAAGTATTATTTGTAAACTCCTTGTGATACAAAATGCAATCATTTATACAGGCATCAATTTTCTTGTAGTCAAGACCATGGTCCCTAATTATTTTTCTTACTTCATAGTATGATCCAGGCAACGTGTCACTCTCAGGAAGTAAATCCTTCAAAATTTCAAGTAGCTCAATAAATGATTTAGTACTCCAATGACTGCTACATTTTATATGGAACAACCTCACAACAGTATACAACTTTGAATACATCTTATTTCCAAGATACAACTCTTGTACAACAATCTCTAACAATTTGTAGAATTTCTCAGCTTCTTCATCGTCAATAAATACAAATAAATCATCATCATTGTTTTCCATAGTTTATCAAAAATTTTGAACTCCATATGCAACGTGCAACATGTCTCTCATATCATCAAATGGAATGTTGTCTTGCATAGAAGAATACTCCTTGGTATCAGAAAAAGTCTCACCATGAAAAATCCAATTAGTATAGCTACTGAAAAAGCCATTCCATAACAGGTGCTCGTTTGTCACTAGGCGGTTATGTCTTTGTGTATTTAGACACTTTTTACAAGGGCATAAAATAGTCTCATTCCTACTACATTCATTGAAAGTATCCTCTATAAAGTTGACTACCCCAGTTAAGTACTTTGTGTTGATCCTATCTTCCTCCATAATCCAGCTTTTTTCGATCATACTTCCCTAGATAAACGTAAGTAAACTCATCAATAAATTAAATATAAAAATTAGAAGAAATTGTTAATCAAGTGGAAAGATTTAAAAAATTAATAATAAAGAAGTTAAATAAGTATACATAAGTAACCACAATGAAAAATTATATATATATATATATATATATATATATATATAAGTAGAAAATAAACATAGTATATCACCGATCATATTATACATTATATACTACATAATACTTTGGCAAGCCATGTATATATTCATTTCTCTATGACGTATTAGCAATAAATATCGAAATAGTTTTGTCTTATGATGTTGTAATGTGCACATATATCATATTTTGAATTCACTTTATTATTTGAAGAGTATTTCAATTAAGATATCGACATATCTTGTAGGATAGTAATATGTAACCATATAGAAAGTCTGAACCAAAAGTTAACATTATAATACTATTAAAATTCACTAAAACTTGGATTCTCTTGGATGTTAATTTGCTTTTTTTTTTCAAGTTGGTTATCCTTTAACTTTCACACAGTTATTCAGATGACGAGCAACAACTCCGGAATGTTGATCCCATCAACATGGTAGAATCGGTAGCCACCAAAGAGCTACTCAAGAAGTCCATGGATATGTTTGGTATGCAGATTGCAATTGTGATTAACAATGCCCCTGAACTATGATCTCCATATAGTGACATCCCTAATATATTTCCAAATTTGTGTGAGAAGGTATGTGTCTAACTAAATTGGATATTGTATCTTAAAAGACAAGTTAGATCTATGTGCACTGATATATTTTTTCACAATGCAGGAAATCCTAGTAATGTAGCATTATGATACATTGGTGAAAATGTCAACATCTTGGTCATGACAAGAATGATGAAGAGGACATTATCTTGGTCAGTATATTTAGCATGTGTCACATTTCTATGACAAAGGAATACATAAGTGAGCCTTCCACATTCTCCTTTCATAGTCGATTTCACTATTAATATTGCCATATTTGTTTCTTATTTGGGTATCAATTTTTGAAAGAGGTGTATTTTCATTTGTGGTGGTAATTCAATATGTATAGAGAACATTAGTTCGCCAAAGGTGACTAAATGCAACAGAAAATAGCTTAAATTCCCATGTTCTTGACTTGGAGTAGAAGCCTACCAAACATATGTAATGATGATTACAGTAAAAAAATACGTTGGTAGTTCTAGAAGGATTGATATTGGAAGAAATATAGAGTTTATGTATTCTATTTTTAACCAATATATATATGTTTAAGTCGAGTCAAGCTTGATCAATTCAACTAAAAGCTTAATGGGTCCTCTATTCAACCACTTGTGTTACATTCTTTATGAAACATGATGTGCTAGGTGGATATGTTTTTAGTAGCACCAACATGGTGGAAAAATAACCTTCATACTCAATCTTCATATCTTGAATTATACTTTAAGAGCATCCATCTCAACTTCAGTTAAATTTAATCCCTTTGCTTGAGCAATCTGCAAGACAAATAGGTCCCCTCAAATGTTAGTTGTGAAAGGACATCAAAGGTTAGTAGTTTTGGATGCCATTAAGGTAGTGATTCCTGAGTCAATCCTAAATTTGCAGCCACACTGATCTTGTTATCATCTAGAAAAATGGAATTCACATTAGTTTTTGTGTAACCCTCAACAGGTGGTGTCCAATAGGTGGACAACTGGGTAGATATGGAGCAGCCTTAGCTCTGTTCTAAATCTGACCCTCTAAGTAGTCGTGCACCCAATGTTGCAGCATGTGTATTGTGATGAGTGTTAGACAGTCCTTCTATGAAGATCGTTGCATTCTTGTTGATCCCCAAAGAAAGGGAATTGGTTGCATAGGAGATAACAATGCATGCATCACATTTTATAATGATATCTAGCTCATCAACGATGTATAGTTAGAGGAAGGGGCACCACTGAGGATAGTTTTTATAGGGGAGTAGGACCAAATTGTTGAAGCGTGTGCACATTGTGGTAGGGCATGGGATGTGGTCTCTGACTTCTTATTGCATATGGTGCATAACTCCAAATGATATGAATGTATGGCATTTAGATTACTCTTCGTGGGCATTTGGTTGGAGAAAATTTTCCATAAAAAATATCTTAACTCCGGATGAAGGGTGGATTAACAAATGGGGTTCTCGAGATCACCTTAGAGGGTGTTATTTAGGCCTAGGAAGTCACTTCCATGCCTAGTAAACGACATCTAGTAGCCTGAGTTTACTATGAACTTGCCATCCATGGTAGGGTACCATACATGGAAGAGGGACTAGATAAGAAAATGGGGTTTTAAGGATATCTTTTTTCTGGTCTTGTATGATGATAGTAGCCAAAAAGTTTTGGTTTCATCCACAACTACATTACTGTAGGGAGACATGTCCACTTTCTCAGACTCAACTTCTTCTATCTGTGGGTTTTTTCATTCACAATGTAGATCCAAGTCTTCCATCTTGTACTCATTTTCGACAATGTACATCAGCACCAATGAAATGTATGTGTTCCATAAAAATAATCTATTGGTCTTATAAGTTGAGTTAATTATGAGTAACATGATTTTGATTAACTATAATTTTTTTTTACCACCACAAAGGATTTTTAAACCTCTATAGTGGATTATGGACCACATACATGGAGGTCCTCTAAATTTGTAATAAGAAATCAGAGCCTCAAAGTCAAATGGGTTTCATGATGAGCCTGCACCTCAAAGTCAAAGGGGTTTCAGTTCTAACTAAATATTTGTGATCTAAAAATTTAATTAGTGCAACCGAGACTTTAGAGTCAATGAGATTTCATATGAGACTTTTCATGCTAAGGGGATGATTCCATGGGCTTCATTGTGGTTGAAACAGAAACTGGTATCAACGAGGAAGAAAATGGTTTTTTTATTTTATTTTGTACATAACAAAGATGATACAACCAATGCCTCTGTTTGAAAAGAATCAGTCTGAATAAGTCAAAAGAAAAGGTACAAGAATGTAACAAGGCTAACTCAACAATGGGTTGGTTTATGCACACATGATTTACCTTACTTTTTCATCTTGTTTTAGGTGAGAATTCACTAAAAAATTCACAATAAAAGTTCCCATGGACTCCAAAGGGTCTTAAGATAGAGGCAACATTCATTTTGAAGTTTTACATTGAAAACTAAGATTCTTTTAAGTTTGTTTGCTGACCTTGTTTCTTTGTATTACACAGGTAATTTTATTCTAATGTCCACAGACTAGAATACAACTTTAGATATCTACTTGTGACGTTGCACTACACTACTAGTTGGGTTCTGACGTAGCCCGAGCCTGAGCAGCTACTTAATATATATTGGACATTGGGAGAGAACTACAATGAGAAGGTTTTGACTTCAATAATTCATGAAACCTTGAAGGCTGTCGTTGCACAATATAATGCAAGTCATCTAATCATACACAGAGATTCTGTGAGTAGAGAAATACAACAACTACTGAATGAAAGAGAATCTAGCCTCAACATCACACTAGATGATGACTCGATTATAACTTTGAATTTGGCAAGGAATTCATAGCTGCCATTGAAGCTAAACAGGTTGCCACTCAAGAGACTAAGAGAGATAAGTTTTCTGTAGAAAAAGATAAACAAGACAAAAAGAGTGCCATCATTAGAGCGTAGGGAGAAGCTAAGGGTTCACAGATGATTGGCCAAGAAATTTCCAACAATCCTACATTTATCACTATGAGAAAGATTGAGGCATCTAGGGAAATTTCTCATACAATCAGCAATCCATCAAATAAGGTGTTCTTGGATGCTAAAGATCTGTTGTTGAACCCACACTTGGAGATCAACACAAAGAAGTGATTCTTCTAAAGTTCAACTATTGAGTAGTATCTCTTGTTTACTCATGTCAAATCACTCTTTAGGGTTTATATCCTTTATTTTTTAGCTTTTACTTTATCATTGTTGGTTGGGGTTCTTTACTCATTTCTCATTTCATTGTGGTTATCTCAAAGCAATTAAGGCATGCATTTTCTCATTTATAATTAAGAAGTTTAACTAATCAAGGATCAACAGTCAAAACTTGTTGACAGTGGTTGTCAATTATAATATTGCATCATTGATGTACTGACATGAATGACCACAATGACTATGTTGAGGATCAAATGTGTCAAGCTTTGAATCACCTGGATTAGACCTACAATCAGCAAGGATCAGGGTGCCTAGAGAACACCTAGTTGTGGCTTGAAGGGGAGGCTGCGATCCTAGGCACGAGGAAGAACAGAGTTCACCAGGACACAGGACAGTAGCATGAGGAGAACAAATATGAGGAGCAGAGGATCAATGTACTCGAGGGAGGACTCCTGGACACCAATCACTAGCCAGCCAATGAGAACAAGTAACAATCGATGCCTCCGACGATCCACTGACGCCTCTGACGATCCATAGTGGATCCAAGGGATGTGGGATGGCGGTAGGGCGCGTGATGGGATGTGGCATAGAATGGGTCTGAATGGGGAGAAATTGATCGAGACTCTAGATCACTTTGTTGGCTGGGAAAGAAGATAAGAGTGTGGGAGAGGGGCGGGAGAAGAATTAGCACTGAAATTTCCAGACACTAAATTTGGGGTTTTTAGTCTAATATGTGAATATGTTACAACTCTTGGCTACATAAACCTTTTTACAATTGAAATTTCGAAGGGGAAAATGTAGCTAGGTAATTATATGAATTGACTACATTTTATTCTTTATACTTTTAATTTTGTAATTAAAACAACATTGGCTATACATCAATTAGATGTAATTTAAATAAATGTAGCTAGAATATCATTTTTTTGTAGTGTAGAAAATGTGCTTAGGGTGGCATATATCTCACAATGGTTGAGCCTTTGCCTTCTTTTTCTGATTTCTTGAATTATAAGATGGAAACAAAATCATATGTTATACATGTTCTTCATATTCCTTTATAGGATATAATTTGATCTACTATTTAGTGGTAGCTGCCTAGTCTTGTTTAATATTCTTCATCTGTTAAGTACATATCATTTAACTAAATTTTCTCTACTTGGTTAGTAAGATACTTACTTCTTAGCTTATCTCAGCTTTAAATAGATATTGGAGGAGAGTTATATCTCTCTCTGGGATGTTTGGTCTCACCCTGTGGGTTTCCACATCTTTTAGGTGATCGATCATAAGGAAGTAGAGATCATGTTGTTGGTGTTGAGTAGTAAGAGAACCAGTAGTTGTTGTTGGATATGCTTCTTGTGTATAGAAGTAGAGTCCTATGTGTCATCCTTGCACACATAGGTCCTTGGGAAAGTTTTTGTTGTATGTATCGGTGCAATGTTTTGGGATTATGTCATAGTTGTATAGAGATGGCATATATGTATATGGATAGGTTACCTGGTGTGATAGGATGTGTCTTGAGAGCTAGTGAATAGTATCTTGTATAATGTTTGGACAGGTGATATGCAATACAGGTGGCTTTTATGGAACCATGTGAAATATGTTGCAACTCTTATGGTTATATGAAATTGGTTTTAATTTCATGTGTTTTATGGTAACCTAGATATTTAGTTTTAATTCCATAGTTTGGTTTTGAGTTATCTCACTTGTTGTGGCACACATCATTATAGTTATAGAGTATATTTGTCCAACTTCAACTTGCCTAACTCCAACTCTATGTATACAATATAAGGCATGATGTTGACATTAGATACTATATCAAGAAATGAGTGTTCAATGAAGTGGTTAGCAATGCAGTGAGGAATTAGAGGGATCCTAGAATTGTTCCTTTTTTGGGGGAAAGGGTGGTAAATATGGATCTCACTTGCTCCATCAAATAGGTTGTCATACAAAACCTCCACATTTTCTTTATTTTTAAGCTACACACATCCTTTAAGAATTTGGCATGAGTTTGAATTTTCTTGATGGTGTCAAGCAATGGATCTTGAGCTTCACTTGTCTAAAAATATAAAGATTGTCAACATTGAGTTTCTACCTCATTTTGATGGAGGAATCTTACAATGCATTCTTCAATGGATCTCACTTCCCTTGCTTTAATTGAATCAACTTGAGGACCTTGTACCATCACACCATGTTCTTTTGATGTTTTGGGTGAAGCTCTTGGTAACAGACCATTAATAGAAGATGGATCACCTGGTATTGCAAACTCAAAAGAGTGTGGTCCAGTAGAATTTTTAGTATCATATCATCATCAAAATACCTTTTTCAAAGAACATCAACATGCCCTTGAAAAATTTGCTTCTTGTCCCTTTTGGGCTGATCAAGTAGCTTGCCAGTTCTCATGATAGTCACCATATTCCATTGACCATCTAGAAGGGACATTACAATGTTTGTGGTGGTGGTGGTCTAGGTGTTGTTTGTGGTGGGATGGGTGTTGGAGGATGTATGACTATTGTGCTAGTTGATGTTGTTGAGGAAGTGTTGGCAAGGAGTGGTATGGTTGTTGTGGTGGAGGGCATCGATAGTGGAACTGGTATGCTTTGTCCATGTTTTACTTGCATGGGTGGTGTACCAAAGGAGCCTTGAGGGTCCACTACTTTTCAACTTTCAATTTTTAGGTTCAATAGTGTTTTGGAGGAAGCATACCTACCTCTCAGTGAGCACATGTCAAGGCTAGTTGATATAGCTTTTGTTGAAGTATGTCTATGCTTTGTCCATGTGTGGAAACATATTTCTTAACCTCATCAATGCTTCCCAATCTTACAAGAACTTCACTCTTAAATCATGAATTATATATTTAGCCTTGATTTGGCCTTAGCTTCTATCTCACATCATCTATTATTGTTTCCATTAAAAGTTTTTGTAATGCATCCATGTGGGTATATAGGAGTTTTACATGGTTTCCATAGGATTACATAGCTTTGAAATCCTCTTTAATGGCATTGATAGATTGCACATAGTGGGTTGAAGTGCCACCCACATGATTCTTCATTAACTTCATCATATCCTCAAGAATCTTCAACATTTGTAGGTTGGCTTCACTTAGAGAGGGGAGTGGGGGAGTAGATATAGAAGAACCAATGTTTCTATCATAATCAGTTGTAACACTTGAGGAATTATGTTTGGCGTTCTCCCCTAAATGCTTAAAGAGAGGCCGTGACTCTTTAGGAGGCTTTACCTTAAAAGTACCACCATAAGATGAATCTACTACTATATGCATGACTTGTAAAATTACAGAGTAAAGAATTGAAAAAGCCTTCACAACCGTAACTCATGATGAGGGCTATCCCTTAGAAGCTTTTGGGACCTTACCAATCACTCATAGAATTTTTCATGACACATTTTACTAAAAGATGTGATTTTCCTTCTCACTACATAAGCTTAGATAATGGATAAAACTTCTTAAGAAATTCATTTTTATTGCACCCAATATCATCACCTTAATCTTTTTGGAATACCATTCTTTGGCCTTATCCTTTAATGAAAATGGAAAGTGTGTAAGGCAAACAAAGTCATTAATTGTGGTGGAAGTGTGTAAGATAGACCACATCTCCAAGAAGGTGTCAATATGCTTACAAGGGTTTTCATTTTATAATCCATATAAGTTGGGAAGAATTCCCACAAGAGCTAGAAGAATAGAGAATGGTTGTTTTGAAATTTTCTCCACTCTTGTATTAATTGGAGATGTGTGTTTCCTGGTGTGAAATAATCATGAAGTGGATTTGGTGCAAGGTGATTTGTTGGGCCCTCTTTGTGCATTTCTTCATTGTATCCAATGTCTTCCTCTTCTATGTAAATGACACACCAATCCTTAGCCTTCTTTTCCCAATATATTTATCCTCAAAGAATGGATCTATAGATAAAGAGTTGTGTTCGAACTTGCATTGTCACCCACACATGGCACAACCAAGCAAACAAAAGCAAATTAGGAATCAAAAATGTAAAAGTAACACAAAGAATAAATAATAGCAAGGTGGCGGCTTCTAGAGAAAAACTATCTAGGTCCTGAAAGCCACTCTCTACCAACATCTCTAGAGATGTGCCTCAGGGTACATTGGGATCACAAATATATTTGTAATACCCTAATAGACACACTCTTAAATAAATAAAACTATTCTACAAGCACACATGGTTCAGATTATAACATAGAGAGCATGCAAGTTAGGTGTGAATCCATAAGGAAGGGGGTAGGGAAGCTAGCTAGGTTGTTTCTTTAGGTTTCTATTGAGGAGGTCAGGTGTAACATACTGAAACTCAGGGTCTTCCCTACAATTTACCCACTTTTGAGCTTTTCTTGGCCTTGTACTCCATTTGGACCTTTTCCATAAATTTCCCATCCTTTTTAATCTTTTGGACTTTTTGTGCAATTTGAGCACAATTTGATGTTGAAATCACTATTTACCCTCATTTATGATAATGGAGGGGTGTTTGCACAAATAACCCAATTTAGGGGATAAGTGAGGGTTAATAATGTAATTTGGCCATTAATGATGGAAATAAGTAGATAATATTAATTTGGAGTTTTTTGGATAAATATATTAATAATAATAAGCATTTGAATTAATTATGAGTATATTAACCTCTTTACTTTCTCTCTCCTCCAATTTGATGATAAATGTGTGAAAATATATTTAAAGGATGATATTTTGCTCTTAATACTCATATATAGTTATCACCTCGAATTTGACTCACTAATTGCATTAACATAGTTATTTCAGTATAATGCACACCTTTTAATGTGTTAAAATACACTTTAATGAACAATATATTAATTAAGGGCCTTATTGGATATAAATGTGAGATATAATTATATAGCATCATTCTAAATGTTAATATGAGCATGTGGTCCAGATTTGGTGTCATTTGGACTTCATTTGATCCTTCAAATCCATTTTGTAAGCTTTTAATAAAGTATGACTTTGGGATTTAATCGATTTCATTTATATCGATTGGCAACGCTATTGTTCGGTTATTTTTTTAGCTGTCACACGTTACAGCTTGTATTTCGGTCACACACATGCAATCACAACCGTCCATCTTAGATCCAACGCGTGTGGAGTCATCTCCTTCCTCCGGCCGTCGAGCTGCACCCGGCCCCTGAGCTCCTCGGGCTCGTTCTCTCTCCCCTCTCACCCGTTTCGAGTGATTCTTGTTGCATTGAGTCCGTCTCGTCGAGATGCTTCATTTGAACGCTTACTTGTCGCTTGCCTCTCCAAAAACAAAAAACGCTCAATCGGGGCCTCCACCTCTTCCCTGCCGTGAAGTTGCAGAAGGTGCTAGACACCTCCTCACGCCTATATAAGGCTATGGGAATGACCTTCGGGCTGCCGCCTTTCTTCCTCATCCTCTAATTTCTTCACACCCTGCCCCGACGACCCTGACCTACTCGAAGTACCCTGCCGGAAATGGCGAGCCGGTGCCACCTGCCCCGACCACCTTGGGTCAATTACCTTTAGGGTAAGCATCCTTGACCCTCGTTCTTTCTTTCCGCTTGATCGCTTTGGCTCGCGACGCCCCCGGTCGCTGTGTCGTGTAACTCACCGAAGAAGGTCCGCCGCTGCCACCTGTTTTAGAGCTTCTTAGCTCCTCCGACCTCACCGCAACCCGCTTTGACCTCGCCTCGTGTCCGCGAGCGTGTTGGTGGCCTAACAGGGGCCGCTTTCCCCTGGTTTTCGGTGATCTTGATCGCTGGTCCTCTTCCTCTGTTCTTGTCACTCGACAGAGTCACCTCGGAGCTCATGAGCACTGCGAGTCCCGAACCTGGGATCGATGAGATCGTCGAGCGATGGGGAGGTCAGTGACGTCCTCGGTTTGTATCGGTAGCCTATGCTCCGCGATCTCGGCTGTGGAGTCGAACTCCAGCATCAGCGGGTCACCATGGATACAGGATGGGGCATACCTGGTCTGGCAATGACCAAGGTGCCCACTCCCTTGCAAATGGAGGATTTATTCCACAGGGGCAGTACCGACTTTTCACAAAGGGTTTTTGATTCCTCGCTGTAACGATTGTTATGATCATATGACCAAAATGCCCTCGTCAATTTAATTGATTTGATTTAACAAGAAAGGGTAGTTTAGTCATTTCTCCTGTTATTTACATCGATTTATATTTCGATTTAAATACCTGTCACACTATGGTTTTCCTGATATCTGATTGGTCAGATTTACTTAATTCATAGTAAATCGATCCATTGTCAGAAAAATACGAATAAATAGTCGATGGAAAGGATTTTTAATGTAGAATCCGAATTTCCAGTTTTTGACCCCTGATTTGTATTCCTTTTTCGAAGTTTGTTTTGAATGCCTTTTTAAATATATAAAATGTTCTAAAATACCTAATTAACTCATTTTAACTCCAAATGAGGAAATAAAATATGTTTTAATATTCAGGAGAATATGACTAATCTTTTGGGCTTGGTTTTAAACCCTAATTCGTGGTTTTATAAAATTAGGGGTTTTCCATATGAATTATGTCTTTATATATTAATTCATGTGTAATGTTCATAACTAGGGATTTTGGTTTGGATGCAATCAACTTGATGAATGTTTTGGTAAATAATAAATACAGGTATGTGCATCCTATTCTAGTATGTGGACTCTATTCATATATGTGATGATAAATGTGCAATACACCTACTCTCAGTTGGGCTTTTATCCAACCCCAATCATTATTGTGCTAGCCTTGTAAACCTTCTAATTACATTTATTGGCTCTTTACTTATTTTATGCCATTGTGGCTCATTCACTTGAATCATGCTACTACATATGTTGCCTCCTTTACTTGGAAATGTTGTAATCTTGCTATTGCCTATGTTGGCTTATCCTTTGAAATATTTGGAACATTGTATAATGTTGATGCTTGTTGACTCTTTTACTTCTTGGAACTCTTGGATATGGTTGTGACCTATGATGGTCTTGTTATTTATTTATTTGGGTTTTACTCCCAATGCTATCTTGTTACTTTTCACTAAACTGCCAACTGAACTATTTAAGCATGATGTATTATAGGCCAAATGACAATGTAGTGTACATGAGTACAAACCACCCACAGGGCACTGAGGTTTTAGTCCTCCTGCCGGGCACTGGGGTTTTAGTCCCCCTGCCCCTTTATATATATTTTTGAGGTTTGGGATGTTATTTCCCCTCTCCTCCTGGTTGAGGTCCGGTAGGTGCCTCACCCTACATTGAGATGAGTTTGTGTCTTAATATATTCATGCTATGTGATTGTTATTGTGGTGATTGTATATGGCAGTTCTCTTATTCTCATTTGATTATCTATCTCATTCTCTTAAACTCTTGTAACATAGAGAATCCTTTATTATGCTATGTTGTTGATTATTCCTTATCCTTTTATCTCTCTCTTGCTGGATTATCCCAACCATCCAGGATAGGAATCAGAGTGCGCATGGAAGCTTGGTGAACCCAAGGCTTAGGACAAGAAAGATGAAGAACATATAGTATATGATCATAGTTGCTTTTATGTTTTAAGTGGTTTGTTTGGAGACAATGTTGTATTAGTTAAGTCTTCCTCTACCTAGATCCTTGTAGTTGCTTGTATAAAGTTGTACTCCCATTTGGGAAAATTTTATAATGTACTCTTTATACATTTTGAATAATGTCAAGATTTAATTCTTCCGCTGCCACACTTTTGGTGATTTGTTTATCATGTTGAATAGTAGAGACTTGGTCTTTACAACATGGTATCAGAAAGGGTCAGAGCTTGGGGGCTGGCAATATTTTCCTCCGCCCCACTAGCTTGGTCATGAGGAGTCCTGAGCTCATATGACCTGGCCGGGCCTGATCTGAAACGGACAACTCAAAATAGTCTACCCTTAGACATATTACCTTATTGTTGAGTAACCTTTATAACTCTTATATGATGATTTGATTTCTTTTCTCAAACAAAAATCATCTTGTAATCCCTAAGTATCTTATATGAGCCTTAGATTTCCATGTTTAAGGTTTAGTGAACCCTATGCTATACCTTGAGTTCGAAGATAGATTTTAGTAAGACTTTTAATGTTGGATCTTATACCCTTAAAATAGTTTGACTTAGTCACCCTTTGAGTGGAAAGGTAGTGTTAGTACCTTGATAGGTTTTGGAGTTGTTGATTTCGAGGATGAAATCCTCTTTAAGGGGGTTGGAGTCCCTCAATGACTTGAAATCAAGAAACTCTAACTCCTTAGATATGGGATTAGTGAGCTTATATGTTTAGTGTTGAACAAACCTAATATGCTTGTAATTCATGTTGTTTGATAATAAACAAATGGATAAGTCACATAATCCTTATGCTTGAACCTTAATATATTCTTGATCCACATAATCATTAATTATTCATATGTGCATATACATAGTTTGGATTAAGTCACCCTAATGGTAAAATGTGTATGGTAAAATACACCCTAAGGATGCTTTAGCATGTAGTGCTCATGTTGACCTAAACCCTAATATGTAATCATCTAGCCTTGACAACATATGCATATATATACCCTTAATGTCTTTCATGATACATTAATGACATTAGGTGTCATCATCACATAATATACCTTAATGCATGTAAATGGATTTTAGTCACTAAGTTACCAATATATATATAAGGTACATCACCTTGTTCTCTAATGAACACCTCATCATAATTTGATATATGAATTAATTCATTAATATTTAATGTGTTACATCATATTCACTAAAATGCATATAATGACTCAAATATGATAATGAATAATCAGACTCACATAAATATTCATAAATGCCTAATGTGAATTAAAATATGTATAATTTATAATATGTAGTGTAATGGACGAAAATGATTATTGATGTCATTAAAATGATTATGAAAGATGATATGAAAATGTGCGATATGAATATTATTTGGAATTATAATAGGCTTAATAACTTGTTGGATAATATTAACCTTTTCTACAAAATAATTTGTGATAATTCTACATGATAGTTTTAAGAGGATAATGGAAAATGAATTCATGTTATTAAGGTTTTAACCTAATATATTAATTGATGTTGACATAGGCTTAGTAAACCCTAATTGTGCTTAAAACCCTTGATGAGGGAAATACAAATGATATAATAATGAGATGTAATTGTTTTGAATAAAATGTGGCACAAGTGATAGTATAATATATATCATACCTCTTCATTATGTAGATTATATTAATGAGGCAAAAATGTTAGTTTAAGTTTAATAAAAGGCTATAGGTGTTGTGGAAACCTTAGTAACACCTGAATTATATAGATTTTGTGTTGTACCCTAGATTAGGGGTTATAGCCTAGTGTTTAAGGTTGGGTTGTTGCACACTCACCCTCTCTTTCCTCTTGTTGTGATTTCGAGGACGAAATCCTCTTTAAGGGGTGGTGTGCTGTAACATACTGAAACTCAGGGTCTTCCCTGCAATTTACCCACTTTTGAGCTTTTCTTGGCCTTGTAGTCCATTTGGACCTTTTCCATAAATTTCCCATCCTTTTTAATCATTTTTGGACTTTTTGTGCAATTTGAGCACAATTTGATGTTGAAATCACTATTTACCCTCATTTATGATAATGGAGGGGTGTTTGCACAAATAACCCAATTTAGGGGATAAGTGAGGGTTAATAATGTAATTTGGCCATTAATGATGGAAATAAGTAGATAATATTAATTTGGAGTTTTTTGGATAAATATTTTAATAATAATAAGCATTTGAATTAATTATGAGTATATTAACCTCTTTACTTTCTCTCTCCTCCAATTTGATGATAAATGTGTGAAAATATATTTAAAGGATGATATTTTGCTCTTAATACTCATATATAGTTATCACCTCGAATTTGACTCACTAATTGCATTAATATAGTTATTTCAGTATAATGCACACCTTTTAATGTGTTAAAATACACTTTAATGAACAATATATTAATTAAGGGCCTTATTGGATATAAATGTGAGATTAAATTATATAGCATCGTTCTAAATGTTAATATGAGCATGTGGTCCAAATTTGGTGTCATTTGGACTTCATTTGACCCTTCAAATCCATTTTGTAAGCTTTTAATAAAGTATGACTTTCAGATTTAATCGATTTCATTTATATCGATTGGCAACGCTATTGTTCGGTTATTTTTTTAGCTGTCACACGTTACAGCTTGTATTTCGGTCACACACATGCAATCACATCCGTCCATCTTAGATCCAACGCGTGTGGAGTCATCTCCTTCCTCCGGCCGTCGAGCTGCACCCGGCCCCTGAGCTCCTCGGGCTCGTTCTCTCTCCCCTCTCACCCGTTTCGAGCGATTCTTGTTGCATTGAGTCCGTCTTGTCGAGACACTTCATTTGAACACTTGTCGCTTGCCTCTCCAAAAACAAGAAACTCCCAATCGGGGCCTCCACCTCTTCCCTGTCGTGAAGTTGCAGAAGGTGCTAGACACCTCCTCACGCCTATATAAGGCTATGGGAATGACCTTCGGGCCGCCGCCTTTCTTCCTCATCCTCTAATTTCTTCACACCCTGCCCCGATGGCCCTGACCTACTCGAAGTACCCCGCCGGCAATGGCGAGCCGGTGCCACCTGCCCCGACCACCTTGGGTCAATTACCTTTAGGGTAAGCATCCTTGACCCTCGTTCTTTCTTTTCGCTTGATCGCTTTGGCTCGCGACGCCCCCGGTCGCTGTGTCCTGTAACTCACCGAAGAAGGTCCGCCACCGCCACCTGTTTTAGAGCTTCTGATCTCCTCCGACCTCACCACAACCCGCTTTGACCTCGCCTCGTGTCCGCGAGCGTGTTGGTGGCCTAACAGGGGCCGCTTTCCCCTAGTTTTCGGTGATCTTGATCGCTGGTCCTCTTCCTCTGTTCTTGTCACTCGACGGAGTCCCCTCGGAGCTCATGAGCACTGTGAGTCCCGAACCTGGGCTCGATGAGATCGTCGAGCGATGGGGAGGTCAGTGACGTCCTCAGTTTGTATCGGTAGCCTATGCTCCGCGATCTCGGCTGTGGAGTCGAACTCCAGCATCAGCGGGTCGCCATGGATACAGGATGGGACATACCTGGTCTGGCAATGACCAAGGTGCCCACTCCCTTGCAAATGGAGGATTTATTCCACAGGGGCAGTACCGACTTTTCACAAAGGGTTTTTGATTCCTTGCTGTAACGATTGTTATGATCATATGACCAAAATGGCCTCATCAATTTAATTGATTTGATTTAACAAGCAAGGGTAGTTTAGTCATTTCTCCTGTTATTTACATCGATTTGTATTTCGATTTAAATACCTGTCACGCTATGGTTTTCCTGATATCTGATTGGTCAGATATACTTAATTCATAGTAAATCGATCCATTGTCAGAAAAATACGAATAAATAGTCGATGGAAAGGATTTTTAATGTAGAATCCGAATTTCCAGTTTTTGACCCCTGATTTGTATTCCTTTTTCGAAGTTTGTTTTGAATGCCTTTTTTAAATATATAAAATGTTCTAAAATACCTAATTAACTCATTTTAACTCCAAATGAGGAAATAAAATATGTTTTAATATTCAGGAGAATATGACTAATCTTTTGGGCTTGGTTTTAAACCCTAATTCGTGGTTTTATAAAATTAGGGGTTTTCCATATGAATTATGTCTTTATATATTAATTCATGTGTAATGTTCATAACTAGGGATTTTGGTTTGGATGCAATCAACTTGATGAATGTTTTGGTAAATAATAAATACAGGTATGTGCATCCTATTCTAGTATGTGGACTCTATTCATATATGTGATGATAAATGTGCAATACACCTACTCTCAGTTGGGATTTTATCCAACCCCAATCATTATTGTGCTAGCCTTGTAAACCTTCTAATTACATTTATTGGCTCTTTACTTATTTTATGCCATTGTGGCTCATTCACTTGAATCATGCTACTACATATGTTGCCTCCTTTACTTGGAAATGTTGTAATCTTGCTATTGCCTATGTTGTCTTATCCTTTTGAAATATTTGGAACATTGTATAATGTTGATGCTTGTTGACTCTTTTACTTCTTGGAACTCTTGGATATGGTTGTGACCTATGATGGTCTTGTTATTTATTTATTTGGGTTTTACTCCCAATGCTATCTTGTTACTTTTCACTATACTGCCAAGTGAACTATTTAAGCATGATGTATTTTAGGCCAAATGACAATGTAGTGTACATGAGTACAAACCACCCACAGGGCACTAAGGTTTTAGTCCTCCTGCCGGGCACTGGGGTTTTAGTCCCCCTGCCCCTTTATATATATTTTTGAGGTTTGGGATGTTATTTCCCCTCTCCTCCTGGTTGAGGTCCGGTAGGTGCCTCACCCTACATTGAGATGAGTTTGTGTCTTAATATATTCATGCTATGTGATTGTTATTGTGGTGATTGTATATGGCAGTTCTCTTATTCTCATTTGATTATCTATCTCATTCTCTTAAACTCTTGTAACATAGAGAATCCTTTATTATGCTATGTTGTTGATTATTCCTTATCCAATACTTTATTTTTAACACATACCTTTTATCTCTCTCTTGTTGGATGATCCCAACCATCCAGGATAGGAATCAGAGTGCGCATGGAAGCTTGGTGAACCCAAGGCTTAGGACAAGAAAGATGAAGAATATACAATATATGATCATAGTTGCTTTTATGTTTTAAGTGGTTTGTTTGGAGACAATGTTGTATTAGTTAAGTCTTCCTCTACCTAGATCCTTGTAGTTGCTTGTATAAAGTTGTACTCCCATTTGGGAAAATTTTATAATGTACTCTTTATACATTTTGAATAATGTCAAGATTTAATTCTTGTGCTGCCACACTTTTGGTGATTTGTTTATCATGTTGAATAGTAGAGACTTGGTCTTTACATCAGGTTTCTTAGGGTTTGATTGCATGGATTGATTACATTAATATGAAAAAACAAGAAAAGAAAGTAATAATCAAATATAAGTTAACATTGGTATATCAATGTTATTCAACTAAACACTAAATTTAAATAATCCCTGACAATAAATAGAACAACAAAGAACAATTGGTTAAGTTACACTAGAAATTATACTAAGGATGTAACCAAGAACTGCACTATAAATTTGACTTGGGAAACCTAATACTATAAACTAAACATGTACTACTTACTCTAGAAAAAACTAGTTAGCATGCAAATGGAAAGAAAGCTAAGCAAACAAAGACAATTGACTAAAATGAGGGAAAACTAGGGTAAGAAAGTAGATGGGGGAGTGGACTGTTTGGGGGAATATGTAACAATTAACCATGTAGAGGGTTCTATTCATGCATGAACTACGCACGAATAGTTATCAAACCAAACAACAAGGATCCATGTAGAGCATGCATCCTATTCTATTAGTTGACCATTATCAGGTGATGCATAGGGGAATTAGCCCCTATCACTCACCATCAACCCTTACAAAGCTCTATTTACTAAAGAATGGGTAGGCATAGATCTATATTTTCCAAGTCTAGGTTTCTAAACATGGTCTTTTGAATGCACTTAGAGGCATGGAATGGTATGGAGAGTAGAGGGAGGGTAATTCATCTCCCCAAGCTCCATATAACCACTAAGAAAAGTCTATGGAAGGGAACATCTAGTTACTTAGATCTCATACCTAGGATAGTGGGAATGCAGAGACTAAGAGGAGTTTCTCTAGAAATGGACCAAAATCATCCATTTTGCCTATTCCTTAGGTGGTTCCATAGCTCAAACAACCATAGAAAGAGGTACATAAGGAGCAGAAGTAATAAAATTGCATTAGATAACAAAATAAGAGTTTGATGGACAACTATTTCTGTACAACTTATCATAGTTACATATTTTCTCCCCCAAACAACCCATAAAGAAGCTTAGATACTCATGGTTAAACTAATAACAAAAAGACGAACATAAAGAAATTAAAGATTCCATCGAGTGTGGATGAAGGTGCTCCACTCTTTTCCTTCAGTAGATCTAAGGTTTTCCCCCCTCTTCCAAGGGTGTGAGTTAGCATGATAAATGGAATGGATATGTTGAAAACCCTCGAGAATTAGGATTTTGGGATGGAGAGTGGAAAAAAGTGAGGTGGAAGGAGTGGAGAGGTATGGTTGGTAACTATGGAGTCTTAGAGTATCTACCCTTAGATTTTGAGTCACCACTAGTGTGTATATAGTGGCCTAGGGTGTCTAGGGTTAAGTGGAGGAAAAATGGTAAATTAATATGTGGGAAGTAGTAGGGTTAGGTGGGAAAAACGGTCATAGTGGTAACTAAAAGCATTGTTGATGAAAGTGAGAATGTCCGTAGTGCATGGGAAGGGTCATGGTATGAAGGTAAAATTGTCAAATAAATTTTGGTTGGACTGATGTAGGGTAGAACGGACTTGGTTGCTACTGTGGTTGTGGAGGCTTGAAGGTGAAATGACTATGGTAGGTGTCGCAGACGTGGTGCTGGAGGTAGGAGAAGAATTTAGAGCACCATTGGTAGGGTTGTGTTGATGACCTGGAACCACGATCGTGGTGGTGAGAATATTTGTGGTAACTCAGTGTCATGTCATATCTTTAAACATGAACGATCATGTGATTTTCATGCTAGTAGCATTTTTCGCTAAGTACCATGGCTGTTTTGGGGGCTTTGGGTTGCACTTTGACCTTCTAAATAGACTTACATGGTTTTTATTGGTCACCTAAGGGTAGATTGGGGGTAGCTATTTTGGATATCTTGGGTTTCTGTATGGATTATGTTCTAAGATCCTCCTTGTACTCACCATTCCATCATTAAATGTCAAAGTGCCTATGAAAATATGCAAGAGTAAACATAAGTGCATCTGACATGAAAATATATTTATAGGGAAATAGCATGCATTATACATATCTTATTTAGAATAAGGGACAAAATAGAACAACATGTAGACCCAGAATAGGGATCAATCACCACCCCAAACTTAGTACATATTTCTACTGAAGTATAATCTAAATAAATACATGTTCCATTTAGTTTATAAATGAATTATAGATGCATTCAAGTGGATGATTATTTACCAAATAAGTTCAAAAGGATTCATATATATGATCCACTTCTCTTCTCTCCTCTTGACACATTCTAAAATTCAAATGAATTACAAAGCACAAAGACTTTCCACATAAAGTACTAAGACACGTGCAAGTGATAAATTATTCATGAAGCTTCAAGTAAATTGTTTAATATTTGGAATCTGCTACAAAAGATAGGGTTGTTGTTTCACTTTCATGTATTCAACTTTATTTGGAAACACATTTCACATGACCCATATGGCTATGTAAAAAGGGTAAAATGTGGTAGGCTTGATGTTACCTAGATCAATGGGTATGCAATTGGATGAAGATGGGTTATAGAAGAGATCAAGTGCTATTACACAGGAAAACACTTTTTTACTTTAGTTAGATGATGCTACATAGGAGCATCTTTTATTTGGTTCTTTCATTTTTCTTTTTCTTTTACTTTGGTGTATCTAAAGCATATGGTGGTAGTAATAAATCATGGAGGAGGAAATATTGGCCATCTGAAACTTCTAGGAGGGCGTCCAAGGCTTACTCTTATTTTCTTTTAGCATCTAAACAGGAGGAGGAGAAATAAGGTATGATGGAACAATGGTGGAGCAAGAGAAGGGTTATAAGATGTGGATGTTGACATAAGGATTTATGCATGCAAAGTATTCCAACCATCCCACACATTCAATTAGAAATACCATGAGGAATTAGCAATTGTGTTAAACAACATTCTTTTTACAAGACCTAAATAACCCTAAACATTTATGGCTTGGCTCAATTTCACATCAACAAATCACTCCAACAATTCACGAGAGAGATGGAAAAATGGTTTTGAAATCATTAGTCACAATCAAGTGCTAATCAGAGTGCAATTATCATTGGTCATTCAATTCAAGTTCTCAATCATCATAGGTAGAAATTAAGCTAGCCATGCTTTTTGAAAAAAAAATCATTTTTTGTAAAAGCTGGAAAAATGGTTCAAGTGCCCTTATCCACAACAAGACCTAATGTAGAAAATAGGAAATGACATAGATGCAAATTTTAACGCACAAGAGATTATCAAAATCTACATGCAATGCAAGTTGGATGGGTGGCATAGTGCAAAGTTCCAAAAAATTTAAAATTATGAATTGTTGCAAAGAAACACACTACATGGAATGATAGTGTGTAAGGTATAGAAAGAAAGTGTAGATGGACAACTATAATGGTTAGAGAGACTATTTGATCATATCATGAAAAAGTTAGAACAAGGGACATGTTGGTTACTGCCCTACCAGCCTAAGCTTTTAAATCGTATTGTCCTCAACATGTAAAGTAATGATCATAGAGTTGTGGTGGCTAGTCATCAAGGGATGATATATATATGTGGTGCTCAAGAGGTCGAGGTAGAACTAAAAGGCCTTTTATATGGAGAATGATAGTTTGGGACTGATGGCACCATGACTGTGGTGGATAGAACAGTGATGGTGGCTACATTTCTATAGAATTTTCTGTTCAGCTCACTTTTTCATTTCTTAAGTTTGATCCTTGTCTTGGATTTACCACTCCATGTATCATTATTTCATCTATGATTAGATTCTAAGATACATCACAAACATCAAACTATAAAATATGTTGTGTGTGTGTTTCTTGAAAGTAAAAATGAAACTAAAAAATTGGGTTTTGAGTAAAAGGATTCTCAAACAGTGATGGGTTGTCTCTGATGGTGTCCTAGTTTGGGTCTTAATCTTGTGTTACTCTGTCCCTTATTCTCGACAACATATGTATAATGCATGCTATTTTTCAAACAATTACCATTTCATGTCAAATGCACTTATGATTGTTCTTGTATGTTTTTGTAGGTACTTTGGTACTTAAGGATGGAAGGGAGAGAAGGATAATCTTAGGACATTTATAGACATAGAGAATCATAAGAGATACCTAAAGCTACTGCAAACTACTCTGATGTGACCAAGAAAAGAGTTGAAACAATGAGCACCATGTAAGTACATTTAGAAGATCAAAGTGCAAGCCAAAGTCAACAAAATGACTGTGGTACTTTGCATGGTCATGCTACCAACATAAAAATCACAAAGTTGATCAAGTTTATGAGCTACTCTTGGACACCCGACCAACACATCCATTCTCAATGCCAAGGTTGTTGTGCCAGGTAACTACAACAATCATGCCAATAGTGCACATTGACTCCTCTCCTACGTCCTCCACTATGGAACCTGCCACGATTGTTCTACCTTCAACCCACCATGCTTGTGTTTCCCACCAAAACCATGCTATGCTACTTCACTCAAACCCAAGTTTATATAACCTTTTCATCTTTTCACCATGACCTTTTCCATCCACCTCGACCATTTCCACATTCACCAACCACATCCATTTTACCCATCTAGCCCCAATTATCCCACCTATTCTCTTATAATGCTACCTAGACTTAAATCTAGACCCCTTAGGCCACTATATATAAATTAATGGTGTCTAGGAATCTACCGACAACTTCTCTAATCCTCCACAACCACTACCCCTCATTCTCCACTCATTTCAAATCATTTCCCTCCCAAAATGCTACTTTTCTATGGTTTTAAGCATATATCTTCCATTTTTCATGCCGTCCTACAACCTTGGAAGAGGTTGAACACATTGGAGCTTATAGAGGTGAAGAGTGATAGTTTATTTATCCATATGTGATGGAGTTTCTACCTTCTTTCCCTTTTATTATTGTAACTCGATTGACTATGAGTAGCTAAAATCCTTTGTTGGTTGTTTGGGGGAAAATTTATAGCTAGGATACCATGTTTACAGATAGTTGTGCATAAAATTCTCATTTTTTTATCTAATGCTATTTTATTACTTGTTATCCTTATTTACCTCTTTCTATGGTTGTTTGAGCTATGGAACCACCTAATTAATATGCAAAATGGATGCTTTTGGTCTCTTTGGTGAATAATCTCCCAAGTCCCAAGTTGAATCTTACCTAGTTTCTCCTCTTCCCTGATTGTCTAACCATTCCCCCAATTCTATGTATGATATCTAGGTAACTAGATGTGTTATTCCATATACACTAAGCGAAATGTCTTGCATAGTGGTAAGATGGAGCTAGTAGGAGATGAAATACCCTCCTTCTACTCCTTAGACCATTCCTTACCCCTGAGTGCATTACAAAGACCATGTCTAGAAACCTAGAATGAGGCAATCTAGATTCATGCCTACCAATTTCTTACTTAATGGATCCTTGCAAGGAGTAATGGTGAGTGATAGGGACTAGTTTTACTACACATTGTCATACCCTCCATAGCCAACTAATAGAATAGGATACACACTCTACATCAATCCTTATTGCTTGGTTTGCCAGGTAATCATTGGTAGTCTATATAGAATAGGATCCTACACATGGTTTATTGCTACATATCCCCCAACCAACCCTCTACCCAACTACTTTCTTAAACCCTAGTTTGCCTTCTTGGTAGTTAATTTCCTTTTCCTTCCTAACTAGTTTTCTTGTTCATTCTTATTGGTTCTTGATTAGAGTAAATAGTGCTAGTTGTGTTTCTTGTATTTTATTTTCTTGGATTCTTATTGTAGTTCAATATTACTTGCCTAATGCAAATGCTATATGAACTTAGTTAATTTTCATTTCTTTCTCTCTTTGTTATTAGTGATTAGTCTAACTTAGTTCAATTTCTCTCTTAGATAGTTTAGTTGAATATAATTTATAGAATATAATTAACTTAGGATTGGTTCCTATTTCCTTTGCTTGTTTTCTTGTTCACTCCGGTGTAACAAAAATCCTTGATGATACCCCATAAACCCTACCTCTTCACTTTGGAAACCTAAATAAGAAACGCTAGCCATCTATCTTACTCCACACCTCGTGGATCAACCCCTAACTTACGAGAAGTTTTATTTGTGTTAAGAGCATGTGTATTAGGGATTTTATAAATCTTTGTTATCCAAGTGTGACACAGGCACATTGATCTTTCTAGCACCTTTGTCGGGGAGTATCTTTTAGGACCTAGCAATTTATTATCTTTTGACTTCCTATAGTAGACCTCACCCTTGCTATTCTTTATTATGTTGTAATTACTTATATATGTGATTCCTAACTTGCCTCTATTTTCTTGGTTGTTCTTGTGCATGAGACAATCCATGTTTAGACACCACTCTTTACCTATTTATTCTTTCTTTGAGGATCCATAGATAGGGAGAGAAGGTGAAGGAACCAATGAATCATTCAAATATAGATCGATCCATGGAATATACATATCAGATGCACCTAGAGGGCCCACCTAATCCATCCACACCAAAACCATTACATGATTAATTCACTCTGGGTCATTAGACACTTCCATTGCTATAAGGGTGGAATAAATGTCGGGACAACTATTGTCCATTCTACCAGCCCTTGTAGGACTACTTCAAAATTTCTATGGCTAGAAAATGAGAATCCCTATAAGCATATACACACTTTCTCGGATGCCCAATCTACCTTATGCACTCCAACCACCATTGATGACTCCATTCACACTACACTTTTCCCCTTCTCGTTGAAGGATAAGGCCAATGAGTGTATTCCATGAAGACCAAGGTGATGAAATGGGTTGAAATGAAATATGAATTTCTTAGAAGTTTTATCCGTTAGACAAGCTTACCAAAATGAGGAGAAACATCACTTCTTATAGTCAATTGTGCCATGAGAAATTCCATGAGAGATGGAAATGTTTTCAAAAAATTCTAAGGGACTGTACTCATCATGAAGTACCACTATGGAAGTTGGTTCATTCCTTATACTCTAGAGTTTCACAAATGGGACAAACGGTATTAGCTTCATCTTTTGGTGGCACCTTCATGGAGAAGCCTCCTGAAGAATCTTGACCACTCTTTGAGCATTTGATGGAAAGTTCAAGACATTGAGCCTCAATTGTTGCAAGTGATTATGATAGAAATAGTGATGCTTCTACATCTACTCACCATCTCCCATTTCAAGTGAAATCAACTTGCAAATGATGTAGATTCTTGCAAATATAATGAAGTTGATGAAGAGTCAAGTGGGAGGCAACTCAAACCAATATGTGCAATCGATTTATGCCCTTGAAGTGGGGGTCAAATCTATGCAACCATGTGGGATCCACAACAATCATGGAGCCATGTCCAACTATTAAAGTTCTAAGTGGAGGAATCATCCAAATTTTTCATGGAAAAAACAAGGGACTAATGTGTCGGATCAGCCAAAGACAAATCAAGGCCAAAGATACAACTCGAGGTTTGAAAGTGAAGTTCTTGGAAGATTGAGAAGAAACAACGAGGTTAGAAAGATTCGAATGTACATGGACAAAGTATAGACATGCTTGGACAAATGCTAGATTAACTAGCCTTAAACTTCATCGTGGATCAGATATTAGACATGTTAGATACACATGAATGTAACACTTTAGTCATCATCAAAGTATGAACAATGTACAACTATTATGTCAACATTATTATTCACTAACATTTAAGCAATCATCATAAACTTTATGGGCCATACATGTACTATAGTGTAGCAATTGGTTCTTTTCCTTTGGCTAACTAAATTGGAGTTAGATCACTTCTACAAATCCTTGTTGCAGTCGTGATTTACTAGACTTCCTACTAGTCAAACCTTTTTGTTCAAAAGCTTCTCAGGGAGTCACTTGACTAAGTGTTTTGCATTTGATGTCATTCACTCTATTTTGAATGCTAGAAAAAACTATTTTTGAAACTAGACATCTAATGTGAAACAACATACTAAATATAGTTAAATTAGACCAATTTGAATAGTAAGTTCATATAAACGTCAAGATCCAATTACGTTATAGTTGTCTCACTAGAAAAGTTCCTGATTGAGATATAATTCTTGGTTAGTCAGTGTGTGAGCTTATCAATAAACACTGCTAATAGGTCTAAAAGATTGTAAAGGATAAATTGATGCTGATGAATATGCCAGGTCATAAGAAGTACATCAATCCTTAAATGATCTCCCTATGGATGGACATAACTCTCTTAGATATATAGACTACTACAAGCCTCATTGAAGTAACACCAGCTCATCTTCTTATGCTAGATTAGACTCCTAACTTGTGATGATTGACAGACATGCACGACTGTATGACTATCATTGCATTTTTTAGAAGCACGACTCTTTATCCCATGTTTGGCACATGATACAGTCTTGATTTTGGGTTGTCTTTTAGCGTCATGTATGTAATCCCGGTCCAAGTTGTCCAAGAAAGGTGTTTGGTTTGCAATCCCAATCCCCCTCTATTTTGGTATTATGTTATCCCGTTATCCATACCAAGTCAGACCCAATGGAGGTAGGATTTCATTTCCTGGTCCGAGTTAGGATGCAAAATAACAAATCCCTCTCCCTCACCCCTCTCTCTCCCCTCAACACCCTCTACCCTCTCCCTCTTCCTCTATTGGTATCATCTGCTCCCAAGGAGTCACTACGTCATCAATGAAATAAACACACACTTCTTCCCAAAGCTACGTGAATCAATGCTAGCTACCTCTCATAGGTCATGGAGGGTATCAATGGCAGCTACTGCTCCTAGCTCACGGAGGGAATCAATTAGATCTGCAACCACCATCCTATAAGGGCGGCTATGCATGTAACAACAAGGTAAGCCTGCTACTGCCATGTATTGTGCCATCTGTTTAAGGAGATTGATACCCTCTTCTTACCGTCGCCCTATCTTGTTGATGAACATGTCCAGTAGAAACCCTAGACTGGGAAATAGCTAGTCGACGAGCTTTATATTATTGCACTTCTTCCTTGAGTTGCTTCCCATCCAGTTCTACATCCTCCACCAGATCTTTGTTGAAGCTGTTGTTGCTGATCCTTGTTATTCAAAACTATGTTCCTTTGTGCAAAGGTGGATGACTTGCATTCCAATTACAATTATTCATTTCATTCATATTTTCATCTGGGGATTAAACTGATGCCAACTAAATTTTTTCTCCTTTTTGGCTTGTGCTACTTGATTCATGGTCATTCCCGATGTTGTGGATTCTCTCCAATATCTTCTCTCCTATCTGGACTCAGGTATTTGCAAGATTTTTGCTTATAAATTAGCATAAATGTTGTATTAATATGAACATTGTTATATGAGTTTGCATTGTAATTGAAATTTGGGCTTATGTCGACATGACTTTTTTCCAACCAAATTCTGACATGCTTGAACAAAATATACTTTTTGTGTAAGCCTAACATGACGTAATAGCCTTGCATGGAAATCGATTAGCTCTCTGTTACCATGACATACACAAATTCTTTAGTCTAGCTCATTTGTGTGGTTATGCTTATTGTTTTGTTTATAACACATGGTATATTATTTTTTTTGGAATAGGATATCCCTTTCTTGACCACATAACAAGGTCATCACAACACTTGTGATGAAACATGACCACAAGCATAAGCCTCCCTATAAACAATACTTCCAACTATACTTCCAAGTCATAGCAAGTCATACACAAAAAACAAATATAAGTAATCCTGATGCCCATTTTCGTCATGTAATTAGAAGTCAAAAGCTACTAGTGAGCAACTTTCCAATCATGAATCTGATAAAAAAAAATTAAATTCTTCAAACTTGTTTGTAATATTATCTCTAACAAACCAGCTCCAGACGAAGATAAGGGAATATTCTTAAGTAACTCAATAACATGTGTATTTCTTATATTGTTGGGAACATACCACACTCCATCTGTAATCATCTGATCAAGAAACTTGTGGAACTTTAGCCCATGTACTAAATTGAATTGCCAAAACTTAATTATCCCTAACTCCAAACCCAATTATTTTGTAACCCTAATTAATTTATTAGCCCTAACTTAATTATCTCTAATTCCAAATCTTTATTTAGTAACCATAAATAATTTATTAGCCCTAACTTAATTAGTTGTACTTCCAAATATTTATAGTAACCCTAATTAATTTGTTATCCCTTACTCAATTAGGCCTAACTCCAACTTGATATAACATATTTTGAAAACTTCTCATATGCCTCTTTTCATGTTATCCTCTAGATTGGAAACAAAAATGACATCATCATCAACCATGAGGTAAGTTGATTTACATTCCCTATCCCTAGTTTTGTATCTAGTAATGCTTTCCCCTATCTTTGGCTAGCATGAAGACTATCCCAGTTGTTGAGGCTATTAGATACATTAAATAATTCTTCCATTTTGTGATTTATGGATACAAAGAACAAGTATCATTTTATTACATTTTATCAATGTAATATGCTGACTCTCAGGTTAAATCCTAGTGCATAGATGGTTTATCTAAAAGATCTCATGTATGCAATTAATATCTTGCATGTTCCACATATATGTCATGTTTTCTCTATCAATATATCCCTAGTTAAGGTAATGCATATGTTATTTTTCCAATCTAGTGGTATCTCCTATGCTAAGCTTTCTAAGAAGTGTTTCTTGCTCTTATGTACCCATTCTAGATAATTTGTGAATCTCATGTTTGTATGACTCTCAAAGACATCCTAAGATTCATGCTACTAGATAGGTCTAATGTGACACATGCTCATCGAGTTACTTATCTCAGGAATAAGTGCCAACAAAACACATTTCTAGCCTTTGTGAATCTGATCCCATATTAGGAAATGGTGTATCATATCCATCAACTCTCACTTAACTATGTCTCATGGTTCCTGAAAGAAGGCTTGGTGAATCTATCCCAAAAGGACAAAATCATATACTCAAATTCTTACTAGCACACTGACCACATAATAAAGATAACATGAGTGCACAACTATTATGCAACTAACCCTGGGTGTAAATGGTACGATAGGTCTGGTCTGGCCATAAACATATTCATGCCTATATAACTTCTGAGGTCTGCATTCAGTTCAAGACTCTCATAATTAACATATAGACTAGCACCATATACATACCCATTTATTTAATAATCATATTTGTCTATTACTATTTGATGTCATTTGTAGTATAATCCATTATCCCATCAATTAATTTTTTTTGTATTTGTGTCAACAAACTAAAACCATAAAACCCAGGTGAGAGTGTATTTTAATTCGTTATTCATCATTTTTTGAATAATCTATTATAGCAGTTGATGTTCTCTAGTATGGTTTAGAAGAACATGTGTGTGATCAGAGTCATGTTTCTGTTTCCCTATTTCTGATTTGTGATTAGTTCACTTGCTGATTTGATGTGGAACTGCTGAAAATTTGATCAATTCGGTTGTTGATAAGGGGTGGAAGTGCTATTTTTTGTTTAGGTGTTTTGCATACTACTGTTATGCTTGATTGCAGGTTGTCTTGCATATGGGTTTGGTTGTGAAGCATTTATTCTTCATATAAAATGATTCAGTTATGATCTGATTGTATTGCTACAAGTTATTTAGCTGGGCTTATTAACCTGATTACTATATTTCTATGAGTCATACCTATTAATAACAATCTAAGTCAGTATGCTTAATAACCTAATTATTGTATTGCTATGATTCGTATTTAATAATAACCATCTAAGTCATCCTTATTTACTTGTTACTAGATTGGATTGAGACTTAATTTGCAATAACCCTAGGTTGACAAAGATGGGGACTACGGACTGTAAATTTAAACTTACCTTAAACACCCTCACTATCAGTAATATATTGCAACATCGTTGTCAGTATGTCTTACATAGATGCCAAGCTCCATATTGTATGGTGGAGAGAGTCTGATGAGGCTCTAGTTTAAGCATTGAGGAGGCGGTATGACATAGGTAGGTGTATTGACAGGAAGTTTACTAGGGATGCTTGGAGGGAGACACTTCGTGATTGGAAAATAGGATGGGGAGGCCGGATTGTACTTTGGAATAGGTCAATACTCAGTGGAAGAAACTAAAGATGGACTTTTCCAAATTGAAGCTTGTGAGCAACAAGAGTGGTGTTGGATGGGATGAGACTAGGAATAAGCCCAAGCTTCCTGACACCCTAGAGTGAAGGGAGGAGACTCTTGCGGTACGTTTCATAATAATACACTGACCCAAAATTAATGTCCTACATTTACATATAAATCTCCTAATAAAAGTATTTCATAATTAGGAAAACAAGGATCTATCCAGATTGTTTAGCTGACCCTTTCCCCACTACTACAACATCAAGTTGATAGTGGGGAGGAACACTAATAGAAGACACCATGCAATGTCTTCTATGGACAGAAAAATACTGTCCAACATCACCTCTGAGGAAGAAGTTGTTGTTGACTTAGATGCGTCCGATACACCCATCAACACAAAAAGCAACATAGGGGAACCAGACATAGGCTATTATGAGATGTAGAGTGAGGGTGACAACAATGGAACATATAACCAGGGTGTTGGGGCAAGGTCACCTCCTTTCCATAGACGCAGGAAGTGACTATTAATGACACCAGAGCGATGTGTGCTTTCTAATGAAGTGGTATCTGAATTGACACAAGTGTTCATAAAGGTACACGAGTTAGGCAAAGGTTTGGCCACCCGAGCCATTGAAAAAGAAGAGTTTACAATAATTTTGCAACATTTCAATGACACTTTCCCCAATGCCTCTATGCATGTATTTACAACTCTTATGAATGTAGTAAAGGAGCCAACAAACCACAATATCTACCTCAACCTTACACATATCCCACGGAAAATAAAAATATGGTTGCAAGACCTTTGGGAATGGTCCCACAACGGTAGTGCAACACCAGGACCTTCCATACCGCCCACTTTTATGCCATCTTACCAGGGATTAGCTTTGCAGCCCCCCATCATCAAACTTTAACAACACATCATGTATGCCATCCATGTCGTATATTGGAAATGATGATGTTGGCACAAGTGGGAATAATAGAGGCCCTGCAACATAGTAATTTAGAGGCTGGTCATGGTTATGATTTGGTTTCTGATTTCATCCTGGTTTAGTACATTACAAATTTCTTATGTTGTAATATTTTCTATGTTTGGGAACATCAACACCAATTTGATTATTGTTGTAATAATTCCTTCCCTGACAAACAACTGTTGCTTGTATCATTTAATTCATACCTACTTTTGATGTAGTTATTTATTTGTCACCTCTTTCATATTATGTTAAGGTTGTTATCCTTTTAATTGTAGGCATCATGTCTGGTAATGATCATACACAAATACCAAACCTGATTACAAACATTTTGGGTATCGTGTCTGGTCCAACAAATCACATTTGTTGATGTAGTAGCTGACTCAATAACAAGCTTCATCATGGACAACAATTCCAATGATGACGAGATATAAGATCCAATGCCGAGGTTATTTAGTACTAGGAGTGGCCACCAAAAAGTTCTATAAATCATAACCGACCATGAATAGAGGTCTTATGACCTCTACCAGATGTGACCACATACTATAATAGTCCTCGTGGACAAGCTTGAGAGTCATGGCTTGTTACAAATTAGTAGAGGCATCTCATCAGTCGAGGTTGTATGCTACTTCCTATAGATGCTAGGCCTTGACCATAAAAATTGTGTTTTAGCTGAGGACTATATTCACTCTGGTGAGACCATGACTAGAATGTTCAAAGAAGTATTGGACGGGGTGTGTGCCTTGTGTCATGAATATGTTGTCATGCAAACCACAACCACAACAACACATCCCGTATATTGGAACCCTTACTTCAAGGTAATAGTTATACCCTAAAATTTAAAATCATTTTCAATTATTTTGTATGTTAAACCCTATATTTTCGTTCCAGGATGCTACTGGGCAATTAACATGACACAAATCTCAATTTTGGTGAAACACGATAAGAAAGTTCATTACCTAGATAGAAAAGGGAATGCCTTTCTAAATGTCATGGTTGTAGTAGACTTCTCAATGGAGTTTACATATACCATGACTAGGTGGGAGGCCTCGGCAATAGACCAAAGGGTCCTACAAGAAGCAATGACCATAGGTTGTTTCAAAGTACCCCCAGGGAAGTTTTACCTAGTTGATATAGGGTATGCCAACACTCATCAGGTTCCTGCACCATATCACAACACAACTTACTATATATCTGAGTACTGAGGAAATAGACACTCATACAACAACAAGAAGTAGATATTTAACCACCACCACACACAATTACATATATTGTAGAAAGATCATTCAATGTGTTGAAGTGGAGGTTTGCCTACTTTATAAAAAGGGGTGATGTATCCCATACACTCGAAGAGTCGCCCAATATTGGCTTGTTGTATCCTCTACAATTTTATTCATCGCCAGAATGATGATGATGTTTTGATGGAGGGAATACCATAACATAGTTCAACATTTGGCTTCCCAGGAAATGGTATTTACTTGAGTTCTCTACATAACACAACTCCGGCCAATGCAAGGGAGGGTGATGTATTACGTGAAACAAATTTCCAATTTCATTTGGGAAACTTGTTTGACCTACCTTTGTAATTGGCATTTATTTTGCATAACTTACAAACTCATCCCACATTTAGACATGATCTTCAATGTTTTAAACTTAGTGTATTGTTATGCATCTTAATTAAAAATGCCATATTATTCTTCACTAGGTTTTCAAACAATGGAGAATGGAATTTTGTCGTGTCCATGTGGCCTCCAATGCAATGTACAAGTCTACATGGATGCCACAGATGCGGCTAATGTACGATTGGAAGACAACAACCCCCATAGGCTATATTTTACATGTGGTAGGGGTCTTTTTCAAACCATGTGTCATATGAGGTTTCCCGCACAATGAGTACAACGTACCGTGGCCACCCTTACTGTAATCCGGGATGCATTCATAACACAACTTTCTTATGCACACATCGAACGAAAGCATTATTATGAAAGTTGTGACCATGTATGTTCTACTAGAGAAGACATCGATAGGTTAGTAGACAAAATTTCGACTCTCAGGAGGAGGCAGCAATACCTTCATGAACTAGTTAACATAGTGGCTCTTCAATAGACGATGAGGGGCACAATACATCATAGTTGTAATATATTATATCCTATCCAAATAAACTTCATTTGCATTTTTAACCGTGATTTTTCCTATAGAAATACCATTCAATTTTGATTTGAGATGTATGGTTTGAACCCCACATTATGTTACTAATGAACAAGTGTGTTTTACATGTCAATACATGCATCTGGAGTTTGGAGGTGTCTTTGTGTTCTAGATGCAATATTGCAGATTATCATAGAGGATGCAGGGTAATATGACTTTGTCATTCTTAATGAAAGGTTGGGAAAATCTATTACATATGTTCTACAGACATGCACGATAGTAAAATCATAAACAATAGTTTGCACCACTAAGTAGATTGTTTGTCCATTGTCATTTACTTAAACTTGTGCTACATTTTAGGGAAAAGACAGATGCAAATACTTCCATTGGGTAGTCGATCTCTCTACAATAGCTGCTTCTCTAGAGGCTGAGATTAAGTTACAAACTAATGAGTGAAAATTAGTGTAGGGCTAGGCAATGAACTTGAAGGAATTTGTCGAAATAAATCACAACGCTGAAGTTGTTTACACCTCCAAAAAATATGAGCATGAATTTCTAGATATCATTGTTAACAAGTTGGAGGAAACTTGTAGTCTTCTTTTGGACATTACTTCATCTCCAATGTCTCCATAAGCTTGAATGACAATGTTAGATATAGATGGATGTTATTAACATTACAAACTTTCTTAATTTCATCATAATGTTGTTTGAGTTACATTATAAGGTTGTTGCTTTTTATCGTAATGTTGCTGAATGTTATATGTCTAGACCAGATAGGAGGGTATATGTTATTTAAATCTAAAAAATTATATTATAGTCATATAATTGTGATATACACCCTTACATCTGAAATATATTACATATAGAATCTATAATATGGTTGGGCAACCCACGATCCTATTTGCTTTATGGCATCCATAGCACGATCAAATCCTACCTGATGCGATAAGAAGTTAATATGACATGGGGAAATGTGTCAATGGATTTTATACTCGAGAGGCTTGGATGGAGACATGGCTTGATATTTGAAACATAAAGGGGATGCATTTCATATCTTTGAAGCAGTTAAAAACCCTTTGGAAGAACCTAAGGTTATCGGGGGAGAGGGAGTAGCCCAGTGGTACGGCTCGGCAATCCCCAATGAAGGGACCCGGGTTCAACTCTAGCTACGTAACCCTCAGTGTGCAACAAGGCCCCACGTTATTGAGTGTGCCGCGGTGCCCCCATGTACCTGGCTGGTTCTGGGGTTTCGGTGGGGTCCAATAGTGGTCGATCCTAGGAGGGATTCCTCGTTATAAAAAAAAGGCAATGCTTTATCAAAAAAAAGTTTCCTTTTGGCATATTTATTGCCTATGCATCCCTTAGCGCAACAGGTGATCCCCTTAGGAGTTACAGAACACTTAAACAATGTTGAAACAATAACAATAGAGTTGCAGGAGTAGGACGTGAAAGAAATAAATGAACTTACAAGAATACCTCTTTTTACTACTTTATGTAAGCTCTATTTTTACTTCCTACAATTGGACCCCTAAGTTTGCTTGTTGTTAAAGCTACATCATAAGCTTGGTACTTTATGTATGCTCTTTTTTTATCATAACTTCTTTGTTTATGGATTCACCAGATAGGGGGCCCTATGTTATAAGCGCATTAAATCTTTATATTTGAATTATCATATTATGTCTGCATCATTGTGTAATGAACCCTTACTATTGCAATATATTACATACACAATTTGTAATTATGGATGAACAAGGAACAAGGATGTATGTTATATGGTGTGCAGAGCATGATATTGTCTTCAAAGGTTTGATGAGATACCAATATGACCTCGGGAAATGTGTGAATGGAGTATATACTACACATGCTTGAAGGGAGGCATGGCATGACTTTTGAAACATATAATCGGGATGCCTTACATATCTATGAGCGAGGTGAAAATTCAATGGCAATACCTCAGGAGAGAGTTCATTGAGAAAATTGTTTCCTTTTGGGAGATTTTGTGCCTCCTCATCTATTGGTCATTTAACATGTTATTCCATGCAACTTTGTGATGACTCGTCGCACTTACCCCCTAGGAGTTACAGACTATCTATACAATGCTGAAAACAACAATGATGTAGCTGCGGGATTAGGTGGTGAAGACAACGAATGAAGTTGCAAGAAATTGTTCACCACCTTTGGGATGTACTTTTTTTATATGCATTTAAAAACATAATTGATCTGATGATTATGAACACTAAATGTAAATTATTGTGATCTTGAGTTTGTTACTATCAATATTTGATCAAACATGTACTTATTTATGTTTATTCACCAACTTTTAATTTTGTAATGATTATGAACTAGTACATGTTGGAGTTTATGCCAAATACACTAAGTATTTAATTCAATTTCACTTAATTTTTTTCCTAGTTTGTGAAACTTATTGTCATCCTTACTTTGTTGTTATCATAATTTTCTCAAACTTCTACTTATTATTTTTAGATGTTGAATTTTCTTTCAAAGTCATGTTCAAAGTTTGAAAAGATGTTAATGTCACATGCAAAGATCGAGAAATATATAAATGAAAAAACCTATGTACAAGCACAAGTGTTGCGAGTCTTCACTGTCTCATTCTCTAAATTTATAAGAGGATGCCACATATGTGAGTCCAGAACAAAGTAATGGTGGTGTCACTCACCATGTTCATCATTTACCATTGTTGTTTGATTGGTCAAAAGACGATGTCAAACAACATGACAAGGCAACATTGCAGGTTGAGTGTTCTATGTCATGGGATGAGTACAATGAGGCCCTAAATTGGGCCAACTCAGACGTTCATACCTAGGATGAACTAAAACCTGCATCTACACCGAGTAATGGACAACAAAGTTGTTGGTCATCATGTTAGACTATTTTTGGGTGTCTAGATCTAGGAAACCCCCATGTCATGTTGCCTAGGGCATGTCAATTCTTTTTTATCTGCTCCCCCTTAGACCATGCCACATTTGCCCAATATCTAGAGAGGATATTGTCATTTTTTTCCCAGTTTAAGTTGTGATGTAAGCTATGTCATCTCTATTTGTGTGGAATAATTACATTTATTCCCATTTGAATTAGAATATGAATCTGATAATGTTTAGTTTATTTTAGTACCGTTGATTGAAAAAAGTTTCTTGTATCTTACATCTAACTAAATTTTATTGTATCCTTTGTTGCGCATGTATTAAGAATCTATATTTTTTAAGGCCATTTCTATCACCTACTTTTTTATTATAGAGTACATTCGCTCTACTTTTGTCACCTATTTTGTCATTGAATACATTCGTTTGATAGTTATTAATCTATGCTACAGGCGCTCTTGTACACAGTGAATCATTTTTAATAGATTGACAAGTCATATGTCGCACTCAGCATAGTGTTGGGTCATCAATACTATTTGAATCACTTTCGTGGTCCTCATGTACGTTAAGGTTGACGTGATGCCCTTGAAGAATTCCATACATTAACTGGGAGGACTGACATAAACATGGTTGGCTTTAAGGCAAGATGGAAAGTGCTAAGAATTATAGATACAGTTCCACACATATTCTGGACCAGTCCTCGTACTTACCCACCGACAATACAACAACAACTAGATCAAGTGGGAAGCTCTGAACCATGTGCAACAACCGATAATCAGAGATACAAGAAAACAAAATAATGTTGTTGGAGCCAATAATGATACATACAATGAGTGCAGGGAATGTATATTAGTTATTTTTCTTAAACTTTTGTACTGAAGCTTTCATTTTGTAGTCGCCAAATTAAAGTTGTATGTGGGTGCTTAAATATTGTGTAAAAGACATAGTCCCTAACGTCATATGACCTTTTTATATTTCAAATTGTGATGGTACTTGTGCATAATTTATGTTGTATTCTGTAATAGAATATTGTGTATTATGACAAATTTAAGTTGTTTGTTGCCAATTATTTTGTTACCGATTTATAAAAAAATATACAAGTATACATACATAAAACAAGACACATACCAAGAATTCACATATTAGTGGTTAAATTAATACTTATTTTAAATATAGATATAAAAGTAATCATACTCAACTCATATTCATAACAGAAAAATAACAAATAGAATCACCCAAATCCTATATAAAATTATATATTTATTGTAAATTTTAATCATGTATTGTACTGTCGGTACAATGTCGTGGTCATTATTTTTAAAACTGTTATGTACGAACATGACAAGATAGCCAGATCTTGACTAGGTTACCAAACAGGATACGACTGGATCATGACTGGTAGCCAAACAGAAATAGAATGAATCTTGACTCAATCCTGACTAGTTGACAAGAATCAGAATGAGATGCCAAATAGAATCAAACTGAATCCAGAGTACCCCAATCCAAATCTACCGACTAACCCCGACTAACCCAGTCCAGACTATAACATCCCGACCCTGAACCAAATAGGGGCTTAGTTTTTCATGTTCCATGTTGGTTAAGAATATGAACGTTTTATAGTTTTATAAGGTGACTACCTATGTCGGGTGGAGTACATCCAGCCACACAGGTGACTCTCAATCGCTGATTCGATCTTGAAACACTAGCACACATCGTTATGGTCCTACTATGCTCGATCTGTGTTTGGAGGTTTACTTCTCTTTCGACTTATGTCACGATTCTTTATAGTTTAGACATCGATTCTGGTGTTTAATTAGTGTTATGATATATTTTCTTCCTCTTGCACTGTGCAAGTTCCTTACAAGATAATTCTCGCTGTCACTTTCTAATCTCCCTCTATCAAAGATTGACCTTATCAAAAAGGCTTACCAACTTCAGAACAATACTCATATCTATATATTGTTATTTTGGTTTTAGTTGGCCACTTTTCTACTTCAATCTCATAGCCGTTGAGATGAAAAGAATGTATATTGACGCTCCACCTCTAGTAAGCGAAGGACCACCCTAGAAACATAATGATTCAATAGATCCTCTTTTTGTCATTTTTTTAACGTTTTTCATCTGATGTAAGGCTTGAAATACTTTTCCTCAATCATAAAATACGAATAATGCTGACATGACGGGCCAAGCTGTCATGATCATGTGTGATTGATGGCAGTGATTATCTTTTCTTTATGATAGTGATTCTCATTTTTAATGATTGGGAAACATGCATATTGTTAATATTAATTGATTAGTAATTAATTTATAGATTTATTGTTAATTAATGTTAACATTGACCATATGTATATTGTTGACCATTGATTATATATATCTTATTGACTGTCAATTTTTTTCACACATCTATTGTAATTATTATTATAAAGAGGGTCTCCTCAACTATATAAAGTGACATACTCCTTGTAACACATACATTGAAACATACTTGTATTTTTAAGTTTCAATCCATTCATACTGTACCAGAGCAAGGTTAGGGTTTGGTTTATCCATCCATCTCCCATCAACACTCAGTCGTCTCTCATTTTCTTTTCATTGTTTCACAATAGAATCCAGCAACACCAAAAATAACTTCCTTTCACATCATGCATTAGGAATTCTTTTACACACTACTAAGGATTGGCGGCCATGATGGGATACTATTCATGGTGGCCTCCTCAGGCACCACATTCTCTCTCACATGAATCCTTCCAAAACTTGTTCTCAATATCTTTCATCTAATGAAAAAAAGGATGCTCTCATCAACCCTAAATTTACAAAGTGGTAGATTTGTGAAGAATAAATTATGTCCTACCTCATCAATACCATTCATATAAAACTTCGAGATGGCATCCTTACAGAAAACACTATCGTTGCTTTCATATGGGCTAGTATTGAGAGCCGATTTGCTCAATCCAACTACGCTCACAATTTTCAACTTACAATGGAGACAAGCCAAGCAATACAAGGTGACCTTTCTATCTATTAATTCTATGACCGCATGCATAGCCTTTTGCATATTGGCAACATAAAAAGGCTTTCATGCTCTATATGCGTAGTACATAATAAGGAGTTTAAGATGTGTCAATTTCATATGGCATTTTTTCTAAAATTTCAGTTGTGTGTGACCAACATCATACAACATCCATGTCGCCTTCTATAAAATTCAACATCCCTGAACTCGTGGTAGATGAAACTCATTTCTGACTCATGAAGACTACAACACCAATGCACAATCTGCCTCCTGGCACTTTTGGCACTGACATAACTCTTGCAAGACTTGCTACTGTATAGAAAAAATCTTGCGATCATCTAATGTGTAAACATTGTCACAAAAAGGATCATCTGGTCACAAGATATTTCTAGCTTCACCTAAATCTCTATTAGGAATACAAGAAAAGAACCAAGCATGCTACTGTCCTGACTACAACAAACACTACTTCTGTAGCAAGTTGCACTAAAAAACAACTCTCTCTCCCATAAAGATCGCTGAAATGCTTCACCAAATCATGAAGATGGGTGGTAATGGCACATCCAAATTTTCAAGCACTGGCGGTGCATCTTCATCATCATCTTCCTTGATTATGGGTATTAATTCAGACACTGAAATCATAGATTCAGTGTCATACATCATATGACTCAAAATTCTTATATTTTAAAGAATTATTAACCTCTATATCAACCACGAATAGAAATAGCATAATGCTAACTTTTGGATATATCTCAAATTAGATACATCACGCCTCAATCCTTAATTTGTGGAAATTTTATGTTTCCCAAAGTTTTTTTCATGTTCATAACTTGCATATGAGTCTAGTATCTATTGTAAAATTTTGTGATTCTGTCTTCTAGGTGATTTTTGATAAAGATTTGTGTTCTGTACAGGACCCACGTTCAGAACAGGAGATTGGACTGCAAATAGAGTTGGTGATGTATATCATGTGTCTAGTCTTCATATTCCAGACACCACCCACATTGCCTGTACTGGAGTAATGCTCTCACCAAATTTATTACATGTAGATATTTATATCCAAGTCATCTTAATAGTCTTGTTAAATCTAGCATTTGTTTGTTTAGTATGTAGTTTCACACAATTACAAGAGTACACTAGTTGTAATATTTTCTATAGCTACAACTCTTTCATTTTCAAACTAAACCAATAAAAATAGTATTTCTTTTGATCTGGTTCATTCATGATATTTGGGGGCCTACAACTATCACTTATGGAAGTGGATTCCAATATTATATAACTTTTAATCAATGATTGCACAAGATATAATGGTTGTACCTCATGCGCAACAAGTCTGAAATTCCACGCATATACCAATCTTCTACCAATAGAATTAAAACCCAATATAATAAAGTCATTTTTATATTCAGTGAAGATGGTGCGAAGGAGTACACATCTTCTATAATTTGTGAGATCCTCAATTCCCAAGGAATCAATTTTCAACAATGTTGTCCTTACACCAATGAACAAAATGGTGTTGCAGAGAGGAAGCATAAACACTGCCTCGAAACCACTCATGCTTTGCTCATTAACTCTGACACTTTCCAAAATGCTTCTTGTTGAAGCCATCCTCACATTCACTTATCTCTGAAAGCTCATGGCCACTCAAATCCTAAGAGGAATCTCACCACGTGAAAAACTCTACAATCAACCACCATTCCACACACACTTGTGTGCTTTCGGTTGTACTTGCTTTGTCCTTTTTCTACAACACAAGTGAAACAATCTTGAGGCGAGATCTGCATGGTGTATCCTTCTAGGATACAATGATGAACACAAAGGGTATTTTTTGTTTTGACCTTGTTTCCCACCGTCTGTGCATAGTAAGGCATGTTACATTCATTAAGGATACATGTTACTATACTTCCACCAACACATATCATTCCTTACTTTATGAATTCATCACAACCCCTCACGAGGAATCTACTACCACAAAAACTTCCACCACAAACCCCAAGACTGAAGCTACCTGTATTGAGCTTTCCATTGAGATTGAGGCTACCCTTTTTGAACCTTCCACTACGAGTTGAGCCTCCTATCACATAACCACCGATAAGACATTGAGGTTACCCATGTTGACCCTCATGCACCATTTGAAGACAAGATACATGATTTTGATCCCAGTGCTGCACAAAACCTTTCTCCTAGTGACATTAACGTGGGACTAAGAAGATCTCAACTCGGACACCAACCAAATCCACACTATAATCATTCAACAATCACATTTTATTCTTCAAAATACAGAAGTTTCCTAACTACTCTTCATACAAATCTTGTTTCATCTTCATATCAGGAAGCTTGTAGTTCTATACACTAAAAGAAGGCTATGCAAGAAATGCTCTAGACCTTTGAACACACCCACGTTGGGATCTTGTTCCTTTACCTGTAGGCACTCCACCTATCAGTTGCAAGTGGCTTTACAGAATCAAGCACATGGTTGATGGAACGATTGACAGATACAAAGCATGCTTATTTTCTAGAGTTTTCACTCAGGAGTATGGCATAAACTATGAAGAAACTTTGTCATAGTTTCTCACATGAACACTATCAAAATTCTTCTTGCTGTTGCAACAACCCGTCATTGGACTTTATACCAGATGGATGTGCAAAATCTATTTCTACATGGACAACTCTCAGAAACCATATACATGGATCCACCAGCGGGACTAGTAGTACCTGAGCCTCATGCTTGTCTTCTATGTCAAGCCATTTATGGACTCAAATAGACACTGATGGCCTGGTTTAAATGCTTTAAACAAGACATCACATGTGCCGGTTACACCCAAAGCTCATATGACTTTTCAATGTTTGTATGTCATACACCTCAAGGGAGAGCAATCCTACTCATGTAAGTGGATGACATGATCATCACAAGAGATGATATAGTAGGAATTAATAAATTGCAATATTGTCTTGCTAAATAATTTTAGATGAAGGATCTTGGAAAATTTCACTACTTTCTAGGTCTGGACATTGCTCATGGGAAGAAGGAAATTCTAGTATTTCAACAAAAATACGTAGCATATATCATTGAGCATGTCAAATATCTAACTTACGATATGCAAACACACCTCTTGAACTTTATATAAAATTACGCCCAACTGATGGTGAGTCATTACATGATCCCACAAAGTATCGTCAGCTAATAGAACAACTACTATACTTGTGCATCAATAGGCCAAATATTCAACATGTTGTAAGCATTGTATCATAATTCTTATGTTCTCCTCGAAGTATCCACTATGCTAATGTACTTCATTTCATATGCTACATACATGGAATAATCAAACAATCTCTACTCATAAACTCTTGTTCCAACCTTATCCTATGTGCATGTACTGATGCTGACTAGGATGGTTGCCCAACCACTAGATGCTCCACCATTGGTTTTTGTCTTTTTCTTGGTGATTTTTTAGTGTCGTGGAGGAGAAAGAAATAAGATGTTGTATCTTTTTCTTCCACTGAGAGTATAGAGCAATGTGTGACACCACTCAAGAAATAGTGTGCATCTATTCACTTCTAAGTGATATGAGAGTTATTATTTTTGACGCTACACCTATATTTTGTGACAACAAGAGCGTCATGTGAATGGATAGTGATCAAAGTTTTCATGATAGGTCTAATTACATAGAGATAGACTATCAGTTCATGAGAGAAAAGCATCTAGCTAGCATCATCACAATCCCCTTCATAAACTCTACAGATCAGATTTTAGACTTCCTAAAAAAAATACATATTATATCAAATCACAACAAGCTGATTCACAAACTTGGTGTCTTTGATCCACCTTGAGTTTGAGAGGGGGTGTTAATATTAATTGATTATCAATTAATCTATGAATTGACTGTTAATTAATGTTAACATTGATCATATATATATTGTTGACCATTGATTGTATTTGTATTGTTGACTTTAAGTTTCATTCACGCATTCATTGTTATTATTATTGTAAAGAAGATCACCTCTCCTATATATAAAGGGGCATTATCCTTGTAACAAATACATTGAAACATACTTGTATTTTTAAGTTTCAATCTATTTACACTTATCATATTTCGTAATTATCATTCTGTATTAGGAGATACATGTAGGGATGTCAATTTTTGTCCGAACCCGTGTACTTAATTCTGTCCGAACGGAAAACATCGATTTTGGTTTTGAATTTTATCAATCCAGGGTGGTAATTTGTTCAACTCGGATTAAATCCAGAAATAAATTTTTTGAAAATACAAGTTCTAATCATACAAGTTACTAAATATCATGTGTAATTAACAAACATTTATGGTTCAGATTTGGTTCCAGATTGCACATTATGAAACTGGGTCCGGTTATGGACATACCATTTTGTAAAAAGTTTAATTCTAGTCCGATATGGAACTGACCCAATTCTAGTTTTTTGACACCCCCTAGATACATGCAACAAAACCTCCCTTGTAATTTACCCTAGATACATGCAACAAAACCTCCCTTGTACTTTATGATTAATCTATTATGGAAAGGGGCTGTGAAGTGAACAAACTAGGAACAGATTCAATGGATGGTTGTGTGCATTCATGTCGAGGCGAATAGTGCTCGTACATCCTAGTTGGTGTCTGGGCAGTGTCCATTCTTCCTAACCAGACCTTTGACACAGACAGAGGCAGTTAGTGCTGGATCTTTATTTTTCTATTGGATGGGGGTGGGGACAGGGAAACATTACTAGTACAACTAGTGGTAGCGTTAGATATTGATAAAGGAACTCAAATTGCTAGCTAAACAACACTGATGTGGTTTATTAAATTAAACACCATTCTTCGACTTTATTATACTAATAATACAAAGAGTACAGCAAAATCTTGGGATGATCATTTCGAATATAGAACGAGGAGTAAATAATCTTGCTCATATTATTGGACAAAGCTTTTTGAGAACCCACAGGCATCCGATACTACAACTGTGGGCAAGTTGATCAAATGGAATGAGCGTTGCTGCAGTAGTAACGGCTCTGCACACAAGCTACATGGAAATGCAATAATGTCATTATATAAGAAGTCAATGGCGAGTATGTATCCGCTTGCTTATATTAATATTTAAATCGTCAAACCTAATCCGTCCTATCTGTTATGTATCTTTATAAACCAAAGTAACTACTAGTCACTCAACACCATTAATTGGGTAAAAGGATGTGTCATATTCCCAAATTCCTGCATCCTTATTAATGAATCCCTACATAGATATTCCAAATCAAATAAAAGACATATATAAGAGGACCATGGGTCTCCTTTATTGTTTATTATTATCAAGGTGCACATGTAAATGACATAAATAAATTGGTATTGTTCAATATGCAGGCAATATGTTGATTTTTTTTGACCTTCAAGTAATAATTCTATATTAAGTGCATCCTCGTATATTTATGAATATATATCTAGATTTGGTATAAATTATAACAAAACTATATATATATATATATATATATATTCTTATTCATACAACCCCAACTTATAAAAAATAATTGACTATGCTTTAGGTTGTAGAATGCACATTAAATACATATGTATTCCACTACATTACAAGAAAATATATTCTCCTAGATGGAATCCTAGTTTAGATGAAAATGAATAACAAGCTACAAGGTTGGAAATTGAAATATCTTAGTTTGCAGGACATGTTAATCCTTCTCAAAACTTGGCTTACATCTCGTTACTAACTGCATATCATCAAACTCGACAATGTTGTTGTGGAGAAAATAAATCACTTTAGAAAAAGATATTTCGTGGCAAGGAATCAAAGATTATGAAAAAGGTTATAACCTAATTTGGTGAAAAATTATTTTCAAACCTATAGAAAAAGGTGGTTTGAGCTTACTAGATGTTAAGTCTTTCTTTCTAGCCTTACAAACTACATATTTTTGGAGATTTTGTAATAGGAGAATATATAAATAAATATTTATAAAGTCATGATATTATAAAAATAAACCAAAGTGGCTAACCCCACAAGGTAGAGTCTCCAATATATGGGCAAACATTGTTGTTTGTAGGGATACACTCTCTAAGATAACCAAAATAAAAATTTGTGCTGGAAATTTAGCCAGTTTTTAGCATGAGAATTGGTCTTCATGTGACTCTTAATTTTTGTATCTACCTAACAAATACACATATTCATCCCCTCATAAAACATAAAAATTAAAACATAACATTCTTCTTTATTAAATACCTCTATAAAGGAACTTTATGGTTACCTACTACACATAAAAATAACCAAATTATTTTACAGACTTCGAATAAAAGTATTTGTGATATTGTATTCACAAATTAAGAAGATTCAATAGTTTGAGATATTACAAAAAAGGACATGAAAATTTATCTATACCTACGTTATGACATAGTTACATAGAGCTTATAATGCAATCTGGTCTAAGTAATTATGGAAATGAAATTATCTTTCTAATATCAAGTTTCATCTTTGGATTATTTATTTAAATTAAATTCTTACATGTGTTAACCTCGTGAAGAGGAAATTATGGGTCTAAGATTCGTTATCTTTGCTTCTAGAAAAAGGAATATGTAAATGATAATATTTTTCATGTGACTTTTTCTACTAAAATTTCTAATAATTTTGTAGCGGTAAAAATTACCAATATCACAATTTACGGAGTTCTTTTGTAAACTAATTGTTATAAAAAAATTAAATCCTCAAAATTGGCATATAATATTTGCTTCTTTTTATGGAAAATATGAAATTAAAGCTGTATATGTACTTCAACAATACCTTCTCACTAACATCAATAATTGTTTTACTATATGGTCTTCCACCTTTTTGAAGACACGTGTTGGAAAAAAATGACAGAGAATGAGGTTGTAGGACTTGGAGAGAAATCCTCCTTCACCAAATGCTTTAGGAAGCATATGATTGGTTATTTCGCTGATCCCAATGATAGGTACTCTGGAGATCTAGAATGTCTGCCAAGATTACCAACTACTTTGCAAGGATGGAATTTTCTTCTAGTTGTTTTCCTTATTTATAACTCTTCTTTTTATCTTTCTATTTTCTTACATATATGGTGTTTAGTTCTCTATTTGCAATGCATTGTAGAGAAACTTTATCTTGTTGTCATATTTTTCCTTTTAGTAAATATTTTCAACCTTTTTATAAAAAAAAACACTGAAGCTCATCTATAACATCAGGTTTAGTTAATAAAAATTTCATCTAAATATTTTTTAAAAAAATATACATAGGGGGGGCACGTATCATATTAGAACTATCAAAAAAATTAACCAGAAAACACATGATTAATTGCAAAGAAGAACAAAAATCTTATATTATGGGTAATTAAGATCAAGATTGAAATGATTATGTCACTCCATTTTGATGTCAATGCATAAATGAAGTCACTTTAGGTATTTTTGTTTCATTAGATCTATATCCCCAAGATTATAGGTTAAAACAATATATGTAGATAATAATTGACCCATAGATACTTCAAAGAATAACAACAAATCCTAGAAAAATCCTTTTAAATGGCTCTATGAACAAATCAAAACTAGAAGAATAGTAGTTCCAAACAATTAGCACTCCACCATGGTACTAGACTATGTCTATATGAAGTAATTTCAAATCCCTAGAAACCCAAAGGAAATTAGAATCAAAACATAAATGAAATTAGTAATACACACGGCCCTTTATAATAAGAGACACATAGAAACCTATTCTGACATGGTCTTTCTAGATTGTTGGATCCAATACATAGAAGAAGTCCCTCGAAAATAAAAGTCTAGGTTAAGAAAGTGTTGTTCTTGTTCATATGCAACCTCCCACCAAGGGATGTTGGACGGTAGCAATCAAACAAATACTAAAACCACTAGTTTGAGGAAAGCTAATTTTGCTTGAATTGATTTGTGTATCCTCTTTGCGAGTGCAACAAAGAGCCAAAAATTGCAATCTTTGTTCACATAGTGGATTATGTGTGGTTATTGATGTCAATAACTTTACTTAGAATACACTCCACCACAAAATATTCTCATGATGCACCTATAGTTTGTGTGTTTCCTTTGATGTTTTTTTCATACCCATAATTGTGGAAGGAAGCCTTGGATCGAGGTGTGAAAACCCCAATTCCTATATAATTTCTATGATGACAATCCCTAGGTTTGTGTGCACTCACATCTATAAGATGTCAAGAGGGATAATGTAAAGAATTGTTATTGTCATCTAGAATATACGAATGCCAAATCGTGTTCACAAACACAATATAAAATTCCACATAAAAGCATCATATGTAGAGATAAATAGTCATGATTACATTATTCAATGGAAAGAAAGACTAGTTCTAAGAAGTGAAAAATATAGGATATGAGATATCCTATACATCATCTAGAAGAAAGAAATGCAAGTAGCTATAAGCAAATAGAGATGAACATCCATCTAGCTAATATCCTCTAAGGGAACATTATTACATGTCTTCTGGTACTTTGATGTTCATTACTCATTCCTTGAACCTAAAAAGTAGGTGAAACAGACGAATAAAAAAAATTGTGTACATGGGTGAAATATATGTATAGTAACTTGTATAATGAAATATTTGAAGAAAGAAAGTAAACAAAAAAATTATTTAAGGTGACAATTAGGTTAACCATTCTTTTATACGTGTCTTCAGATGTGGTTGTACTACTAAGTGGGTTGGCACCTTGTCTTACATATATTTTGGGTCCTCCTTGCCCCTTCGGCTACGGGGATCCCTGATAAGCCTTAAACATGGGTCCAAAAATGGAGACATGTCTAGGTCAACAGACTTTAATAATTTATAATACCCAAATGTTTAAGACTCCTACAACTAGCACAAGGTCAGAGTAGTTCAGGGTCGAACATAAGGACTAGGAGAATAGCGCTTCAGAACCCAAGTTTTACTTGTCTAAGCAAATCAGAGAGTCGAGGGATTAAGGTTTGTTGTAGCAAAAACGAATCACAAAGAATTAAACAAAAACCTATCTCAAAGGGGAGTTACCAGAAAGATGAAGGCTTTGGGTATTTTGAGTTTTAGCTATTTTTATGGTAGTTTTGCATATAGAAAACTGAGGAGATAGAACTGTTGGGTTTTAGGGGAGGTAGAGAAGGCGTAGGAAACAAAAAAATTTCTCCTCCCCAAACCCAGAACAAGGAAACACGTCAACGTCTATACAATAGGAAGAGATGGTTTGTGGATTCATACCTTATCCCGAGGCTTGCTTAGGGACAATACCTCGAGGCTTGTGCGGTCTTCACCTCCGGTCTTGGACGGTGTCTGTGCAGCTCCTGGTCACAACGGGACTAACGACTCCTGGTCTCACCTGGACTGTCGAGATTGACAACTGTCCTCCGAGCGGCAGAAATCTCCCGCCTCTGAAGTAGTCCACACGGACCACCTGGAACTCTAATCTCCTTGTCCCACAAGGAATTGGAAGGAGTCGCACCCTCCTGTCAGTTTACTAGTCACTAACACACTCTCCTGCCACCAGTCACTTTTTGTAGTTGTCATTTCCTTGTTGTGCCTCCCTTATCGGGTAGCACTTGCTCGAGCTCTCTTAGTTACCAAAACCAGAGAGAACGACAACTTTACAGAGCAACTGGTTGCATTGAGTTGTAGTTTGAAAAGCCCCCAATACCCCTATATATATAAGAGGGTCATGGGATAGGGTTCTCTATCCCGAGCAATGTGGGACTAAAGCAGGAGTAGAAGGGTTTGAGATTTTCCACAAAAACAACCAACTACGCAACCTGAACCGATCATTTCATTTTTAAAATGGTCGGTTGGGGACCTGATCCGGTCGGTTGATACCTCAATCGATCGGTTGGGACTCATGAAACGGTCGGTTCACTTCTAAATAGGTCGGTTCGTGGTCCTGGCCAGTTCCCGATTGACTTTTTCTCTTTTGTTTAGAATTGGTACCAAATACCAATCCTCGTTTCAATCAAATTGGGCAAGTGAAATGAAAAGAAATTTCTCACCAATCCTACTTTCCCAACTTTCTCGGTTGGACCAGTTGAACTGATCGATTCAACACTTGAACCGATCATTTCACCCTATCCATGAGTCGATCAACTCACCACCTGAACCGATCGGTTCACCAAGCTCAGCCGATCGGTTCATCACATGAGCCGATCAGTTGGAAGTGCAGATTGTGCAGAATTAGATAATTGTAGTTTCAATCAATTTGATACTCTAATCAATCAGTCCAACACCTTGAACATTATGATACTGAGCTATCTATTGATTGAGTGTTTAATTGAAATACTAAACTCCTTTAGTAATCAATCTAAACATTATTTGTGGAAAAAACTCCTCTTCCAGGTTAAATCCTATGTGTGTGACCTTGCAGGTCCATTTCACATTGGCAGTGAAAGTCCATAACACTTATGACTTCACAAGCAAAGAGCAGTGCCTAGTCACACATCAGTGCTACCCAAGTGAAATAGAAAGTTGGAGAACAACTTTCAATCCTACAATCCGTGAATGGTGTTACAGTGAATGTATAATTCCTTTGTCACTGATATCCTGAATGAACTCGAGGCATGGAACAGTCATCCTGTCAACGCTCATTCACTTTCTTGATCTCAAAGTAGATTGGAAGAGATATGTTATGACATAAGTATCACATACTGATTCACACATGCGTGCACGTCTTTTCAATCCTACTCATCAAGTGGCCATGGATATCAAACTTCCTCAGGAGGGACAAATCCCATATCTATCACTCACCCCTCAAAAGCTCCATGTGTTAAAGCCACCCAATCATCACCTTTATAACAACCCATGTTTCAAGACTACGTTTGATGATGTCAAAGTGTGCCCAACGACATGTGTTGAGTGTAGTGATTTTAGGTCAAAGAATCACACTCACCACCATCACTATGAGTACTGAATGTTACTACCATGTCATGGTTCCATGTGTCAAACTCATGGTGGGTCTGTCCGGTATACTTGTTCTCTAACAAGTACCTATGTGTTTGGTTTGATATCTCTATATCATGACTAATGAGATTCTGTCATCAACCAACACCACAATCTAGTTGTGTGTGTCATTTCTGTATATCTACCTTCCACAATGACATCTGACTAGGGACATAACAAGAATGTACAAACTCTTAGCATCTGTATGATCTCATCGTTCAGGTCCTCAACCTGAAAACATATGTCATTGAGTACTTTCGTTCTCTAGACATTGAATCTGTTCTATCACTATCTCATATGACTGAACCAGAAAGAATTGGAAGCTTGCCTTTGATGTTTATCAAATCAATCTTAATGTATCCCACCAATCATCCCAAGATTGGCTCTCAGGGCATACATACCAACAGACTCCCACTTGCACTGCGAACCAATCACCCTTGAATCATATTCATAGTGATCTTCAAACATGTCCCACATGTTACTCTTCTCTAGTGTGAACATAGTGAGTTATGGAAACACCTTACCAAAGTCAGTATAAATTGCATGTCTCACATCTCTTCACTGTACGTCACACATATGAGATGGAGTTACTGTAATATGCAATCTATTATTGCTTTGCTAACCTTTAGCCACATTTCATGATCAAGGATTCCATACTTGTCATCAATGAGTGGAATATCTATAAGTTCATCTCATGAACTTACAGATCCATATAGTATCCACTGCTATTCTCCAACACATAGATACTCGACATTTCCTTTTAAATGGTTTTATTGGAACACTTCCAATTATCAACAAACTTTCACTTTTATATATCCTATATATATTTTGCGATTAATTTTCTATCCTCTCGGAAGTTCGCATCAATGTAACTCTTTACATTGAACTCTTCCTTATCTCCATAGAACTAGTACTTCTCAAGTACTTATCAAGTCCTCATGGTATTCCAGTAACCCTTACTGGAAGTAGACATACATCCACTCATCATGTCTTACATACGAGTTATCAGGATGAGCACATCATATTGCCATGTCCTACATATAAGATGATGAATGCATTTTGTTCTTGCCATGTCGATACATGTAAGATAATGGGATGATTACATACATGATAGATCCATATCTATTCTTAGTGTTTCCATTCTTCATAAGAATTGGACACTTGGCCTTGGGATACTAACTCCATGTAACATGGACAAGTTTTCTCCGAGTGCATACTGAACCCTTCAGTACATATTGCCAATGTATGCTTTCTCTTTTCAGGTCAAGAGGTTTTCAAGAACTATCTCTATAGATCTCTACTCCTATCACATAGGAAACATCTCTATCTTCCTTAAAGATAATTTCTATTGGATAAATTGGACATTATGATAAATCCCTTTGTTTCGATGATGAAAAACATTTTATTCTTGTTGATCTAACGTGCTACTTGAATGTTGCAGGAATAAGGTGGATGACAAAGCACTAGGGAATCTATATGCTTGAATGATTGTAAATGTCATGAAATGTAATCAATTGTAAACTTGTACAAATATATAATGTACAAGTACTTAGACTTCATGTAAATCAAGCGTTAGATCTTCCCTAGCTAAACACCACACTTAGTTAGGTCATCCCCTTCAATAGTGTCACATATGAACACTCATACACACACTTAGTGCCTTAATTGAAATATTGAAACAGGGTCAATCTCGGTCGACAAATTCCTCGACCGAGACACTCTCAGTCGACAAACTCTTCGACCGAGAAAGACCCAAGTAGCCGTTAGACACAGCTGACAAGGTAGTTGGCAGTTGGAAATGAACGTTGATCCAGAGAGCCTGTCGGTCGACAAAACTTCGACCGAGTAGGTATCTCGGTCGACAATTTCTCGACTGAGATGGACTCTGACAGCAACTGCAGAATAAAGTAACTAGCCGTTACTAAAGCACCTAACTTATACCTAACGGCTAGTTAAGCACTTAGAACCCCCTAGAAAGTGTCTAGAACGTCCTTAAGCACTTGTAGGTCATTCCTATAAATAGGACATGCCTTAGGACACCTAAATACACCCAAGCTACACTTGTGATACACTTGAGCATACACTTACAATTGGCAATATGTTTTGAGAAATTGAGCAACACTTGCATTAGCGATTCCTCCACTTGCTCTAATTTTGTGTCCTATAGGCTAGTATCTCCTATCCACTGAAATCACACTTCCATACACATTGGTTAGGAGATCTACACGCTTGATATAGGAAAATCAAGCCTTGTGCTTCAAAGGATAAGTTGTAATTTCTATTTTCCTTCTTGTTCCTTTTATTCTTTGTATTATCCTTGCTAATCCTAGGGTTGGAGGCTGCGGATTGGAGAAGGTTCTTCTCGGAGGAGAAGGTGGACTTCAAGCTACTTCAAGAAGGCTATTGCAACGGGAAGCTACTTCAAGAAGGCTATTGCAACGGGAAGCTACTTTAGGAGGAAGGTTGCTTCAAGGTTGGTGCAATTACTTCTAGGTGAAGGCTGCTTCAAGGTTGGTGCAATTACTTCTAGGTGAAGGATGCTTGAAGGGTTTAGGGAAAGAATTGTAATTTTGTGTAAAGTCCTTGCAAGGTAATAAAATTAAAATCTTTCCAAATCCCGGTTGGGTAAGCAACCGGGTAGTGGACTGACTACCTTAGTATTTGCTAAGGTAGGAACCACTCTAAATCCTTGTCCCCTTGTCCAATATTCTTGTGATTGGTTGTTTGAGTAAAATAATTGTTAAATTATCTTTAAAACCCTATTCACCCCCCTCTAGTGGTTTTTCAATTGGTATCATAGCATGCTTCAAGGAGCTCTAATCGAGTCTTGAAGTATGAAGGGTGGTGGTGTCTACAACTGCAAACAAAGGAAAAGTATGGGGCAACCTTCAACAAGTTGCAGTTGGTGCTTAGGAACAAGCCATGCAACACTTGGTTGCCCGTGGAGGTCAAATAAGGAAGATACACATAAAGAATGTCTTATTGCTACAATAAGTGAAGAAGAAGAAGAGGTAAGTCTTTTTGATTTATCTAAAGAAGAACTAGTTGCTTCTCTTGAAGAGACACACAATAAATATATTGAGTGCAAGAAGAAATTAAAAAAATCCAATAAAGCAAATGATGAATTACATACTAAGCTTCTTGCTCTTACATCTGAAAATGAAGATCTCAAAAAGGTTATTGAAGATCATGATATTAAGCTAAAATCTGTAGAAGCAAATTGTAATCTCTTTTCTCTAGAAAAGATTAATTTGCAGACTCAAGTGAATGATCTTCAAAAACAACCTGTTTTGTGCTCACATCTAGATTATGATACTATCATAAAAGAAAGAAATTCATTATCATCTAATCTAGATCAAGCAAAGCTAGATATCAAGAAGAGAATGGATGAGATTGCTAAGTTACAACAAAAAGTTAGTAGTCTAAATAATGACGACATTCTTGATAAAATCTTAAATGATCCTTACCATCAAGTTGGAAGGAGAGGACTAGGTTACAAGCCTAAGGGAAAATCCTATCATAAACCTAGCTGGAAAAAGAAACAAGCACATCAATCTATGTATGTACCTAAAGGCACAAATACAAATATACCCAAGAAAAACCTAGACCAAAATCATAGAAAAAGATATGAGGTTGATTCTATATGTTGTCATTATTGCATGCGTCTTGGACATTATTCATTTTCATGCCCATATAAGAAAAAGAATGATGATTTAGCTTGGATTCCAAAAACTTAGAAGCTTAAATTTAACTAGTTGAGATTTGACCTAAACTGATTCTTGATATACAAATGTCATATCTCAACACAATCAATATCTAACTTGCATAATTTTGTTTTTACTTGGAAGCAATTAACAGTTCTGAAAACATTTCAGAAACCTTGTCGGTCAAGAAACTGTCGACCGAGAGAATAGTCGGTCGAAGAATTATCGACCGAGCAGGTCACTGATTTCCAGTCTGCAATAAATCTACTGAATGTGTTTTCAATTGATCAAGTTGCTATCTATTCATTGTTAATGACTGATTTTACATGCAAAACAAGTTGAAGACCACTTTTGAAAAATTTATAAATATAAATGAGATTATTTTGGTTGATTTTCTAAATAAGTTAAAACTGAAAACCATGCTTAGCTTAATAAAAGAAATTACTGTTTTTATCATTATTCACATGATTTTCCTAAAGTATTTCCTGATTTATTCACATAGAAATCATGTGTTATGACATCTAGCTTAAATGATCACAATCATTGTATTTCATGGAATTATCATTATATGCTTTTATTGTTCTATCATGGATATGCTTTCACTATTTCATCATTCAGCTCATAAAGATGATGCTATGTTAGCACGAATAGATAATGATAATTATATACATGGATCCTTGATGATACATAGGCAAGCAAAATGATTCATTGGTGATATGTTTCTTAGAACAAGAACTTTAATGCTTGCAAGAGCACAATGTTATAACATATAAGATAAAAATTTCTCAATTGGTATCTTTAAAGACTTGAGATATTAATCATGCTTTCATTTTTAGGAATCTTATGAGGGCACAAGAAGAAATGGAATTTGATATTTATGTACCTACAACAAAGTTTATATAAATATTCTAGGAAAATCAAGGACGAATATTTTCATATTGAGTATCATTCAAAATGCTTCAAATTGATATCTAATCAAATTACATGCAGATATTATACTTCACATATGAGTGTTGAATTTGGAAATCTGAAAATTGCCTCTTGGTTGAAATAAAATTTGACCAAGGGGCGCTATGGTCGAAGTCAAGGTTGACCTAAAATAAGCTTTGACAAAATGCTTATTTGGATATCATTTCATTGTATTTAATCTTAGTATACTTTTGATAAAGGTCAAAATCTAAATTTAAAATCATTTGTGACCTAAAAAGCTTTAAATAGCTTTAATGATAAGATTAAGGGGGAGTTCATAAAAACAAATTTGATTAAGAAGCTTACAAAAATATTGTAAACATCATTTGGAGCTTGTTACGACCTTAGTATTTTTACTCTTGGTTATAAAGAAATCTATGAATTTCATAAAAATGATATATCTTGTACTTAAAGGAACTCTCTAAACAAATCTGGGCTTAACATCCCTTGCATTTGGTTGGAGACATTTTTATGTACTCTAAGATTAAAGGATTCTCATTTTATTTTTAGGGCTTAACATCCCTTGTAAAATGGGTGAGAAATCAATACATATGCCATGAACCTAACAGGATCTCATATCATTTCAAGGCTTAACATCCTTTGCAAATGATTGAGAAACAAATTGTGGCTAAATTAGACAAAAATGATATTAAATCCATGTTCCTAATAGAATATCTATTTAAGGGGGAGCATAGTATAAAATTAAGGGGGAGAAGAAATATTAAATATTCAACTTGGATATCTTTTTGAAATGACAAAGGGGGAGAAAGAATATAAAATCAAAAATATAAATGAGTTTCATCTTGATGGCCAGAACTCACTTGCAAAACAAGAATGGCTATAAAAGGTAATCTTCAGGTATGAAACTCACATGCTTTATATTTCCTTATTTCATATTTAGGAAATGTTTGTCATCTTCAAAAAGGGGGAGATTGTTGGATAAATTGGACATTATGATAAATCCCTTTGTTTCGATGATGACAAACATTTCATTCTTGTTGATCTAACGTGCTACTTGAATGTTGCAGGAATAAGGTGGATGACAAAGCACTAGGGAATCTATATGCTTGAATGATTGTAAATGTCATGAAATGTAATCAATTGTAAACTTGTACAAATATATAATGTACAAGTACTTAGACTTCATGTAAATCAAGCGTTAGATCTTCCCTAGCTAAACACCACACTTAGTTAGGTCATCCCCTTCAATAGTGTCACATATGCACACTCATACACACACTTAGTGCCTTAATTGAAAGATTGAAATAGGGTCAATCTCGGTCGACAAATTCCTCGACCGAGACACTCTCGGTCGACAAACTCTTCGACCGAGAAAGACCCAAGTAGCCGTTAGACACAGCTGACAAGGTAGTTGGCAGTTGGAAATGAACGTTGATCCAGAGAGCCTGTCGGTCGACAAAACTTCGACCGAGTAGGTATCTCGGTCGACAATTTCTCGACCGAGATGGACTCTGACAGCAACTGCAGAATAAAGTAACTAGCCATTACTAATGCACCTAACTTATACCTAACGGCTAGTTAAGCACTTCGAACCCCCTAGAAAGTGTCTAGAACGTCCTTCAGCACTTGTAGGTCATTCCTATAAATAGGACATGCCTTAGGACACCTAAATACACCCAAGCTACAGTTGTGATACACAATTGGCAATCTGTTTTGAGAAATTGAGCAACACTTGCATTAGTGATTCCTCAACTTGCTCTAATTTTGTGTCCTATAGGCTAGTATCTCCTATCCACTGAAATCACACTTCCATACACATTGGTTAGGAGATCTACACGCTTGATATAGGCAAATCAAGCCTTGTGCTTCAAAGGATAAGTTGTAATTTCTATTTTCCTTCTTGTTCCTTTTATTCTTTGTATTATCCTTGCTACTCCTAGGGTTGGAGGCTGCGGATTGGAGAAGGTTCTTCTCGGAGGAGAAGGTGGACTTCAAGATACTTCAAGAAGGCTATTGCAACAGGAAGCTACTTCAAGAAGGCTATTGCAACAGGAAGCTACTTCAGGAGGAAGGCTGCTTCAAGGTTGGTGCAATTACTTCTAGGTGAAGGCTGCTTCAAGGTTGGTGCAATTACTTCTAGGTGAAGGCTGCTTGAAGGGTTTAGGGAAAGAATTGTAATTTTGTGTAAAGTCCTTGCGAGGTAATAAAATTAAATTCTTTCCAAATCCCGATTGGGTAAGCAACCGGGTAGTGGACTGACTACCTTAGTATTTGCTAAGGTAGGAACCACTCTAAATCCTTGTCCCCTTGTCCAATATTCTTATGATTGGTTGTTTGAGTAAAATAATTGTTAAATTATCTTTAAAACCCTATTCACCCCCCCTCTAGTGGTTTTTCAATTTTCACTTTTGGATTTCCATTCTAGAACATTTCCATTTCACATCAACATGTGGAATGTGAAATGCTCCCACTAAATCACAGATCCCTTCTTTATCTTTGACATATCAGTCAAACCCTTTGACTATATCATCAAAGTAAAGATCCAATTCTGAGTTGCTTGTACTCAATCAATCACATTGATTAGTTCATTGTAACTTATAGACTTCATTTGCATTAGTGGATTCATAAACCTTATAGGTTGTGTCACGTACACATCCTTGTTTTATTCCTCATAGGAATGCAGTTTTAGTATCCATATGCCAAATGTCTTAGTCATTAAGTTGCAATCAACAAGCATCATCCTTCTCAAAATTTTATCCATGTGTCTTAACACTTAAGATTCATTTGCACTTATGGATTTCATCCAATGGGTGCTACCATCAAGGTCATACCTTATGGTTCACATGGATGTCATTTAGGATGTAATGGTCATAAACCATAACTCAAAATTCAGTTCCTCATATTCATCTAGATAGTCGACTCATCACATGAACAACTCATCACATAGATAAACGAGGTGTATCCGTCAAGGATATAAGAACTTACAACTCCTTGTGATTCTTAATGTCCTTTGTTAGTGTGGGGTATTCTTTTATTAATAAGATTTCAGTTATTTGATAATCATTCTATAACTCCTTAGAGTATGATTCCTTCCTGATTTAGACATCACCATGCCTTAATCATGAATTCACTATGATACACTATCATAATCACTCATAATGATCTCAAACATTTGGTCCAAGTATTTCATTCATTGATCTCATCAAGAATTAACACTTTACCAAATTTGTACTTCATCTATGATAATCTTGAACACTTCAAGATATTCATATTGGTATTTCTCCAAACACCATTTGAAGTATTTGAATTTGTTCCAATAGGTATGTAAATACATCACATGTATCATACCTAATAGGATAATTATTCTCCCACTACCTTTAATGAAGATTGATTAATTATGTCTAAGATATTCATGTCTCTTATTGGTTCTCTAACCAAAAGAGTCTAGATTTATCCATCACATGGAAACTAGAAATGAATTTCTCATGATTGATGCTAATTTGATTGTTTGAGTTATCTATAACTTTTAGGTATCATTTTATCTTATGCATATCAAATACCACAAGATAAACAAGGCATTGCCACAAATATCATATTGAAACATCTCTTTATTGATTGCCATCATTGTCATAAAATATGAAAAAATAAAGTGTTTCTATCTATTGGCAAATATGAAATAGTAGTTCATAACTGTATTACATGCCTTTTAGGCTAAAAATAAACTAAAGTACTCCTATCTACGATGGAAACACTTGCCCCATTTATTGAGTGCCTTACACTTTGCAAGTTGGTATCATATACCTCAAAAGTGTTACAAGTTTACTTTCATGACACCTTTAAGTGGAGACATCAGTCACCTCCTCCTTCTTTTATTCTTCCAGATAGAGAGGACATTTCCTTTTCTAATATCCTGGCTTTTGACAATGGTGGCAATTGCCTTTCTTGGTCACACCTCCCTTGGCCTTGAGAGGTGAATACAACTTGGGCTCCTGGCTAGCATCATAACCTTTCTTAGCTTTGCCCTTGCCCTTGCGCTTAGACTTGCCTTTCTTACTCGTGATCACCATCACAGACTTAGGCTTGTCCTTCTTCATCTGTGTCATGGCTTTCCTCAACATGCCCAACAACTCTGACAGTGGCCTATCAAAGTTGTTCATGTTGTAGTTCATCACAAACTGTTTGTAGGATTCTGGCAACGATTGCAGTATCACGTCAGTAGCCAACTCTTGGCTCAATGTAAATCCCAGTCTTGTTAGGTTCTCCACATACCCAATCATCTTGAGTGTGTGAGGACCAACTGGATCACCTTCTGTCATGACACACTTGAATAGTGCCCTTGAGACATCATATCTCTCTTGCCATGCTTGATCTTCATACATGTTCCTGAGATGCTGAATCATCTCAATGACACCCATGTTCTCATTACATCAAGCACTTTGCATCAATGGCATCATCAGAATGCTTCTTGTAAGCATCCCTTTCTGCCTTTGGTGCATTAGGAGTAGGTTCCTCTGGAATTGGAGTATCCAGGACATACAACTTTCACTCTTGAGTGAGAACAATTCTCAATGTCCTATACCAGTCGTGGAAGTTTGTCCCATTTAGCTTGTCCTTTTCAAGGACGGACCGCAAAGAAAAGTGATTGTTGTTTGTTTCCATTTGTACTACAAAGGGAAGATATGCAATTTTTAGTCCAAAACTCATTTTTGACTTATTTGATTGATTTCAAAAGTTGACGATATAATTAGGCCTTTAATTAATTATCGCTCCCACTATTTTAGTTCAAATTGATAGCCCTCACCATCAATTCAGAATATTGCAGTGTACAACCTTCTAGTGGGCAAGATCCTGAAATCCTCTAAGTCATGGACCAGCTTGGGCTGTCATCCACAACTTAGATCTCTCAGGTAGGCAAATCTTGCCAATTGCATCATATGCAACTCTTGATAAGATGTCATATGCAACTCCTTGCCATGATCATCTCCATGCCTCATGGTGCTAGATCCTATCTAGGTCACCTTGTTAAGTCTGACCCAAAGCCAACACGATGAGTATGCACCTTGCTTGGGCAGACCCACATATCCATCCTTCACGCTTCCATGAGATAGACGGTGCACCACGCTTGGACGTTCCCACACTTGGTTGAACAAGCTTTTCACGTGTTTCGCATTTGGAAGGCATCTAAAACATTGATATTTAATGAGGAATTTGGTTATATATACATATACATATCCAATCACCACAATACATAGTACATATCATATACATGATATATCCCACAGAAAACATGCAAAACGATAAAAGCGATGATTATGGCCATCCTAATGTGATTCCTCGAGCCAAGAGGAATCACGGTCATCTAGGTCTACATCACATGCAACCTATACAAGATGAACTTTATGCTTTGCCTCTCTGGGTTTGATCAACTCATTACATGATTGATCGGCTCACCATCAGGCCGATCGGTTGGGTGCCACCAGCCAATCAGTTGGCTCCTCTAACTGATCAGTTCATTTGGTCATCGTGCATCTCATCATAGCCGCCACCCGCTCGTCTCGCTCCTCGAATCGGTCATCAACCGATCAGCTCACTCCTTGAACTGATCATCTCGAACGTCAACCGTTTGGTTCACACCTTGAACCGATCGTCTCAGCTGTCGTCAGGATGTCCTCTGTTCTTTGACAAAACATGAAATAAAATTCTATCCTATTTTACATTGTAAAAATAGAAACCTCGAGTTACATTCAAAGGGAGCAAAGGTAGGAAAGAAATCTCGAATTATTTTCGAGTTACATCAGGTATAGGACAAGGAAGATCAGAGCACAGACCGAGATGCAAGCAACCACATACAACCATATACAGATAGTGTTTTTTGGCCATAACCACGTTATACATCCACCACAAAACTCATTTAAGGGCGACGCATATCGAGTGCATTCATAATACATATCATATATGTAAATTGGGATTTGTGGCTTTAGGATTGGACATGCATAAAGCCAATTTTATTCGCATCGTATGCAATAAATAAAGGCGACAAACCAAAATTGATCATATCGATAATCTTGAAGTATAGAGCAGTTGACGTGGCTCTGATACCACTGTTGGTTTTTAGGGGAGGCAGAGAAGGCAGTGGAAACAAAAACATTTCTCCTCCCCAAACCCAGAACAAGGAAACACGTCAACGTCTATACAATAGGAAGGGATGGTTTGTGGATTCATACCTTATCCTGAGGCTTGCTTTGAGACAATACCTCGAGGCTTGTACGCTCTTCACCTCCGATCTTGGACGGTGTCTGTGCAGCTCCTGGTCATAGTGGGACTAACGACTCCTGGTCTCACTGGGACTGTCGGGATTGACAACTGTCCTCCGAGCGGCAGAAATCTCCCGCCTCTGAAGTAGTCCACACGGACCACCTGGAACTCCAATCTCCTTGTCCCAAAAGAAATTGGAAGGAGTCACACCCTCCTGTCAGCGCACTAGTCACTGACACACTCTCCTACCACCAGTCGCTTTCTACAGTTGTCTTTCCCTTGTTGTGCCTCCCTTATCGGGTAGTACTTGCTCGGGCTCTCTCGGTTACCAAAACTAGAGAGAACGATAACTTTATAGAGCAACTGGTTGCACTAAGTTGTACTTTGAGAAGCCTACAATACCCCTATATATAGGAAGGTCATGGGACAAGGTTCTCTATCCTGTGCAATGTGGGACTAAAGCAGGAGTAGAAGGGTTCAAGATTTTCCACAAAAACAACCAACTGCGCAACCTGAACCGATCGTTTCATTTCTGAAATGGTCAGTTGGGGACCTGAGACGGTCGGTTGACACCTCAACTGATCGGTTGGGACCAATGAAACAGTTGATTCACTTCTGAACCGGTCAGTTTGTGGTCCTGGTCAGTTCCCGATTGACTTTTCCTCTTTTGTTTCGAATTGGTACCAAATACCAATCCTCGTTCCAATCAAATTGGGCAAGTAAAATGAAAAGAAATTTCTCACCAATCCTACTTTCCCAACTTGCTCGGTTGGACCAGTTGAACCGATCGTTTCAACACTGGAACCGATCATTTCACCCTGCCCATGAGCCGATCGACTCACCACCTGAGCCGATCGGTTTGCTAAGCTCAGCCGATCGGTTCATCACATGAGCCGATCGGTTGAAAGTGGAGATTATGCAGAATTAGTCAATTGCAGTTTCAATCAATTCGATACTCTAATCAATCAGTCCAACACCTTGAACATTATGATACTGAGCTATCTATTGATTGAGTGTTTAATTGAACTACTAAACTCCTTTAGTAATCAATCTAAACATTGTTTGTGGACAAAACTCCTCTTCCAGGTTAAATCCTATGTGTGTGACCCTGCAGGTCCATTTCACGTTGGCAGTGAAAGTTCATAACACTTATGACTTCACAAGCAAAGAGCGGTGCCTAGTCACACATCAGTGCTACCCAAGTGAAATAGAAAGTTGGAGAATAACTTTCAATCCTACAATCCGTGAATGGTGTTACAGTGAATGTATAATTCCTTTGGTACTGATATCCCGAATGAACTCGAGGCATGGAACAGTCATCCTGTCAATGTTCATTCACTTTCTTGATCTCAAAGTAGATATTGGAAGAGATATGTTATGACATCTGTATCACATACCGATTCACACATGCGTGCACACCTTTCTCAATCCTACTCATCAAGTGGCCATGGATATCAAACTCCCTCAGGAGGGACAAATCCCATATCTATCACTCACCCCTCAAAATCCCCATGTGTCAAAGCCACCCAATCATCACCTTTATAACAACCCATGTTTCAAGACTGCGTTTGATGATGTCAAAGTGTGCCCAACGACATGTGTTGAGTGTAGTGATTTCAGGTCAAAGTATCACACACCACCATCACTGTGAGTACTGACTGTGACTACCATGTCATGGTTCCATGTGTCAAACTCGCGGTGGGTCTGTCTGGTATACTTGTTCTCTAACTAGTACCTATGTGTTTGGTTTGATATCTCTATATCATTACTAATGAGATTCTATCATCAACCAACACCACAATCTAGTCTTGTGTGTCATTGCTATCTATCTACCTTCCACAATGACATCTGACTAGGGACATAACAAGAATGTACAAACTCTTAGCATCCGTATGATCTCATCGTTCAGGTCCTCAAGTTGAAAACATACATCATTGAGTACTGTCATTCTCTAGGCATTCAATCTGTTCTATCACTATCTCATATGACTGAACAAGAAAGAATTGGAAGCTTTCCTTTGATGTTTATCAAATCAATCTTAATGTATCCCACCAATCATTCCATGATTGTCTCTCAGGACATACATACCAACAAGAACTATCATCGGAGTATAGTACAAAGAAAGAAAACTTAATTGTAAAAAGCAGCAGCGGCCTACCTCCATCATCTTCTTCTCTCAAAGAAAATTCCAACAAAGGTATTAGACGTGGACTTGTGTGGAAAGATAAACCAGGTGCAACTCTAGTTTTGGGTACTCTTGTAAACCTGAATCAGACCAAACTCTAGAAGTTTACAACATCCTTCTCTTGAACGAGTCAAAACAAGAAACACATTTCAATAGCTAGTTAAAAGTGTGAATCAAAAAGAAGAAACTAGAACTCATATGCTAGAAAGAAATCATCCAACAGAATAAAACCATACATACAATGATATGAAATAAACTCCACATATTCTAATAATCATAAAGAAGCATAATGATTTAGTTACAATGATGTAATTAAATGAAAGTAAATTTTGTAAAGAGAAGATAAGTATCAGTCTCCTTAATATAGGAGATCGAAGTTCACAACAACTAACGCATAAGATGATGCTAACCCGGTATTGGGTAGAGGCCATATCGGGATACGACTACGTCGAGTCACAACCGTGATGGGGAAAGGACGTATCTGGATAGGACCTCTGCCTGATACGGTCATGTCGGGTTGCTGGTCGTGTTGGGCTGCAACTATGACGGGTATAGACCATATCAGATTGGGTACTATATCAGGTTAATACATATCAAGTTAACATTATCTTCAGGCTCTCAGGTTCTTTGTGTCAGGTATAGGTGGGCAAGCCGTCTCGGGTTGAATCCCAGATAGGAACTCGACATGCTTGAAGTGGCCTTGAGGATCATATCGTGCTGCTTGCTACTATCAGAACAGTCTCTAAGTGAACTCCTCCCATCCCTCTCAGGTTGGGGGTATGGTCACCTAGCTATCACCTGACAGGCTCCATAGGACTCGACGCACTAGCCCCTTTACTCTAGGGACTAGTTCTTGTAGGGTCTGACCCATCCCATCGTAGGCTTGTAGCTGCTATTTATAGGCAAAGAGCTAATGATAGTTGTAGCTTTTATTGGCCCACATGTCTTTTATCCGTGGCTCCATTCTTAAGGCTTTAGAAGGGCTTATATGATTGTCGCCTATCATGCGTGTTGGGCTAGGAGAGTGCCGAGTAGCGAGCATATTGTGTACAACTATGGCGGGTTGGAGCCTTGTCAGACTGCAGCACCGAGGGGTGGCCATGTTAGGTAACAACCTTGCTAGTTTGTGAATCATGATGAGTTAGGCACCAAATCAGGTAATTGGTCACATCGGGCTGAGACTCCTACACGAAATGCCCATGTCAGGTTGCTATCGTAGCGGGTAGCGACCATGAAAGGTAAGAGGGGCGTGGCAGCCTCAGATGTTGGCGAGCTACTGGGATGGAACATGGACTTCGTTGTTGATGGGCCCATTGGTGCTTCTTTTCTTGTGGAAAAATAGGAAAATTCCTACAAAAAAGGGAAATATTGTCAGGGGTGTATGGGGCATGATTCTTCATAATAAATAGAATAAAGCAAAGAGGAAGTTACATTTGGAGGCTATTTTGACAGTAAAATATAAGTTCTGGCAGACATAAAGTGGGTGTTATCAATCCCTTCCCCTAGGGTATGGGGATGTGATGAGCTTAGTATTTAGTAGAGGTAGAAATACTTATCTCACTTCAATAGCTACAACCCATCTATTTATTTATGTTCTTTTATGTTTTGGCAATACATATACTACTAATTTGCATCAAAGAACTTATATACAAATAAAGCATCCAATGTATTTCATATCATTATGCATCAATGAAAATAGTCATATATTTATAAAATCTACATACTTGTTGTATGAGATCAGAATTCCCAAGAGTCTAGAGAAACAGTAAATAGATCACCCTGAAAGTAAATCAAGCATATAATGAGTCCATATGACCCAAGACTGGGCTTTGTTCTTTACTCAATGTTATGATAACCCTTTTATGTTTTGACCATGGATTATTTATTGAGTTCATATCATCATGGAGTCATAGGATCAAATCTCAGATTTCAAGTTACACATAGATAATGATATCCTTTATTATTTGGAAGGAACATTTTGAATTAGGGTTTCTATATGATCGAGGTCATCATTAGATTCCTTTAGGGTTCACATGATTCAACATAATCAAAGTTGAATCTAGGGTTTTGGGAGATGTACATAACTCATAATAGATCAATCTTTGATTAGGGTTTGGCAAATAATACCTAAAGGTTCATTATAGAGAGAGAAAAGCTTAGTATTAGGGTTTTCATAATCTTGGATTACTATCCATTACCTAATTACAGTTTTCATGATGTATGAACACCAAACACTCTATTATGGTTTAAATGTCATGAATCAGATCCCAATCATGAATAACCATTATAACACAATAAGGTAACAATAATATGATCATTAAGGCTTTATTCAACTATTTTTGAAAAATTGAATGGATTAGGGTTTTGAAAGTATTTTTATTAGGTTCCCCATATTTTTCTGATGAAAATGATATATTGGTTTTCTATAATCCAATATTCCTAGAATTTTCTTAGATTTTTCTAAGATAAATAGGTTTTTTGTTTAATTAAATAAATCGAGAAATTGCCTTGATCAATGGCCGGATTTGACTGGATCAACAGACAATATTGATCAGATCTTCACACGGCTGAGTTGGCACCACGTGGAGACTTGTGCTTGATCCACATGGCGAGCTGGCTTCTAACTGGATCGTTCTGACTCGTAGTCAGTAGCTGACTTGGCAGCTAGGGATTGGCCCAAATGAATCCTAGTTGGCACCACATCCTCTCCTCCTACTCCTTTGTTGATGGGATGCTCGAGCAACCTTGAGCTAGAGGGTGAGTTGAGGTGAGAGTGGGATGCCTTCACCTTCAATGAGTCACCCTGAGGCATGGCAGCTCATTTGGGCAACACAACTCTTAATGGATCGAAGCTTTACCTATCCACAATGTGAAGTTTTCCGAAGCAGGTGGTGGAATGGCTGAAGGAAGGATTTGGGACCTCTGGTCCTAGCTGGGGAGCTCCTATGGAGGATGGGGAATGTGATGGTGATGTAAGATTGGTGTGATGTGCTGTGGGGTAGCGAGGTGGTGAAGGTTCTGGAGGTTGAGGATAACGATGGTGGAGAGGGGTGTTTTTTGATCAATAGAAAGTTGGGGATGACAAAAGGAAGGGTGATGGATCTTATGGGGTCCTTAAATAGGTGTGAGGAGGCCTGGGGTAAGAATCCCTAATGTACTCGCCACCATCAGGGAGAGGCATGGGAAATCAAGAGGTTGTTATCCCTGATCTGAGGGGGAGAGGGAAAGTGTGAGGGGTGGTTGAGATTGGTTCAGTGAGAGGAACTCATCCTTCAAATATCTCACATTGAAAAGATCAGAGTTGTTAGGCTGATCGCAATCACAATCTAATTTGAGTCAGCCGTCACCCCACGACTCCTACGTCGGATCTTCCCCGATCTGAGATTGGTCCAATCCAACAGGTTGTAATCCATGTCTAAATCATAGCTCATGTCCACGCTTCTAAAAGCCATGTGTCTGCCATTTAAATGTCATACATTAATCTTATAAAAGGCTAACTTAGGTTAAAGGATCAAAATAATGAAATATTGTATACATAAACTCAAAAGCTTATATCTTCCAAACATTTTATCCAATTAAAGTGAAATTTTAAATGAAGCTTCATTATGATTTCATCTATCTATGGTAAAAATTTGAGGGTCAAAATGAAATTTTGATTATATAAAGTGACCATGTACCCTAATGCATATAATCCATCTTAATATGAGATTAGAGTTTGCATTGTTATGAATTTGGTGAACCCTTTTTGGTCAAATTAGTGAGGGAGATAATTGAGGGTACTTTTGTCAAAATTTTGAGAACTCATTTATAACAAATTTGTAAGAGAGAAAAAATTAAGGCCTAGTTTGGCCGCCACCATTTAAACTTCCAGCATTTGATGCATTAAAAATACATAAACGGATTTCAATCTATATTCGTTTTCATCCGTTGTGTACATGGTTTATCAGAAAAATGGTAGTCGTGAGTGGCGTCAGGATCAGCGGGTTTCCAGAATTCCAACTCTACTCTTGTGCTTTCTTTTTTGCTGGTCTTTTATGCATGTGAGTTGGAAATTTTCCCACTCCCGTTGGAACTCCTGTGCAGCAGAATACCAAAAAATATATTTTTACGTGCAAGATTATCAGGATTCAAAAAGTACTTACCCAAACTAGGCCTAAAGTAAAAACTCACTTTGTCACAAGTGGGTTCTAATCTTACATACATTGAAGGCTAGTGAGAATTAGGTAACTTGGAGTGCTCATTGGAAAAACATGGGATATGCTTCTTCTAAAAATACATTTCTAAGTCATCATATAGGTGGAAAAATCCTTGTATGGCCTTATTGTTGATCATGAAAATCCTCTAATGTTGTGTTGACGTAATATAACAAATATATTTTAGATAGTGTTTTGAATTCCAAAACCCAATAAAATAGTAAATGAGAAGCCCATTGATCTTGTATAAGGATCACTTAAAATTGGGACTACACTAGTATTGTCTTGTGTGATGGACATGTCTGAAGGTGAGTCTATGTAATATTGGCCTAGGAAATGAGAATGAATTATTTACCGCCTTGTAAGTATCCTAATGTTTCTTAACTCCTACTTGCAATTCCAAAAATGTGGTTATAAAATGATATATTGATTACCTTATATATTTTTATAAAAATGTTACACAATGCCTATCGTAAACCTATTTCTACACCCACATATACAAAAAAACGGATTGACATGGTTATACAAAGAAAAGTATAAAAATATACTAAATTGAATATGAAGTATGACTTTAAAGTACATAACAATAAATCGTTGCAGATCCCTCTATTGCAATTGAGTTGTTTTCTCATAATGGTTAAAATTGGGTACATTTTTCAAGGTATACAACTAATAAAGAAAAAAAGTATGCATAGATACTACAAAAAAATATGACACTAAACTACAAAAAATATTATATCATCATCAATGGTAATTATGTTGTAGTTGATATAACATTTTGAATCAATTAAATTATCATACTACACAACTATATAAAGAACAATAACCTAAAAAGTTAAAAATAAAAAGATCAATACCCAAATAGTGTACATATATTACACAGACTATTGCATAAAAGTACACAATAACATGAATTATTGATGATCATTAGTTGATCATTATTGAATATTTAATCAAATGTATTTCAAAGTGTACTACCAAAGACTTGTATCAGTGTGTATTTTTGTGATCTAAAAACTCTTCCCACACCAACCAAGTTAAGTACTCAAATACAAAAAATGAGAAAACTTGATTGTTGTGCATGTTCTTAAAGCATGTCCATTTTAACACATAATTAATTAATGATAAATCTTGGGAATTTGGTCACAAGTCATGTTGATTTCTCCTCTTCTAGTTTAGTGATACTCTAATCTACAACTTTTCTATTCGAGTGTGGCATAAGATAGCTAGTTCTCTATCCCCTTAAGCAATTTTTTAGAGGTAAGAGTAATTCTCTCTTCCTTCCCAATAGACAAGTTTTGAATTATATTGGGCTAGATTTGAGTCGAAGACAATTTTTCACAAACAAGGTCGTCAGATTGGCAAGGCACAACACTAACCTCAAGCTTCAAACTCTTTTACAGGAACATATTGACACATCTAGATCAATATGACTCCATTCATTACATTACTAGATGGTATAGGTTATTTTGGGACTCATAATTTTACTCATATTTGGTATTACAATCAAATCACAAATGAAATACAACTTTGTTATTACTCTACCAATAAAAATTCTACACTTGACACCGTATCACCAACTCTTTACATTGATGATATTACTTGATAGCTTAAAAAATCCTCGTAATAGATTTTTGGGTTTGAATATTGATATAAAATTAAGAATGAAAACATTAGCGACATATTTTTTGCACCCAAGCCTACACCTAGTGTATCAAGGGGTGTTTGTGTGGCCATCATAATGGGAAACATGAATGACCATTATTTTTCTTTTTCTAATATATTTTACTCACAGTCATTGTTGTTTTTGATGTATTTCTTTTTGTTTTAATTAGGTAAAAACTTGTGTTCACAACTTTTTATTTTATTTTTTACAGAGAACTGAACTTATATTTACATCACACCCACAGTTGCAGTGCACTCATATTTTTATGAAGTTCCAAACTGAAAAACATCTAGGTTTTGGATGTTTAGAATGGAAAATGGAGCTAGACTACATGTATCTTGGTCTTGAATGTTCTAACTAGATCTACAAATGAACATTCAGGAAAATTCCATATTGTAGCATCTTATTTATTGAATTCTTGATAAATGAAAAAAGTTATTTCCACAACTACTTTGTTTTTATTTTTTATTTACAAAAAACTGAACTTATTTTTACATCATACCCACAGTTGTAGTGCACTCATATTTTTATGAAATTCCAAACTAAAAAATATCTAGGTTTTGGTTATAATTAGAAACTGATCTAAACTACATGTATCTTGGTCTAGAATATTGTAACTTGATCTAAAAATGAGCATTCAGCCAGAGGCATGTGCCAAATCCATATCATTGTCGTGTTTCATGTCTAGGCTTGTGTTATGTTTAAAAATCCTAATCCATTCATGTTCTATGATAAAATTGGATTTTGGATCATTTTCAGGCTATAGCTCAAATATAATACTAGATTGATGATTACCATACACATATGCTAATATATTATCAATATAGTTTAGAAAGTGTGCACTTGTGGATGGATGTATTGGATGTAACTTTTGTATACTTATATCATGTTAACTAACCATATGAATGAAAATAACATTGTCTAGATTAGATAAGTTTAAAAACTCATATCTATATCAAATGGATATATGATGGGATTAATAAGAAAATCATCCTGCCATTTTTGGAATTTCTATGAGTTACCATAATAACAAACTGCACATATTAATTCAAATAATGGGGCATGTATAAAATTATAGACACCAAGATCTCATGGGTTGGGCACTATCACTAATTGATTCTTGTTTTATACTTTCACCATTTGATGGGATCCTAAAGAGTTGGTAAAATCACCTATGAAATCAAATAATGAATCATCTAGCATTTCAATCATGATTTGTAATGATATTCAAGTATCTATTTGGCCACCACCATGTGAAATATTACGGGCCATTTACATGAATAAAGTTAATATCACAACTATTGCATTGTTAGTTGGAGAATTTAAGTTGTCACATGTATTAATTTGTAGACCTTCCACCTACTAGTTGCTAGACCAGAGTTGTTGTAGCACCCAATAACATTATCTAAACACGTTCTAAAAAAATTATATGCATATATTCACCAAGTTCTATTTTTTATTCAAGGATGGGCTGAGGTTAAGAAGCAACACGACATCAGAGATGAAGGGATGAGGGGCAGATGAGGGTTGCAAGTGCACGCTTGATGAAATCATCCTTTATGATCCTAATCCCACCACTCTTTTCTTCTTTCTCCTCCCTCTTTTTTGTCCCACCGCCTATTATTTGTTTTTTCTTCCTTTATGTTCTCTCAAAACATACAAGTTTCTTTGCCTAAAAGGTAGAACAACCTTCGATCAGTAAACCTTGTGTGTTTTACCTCTAGATACAAATTGGAATTTTACAAAACATGCCTTTATTGCCTACATCTTGTGGGCTATCTTTTCTCCTTTCCTACTACATGCCTCCTTGTCTGCCATCCTCATCGGTCTGCACATCCCTTTCTCATTGCCATAAACCCATAGTTGCAGTTTGAGGAGTAAAGCACTAAGTGCTACCTAGCATGTTGTTTTCAAATGATATTTTAATACATGTCTCACCTTTTTTTCCATCTTCATCCTCCTAACCCCTTACAAAGCACCAAGGAAAATGATGGGATGTCAGCCCCCTTCACTCCACCCCTTGACTACCTTTATTTTATCGTGGAAGGGAGAAATAAAATAAGTAACACTTATTAAATACTTAATATTAGCAAAAAATACACAAAATATAGGAAAAAGTACAAGAATGAAAACTTTAATACATCAAAATATGACAAAAAAATACACAACATGAAATAGGATCCCCTAGTTATATTCTACTGAGACATTATCTAAAGATGCTAAATTTATAAATAAGAGAAAATTGGTATAAGGTACACAAAATATGGCAAACCGTACACAAGAATGTACTAATTGGTATACATTATATGAATAAAAATGTACACCAAATGATAGGATTTTTGGAGACTATTGCTGAGATATAATTAAATGGTTACCTCAAGATAGCTGAATTCATAGAGTACACAAAATTGATCAAAATTCAGATATAATATGGGAAAAGCACATAAGAATGTACATGTATACAAACATTGGATAAAAAGTACGTCAAAAATATAACTGATGGAGACAATCATTGTATTATAATTAAGTTATTAGCTCATAATAATTGGATCCACAAAGTAAACATTGGCACAACATAGAAAAAATATGTTAGAATACATAATTTACTATATAGTAAATTATTTGGAAGGAAAAGTAAATCATTTGTTTTTACTTTATTTGTGGGTCTTTGTTTTTCGTTAATTTTTTTGTATATACTCAATCTAAAATGTAAGAATCCACAATATTTATACACACATGTAGAATGGCATAGCTATTTTTTAGACCATTTTCCTAGTGTCCTAGTGGGTTTCAAACCTATGAACTATGCTACAATCAGTGATAGACTTCACTAACTGAGGTAGTTGTAAAGTGCTTGATGAATTCTAATCAAGTGAAGAGAATCTTGATCATTAGTAAATTACTCTAATATGAATAGAAAAGTACTCAAAAGATCATGGATAATACACATGCATGACACTAAACTATATAAGAACACGGAGAGATGTATACTCATTGATACACAGAGAGGCATTCGTTTTATTTTTTTAAGTCCTATAGTGTCAACTAAAAAGTGACACAGAGGTAGATGACACTAGAGTAACAAGTCTACAATGTTAGTTTTTGTGTTTCAAATAAAATAATGCAAGCATTGTAGCATCAGATGTACATGGTAAGGAATTGAGGCTAGAAAATACACACATGTTGGTTTCCTCAAAACGAACACAAAAGATTCCTGGCACTCAACACTTTTTTCTTTCTGATGTGGTCTATATACTGAATTTTGTTAGTAACTAACACTTCAGATTGCAAATTACAAATAGATTCATGTAAAATACTATCACCTTGGTTTTAAGAACCAATGTTGACACTTTGATGTTGTAGCATTGGTTTCTTACCCAAAACTAACGTATCCGACTATCTTATTAATAGATTTCTATAAAATACCATAGCGTCAATTATCTTGACCAAAACCAACATTGTGATGTCACAATGTTGGTTTTCGTACTTGTACCTAATCCTACAGTTATGTTTTGTAACAATAGAAAAACATGTTAAAGGTCTAATTTTTTACAGTACATCGATAATTTGCAAACCTCTAATAGAAATGCAAATACAAAATAAACCACTTAACTTTTGATTCACTTGCCACTCATCACCAAATCATACACATATTCACTTCCATTGTCATGATCCACTCATCACCAAACTATATATGCATCCATACATCTATATTATTCTATGAAATTTATAAGGCCTGAAATGTTGTATTAAATTTATATAAAATAGTGGCTTCACAAATTAGTCAGATATAAAAGATCATCTATAACTCAGAGTTATAAATTATATATTTAGCTTCGTACAGAAAAAGTAAAACATCTGCCACCTCCTCTTTGGTGGAATCTAAATAGTGAAGTGTATAACTATGAGTGTTAAGGATTCACAAAAACAAATGTGTGTAACTATGTGATAATATTTATATAAAATGAAATCAATCGAACTTAAATTGTGAAGTAATTACGATAGAAGTCTTTATAACACATTGCATATTTGGATTTTCATGTCATGTTGTCATGACAACGCCATCCTAGTTCTTCATAATGTAGTATTGCCACACCAATTCATAATATTATATAGAAAACTAAAATTAATTATTAAATGAAATTTTAATAAACTATAACAAGTGTTGTTGACATAAAATTTTCATCCATAAAACTACCTTGAAATTCTTCCAGGTTATTTACTTTGATTTTAAATATATCTTCTATATACTTTCACATAATGGTTTTGTACCTCTATAGGTTAAATGAATAAAATCAATGACTAAGCATGCATATCATGATGAATACATATTAATTAAAGTGTTGAAAAATAAATCATTATGCTTACTACACATTTGGTAATTTTAGCGCATGTCCCCTTATTGCTTTACCAAATGGGTCAAGGTAATATATAGTCTTGAAGCTAGAGATGCTCATCAATAGCTCTTGATTTCTATGTCTGCGTAAGAACAAGGAAAAGTATATAAAGTAAAGTTCAAAATTGAAGGATAGTTCATAAATCAAAATTATAACTTAAGTAATAGAATTATATAATGGAAACTTACTCAACACTTAATGAATCTAGAATAAATTTCTTCCCACACTATCAATAAACTTAAATGATGATGAGAACTATTCACCTAAATAATTATGCTCTCTTCCCACTAATCTAATTTTTGAAGGAACTAGGAATGCTACATTTCTTGTTTGAAAATTTAATATATCTGCATATAAGCATTTGTTAGAATAATACAATCATTCAACATATTGTAACAAACTAAAGATATATTTTTACATTGACTTACTATATTGATAAAATCTTTTTTTTTTCATTAAAACTCCTTTACCTTTTTTGTATCATCGTATAAAGAGTTCAATAGAGAGAAGAGAAAAGGTAAAGGACAGAATGAGAGCTACACAACTATTACAAGCCTTCAGGACCAAATAATAAAACAATGAGAAAATGAAAATTAAAAACTTAGGGAGAGAGAAAAGGTGAATGAAATAGAATCTCATCATCTCATGTAGATGAAAAAACCATAAAAAAGACCATAGAGAAACATATGAATCCCAGAATAGATCCAAGAACACTTGCATGCAGATATAGATAGCTTATTAGTCATATTCCATAGACTATCTTAGTATAAAAATCATAACCATAAGTTTGAAAACCAAGCCAACGGAGCATCACCCTCATAAGAGACCAATAAGGAATCAAACTATCCTAGAACAAACAATGGAATTTCATGAAAAGAGAGGGAAGTGGCAACACCTTGAAACATCCTTAAATTAAGAGCTCAACACCCATGAGTTTCTATCAACAAAATAAGTTGAACACCTGAACAACATCCACAGAACTACTAGAGAAAGATAAGGGGATATTCTTGCATACAGAGAAAAGAAACCTCATAGTCATCTATAAAAAAACTCAAAATTTATACCATAATCACATGATCAACAACCAATGCCGGAAGACCAAAAACACTAGGGAAACAAATGGTCCAGAAGTTCAAAAGTCACACAAACATAAAGTCTTCACTATAAAATCATCTTCTCAAGAGAAAGAAAAACATCAAGGCATCGAGAAGCCTGTGAAAAAGAAAATTCAGAGAAGAACATTGAGATCATTTTCCATCCATATTCATAAGCAGACAACATCTTTAGACACCTTATTATGAACCCTTAGATTCCTTTCTTTTCACAGTAATAAGGAATAGAGCAAAACCAATCTTATTTTTCACCTTTTATAGTTGAAAGTTAGACCAATTTTTAGGCATCTTCTTAAGAAGACCCAATGTCATAACAATCCCCCAAAGAGACTTCACCATAAGTAAATTAAAAGGTAATGTGATGAGAAACTTCAAAGTCAATCATAAATAAAAAGAAGATGGAAGCTACATGAATCCTCTTCTTCTAGTATAACCAAAAGTAGGTATTTTGTTATGATTAGCTTTCAATAAATGAAGCTGACATCTTTTCGAGGCTTTGCACTTCGAAATCCAAGAGAAATTTGAATCCTCAGTGCCTCTAGTTCTAAAACTATCACAAATAAAATTGAACTGTATAGTTTTTTCCCATATGAAAGTAATATGATCATATTTGCAAAGCTTAATATCATTAGTCTTAAAGAAATTGACAAAAAATCAGAACATATACCACTAGAAAAATACCAGGGCACATCTTGAATGATCTAAATAATGGAAGCATCCCCAGAAAGACCATATCTAATAATTAAATCATTACCGAGCATATGTTCAAGAACCTCCTCTTTAAACCATGGATCCTTTCACAGTTTGAAAGATATGCCCTTACCTATATGAAATTAAATCATAAAGGGGAGGCAATATTTGACCTTCAAACCCTTTTTACAACCAGGAAAAAATTAGAACACTCAAGAATGCCCTAGAAGGTAGATTTAATCATATAATTCTCATTTATCCACTTGACCCAAAGAAGTAATCTTTTTAATGGCTATGTCCTAGGCATGGAGAACCAAACACACTTTCTCATGATCTTTGTTCGTCCTGAGACCAAAGCCACCGTCTATTTTTGGAAGGGTGACCTTGTCCCTTTTCACTAAATGTATATTTTTTGGCTTTATTAGGCCCCATAGAAAATCCCTACAAATCATGTCAAACTCATCAAGAATCAAGATAGGGATAGGAAAGGATAAAATATAGAAAACATGCATAGAAGAAATATTTGATCTAATGAGTTCATCTCTCCCAATTGGAGATAGGATCTTTGCCTTCCAACTCACCAACTTGTTCTTAACTTTATTAATGTCACTAGAACAATAATTCTTAGTCAACGCTCTAGTGAATAAATGAAGACCTAGATGTTTAGAGGTTTCAAAATGACCTTATCAAGAATAGATAGAATATGATTACAATTAGCCTTTCTGCTAAGAAAAATTGAACTCTTAGAATTATTGACAGATAAACCAGATGACTTACCAAATCTATCGAGAAGAGATTTAGGGTTACTAGCACAAGATGGCTTTGTGTTAGCGAATATTATAAGATCATCTACAAATTGATGGTGGGAAATACCAAAATGCTTTGAATCCTTTATAGGGAAAATACTCTTGTTCTTGACATTTTATTTCATAATCTAAGAGAAACCCTAAATAACAATAACAAAGAGGTAAGGGGCAATAGGGTTCTCTTCTTGATACCATTATAAAAATAAAAATAATGGGAAGTTTTACCATTAGTAAGATTTTAATATGATGTAGTGTGAAGAATCACCTCAACCCACTTTGTCCTTATAGAGGGAAACCCCATTATATGCATAGTAGAGAACAAATACTTCCATTTAACATATTCATATGCCTTAGATATGTTAGCTTCAAGATGCACATTATTGCAAGAATCGTTCTTAAAATTTCTCAAAATGACATTATTAAGAAGTATAGAATCCTTAATACTTCTACCCTTAACAAAAGTACATTTGTTTGAGTCAATCATGGAAGGTAGAACCACCTAGAGGCTATTAGATATTATTTTAGAGATAATTTTATGGAAAGCATTACCTAGAGTAATCAATATCTAGTTATAAATAGAGGTGGTGTTAACATTTTTAGGTACTAAGGTAAAAGAAGTTCTATTATATTCTTTGAGGATATCATCATTCTATTAAAACTCTTTGATATCATCATAGATGTCATGACCAATTACACTCAGAGGTTTCTTATAAAAAGATCATTAAACCAATTAGGCCCAAGAGACTTATCACAATTGAGATTTGAAACTACATCATCATCTTCCAATATCATGATATGAGAAATAATGTTGATCTTTTGATCTTCAGATAAAATAGGAAATGTCCATAAGCCTTTCCAAACATCACCAAAAGAAGTACAATTTTTAGAAAGCTTAGAATAAAAGTCAATAAAATGAATTAACACCATCGGGACTAGGCCATATAGAACCATCTATTATTATATTCTTTAGCTGGTCATGATGCCTTGAGGTTCTCATAGAGGAATAGAACAATTTGGAGTTGGTATCATCCTTTTTTTACCATTGAATGTGAGACTTTTGTCTCATGAAAGATTCTTCCACACTAGAAACTTCTAAGGCCAACTTTCTTAAGGATTAAATCAACATATATCTGAGTAATAAGAGCATGATCATTTACATTTCTAGCATTATAACAATATCACCTAAATTTTTCTTGTTCTGAATATTCAGTTTGCATTTCAAGTTTTGAAGCTTCCAATAGAGACAAAACATTGAATACCCTTACACATTTAGGGTCCAACAATTTTTAGAAGTAGAAAGGAAGTCATCATGAAACACACAAGCATTAATAAATATGAATGGAGCTTTGATTTTTCTAGAATTATCAATTCTAAAAGAGAATCTTCTATGATTGCTAACAAAATTGGAAACCATATCACCATCAAACATAGGAACAACAGAAAAAAAAGACGAATTGTAAAAGATCTTGAAAATTTTTGATGTCACAAAAATCTTACCACCCCTGGTGGTTATCCTAAGTAAAGTAAGGCCCATTGATATCGAGTTCAAAAAGGAAACAATTAAGAACACACTTATTTAAATCTTTCATTGATATTTTGTAGGGGGTTGCTTCCCATTTTTTTACATTCCTTTCTTAAAGAGTTGAAATCGCCTAAGATGATCCAAGGGTCAGTAGTAATTGTTGGTATGTATGCCTAGACTGCCAATCTTATGATGATTGTAATGGCATAATTGTAAATGATTTGCTTAAAAATAATAAAGGAAATCTTCCAATTTATTCTATTTTATTTAGTTATGAGATAATGATGTAACATAATAAATGTCTAAATAATGATATTACTCAATGACATATATCTTCAGGTTGATGACCTGAACAATGAGATCATACAGATTCTAAGAGTACATACATTCTTGTTATGTCCCTAGTTAGATGTTATTGTGGAGGGCTGATAGATAGAAACAACAAATTTGACTAGAGTGTGCGATGGTTGATGATAGTGTCTCATCAGTTATGATATGTGATATCAAATCAAACATGTAGATACTTGTTAGAGAATAGTGTATCAGACTTATTCATCATAAGAGTGATACATGGAAACCATAATCGGTAGTCAAGATAATATATTATAGAGTTGGTTGTGATTATGGTTCTTAGACATCAAGTCACTACACTCATCACATGTCATTCGGTGTATTTTGACATCATCCACCGTGACCTTGAATAATGGTTTCCGTAAAGGTGATCATTGGGTGCACTGTGACATATGGGAATGACTGTGAGTGATGCTGGTGGGATTTATCCCTCGTACATGAGTATGATGTCTGGGCCACTTGATAAGCAAGACTAAGTAATTCATGGCCATGCTCATGTGAGTCAATATGTGATATTAAGGTTGCATATATCTCAGACAATCTTCTCTAGTTCAAGGAATAGAGATTGAATGTTGAAGAGGATGAATATTCCTTACCTCGAGTTCAATCTAGATATTAATTACAAATGAACTATACAAACATTGTAACACCAATCATAGATTGTAGGTTGAAGTTGTTCTCCAACTTTCTAGTTACTTGGGTAGCGATTATGTGTTTCTAGGTACCGCTCATTACTTGTGGTGTCATAAATATGGACATTCACTGCTAATGTAATATGGAATGTATATGGTCACACCAATAGGATGCACTTGCAATAGGAGTTTGTTAATGAATTATGTTTAACTTGATTACTAAAGTGTTTAGGTATTTAATTTAAACAACAATTAACTGCTGAACTCTTAACCGATCGGTTTACGTGTTAAACAAATCAATTGGAATGTTAAGTTGATTGGAAATTGCATTGGTTGAATACTGGATGAACCAAGGTATGAATTGACCTATTCACTATGTCAACCGATTGGGTCAAGGTCATCAGATGATTAATTGATGTGATGCACTTCTCAATTCATGGAGTAAACACCATTGGATCAAGGAATAGTTCTAATGTCATGTTATGCATTAATTGAATATCAATTGCAATACAATTGCGATTGGGAAACATGAAGAAATGAATGGTTCAAGGGTTGAACTGATCAGTTCCCATGCGAACCGATTGGTTCACTGGAAAACTGATCATTTCTCCATTCATAGGATGCAAAGTTTGTGAAATCATGTACCATTCGACTCGTACACAAACTGCGAACACGAACCCTAACCCTACTATAATTAGAGGTGTAATGGTGGATTCCGAGACATAACAACAATTGCTCCGACAATTGTTGTCTTATATGATTGTGATAACCAAGAGAACTCGAGTGAGACCTACCTAATATAGGGAGGGATAGCAAGGGAGAATAATTGTGGGAGAGAAAGTTGGTGCTAGTACACCAACTAAAAGGGGACAACTCATTCATGTCTATTCGTCTAGAATGACATGATTTCCAATTGGTCCATGTGGACTACTATAGAGGCAAGGATGCAGTTGCCTACCGCTAGGAGGACAACATCAACCTCCTATCTATGGTGATCAACCAGGAGCTAGTGTAGATGTTGTTTGGGAGTGACTTGAAGAAAGGTGCATACTATGACGTGGAGATTGTCACTGGACTTGTACCATGACCAGGCATATCTTTGAAACCATCCTTTTCATTATATAGTTGTCGACGCAACTACTATTATAAAGGGAAAATGGCAATTAAAATTTTGTTTTCACTACCTATTCTACTGCCATATTTCACTATAGTGGTATCAGAGCCACATCAATTTACTATGTCTTGGGACAATTAATATAATTAGATTTTTTATTTTTCATTTATTTATTGCATACGATGTGAACACTTAACGTTACTAATGTACATATCCGATTAAATATCATGCACGATCCCAAAATAATATACATATACATATATATACATATATATGTATATATATATATATATATATATATATATATATATATATATATATATATATATATATATATATATATATATATATATATATATATATATAAACATATACATACACACACACACACACACACACACATATATATATATATATATATAATTTGGTTTTTGATGGTTGATGTGTATCATGGCTATGGCCAATAAACCTAGATATTTGTGTTGGCTAAATGGACATCTATAAAATCCCTTTGTTTTGATTATGACAAACATTTCATTCTTATTTATCTAACGAGCTACTTGAGTGTGCAGGATTATGGTGGATGACGAAGCAACTAGGGAGATCATAAGCTTATAGTTTTATTTTCATGCAATGTAATCACTATTGTAAAAACTTGTACAATTATATAATGTACAAGTACCTAGATTGCATGTAAATCAAGCATTGGATCTTCCCTAGCTACACACCATAGTTAGACAAGTCATCCCTTCCAATAGGATCACATTATGCACACTCATGCACACACTTAGTATCTTAATTGATAGATTGAAACAGAGTCAATCTCGGTCGACACACTCCTCGACCGAGACACTCTCGGTCGACAACCTTATCGACCGAGATTGACCTAAAGTAGCCGTTAGACTTAGCAAAAGAGTTAGTTGGCAGTTGGAAGTGAACGTTGCACTCAGAGAGCCTGTCGGTCGAGGAAAGCTCGACCGAGTGGGTGTCTCGGTCGACCATCTGTCGACCGAGACGGTCTCTGACAGAATCTGCAGAGTTAAAGCAATTAGCCGTTGTAAAAACGACCAATCTATTCCTAACGGCTAATTGAGCACTTGGAACCCCCTAGAAACTATCTAGAAGGTCCTTAAGCATACTTAGGCTATCCCTATAAATAGGACAAGCCATAGGACACTAGAATTCACCTTGCTACACTTGAGAATTCTTTCTAAGCACTCTTGAGCAATCTTTTACAAGCAATTGAGCACTGTGATCACTTGGCCATATTCCATCTAGCTCAAGCTCGTCCTATAGGCTAGATTTTCCTAACCCTAGCATCCACAAGTCTATTACCTTGGCTAGGAAAATCCATACGCTTGATATAGGCAATTCAAGCCTTGAGCTTAAAAGGATAAGTTGTACTTTCCTATTTTCTTTCTTGTTCCTTGTAATATTTGTACTCTTCGTTGCTACTCCAGGGAGGAGGCTGCATATAGGAAGAGGGTGAAGCTCTTCGTGTGAAGAGGAGGACTTTGGACTACTTCAGAAGGCTATCTTGACGGGAAGCTACTTCGGGAGGGAGGCTACTTCAAGGGGGAGCTTGAAGTTACTCCAAGGAAGGCTGCTTCAAGGTTGGCAAGATTACTTCTAGGTGAAGGCTGTCCAAAGGGTGTTTAGAGAGTGTTGTAATTTTATGTAACATCCTTGAAAGGTAATAAAATTCAATACTTTCAAAATCCCGGTTGGGTAAGCAACCGGGTAGTGGACTGACTCCTTAGTATTTGCTAAGGTGGAACCACTCTAAACACCTGTGTCTCTCTTCTTATCTTTTACTTTGGTTGTTTGAGTTTAAATTGTTTTAAATTATCATAAAACTCTATTCACCCCCCCTCTAGAGGTTTTCAATTGGTATCAGAGCAGGCTTCAAGGAGCCCTAACAAAGTCTTGAAGAAAAGATGGGGGATGGAGTGCTCAACAACCTCAACATTGAAGGAACGTTCGTTGCTCGACCTCCAGCATTTGACGGGACAAACTATCAATACTGGAAGAGAAGAATGCAATTTTACTTCCAAGGAATCAATTGGGATCTTTGGAGAATGGTATCTACACCATACACACTTCCACAAGACGAGTTCGAAGTATGGGACGCTAATACGGTAAAAATGGCACAAATGAATGCAAAGGCAGTAAGCATTTTATATTGTTCCATTTCAGTAGGTGAATTTAATAGAGTATCAAACTGTGATACCGCATATGACATTTGGCATAGATTATCTATAACATATGAGGGTACGGTTCAAGTTAAAAACTCTAAAGTTAGTTTGCTTAAAACGAAATTTGAACATTTTCGTATGGATCCAAACGAAACTATTAGTGAAATGTATTCAAAATTTTCTACTATTGTCAATGGTTTGAATGCTTTAGGGAAACCCGTTCTTGAGGAAGATCAGGTATCAAAAATACTTCGATCTCTTCCTCCAAAGTACAAACCAAAGGTGACAGCTATTGCAGAAGCAAACGACCTCACTCGCCTCAAAATGGAACAACTCATCGGAAACTTAGAAGCTCATGAGGCAGACCTAGAAGAGGAAGAGAGAAGAGAACATGAACATCAACGTGGACCAAAGAAAGACGTGGCTCTCAAAGCATCAAAAGCTCTCTCACAAGAGAGTGAGGAATCTAGTGAAGAAGAAGGAGAAGAAGCATTGATCGTCAATGGTAAGAAATATAGAAGGTTTAAATCTAATAAAATTTCTAGTTCTTCCTCCACTCCCAGGTGCTTCGAGTGTGGAAAGAAAGGACATTTCAAAAATGAATGTCCCAAAGCTAAGAAGGGAAAGAAAAGCTCACATAAGAAGAAAGAAAAAGCTTATAAAGCAGCATGGGATGAAACGAGTGAAAGTGAAAGCGGAGAAGACAAGATAGAATGTCTAATGGCAAGAGAAGATGAAGAATCTCAAGAGGTAAGCCTAGTTGATCTTCCTAAAGAAGAGTTAGTAGCTAGCTTACAAGAAACTCATGATAAATATGTTGATGCCAAGAAGAAACTAAAAAGGACTATAAAATCAAACAATGAGCTCATTGCCAAAATAGATGAACTTTCTTCCGAAAAGAATAACATTGAACTTGAAAATGTATCTTTAAAAACATCTTTAGATGATTGCACTAGAAAGCTACTTACTTTGGAAACTAATGTTGATCTTCTATCAAAAGAAAAGACTGATTTGTTAGCTAAACTACAAGCTTTTCAAACTCAACCTATCTTGTGCAATCATTCGGACTATGACATTATTGTAAAAGAAAAGGATTCATTGCTTTCTGATTTAGACCAGGCAAGAAAAGATATACATAAGAAAATGAATAACATTGCTCAGTTGCAACAAGAACTTCATGAGTTAAGAAGAAAAGATATTCTTGATAACATATTAAGAAGTGGTACTACCTTCAATGGAAGAAAAGGTTTGGGATATGTTCCAAAGAGAAACCAAACCAAAAAGACCCAAACTATGTTTGTACCCAAAAACACAATGACTAGAAAAAGAAACGAAGTTGATTCTATTACTTGTCATTTCTGTTTACGTCTTGGTCATTACTATTTTTCATGCCCCTACAAGACTAAGAAGTCCAACTTAGTTTGGACCCCAAGACCTCAAACTTAGAAGAATGGAATATAGTTGAGATATGACAAAATACTTAATTTGTGCAATTTATATTGTCCTATCTCAACAAACGATGCTATGCTTATTGGTATTATTTTTCTGCATTGCTGTACAAAAACAGAAACTTCGTCGGTCGAAGTTCTGTCGACCGAGCTCTGGGTCGGTCGAAGTAGGGTCGACCGACTGGATATCTTTAATAAATCGAAAATCTTCCAGTACTCATTTCGGTCGAACACTGGTCAACCGAAAAATTTTCTGCTCCTTTTTGATTGTGATACAGTAACCTCCTCGATCGATAAATTGTCGACCGAGAATTATATCGGTCGAGCAATCGTCGACCGACTGGCTTCCTGTATCAGAACTTTTTACACATCAGCAAATTAAAAAGTTTCTAACCTTATCGGACCATCACATGGGTACCAAAATCTATATTCTAATGCAGGAATGGGTCGTTGACAGTGGTTGCTCCAAACATATGACCGGAAACAAGGATGCATTTTCAACTTTTGAAGAAAAGAAAAGTGGGACGGTCACTTTTGGAGACAATGGTAAGGGCAAAATCGTTGGAATAGGTAATGTTGGCACAAATCTTGAAATCAAAAATGTTCTACTAGTTGATGGATTGCATCATAACTTAATAAGTGTAAGTCAACTATGTGATAGCGGTTATGATGTGTTATTTAACAAAACCTGCTGCAAGTTATTGATAGAAAATACTACAACTGTTGTTTATGAAGGAAATAGAGTTGGAAATCTTTATATCCTTAAACCAAACTCTATGAAATCAGTAGTAGGTAAATGCTTACTTGCAAATGAAAACACCTTACAACTATGGCATAAAAAGCTTGGTCATGCTAGTTCACATGCTATTAAAAAGTTAGTAAAATATGATCTTGTTCGTGGATTACCTGTTTTGTCTTTTGATCAAGTTGCAAATTGTGAACCTTGTACAATGGGAAAGCAAACCAAAACATCTTTTAAATCAAAACATGTACTTAGTACCAGTAGATCCTTAGAATTAATTCATATGGATTTATTTGGACCAATGAGAACACAATCTATTGGTGGTAAACGATACTGTTTTGTTATTGTTGATGATTATAGTAGATTCACATGGGTACATTTTATTGCAACAAAAGATGACACTATTCATGTCTTTATGCAATTTTGTTCTAAAATTGAAAATCTTTTACAACATAAAATATGTACCATTAGAAGTGATCACGGTGGCGAATTTGAAAATCATACTTTTGAAGCTTTTTGTACATCTCAGGGATATACTCACAATTTCTCTGCTCCACGTACCCCACAACAAAATGGTATTGTGGAACGGAAAAATAGATCTCTACAAGAAATGGCTAGGACCATGATGCTTGAACACAACACACCTAAAACCTTTTGGGCTGAAGCTGTAAACACAGCTTGTTATGTGCTAAATAGAGTCACGGTTCACTCTCACTTGAAGAAAACTCCATATGAAATAATACACTCTAAGAAACCTAGAGTTGACTACTTTCATACTTTTGGCTCTACATGTTATATTTTAAACACCAAGGATGATAAAGACAAGTTTGATTCTAAATCACAAAAAGCATTTTTCTTGGGATATTCTACTTCTAGCAAAGCGTTTAGGGTATATAACACTATCTCTAGAAAAGTTGAGGAATCCATTCATGTTTCTTTTCATGAGGAATCAAAATCTACAAATTTAGATATCATTGATCTCACAAATCAATTTGAAACTATAACCATTCCAAATGATAATGAGAAAACTCCCACATCCGATCCTCCGGTCGAACCACAACCTACACCTAGGCTGATCAAGGATCATCCCCAAGAGCTAATTATTGGAGATCCAAATGATAAAGTCAAAACTAGGTCCTCTTTCCAAGATGTTGCAAACATGGCTTTTGTTTCTATCATTGAACCTAAGAAAATATCCGAAGCTCTTAAGGATGATTACTGGATAATAGCCATGCAAGAGGAATTAAATCAATTCACTAAAAATGATGTATGGGATTTAGTTCCTAAACCACAAGATAAAACTATCATAGGCACTAAATGGGTTTTTAGGAACAAACTTAATGAGGCAGGAGAAGTCATACGGAATAAAGCACGGTTAGTTGCACAAGGATATAGTCAACAAGAGGGAATTGAATTTGATGAAACATATGCACCCGTAGCTCGACTTGAAGCTATTAGGATGTTATTAGCTATTGCTGCCCATAAAAACATTCAGTTATATCAAATGGATGTCAAAAGTGCATTTCTAAATGGCTTCATACAAGAAGAAGTTTATGTTGCTCAACCACCTGGCTTCGAAATCCCAGAAAAGGACGATCATGTTTATAAACTTAAAAAGGCACTTTATGGTCTAAAACAAGCCCCTAGGACTTGGTATGAACGGCTCAAGACATATCTTTTTGATAATGGTTTCTCTATTGGAAATTCAGATTCTACTCTATTTTTCAAAACATATGCATCTGATTTCTTAGTTGTACAAATATATGTTGATGACATTATTTTTGGTGCCTCAAATGAATCATTATGCACACAATTTAGTGACATTATGCAAAAAGAATTTGAAATGAGCCTTATGGGTGAACTAACATTCTTTCTTGGTTTTCAAATTAAGCAAACACCTGCCGGAATTTTTATAAGCCAAGAAAAATACACTAAAGAACTGTTAAAACGCTTTGGGATGGATCAATGCAAACATGCTACTACTCCTATGGCTACGTCTATTAAAATTGATAAGGATGAAAATGGAGAACCTATTGATGATTCCTTATATAGAGCCATGATTGGTAGTTTGCTATATTTAACCGCTTCCCGACCGGACATTATGTTTTCCGTTGGTCTTTGTGCTCGATTTCAATCCCAGCCTATGCATTCTCATTTTCTTGCGGTTAAACGAATCCTTCGATATCTAGCCGGCACTACTTGTTTTGGTTTATGGTATCCAAAAGGACAATCATTGGATTTTAAAGCATATACTGATGCAGATTACGCCGGTTGTCGACTTGATCGCAAAAGTACTAGTGGTGGATGTTTCTTATTAGGTAGAGCCTTAGTATCTTGGTTTAGCAAGAAACAAAACACAGTTGCCCTATCTACCACCGAAGCTGAATACATGGCAGCTGGGTCTTGCTGTGCTCAGGTGCTTTATATGCAACAGGTTTTAAGCGATTATGGTTTTCATCTTTCATCTACACCTATTTTTTGTGACAACACAAGCGCCATAAACTTAGCACACAATCCTATTCTACACAGCCGGGCCAAACATATTGAAATCCGTCATCACTTCTTAAGGGATCACATCTCAAAGAATCATGTTTCCCTTCATCATGTTGATACAGAAAATCAATTAGCTGATATCTTTACAAAACCGCTTCCATTAGATCAATTCAACAACATTAGGAAGCAATTACTTATCACTCCGTTGGAGGATGTTTTCTTTGATATCTGCGGCTCTTAAAAACAACTACTTATGCTTTTATGGTTTGTATCAATATTGATATGAGCGTTTCAATTGGTATTTTGCAATTTGTTGCCTCTTACCTAGACACCTCATTGCTTTACATTTTGGCTATTCAATGGACATCTTTTTCGTTCATTTTTGATGGGATATCTAATGAAGGGGGAGTTTTTTAAAATAAAACGGTTATCTTTTTGAGATGACAAAGGGGGAGAGATATATAAAACTATAATACTTATGACAAACTCAATCAATGAGTTTCATAAATATACTCTTGGCTTACATTGAAAGTTGCTATATTCCCAAATGAACTGGATTTCATGTTCCATAATTCACTGGGGATACTAAGCACACATTTTATAAATAAGAGGAAAAGTTCCAAACGGCAATCTAAAGGTATGGCATTTATATGTTTTATATTTCCTTTATTCATATTTTGGAAATGTTTGTCATCTTCAAAAAGGGGGAGATTGTTGGCTAAATGGACATCTATAAAATCCCTTTGTTTTGATTATGACAAACATTTCATTCTTATTTATCTAACGAGCTACTTGAGTGTGCAGGATTATGGTGGATGATGAAGCAACTAGGGAGATCATAAGCTTATAGTTTTATTTTCATGCAATGTAATCACTATTGTAAAAACTTCTACAATTATATAATGTACAAGTACCTAGATTGCATGTAAATCAAGCATTGGATCTTCCCTAGCTACACACCATAGTTAGACAAGTCATCCCTTCCAATAGGATCACATTATGCACACTCATGCACACACTTAGTATCTTAATTGATAGATTGAAACAGAGTCAATCTCGGTCGACACACTCCTCGACCGAGACACTCTCGGTCGACAACCTTATCGACCGAGATTGACCTAAAGTAGCCGTTAGACTTAGCAAAAGAGTTAGTTGGCAGTTGGAAGTGAACGTTGCACTCAGAGAGCCTGTCGGTCGAGGAAAGCTCGACCGAGTGGGTGTCTCGGTCGACCATCTGTCGACCGAGACGGTCTCTGACAGAATCTGCAGAGTTAAAGCAATTAGCCGTTGTAAAAACGACCAATCTATTCCTAACGGCTAATTGAGCACTTGGAACCCCCTAGAAACTATCTAGAAGGTCCTTAAGCATACTTAGGCTATCCCTATAAATAGGACAAGCCATAGGACACTAGAATTCACCTTGCTACACTTGAGAATTCTTTCTAAGCACTCTTGAGCAATCTTTTACAAGCAATTGAGCACTGTGATCACTTGGCCATATTCCATCTAGCTCAAGCTCGTCCTATAGGCTAGATTTTCCTAACCCTAGCATCCACAAGTCTATTACCTTGGCTAGGAAAATCCATACGCTTGATATAGGCAATTCAAGCCTTGAGCTTAAAAGGATAAGTTGTACTTTCCTATTTTCTTTCTTGTTCCTTGTAATATTTGTACTCTTCGTTGCTACTCCAGGGAGGAGGCTGCATATAGGAAGAGGGTGAAGCTCTTCGTGTGAAGAGGAGGACTTTGGACTACTTCAGAAGGCTATCTTGACGGGAAGCTACTTCGGGAGGGAGGCTACTTCAAGGGGGAGCTTGAAGTTACTCCAAGGAAGGCTGCTTCAAGGTTGGCAAGATTACTTCTAGGTGAAGGCTGTCCAAAGGGTGTTTAGAGAGTGTTGTAATTTTATGTAACATCCTTGAAAGGTAATAAAATTCAATACTTTCAAAATCCCGGTTGGGTAAGCAACCGGGTAGTGGACTGACTCCTTAGTATTTGCTAAGGTGGAACCACTCTAAACACCTGTGTCTCTCTTCTTATCTTTTACTTTGGTTGTTTGAGTTTAAATTGTTTTAAATTATCATAAAACTCTATTCACCCCCCCTCTAGAGGTTTTCAATTTGAGCATGGTGGTTATGTTTATTTATTCATGTTTTATCTCAGCTTACATACCGAGCCTCTACTGTCTCTTTAAATTTTAAAAGTATTATTCTCTCCTACCTATGATACCCTCGAATGTAACTCGAGGCTTCTCTATTATCATATAATATGTAATAGATTAGGATAATTTAATTCTTGTTACTAAGAAGACAATGAGTTTCCCATTTTAGAAGATGAGCCGACTGACTGGAGCACCAAGGAGGATAGACGATATGAGGAGCTAAACTGATCTGTTTGTAGCCAAATAAATTGACTGGAGGATCCATAAGATGGCAGACCAAAGACCAGACGTCTGCGGAGATGATCCACTTACTATTTAGGAGGTGAGTTGATCAATTCAAGAGTTGAACCGATAAACCAATATTGACAACAAAAATCTTCATCAAAACATGTTTCTGCATGAGATGTAGACCTTAGGTGGTGGTAATTCCTTGTGTCTCCAAGGAATTACAATAGAATGGCCATAACCAACCTTATGTTTTATTGCTTGTTTTCATTTGTGGGATATAGCATGTACACAATACATACTATAATTATGTGGTGATTGGATATGTATATGTATTTATAAATACAACTCCCTCAATAACATATTAAGTCTAAGATGCTTTCCATTAGAAACACACATGAAAATCTTTATCGACTATACGTGGGCATGCCAACCGTGGTGCGTTGTCCATCTCGTGGGAGTGTGATTGTAGTTATGTGGGTCTGCCAAGAGGGGTACATTACTATCGTGTTGGCTTTTGGGTTAGGCTTAACTAGGTGTCCTTAATGAGATTAATCACCTAGAACAATCAAATAATTATGAAAAATATTTACGCATATCATCTATCTCAGAATTGCATAAGATGCAATTGACAAAATGTTTCCTACCTTAGACGTTGGTGTTGGATGAGTAGTAATTCTATTGTTTTGGATCATGTCTCACTAGAAGGTTGTACACTGCAATCTTCCAAATTTATATGTGAGGGCTATCAATTTGAACAAAATAGTGGGAGTGATAATTAATTGAAGTCCTAATTAAATATCATCAAATATTATTCAAATATAATTAAATAAAAAATGTTTTGATCAAATGCAAATTTTCTCTGATAATATCAAATGACAATCAAATCATCATTGTGATTATTCCTTAGGAAGAACAAACTTAAATGGATAAATTTCCATGACTGGTATGGACTTTGAGAAGGGTTCTCAATGATGAGCATAAGATCTTTGTACTAGATAAACTAGTGCTAGAAATACCAGCTCCTGATGCGTCTAGGTTTGAAGTGAATGCTTATTGGAAGCATGCCAACGACTCCTTAGACATAAAGCACCTTATGCTAAGTTGCAGGAACTATGAATTGTCTGAGCAATTTGAAGACATGTGGATACTTGAGATGGTAAGACATATTAAGAACGTGAACCATAATCACACAAAGCAAGAAATGTAAAATATCTCAAAGGTTGTCTATGAGTGTAAAATGATAGAAGGAGATCCAGTACAGGCACATGTGCTCAATATGATTGGACATGTGGAACATATAAAAGAATTGGGATTATCTTTAAGCCAAGAGTTGGCCATGGAAATGATTCTACAATCATTTCCTGAATCATAAAGCAATTCTATCGAGTGTTACCACTTGAATAACATGGCTAGACTATTGTCAGATTTGCTTATCACAGTGATAACTGCAGATGCAAGAATGAAGGATAGATTCATGATGATGATCAACATTGTGGAGTTTAAGGATGATAGCAAAGCCATGAAGAGTTCTAAGGCTAAGCATAAATCCATATCTTCAACACTCAAGATAAGGAGAAAAAGAAGTACAAGAGGAATCTGTCCTTTGTACTTGAAGGCACTCAAGAAGAAGAAGATGGGGAAAAGGATCTCCACTTCAGGTATATATTTTATTGAGATAAACTCATGTACTTCTTCATCTTGGGTACTTGATACCGGATGTGGATCTTACATATGCTCAAATATGTAGGATCTGAAAAGAAATAGGCCTTTAAGAAAGGGCAAAGTCAAATTGTGAGTTGCAAATGAAGCAAGAGTTGTTGCCACTGTAGTTGGAACCTATAATTTATTTCTACACATACAGATTGAAATAGAGTTAATGAACTACTATTATGTACTTTCCATAAATAGAAGCATCATGTTTATATCTTGTATGTACAAGGATGGATATGAATTTCATATTAAGAATGATTGATGTTCTATTTCAAAACATGAGATCTTTTATGGAAGTGCCCCAATGTCTTATGGCCTTTATTTGCTGGATCTAAAGTCAGATATTTATAATGTAATTACCAAAAGACTAAAACTCAACAACTCAAACAAAACATATCTTTGGCATTATCATATATGGAACATAAATGAGAATCACATATGTACACTCCATAAAGATGGTTATCTAGACTCTTTTGATTTTGAATCAATAGAGGCATGCAAATCATGTCTGTTGGTCTAGATGACCAAGACTCCTTTTGTTAGTAACAATGACAGGGATAGTAATCTATTAGGACTAAAACTAACTAATGTATGTATCCATTTTAGAATAACTTCTAGAGGTGAGTATTACTACTTCATTGCCTTCATTGATGACTTCAGTAGGTATGGTTATGTTTAGCTAATGAAACATAAGTCAAAATCCCTTGAAAAGTTCAAGTATTTCATGAATGAAGTACAAAACCAACTTGGCAAAAGTCTTAAGGATCTTCATTGTGATCAAGGTGGAGAATACTTAAGCCAAGAGTTTGAGGACCTTCTAGGAGCTCGTGGTATCCTGTCACAATGGAATCCACCTGAAACACCATGGCATAATGGTGTATCAAAAAGAAGGAATTGCACACTATGAGATATGGTGTGATCAATGATGAGTTTAGCTAAACTTATAACTACCTTCTAGGGTTTTTCTCTTGAAACTATCACATTTACACTAAACTATATACCATCTAAATCGGTTCAAAAGACACAATTTGAGATGTGGTATGAGGTGCATCCCAATGTGTCTGTTATGAAGTTCTAGAGTTGTGAAGCTTATGTGAGAAAATAGTTTCTCGAAAATCTTGGACTCAAAACTATTAAATGTTATATTGTTTGATATCCTAAGGAAACCAAAGTATATAACCTTTTCCACATATGACAACAAAGTGTATGTTGCTAGAGATGATGCATTCCTAGAAAAGTATTTTATTTCTAAATGAATATGTGGGAGGAAACTATATCTTGAAGAAGTTTGATCAACAAGTAAGCATTGAACTAGGATATGTACAAGAGAAATAAGGAGAATAACAAATTGTTGTGGAATCACAAATTACTCAAGCAATACATGATCCTCATAGATCTAGCAGGACACACTTTGAACCTGAAATATTTGGTTGTCTTGTTACTCAAGAAGGCAGTGAGTTGGTCATAGATGATGAGCCAACAACCTATCTAGAAGCAACTAAGAAAATAGAGTCTAATAAATGGCTTGAGGCCATGACATCTTAGATGGATTCCATGTACACCAACAAGGTATGGACCTTGGTGGATCCACCTGAAGTGGTAAAACCCATAGGGTGCAAATGGGTCTTCAAAAAAGAAGACTAACATGCTTGGAAAAGTAAACAATTTATAAGGGAAGATTGGTTGCAAAGGGTTTCAGACAAGTTCAATATGTCTACTATGATGAAACCTTTTCTCTAGTTGCTATGGTTTAGTCTGTCAGGATCATGCTTTCCATTGCAACTTATAATGACTATGCAATTTGGCAGATAGATGTTAAAATTGCATTCCTTAATGGGAATCGTCTTGAGGATGTCTACATGACACATCCTGAGGGTTACATAAATACCAAGGATGCAAATAAAGTATGTAATCTACAAAGGTCAATCTATGAATTGCAACAAGCATATAAGACCTAGAGTCTTCATTTTAACGAGATAGTCAAAAAGTTTGGTTTTAGTCAAAATGAAGATGAGCCTTGTGTGTAGAAGAAGGTTAGTGGGAGCATGATTTTATTCCTAATATTGTATGTATATGACATACTATTGATGGGGAATGAAATTCCTACTTTACAGATGCTAAATACCTAGCTGGGAAATACATTTTCTATGAAGGACGTAGGTGAAGCATCCTATATCTTAGGAATCAAGATCTATAGAGATAGATCTAGAAGGATTCTTGGACTAAGTCAGAGCACCTACATTGATAAAGTGTTGAAAAGGTTCATCATGGAGGACTCAAAGAGAGGAAACTTGCCCATAAATGATGGAGTTACCATCTTTAGAGCCTAATATCCCAATTCTTATAAAGGAAGGGAACACATAAGTATGATTCCATATGCATCTGCAATTGAATATGTCATGTACGCATTGTTGTGTACTCCTCCTGATGTCTCATATGCCATGAGCATGATGAGTAGATACCAGTCAGATCTAGGTGACGCTCACTAGGTAACCATGAAGGACATCCTTAAGCACTTGAGAAAAACCAAGGATAAGTTCCTTGTCTACGGTAGAGATGAAGAGTTGGTGGTAAAAGGTTACATCAATGCAAGCTTCCAAACTGACAAAGATGATTACTGATCGCAATAAGGATTTGTGTTTTTCCTCAAGAACGGAGCTATGAGCTGAAAGAGTACCAAGAAAGAGATAGGTGTGTATTCTACAATAGAGACCGAGTATATTGTTGCATCCAATGCAACAAAGGAGGCTATTTTGATAAAAAAGATCATCTCTAAACTTGGGGTGGTTCCAAGAATCAACGATGCAATTGACCTATATTGAGACAACAATGGAGCTATTGCACAAGATAAGGAACCCAAATCAGATCAATGTTCCAAGCATATACAAAGGTGGTTCCATCTCATATGAGAGATCATACATCAAGGAGATGTGAAAATTTGCATAGTACCAACCAAGAGCAATGTGGCTGGCCCCTTGATAAAAACAATTTCACATAAGAAGAATGATGGTCATGATAGATCACTCAACATTAAGTTCATGGGTTTTTGTCTCTAAGTGCAAGTGGGAGACTATTGGTATATATACCCAAAGACCCAATCATATGATAATTGTAATGACATAATTATAAATGATTTGATTAATGATAACAAAGGCAATCTTCCAATTTATTCTCTTTTATTCATTTACATGATAATGATGTAACATAATAAATGTCTAAAGAATGATATTACTCAATGACATATGTGTTTGAGTTAATGACTGGACAATGAGATCATACAGATGCCAAGAGTATATATGTTCTTGTTATGTTTGCAGTTAGATGTTATCGTAGAAGGGCTAATAGACAACAATAACACATAAGACTAGAGTGTGTTGGTTGATGACAAAATCTCATCAGTCATGATATGTGATATCAAACGAAACACATAGATACTTGTTAGAGAATAATGTATCAGACAGACACACCATAAGAGTGATACATGGAAACCATAATTGATAGTCAGAATCATCTCTTATAGTGCTGGTGGTGATTGTAGTTTGTAGACCTGAAGTCACTACACTCATCACATGTCGTTTTGTGTATTTTGACATCATCCACTGTGACCTTGAATATGGTTGCCATAAAGGTGATGATTGGGTGCATTGTGACACATGGAGATAATTGTGAGTGATGTAGATGTGATTTTTCCCTCCTACATGAGTATAATATCCTGAACACTTGATAAGAAAGACTGAGAAATGCATGGCAATTCTCATATGAGTCAATATATGATATTGAGCTTACATATATCTCAGATAATCTGACAAAGATTGAATGTTGAAGAGTATGATGATTCCATTCCTTGAGATCGATCTGGATATTAATGACAAAGGAACTATACAAACATTGTACTACCAATCTCTCATTGTAGGCTGAAGTTGTTCTCAACCTTTCCAATTACTTGGATAGCAATGATGTGTTTCTAGATACCTCAAATTGCTTGTGATGAAATAAACAAGTTATGGACATTCACTGCCAAATATGTTACATATACGTTCATACACACATGATGCACTTGAAATAGGAGTTTTTTCATGAATGATATTGAACTTGATTACTAAAGTGTTTAAGCATTAAATTTAAACAACAATTGAATAATTGAACTCTCAACCGATTGGTTCAGGTGTTGAGTCAATTGGTTGTTAGTGTCATGTTTATTGGTAATTGCATTTGCTGAGTACTAGATGAACAGGGCATGAACTGACCGGTTCAGGGTGTGAACTGATTGGGTTAAGATTGTCAAACATCCAGTTTGTGTGATGAACCACCCGGTTCAGGGGTCAATTCGATTGGATCAAGGAATAATACTGGCGTCATGTTATGCATTGATTGAATACTAGTTGCCAATACAATCTCAACTGGGAAACATGAAGAAATGACCGGTTCAAGGGTTGAACTGATTGGCTCACATGCCAACTGATTGGTTCACCTGTGAACCAATCAATTTTCCATTTTCAGGATGCAAAATTCGTGAAATCTTATACCCTTCAACTCCCCCACAAACTGGAAATCCTGACCCTAACCCTCCTATTAATAGAGGAGTACCAGGGTCTTCTTAGGCACAACATCAGTTGCTTTGACAATTGTTGTCTTCTCTAGTTATGGTAATCAAGAGAACTCGAGCAAGTCCTACCTAATAAAGGTAGGATACCAATGGAGAGCAATTGTGGCAGACCTAGTTGGTGCTAGTACACCAACTAGAAGAAGACAACTTCTTCCTGTCTATTCGTCTAGAAGGACAAGAGTTACCAATGGTTTGTGTGGACTACTATGGAGGCTGTTTCCTGTTGCTAGGATGACAACATCAAGCCGTTGTCTGTGGTGATAAGCCAGGTACTTCTACAGACCTTGTTCGGGTGTCACTTGAATAAAGGTGCATACTACAACGAGAATATTGTCATTGGACTTACTCTAGGACCAGGTATATCCTCAAAACCATCTTTCCATATTATATAGTTGTGGACAAGATCTATTATTATAAATGTGAAATGGTAGTGAAGTTTATGTTTTTCCGGCCTACTCTGCAACCATATTTCCCTACAATATTGGCATTAATGTATTTAATAGAATCTCAAAGGACGGCTTTTTTAGAATCAACATTATGGTCATAAACTATAATAAGAAAGAAGAAAGTAGAACTAACTTCAACTTTAGAATGGATCATTTGGTTAAATTCCTGATGTTTGTAATAGTGAAACATTTCCACATAAAAAAACTCTTAGTATGAAATTAGTGAAATGATTTGAAATCAAATTATATTTAGGAAAATACTCATCCATAAACTTAGGAACATTGGAAAATCTAAGCCTAAATTCCTTCCAAATAAAGAAATCACTTCTTGAATGCCTTATTTAATCCTAAACACTTTGACTATGTTATTGATGCCCCTGGCATTCAAAGAAGAAATAAGTAAGGGGGAAATCATTTGATAACCTGGGTTGTTGAGTTGTCAGACACTGTAGTTAATTCTTCATTTATAATTTTTTGGGTCGTAAAATTTTTTGTGTCTTGGTGAGAATAAAGAGTTAGTAACTCTATGAAAAATACCTACATTAGGGTTTATTGATAAACTCCTATGATACCCATACTTTTCTTATGTATGTATTTATCCATTTATAACTAAAAAGCACCAGATTATCTCAAAGGATGACAAAAATGTCAATGTCTTGGTGTAACGTCCCCAATACCAAGTACAAACCTTTATTTTATTTTTCCCATATTCCTTTATTTATTGGGCACCTCTTAAAGACTAGTTTTCTTGTTTTATACTGAACTAGTTACTATTTAGATCTTTGAATACTAATCACATCATTAGCGTTCCATATAAATCTAATCATGGGATATTGTTACCATAATACTTAAATTTGAGGAATTAATTAGTAATAATACTAGACTAGATGTCTTGACCATAGTAATGTACATTATATTTGTCCTAGGATCTTATAAGAACTTACTTTGAAATTGTATGTGTGAAATCCCAATTGTTACCATGTAACTGAACTAAAAGACTTAGTTAGGTGTCTACTGAACTGTGATGAAATTGTGACCTTATGAACCTCAGAATTGAGATCTAAGGATTTATTCATGTCCCCCATGTCCTCATTAGCTAACCCTCAAAATATGGGGTCATTTTGATGTCAAATGCACCCTTAAATAGACCCTAGGAGATAGTGTGTAATTAGACCTAAGGTTTTGATTAAATTAATTGACTGCATTGTCACACCCACACCAACGTTTTATTGGCCAATTTATTTGTCACCCGCAATCGGTTTGGGTGAGCTGGAGGAAGACCTAGTCATCCCTTTTACTTGACTTCTTCATGTGAAACAGACAAGTAGCTGGCTAGGAGGTCCAATGCTGATTTCACTCACTACTCTCCACCAAATTGTGTGATTCTTTCGCCAACAGACTCAACTCTCTCCTTTCTTTCCAACAAGCCCTAATAAAGGTTGTGGAGTTCATCATAGGTTAAATGTCCAATCATCTCGAAGGCAAGCATCACTTCTCCTTACTACTCTGATCGCCATTTTTCCAGAAAACCTCCCCATCTTTCCTTTCAATTCTGGGACCTTTCTCACCGGTTGTTGAGTGTGTACCATCACTAGATTTGGATAATGACTACTTGGAAGGAGCCGTCAACGAACTTCCTACTCCAAGGAGAAAATTGGAGTTCCGATGACTAGGTTCACCCTAGAGCAATTCTTCTCGAGGTGACCATCTAGTGACTCCCCTTTTTCATTTTGTGTACCTATTTCTCCTTGACTTCTCCTGTGTCTTTGGGTCAACAAGATCTCATGTTGTCTTCATCCCTGATTCAGTCACCCCTGGGAGTGGTAGTTGCTATTCCATCCTATAGAAGCCCTTTTGGGTGCATTTTCTTCCTTTGTGACCCGATGTAACACCCAATGGAGTGTTGGGTGTGTGGGGGCATACTTGGTACCCCTACAATAGTGTTTGGTGCCTGAGCTCTTAGTTTTTCCATTTCCTTGATAGGTCATGTGCTTCTCTCTTTTCCATTGAGGTCGAGGTCAGAACTGAGGCACCTTGCCTCCATCACAATGAAGTGAGGCCAATGGAGAGGTCCCCCCAAGCACAAGGTGTTCTGACTCCAGTGCTTCCTCTAGAGCTTCGAGCTCGACTAGAATGACCATGGTGTGAGAGATAGGGAAATCAATCCCTAGGGTGAAAGTCCAATCTCAGCCATGGGGACAGATTATTCATGTAACTCTTGTCATGGATATTTATGTCTTTTCACCATCCTTGACTCATCTTTGACCATGTGAGATGTAAATGTGTGATATTATAGTTTTGGGTCACACCCCATTTGATATATGCATTTCATTCGAGGGCATTTTTTAGTGAATTCACATTTTCCCTCTTAATTGGAAAATGATTTTAATTTGTAAAAATCATAACTAATTATTGGTTCATAAGAAAATTATGAATATATACATTTTTTAAATCTTGAAAATGTGACTCATTTAATGTGATAGGTTTCACTATCATATTTCCAACTTACAGTAGGGTCGCTTTCTAAGTAAGTAATTCAATACAATTTATATTAATTGAATGCACATATATTGTGACTAGGTTGAGACAATCCTGAACCTAATACTAGGAGGTGTTACTGAACATATAGGTCTAATCATAAAGTATGTACATCCTCTATTTTATTTTGGGCATTATATAACTGAAATCTACATTCATTTTAATGAGGCATCTCTTGAATTGTTAACTCCTTTGGGAATCTAAATCTTTGGACATTTGTAGTTCCTAGTCTGAATTGATTATATTCATGTGATTATTAAAATACCATGATTATATGGGTTCTTGGATCCCTCCTTCTTGTTTTCCTTTATTTGATCAGAAATTGACAAAAATGCTACTCTTGCCACTCTTGCCAATCTATTTTATGCATGCTTCATGTTTGACTAGAATATCAAGAATAATGGTACTTATGTACAACAATACATTTATAAAGGGCATGTGTATTCCACCCAAGGTGTGCGTTTCCACCCTTATTTCTTTTATGGCATGATCCTATGGTGTTATGGCCCTGTTTTAGGTAAATTTAGTCTACAATGTTATGCATGCAAATGTGTATCGTTTTATAATGAGGTTGTTGAAAACTATTATATCAAGGCACATTAAGTATCATGCTTGCAATATGAATTTAATATGCCTCATTCCTTTTGTTATAATCCTTTTGAGCTTACTTGCCCCCTTATTTTGGGAACATCTCTTTTTGCACTTTTAACCCAATATAATGCTCAAAGTGTTTTAGATATGTACATACTTAGCGTTTTCTAGCCTTTACCTTGTTTCCCATGTTTTGGGTACCTTCCACCCAAGTGCAAAGGAGCCTGATGTTACCTTAGAGGAGGAGCTTGTACTTGAGGATCTAGGTTTTGTGGAACATGTTTAGTAGTAGTTCGTGAAAGCTTATGAGATGTCTAGGTTTCCCACTGGAACTGATGCATTTAGTTGTAGTTACTTTCATGTTCCTTTTATGTCCATGTGGAAAAATACTTAGAAATAATAGGATCATGTATCAACTAAATCATACTTTACGCTGCTATGACTTTGTTGCTCTATTTTTCCATATTATTTTGAGAGTATTTTAGCTTTCCATTTATCTAATTATTGTGAATGAATGAATGGTTTGTCACAAGAGTATTCTCAAGGTATCAATTAAGGAGTGGTTCGTTAGTGGATCCCACTCTGAACAAAATGGTATCAGAGCTTCATGCATTCATAAATTTAGTATCTAAGATTTTTATATTAGGTCTCTTACCTCTACCTATCATTTTTAGGAGAACCAACTTGTTTGGGGATAAGAGCAGTGAGTCATCCTGGTCCCATTATTGATAGGAAGGGTACTCAACACCTCCAAACGTACAATTTGGAATGCCACACGTGCAGCCACTTTTGATAACTCTAAATGTATAGGGAATATCTGGTGGCCATCGTGTCATCATTGTGCCTCCTCCTTATAGGGAGATCCCTCCTCCTCCTCCATTTACTCCCAAGAAAGAGTTGGCCTTCCTACACCAAATTCTGAGCACTTATGTTATGGGGCGTGCCAATGCCACTCCTTCTCTTGAGAAGCCCAACAATACTCCCTCATGGAGTTCATCAAGATGTAGCTGCCCTACTTCAAGGGAGAAGGATAGATAGAGGTGGTGGTCAAATCTAACAATTGGGTGTTGTCCATTGAGCATACTTTCAAGGTCATGGTGTGCCCTCCTCACCAGAAGGTCCACTTTTCCACCTACGTGTTGGATGGGCCAGCACCTATTTGGTGGAATGGTGTCTCCCACACTAGCGATACTTCCATCATGACTTGGGAGAAGTTACTTTCACTTTTCCATGGGAAGTACATCTACTTCACCACTTTGAAGAAAAAGGAAGTATAATTCTACAACTTGAAGTAGGGATCCCTAAGCATCTCTTCATATGTATAGAGATTCTTGCTTTCAGAGCACTATGTTACTGGGCATGGAGAGGACCGATGAGCTACACTCTTCCTAGAAGGACTGAGCTACTGCATTGGGGAGCTCTAGTTCCATAAATCCCCCTCACCTTCTAGCAGATTGTGGATAAGGCCCTCATTGTTGAGGCTTATCTAAGTTTTCTTCTCTCATCTCAAAGTCCCAACAAGCGGAAGAACTTCAATGATGATCATCATTACAAGTGCAATCGTTGCCAACATTACCACCTCTTGGTAGGTGCCCTACCATATAGCCTACAACTTGACCATATGTGAGACACTTAACGCGCTATGAGTGTTGCCAGGCTGGACACATAAGGCTCAATGTCCCAAGCTCCAAACAACTACCACACCATACAAACCACGAGCACCCCAACAGCCGTAGCCACAACCACATCCATAACAGCCCCCAAAGAACAACAATCAGCATGAATGTCACACACCATTGAGACACGTGTAGGACATCTCTTTTCCATGGACTTCGTGGAGGCCACTGATGATAATGAGGTAATTGAAGGTATTGTGTAGTTATTTCAACAACCTATCCAAGCATTATTTGATTCTGGATCTTCAAACATATTCATAGATTCTAAACTTGTAACCATGTTAGGATTAAAATCTATGTATATTGACTATATTTTAGAGGTTGAACTCCTACTGGTAAGATGTCTTCTACTTTATAGAAAATCCCTACCATAAACTTGTGTATTTTGAGCAAGATGTTTGAGCCAGACTTCATCATCCTCAATATGATGACCTTCAACGTTATGTTGGGAATGGACTGGCTAAAGAATTTCAAGGTTTCCCTCTTATGTGAAGATAAGAATGTTAGTTTATTGCACCCTAACGGCGAGCATTTTTGTATCAAAGGAAGGAAGTGAGGTCATAGGAAGTTCATAATTTCCACACTATAGGTGGAGAAGCTCATCACACATGGATGTAGAACCTACCTGGCATCATTTGTTCTTAACCATATGCCATTGGTGTTGGATGTCATTGATGTGGTTTGAAATTTTCCTAATGTCTTCCCCACAAGCTTCCTGGACTTCCTCCCACACGAGTAGTTGAGTTTTCTATCGACCTCATACCAAGCACAAATCCTATCTTGAAGCCACCTTATCACATGGCACCTGTTGACCTTATTGAGCTCAAGAAGTAGTTGTAGGATCTCCTAGACATGGGTTTTGTATGCCCTAGTGTCTCTCGTTGGGGAGCTCATGTTCTATTTTGAAGAACAGAGATGGTTCCTTGTATATGTGCATGGATTACCGTATGTTGAACCAAGTGACGATCAAGAATTGTTATCCTCTGTCATGCATCAATGACTTATTTGACCAGCTAAAGTCTGCTACAATGTTCTCAAATATGGATTTGCACAGTGGCTACTACCAGATAAGCATGAAGGATTATGATGTACCAAAGATGACTTTATGCACTTGTTATAGGCATTATGAGTTCCTGGTCATGTAATTCGTTTTGACCAATGTTCCAACTACCTTCGTGGACATGATGAACTGGGTTTTCTATCCCAACCTGGATAGCTTCATGTTAGTATTCATTGATGATGTGCTAATCTACTCTGAGTCAATGGACCAGCAACGTGAGCATCTACAGATTGTTCTCCAGGCTTTGCGATAACATCAACTTTATGCAAAATTCTCAAAGTGTGAATTTTGGCTCAGTGAGGTGATGTTCCTTGGCCATGTTATCTTTCCTGGACATATTTCTGTTGATCATGTCAAGACTAAGGTTGTGACAAAGTGGCAATCACCAAAGAAACCCTCATATATGCGTAGTTTTCTGGGCCTTGCTTGCTACTTTCGGAGGTTAGTGCAAAATTTCTCTAAGTTGGCTCTTTCAGTGACAAAGTTGACATGCAAGGATGCAAAGTTCATCTAGAATCCTGAGTGTGAGAATAGTTTCCTAGAATTGAATAAGTGTTGGACTTCGACTCCTATGATTTCCCTTCCTGTTGAGGGTAAACCCTATGTGATCTTCACTAATGCTTCCAAACTAGGATTGGGTTGTGTCCTTATGCAAGAAGGATGAGTGATCACCTATGCTTCATTCCAATTGAAACCTAATGAAGGAAATTGCCCTACTCATGATTTGGAGCTAGCTGCTATAATTCATGCTCTAAAGATATGGCAACATTACTTGTACATGTACAGTTTGAAGTTTTCTGTGACCACACAAGCCTACTTTACCTGATGAAACAAAAGGACTCGAACCTCCGCTAGATTCGTTGGATGGAGTACCTCAAAGATTATGACTTTATCATCGCTTACCATCCAAGTAAGGTCAATGTTGTTGTTAATGCCTTGAGTAGGAAGATAGATGCAACTTGTGCTTCTATCTGTTGTTTCCTATGGAGGAGCTTAGAACTGGTCTCAAGCTAGATAGTTGAGCTACCAAAAGTTGGTAATGACTCTTATATGGAGAAAATGAAAGTTTAGATGGCTAGTTTTCCTGTCACTCCCACCTGGATTTCTGAGGTTGTTGTTTCTACAACTGGACATTCCTGAGCTTGATAAGATGAAGATGGTGATAGAGAAGCCACAACCAGAGTTTTCTATTGGAGTTGATGGTGCTATCTGCTTTTGCCATAGACTCTACATACCTGGTGTTGCTGAACTGAGATGAAGAGTTATGGGTGAAGCCCATGGGTCCAAGTATACAATTCATGCTGGTACCAGAAGAGGTACAAGGACTTAAAGAGGGGTTTTTGGTGGAATAACATGAAGAAGGATATTGCTACATATGTTGCAAAGTGATTTGCATTCCAACAGGTGAACATTGAACATGAACCACCCTGGTGGTCTTCTCCATCAACTTGAGATACCTGGGTAGAAGTGGAAGAAAATAAATATGGATTTTGTTAGAGGGTTTCCAAAGTCAAAGTGTGGGTACGGTGTGGTTTGGGTTGTTATTGATCGCCTGATCAAGTCATCTCACTTTCTTTCATTTAAGAGTACATACAAGGTTCCTGATATGGAAAAATTGTACATGGACTTGGTTATTTTCCTGCATGGATCTCCCAAGTTGATAGTTTCTGATCATTATCCAAAGTTCACCTCATGCTTGTGGAAGTAGATATAGGCAAAGATGTGTTCTGACCTATGTTTCAGCATAGCTGACCATCCTTAGACAAATGGTTAGTTTGAGCGAACAATATAGATTGTAGAGGACCTGTTGCATGCATGTATGATGGACTAGGGAGGTATTTCAAACAAATATCTACCATTGGTTGAGTTCTCTTACAATAATAGCTACCAATCCTGCATTTATATGCCACCCACTGAAGCACTTTATGGTCATCCTTGTCGTTCACCACTACACTAGGATGATGTGGGTGAATGAGCACTAATGAAAAGTGATGACATGCATATGATGACTAAAAAGATCTGTTTGATCATGGAGAGGATAAAGGCTGAACAAGATCAATAGAAGGTGTATGCTGACAAGAAGAGATTTGATGTGAGTTTCTTAGTTGTTGATTATGTGTTTTTGAAGATAAAGCCAATCCGATCCATATTAAGGAATACAGTCAAAGATAAGTGGATCCCTTGATATGTGGGACCATTTGAGATCTTAGATAGAGTTAGAGAGTGTGCCTACTGCCTAGACCTTCCTCCCACCCATGACAAGATTCACAATGTGTTCTACATGTTTGTTATAAAGAAGTATGTGAATGATTCGTCTCATGTGTTGACTATTGAGCCTATTGAGTTGCGAGAGGATTTATCCTATGAAGACATTTTAATGAAGGTCTCAGACCCTAGAATGAAATAATTGAAGAACAAGGAGATTGACCTTGTGAAGATTCTTTGGAAGTACCATGACTTTAGGAAACTACATGGGAGTGGAAGGAAGAGATGTTGAAGACTTACCCCTGCCTCTTTTCTTGAGATTATGAGGACAAAATACTTTCATTTAAGGGTCGTGTGTTGTAACATTCCCAATTCCAGGTACTAACCTTTTTGGTCTATTTCCCTTGTTCCTTAATTTATTGAGAACCTCTTAAAGACTAATTTCTTGTTTTAGACTAAACTATTTAATATTTAGATCTTACACCAATTGATACATTAGGGTTCAATAGAAATGTAATCATGAGATATTGTTACTATATTATTTAAATTGGGAAAATAATTTGAGAAAATACTAATCTAGATGTCTTGAGCATAGTAATGTACACTACATTAGACCCATGGTCTTAGAAAGCATACACTACATTAGACCCATGGTATTATAAGAACTTACTTCAAAATTGTATGTGTGAAATCCCAATTGTTGACTATGTAACTGAATTAAAAGCCCTTGTTAGGTATTTATTACACCATGGTGAAATTATGGGCTTATGAATCTGAGAATCTAGATCTAAGAATTTAATCATGTTCCCCATGTCCTCATTATCTAACCCTCAAAATTTGGGGTCATTTGGATGTCAAATGCACCCTTAAATAGACCTTAGGAGATAATGTATACTTAGACCTAGGATTTGATCAAATTAATTGACTGCATTGTCACACCTGGACCAAGGTCTTATTGGCCAATTTATTGGTCATGAACACCAGTTTAGGTGAGTGGGAGGCATGCCAAGTCATCCTTTTCCCCTGACTTCTTCCCGTGAAATAGACTAGAAGCGGGCGATGAGGTCCAACACTGATTTCTCTCGTTACTCTCCATCAAATCGCATGATTCTTTTGCCAAAAGGCTCCACTCTCCCCACCATTTCCAATGAGCCCTTATAAAGGTTGTGGAGTGCAATGTAGGTTAAATTCCCAATCCCCTTAAAGATATCTATCACTTCTCTCATCGCCATTTTGCCACAAAATCTCCCCCTCTTTCCTTTCAATCCTCAGAGCTTCCTCGCTGGATGCTGAGTGTGTCACATCGTTTGATTTGGATCATGACTTCTTGGAAGGAACCTTCGATGAACCACCTTCTCTAAGGGGAAAACATGGAGTTCCAATGACTGGATTCACCCAAGACCAATTCTTCTCGATGTGACCATATAGTAACTCCCCTTTTCCATTATGTGTACCTGTTTCGCCATGATTTATCTTGTATCTTTGGGTCGACAAGATCACATGTTGTTTTCTTCCCTGATCCACTCACCCCTAGGTGAGGTAGTAGTTATGCCAGCCTGCTAGCCTCTACAAGGCTCAGTGGGCGTGTTTGCATCCCCCATGACCCAACGTAACACCTAGTGGTGTGCTGGAAGTGTTGGAGCGTACTTGGTACCCCTGTGATGGTGTCCGGTGGCAGATGTCTCAATTTTTCCATTTCCTCAATAGGGCATGTACTTCTCACTTTTTTGGTGAGGACAAGGCATGAACTGAGGCACCTTGCCTCCATCACAGTGAATCAAGGCCAATGGAGAGGCCCCCCCCCCAAGCATAGAGTGTTCTGACTACAATGCTTCCTATAGAACTTCAAGCTCCACTAGAATGCCCATGGTGCGAGAGACATGGAAATCAATCCCAGGGGCAAAAGCCCAGTCTCATCCATGGGGAAGGATTATTCATGTAGCACTTGTCATGGGTAATTATGTCTTTTTGCCATCCTTGACTTGTCTTTGACCGCAAGAGATATTAAATCTATCATACAAAAGTTTTGGGTCATGCCCCTTTTGATATATGCATTTCATTTGAGTGCATTTCAGTCAATTCACATATTTATTTTCCCTCTCAATAAAAAAATCATTCTAACTTGTAAAAATAATAACTAATTATTGGTTCAACACAAAAATATAGATATATACATTTTTGAAATCAGAACAATGTGACTGATTTAATGGGAAAGGTTTTGCGATCAAATTTCTAATTTATTGTAGGGTCACTTTCGAAGTAAGGGATTCAATACAATTTATATTAATTGATTGCACATATATTGTGACTAGGTTGAGACAACCCAGACCCTGAACCTAGGAGGTGTTACTAAACATATAGGTCTCATCATAAGGTATGTACATCCTCTATTTTATTGTGGGCATTGTTTTATTGAAATTCATATTCATTTTAATGAGGCATCTCTTGAATTGTTAATTCTTTTGGAAATCTAAATCTTTGGACATTTGTAGTTCCTGACCTGAATTGATTATATTCCTTGATTATTAAACTATCATGATTATAAGGGTTCTTGGACCCCTACTGCTTGTTTTTCTTTATTTGATGAGAAATTGACTAAAATACTATTCTTTCCCATCTATTTTGTGCGTGCTACATGTTTGACTTGAAAATATAGAATACTGGTACTTATATACAACCATATATTTATATAGGGCATGTGTATTCTACCTAGGGTGTGCATTTCCACCCTTATTTCTTTTATGCCATGATCCTATGGTGTTATGGCCCTATTTTAGGTATATATTGTCTAGGATGTTATGCATGCAAATGTTTATATTTTTATAATGAGATTGTTGATAACTTTCATGGCAAGACACTTTTAGTACGACGCATGTAATCTAAATTTCATATGCCTCATTCCATTTGCTATAATAGTTTTGAGCTTACCTAATTGCAAATAGCCCCCTTCTTGCGGGAACACCTCTTTTTATACTTTTAACCCAATATAATGCCCATAATATTTTATATATGTACATAATCAACCTTTGCTAACCGCTACCTTGTTTCTCATGTTTTGGGTGATATTCCCTTTCACAAAGCTATAGAAGCATGTTGTTACCTTAGAGTAGGAGCATGTACTTGAGGATCTAGGGTTCATGGAACCTGTTCAACAGTAGTTTGTGAAAGCTTCTACGATGTCTAGGTTGACTACTGCAACCGATCTATTTAGTTTTAGTTTCTTTCATGTTCCATTTATGTCCATGTGGGCAAGTTCTTAGAAATAATTGGATCATGTAATAATTAAATCATACTCTCTGATACTATGACTTTGTTGGTCTATTTTGCCATTTAATTTGAGAGTATTTTATCTCCCTTTTTATCTAATTATGGTGAATGAATTATTGGGGTCTCGCTGGAGTATTCTCAAGGTATCAAGTAGGGAGTGGTTCCCTTAGTAGGTCCCACTCCTTACACTTGTCCTATGACATCCTCAATTAGATTGATGAACATATTTGACCCTGGTCTTTGAATGCTAATTATCGATAAGACATTGTATTTACTCCTTGTCTTATTAAGGATAGATTTTGTAATGATGGGATGGTTTAGGCTTTGAAGTAAGACCAATAGGAGGCTTCTAGCTTCTAGTTTTTGGATCTTTTATATTTTCCTTTTATCAAAAGAATTCATATATATAGAAGTAAACAATTTAAAAGGAATTTAAGGGACCTTGTGTAGATAAATAGGTCTTTGGGACACTGATGAATAAATATACATCATATTTTTATTGCAGTTCATAGATCATTCTTGTATTCACATTCATAGAATTCCTTAGAAATAGCTTCATGTAATTTTATAGATATGTTATGATAATTTTTAATGATTTTGATACTTCCCTTAAATTCCTTTGATGATTTGGAGTTTTATCTATCCATACTAGTCATACCAGTAAGGCCTAGGGGATCTTGCTACTCTTCAGCATGTGGGGGTCAAGAGGGGTACGCCTATACCAAGGTGTAGGGTAGCATCTGATGCAAAATGGATTTTAGACATGTTTAGAAGTCAAATAATTCAACATTTATGGTGCAAACCCATGTCAGATCATCTTGATGGAACTAGTAATCTATCTTCAACAACAACATCTTCTGGTAGAGCTCCACCTTGATACATCATCCAATAAATCCTCATCAATGGATCCCTTGCAATCGATCTACAAATTGACTTGTTAACAATTGATCTCTATTTTTATCGATCTACTAATCAAAGACCTTGGTCAACCTCTGATCAATCAATCTTATTGTTAGTCTCCAACAATCAAGCTTCATCTATCAAGTTGCAACACCCAACACATTCCACCATTTGCTCGATTGTTGATACTTGACTAGCAAAGCTACAACCATCAACTGTGATGTTGATAACCAAGTTCCAACTCAATAAATCAACTCAATTATGAAATCTTGATCTATAATCAATTGACAAGGAGATGACCGACCTCCATTCCAAAGTAGTTGTTGAGCTCAAGCATCATTGAATTGACCAAAATCAATTAACCATCTCCAAGGTCAATTTAGCAAATTCTCAACCTCAATAGTCTATAGACCTTCATGCAAGACCTACCATTAGTGGTCTAGTATCTAGAGCTCAAGAAAGACTCCAATCAGTCGTTGTGATGAGCGATCTAAATCTCTTAAGAAATGACTGCTCAAGAATTAATGTATCAACCTTTTTTTAAGTTTCTTAGCCATCAATCAAAGGATCTTGAACATCCATGCGGCACAAATCAAGATACCCCTATTTTCTTGAGTTTCTCAACCCCCCCAGAGACTGGTGCTCATGTTAAGGAGGCTTATAAATACCCGTAGTACACCTCCATAGAATCTCTCTTAGACCTTTTGCTAGTCAAGTCGTACTAGTGTTCTCCATCAAAGGATGAGAGTGGTCAACCTTTGTAGTTTAAGATCAATCAAATTGCTTCATTTTCAAAGGTAATCAACCTCTTCACTAAGAGATATTGAACTCCTATTGTCTAGTAGTGACCGTTCACCCCAACTGAAAAACCAAAAATTGGTCATCAACAAATCCACGATGATCAATCCAAAGTTGATCAATCTTTTCATGATTGATCCCTTGATAACCAACCTCTACACATCAATAATGATCTAACTCATGGCCTAATCTACCTTTTGATATAGTTGTTGTATACCCACCTGCTCCATCCATAAGTCAGGGTTAATACTTGAAAGTAGGAAGAGGAGAAGGAGTATGCTTGTCACACACCACACCGAGCTACCTCTACCTATAGTAATGATTGTGAGTGTATCCTATTCCTATACCATTTATATTAATCTCACCATGTAGAGGGAGTAGTTTTTCTTTGTGGTGTAGGGACTAACCCCTCTAATCATATTCTACAACATTCTTATATGTTCCATGGCTTGTATGAACCTCACTTAATTCATTTCCAATCTCTTAATGCATGATATTTTGACTAGTAACCCATTCTATATGATTTATTATACTCTTATGATGAGAGAACTTCAATGTTCAAGATTTGAATATTGATAAGCTATGGTTGGTGCTCTGATTATAGCTTCAGATGGGAAATCTATAGAGGAGTGAGTATAGTTTCTATAAGTAATGAGACATCAAGATTATGATGATATTCACTTATACAAATCCGTAACACCAAAAAGATGATATTTTTATAGCTTCAGTTACATATTCAAACAAGTCTAGATTTAAGATAGATGCAAAAATGCAAGTAATTCTGACAAACCTAATTCCACCCCAATATTTCCTATCAATAATATAGATCTTCTTTACATTCAAACTTATACTTTCTTTTAATTACCTCAATTCAACCCAATAAAATATTAGTGCTAAATATTAGTCTTAGCTTGAGTGGATAAGAGCTAGCAAGGTCCTTAAGAAGATTGACCCTTGGTATTCGATCCTCAAGTATACTACAATAAGACTCGTCCACTTGCGGTTGATATTATTGCACATTGTTTGGGTAAAAGTCTTAATGTTCTTCCCTAGGTTAATTTGCTTGGTGTGATAATTTCCAAATCATATTTTTGCTCTATTTCAAGGGAAATTGGACTCATCTAGTTTGATGCATTTCTATTTAGATTAATTTGGGTTTTATTTTTAACATATATGTTGTTGTACATTCACTTGAATTAAAGATTCTTAGGTCCATATGACTTGTGGAAGATCTTTCCATCTTATGTACAACAAGTTAGTTCATGGAACGTTCCACCAGCATCGTCCTTGCATTGAGTTTGATCTTAAGTTAGATTAACTTTTCACCATCAAAATAGAGAAAATAGAGCTAGAATAGATGAGGAAGTGATTATGTGAAGGGTAAATATGGCCATTGCAGCACAGAGAGAGAGAGAGGCTAACACAAGAAGCTTGTTCTATTATTTAATAGGAAATATGTACAACTCAAGCTATTCCCCAGGAGGTCAAATGATAGAATGAGCTTAAAAAGTTTTAAACCCCTAAAGCTACAAATTTTGATCACTTTGTCATGCCATCTCCTATTGAGGTTGCTTAGTTTGAAATATGAGCACACTGGGCCACATGATTACAAAATAGTGCCTTTTCTGGTAGACAATGGAAGGACTGTCAAGAGCACATTCTATAATTTGTGGATTTTTGCCAATGATACAGGTAATGGAGTTTTTAAAAATGCTAATAGACTTCATCTCTTCAAATATTCACCTATACATTGAGCGAGGAGTTGGCACAATGATTTGGCAGATGTTACTATCACCTCATGGGAACAATCCATAATAAAATCCTTGAAAAGTTCTACCCTCCTTCTACCACATATACTATCATAGGCTAGATAACTCTATTTACATAGGTCTTCATGAAACTTAATTAGTAGCATGCGGGAGGTGCAATGTACTCCTCCGCAAGAGCTCATCACATGGTATTTCTGAAGAACAAAAACTATCAATTTTTTTCGTAGAGATGTAGTTAAGGTATCAAAAGGTTTCTATATTCCTCATCAGGAGGAAACTTCATGTGTGAAAGTTATGATACTACTAGGAAGGTAGCGACTGTTAAAGATGAGAATCAAGACAACTAGGGTAGATCTATAGGAAGAGGTGAGCTAAAAGTTGTTTAGGAAGAAAGTAGCTCTGAGTTAAGATTTATTTATGATCTTTGAAGCAAATAATCAAGTAAGAAAAATTTGAGACCTATATTAATGCCAATGAAAAGACTAAATGAACCATAAAAACATTTAATGAAGGCATTGATACAATTCTATGAAGCATGAAGAGAACTACTCATTCGACATTGATCTGTCAAAATTGCTATGATGTAGTAATGAATAATGCAGTTGCTAAACCAGATCACAATCACATAGAGGACATGAACTTCATCCATAGTATCCAGGACAAGGATATTATATTAAAAATCAGAATATAAACTACCCTGGTTTTCAACATGGAAATACTATAGGTGAAAATCTTCTCAACAACTTGCATGTAATAGAAATCAAGTTTGATGTCCTCCATTATCTAAGAATAATTAACAACAAAATTTAGAAATTAAGAAAACCATATAGATAAATTCTTGAACATGAAGTACAATTAGTTTAATAATCCAAACCAAGCCCCACAACAAAAAAACTATAGGGACAATTGACCAATGATCCTTCATCTGATCAACATAAATTTTTAGCTGTTGAAAAGATCCTACAGTCATAACAAACTATGATTGCAAATCACCAAGCACACTATAATGCCATTGAATCACAATTGGATCAACTCTCGGCTAATATTCATCCCCATATAAGATATTTTGCACGTCAGTCAGAAAATAACCCTTCCATAGGTTCAAGGAGAGTTTTTTTTAATACACATGTTAAGGCTACATGGATTGACACTAATGGTGAACATTTTTTGATTGTTCAAGATCACATAATACCAGATTCTGTGGGTTGAGAAGTGATAAACCAAAATGTAGAAGTTCAAGATATAGTAATCATTAACAAAACTAAAAAGCTCAATTTAGAAGAACCCATTATCACAAATGACAGTGCATCTGAGCCAATTATTCTAGTGTATAGGCTAGGTCCTTCACTACAAGATTGCTTAGAGTAGACACGATTAGACACTTGCTTTTTTGAAGTTAAAGGAGGCCATAAAAAACTTAATGTGGACATCTTCTTTTGGATGCCCTACAAGAGATACTCACAAGGTCAAAATACTTGAAGTTGGCCCTCACAAGGAAATGCACAATTGAGAAGTACTATTTATGAAATCTTCCCAACACAACATTCAATATAATTCAAAATAAAATGCCAAAGAAATAGAAGGACACATGCACTTTTGGGATAACATGCTACATTGGAGGCTATACACATAAGAAGGGACTAGCCGACCTTGGGGACAATATCTCTATTATGCACCATAGCTTATGCAAGAGGATAGGATTTATAGAATTATTATTGACTGAGATGACAATAAATCTCACAAACTCTTCAATGGCCATTCTCACGAGGACCATTGAGGATGTCCCAATTAAGGCGGGGAAAGACTCTTGTATCACATGTGACTTTTTTGTTATGAATATAAATGTGGATCTTAGATATTCCCATATTTTTTAACAACCCTTCAAGGTCACAAAAAGAGAATTAATTGGTGTCAAGGTAGGAACCTTACTTATATGATAAGGGAAAGAGAAATTGGAATATAGAGTTTTTGAAAAGATGAAAGGGACATGCATACATGAGGAAGTTTTTCTACTAGATTTTATAAAATAGATGTCTCTCCTTACATAGAAAGATCTAGAATCTGATGACCCCTTAGACATTGACCTTGTTGATCCGAAGGGTAGTGAGACTATTAATGGGAGGGTGAAGCAATGCATTCTCCACCGAAGAACCAATTGAAGCACTAAAGTCTCTCGAGATGAAACCATTACTAGAAAGATTGAAGTACATCTTCTTAGATGACTTGAAGGTCTATTGTGATAATTAATGTTGAAGTAACCACTTAGCATATTGGCAAACTATTATCTGGACTAAGGAAATGACACAAGGAACATTTTATAAGATGAATTATCTTACGGGAGTGAGCCAAGCATCATAAATGCACAATGTCCCTATGGTGGAATATTACAAACCCTCTATAGAACACCGATGCAAGCTGGACCCAAACATGAAATAACTGGTTAAACTCAAAGTTCTAGAGTTACACACATATGAAATTATTTTCCTCATTTTGGCTCACCATGGGTGAGTCTGATAGAGTTCTTTCCAAAGGAAGGAGTCACCACTGTGGCACACAATGAAAATAATAAATTCATCCCCTACCCACACCATTGTTGGGTGGTGGATGTTCATCAATAATATGAAGTTCAAGAAACTATGCACAAGAATCACTTTCCTTTACCCTTGCTAGACCAGGTTTAAGAGCGCATGAGTAAAAAATAATTCCACTTTTATCTCAATGGTTGATCTTGATTTTATCAAATCCAAATTCACCCAGAGGAACAAGAGAAGGTTACTTTTACCCATCGATTTGGGACTCATGCTTTCAAAAATATGCCCTTTGGGCTCTACAATGTGCCATCCACATTTTAATGTTGCATGAAAACCACCTTTATTGGATTAACTAAAACAATTATGGATGTTTTTATGGATGATTGATATATCCATGGAGACTCATTTTACTCATTCCTAGGCTATCTCTCATGGGTCCTCTAATGTTGTGAAGAAGCACACCTGGTGCTCAAGTGGGAGAAATGCCACTTTATGGTGAGAGAAAGTATCATGTTAGGTAACAAAGTTAGCATTAGAAGAAGCAAGATAGACAAGAAAAAAATATACATGATCACCAAGATCACTTCTCTCAGATTAGTAAAAGGAGTCAGTGCCTTCCTAGATCATGTAGATTTCTATAGGAGATTCATGAAGGACTTTTCAAAGATAGCAAAGTCAATGGAAACTTTATTGCTCAAGAATGTAGATTTCTACCTTGATGAAGAATGCATGAAGAGTTTCAACCATATAAAACCAACTCTCAGCTCAACTCCTATAACTTGGGCACCAGACAAGTCTCAACCTTTTGAGATTATGTATGACACTAGTTATTATGTTGTGGTAGCCATCTTGGTCAACGCATCTAGAAGAAACTACATGTTATATATTATTCCTCCAAGACTTTAGATGAAGCCTAGAGAAATTATGCAACTACAAAGAAGGAGTTTCTATAAGTTGTGTACACTTTTGACATATTTAGTTCATATATTGTGGGTTTAAAAGTTATAGTTTTTACTAGGCATGTTAAAATTTGATATCTGTTCAATGAGATGGATGGAAAACCCAAAATAATTGGGTGGATTCTTTTTTCTACCAGAGGATCACAAGGTAAGAGATAATAAAGTAGGTGATAACTTAGTTTCTTAACATTTGAGTTGCCTTCACATTCAATAATAAGCATTGTACTCATCAATGATTCTATACCATATGACCCTCTCATGAATGATCTACTACCTTGCCTTAGTATGGAAGTTTTGTTGACTGTCTGGCCGCATGTATCCTTTACCTAGAGTGCATCACTAGTGCATAAAAGAAGTTCATGCATCACATTAGACACTATTATCGAGTTGATCTATATCTTTTTAAATTATGTGTTGATGGTCTCTACCGACATTGCATTCTTGAGGAAGAAGCTCGATTAGTTCTAGAGCAATATCACTCAGGCCCTATTGGAGGACTTATGCATTCTAAAAGGATTGAAATCAAGGTGCTATGGTGTTGATTCTTTTTACTGATGATATTCAAGGATGCCTATAAATTTGTGATGTCCTCTGATAAATGTAAAAGGTATGGAAACGACACCAAGAAGTGTGAAATTCCCTTGAAAATATGGTAGGAGTTTGATATCTTTGATGTATGGGGGTAGACTAAATGGCTTATTCCCCTCCTCACATAGCTTCTCTTATATATTTGTAGTAGTAGGTTATGTCTCTAAATGGGCCAAAGCCATCTCAATATATTCATGCAATTTGAAACCTGTTATCAAGCTATTGAGGAGCATTATCTTTCCTTACTTTAGAGTTTCTCGTACTATCAATTTTGATGAAGATTTTCATTTTTCTAGGACAAACTTTTGAAATTCTATTGAGTGGATATGGTGTGTATCATGAGGTCGCATCACCCTATCATCCACAGACAAGTGGGAATGTGGTGGTATCTAATTGGAAACTTAAGGTCATGATAGAGAAACTTTCCTGTTGTAATTTGAAGGATTGGTCCATCAAAACAAATGATTCTCTTTGGGATTACATAATAACATTAAAAAAACCTTCGTGCACCACCTCATCCCATCTAATTTATGAAAAGTAATGTCACCTACATATCAAATTGGAACACAAAGCTTGGTGGACAATAAAGTAGTTGAATTTTGATCTAAAGGAAGTTTGGAAGAACAAACAGTTACAATACAATAGCTTGAGGAAAACAGATTCATTGCATGCTAATATGAATGGATATATAAAGAAAGAATTAAATTATGATGGCAATCTAAAGAGGAAGGACATGCAAGTAGGAGATTATGTTATACTTTTTAACTCATGACATATACATTTTTCCAAGTAAACACTGATCACACTAGTTCGTGCCACACAACATAAGCCATATCTACCCTCATAGGAATTTCATCTTTTGGATTTAGAATCTAGTGAGTTTGCCAATGCCCATTGCCTAAAGAGATACTTTACAACAACATACATGAATGCAAAAAAAATTCTCCTTTTCTTTGAACCTATTCAACCAGATAACTGAATTCATGCATTGCATCAATGATGTAGAATAGAAGTGCTTATCGGGAGACACCCCAATCTTTACCTTAGTTTCAAATTTCCATTTTAGATTAGATAAATTTTTCTTACATTCAATAATGCACCAAAAAATGAAATCATAAGGTTTGACAAATCTTTTGAATTTGAATGGTGGATATGTTGCTAATAGGAATGTAGAGTTTCTTCTCATTCTCTCTGTACCTATTCAACCAAATAATTGAATTCATGCATCGTGCCAATGATATAAAACACAAGTGCTTATTGGGAGGCATTGCAATCTTTACTTTCTTTTTGGTATTAAATTTTAGATTAGATAATTTTGTCTTACATGAAATAATGAACCACAAGGTGCAATCTTAATGTTTGAGAAATATTTTGAACTCAGATGGAGGATGCATTGCTAATAGGAATGGAACCACATCTCATGGTTCAACCAACATGATTTTTTTCCTTTGTCTCAAATATAGTGTTTTCTCAGGGACATGAAAAATTTCTGAGTTTGGGGTGGAGGATGGGTGGTATGAATTATACTCAAAACCCACACTTATCTATTTCTGACTTCAATTTAATATTGCATTTTTTGTTGAAATATTTTTCAAAAAGATCATGATTTAGAATAGTTAAAGCCATTATCTCGCCATCCTAGATTTAAGTTTTTGTTTGCATCCATGCATTTACATCATACAAATTCACTTATTTGGATCAAAGCCTCACAAGAACCAATTTTAGAAACTAATAATAGCTAGATAATACCCTATGTGGCCTATGGATCCGAAAACCATGTTTCCTTGGAAAAGAAGACATGTTTTGGAGGAATTGTGAGGCATCAAACACATTTTTCTTTCTACTAACTAGTACAACAATTATGTGAAATCACCACTCACTCCCCTAAAATCTCAATTTTTTAGTGAAGAGTGAAAAGGAGAACAACTTGGTACATCAAATTGTAAATCAAGTTGTATGTTGATTTGACCCCTGTTCTACACTTTTGCCTCTATTTTCTTACCTTTCATTCACCTACAAGAAATAAAATACCATAAAAGTGTGCCAAAATCTATGTTTGGGGTAACATTACTTTATCTACTTCCTCCATACCCCTTTCTATGTAATAGGGGTGTATCACCAAAAATATAGAAAAGATGCCAATGTGCACAAAACAATGTTGTGGTATATTGATTTGCACAAATAAAATGCAATTATGAGTCGAATAGATGGGATATTTTCTTCTTCTTACCATACCTACATTTATTTCCTTTTCTACATATGGGCACAATGAATGCATCAAATTTTTAGCATTCTCTTGACTTACACAAGTGCCAAGCTAAATGCATACTTGTTGTTTTGTGGGTCTCTTTGTAATGTCATAAAACTCTTAGACATGTTTTATGTTGGGGATGGTGGTGAGAAATTTTTCTTTGGGAAGAATAATTAGCATTGGTGATATATAATGATGTGTTTAGTGTTCTTAGGAAGTTGATGGTAAGAAAAACAACATAATGAGAGGATGAGGTAATCATATGGATTGAAAGTATTGATTTGGTGATGTTTCAAATTTTAACTCACTTAAGGACAACCAATGTTTAAGTTTGTGGTGGTTTGATGAATAATTATTTGTCATACTACAAATCTTAGACCATTCTTTCATTTAGATTTTTAGTTTTCCTTAGAAATAATTGTAAGGATTTTGTAATACTCTTTTTGAATCCCTTTGTAGTTTACAATTTTTCATTCTAATTGGATTTTATAATAATTGTAAGGATTTTGATACTCTTTTTGAATCCCTTTGTAGTTTACAATTTTTCATCTCCATACCAGTCATACACAATGAGGCCTAGGGGTCTCACATCCCTTCAGTGTGCGTGAGTCAAGAGGGGAACACCTCTTACAAGGTGCATGATAGCGCCCCATCCAAAATGGACATTGGTCATATTTAGAAGGCAGATCGATCAACGTATTTGGGTTCATACCATGGTCGATGGACTTGATTGGCTTGGTAATTGATCTTCAACATCAACATCTATTGGTTGAGCTCCACCTTGACCAATCACCTAATTAAGATGCATCAATGGGTCCCCTAAAATCGAGCTCTACAATTTGACTTGTTGATGACCGAGCTCTATCTCGACCAAACTCCTCATCAAAGACCTTGTTCAACCTCTGTTCGATCGACATGATAGTGAATCTCTAGAAATAGAGAATAATATATTGAGTTGTGACACCCAACACAATCAACATCTTGGTTAATTGTTGGTACTTGACAAGCAAATCTACAACCATCAACTTTGAGGTGGATAACCAAGCTTCAACTCAACAAGTCAACTCAACCATGAAAGCTCAAGATATAATCAATGAACCATGATATTATACACCTCCATGCCTGAGCATTTTCTAAGCTTGATTAGAATTCAGTCAACCAAAAGCAATCAAGCTTATCCAATGTTGAGTTGGCAAGTGCTCGTCCTCAATAGTCTATCGACCGTTTTACTCAACATGCCACTAAAGGTTGAGCATCCATTGCTCGAGAAAGAATCCAATCAGACACCATGATGATTGAGCTCAACCTATTAAGCATTGATTTCTCAAGAATCAAGATATCCACCTCTATCTAGGTTGCTTATCTTCCCATAAAAGAAACTCAATCATCCACAGGGCATGAATATAGCCACTGACACCCAGGTATGGAGGCATGTAACTAGGGTTGTTAATGGGTAAGGGTATATCCTTTTACCCTTTATCCATACTACAAAGACATGATCCTTGTGATCAAATATCTATGCGTTTCATTAGAAAATTTAAATAAATCTTTTTACAATCATGCTTTAGACAAGAGTCATGGATGCTCGTACAATATATGAAAAATAAAAATAGGTATATATTCCTATCTAATTTTTAATAGGATACAACTCTTGCACGTATCTTCTAGGTCTTCTTTGATATTCTTTACATGAGTTCCCAGAGGGAACAAAACCACACATGGACCAAGAAGGGAAATATGGGTAAGCAAAAATGGTACAAAATCAAGATTTGTAAAGTGAAAATATGAACCTATCTACAAAGAGTTTTCATGAGAAAATGCAAAGGAATGAACCATATAAGAAAGTATAAAAAGTTAGCAACAGATTTTCAAATTCAATTATATTCAATATTCAATTTTTTTAAACTAGTAATTTAACTTTTCAAATAGATAGCACATGTAAATGTCTATTTGTTGGGGAAGCCATGTGTTTTCCCCTACTGAGAATGACAGCACACCAACTAAGATTCTTAGTATATTGAGGGACCCTATGTCCTTCAATTCTAAGGAGATGTGTGGAAGTGTAACATTTTGCTACTATTTTCCAAGAATAAATGTTGACAGTGTTTCAAATAGGAAGTTTAAGGTTCAAAATCAATTTTTAGGCCAAACAATCTATCTGATCAGATATTCTATCAATGAGGGAAATAACATTCCAAATATAAATAGAAATTTGTACATTTTAAAGTATCCAAAATGCAAAAACTCCAAATATTGGCTTTTGGGAAAAATCAAGATAGAGAACTACAAATTTCAAAAAATATTTGTCATAACATGGCTTGTAATAAATTGGTATTCAATTTTTAGTCTGTTATTTGTGAGTATGGTTTTCCACCTAGGAGTGTTATTCATATATGTATATGATGTTTTGGTTAGGGTTTTAGCTTCATTCTGTACCTATGATCTATTTTAAGACTCATAAGTATACACATGTTTAGTTTCTCATACTTATGTCGCATAAGTATCTATATTGTATGTGTTCTTTACTCATGTACTAATTTATTCAAATAAGATCAATCCATATAAGTATAGTTCCTAGATTCTAATCATATTTCCAATTACAATATTGGGTATATGTGCTAGTGCTATAACTATGACCAAAAATAAGTTTATTATTTATAATTTCACTCACTAGTAACTATCAAAATTACAATATAACCGTTTGACCATTTATTCACTTTTGTGTATTTGTACTCACATGATTAACATTGAGGCAATAGATAAACCATGGAATATTATTCTAGTAACCATTTTTATATGTGTAAATATGTCATGGTCAATATTCACCTTTTACGTCATATATTTGTACTAATTGACTTCCTCAGATAAGCTATCACAACCCGACTAGTTATTTATATTAATACCCTACTATTTGAACTATTATGCTTAGTATTAGGAAATCAATCAAGAAATAAGGCTATTAGCATCGTCGTAAACACTTTGATTCTCATATATTTGTTTTGGTATCTCAAGGAATTTGCAACAGTCTTAGTACAACATTATACATATACCTACTATATAATTAGGTATCTATAAGATTAGACTGATCCATAATATAACCAAGTAATATCTTCAAAAATTTCATCTAACCCACCTAATAATTGAGTTATTAATAACTAGAAATAAAATATTACTAAACTTTTGATCTTGGGGTTTAGTCTTGATCTTCCTCTGATAGATCAAGTTGTAAATCATGTGGTTATATAAGAGTTACACTTCCATATTGGACTCTTTGATCTCAGGTTGACAATGGTTAGATGTCTTACACAATGGTTCATTGCATCCTATCCACTGATCTTTGGTGATTGGTTTGTCGAGCCTATAATGACTTGGTTGGGATGAGAATGTCATCTACATTTTGTGACAACTGGATGAACTGCAATGGATTAGAGAACTAGCATCATGATGTTGTAGGTTGTGATTAGATGATTTCCAATCAAGTTGAAGGGTGGGACATCGAAGTTGACATTGTAGGTTGGGATAGAAAGGTTGAAGAAGGCGATGTTGATGTGTATTGGCAAGATCTGAAGGTGTTGCAAATTTGTACAAGTAAAGGTTTTGGCATTGCTGAACTAGAATTACTAGTGCAGTAGCCAGGGATCCATGGAGGTCTCATCATCAACCTTCATTTAATTAGTTGTAGCAATGATATTGACAGAACTTCCACAGGCAACGATTCTCCCCTAGTCTTTTATTCCTATGGGGGTGTTCCTAAATGTGGCGATGGAGAAGGATCTATAATGATTGGGGACGAGAAGCTTTAGGGTAATAGGGGAAGAGTGTGGTGGCTTTGGGGAAGAAATGTGGGTATTTTGACCTATGTTGCAGGCTCATTAGTGATGTCAGTTGTTATTATGGTAGCAAAAGTTGTGAATTGGTGGTGGAGGAAGGGGAGAGGTGCTAGTGGTGCAAGCCTCAAACTGTGCGACATGTCTGTGATCTATCAACGTTCATGGTGGTGAAGAAAATAGTGAGAGGCTTCTTTTAGGGTGAGGAAGTAGTGGTTCTAGGGTTTTGTAGAGTTCTTTTGACTAGGGAGTGACAATGTTGTAGTAATGTAGGTTTTAACTCCTATACTTCCAGTGTACATTGTTGTTTCTATCGAGAGGATGGACCTATAAACTGTGTCTTCATCTCTTTCCTTGTAACTACAATTCATGATACTTGATGGAGAAGGGAAATATGGGGTATTATTCATTACTAATAGGATTAGATCTCATTATCACACAATTTTCTAACTCTAAATACAAAATGATTAGTTATTAGGGAGGTTTGTTCATAGCTTTTATTTTCTCCACAATATTACTAAAGACTCGACATTAAAGCTATTATTTAGGAAAAAGAAATCATCTCATTAATCCCTACAATTTTCAAATCTACAACTATTAATATTAATTTAAGAGCACTCTAAACATGATCGATTTAAGTTATATTTGCACAATTGATACGAATTGCAATATTGGGATATTGAATTGGTTCATGGAGAAAATTTTGAGGGACTAAATTATAAACACTTTTGATGAACTCATCTATACACATGTATTTCAAGAGTAAACAATCTAATATCCAAGAATAAGGAAATCAAATGAGATTATGAGTGAGATACAAATTTGCAAATGGACTTAAATTTTGAGGGAAATTTTGAGGGAATAATAAAATCATTCAAAATAGATTTTTATCCAAATTTTAGTATGATACAATTCTCCACACCCTAAATATCATTTCATCCCTAAAATTGACACATTCATTGTCAAGTCAGGTATCCCCCCCATAAAAGGATTTAGCTAGAAATTTAAATGGCATGTCAACTATAGTGTAGTATCCTTCACCAAAATCTAGATTTGAAAGGTTTCATGTGAGCCTCATATAGGGATTTTCTCATGCCTCCTTGATAGTGACTGAACTCAAGAAATCATTGATAAAATTCCACAAAATCATTTTTCTCTGTATATATAGTATTAAAATGCAAATAATTTCTCGATGGGGAAATTTTTTTGATGCAAAATTGATAAATTGCTGAAATCAATCTGAGAACCATGTAGGGATTAAGAGAGGCATTCTCTCCCCCTATCCCATGCCCATGGTGGAGGTGGAACACCCAGGAGAGTGGTATATCAAGGCAGAAGCTGGGATTCAAACCTGAGTCCCTTTGTTAGGGGACACCATGCTTAACCACTTGAGCCACTCCTTGTCTGCAATGTGAGAACCAAGTAACAATCACATGATCCTATTACTATTAATGCATCATCCCATTACTTGACACGTTTAAGTAATTTAAATTTCTATGAAACATAAAGAGTCACCTAAGAAATTAGTGATGCCTAGTACATATATTTCCTCTAGGGGAATGTACACATTTCTAGTTTAAGAATGAATAAAAAATTATTCGTGCAAAAAACATTATTAGATAAACTATGCTTATCATATCCAAGCTTAAAATTTTATCAAACTTTTCTTAATATTGTTTTGCTAATTTTGATGTGAGGTTTGTTTGGGTCAAAATCTTTGATTTACTTCATTTTAGTTTCTCCATTTTGAGTTGGTAGAGTTGTGCTTTGTTCAAATAAATTATCCAAAATTTTATTTTTCTAAAAAAGTTGGGAGTTTCAATTATAAAGGTCCTTGTATTTATCATATTATATCATTTAATTATCTTATTATTGATTAGGATTCAATTTTCAGTCTCGTTCTCAAATTTGGATATATATAGATCAAATGTTTAATTTTTAATATTAGTTTTAATGTTGTAGCTACATATATAGTATTATAACCTATTATTTATTATTGAATAGTCATTTGTTTGGAGTATATATGTTAAGGTTATCGTGAGGCAATTTGTTTTTGAACAAGTTTTGTATTAATAGGGTTTTTTATCGAATTCCTAACATATTATCATTTATTTCTTCAATTTTGAAGATGATTAAAAAAACACATTTTTTATCGTGTTAGTGACTAAATTGAAGACTTGAGTTCTCCCAGGTAGTATACATTGGTTCATCTAGGTCAGTGTATAAATTGAGGAAATCTCACTACAACCTATGTGGACTGGTAGTATTTTGCCAAAACCTTTACTAAGCATCATTCCTTAAGACACCTCAACTCATTCCACATACATGGTAATTGTTTATTCTGAATCAATTAAAAAATTGTAGAGTAAATTATCTATCACTCTTACATGTGTTATAAGATTCCAAAAAGAAGTTATCAATTATATGAAATTTACCATTCGAGGGTTTGCTATATTTGTTTGTTTATTTATTTTGCAATTTGTAGTGGTTCATTGTTCCAAATCACTAAGAAACTCTAGGGTATGATAACCATTTGTATACATATAATAGTGATTTTAGTGATCCAAGGGCCTCACTATACATATATCTATAATTTTTCTTCCTCAATAACATATTCATGTAACTCTATGCTTAGGGGGGGTTCAAAAGCTAGTAGATGAGAATTTCTAAATTAAGGTACATACATTACATTCTAGGTTCTTAGTGTCATATTCTATGTATATTCTAATAGTCGAGCCAATGATACTAGGGTTTGTTGTAACTATTTACCTATGTTATATGTGTACTACTATTTAACCCTAATTTCCACAAAACATTCATGACTGCTGGCTATTTGTAGGATTTGATACCATGTTGTAAAGACTTGATCCTTAATGATAAAATATTTACAAGCTTGCATTAGAAAATATAATCAAATCTTTTTACAATCATGTTTTACATAAGAGTCATGGAAGCTTGTATATAGGATTAAAAATTAAGAAAAAGTATTTATGTGTAACAACTCTTCAATAGGGGAAAAATCTTACAAGTCTCTTCTAGGTCTTCTTTGATCACTTGCCATGAGTTCCCCGAGGGAATAAAACCACACATCAACCTCATGAAGGGAAATATAGGTCAGCAAAGCTGGTAAAAAAATGATATTTGGAAAGTAAAAGTATGAACCTATCTACAAAGGATTTTTAGGATAAAATGCAAAGGAATAAACCATATAAGATTAAATAAGATTCAAAATACAATTTTTTGAAATTAGTAGTTCAAATTTTCAAATATATAACACATGTCAATGTCTCATTGTTGGGCAAGCCATGTGTTCTCTCCTGTGGAAAACAACAACACACCAACCGAAACTCATACTAAACTGAGGGATCCTATGCCATTTAACTCTATGCAAAGGTGTGGAAGCATAATTCCACTAGACTAGGGGCACTAGACTGCCGTTTTTTGATAATTAAACATTGTGCTACTATCTGCCAGGAATACTGTTGGTAGCCTTTCAAAGAGGAAGGAAAAGGTTCAAAATCAATTTTTATCCCAACCAACATATATAATCACACATGCAATCAATAAGGAAAATCACTTTCATAATATAAAGTAGAAATTTCATACCTTGGAATCAAAAGTATCCAAAATACAACAATTCCAAGTATTGACTCCATGGGACAATCAAGAGAGAGATCTACAAATTTATAGATATATTTGTCATCATATGGGCTTGGAATCAATTGGTATTCAATATTTATTTTTCTATTCTGGATAAGGGTTTTCCACATAGGAGTGTTATTCATATTTGTATATAATGTTTTAATTAGGGTGTTAGCTTCATTTTATATCTATGATCCATTTTTAGACTCATAAGTATTTATGTATAGGATATTCATACTAATATCGTAAAAGTATCTACATTTTATGTATTCTTTCCTCATGTACTAATTTATTCAAATTAGACTAATCCATATAAATATAGTTCCTAGATTCTTATCATATTTTGAATTATCATATTTTGTATAGGTTCTAGGGTGTTACATGTGAACAACAATAAGTTTATTGTTCATAATTCACTCACTAATAACTATTGAAATTACAATATCACCAACTCTCCATTTATTAACTTATCTGTATTCCTACTCACATGTTTAATATTAAGGTAGTTGATCAACCATGATATATTATTCTAGTAACCATGTTTTGTATGTGTAAATATTTCATGGTCATTATTTGTATTTTATTATGTATATTTATACTATATTCTTTTTGAGATTAGGTATTACAAACCTACTAAATATTTATATCAATGCCCTACTATGTGAACTAATATGATTAGTAATTGGAAATAAACCAATAATTAAGGCTATTATTATTGTAATGACCCCTCCCATGTTATCTCCAATTGAGGCATACAGAGAGGCAAGGGCCATTATCATAATTGCAAGTTCAAGGTTTAGTAAGTAACCAATAACAATAAGGATTTTCAAATGGAAAAGTGTTTGATGACAATATGAAGGTCTAATACCCTCTAAGGAGTTATATGGAAAGGGAACTTATGTTGTCAAAATAAAGTGAAACTATCTATTCATCTAGTAGACTTTAGTCATCTTTCCTTTTAGTGTGTTCTTCTCTGGAAGTCCATTTCTTCAGCTAATATGTAGAATATCTAAAAATAGTGTGAAACAATAACACAATTGGTATATATTTATGTTCAGTATGTGGGGACACAAAATATATGCATGTAGGTGTAACACCATAAAAACCATAACAACAATTATTATTACATAACTTAACATGCATTTTCTATTATAATTTCTCAACCCTTGTTTGCTCAATCTTTGGGGTATGCCCACTCGTTGGGGGCAATCTCAATGGCATGCCCACTCAGTTGGGGTAAATTTGTTGCATGCCCAATTGCTAGGGGTAATCTCTAAAACATACCAACTTTCTGGGGGAAATTTCAATGGCTTACCCACACACTGGAGGTATATTCAATATCACACCTACTCTCTGGGAGTAATCTATACAATCTCAAAAGATAGCATTTTGGGCTTGAGCGTATTATTTCTATATAAGGTGATATTCATATGGGTATTCTAGATTGTAGAAAGTAAATAAACAACCAAGCAATTTAGTTGCAATCAATTTGTGAAACTTTGTAATATCTTGGAAGTTGATATGGAAAGTATTCATAGTTATACCACGTACCTTTGTTTCCATGCAGAAACCATGCAACATGTACTTCAACTATATATTCCCATATCTAAGAATTCAACATAATCAACCTACATTATCTACATATATACACTCTAAAGTGTCACCAATCATATTCAAAATACTAATCATGATTTAGTCTAGGGTTTAGGTTTCCTTAGTAACCTAATTCACATGTTCATTGATCTAATGACTCAAGAACCCCAATTCATATTAAAAGTAATCATGATTATCACAACTACCATGTTAATTCATGAACACTTATATCATATTATGTGCATTAAGGTCATAGAAAGTTACATCATCGGTGTTCAAAATCCTAATTACACATGTTGATAATTATTGGTCTAGAAACCCTAATTATTCATCATCCTTATCATCATCATCTTAGATATTGTTATAGTAAACTATATTGGTTTATATAAAAAAGTGAATATTTTTAATATACTGAACATATTAATTATCCAATATAAGATTTCCATGCATTAATCATTACTTAATCATGCATTAGCCATACTTTTGGAATTAGGATCCTATTACGGTCATAATACTATTTTATTTGGATTTTAATCGCTCTCCCGATTAGTTTGGTATATAATTTTGCCATATTGGGTAACCTAGAAATTTCTGTAAATTAAACAAAATAAGAATCTATACCTCAAACATGGGGTGACGTGGTGGCCTCTTCCATGGAGACTCATAACGCAATGGATGAGGCGTAAAGTAATTCGTAAGATCCATGTCATTGTGTCAAGTACCATGTTACGAGATATAAAGAGACCATTGTAGATGAGGAAGAACATTGTCATGATTAAGGGAGACATATTTGCTACCGCACTATTGTGGAAGGATTCTTATTAAGGAAGGAGGGGTTTGGGTAGTCCATATTCTATTCATACCATTTCATATATAGAACAAGGGTTGGAGACTGATGGCTCTAATTTTTATGCAATTGGCAAGGCATCATGCTATTAAAGTAATAAGTACATTTCTCCCTTGGTCCTTATAATAACAATCTCATATCTTTTACTTTATAGACCCAAAAGTCACATAGAGGAAACCACACCTCCTACCATTATTTTTGAAAAACTCTATTCATACTATTACCTTCCGTTGATACAAGTAAAACTCCTTCATTATTCCCTTACTTAATTGAAACTTGGCTTTGAAGTAAAATCTACATAATTACCAACTAAATTATCTTGACCAAAAAATATCTTAGAAGATCTTGTATTATCTTGTATTCTCATGAGCACAAAAATATTTATTTCCCTGTTTGGTGTTGCAGGGACCCCTTTGTAAACCTTGATTTTGGAAATTAAGTAATCCATATATATATCTCTCATATCTAATCCAATTGGTCCCAAAATTGGATACTTCCTTTATTATTCTATAATCTCGTATTGAGCCAAGTTTGGTAACAAAGAGATGTTTCTAGATATCCTTTTCTCTTTTTTCAAACAAGGGAAACAACATTTAATTATTACAGGCAAGTCTCTCTTCCTTGTCTATTTACATAGGCTACTAGGAGCATCCTTTCACTATGAAACATGGAGGTAAACTTATTAATATCTTTCTAAACTAATATATATATTTGGGATTTATTGGGATAACTTTTCCAAGTGAAACTTGCCCTTTATTTAATTCCTTAAAATAATTACCCACATCATATGGAAAGTCCATTTTATTTAAAATTCTATAATTATCTTAGTTTCTTCGTCATCTTTATGTGTTCTAAAGACCAGACCAAATTATCCTTATTTGATTACTCAAACGTGTGTTGCAAGACATGGTTAGCTAGTTTCTTTCAATAATTATCTAAGTTACAAATAATCTTAGAATCTTTTGGAAACTGGTATATTATTTCATAATTTTAATTTTTAGCAAACCATAAAGCCAATATCATTTATTTATGCAAAAAATTCCCTTTATTTATTATTGTTGTACCACAAGGACCTATTTTCAAAGTAATTAATGTCATGGGACTCACTTAGGCTATTGGTTCAACCCATGCTACAAAGTGGATTGTTGTATTATTCTATCGATTATAATTAGCAAATTAACTTATAAAAACAAGAATTATATTTGTTGAATTCAAATCAACCAAATTGAGGATCTAACATTCACCCCTTCTTAAAAGGAATTTTGTCCCCAAAATGCAAGACAAATTAGACTAAGGTGAATGATAAGTCTTATTAGCTTCAGACCTTAGGGTTAGAAACCCTTCTAGGATATATTTATCTAGATCATTTTTATGACCTTTATTGATATGTACATTTCTCACATCACTAAGGTTTGTATCCAAATTGAATTTCATGGTATATCCTCAACCTCATCCGTTGCATGACTTTATCACTTAGTGATTACTTTGTGATTTTAATTCCCCTTGATAATTACATTTTCATTTGTGATTTCAAGTTCACCTAATGACTACCCTTTCCACCAAGGTTTCCCAAATATCATTCATAAGTGTGAGGCAACACCTCAAACCCTTTATTATGCTATTAAATTTCAACTTAGGTAATCATTTTATTATGTCACTTTTGAAGCATGGCATGTGTCTACCCAATCTCTCTCACTCATAATAAGGTTAAATGAGCATTTGTCTGTAGTCCAAATACAAAGTTCACCCCATTCTAGGAGTAGAGATGGTTTACTCACACATTATATTTTAGTTTCAATTTTTTGGTTGGATCATTCTCAATAATGACTCCAAACCATGACTTTTTTAATTCCAAAACCATCTTTTTCCTTAAATTTCATATATTCGCATAAAAAGTGATTTTCTCATAATTCATGAGTTTATGCACAAATCCATTTAATATTTTATTCAAATAATATTACATGACGTCTTTATTCTTTACATTTACATCTCATGTCTTATTAGTCTTAGTAATTCCCTTAAGATCTCTAGGGGTATAGGTACCTTTGTAGTGATTTCCTCTTGAGCCCCAAGGGTTTTATGAACTTATGGAGTGCCTCTCACACTTTCCCCTTGGGCCTCATCAACTCATGAAGGCAGCCAATCTCCTGACCCCATGTGCCTTGGGTACACATGGATGGCTATCTCCTAATCTCATGGTCTTATACACTAAGGGAACGATCACCTCTGGACCCCATCAGTCTTAAGTACCTTCAATCATCCCTACTTGACCTTGGGGTCAAAGAAGGACACTACCCTCCTCAGGGTTTATTGATATGTCAAAAATTCACTTCATTAGACATTTTTCTTGAGGATTCTCTGATAATATTAAAGCACATTATATCCTTTATAATTATTCAGCCCAGAATTCTTTATTCTCTTAGGGTATGTGTTTGCTTTACTTTATGGCCCATCATTGGAATCATGGTGACCTTCCCTTCCAAGCTTGGTCCCATATTGTCATCCACATCTGTAGTGACTTCTCCACATGTCCCTAAGATATGGCATACATGGGTTCAAAGTATTATGCTCAATATATGTTTTTTCATGCTTCATATACTTAAGCTTTCAAGCTTTAGGTGGCATTGAAGGTCACCTCAATTCTTAAACTGATTTATGGACTCACCCCTCTAGGGAAGGTCCTAATCCAGGACAAGATAAAACTAGTTCCTGGTAGTAACAAAAGATAATAGAAGCATACTTGAACTAATATTTATATTACCACAACAGAACATGTCTTTTAGGAATATTTTCCATTATATATTCCATGCCTTCAATACCTAAGAGTTGAATGCTTTAAGGTCTTATGATATACTACCCAAGAGTTATATCATTAAAAAAATTGATCTACTACCTAAGATTTAGATCACTATCAAGTACTGCCAAAGAGTTTCACATACTTTTTTTTCTAGTATTTTACTACCAAAGAGTTGAAGTGCTTAGATATAATGGAATCGATATTATGTTTCATCTATTTGAGACTATATTTACAAAAAATTAAGAAAGATGTCATAAAAGAACAATTATTTCATCCAATACCACATGCCTTATATTGTGTACCCACATGATACAACCATACTTTATAGTAGATCAAGTAAGAGGTAATACATACCTTGAAGAAGACAAATTTAATTTCCACATATTCCTCATGTCAACTACAACCACATGCATTGTTTATCATAAATACTATATCATTTCACTTTCTCATATTCAGTTGTAAATTTATCAGTGGTTCACCCTGAGATTAGCTAGTTATTTCACATTATCATATTCCATGCATATGGATACCCAATTATAGATAGAGACTATAAATCCATTTCCAAGTTTGTCATCATATCATATCCATACATCACCTCTCAAGGTTAGATCGTCTTCATATGTATATTGCATTGTAGTTGTGTTAAACAAAGTTGTATGTGTGGGTTGTCAAACATATATAAAAAATTCCAATTCAGGTTACTCTAACTTATTACCCGAGGGAGGTGCTATGCTCAATCTTTATGAGTTCACTCAACACTATGAGTATTATATGCACTAGATTTGTCTTTCCTCTTTGGTCAAGGGTACTTGGGTCTACCTCATTAGTATCGTTCATCAACCCCATAAGATCTATCTACTCAAGCACATACCAAACCAAAACATCATATGGCATTCTCTTCTTAGATCTTGACTCATGAAATATTCTTAACCAACTATCTTTTCCCATAAACAACCACTAGAGTCCTACACAAGGAACCATCAACCCGCCCATGAGGCTTCACAACATACTATTTCCTTACATGTTTAAGATCTTGGGACTCTCCCTCCCTCACCTAGAGTGTATGTACTCATATCATATACACATATATGTAAGAAACCTCTTTATCTTTCTCTAGGGTTTGATCCTCCCAAGGACATGTAGGGTACAACAAGCCTTAATGAATTATACATAAACAAACTCAACTCATTCACTCATGGGTAGTCTATTTAGGACATATCCCAACAAAAAATTCTCATAATATCTCATATCTTGGAGTTTAGGTTTTTGACCTTCTCCCTCTAGGTCTCACTCTCACTGGAGTTATCCCTATAACTGGTCATAACACAAGAGGTCCCCCTTTCTAGAAGTGATTGAGGCTCTTGGTGATTCACATCTTATCTTCATGTAGCTTATCTTATCTCAAAAAAGCACACATACTTTCATACATTGCTCTTATGTCAAATCATCAAAATTGAAATCAAACACTCGAATCTGACTAAGATTAGCATAAACCATATTATGTCATTATAAAAAACTGAGATCCTATCATCTAAAGTTTTTTCATCTAGTCCATCTATCACATATTCCAACAAGGCTTTGGTATATAGTCTAGAACTAATCCCTATTCGAGACTGATGTCCCTCATTTTTACTTAGGTGCATGACTATCTCCTACTTGTAAATGTGATTGGACACATATCCCCATTGGGGTGCCTAATAGGAGGAGGTCAGTCTTTCTAGAGACAACCTGGCCTCACAAGTTTAAGGTTTTTCTTCCTGACTAGCCTAAATCACATGTCCAAAATAGAAAAGACCTAGAGTAGTCAGACTCTTAAATGTATAACCCAAATCTCAGACCCCTACAACTATTATACGGGGTCTGAACTAGTAAATTGGGGTCAAACCATAGGGACAAGTAGGTAAGTGCTAAGAATGTAGAACCTTTGACACAAATACACCAAATGAGAGATATAATGAAATTCGTGTTCCTTACGGAATAAGGTATAATCAACCAAATAACAAGTAAAAGAAAAGTAAGGAAAACAAAGTAAGATAAAAGAAAAGGCAAACAAACAAGTGTAACGAAAGTATGAATGGGAACTTAGATTGGGTTTTACCTACTAAGATCTCTCACCAACATGCAATACTCACACCCTTTTGTATCCCATAGAAATATTACAAGCAATCACATGTGTATCTATTCCCTCCTATCACTATCCTAAGATAGATGAAAAACAAATGACCGCAAAGAAACCATATGAACATTAGGTTAATAATTCCAACATTTTCATGCATTCATGCAACTCCATAACACTTAGATAAGATTAGTACTACTCATGTCCTCCTTCCTTGTCAATCAGTCGTAGCGACAATCAAGTGGTGATGAGCTCCTCGTTCAGTGGCATCTCCATGTCTATACTATAGTGCAACCTCGAAGATGATGTGCACAACCATTTTTCACGTAGATGATGGTGTCCTATATATAGGTGTCATTTTGTGCTCCTTTACTTGCACCCCAAGCCTCCCAAGTTTCATCCTTGGGGCATGTTCTTAACAGCCCCTGAGTAATAGCTCTGTCAGATATGCCATCAGATGGTAGCCACTAGACGATAGATGCTGGTGGGTCACAGGATAATAGATGTAGGCTGAGCATCAGGTGATGGTCGTAGACGGGCCACTGGATGATGGATGTAGGCTTACCATTCAGTGATGGTCACAGTCACACCATCAGATGATGGATGAAGGCTAGCGATTAGGTGATGGTCATAGAAGGGCCATCGGTTGATGGACCTAGGTGCGCCACTGGTTGATGGAACAATAAGGAATTGATGGGTAGCATCCGTGGGTGATCATCTGATGGTCGTGGAGCGACCATCGTTTGTGATCCAGTCGAGGTTCTCCCTTTGGTAGTGTGCCTCTAGTCTTTTAATTACCTACATGTGAGTGTGATAAATGTGATAATGCCAGCCTCAAGTCTAGATCTATGAATTGGGACAAGTGGTTGTCGACAGCCAAAATTCTCCCTCTTAGTTTGGAATTGTATTATTCATTTTTCTTGCTACGAATTTCTTCATTAGAAAGTTTCCCATCATGATGCACTGATGATCCTTTTCCAAGTTGTACTTATGCAAAGTCCTAGCAGAGGTAGCTTTCACACCCAACTTTTATTTTTTTGGATCTCCTAGTTATTGTGCTTGGGCAGGCTAAGGCTGTAGTGTTCCCTATATTTCTTAGGTTTACTCAACCAATTAAGTTGCCTTAAAGATAGTTCTTCCCAAATGGGGCCCTAATGTAGTGTCAAGTTGTTGTGTGAGGTTCCCTTGGGAATGTAGATGTGTAAAAGTTGGATTCCAGACTCCACTACCGGGCACGACATATCTGCATTCTTTGGTACTACACAATGCTAGCCAGGCGAAGTCCTTTAACATATTCCTAGGCATAACTCTCATGATTTTATTCCTCTCAGCTTTTATTCTTTCTCACATTCTTTTGGATGATAGGATTTTGGGGATAGTTGGTCTGTCATGCCTCTTTTGATCCCAAGGTGGGAATTTTAAAACTAGAAGGGGTAGATGTTTCCTCTTTTTCCAGGGTTTTGTGCTTTCCTACCTATACTTGGGATCATGGTGTCAATCAGGAGCGTAGTGGTTTGAGTCCTCCTTTCTTCGAGATTTCTTCTTGGTTGACTAACATACATGTGTCCTTTACATCATCTCAAGGTTAGTCTTACATTAACATATTATCGCATTGGAAAGTTTTCAAGTAGATTAAGGATCCCATATCTATCATTCCTAAAATAATTACGCTAGGAGCTAGCCTGAAGACAAGAAAGTCTAAGAGTTGGGGTTATGACACTAACCTAGAAAAAAAGATTCAATTTTTTTGTCTTTTTAAACTGCCTATGCATCAAAATTTCAACAAGAATATATACATGGACAAAAATTAAAACAAAATTGGCCATTTATGTTGATTAAAATTTTTCAAAAATTTGTCAAACATGAGACAATTGGAATATTTAGAGCAGAGTCATACCATGTTCACTTGTTCAGACCCCCAAACATATCTTCCACGTTGAACCTAGGATATCAAAGGATGAGGTTGATCTAGAATAGGAGAATTATTGGTCATTATGTGGAATTGACCATTCCAAAGATAGGATCTTCATAGCATATTGTCCTCAGAGATGGTGGTAGTAGTCATCTTGATATTGTTCAAACTTCCGATCTGACATAGCTAGCACCTACATCTAGTAGAGCATGTAAAAGTTGTAGCCATTTCATAGGGGTTGTTGTTATGGACATCTATCACAGAACTAAGTTTCTCAAATTTGATATCAGTTGGATCACAACAATCATATATTTGAATAAGCTCAACAATCATGTTGGCTACCTGGACGCCTTTTTCTTCAATGATGTTGTTAGTTGTTTTATGATATTTTGAGCACTTGTTACTATACATTGCATCTGAGCTATATAGGAAATGGATGTTTTGGTGACTATGTCAACTGATAGTAGTGTCCAATGTCCATCATGTAATATTGGCACAAATATCCATATGGGAACATTGTACTTTAAATGCTTGATCAGTCGTTGTGGCTCGCTCGATTCCTTTTGGATACGATATCCCCCACTATGTCATAAAATGCCTTATATATATCAGAGAGATCATCAGACATAATTAACAAGCAAGCTGACATAATGTTTACAGTCATGTTATCTCCTATTATCAATATGTCACAGAGGTCAGCGAGTAGGATTTGGAAGTTTCTCATTCAAAAATGGTGATGAGATCATCCTCCCTTGGCCATAGTACATTAAAAAGGAATTGGACTTCTTACACAGTTAATCCATAGCATGCTAGTTCATCAAAATTCTAAAATGTAGGCATTATTACATTTGTTTGTTGTGGTCCTTCCATTGTGTCAACGTATAGTTCTCCCTCTTTTGTTTGTACCTCACTTCCATCGACATCTTGTTCTTCTAGAGGTGAATCTGTTGCTACGATGATTTCAGTGGATGGTGGGACTGAAAGGGGTTTGTTTGGTTGTGGGTTGGTTGTTGGTTTCAACTTCTTGAGGTGGTTCCCGCTCAGCAGGTGTATGAGCTTCCACTGGGGCTTTAGGGGCAAGCATGGATGTTACATGTTCAGTAGAGGGAGGAGGCATGGAAGTGGTTGGGATAACTAGCAAGGTCCTTCTTTCTATATTTTATGAGGATTCAACTATATCCATGAGCTTTCTAATCTCCTCTCTCTAAGGCATCTTTTTGGGAAGAGGAATAAGGGAGTACATGTGCCTTGGTATGTCTATCATTTGTCTCTCATAGAAGAATCTCCTATCATGAATGATTCCCATGACATATTTCCCTCACCAAGCATGGAAATTTTCCTTAGAAATTTTCTCCATTGAGATTCCTCTATTTACTGCTTCGATTATCCTTAGTGCTACGAAGGCACTTTACCCTGCATTTTGTCTTTCTTGAGTGAAGTTGTAATCTATGGAAATTTCTTTCCAGTTTAGGTGATACCACCCACTCACTCCATGCATCATTCTTTTCAAGCGGGTTAGGACTTCCTGTATCATCTCATGCTCTGGCTTTTCAAAGACCAATCTTCTACAGGGTAAGTGTTTGGCGTTGAAGTTATAAGTGACCACTCTCTTTTCAAAAAGGCCAGCCACTGTGAGGAGCCAGTGGTTGAAGGATTAGAAAGGTAGGGTGATGAACTTTAAGGATATGTTCAGCCCAAGGCATCCCACAACTTGTGAATGATGTGGTATCGCCTCTTTCCTAGAAATGGTGGGTTGCTAGATTAGATGTTGCATTGAAAACTGGCCCATCTTTGTCTCTGTGCATGAACTCCTCGATGATCGTCTTGCACAAAATCTTGAATAAGGTTCTATGTGACAAAGAGAATTTTGCAAAATTGCAATGGATCCTAATTAAGCTATTTTTTACCTCCTCTCTGCTCAAAAATCCAGAAAATGACCAAAACTTGCAAAAATCGTATTTCTTGATTCCTGATTCCAAAATTATAAATAAATAATCAATTTTGATCAAAAAATCCAATGGTTCGTTTAAAAATGTTTTTGGATCCTAATTCCATACGGATTTCACAGATATCCCTTGATTTTGTATCTCACTCATAATATTTTATTTAATGACTTTATTTTGAGTTTAATCTTTGAGAAACCCTAATTCTTGTCTCTAATGATCATCCTAAAACTAAAACTGACTAAATAAGAATTTAGATCTGATCTTGTGACTCATCTACACTAGAATTTGAATCATGTACCTTGAAATAAGGAATAACCTTAATATTATGATGATGGATCTAAATCTTGTGAAACCCTTGATCATTTGACCTATTTTTTGATCTCTGACCTTTCTTGTATATCAATTGAAACTTGATCTAGTATTGAACATCAATGATTTTAAATCATCATGATGACCTAAAGACTTGAAATATGACTTGGATAATGATCATAAAATTAGGCTTAACACATATGTTCCTAAAAGTACCTAGGTTGGTCATTCACACTCGAAATAATCTTGACACTTAAATAATGTTGGACATGTTGAAATACCATGATCATGAACTTGATACTGATGTCTCAAAATATTGCTCAAATACTGCTCAATTTTGTATATAGATGAATGATCACTCCTTAGGTCTAAAATGGGATTCTAAACCCTAGCTTCAAATTATGGGACCAATGACTGTTGATGTCTAAAAATATCAACTCTTGATACTGATTAATAAAATTTGAATCATGATTATCAATCTCAATAATAATATCAATCCTATGGTCTTTCTATTTGGATCTCGAGACCACCCTCGATATATTTATAATGACTTTCATAATCCTATTTTTTTTAAAATGATGACTATTTTGACTCTTTCGATTTATGACTTAGGGTTTAGCTCTCATTAGGATTAGGATGAGACCTCCCATTGATTTTGGAGCTCAAAATCATGATATTGACAGTATGATGTTGTCTCTAATTGTTGAAATATGAAATCTCAAATCATGGGTGTATAACCCCACCTAGGCAAATGTAGAAGCTATGACCTTGAGATATTGGGATTGAAAGTCACCTTGTACACTTGATTCAAGAACTCTATTTGTTTGACCTTAAATATGATCTCTCTAAATTTGTGATCAATAGGATGCTTTACATATTTGTGACTCATATGATGAATTTGAACAATATATGCATTAACCTTGATACTTAATTGCTCGACGATGAAATGATGTTGGAACCAAGTTGGTCATGATATGGAATAGGGAATCCAAATTATGATTATTGGACTACTTAAATTTTGAGGACATGATTTTGATTATAGTTGAGGATGCTCCAATATTTGAGGATATGACCTGGAGTTGGATAGTCCCAATTTGTGAAGATGTTTTTGAATTTTAGGGACAAAATTCCTTTTTAAGGAGGGAAGGATGTAACAAAGTGAATTATGCATAATTATGATATAATTCCAATTTTATCCTCATTATGTTCAATCTTGACCCCCATTATATTATTTCTAGCTACTTGATCACTATTGGCACTCAAATTTGAACTATGATGATCAATGTTAATTTTATATGCATTGTAACACCCCAAATTTGATTAAATTGTTACTTTATCCAAAGAAGTAATTTTTTTATCATAATTCATCATATTGTTATCAAATTTTTTCAAAATATTCTCCACATTTTTTTTGAATCTATGATCCAAATTTCATCCATTTTGGAATTTTATACGATTTATTGAAGTTATTGTATTGAAAACCATTTTATTTGCCTTTTAATTGGCTTTATCCAAGTCAGCGATCCATGGAATGGAGAAGGGGCACACATCAAACCTTATATATGACCTTGATGGATCCCAACCCGATCCAATGACCATTAGGTCATCTTCTACCTCCTGCAATCTGCGGGGAGGAGACAAGAGCACCATAATTATCAATCTTTGCGCTTTGACCCCGATTCAAATCTCTAACTGAGAGGCAATGCTTGTATCGTGATTTCTTACCTAAAAAACCCTAGTTTGACTAGTGTTAGTGCACCTTTGAGCCGCCACAACAACCCTCTCTCTTTCTCATTTCATTCTAGAGATCGTGGTTGAGAATAAGAACCCAATCTAGTCCTAACTGTAGCCCAACACTACAAAAGGACCTCCCTAAGGTTTGCAACAATCACACCTTACTCTCAGACCCTCCCTTGGTCCCCCGCTCAGCCTTGGGCACCCAGATTTACTCCTTGATCTTCCCTATTAGCTATAAGGTGCTACTACCATACGTGATTTGGGCATCTTGCCCTTGAATCTCCAACACGTGAGCTGAGGCCTCCATCACCCTCGCGAGGGCACAACACAGTCGAATGACAACCTATCCACCTCCATCAAAGTCTCTTCCTCCTAAACCCTATCTATGATAGTGGGCTCCTCTACCACACTTATCGGTTTGTGAGAGACCCTGCGCAAGGAAGGGAAAGATCCCTGACTGCTTGTCCAAGCAGAACCAGCTGGTCCAATAAAACAACGATTGAACCAACTAATCAGACTGACCAAACCAAAGACTGAACCAATCTGAACGAACAAAGCCACATCCCTACATGGCACAATCCTAGACATCCAATTGTGCAATCGTACGGTCCTCGTTTTTCCTAATTAAGGTATTTTTTACCTCCTCTGTGCTCGAGAATCCAGTAAATGATGAAAACTTGCAAAAATTGTATCTCTTGATTCCTAACTCCAAAAATTATGAATATATAGTCAATTTTGATCACAAAAATCTGTTGGTTCATTAAAAAATGTTTTTGCAGCCTAATTCTTTATGAATTTCACTAATATACTTAGATTTTCTCTCCCACTCATAATATTTTAGTTAATGACTCTATTTTGAGTTTAATTTTTGAGAAACCCTAATTCTTGCCTCTAATGATCATCTTGAAACCAAATTTGACGAAATAAGAATTTAGATATGATCTTGTGACTCATCTACCCTAGAATATGAATCATTGTGAAAAAGTGGATATTTGCATTATAATGAAGTAATTACCTTTTTGCCTTTTTATACTCACTATTGGTCCCAAATTATTTTTCTTGGCTTCATAATCAATATTGATACTCAAATTCGAAATATGACAATCAAGGTGAATTTATACACTTTGTGACACCACATATTTGATTTATTTGTCACTTTTTCCAATGAAGAAAATTGATCCATCAAACTTCATGTTTTGGTTCTGAAACTTTTTCCAAATTTCCAAAAAATATCTCATTTGGACATTCCTACGATTTACTATGATTTCTTGAAGTTAATATGCTAAAACCCTTTTATTTGCCTTTTATTTGATACTTTTTTTACTTTTCCAAGTCAGAGATCCATGGCAAGGGATTGGGGGCGAGTCTCAGACCTTGGATCTCCTTCCCATAGATCAGGGCCGAATGTAGTAGTGGTTTCTTCATCTTGTACCTTTGCAATCAATGGGGAAGAGTAATTAAGGGACTGAGAGTGAGATCTCCTGCCTGTGACCCTATTTTGAAAATCTAAGCGAGTAGAAACAACTACCTCGGGATTTCAAACTCAACTAACCCTAGTTTGACCAGCATTTATACACCTTTGCGCCACCAAAATGACCCCTTTGCCTTCCTCCTCTCCTCCCGGTGGCCATGGTTGCTGCTCCAACTCCTCCAACCCTAAACCTAACCATCTTGAGCTAGAAAAACCCCACTACATGATTTGGTGTTCTCCCAAAGTGCATCTAGTGCATTTGATCCCTATCCACTACCTTTGAAAACCCCCGACCTCCTGTTACTCCAAGCAACGCCACTGACCAGCCCAAATTGGGCATCATACCTCCTCGGCTCACCACCCAAATCTGCTACCACCATCCAACTCACGAGGGCGTGGAGATCTTAGATGACATCCTTTCTACCCTCCTAGACACCCTACTCCAATTCCCCTCCACACTGGTGAACTGCCTCTGCCGCGTCTATGCTTGCATTCACAGGGATGGAACGGGGGAACCAGGGAAAGATTCCCTGAACCGTCAGTCCAAATGAACGACCCAGTTCAATGTGGATTCAAAGAACCCAGCTAAACTAGTGATCGAACCAGCCGATTTAGCCTCTGAACGAGACCACCAAGCATGGGAGCTTCCTCTCCCATATGAACAAATCTCATCCATCCTTTACACATCGAACGACCCCTCTTTTCCTGATTAAAGGTATTTTTGCTCCCTCTTGGCTCAAAAATCAAATAAATGGATAGATCCTGCATAAATCGTATCTAATGCATCCTAGATCCAAAAATTACAAGTAAATAGTCGATTTTGATCAGAAAAACCCAAGAAATCTATTAAAAATACTTTTGAAATCTGATTCCAAATGATGCTTACTTATATCCCTAAATATTGATCCTTTGCTTATACTTTGGTCTAAATGACTCTATTTGTGGTTAATCTTGACTAAACACTAAAAACCCTAATTTTTGACTCTGTTATCTCTATTGAGGCTTTTAAAGCATACTTGACCCATTTGAGATCTAGATCCATAATTGTTGACTTAATTCAATCACGAATATGATGATGATATCTTAATATTATGATTGGCCTGAATCTTATGGAATATTATGATCTATTGACCTAAAACTTGATCTAATCTTGAACACCTATGATGATAAGTATCATGATGATGATCTAGAAACTTAATTATGACTTAAATATCAATCATGAAAAGTAGGGTTAACACATATGATCCTATAAAGCCTTGGTAATTCATTCACACTTGAAACACTTGACATTTGAAATAATGTTGGACATATTGAAATGTTGATTGATTATAAGTTAATGACCTAACCCTAAGGTTGACATAGGAAAGTGTAACCCAAATCTCAAATATTGAAACATGATATTTCGAACATCATGATATTGACCGTTGATCCAATCTTGATGATTTAGGATTTGACTCGAAGGGTTGACCTATTGATTCAAATATTTATTATACCCAAAATCCTATGTGAAAGGTATGCTATTATACCTTCTCTTTGGTTGTAATGAAGATACTTTTTATGTATCTCTTGATTGTGTACTTGGATATATACTTTGTTGAGCTATTGTTCCCTATTGATTAAGATTCCATATTTCTTATATTATATTTTGAGACAAACTGGATAACATAAATGGCATGCCCATTATGACTGCCTGTATACTGATGATGATTATGATATTGATATTGTTGTTAACATTGATATTGAGTGCAAGTAACCCCTCATTTGTAGGTGGACTTGTACATTGACCTCCTACCTCATATGAGGATAAGGAGCCTGGTGACCTTCCCCATCGTGTTGGGGTAATAGAGTTACACAAATACATAAGCATGCTTCTCGAGTTACAACATAATGGGAACTTGTAACAAAAATAAAATTGTTTGAAAAACTTGTCGAATAATATTGGTTATTGCAAATTGCTCATTATACTTTTGAAATATAAGTCCTACCAAGTACACCAATTTTATTATAAACCATTTTACTTTTTTTTATATAGTATACCATGCAATTGCATGATTGTGTCTCGAGCTTCTTGATTTTAGGCAATACAAATGGAACACTGATTAAGATTGCTTCCGCACTCTACATACTCTGATGACAAGGATATATTGGAAAAATCTCAATATTGGGTTAGTTTGTTCTTTAAGTATCCAGTTTTTGAGTTATTATATCTTATTGTATATGCAGTGTGTTAGATCATATTGGGCCACTCAGGGACGGACTCTTCAATCCTTTCTCTAATATCTAGGCAGTAGGATTGGGATTGGGGTAAGAATGGTTTCGTAATAGTTGGTATCAGAGCTTACACACTCCCATAAACTTTAGGTAAATAATTTCTCAAGTCTTTTACACCCAAGAAACCCTGAAGTCCATAATGGTAAAAATTGATGTGTCTAAGCTTGGGTTCCTGGCATAATTTCTCCTATCTGTCTTCACAGTGGCTGAGACCCCCTCTCTATTCATGTTTTGGTTCTCAAACGTTTTCTAAATGTTCCTCACATTATTTTGAAGCTATGGTCCAAAAAACATCTTATTTAGACATTCCTACGATTTACTATGATTTCTTGAAGTTAATATGTTGAATCCTTATATTTTCCTTTTATTTTCTCCTTTTTTTACTTGAGAAAGTCAGAGATCCATGGAAAGCGATTGGGGGTGAGTCTCAGCCCTTGGATCTCCTTCCCATAGACCAGGGCTAGATCCATCTGTGGTTTCTTCATCTTCTACCTCTACAATCAGTGGGGAAGAGTAATTAAGGGACCAAGAGTGAGATATCCCACCTGCGACCCTATTTTGAAAATCTAATCAAGTAGAAACAACCGCCTCATGATTTCAAGCTCAACTAAACCTAGTTTGACCATAGTTTATACAACTTTGCATCGCCAAAATGATCCCTTTGCCTTGCTCCTCTCCTCCCGGCGGGCATGGTTGCTTCTCCAAGTCCTCCAACCCTAAACCTAACCTTCTCGAGCTATAAAAACCACACTACATGATTTGTCGTTCTTCTACGAGCGCAATTTGTGCCTTTCATCCTTCTCCACTACCCTCAATCACCCCTGACCTCCTTCTACTCCAAGCAGTGCCGCCGACCATCCCAAATTGGGTGGCATACCTCCTCGGCTCGCCACCCAAATCTGCTACCACCATCCAACTCACAAGGGTGTGGCGAGCTTGGATGACATCCTTTCTACCCTCCTAGATGCCTCCTGCTCCGATTCCCCTCCACTCCGGTGAACTACCTCCACCACGTCTATGCTTTCATGCGTGGGGCTGGAACGAGGGAACCAGGGAAAGATTCCCTGAACTGCCGGTCTAAATGATCAACCCAGTTCAATGTGGATTCAAAGAACCCAGTTAAACTAGTGATCAAATGACCGTTTTTGTCTCTAAATTGGACTGCCAAGCAAGGGAGATACCTCTCCCACATGGACAAATCTCAACCGTCCTTTACACATCGAAAGACCCCTCTTTTCTCGATTAAAGGTATTCTTGCCCCCTCTCTGCTAAAAAAACCCAAGGAATCTATTAAAAATACTTTTGAAATCTGATTCCAAATGATGCTCATTGATATCCCTAAATATTGATCCTTTGCTTATACTTTGGTCTAAATGACTCTATATGTGGTTAATCTTGACTAAACACTGAAAACCCTAATTTTTGACTCTAATATCTCTATTGAGGCTTTAAAAGCATACTTGACCCATTTGTGATCTAGATCCATATTTGTTGACTTAATTCAATCTTGAATATGATGATGACATCTTAATATTATTATTGGCTCGAATCTTGTGGAATATTAAGATCTATTGACCTAAAACTTGATCTCTGATTTACTCATTATACTAGTCAGAACTTGAACTAACCTTGAACACCTATGATGCTAAGTATCATGATGATGGTTTAGAAACTTGATTATGACTTGAATATCAATCATGAAAACTAGGATTAACACATATGGTCCTATAAAACCTAGGTAAGTCATTCACACTTGAAATACTTGACATTTGAAATAATGTTGGACATATTGAAATATTGCTTGATTATAAGTGAATGATCTAACCCTAAGGTTGACATAGGAAAGTGTAACCCTAATCTCTAATATTGAAACATGATTCTCATATATGAGAGAATTATTTATAAATGTCTAATCACCTCTTTTACTTTCTTTGGTTCCAAAGATATCATACCTTTATACTTCACTCTGAAAAGTAAATATTTTTATAATCACAACTTGTACTTAATTTTTCTTGGTCCATTAAATTGATAACAATATCAATCATTACCATATTTGTTTTCACATATTTTCAATATTTTTCTGCACCAACATTTTTATCTGCATGTTCTATCACTATATCTTCACTATATGGTATCTTGAAGAATGCACCTTTCTTTTGTATTTTATTATCGATCTAAATCTATTTTTCACTGACATTTAGTTGATTCTATCTATCTTTAAATAGCTTCTAGGGAAAATGAGATTTCATAATTCTTTTATAGCAAATTACAATAGTCCCTTTCTTGATGACTTTCTAATGGTTCTAGGTTTAAGATTGAAATTTATCATATATTTGTATAATTAGTAGGATTCACTCTCACCTTCACTACCAGAGAAGTAATATTCTAAAAAAAATAAGCAATTAGTATAAGCATACATTCTAGCATCATCATCTAAATTAAATCATTCATTATAACTATGTAGACACCAAGGCAAATTACTATAACTTTTATTTAAATAAAAGAAAATGTAAATGATATTTTTGTAGTAAAAAATATTTCACGAATTACACTTTGACAGTTCGGAGAATACATGTCATGAACTTTTGTGTTTTCTTGATGCAATGTGAGAAAAATAAGCAACAACTTTTAAATGTTATTCCAACTCCATTCATAGTATATTGATTATTTTAGGCATTACTCTTGTGTAAATCCGATTGTATATGGTTATAATATATGAATATGAATTTTCATATGATGAGAGCGTACAAAAATGGTGCAAACTTTACAATTTCAAATTTTCAGTGATGTACACACCTTTGGTGTTTCAACAGATAAATGTTTTAGTTTTTTTTATTTATCTCAAACTCAAGACACTTTTGTTTTGTTCTCTTAACGTTTCTTGATATTTGAAAATTTTCATGGAGGAAGAGCATATTCCAATGTTCTAGTATTTGTTAATGACTTATCTTCTTTATGTGAAGCATCAACAAAATTTAATATGAAAATATCGACATATGTTTGCAAACGCCTTCAAATAATTTTATTGTATTTTAGATATTATCAGCATGCAATTAACAACCCATGGTTTTTCATTGTATCATCTATAACATCACCAATATAACATGAAAACCATTCAAAAAATAAGTAAAAAGGAACTCCTCAAATACATAACAAAAAATTTATGTGAAAAGCAAAAAAATAAATAAGTTTCATTTTAGTCATTGTTATGGATTCCATAAATCTCAATTATGTTGGTATAACCAATGATAAAAATGAAATTCTTAAGACCTATTCATCGTGAAACCTTGAGTCAACACAAGTCAAAATAGTAGTTGTATCTGAATGCTAAATGTAATATAAACCATATATTCCAGTAATGTGTACCAAACATTAAAAAAAAACTCTTTTGCATATGTACATGTTTTTATATAATATCCAATTCAGTTCCATGGTCTTGCATAAAAAAAACTCTTTTGTGTATGTACAAATTTTTATATAATATCCAATTTAGTTCCACGGTCTTGCAATTATATAACACACCAAACTTTTTTTTCATTAGTTTTAATATTTTATAGTCTAAAATATGAATACTACATTGTTCCTTATTGAATGACAATCCATTTGTTTTAAGAAAAATTAATTTAGAAATATTTTGGTAGATGAAATTCTATCTATATTATCATAAAATTATAATTCAACATTATTTTATGATTGCTCACATTTGAATGATTTTTTTTTACCATTTTTGATTTTGTATAATTCTTATTACAATGAGAATTTCATTAGTTGATAAATAGTGACTTTAGGCCTGTAAATTTGTTTGTGAAATTTTCAATATATAATTTATACATGCATATATATGTTTATCTAATATATATATATATATATATATATATATATATATATATACAGAACTACTTACGTATTTGACTGTGACAAAGCTTCATGTTATGACTTTTAACAAAGGGGCATAGCTAGTGAACACAATTTTATTCTCTCTTTATGTTGGGGAAGTGAGATGTTTGTGGATTTTTTTATGGTAGTAGTTTAAAATAAGAATTATTGCATGCATGTCATCTACTATCACGAATTATATACATGGATAAATAATATATCACTTGAAATATTCATATACTCCTCTTTTACTTAATATTCACTAACCAACCTTAACATAGTGAATAGTTTTGTTGCATTTAACATGATTGAAAAGAATATCTCCTACTATTTGAATTTTAGACAACACAAAAAATATAGTCATATCCTATAGTAATTTGAAATCATGCCAACAAAAATTGTTAAAATATTAGCTTTTTTTAAATAGTGATACAAAAGCAATTTTTATAACAAATATTCTTTTTAATTCCACACCTATACAAAGAAATGCTATTGAGTCTAGCACAATAAATATAAGAAGAGGAAGACCTAAATTAACATGGGATGATCTTATAAAGAGAGATTTTGAATCTCTACATTTCAACCAGAATATGGCCCATGAAAGAATCCATGTAGCCGACCCCAACATAGTTGGGACTGAGGCTTAGATGATGATGATGATGATATTCTTTTGAGTTCCCGATTCCATAAATCATAATGATTGAAATGACTATACATTAGCATGAAATTACAATTAATATCGTGATGTCGTTGTGAATGCTCAAAGATGATCAAGAACATGAGCTTCACCTTATGTTCTTTCCTAGATCTCCATATAATAATAGAAATGAAGCTAGAATTGGGAGGATATATTTTTATTTTCTAATTGATGATAGATATATAGGCATTGATCTATTCTTAAGAATCATTTACTATCATGAGAAAGTAATCGATTATAGCAAAAGAAAGGAATCCCTCACTTGTAGTAGGATAAATTTCCTCTCCTTTTCTATATTGATCCTTTCTGGTTCAACATATCCTTTTGTTAATAGATGATCTAATATTCTACATTAATCTCTATAAACATATGTAATATTTCTCATTCTAAGTTTTAAGTGAGACCCTGGAAGCTAAAATTTTGAGTTTCATGTTCAATAGAATTGACTACAGCTTTCAACTATTAAAATAGAAATATTATATATGTTATTTGTTGTATCTTTATGTACCTACCTTGTTGTAACTCATTTGAATGTTTTCTAGAATGTTTAATAACTTTATGGGCCACTTACTATTAATCTCTACTTTCCAAATCCTCTACCCAAGTACCACTCAGTTTGACAAAGACCCTACTCTAAGAATATGCACAATATTGATGATTCCTAATGTTTATGTATTCATAATTCACATGGTAACAATAAAATGTGTTCATTTTTCATATATATATATATATATATATGGTTCACTATGTATTCATAATTCACATGCGCGTACATGTCATTTGAGAGATCATTGTTCAAGAATAAGAAATATTTCGTGAATTAGGTAAGATAAAATTTGGTCATCAAGTATAATGAAATAGATATGCATTAAATATAAGCTTTATGAATATCTAATATATATATTGGTATCTCCATATCGAAATGGGTGTAAACATCATCATGAAGTTTCAACAATATTTTGAACTGAAACCTTTCTTCCTAAAGGGCTTATAAAGCTAAACCAAATGTATGCAGAATTCCTGGTTAATATACTAATGCATATAAACATATAAAACACATATAAGACAATAGTTTGGGTTAGTCACTTCAATTTTTCACATCTGTTTTTTTGACAGATAGTGATATTTTAGATTGGTATAATATCTAGATGTTGATAGAAGTGTTGTTGGTGTAGAGAAAATAAATGGCATGTTTTTCATCTTTTTAGCTAGCTGGGTAATAAAAATCATTATCAAATTCATAAATATAAAAAATACAACTACAAAAACTTTTCTGAAACCATACCCCTTGTCATTATTTACTTTCTATATGCTTGACCAATGTTAATATTAAGTAAATTACTGGGGAAGAATAAAAAGTGTAAAAACTTACATTTTCCATGTTGTTGTTATACCTAAACAGTTTAAGCTGACCATTAATCTCTGAGCAATGTTCTTTGTGGTATGATTGCATATGTGTTATTGAAATCCAAAAAAGTAGTCCAATGTGATTGTCTGTAGCTAATTTGGGTCAACAATTTCCTCAGAAATGCTTCCTAGGAGGATACCATTGAAAATAACATCGTTTACATCTTAATTCATTGCACAATCAGTGCTTTTCGAAAATCTATTCAATACTACCGAGTTGGACTCTTCTAACTTATTTAGACAACAACTCTCCTCTGCGAGAAAGACAACCTTAGAACTTGTGGAAGAATATGAGATATCCTCACGAACATGAGTCCTTATGTGCAATCTGAATGCTAATCATCCGGGCAAACATACTTTGGAAGATATAAATCTTCATATACTTGACCTCTGAATCTTTAAGGTTTACTTTTGTGGTAGCTAATTATCTCTACTTATATTCCTGGATTATCCTTCATTTCCGTTGGCAAGATGTTGATTTTCATGGCATCCCCAAGGCCAAGGTTCTTATAATACTCAATGTGCATGCATGTTGTAATCAAGGTTAATGCTTTCCTTTATGTTCCACACAATTATTATATTCTAGTTCAGATAATTCATAAAGATCCACTTTATATTTTCTGCAGTATTGTTTAATGATATGTTTGATACACAGTGAATGAAGGAGAGGGGAAGGGAGGGGAGGGAAGGGGAGGGAAAGGGAATGGAGGGGAGGAGAGGGGACACTTATTTTAGTCTATTTGGTTAGTATGAGGAGGAAAAGGGGAGAGAATATTAAACAAATATTATTTTTAACAAGTCATATTATTTCAAAATGCTACATACACGGCATACATATTAGTACATAAAAATCAAGATAAATTAAACTCACATGTATCATGATCAAAATAAAATTATTCATATACTTATTTTATTAATGAAGAAGATATGTTTCTTATGTCAAACGTGATGTAAAACATTGTTCATGCAAATAGGATTAGCACTTCTCTTTTTATTGTCATAATGGTTATGAATGTACTTCCCCTATATTTATAACTTTTTTCTAAAGTTCTCTCCATAACTTGAGAGTTCCCTTCACTTTCCTCCATAATTCCCACCCTTTTTCTATTTTCCTTAGGTTATTATATTATAAAAATATTTTATCTCGATTTTTTTCATATTTTCTACTAACATTTTTTCTAGACATTCTAAGATTTTTTGTTAAATTATGCGCTATATTTATTCTAGTTTCCTTTTATTTTTTTATTTTTCACTCTAGTTTTTCCCTCCAACTTCTCCCAATATTTTGTATTCCCTCCAAGAGAGGTGAGAGACTACATGCTCTTTTACTCATTGGTTGTGAGCTATACAAGTATTTCCCGTCATATTATTTATATTTGACCTCCATATTCCATATTTTCCTCCAAGATTTATAATAAATTTCCTGCCAAGTCTTTCTCCTTCCCCTTGTCTCCACTCCGAATTGATAGGAGAACAATGGTTGGAAATACACTTGATCATTTTCCCTCCATTCCCTTCTCTTTCCCTTCACCATGTGCTAACAAACATCTTAAGTCATTTCCCCTCCCTTCCCTTCCCCTCCATTCACCGCGTACCAAATAGGCTGCAAGAAGTTTTAGCTCATAATCTCTGCATCTAGTTGTGATGATCTCCTACACATATATGTTTTTGCAGAGCAGATGATGTAACACTCCTTGTCGGACGGTTCCATCCTCTCAATTGCCTCAGTGTAAACCGCTCCAGAATTTTTCCCCGCACATTTCAATTTGATCCCTCTGTATCCCATATCGACTCTTAGATATAAGTGTTACAACAATGGAACCATATAACTTACATATGATGCCCATCGTTCAACTGTCACGGGTTGCTTGAGGAAATTTGGGTGGAGACTACGCCTTCTAGAGGAAGAAGCAGTAGAGCGGTGCAGCAAATTAATGATCATCGGTGGAAGGAGCACACGCTCTAGTAATGATGATGCATGTGTGGCTGGCTGTATCACCATTGGTGTAGATCTACCATAGTTTGTAGTTAACATGACATTGACAGGGTCTCATCTTGAATGCCAAATCCCTACCACAACCTCGCCACTTGGTCGAAGCCCGATGATGAAAAGTCATGATTATTGTAATGCGACAACGTCTACCGTGCAATGGAATACGAAAACGGGGTAGTTTCCACTGGGGGTTGCAGTGAACAGACATCTGGATGAGGTCTTGATTGGCATGCAAACTTTCCGCCACCAACCCCGATGATGAAAAGATTGGATGCATGGTTATTGGTCGGCACCTTTGGCACGACGGCACAAGAAAACGAGGCTTGTGTGCAGCGCTCATCCAATAATGGTTAGGTGTACATGTTAATTAGGGATTGTGGATAGAAGATGATGAATAAATACCCCAACGGCCACGTTATTATCGAAGAGTCCAGTCAATGAAGGAATCAAGTGAACGGAAGAAGGAGACCGCGTCTTCACATTTAGAATAGTAAAATTGTAGATTTCCGTTTGACATGTGATGATTTAGGGGTAGGTGGGTGAGGATTTGCATGAGGAAACCAATGATGAAAACATATCAAGGATTAATGGAGAGAGATGAGTGAAAAATGAGGAATGAGGTTGGTTTTTTTATTTGTGATTAAAGTTCACCAGGATGGAGGTTGAAGGAAATTGATCTGCTATACAATTGCAATCTGAAAGGTGAGCAAGGGTCCATGATATAGGAAAGTCAGTATCATAGGTAGGGAAAGAAACTATATTTGTATCATTAAAATCTTAGTTTATTTATGGTGGATCACAATTTAGATATTATCTTTCCTAACTGAATTGGGGGTATTCGTGATATCAACTGGCATGAAACTTAATATTTATATATTATTTTGCAGTTAGCTTCTTCTTTTGAAACCATCCACCTAGTTATTTAAGATTTTTTTATTTTAATGTTATTATATCCATATATGTTATTGAAATTTGTTAACTTCTCTACTAATTTGGGACTCACTTTATTTTAGGTATAGTATCCCATGAAACACTTCCCAAAAACCTAGTCTGACATAATACTCAAGATACCACTTGTAAATATTATTTATTAGGTGATTTATTATATTCAAATTTATTGATATTATCACAACCAATATCAACCTAATAATCATTCCGTCAAATAGTTAATGATTGGAATCATGTATGGGATTTCCCCATCAACTATCACTTTCTATAATTGGTATGGGAAATCATATCTATCATTTCATCTAAACTTCCCTTTAAAGTCATTTTAATGATATAATTATTCAATTAAGGGAAAACACGTCTCTATTGGTGTTGTATCAATTTTTACACCTATTTGGGTGCTTCCCATCATTGTTGTCAATATGGAGATGCTCTTTTTTATTATTAAACTCACTATTTGAATTAGATATATCTTCATGGTTAGTGTTTTCTGAATAATTGTATACATTTATCCTAATTAATATCTTTCTATAATATTCTATCAAGTGATTTATTTTTTCATTATCTTCTCATGATACAACTTCATATGTATCTTTTTATAGCTATTTTAATTATTTACTCAGCTTATTTGTATATATTTGATTGCATTATGTTAGTGCGAGTTAAATTATGCAACACATCCAATTATTATCTAACAATTACTAATATTCATCTAAGCACTACTCTTATTACATCTTATTAAGGTCCATCGAGATAAAACTTAAACCACATTACAATTTTTGTCCTGAACTAACCTCAATGGTTTCTAATCCATGGAATCAGGTTTCCTTGGGGTATGATATCATGTTTTTGAGTGCTACATGTCTACATTTCTTTGTGTGATTTATCAATGAAATTTCATTTCAAATAACATTTTACTTAGCTAGACTAAGAATACGCATAGGGTTGTCAATGATGTGTTCTAGTCTTTGAACAATATTTTGTCTGACATGAAAAAAGTGTTTTAATGTCTACTTTGACAATATAAGTCATTTATAGTATGTAATCCATAGACTATGTTGATTCCAGTGTAAAAACTTCAAAATTTGGGTTGGTTTGAGTTTTGGGAAAATCTGGGTCTATGGTTGTTCCAAGTAAGTCTATCTAAGCTATGCAGAATTGTAAGTTTGCACCCCTAGCATGTAAGATGATATGATTTTAATTGATTTTGGGTTCTAAATACATAATTTGGGTTGGTTTCAAGTTATAAATAAACAAACCAAGTTGGTTATAGTGTCTTTTTATAACTTGGTCTATATAAACTTGGAGAATGACCAAAATTTTGGGTTTGATCCAATTTTGGGTTTCACTGAATGAAATTTTGGTCAGCCTTTTTTGACATGGAACCAATCAGGACCCAAGTTTTGACAGTTCAAAATATGATGACCCATGAGTATGTGAATCTTTTAGTGGAATGGAATATTAATTTATATAAAATCTAGAATGATATTGGTTTTTCATATGAAGGTTGAAATGATGATATTAATTTAAAAGAAAAATATCCATAAACAAACAACCCAACAATGGTGGGTTTCAAAACTAGTTGTGGATTTTCCACTGCTAGATGAAACTAGGTGTGGGTTAGTCATTGATGTTCCTTGCTACATGTGTCAACACCTCTTAAATTTTTTGTTAGGGATCCTTACCCAAGTGGTGTGAGTGGAATCTTTCAATTGTCTAGTTGTACAACAAATTACAATTGTGTTCTATTTAATACCATCATTTTTATCTTTTGCATTTGATATATTTGGATTATTGTTGATGATTTGACCTTCCTTCTACAATGCCTTCAACAAATAAGCATCAGGAACCTTATGCTCTGATCTTCTATATTTAATAATTATATTTTTAGATGTACAAACTTTACCATCTAGAAAGGATTGACAATCCAATTTGTTACCCAAGTTTCAGTGAATATATTTTTATAAGAAACTATGTGTAATTTAACAGAACCCTTTCTAAGAAAGGTTCTTCGACATATTTAATTTAACATACATTTTTCCATTTTTCACATATGGGCGTCCAATACATATCCCAAAATGCATTTGGAATATTAGAACTTTTTATTGATGTCAAGACATAGAAAACTTAGGAGTCTTAGATTGAATATCAACACCTAGACACGAACTTACATAAGTTACCAGTTCAAACCTTACATATATAAATTAAAATGTGGTATGGACCAATTTGCAATTCATAATCTAACTTTGTTTCCAACATATTTTCTTGAAAATATACAAATTATCTTATACTCAGTCACTTGTAAGAGACCATTTGATAATATGGTGATAATCATACTAGAAACAACAATAGAAATGTGTGTGTAATAGTAGTTGAATAGTATAACGGTGCAGCTTATGGTCTGTAAAATAATATGATCCTTTTATCATGGTTGTGATACTATGTCCAAAAATATGTAGACGCATAGACATGGAATATGGAAGTTGGTATCATTATGCCATCATGTGTATCTAAAGTTGAACCATCTACAAATGCAAATATTGTTGATGGTAGAATCTAGACAAAAGGTTCTATTTCTATCTTATTCTAATAAATGCACACATCGTATTAAATCTATTTAATTTATATTAGATAAATTAAAATTTCAGAAAGGTTTCTATATTTCAGATGTGATTCAAAGTAGAAGCTTGTTCTATTATTTGTTGATAGAAATGGAAAGAAAGAGAGTTACAGTTAAATGATATCCAAAATTGGTTAGATCACATTGTTAGAATAAAAACAAACACAAGTTAAATATTTATATCCATATGCTAAAATTAAATACATTCCTAATATTACAACATAGTTTTGGTAAAATAATGACATATTCATTAATGAAAGGTATTTCCAACAAAAATGTGTGATGAAACTATTTATTATTGTAAAGAGATAAAAAAATATTAAGAGAATGATCCAACATTCAACATCAAAGAAAATGACTAAGTTTTCACCATCTAAAATTGGAAATTTAATAAAAACCAACATTTAAAAGTTTATTGCATATCAATATTACAATTCAAAATTGTTGGGTCTTTCATAATAAACAATGGGCTCTCAGGAGTTGATTAAATATTTTCTCACATGTATTCTTCTCTTTTGGAATTGATGTAGGGTTTGACTCCTCTGTTGCACAAATAGATGCACAAACCATGGCATGTACACCACAAAAGTTAAATATGTGACGTTCAAAAGTTCAAACATATGTAAGTTCATTGATGACCCTCCAATTTAAAAGAAAACCTTCACCTCTTTTATGTTATTTATAAAATAATATTGTAGTACTCTTATTTTTATCTAGTGTAGGAACCTAGATGTCAATAATGGAAACTCAAAAATAGTAACAATATACCCAAAACTATCTGAAATAATAGTTTGAAATGAAAGATATCCAAAATGGATTCCCATATTTAATTTGGTCTCACTAACATAACAAAATGGATGCCCAGTATTTTACACTTGACAAATGACAAAACCTTAAAAAATAAAATACTAAGAAAACAGTGCAACATACTTCAATAAATGTTGACTTAGCAAGTGTAGCTCTCTTCGAACAAGTTGTATGATAATACAAGTGTTGTACAATACTTGAAGTAATGGTAGGGCATACATGGAGTATACCCAATTCTCTTTGTCAAACTTGGAAAACAAGTGTGGTAGAAAATCCTTTTTCCTATTTTCTCCAAAAGTATCTTCGTGCATTCAAATCATCAGACATTAGTGGAAAAGAAAATTTCTTAAAAATCCATCATGTAGGAAATTCTTTGTAGTCCTAGCTATTGAAAATAAATATTACAATATAGTTGCCAAATTAGTGGGAACAAAGTTTGGCAAACTATATTGTAAATTGACTAAGTTGGCCTAACAAATAAAAAAAAATATAAGAACAATTCATCAACGAGAACCAAATCGAGACATGGGTTGATTCACTCTATTAGAAGGTGCATTAAGCATTCCTCTCATGTTCTTCCATGAAGAAATTAGTTAAGTTATTACGCAAAAGATAAGTAATGCTAATCAAGTAGAATACAAAGGAACAATAGTCATTAAAAGAAAGGGATAAAATAAAAGAATGTTCATCAAAACAAGACATGTGAGATAAAGACATTCTACTTTATCCCTTATGATAAAACCCACATATGAAATAAATCTAAATAGTATAATCCAAGTTAAGGAAGAATCAAAACTTAAAAAGTTAACAATTTAGAAATCAAGTAAAATTACATCTAACATGCTTATAGATGTGTGGAAAATTAAATGTGAAATGCAATATATACATCTAAAAACCTTATGTAACAATAGCAAGAGGATTCAGGTGAATTTTATTAAGTTTATTGATATATAGTTTGAGATAAAAAGTGGAGAATAAATTTTTAGAGTAAGAATTGAATGGTTAGGTGTAAAAGCATTGCGACTTACACACAAAAGATAAATGAGTATGGCCTTGGGGACAAGTCTTCACTCAGGGATGAGGCACTTGGGATAAATTGTTATTTTCCATGTATGTACCTTTGATATCATTGGATTTAATATTATGAACATATAATTAAAAAATTACTCATCATTTTCCAAAGCGAGTCATATATTTATATGCTCACTTTCGAAACACATAGAAAGTTTTTCACACCCAACTCATGGCATACAAATGGATCTTGTTCATTAAAAATAAATGAGATGAGCATACATGTAAAATTACATGAGTCAAATGTGAATTAAATGGGTAGGAATGTTTGCTTTGCACCGTGTATTAATAACAATAAAATATTGATTTATATCATTTAGTTCATATAAGATTCTATATACAACCAATTGCCTACATAGAACACAAATCCTCATAAAGTAATGTATGCCCCTCCAAAAAACTTGTTTGAAAACTCTTATGATAGATATTGGGAAAGTATTCTCCGTCCCATGTTACAACTACACACATTTATAAGACACAAGATAATACGTAATTGACAATAGTTATGAGCTGAGGCATTAATATCACTAGAATTGATGGTCATTTAATTAGAGTAGTTAAACATGTATATAAATAATAATCTAGAAAATAGAGTGAAAGTGATTCCATGAATAGGCCAGACATTTAGGAGCCAATATGGATACATGAATCAAACATGGTAAGGAAATATGAATATATTTATACAAGAAAATGTAACATTAATTTTTGTTTTCCATGTATAACATGGACACAACTTGACCACATTTACACAACTTATGAGTTATAATCATATATTCTAATAATTTATATTTTTGAATTGAACATTTATGAGTCTGACATGAGATTTTTGTGCAATTTATTTGCATTTATGAAAGTAAATCTTGTAACGACTGGTGTGCTCGACTTAGACAATTGTTTTTTATTGGAAATCGATGAAGCAATATGAAGGGATCAACTTTTACATGAGGATTAAGTCTTTTGGCTACATGCATAAGTGATATGTGTCATTTCACGCACCAAAAACTAGGTTTTTAATCCTAGAGTTTAAACCTTCCTAGTATAGAATGAGTCGATCCACAAACAACATTTTTAAGATTGAAATCCAACCAAAAGACTTTGAACAAAAATATTACATAATATAAATTTCAAAGTTTGATGGTTGGTGATTACACCAAAATAATAAATTTAAATGGCAAGGAATAAAAGTTGTTATAGGAACAATCAAGAAAAATTAGACAAAGAACTAGAGAAAAAAAGCCCCATGGTTACAATAATAAGAAACAGATTATCTATGAACAGAATTGTAAGTTGCAAGTAAGATGAAGTGATTGGAGAGAAGCAATTTAGAAAATGAGATTGGATCATAATGAATGATATGAAGGCATAGGTTTTTTCCCACCATATCCGATGGGAAACAAAATCAAATAAATCATACGATAAGTGAGATAGAAGAAGGCATGTAAACCATTCCTAAATGAATCACAAATGATAAACTCCCTATGAATCCATTGCACCTGGCTTTCATGGATCCTAGTTCTATCATACTAATTGGAATTTTTCTGAAGTCTCATCCAAATCCCCATGTGATTGATTAGTCATTCTAAATCTTGGGTTCTACGGTCACATCTACCAAGATTAACGTAAGATAAAACTAAAAGATCACATCATTTAAATCGACAATTTTCCAAATGAAAAGCCATCTATCTAATAAAATTGTATAAAACCTTCAATCTAAGTTATAAATGGCTAAGGGGCTACTCACCTCACCTCGACAAGAAAACTACTCACTAGCCGTAACAAAGGAAAGAGAAGTAATGGAAGGAAGTGAGAAGGTCGTTGGCTAGAAAACAAAAGATCTGAAGGATCTTTAGGTAGTGACAATTAAACGACCTTCACTCTTAGTTCCTAGCTCCCAAAGAAGACTAGAAAGAAGAAGAACGAGGATACAAATAAATAAGAAAACTTGAGATCAAAACCAACTTCTATTAAAGAACAATGGAGTACACATGAAAGAATTGAAAATACTAATGCTAAAAGTAAATTGTGAATATAGATAATTGGATACTCTTATTTGTGGAGTTCCCCCTCCTTCTATAGGGGAAGAAGGGGTGGAAACCCTGAAGGGGGCAGAGGAAAGGAGAGATGGTGGTTGCTTCTGTCTAGATGTTATGAACCGGCTGGTTCACAACCTGAACCGATCGATTGGGGTTGAAACAGTGTGAGCGCAAAGGGAAGTAGTCAAACCCTAATTGAAAAGGTCGTGGAGCCTCTTAAATCATAACTTGGGATTGAACCAATCTTCGAACTGACCGTCTGAGGGAGTCAGATGCTCGGTTGGCGCTATTGCACATGGTGGTTAAGATGGAAATCGTAAGTCTTAGGTGCATCACGGATGCTTGACCTTAACATGGTCTTGACATATTTGAGATGGTTGTTTTAGTGTAGTTAGATGCTCATATGGAAAAACTAGCTGACCGGATGGCTGGTCTGAGATGCCAGTCTAAAGTGTCATGGTGGGAGGTTGAGATGAGTAACAAATGGTCATTTGGCTTTGAGATTTGGAGCCTCTTGGAGATCAAGTGACCCTTGTTACAACGAACCGATCAGTTTGAGTGCTCAGATGGTTAGGAATTCATCATTGATGATAAAACCTACAAATTGTGAAGGAAAAAGATAAGAATTTGCACATTTAATCAAAAAAGTGGGTAACTTGCAAATTGTCCTAGCAAATTTGTATTAGAGGGGTAAGTTATAAATAAAAAGACTATGAAAGATATGTAAAAAGAGAGATGAATATGCATTCATAAAAATAACTCGAACTTGAATCGTTTCTTGTCCTCAAACAAATAAAATCACAAATAAATCCATTTTATACTAGAAAGATGTCTATCCTCACCCTCATAGCCATCACTGTGACAACCTTGATTTTATCTCTCCTTTACTATACTATCTATTTCTCTATTAGTGGCTCACATCACTCAATATGAGTTCAATCACAATACTAGAGTGTGATGAAGACCCAATTTGATCACCTTGATGACGAATTTGATGATATGTTGCTCTATTTTGAAAAATTTGACTAAGTAGCATGCTATATCATGTCACCTTATTACATCTAATATGGAACCTTATTATCTTATTGCCTTGGATTACTATTATATATCATGATGTAGATTTTTCAATAACGAATCCAGTGGCATAAAAATCGCATCAATCAGACATTTATAGCCCAAGTTATGCGTCAAAGAAGATGACTCAACTTGTAATTGTTTTAAAGTTTTTGCTTGACTTTTGAGCCTTGATGGGCCGACTTTGAGTGGTGCGCAGCCCAACAGCCGCCGCCCTCTTTAGGGAAACCCTATCCCATCCCTCTTTCTATCCGTTGGATCTGGGGCCATGCTAATCTGATGGCTGGGGACTTGTCTCCCCAACTCTATACATGCCATCGGTGCAAAGGAAGCGACTGTTCCTTTTTGCCATTTGAGTCCGACGATGGCCTGGTAGACACCCACACTGACTGCTACACCCTCATCGGTGACGGGCACACACGAGCTTGGGCGGCTGAAGTTCCTTAGTCCAACATCACCCTAGACCCCCCTTCTCCCTTCGTTCCTCTAGGGCTGGCCGCCAACCTGCTGAAAGTAGTCTACCGCCACCGCCAAGGGAAAGCGAGGACAAGAGCCATCCGCGACTCGATTGCACCATGGATGCTCGCTGGCGGCGTCCTAGGAGACTGCCTTGATCAGTGGCAGTTCTTCTCTAGTTCTTCTCCGGCAGATAGGGGCACTACACGACCTCCTCTGTTCCTCCTCTGTTCTGAACAGGGAGAACCATGCGAGGGGGGGTGCACAGGCGGGCAAGACAACCGCTGACCATCAGATTGATGGCCCAACAAGAAACGGCCCAGATTGACCAATAATTTATCAAGGTAACACCTATAGTTTGGATTGATATCCTCTAAAATCGATAGCTCCCAATTCCTTTGGCCAAAAGTAACAATCCAATATACCAATTTGATCGTCTCGAAAAGATCTATCACCTAGGAATATTTTCATGACCTGATTTTTCCTCCTAGTTCTCCTGTTTTGCTAAAATAGGATCTTTGACTATGATGACCAATGTAATGCATCCTTATGATAAATCTTGAATCTTAAATACACTTGTACCCTCTTGCTTATCAAATCAGTAAATTTTGTACACCTTGGAACTACATGGGATCCCTAATCACCCTATTGCTCATTATTAACTCCCTTTTTGCACTATGTGACTTGTCCTTGGACTTTAATGTACGATCTTGATCAAAGTTTCTATGTTTCTTGAATATGATTCATGTATCTATATCTTGTTTCTAATATTGCTTCTAATGGACATACACCTAGTTTGGAATATGTTTCTTATGACCTAATGGTGTTGATCTAAACCATGTTTGATGATGGGTTCTCCTATCTTGATGATCTTTGACCTTGATTACTCTATTATGAGTCTATTGACCTAATCTGAGCATAAATATGCTAAACCTTTTCATGTCCACATGAAACCTCAAAATGATATGAAACTTGAACCACACTCTTATGATGGACCCTAGATCATTATGAGATCATCTAATGTACTAATAACCAACCTTGAAACCCAACTTGGCCAAAACCCTAAAATGCATCTAATTAGGGTTAATGATGAGAATCTAATGCATACATGTAATCTTGTTCTTAATCAAGTTTGGCATGTGGCTATATGGTAATGGATGTGTTAAGTTAAGAATCTCTGAATTAGGTATGGGCCTTATCTAGTTATATGACTACCGCTTTCTTGCTTGAAAATACATATATTGTATGCTTGTTTGTCTATTTGCTCAAATATTGTCATGTACTATTGCTATGTCTTACTCGATGTTTGCCTCATCAGTTTTATAACTTGAACACATATAAAGATAGAACTCCATTATAATATTGTTGATAAAGGGTTAACTCTTGGTTACGTCCATGAGGTCCCTCTCGTATAAAAGGGTTAGCTAAGCTTGAGCACCCTTACAGACCCTTCCGACGGGAAGATGGTCAAAGGCCTTAAACATGCTTGATATTGTTGGTATAATGGAGTGAAATGACATAAAATATGGTTTCGCATTTGTTAAACAATTCACATGTTTATTCTTGTTCGTTTAGTCTTGAAATCTTTTCAAAATTATGCAAAGCTTATATATATCTGTATCTTTCGGCCCCATACTCAACACCTCGTGTGTTGACCCATTTCTCGTATGTTGTTTTTAGGTTCAGAGATAGCCTGAAAGATGAAGGGCTTGGTGAGCTATGCTAGGTGTACTTGTTGTAAGATCCAGTTTTAGTGCACATGAATGACTTGTACCTTGACTCTGGAAATATGTAATTGAATTCATGACTATAATACATTTTGTATAGTTTATACTTGTTGAATGTTGAGACTATGTTGGTGCCTTTATCTTGTCATATGTTCATGTGTGCTAAGATTTACGCTTCCGCATGTCACCTTTGGTAAATGTTTGGTTCATGGGACTGGGATTCGGGTTCCGTGACAGATGGTATCAGAGCACCAACATAGTCTCAACATTACAAGTATAATAATGAAGTCTACACATCCCGTGGTGATCACTTTTGGAAGTCATGATCACAAACATGTTCACTTGAGAATTGATAAACATAGATTTTGATAATACACCTTGGTCTCATATGGAGATATAAACAAAACCTTAGTGGAGGGATACTAAGGATTGAGAAAAACCTTAATGCCATAATGATGTGGTTATGTGATAAAACACGAAGTAACACATATATGATCGATATGAATACACCCTTGATGATGATTGCCTAGTGTGCATCCCATTGTGTGGAATACCTTAAAAATCATGGTGGAATACCTAGACCTGATGGTTTTTACGCTGACTCTTGTTTATGATCCTGGATAAATTTAGAGGACGAAATTTCTTGTAAGGAGGGAAGGATGTGACAACCTTGATTTTATCTCTCCTTTACTATACTATTTATTTCTCTATTAGTGGCTCACATCACTCAATATGAGTTCAATCACAATACTAGAGTGTGATGAAGACCCAATTTGATCACCTTGATGACGAATTTGATGATATGTTGCTCTATTTTGAGAAATTCGACTAAGTAGCATGCTATATCATGCCACCTTCTTACATCTAATATGGAACCTCATTACATTATTGCCTTGGATTCTTTTTATATATCATGATGTAGAATTTTCAATAACGAATCCAGTGGCACAAAAATTGCATCAATCGGACATTTATAGCCCAAGTTATGGGTCAAAGAAGATGACTCAACTTGTAATTGTTTTAAAGTTTTTGCTTGACTTTTGAGCCTTGATGGGCCAACTTTGAGTGGTGCGCGACCCAACAGCCACCACCCTCTTTACGGAAACCCTATCCCATCCCTCTTTCTATCCGTTGGATCTGGGGCCATGCTAATCTGATGGCTGGGGACTTGTCTCCCCAACTCTATACATGTCATCGGTGCAAAGGAAGCAGATGTTCCTTTTTTCCGTTTGAGTCCGACGCTGGCCTGGTAGACACCATCACTGACTGCTACACCCTAATCAGTGATGGGCACACACGAGCTTGGGCGGCTGAAGTTCCTTAGTCCAACATCACCCTAGACCCCCCTTCTCCCTTCGTTCCTCTAGGGTTGGCCGCCAACCTACTGAAAGCAGTCTGCCGCCACCGCCAAGGGAAAGCGAGGACATGAGCCATCCGCGACTCGATTGCACCATAGATGCTTGCTGGCGGCGTCCTTGGAGACTGCCTTGATCAGCGGTAGTTCTTCTCCAGTTCTTCTCTGACAGATAGGGGCACTACATGGCCTCCTCTGTTCCTCCTCTGTTCTGAACAGGGAGAACGACGCGAGGGGGGGTGCACAGGCGGGCAAGACAACCGCTGACCATCAGATTGATGGCCCAGCAAGCAATGACCCAGATCGACCAATAATTTATCAAGGTAACACCTATAGTTTGGATTGATATCCTCTAAAATTGATAGCTCCCAATTCCTTTGGCCAAAAGTAACAATCCAATATACCAAATTGATCGTCTCGAAAAGATCTATCACCTAGGAATATTTTCATGACCTGAGTTTTCCTCCTAGTTTTCCTATTTTGATAAAATAGGATCTTTGACTATGATGACCAATGTAATGCATCCTTATGATAAATCTATAATCTTAAATACACTTGTACCATCTTGCTTATCAAATCAATAAATGTTGTACACCTTGGAACTACATGGGATCCCTAATCACCCTATTGCTCATTATTAACTCCCTTTTTGCACTATGTGACTTGTCCTTTGACTTTAATGTATGATCTTGATCAAAGTTTCTATATTTCTTGAATATGATTCATGTATCTATATCTTGTTGCTAATATTGCTTCTAATGGATATACACATAGTTTGGAATATGTTTCTTATGACCTAATGGTGTTGATCTAAACCATGTTTGATGATGGGTTCTCTTATCTTGATGATCTTTGACCTTGATTACTGAGTCTAGTGACCTAATCTGAGCATAAGTATCCTAAACCTTGGCATGTCTACATGAAACCTCAAAATGATATGAAACTTGAACCACACTCTTATGATGGACCCTAGATCATTATGAGATCATCTAATGTACTAATAACCAACATTGAAACCCAACTTGGCCAAAACCCTAAAATGCATCTAATTAGGGTTAATGATGAGAATCTAATGCATATATGTAATCTTGTTCTTAATCAAGTTTGGAATGTGGCTAGATGGTAATGGATGTCTTAAGTTAAGAATCTCTGAATCAGGTATGGGCCTTATCTAGTTATATGACTACCGCTTTCTTGCTTGAAAATACATATATTACATGTTTGTTTGTCTATTTGCTCAAATATTGTCATGTACTATTGCTATGTCTTACTCGATGTTTGCCTTGTCAGTTTTATAACTTGAACACATATATAGATAGAACTCCATTATAATATTGTTGATAAAGGGTTAACTCTTGGTTACGTCCATGAGGTCCCTCTCGTATAAAAGGGTTAGCTAAGCTTGAGCACCCTTACGGACCCTTCCGACGGGAAGATGGTCAAAGGCCTTAAACATGCTTGATATTGTTGGTATAATGGAGTGAAATGACATAAAATATGGTTTCACATTTGTTAAACAATTAACATGTTTATTCTTGTTCGTTTAGTCTTGAAATCTTTTCAAAATTATGCAAAGCTTATATATATGTGTATCTTTCGGCCCCATACTCAACACCTCATGTGTTGACCCATTTTTCGTATGTTGTTTTTAGGTTCAGAGATACCCTGAAAGATGAAGGGCTTGGTGAGATATGCTAGGTGTACTTGTTGTAAGATCCAGTTTTAGTGCACATGAATGACTTTTACCTTGACTCTGGAAATATGTAATTGAATTCATGACTATAATACATTTTGTATAGTTTATACTTGTTGAATGTTGAGACTATGTTGGTGCCTTTATCTTGTCATATGTTCATGTGTGCTAAGCTTTACGCTTCCGCATGTCACCTTTGGTATACGTTTGGTTCATGGGACTGGGATTTGGGTTCCGTGACAATCACTTTGTTCCTTAACTCCAAATTTGGCCAAGAAACCCAATCTCCTAGAACCATGTAACACAAAATTATATATTCCCTATCAAAACAAATTTCATATCTTGTTTCTAAATCAAGACTTTGTAGAAAATAGACTTCTTCTTACTTCTGCTTTGACACTCCCATTTTTTTTTCTTTTTATGAGTTTTTTCATAGGAACAGGATGACTGGAAAGGTAACTAACAAGGTGACTCATTGTCTTCATCCATCTATAAGGGAAAATCTCTAGATCTGGAAGGCAAAAACCTCAGAAAATGATTCCATGTCTATTCCTAGTTCTCCTAGAGATTGGTTTGATGTGTTTAAAGTATCAAGAAAACATGTCGTGCCTCTGTCTCAAACTGATGTTACTGTTAAAGAGGGTTTCATACTATTCTCAACCATTGATGTCTTTGAGAATGTGTCTAAATGGAACTTTTGTCTCTCTGGATATGTTGTTGATTTCTCTCCGGACCCATAGTTACTCTATTAGCACTTGTTGAATGTATGGGACCTTGAAGAGGATTTTGAAGTCTTACCCAGACTAAATTCTATGGTCATTTTTAGATTCTTAAACTCTCATGATATGAAGTCTTTCTTAAAGAAGGGGTCATGGTTCATGAAGCATTATCCATTGGTGTTAATGAAATGGAGACCAAGTTTTGCTATTTCTAAGAAAAGGCTTAAAAGCGTATCAATCTAGATCAGATTATTCAACCTCTAGATAGAACTATGGGATGTGAGAATTGTTGAACACATAGGGTCATTTCTAGGAGTTCCTATTAGTATAGATAAAGCTACTTTTTTTTTGGTTGGTAAAAATTCGTGTTACTAAAAATTGATGCCCAAAACTTTGGGTACAAAGAAGATTGCGCCCCAATACAACCTGGATGAAGCATCCAATCAACTAAAAAACATTCTCTCACTAAGCTACTAACTAGTAACCAATACCTAAATAATAGGAGAGACATTCTAGCAATACAGACTTGAGAGAGACTAGAGATACAAAATTATGACACTCTCGGACAACTCAAGTTGACAATAGCATTAGATCTAATCTTCTGAAAGTATGACAACAAGGGCAGCCAGAAAGTTAGTTTAGTATCAAGGAACTCACAAGAGTAGCACCGCAAGAAGGCCCAATACTATCATCTGGGTCATCAAATTTCTGGCAAACAGATAGATTTGTAAAACCAGAAACCAGCTGCAAGCTCCGGCAGATAAGAAACTCATCAAGGACACAATACTGGATTCAAAGCCATAAAGCCCCTGTTAACTGAACATTCACACACTATCAATAAGCTCACCACTGAAATTGTGAGGACTAGTCATCTAGACAGAGAACAACATGACCTTAAAGGACCAACACCAAGTCCATTGATCAATCCTTATGCACAACCCGAGACCTGCGACACAAAAAAGAAGAGGGCCAAAGAAGAACTCAACCCCCATCTCTCTTCATCTTTGTAGATTTCTTTTTCCTATTGTCCCATGATTCCTCAAAATCTAGGGATTCAACCACCAAATGGTATTCAATACCTATACAAGAGTCATCCATGGAGCCATCATCTTCCTCGAAGAGTTGTTCTTTTCTAAGTTGGTAGTCAGCAGAGAAGCTGCCACTTTCCTAGATTTTATTAACTTTCCAAGATTCAGAGCAGCTACAAGCAAACTCCAATTCCCATTCTAGATTGAGAATATCAAGATTGCATATCGGGGAAGACCCAAACATGTCTGGTTCCGTAATCCTGTCTCTAACAACTTTGGGTATATGATCATAGGTCGATGTACGACAGGTAATGACAACATCTTGAACATGTTGCGCAACGAGATTCTACAAGAAATCGTCATCTTCAACAATACCACCCATTAACGATGATGAACCCCCTAGCTCTTTAGCAGCTATATCCACCTTCTCTGAACAGGCATTTAAACAAACACCTTTCTTCTTCCCGTACCTAACCTACAGATCGTTGTCCGGATGAGGTTTCATGGCCTTCGACGGGCAGGAAGTAGCTCTGTGATCGAACAACTTGCAGTTTGGGCATGAAATAGGTTTCGAAACTATCTCGATCTTCAGTTGCTTGACGATGGAATCCACTTCAACCTTTGTTGACTTGGGAAAGGAGGAGCCACTACACACTTCGACGTAGGCTGCTGCAACGCCAAGGCACCCAGTAGTCATTGAGCTATCATCGTAGTCCACTGGCCTCCCTAATGTACTAGCAACTTTTGCAATGTTGTTGTGAGTCCAAGGAACACTGACATTCTCGATTTTAACCCAGATCAGAACCTGAGAGAAGGACAGAGGAGGAAGAGGAGTGTCAGGCTTCCACTTATGGGAAATAAGCAATGACCCATCCATGAACCATGGATCCTCATCCAACACTCGATCACTCTCAGTTTTGGATGGAAAGTTGATTATGAACCCCTCCCTCTCTTCAGCAAAGATCTCAATAGACCTGTTGGGACACCATTGCCTTATGATCCACCCTGCCAGTTGCTCCCGATAGGGTTTCTTTCCTACAAACCGAACGGAGACAAATTTGCTCCAATCCGGTACACGGAACTCCAGACTAGAGATGGAAGCACACTTTGCTCCATCCCTGAGAACTGGTTCAACATAGTCGATGGAAGCAACCCCTTCAACCTCCCGATCTTGTCTACTGGAAATCAGCCAGTCGGGGATCTGAAGAGAAGTGGTTGCTTCTTTTTCGGGGTGGGGTGGCGGGGAGGAAGAGGAAGAAGCTGCCGCCGCCTCCTTTCCTTTTGGTTGTGTGGGCGAATCAGAGTGACCAGGATAGATCTGCTTGCCTCCATCTCCATATTCTACTGATGGACGATCTGGAGGAGTCATCGAAGATGGCTCAGCAACAACATGGATCTTCTCCCTACGACCGCTAGGGATTCGCCCCCTACCTCTCCCACACCCTCCGCATCCCTGAGCCATTTTATTTATGGTTATTAGCTCTAGATAGACATTCTTAGATAAATCTACTTGGAATTTAGCTTCCAATATTATGCAAGGATTCAAGTTCTATTTAGTTTGGATGTCCCAGTTTCCATCTATTATAGAACTTCAAGGTGACAATGGAAGAATATACAATGTGACAATTGAGTATGAATGGATTCCCAGTGTCTATGATAATTGTAAGTTGTTCAGACCTGAAGCTTTATGTTGCCATGTAGATCATTCTTCTTCTGAAAAGGTTCTAAACCAACAAGAAGTCTCTCTAGATATTACTAGGTCCTCTGATTCTGTTGGTGTTTATTACACTTTGCCTAATTTTGGGACTTCTGGAGCTCCTGACATGTCCTCCGTACTAGATTCCTCTAGTATAATCAGCTCAATGTCTATCCCTTCAACTCATGTCCAAGTATTTGATGATTTGTATTTGTCATTTGTGAATGGCCCTAAATTTTTGACAAACTCATATTTGGTGATGAGCTCTCCACCTATTGGTTTTCCTAAACCTACTGCAAGTATGGCTCAAAGAATCATCAATTCTATGTTTTTGCCTTTATGTAACCTAGATACTATTGAACAAAGTACTGAGGCCAATAGCTCAATGGCCGAAGTTGTTAAATGACTCCTTACCTCCTAGTATGTACGAGGCACAAGTAAGAAAATCAAAAGTGTTTAGAAGGAGACGAGGACAGTGGGGAGTAATTTTATACTATAGAAAACTAAACTTAGGAAGAGCAACTCAAGTAAGTTTGTTACTAAGAATTTCCCTAATAGTGAGTTTTTTTTATAATATTTGATCTCATACCTTGGGTAGAATTATGATCATATGGAATCCTAGAGAATGTACTATTGATCAGATTTCTGAAACTGACCAGCATGTCCTCGGTAAAGTCTCAGTTTCTTATTTTACTTTTCTTATTTCTATTGTCTATGGATACAATTATGATTGTGATCTATATAGTCTTTTGGAAATTTAGGAATCTATTTTCCAAAAATATAGTTTACCATGGATTTCTCTGGGGGATTTTAATGTTGTGTGAAGGTACAATGATAGAGTTAGTAACCCTTCATCAAGTAAATCTATGAATGAGTTTAATGATTGGGTCTTACATTTTGGTTGGTTTGAGCTTGACTTAAAAGGCCCATTTTTCTCATGAGATAATCGCCAAGATGATGATGGTTTTATTACTTCAAATATTGATAGGGGTTTTTATAATGATCTGTTTCTAAACTTCACTGAAGACTTTTCTGGTGAGCTTTTATCGAATACTACAAGTGATCATAAGTCCATTATTTTTTCTACTGTCCAACCAATAGTTATTAAATCTCCTTTTTGATTCCATGGGCTAAAAAAGAAGATCTCCTTATTGTAATAATTTTTTTTGGGGATGATGATGTTGTGGAAGGAACTTCAATGTTCAAGGTATATAGAAAGTTCTAGAGATTAAGAAACTCTTTGAAGGAGTGGAATCTTGTTAGTGTGGGTAATATCTTTGACAATGTTATGGTGGCAAAGTATAATGCCCTTCAAGATCAAATCAAATATGATCATGATCCCTTGAACTCTTCTATCCAAAAGGAAGCTAAATTGCTCAGGAACATTCTGTTTGAAGTTGAAAAGGCTGAAGAAAGTTATTTAAGACATAAGTCATGGGTACCATGGCTAGATGAAGGGGACAGGAATTCGAGGTTCATTTATTCTTCTCTTAAAGCCAAGTGCCTAAGAAATTATATTATAGGTCTAAATATCAATGGACATATGAGTTATGATATTAATGAAAATAAAGAATTTGTCATGAAGTTTTACTATGATTTGTTCAATAGTGGTCACAAGTGTGAGGTCCTTAAAGATTTCAAATGGTCTAGTCCTACTCTTAATGAGGAATAAAGGATTTCTATTATCAAAAATGTGGATTAGAATAAAATTGATGACATTATATCTACTTTGAATATTGACAAAGCTCCTGGATACGATGGCTTTAATGTCTACTTTATTAGGAAAACTTGGCCCATTATGGGTAGTGATATCTCTAAGGTTGTGAAAGAGTTTTTTTTCTAATGGGAAGATACTTAAGGAGTCAAATAATGCATTTATTACCTTGATTCATGAAGGGCTTGATTCTTCTAACATCAAAAATTGGATTTGCAATGTTGTTTACAAGGTCATCTCTAAAATCTTGGCCAACAGACTCCAAAGCATTCTTCCTGGGATTATTAATAGCAATCAATCTATGTTTATCAAAGGGAGGAATATAAAGGATTTTATTCTCCTCTCAAATTAAATTTTGCATAATTTTAATTGGTCTTCTACGTGTAGTAAAATGTGTTTGATAATTGATATTCCAAAGGCATATGATAATGTGAACTAGAAGTTTCTATTTATTTCTCTTCATAGAATGGGCTTTCCTTCAATCTAGATAAACTGATTTTCAAGTATTCTTAAATCCACTTCATACCAATTTCTTTTTAATGGTGAATTGACAAATAGTTTCTCTCTTTCTAATGGTATTCATCAAGGAGATCTGATGTCTCCATATTTGTTTGTGATTATCATGTAAGAATTTACTATCCTCATGAACCAAGCTCTAGATAATCAAGTTCTTATTCCTATCAAAGCATCAAATTGCTTCTCTTTGTCTCATTTTGTTTTTACGGATGACCTTATGATATTTTTTTAATCTATTCCTAATAATGCTAAGGCTATTCTTAATTCTTTGGATAATTTTGGTGATCTATCATGTTTAATAATCAACAGGACTAAAAGTGAAGTGAATTTCAATAAAGTATTTGTAAAACTAATATCATAGATATTCTCAATTTCAAATTGTGCAATCTATCCTCCAGCTACTTGGTTGTACCCTTAGTCTCTAGGAAAATTCTAAGATTGATAAAATGAAGTCTAAGTTGGAGGGTTGGAAAAAGGAAACTTTATATATGGCAAGTAGGCTAGAACTTGTTCAGTCTACTCTGAGTGTTCTTTACTTGCATTGGTGTTATGCTTTTCCTACTCCAAATTCTACTATGGAAACTATTGAGAAACATTGTAGAGATTTTCTTTGGTAAAAAATGCAAATAAATCCCATTTTCATCTTATTAAATGGAAGAAAGTTACTTTGCCTAAAAAGGAGGGTGGGCTTGGTATTAAAAAGATTGTTGAAGTTTCTCGAGCTTGTCTTCTTTTAAATGGTTGGAATGTTGCAAATAAAAAGTAATTTTTATGGGTCAAATGGGTTCGTGAAATATATTTATCTAGATCTTCGTTTTGGTCGATCAAAGTCAGTTCTTCTATGTCTTGGATGTTTTCAAAAGTTCTTTAGATCAGAATTGAACTTCTATCTTACATCAAGTGCAACATTGGTAATGGTAGTGTAACATTTCTTCATCTTGATCCATGGGTCTCAAATAAGTTAATTTTTATGGGACCTTGTTGGGAAAGATGCTTATCTTAAGCTTAGCCTTCCCATAAATTGTAATGTTGATTTAGTTCTGGTTGAAGGTAATTGGGTTGTTCCTGATAACAAAAACAATTGGAAGTTGCGTGAGGCTCTCACGAATATCCCTATTTCAGATGTTAGCTCTGACTGCTATTTTTTTAGTGATAGAAAGATTCTTAACTTGTAGTTTTTTTGGGACACTTTCTGTGAATCGTTCTCTATTTCAGAGTCATGTTCTTGGTTATGGAAGGGGAACCGACTACAAAGATATCAGCTAAAGATGTGGAAGATAATTCATGATAAACTCCCAACTTTTGATTATATGTGAAGAAGGGGTTTCCTTGGACCTTCATGATGCTCTCTCTATAAGGTGGAATGTGAAACTTCAACTCATTTATTGTTTGAATGTTCTTTTATGAAGGTCATATGAAGAGATACATAGAAAATAGTGGATTTTCGGTTCTCTTTTTACAATTGGAATGATGTTCTTTAAATTTAGAATAAGGGGCATACATTTATTCTATTAAGTGCTTTGTATCATGCTTGGAGGGAAAGAAACTTGAGAATTCACGAGGACAAGGAACTTTCTATTGGTAATATTAGGAAGAAGATCATGCAAGAGTTTTATTGTATTTGGTCTTGACACTTCTCTTCAGGGTGTGCTATGGGTGTTTTTTTTTTTGATTTGGTGTGTTGTTCAGATAGGAAGTATCTACCAGATGCTCAATTTTTCCATCCTTGTGGTTTTATTCTAAAGTTAAAGAGGTAAATCTTGAGGCAGGATGTTTTTTGGATGCTTCTAGCAAGAAGATCATGTAGGAGTTTATGTGCCTTTGGCCTTGTTTCTCCCTTTTTTGGGGTGTGCTAAGGTTGTTTTATTGGTTTGGTGTGTTGTTAAGGAACTAGTTTTCTACAAATGTGGTCGATTGTGTCATTTTTGTGGTTATGTTATGAAGATAAAGAGGTTAATCTTGGGGCTAGATAGTTTGCCTCTGAAGGTTTCTATTGGTTGATAGTTGTAGGGCCTATCCTTGAAATAACAGAGTATTTGTTGTTGTTCTGGATGCTTTCATGCCTTACTATTTGTTGGTTCTCCTTTGATTCTGCTCTTATAAATCCACTCTAATGTTTTGATTTCTTTTTTATTCAGGCATGCTAGCCTAATTATCTTTTCTATTTACTTTTCACAAGCCTTGTGCAGACACTTTACAAAAGATACAAAAAAATAGAAAGGAGTTTTGAGGACCCAAAAATATAGGACGAAGAAGGTGCGGAAGAAGATGATCCCTCCTCTATTTGACTCTGGTTATATTTATTCATGGACTTGAGGCTACATTCATCATATTTTTTTTTCTATGTGATCATTTGGCATCTTTTGATGGTACTCTCCATTTGAGAGGTATGGAAAATTTGAGGTGGGAGCATGCTAGCACAGAGTTAGATTTTTGTCTAGAAGTGATTCTTTGCTTTTTGTTTGAGAGAGAAGGGTGATTGTTCCTTTAATTATAAACTTTACTTTTTTGGGAGAGTGTCATTGCATCAGATGGAGTTTTCATGTCAACCACAGTATATGAGATTTATGACAAGTTAATCCATTGTTAAACATAGAGAAAATTTGTGTTTGGTTTTGATTGATTCCATACGACTTGCCAACTTTTCCATAGAGTGATGCAAGTTTGGGGTCCTAGGTGACATGGTGGTTTGAGTCATGGTAATTTGTAATTTTTTTGCAAAATGGGTTTACTAAATCCCAAGATTGGGGTACAATGATTACAATATCTATTCATTGTGGTTGAACTGATAAAGACCATTTTTGCAAATTAAGAAAATATAAGAATGGACCACTAGATAAAGGCCCTAAGATAAAATGCACAAAGGAAATTTTAAAGCAACTACATGTAGAAAAAAAGACAAAAAATAATGCAAAAGGTAAAGATAGGGGGTGGAATAAGAACATAACACCCACATACACCCCAGACATAGAATTTTGCTCGTCCCAAGAAAAACCTAGACCTAAGATGGAGTTAAGAAGATCATTGTGATGGAGGCAGTGGATGAGAGGAAGATGGAGGGTTGTAGTTGCAATTACCCCAATATGGGGAGTTGGGGTCAGGGTAGACCTGATGGGCCCAATACTCCTTGTAAGGCAGTTGACTAGGGGCATAATGGCCCATATCCACATGCCAAGAGTCCTACGAGTGTTGCATCAAGCACATTTGATTGAGCTGGTGGCCATGGCACTATTTGTCATGCTAGATATCATCAAGCTGATCCCGAATCTCATAAAACCCATAGGCTCATCAGAGCCCTCTTCATTGTTAGTGTGCCTCCTGGTGTGACGGTGAGAAGGATGAGGAGGAAGGCCAGTTGCCTCATCATATGCCTCTAATGAAACACTCCTCATGTGGGTAGTAGGGTCAGGGACTTCTTCTGGGTTTGGGTGCTCCAGAAGGAAACACTAAATGTGCCCAGGTAGGATGGTCAGATCGAACACCAGATTTGTTGCTACAAACCTAGCATGCTAGGGAAGTTCGAGGCCGAGGGTGATGCCTTTGAATGTCAAGTAGTAGACATCCCTCATTCCGTAATAGATGAACTTGTAGTCATTTGAATACATAAGATCGAGTAGGTGTTGCACATGCTCTAATGGATGGAAAGAGATATGAGTGTATCCTAAGAATGTAGCTACAGAGGTAACAACATGGCTGATGCAGAGTGAGGAATATGTGTTGCGGCTAGCCTCATAGTTAAGATGTGATATCATAGCATTTCCCCACTTGAAAGGCTCTTCATGCAGCAGGAACCATAGAGTGTATATCTTGATGTGGGTGACTTCTCCTTGTGTACCTTCCCAACTGAAGATAGTGTAGGCTAATACACGATGAAAATAGTGCACAATAGGGTTGTTGATGCTAGAGGCCTTGGGGCCAATGGGTAGCTTGGGAAGAAGTTCGGTACATCTACCTATAACTTCTCCATTTTATAGTTGTCGAGGTACTCATCATGGTGACACTCCATACATCAAGAAATCCAATCAAACTCACCATCTTTGGGGATGATAGAGGTGAGTTGTTTGGCTGAGATCTCCAACACTTCTCCAAAAATCCTAACTTTGCAACTGGAGTTTCCGTCTGAGGAGTGGAGATGTCAAAAAGTTGACATGAAGTTGAGGATGAGAGTATTGTACACCAGACGGATGTGGTAGAATCTATAGTGGAGAATGTTGTCGACTGCGTCCTTGATGTCGAGGAAAGTGAGAGTGGTGTCATAGGGTCATCTAGGGAGTGAGATTCCGATGCAGGATAGGTGCTCGAATCACGTAGAGTTTTGGTCGTTGATGAACTGGGAGTGTCTTCCAGGGAGCAAAGCAATACAACGTGGTCATAGTGTGATGAAACCCAGATCATATCTGGATGACTGACCCGCCTCAGTCTCCCAGATGAACTGATCAACCTCATCGCTGTTATGGAGCATCTCATATGACATCTCAGGAAAAGACTCGTCAATGGGCTTCCAAAATTGGATGTCAAATCTCAAAGTAGAGTATGAGGTGGCACTCAAAATGTGGTCAGTTTGGCAGGCTTCTTAACTTGTGAAAGTGGCTAAAAAGACCCTAGTGAGATCCACCTTTAGAGATAGTGGTAGTGTATTTGAAGGCTGAAACGGGCATCTAACATCCCTAAACTACTTGTTTTGGAAGATGAGACAATCGTATGGAGTGCCCAAATGATCATTTAGAGTCTATGAAGGTTTTTTGGACCGGCATGAGATGCTCGGTGGTGGCCACAAATGGGCAATTCACCTAGAAAGTAGAAGGGTAAAGAGGAGGAAGTTGTGATGCCTGAGGGGCGTCGATGAGTGACTGAGCGACGAAATGGTCAGCTAGTTGAGTTCTCGACTACGAGAACAATGTTGTTGCTGTTGAAGTTCTCAACTGGTGGAAAATGTGTGGCAGCTAAATGGCAGGGCGATCATCACAACAGGAGGAGTGGAAGCTACAGGTGTGAAGGGGGTGGGAAGTTTGTTGGCTTTCCAGGCGTAAGATGCTACGATGGCTAACCTAAACAAAGGGCATCGACTGGTGAGCTCTCGACTGGTCATCACAATGATTGTCTGGAGCTGATGAGAAGGCGACCACTGACAACTCGCTGGTAGGGAAGATACGGCTTGGGGAAGGGGTGGACGTGCATTTTAATGACCACATTTGTGCTTAATTGGTAAACTTGGGTTTACCTGAGTGAATACATGTTTAAATAGATTGAACATCATTTAAAACTAATTAATTATGTTAGATCAATTGTGATGTTTCAAACCTAATAAGGAACTCTAAGCATGATTATAATTTTTAGAATTATGGCTTCAGAAATGTAAACCCTAGTTGGTAAAAATGAGGGTTTTGATAGTAAATGAATATGGAATCTGATCAAGATAGTAGTGTAGTAAATGATTTTTCATATTTTCCATGTAACTTGGATTTACTTGAAATTTGTATATGATTGAATAACTCAATTATTCATGTTACTAAAAAATTTCAGAATATTTAGATGTTCTTTGAATGTGGTTCTCGGTCGAACAATACTTCAACTACCATGTTGTAGACTTTATTTACCAGTGTTGTGTGAGATTTTTAGTTATTTGTTTGTAGTTTCAAATGATCTGAAAATTTTAATTGATCTCTAAAACCCAATAACATACAACATGCCAAACTTTCATAATTATTGGATTATTTTTTACCTCTAAAATAAATGTATTACAGTAACATTTTTATGACAAAAAAATATGTTGAAATAAGAGAAAGTATAGTGAGGAGTCAGTGTCTAAATTACCCAAGCACCGCAATTGCTCTATATGAAAAATATAGAACCCAGGTAGCTCTCATATTTTGTGATCCATTCTAGAGAAACAAAGTTCTAGATTGAGAGGATAGCTAGGGTTTTGAGAGGAGAGAGTGGTGGGGATGTTGACGTAGGATTTCACTATCCAAGATATGATGAAATCAAGTAAGTTTAGCTTCTTTGCATAGACTTTCATTATGAATCATCTCTCACATGTCAATATTATGCCCCTCCTATGATTTGATTTGAAATGATATCAGATATCCCCTTTTCTCACTCTATTTCAACAAATCTCCATTCCTAGGGTTTCCGAGTTTAAAGGAAGAAGGAACCGATGATTTTCTAGGGTTTTGATATGGATTTGAGAATTTAGAGATTGGCTGCATTTTTAAGTTGTTTTCACACCTTAGGGGGTGTGGGTACTTCCTTTAAAAAGTAGATTGCACAAAAATGAGTTAAATCAACAATAATCTTCAATTGCTTAGAATGTGACTACAAACCCTAAATTGCCTTTTCATGTAGCTTTTGCAAGCTGTTGTGAAATGGATTATTTTTCTATTATGATTATTTTTAGATGATGAAAACATATTAGAAATGGATACGATCCATCTAAGTGAGAATTCTCAAAGTAATTGTAGAGGTTATAGGAATATACTGAAATCTAGGGCTTTCGACAATGATTGAAATTGTAGTATAATTGAATAAAGAAGTCTGACATTTAAAATCTCCTTGATTATGAATGATTGTTTATTCTGAATGTGTAGTACATATATGTTAGATACTATCTTGAATTTCATTTCATGTTATTAGTACTTGCTTAATATCTCAGTAAAAAGAGTGAAACTCTAGATGAATGGAAAGTTGGAAGTTTTTTATTAAACATCATGAAATTCAAGTATTGTGATCCTTTTATCATTATAAATTTATTTATCCAAGTTTGTTCTTGATGCATGACATTTGAATGAATGGTGTGAAAACCCTATTTCAGTTCATATCAGGGTTTCATATATATGATTGGTTATATGTGAATTGTTGAGAGTAGTCTTAATTCACTAAAAGTCTATGATGCATTAAATCTTAATGCGAGTCATGTTATATGTGAATGAGGCAAATGAAACCCTAAGGATAGGGTATGTAGTTAACAAGTATTTCATATCAATGTTACTCAATATGTGATGTGGTGATATTCAACTATTTGATTTGTGGTAGATATTATAGATGATGCATGAAATGAATTGTTTACAAAGATAAACTAGAAATGTTGATGTGATGATTGAACTATGAATATAAATACTGAATTAGACATTTAGATGCCCTGAACACTATAGAGTCCTCATAGGATGAGGCATGCACCATGTGGAGGAAACGACTTCCTCACTAGTGGTAGTCCAGATTGAGGTAAGCCAGAACGCACCAATAGGGTGTGGGGGTCTTGACCGGTAGAGCATACTAATTCAATGATTGATATTCAACACCAACCAAGGATACTGATGGTACCTAACTTATGAGTTGTAGTGATTAGTGGTGAGTAGGTCTACTGATGCACAATAATATTGAGGGTTTGACTCTCCTCTTGAGTACCTAGGTTGAGAGGTGGAATCTTAGATATCTGGCCGCTCCCATTAGACGCCGAGAGGCAGACTTACAGAGGCCTACTATAAACAAGTTCTTACTCGAGAGATAAGCTTAGGAACTCGGGCATGCTTCTAAGCCTTGTGCAGTGAGATTGTAGCTTGTTGTGATGCTTTCACAAGTTGTGGTGCACCTCATGTGGGTTCAGGGAATAATAAGATGAATGTGAGGTTAATCACGAGTGTGTACTTATTCATCTATACTTTGTATGTCTTTGATTTACTAGTTACCTTTGAGATTATTCAAGTATGTGCAATGTTGATTTACTCCTTCTGCTTATCTAGAGTGATCCTACCAATTATGTGTTTGTAAAAGATTTTTTCCTTTATATCTCATTATTGTTCTACTTTATATTCAGTTATTCAAACAACATATCTTTGAATATCAAATTGCTTTAAATTGTTTCTTTGAAGTATTCATTCACTGAGCGAGAAGGATCACCCCTCTAATAACAAATTTTTAAGGAAACCAACTAGATTGAAGAATGTCAATGCCAAAGTAGATCTTCCACAAGAGCTAAGTATTGGATTAGTTAAGTTATATTGGTCCCTGTCACTCTAGGTCCTAGTAGAGTATTAAGAGAGTTATTAATGATGTTGTGTAAAATTTGATTTCTTAGTAATAGAGTAAATATTTGATTATCAAGTCATATTTACATGGCAGTGTGATAATTAGAACGAATGTTTAAATATGTATCTTTATTATTGGCATCAAATTAGGGTAATCATGTCTTAAGTTCCCTTGTAAAGTTTGTTTATGTGATTGAATGTGAGGAAACAAAGAGTTTAAAACCAAAAAAAAAGTTGTGAGTGAACTATGTATTAAGTATAATCCTCAAACATATGCCTTAATCTCATGATTTGTGGTAATCCTGGGATGTGGGTGCAATATGAGCAATGATGTGTGAGTTACGCCTCTGATTCAACTTCTTTTATAAGCCAACTTGATCATGTGAGATGACCATTTCACGTATCCCAATGGACCGATAGTGATCTAGGGGAAAAGATGATGGTTCACTTCCCGACTTGGTGGCACATTTGAATTGTGCACTTGAATGTGACTCTTGGTCTACGAACCTGTTGGTTTTATTGAGATGACGTTTCATCTTTTGAATTTTGAAGTGTTTTGCCAATTTGGAAAGCTATCAATCTGGTCAAAATGACTGACTCCGTCATCGAGTCGATTGGTTCGTTGGGTCTAGATGGGTCACTTCCATTAGAGCGGGTCGTTAGGTTGGGTAGCCAACCATTTTTTTAAAACTAGGAATAGAAACAAGAAAGGGTTAGATAAAACAAAAGAAAAGAAAATGAAAATTAAATAAAGTTGGGTTGCCTCCCAACAAGTGCCTAGTTTAATGTAGAAGGCTCGATATAAGGATGTCAAGGAGCCATTTTGGACTCAAGATTGGGAGGGGGTAGTGGTTCCTACAAGTTGAGATATTCAAGTAATGAGAGGTGGTGTGCCTCAGAGGCTACAAAATCCTTAAAGGTAATGTACCATTTTATCCTGTGCACATTGACTATAAACTCACCTAGAACCTTGTACCAAAGAATAAAAGTATCATGTGGATAGGCACGCTTAATAGTGTAAGGCCCATACCATCTAGATTTGAGTTTTCCAAGAAAGAGCCTTAACCTAGAGTTATAGACAAGGACCTGATCACCTTCCTAAATATATTTCCGCTTAATATGTCCATCATGCTGCAATTTGGTTCTATCTTTATAGATCATGGCATTCTCATAAGCGGTCACTCTGAGCTCTTCTAATTCCAACATTTGAAGAAAACAATTTTCTCCTGCTATAAATTAGTCAAAAAAATTAAGTTTCGATGGCCCATCTAGCCTTGCGTTCTAACTCTATTGATAGATGACAAAATTTGCCATAAATCAACCTGAAAGGAGTGGTTTGTATAAGTGTTTTGTAGGTGGTTCTGTATGCCCACAAGGCATCATTAATTTTCAAAGCCCAATATTTCCTAGCGTGATTGACTTTTTTCTTCAGGATGAACTTGATTTTCCTATTTGAAACCTCAACTTGGCCACTACTCTAAGGGTAGTAAGGAGAGGAAACCTTGTGATGGACTCCATATCATTTCAACAAAGATTCACAACTTTTCTCTCAAAAATGCAAGCCTCCATCAGAAACTATGGTATGAGGTACCCGAAATCTAGGGAAAATGATACCTTTCAAAAGCTTCATTATCAATATGGAGTCACAGGTTTTTGTGGGGATGTAATCAACCCATTTGGAAATGTAGTTGACAGCCACAAGGATATATTTGTACACCCATAAGAAGAAAAGATCCCATATAATCCTCTCCCCAAACATCAAATACCTCTATCTCTTGTAAGGAGGTCATGGGAATATGGTATCTCTTAGAAATATTTTTAGACCTTTGACATTGATCAAAGGTTAAGACAAATTCATAGGCATCCTTGAATAAGGTGGGCCAGAGAAAAATAGATTGAAGAACTTTTGCAGTGGTTTTCTGGGAACTCATGTACCCTCTGGTGGAGCTAGAGTGACATTGCTCGAGTATGTCATGAGACTCTTCCTCATTAACACACGTGCAATAGAGACAATCTGAACACAATCAAAAGAGATAAGGATAATCCTAATAATACTTCTTGACATCATGCAAAAAAATTTCTTTAGTTTGTCCTTTGTATTTAGGATGTGGGATGCCTGTAGCTCCATTTTGAGCAATTTATCATCAGGAATGGAATCATTGATGGTAATACCATCACCATCAAAGATGGAAAGGAGGCTAAGATGCTCGGCAACCACATTCTCACAACCTTTCTTGTTAAGGATTTATAAATCAAACTCCTAAAGTAAAAGGGTCTAATGAAAAAGATGAGGTTAGGCATCCTTTTTGTCATCAAATATCTAATGGCTACATGTTCCTTATAAATAATCGCCTTGGATCCTACCAAGTAATAGAGGAACTTTTTGAAAGCATATATTATGGCTAACATTTCCTTCCCTGTGTTAGTGTAATTCTGTTGGGAATCGTCTAGAGTTTGGATGCACAGTAAATCACATGGTACTTCTTGTCAACATGTTGCCCAAGAATAGCACCAATAGAAAAGTCACTAGCATCACACATCGATTCGAAAGGCAAGGACCAATCAAGGACTCAAACAATAGGTGTCGAAGTGAGGGCATCTTTCAAATATAGAAAAAACTAGCCATGTAAGATTTGTCAAAAATAAAGGGTGTGTCATTTTGGAGGAGGTTGGTTAGGGGTTTGGTGATTTTTGAAAAATCACTGATGAATCACCGATAAAATCCTACATGCCCAAGGAATGCATGGATGTCCTTGATAGAAGAAGGGGTGTAATTTTTGGAGATGACCTTGATGTTGGATCCATCAACTTATATGCCACAGTTGCTAACTCTATGTCCTAAGAAATTCCCTTCTGTCACCATAAAGTGACAATTTTCCCAATTTTGAACCAAGTGTGCTTCCTCACACTTGTCCAAAACAAGAGATAAATATCTGAGGTAAGAGTCAAAGCATTCTCCATAAATGGAGAAATTGCCCATGAACACCTCCATCATGGTTTTAGTCAATCCAACAAAGATAGAGAACATGCACCGCTAGAAAGTGGTTGGGGCATTGCACAAAACAAAAGGCATTCTCCTAAATGTGTAAGTGCCAATTGGGTAGATGAAGGTTGTCTTCTCCTAGTCATCAGGATGGATGGGAATCTAATAAAAAACCGAATATCCATCAACATAATAGAAATATTGTTGATGGGCAAGACACTCTAGTATTTGATCTAGAAAGGGAAGAGGGAAGTGATCTTTCTAGTGGCCTTATTTAGTTTTCTATAATCAATACACATCCTCCATCTTGTATCAATATGGGTGGGTATGAGCTCATCCTTGACATTTTTCACAATAGTGATTCCTCCTTTCTTGGGTACCACTTGGACAGGACTAAATGAGGGTGCATCGGAGATTGGGTAGATGAATCATGTAGTCAAAAGTTTAATAACCTCTAGACACACAACCTATTTCATGTTCAGATTCAATTTCCTTTGAGGGTCCTGAGATGGCTTGTATTCTTCTACCATAGGAATTTTATGCATGCAAATAGCTTGATTGATCCTTGTCGAATCATCCATTTTATATCCTAGGGAAGCTCTCCTCTTCCTAAGCTCATTCATTTGCTTCGATTCCTATTCATGGGTAAGATCGGAGTTAATGATAACATGATATATTTATTTATCATCAAGAAAAACATATTTAAGACCTTCGGGGAGAGTTTTCATTTCTGGGGCCTTAGGGGGTTCAGTCTTCTCTTCTATAAGAGAGACCATATGATGCGATGATTTTGAGTCGCATTTATAGACCTATTTCATATGTGTTTTGTGCCTTAATTACTCATTTTCATGGATAATATTGCATAATTCACTTAATTTGGTCTTTTCCATCATATTATATCAAATCCCCTTTGTTTTACTATTTTGAGCATTATTTATCATCTTATAATAAATTGTGTGGATTTACTTGGTCTTGTGAAATTTCAGGAAAAACAAGTATCTGCTTCCGTCGATACCATCGATCAAGCCACAGGTTGTCAGCCGAGAAGAGCAATACAGAGTCGATACCATCGACACCTAAGTCGATGGCATCGAGATCACTTCATGTTGCTGGCGAAGATGCATTCCATACCATCGACCAAAGTCGATGCCATCGACACAAGGAGAGCTACAGCGTCGCTAGAAGACAAAACCGACGCTACAGGAGTCGATACCATCGACGCCCAAGTCGATGGTATCGAGATCACCACAGGCGCTCAGAATAAAAGAAAGGAAAGCTGCCGCTAATCTGCTGGGTCGATACCATCGACCCGCGTTGATGGTATCGACGCCGGCAGATATGCGTTGGATCTGTTTTGATCTCGATCGGACGGCTGTTGTTATTTGACGACCTAATTAGGGACTTATACCTAATGACGGCCGCCCACACCAGGATCATCTCATTTTTGGATTGCACGAGTGCCGAGGAGGAGAGAGAGGAGAACGGAGGCCGAGAAGCTCATCCCGGGTGATTCGGACGCTGTCGAAGACGATTTCCACCACTGACAGGCGGGGAAGCTCGTGTTCTACGCCAAGGATCCACCGGTTCTTCTCCGTTCAGGGGTTTTCCCATTTATTTCCCGTTTTTCTTATGAATTCCCCAATTTTTACCATGTATTCATGTGAGATGAACATGAGAGGCAAAAACCTCAATCTTTAGGACCGGGAGTAGCCCGGGAATGCATTGTATGACATTTTTATATCAATAATTCATATTTTTCTCTCAAATCCGTGGTATAGATTCGTTTTCTCCATTTCTATTGTTATGCTTGATCACCATAATAATAACTTAATGCCCTTAATCACTTCGACAGAAGGATTAACGGTTGAAAAGAGACGAATTCTACATTAATTAATAAAACCCTTGACAAAGGAGTTGTAAAATTAATGGTGGAAACTGAGAGACCGTTTTTAATGCGCTTAGTTTAGGGGAATGATTACTACGATGGTGGAATCAACCTAAATCTAAGTAGTGAATTACGCCACGACAGTGGGTAATCCTGTTTTCAGGCCACTACCCGGATAGAGAGAGAAGTGTGAGGAATTATATGAAACCTAATACAATGTTGACCCGCGGTGAAACCGCCATCCTAAAGATATCCCTTTGAATTGATTAAATTAACCTTTAATCGATTGTTTTCTTTGTTTGATTTTTTTTTTTTAATTTGAACAACAAAACCCTACTTTGTTAATCGGTCTAGCTGATTGCGATTAGTTAGTAGAAGTCTCCAATAATTCACGTATCCCTGAGTTCGACTCGGGCCTCACAAGGCCTATATTACTCGACGCGTATACTTGCGTTTTAGCGTGTAGTAAAATTGCGTCAAGTTTTTGGCGCCGTTGCCGGGGATACGGCGAATTGTTGGCACTTCGAGTGCTACGAGCGGCCACTCTAGGCCACATTTTTTTTATAATTTTCATTCAACTTCAAATATTTTTAAATTGTTTGATAATTTTTATACTCGTCATAGCACTGTATTGAACTCGAATTTTCTCATTTTAGGTACTGTGCATGGTGCAGACACGTAGTACTGACTACGCAAGTCGCGCACCTGAGGTTCCGTTGCCGGGACCTGGGGACGAGGAGTATTACGAGCAAGAGCACCAAGAAGAGGTAGATTCTGAATTTGAACAGGAAGAGATGGCCGAGCCACAGACTATATGGGAGAAGATCAAGGCTTCTTCCTCATCAGCTTCAAAAGGGCCTATAAAGAAGCAGGCAATCAACATACCTACTTATAAGATTGATCCGACATTGATAAATCTGGTGAAATCAAATGCTTTCCATGGGCTCAAGAATGAGGACCCCGTCGCGCACATCAGCCAGTTTGTTGAGAACTGTGACATGGTAAAAATCGATAGGTTTCCACAGGAGGCACTGTATCTCAAGCTTTTCTCGAGTTCATTGGCGGGAGCCGCGCGAGAATGGTTATATAATTTGGATGATGAGTTTGTGGAGTCCTGGAACCATATGGTGGAGGTTTTCTTTGAGAGGTTCTTCCCTCCTGAGAAGACTAACGACATGATCCGGAAGATTCACAACTTTACCCAACAGGCTGGTGAGACATATTCTGAGACCTGGGAGAGATTTTAGGTTATGCTGAGGAGGTGCCCACATCATGGATTGGACAAGGAGACACAAGTGAAAATCTTCTATTTTTCTCTCTCCGAGCATGATAGGAGCAACCTTGATTCAGCTGGGTCAGGATTCTTTTTGAATAATACGGACACCAGATGTTGGGAGATTTTAAAGAACATGGCTAGGAAACAGTCATGGGGTGACAGAGGCACTGTGGAGCAGGTCAGAGTTGCAGGCGAATCCAAAGTAATTAAGGAGCTGAACGATAAGTTAGATCTTCTAGCCAAGAAGCTGCTATCTAAGGAAGATGCATCTGAGGATGAGGAAGCCCAAGTGAAATTCATGCAACAACAGGACTACAGAAACAATGACTATGCATGGAGGAAGGATAAAAAGTTCTCATGGAAGGATTCGAATAACTTTCTGCAAGATCCGGATGCCAAGCCACAATCTAGAGCCGAAGATAAGAACACTAAATTACTAACTCAAATGGTCCAGCAAAACCAAGAGATGATGGCCATGTTTGGAAAACAATTGCAATCTCAAGGTGATATTCTAACCAAGTTTGGGCAGACGCTGCAAAGCCATGGAGCACAAATGCGGGCATTGGAAACCACCGTGGCACAGATTTCGAGTGAAGTGGCGGCCATCAAGCACGCCAACCAACAGAAACCAGCCAAGAATGCAAATGTGCCACAACCACATCATCAAGTCAAATACATGTCTGTGGTAAGCACTAAGGAGGAATCTCAGGTGCAAGAAGTTGTAGAAGAAAGAAAAATGACTTTCAATGTGCATGCAACACCGGCGATACCATATCCACGCACGTACTATGGATTGCCGGGCGGAAACCCTTTCTTCAGAAAATCACAAAGAGTTGTGAGTATTGTATCTCCACCTAGGCAGGAAGAACAAGTGCAAGTTGTTTGTGCACATGTGGAGACATCTAAGGCGAGAGAGGAACCACAACAAGCTGCTACTATTGAGGATGTCTCGCCAAAGCCCACGTCGGAGAGAGTGATTGAAGCAAGCTTAGGGGAGGTACCCCCGAAAAGCACGTATGTGCCACCTCATAGGCGTGTTGAGGCAGCAGATGTTTCAAATGTGGTTAATCCTAAGTCAAAGAAAGAGCATCGTCATTTTAAGAAATTCCTGGAGATATTTCGAAAACTCCACATCAATATTCCCTTAGTGGAGATGATCGAGAAAGTACCCGCCTATGGGAAGTTCATCAAGGAAATCATCACTAAGAAGAGGCGGATAAAAGACGATGAAATTTATTGGATGAATGAGACAGTGAGCTCTATGATCCACGGGAGTTCACCAAAGAAGAGAAAGGACCCAGGAGGTTTTTATATTCCGTGTTCAATAGGTGGTCAACATTTCCCTAAAGCGCAATGTGATTCTGGCGCTAGCATAAATCTCATGCCTTTGGCGACATTTCAAAAGCTGGGGTTAAAAGAGATAAAGAGGTCAGCCGCAACAATTGAATTGGCGGATGGGTCTACAGTGAGACCCTATGGAGTATGTGAAGATGTTCTAGTCAAAGTGGATAGATTCATATTTCCGGTGGACTTTGTCTTCATGGATATGCCACCGCTCCACAGCTGTGAAATTCTCCTAGGAAGACCGTTTCAAGCAACGACAGATGTCGTGACTGCCTTAGGGAGAGGTACTTTGTCTTTGGGCATTGGAGGAGATCGTGTTGAATTCAAATTACCGAATGATCCTCTAAGTGCAGTTCCCAAGGTGAAAAGATGATGATTGTCACACCGTCTAGCCTAAGACGTTAAATAAGGGCGCTTGTTGGGAGGCAACCCAACCATTGGTACATTAGGATAGTTTAGTTATAGTTGTAGATTGCTTTTATTTCGTTTAGATTTTAGTTTAAAAAAGATACCTTGATCCGTTTGTTAAATGTGCAGGAACAGGCAGGGTCGATGGTATCGACATGGGTTCAGGTTGACAGCTGCAAAAATCGCACTGAGTCGATACTATCGACGGTCCCGTCGATGGTATCGACATACCTACAGGCAGGTTGCACAATAAAGGTCGATGGTATCGACATGCCAGTCGATACCATCGAGATCTCTGAAGATTTTCAGAAGAAATTGACTCAGTGGAGTCGATACCATCGACGGGTGTGTCGATGGTATCGACATTTTCAAGTAAAAATGACGGCGGCCGGACTCGCGAGGCAGTTGCCCTAATCAGCGAGTCGATACCATCGACTTCCGTCGATGGTATCGATGGGCACATAGCATTGTCGGTGTCAGTTATTCAAGACGGGGTTATTGGTCAAATGAAGTCACATCATCCAGAGCAAATCCGGACCCCACGACCCCCGCAGTACCCACCTCTGCCTCCACAAGATTGATCAGGGTATCACTGTTCCACCCTTAAGTTGGTTTTTGACTATGAGGCCATAGTCGAATTCAAGCTTAGGGGGGTGGCTGGAACAACTCTATCTTTTATTTTTTCTTTAATTGTTTTTAGTTTTTGCTTTGTTATTTGTTCTTGCAATTTTAGTTTTTGTTTAGGATCCACATCTATCTAGTGTAACCGTGGATGTCTTAAAAATTGTCATCTCGCTGTTTTCATGGGAAATTTAAGGGAATTTTAAAATTTTTGTGTCTCTTGGATAGCTTAACTTGGTTGTCCTTGGGGAACTTGTCCTATGAAAATGATTGATTATGTCAACTCTAAAGCAATATGTCACACCCACACCCCCGTTGACTCATGAAAAGTGGATAGTAACGGTTGTTTGAGCCTAACCTAATCAAATGGTAATGAGACCTTAATTGGATATAAGAGAAAGAACCCTTTAAACTACTACGCATGTCAGTAAGGAGGGACACATGATTTTTTTTAAGGTTCAGTAACTTAATCTTGTGATCATTCCACTTCATATTTTTCCATAATCTACCAAATAATTGGAAGTAAAGTACAATTTTAATTCCTTCTTGCGTGCATAGCATGTAGATAGGATGTGCATTGTTATTTTCATACTTTTGCATAAAACGAAAAAAAAATGTATAGTGATTCATGCACATTACCTTTAGGTGCATGCCATGTAGTTGCACTCATGACTTTCATGATTATCGTGCATAAAGTACACCATGTATCTCAATTTTTCTTCAAAAGTGATCTAAACTGTTCCATACCTTCGAAATATCACAAAGATTCCAATCATGAAGAAAACAGCCCAATACATGTATTTCTAGGCAATTATGGATATGTGGGCTACAAGAAAAAAAGAGAAGAAATTTTTTTTCTTCTGAAAATCTGAAAAAAAAAATTGAAAAAAGAAAAAAAAGAGAGAATTTTGAAGGAAATGGAATAAGAGGGAGAAAGGAACATGATATCACTTGCATAACAAGGAAATTGAGTACATGATGTGGCTTAATTAGATTTCCATCTCATTTTGAGGTGGAAGGTTAGTGCATGCATCATTCCACCCAATTATAGGCATTAGGGCATTTTTAATGTGCATTCACATCATTTAGGGCATTTTGTTATATGCATTTTGAAACTGTTTAATACTTCCAAATTCTTCCATGAACCACCCATTCCATCCACCCGTTGCTCGGATTGGTAGGCCACCGTGATTTTCTCCTCACTCATGTTTATCAGGAGAACTGCTTCCATGTAGATGGTAGTTAGGGCGAGCAACGTAGTGTAGGCGATCACAAGATGCACCGATGCTGAATCGGCAAATTTTATTATGTTAACTGCCTTATGTGATAGTGTTCATCGGTTTGAAGGATAATTTCTTTTATTGATGATTATTGTCGCCTGTAGGGTAATTACTGTTCTGTGATTAGGAAAGGCCGGTTTGATAACGTCCAGTGGGAGTCATGTGTGATGTAGGTTGTTATGTTGGTTTTTAGTTGACATCTGCAATCCTATTCTAAGGATTAGTTGCTCGAGGGCGAGCAATGTGTAAGCTTAGGGGAGTTTGATGCGATGATTTTGAGTCGCATTTATAGACCTATTTCATATGTGTTTTGTGCCTTAATTACTCATTTTCATGGATAATATTGCATAATTCACTTAATTTGGTATTTGCCATCATATTATATCAAATCCCCTTTGTTTTACTATTTTGAGCATTATTTATCATCTTATAATAAATTGTGTGGATTTACTTGGTCTTGTTGTGAAATTTCAGGAAAAACGAGTATCTGCTTCCGTCGATACCATCGAAGGAAGTCGATACCATCGACCAAGCCACAGGTTGTCAGCCGAGAAGAGCAATACAGAGTCGATACCATCGACACCTAAGTCGATGGCATCGAGATCACTTCATGTTGCTGGCGAAGATGCAGTCGATACCATCGACCAAAGTCGATGCCATCGACACAAGGAGAGCTACAACGTCGCTAGAAGACAAAACCGACGCTACAGGAGTCGATACCATCGACGCCCAAGTCGATGGTATCGAGATCACCACAGGCGCTCAGAATAAAAGAAAGGAAAGTTGCCGCTAATCCGCTAGGTCGATACCATCGACCCGCGTCGATGGTATCGACGCCGGCAGATATGCGTTGGATCTGTTTTGATCTCGATCGGACGGCTGTTGTTATTTGACGACCTAATTAGGGACTTATACCTAATGACGGCCGCCCACACCAGGATCATCTCATTTTTGGATTGCACGAGTGCCGAGGAGGAGAGAGAGGAGAACGGAGGCCGAGAAGCTCATCCCGGGTGATTCGGACGCTGCCGAAGACGATTTCCACCACCGACAGGCGGGGAAGCTCGTGTTCTACGCCAAGGATCCACCGGTTCTTCTCCGTTCAGGGGTTTTCCTATTTATTTCCCGTTTTTCTTATGAATTCCCCAATTTTTACCATGTATTCGTGTGAGATGAACATGAGAGGCTAAAACCCTCAATCTTTAGGACCGGGAGTAGCCCGGGAATGCATTGTATGACATTTTTATATCAATAATTCATATTTTTCTCTCAAATCCGTGGTATAGATTCGTTTTCTCCATTTCTATTGTTATGCTTGATCACCATAATAATAACTTAATGCCCTTAATCACTTCGACAGAAGGATTAACGGTTGAAAAGAGACGAATTCTACATTAATTAATAAAACCCTTGACAAAGGAGTTGTAAAATTAATGGTGGGAACTGAGAGACCGTTTTTAATGCGATTAGTTTAGGGGAATGATTACTACGATGGTGGAATCAACCTAAATCTAAGTAGTGAATTACGCCACGACAGTGGGTAATTCTGTTTTCAGGCCACTACCCGGATAGAGAGAGAAGTGTGAGGAATTATATGAAACCTAATACAATGTTGACCCGCGGTGAAACCGCCATCCTAAAGATATCCCTTTGAATTGATTACATTAACCTTTAATCGATTCTTTTCTTTGTTTGATTTTTTTTTTAATTTGAACAACAAAACCCTACTTTGTTAATCGGTCTAGCTGATTGCGATTAGTTAGTAGAAGTCTCCAATAATTCACGTATCCCTGAGTTCGACTCGGGCCTCACAAGGCCTATATTACTCGACGCGTATACTTGCGTTTTAGCGCGTAGTAAAATTGCGTCACCATATAAGGTCCTCAAATTCCTCATCAAAAACTTCTTCAAAGTTATCTAATTGGACCCTGTACTGATCAACTTGCGCATCTTCATAGACACAGGCAGAAGGGGCCATGCGGGCGATGTGAAGGGGATCCTCAAATAACTCTCATTCTTATCTTAACTGGGAAAGCTTATCAACACAATCGAGAAGGTAAACCTCTTCTTGAAGACTAGGATCTCTCATGCTTTCAAATACCCTACATTGTAGGGTTTGTTAGCCAAGGTGTAGGAGGATGGTTCTGACCTCAACATCAATCAAAGCTCGGGTAGTGGCCAAGAAGGAATGACCAAAGATAAGGGGTAGCCTAAATCTTTCTTTATGTCTATGGTTACAAAGTCACATGGAACATAAGCATTTTTCCCAACCCTTATAGGTATATCTTCAATAATTCCCATAGCCTTCATCATGGATACGTTTGCCAACTGGATGGTCATGGCAATAGGGAGCATGCCAACAAATCCTAACCTCCTACAAAGACTAGGAATGATAGCAATACTGAAACCCAAATCTACAAGGCCTTTCTTGTAAGAATTATCACCTAGGAAACACCCAATTTTTCTTTTAATGATAACTGAGGTGGTTCTAGCAAGTATTACTGTCTCGTGCTTTTTGGTGGCATATTTCCTAGTCAATAGAGTTTTCAAGTACTTGAGCCAGGCAGACATGTCAGTTAGAGTATCTAAGAAAGGGATATCAACATGAAACTTTTTCATGGCCTCCCTAAATTTCATGAAATGAGTATCAAGCCAAGTTTTCTTTAGGCAGGGTTGGTAAGGTAGGTAGGGTTTGTAGATAGGAATTCAGACTCATTAACCTCCACTAGTGGAACCATAGGAGCGAGAATGGTGGGTTCAAATGAAGGTGGAGTTTCAATGACCACATTGTCTTTATCCTCAAAGTCTAAGGGCACAAAAGGGTTTTTCTCTATAGGAGGGGGTGGGGCATGAGCTTTTTCCGAATGGGTGGAGACAACCTTAAGTTGTTCAGGATGTTTTGGGTTATTTTTTGGGTTGGTCGACTAAGGTGTTGGCAAGAGGTTTCTGTTGGGCAATGAGTTGTGCCAAATGACCATCAATTGCTCTTTTATGGGCTTGTTGGGTGAGGATGAATTGTTCTAGGGCATCTATCCTCTCACTATCAGAGGGAAGAGTGGGGGAATTCTGTTACATTTGTGGCGATGGTACGTTTAGATTTTGGTATTGTTTCCCTTGTTATGGCCCAAAATTTTTGAAGTTACCCTTATTATTCCCTTGATCCCCAAAGTTTCTCTAATTGTTGTTGGATAGGAACCCTAGTTTTGGATGGTTATTTTCTTGAGGATGTGGGGCTCTTTGTTGAGGAGGAATTTGTGAAGCATTTTATGCACCAGAGGGGTTCCCACACTAGAATCCAAGGTGTTTTGGTTTGATTCATGTTGTAATATGCTTGACCCAGAATGCTATGAGTGGAGTGGAGTTCCTCCATTTCTTGTCCAACTTTTGAATGCATGTGGGCATTATAGAAGCATTGACATCTTAGGGTAGAGTGATCATACTCTTGCCAAATTCTATAGAGAGAGTTTGCAGATTTTACTTGGTGTGGTTTATCTCTCATCTCATAGGCACTAAAAGAGTATTCTAGGAGATTTTGCTTCAAGGCAATAACCTTGAGGCTTTCGATAATGTTTTTAATGCCAGGGTTCTCCTCGGCCTTAGCTCCTTGAGGACCCCACTTTTTCTTTATTGCGCTTGAGTTTTGGAAGCTCTCTGAACAACCTCCAAGCTCTTTCTAGGTTCTAAAACATGAAATTTCCTCTGATGAGGAATCAAGAAATTTTTTAATGTCATTATAGAAACCACAATAAAAGATTTTGATTAATTGGGATTGGGAAATGTCATGGTGTGGACATCTATGGAGGAGTTATTAAAACCTTTCCCAAGCCTCCCCAAGAGTTTCACATGAGACCATAGCAAACATAGTGATTTGGCCTCGAATTTCATAGACGAGGGAAGGGGGATAGAATTTCTCCAAAAAATAGGTTTGAAGCACATCCCAAGTGGTGATATGTTTGTTTACTTCCAAAGCATTTTACCAATTGTTGGCTTGACCAGTAAGGGAATACTTGAAGAATTGAAGTCATATGTCTCCCTCAGAAATGCCATGGATCATAGTTAAAGAACATAGATTGGAGAACTTTATAGGTGGTCTTGGAAACATTCACCCTTGTTGCCAGAGAAAGGATTGGTTTGCAGCATAGTGACCCATTGAGTATGGATCTCAAACTGCAAGTTAGTAATATCAGGGTGTAATGGGATATTGTGTATAGGTAGTTTGGGGACTAAGAAGTCCTTTAGTTGTTTCTACCTCTCTTCTTCACAGAGGGTGGCATCTCTGGCCACTTGTTCAGCCAATAAGGCCTCTTTTAGGGTTGCTTGTTCAGCCATAAAAGCCTCTCACTAGGCTGCTTGTTCATCTACAAAGGCCTCTCGTTGAGCAGCAAGGGCATGCGTAACTATGTGGTTTACTTCTTCCTGATCCATCCTAAGACAGTTTATTAGATTTCAGTGGTGGAAGGTTCCTTCTATCTCTGGGTCAAAAATTGGCGGTGCTTAATCAACGTTTGTTGGATATAGCATGAATAGTTCTAACGACATACATAAGAAGTTGTAGAAAAAACATACTATTGGAATGGAAACTCAGTAGAAATAGGAGTATCACTTCCATAATGGTACTTAGAAGGCGGGAAAAAAAGAAAAAAAGAAGTTTTGTTAAAAAATATTTGGGGTTTAAAAAAACAAATTGTTGTCCCCGACAATGACACCATTTTGATTTATGTAGTTTCAATCACCAAAATATAGCTCTTTAATCTGAGAGTTTAAACCTTCCTAGTATAGAAAGGGTCGATCCACATACAACATTTTTAAATTTGAAGCCCAATCCAAAAGACTTTGAACAAAAATATTGCAAAATATGAATTCTAGAGTTTGATGGTTGATGATTACACTAGAACAATAAATCTAAATTTGCATGGAATAAAAGTTATGCTAGGAACAATTAAGAAAAACTACACTAAGAACAAGAGAACAAAAAGTGCTATATTGAATAATAAGAAAAAAATTATCTTTTGAGCAGAATTGTAAATTGCAAGTAAGAAGAAGCGATATGAAATAAGAGATTTAGAAAATGAGATTGAATCCGATTGAAGGATAATGAGGCTTAGGGGTTTTACCACCATAGTAGATGTGAAACAAAATTATAGAAATCATATGATAAGCGATATAGAAGAAGGCATGTAAAACATTCGTTAATGAATCCCAAAAGATGAACTCCCTGTGAACCCATTGGACGTAACGTTCATTGGTCCTAGTCCTATCATCCAAATAAGAATTTTTTTGGGGTCTCATCCAAATCCCCATGTGATTGGTTGGTCATTATAAATCTTGGGTTCCATGGTCACATCTGCCAAGATTAAGGTACGTTAAAAATGTGAGATCACATTGTTTAAATTGGTGATTTTCCAAACCAAAAATCATCTATCTAATGAAATTATATAAAACATTAGATCTAAGTTAGACATGGATAAGGGGCTGCTCCCATCGCCTCGATAAGAAAGCTACTCACTTGCCATAACAAAGGAAAGAGAAGCAATGGAAAGAAGAAAGAAGGCCATAGAATAGAGAATGAAAGATTTTAAGGATCCTTAGCTAGTGACAATTATAAAGACCTTCACTTTTAGTTCCTTGCTCCCAAACAAGACCAGAAAGAAGATGAATGAGAAAAGAAATAAAGAACAAATCTTGAGATCAAAACCAACTTTTATTAAAGAACAATGGGTTACACATGCATGAATTGAAAAGACTAATTTTGAAAGTAAATTGCGAATACAGAAAATTGGATCCTCTTATTTGTGGAGTCCCCCTCCTTTTATAGGGGAAGGAGGGGTGGAAACCCTAAAGGGGGAGAGGAAAAGAGGTATGGTGGATGTTGTTGTCTGCACATAGTGAACCAAATAGTTTGCAACCTATACCACTCGGCTCGGGCTAGAACAGTGTGGGCCCAAAGGGAAGCAGTCGAAACCTAATTGAAAAGGTGACAAAGCTTCTTGAATTGTAACTTGGGATTGAAGCAATATTCAGACCGTTCGTCTGAGGGAGTAAGATGCTCAGTTGGTGTTGTTGCACACGATGATCAAGATGGAAATCCTAATGATTGGGTGCATCACGGATGTTTGACCTTAACCTGGTCATGACGTATTTGAGATGGTCATTTTGGTGTACTCAGATGCTCGGCTAGAGACACCAGCTGATCAATTAGTTGTTCTGAGATGCCCGTCTGAAGTGTTAGGATGGGAGGTTGATCCGAGGACCAAATAGTCATCTATCCATGAGATCTGGAGCTTCTGGGAGATAAATTGACCACTTGGCTTAGCAAACCATTTTCTTCCAGTTCTCAGATGGTCAAGAATTCATCATTGATAATAAAATCTACAAATTATGAAGGAAAAAGATAACCATTTGCACATTAATCAAAAAAGTGGGTAAATTGCAATTTGTCCTAGAAAATTAGTAAAAAAGGGATAAGTTATAATCAAATAGACTATGAAAGCTATGTAAAAAGAGAGATGAATATAGATTAATACTATTAGTGACCACAAGATTTTGACTCTTGACATTGGGGAGAGAGTTAAAATTAAAACTTTGTTTAGATTTATTAATGTTTGGTGCTCTAGTCCTGATTTTACTGATTTTGTCAAGAGAAATTGGAGCAAGGATGTGTCGGGTTTCCCTATCTTCAAAGTGTATTCTAACTTTAGGAAGCTTTGTATGTCTCTTTCGGATTGGAATAAATCCCACGTGGGCAATCTTCATGATAAAGCCAGGAAGAAAGATTTTCTTGTAGTTGAAGCTCAGTTGGCCCTAGATCTGGACCCTTATAATGTTACTCTTCAAGAAGAAGTTTGTCTCAGGAGGAAAGAAGCTATTGCTGCTAATGTGCAGGAAGAATCTCTACTTAGACAAAAATCTAGAATTATGTGGCTGAAAGAAGGGGATTCCAACTCAAAATTCTTTACACCTCCATTAAAGTCAGAAGAAACTTCAATCATATTAAGGCTTTATATATTGATGGTACGGATTGTTCTGATGTTTCTTCTATCAAGAAGCATATTGAGGATTATTATTATGATTTGTTTAATAACTCTCATGTTGCTGCTCTAGATATTCTGGAAGACCTTCCTTTCCCTAAGCTAAGTGATGTGGATAATCTTATCTTAGATAGGCATTTCACCATCAAGGATATCATTGATGTTGTCAAAGGTTTCAATTCTGATAAATGCCCTGGTCCTGACAGTTTTAATGGTAAGTTTTATAAGGAGTGTTGGAGCATCATATGTTCTGAAGTGGTTGAAGCTGTGTTTAGTTTTTTTAACACAGGGAGGTTGCTTAAAGAGGCTAATCGTACTTTCATTGTTCTCATCCCTAAAGTGAAAGATTCTAATGAGCTCAAGAATCTTAGACCCATAGCACTTTGCAATGTTTTTTACAAGATTATCTCCAAGCTGTTAACAAATAGATTGCAGAGAGTTTTGCCCTCTATTATCAGTGATAATCAGTGTGCTTTCGTTCATGGTAGGAGCATTAAATATGATGTCCTTCTTTCCAATGAGTTGATTCATGATTTTAACAAGAAAGGTTGCAAGCCGAAGATGTGTATCAATATTGATATTTCTAAAGCATATGACTCTATTTCTTGGGATTCTCTCTTCTACATCCTTCGTGTTATGAATTTTCCTCACTGCTGGACTGTTTGGTTTAAAGAAATCTTTGGTACTATGTCTTATGAAGTCTTAGTCAATGGTGAAGCCACGAAGTCCTTCAAGCCCAGGAATGGTGTGAGGCAGGGCGATCCCATTGCCCCCTATATTTTTGTTCTTATTATGCAGGTGGTCTCTCTTCTTTTTGATGATGAAGTGAAGAAGGGTAACCTGAAGCCGCTGAGGGCCTCTGAATCTTTAGTGATTTCTCATGTAATCTTTGTTGATGACTTAATGGTTTTTGCTGAAGCGGATGTCCAAAGTGCGGCAGCCATTAAAAGGGTCCTTGATAAGCTTTATAGATCTACTGGTTTGAAGATTAATGTTGAGAAAAGTGTGGTTATTTATAGCTATGGTGTGGATAAAAATAGCATTGGCAGTGTCTTGGGTATCAATGAAGGTACTCTACCAGTTAGGTACCTTGGTGTTCCTCTCTTCATTGGTAGACTTACTAAAGTTCACTGTAGTCCCTTAGTGGACAGGATCAAAAGGAGACTGGATAACTGGAAAGCCTCACATCTTTCTATGGATGGTAGGATTGAATTAGTTCAATCTACTCTCACTGCCATGTATCAATTTTGGGCGGCTATGTTTCCTTTACCTGCTTCTGTCTGTGAGGACATTGGCAAGCTTTGTCGTGACTTCATTTGGGGCAAAATGAATTCTAAGTCTTTTGTTCATCTTGTCAAGTGGAGTTTCGTAGTTAAACCCAAGGTCATTGGAGGTTTGGGTATTAAAAACATCAGGGATGTTGTCAAAGCTATTGTTATTCTTCATGGGTGGAACATTGCAAAAAAGAAAGATGGTGTTTGGATAAAATGGATTCACGAGAGATATCTGAAGAGGCATTCTTTCTGGTCCTTTCCGTTTAATGATTCTATCTCCTGGATGTTCAAGAAGGTGTTGATGGAACGTGATGTGCTTAGAGGGTTTATTAGCTTCACTATTGGTAATGGTTTATATACTTATGTGTGGCATGATCCTTGGCTCCCAAAAGCTAGATTCATGGTGGAGTTGCTTGGGAAGCAGAGCTTTATTCAGCTGGGTCTTACTAGTAGAGCTACTGTTAGTAGCCTCATTAATGATGGTGAATGGCTTTTTGATGAGTCTAGGCTGCATATCAAGATTTTTAATATCTTAATGACTATGCCACCGCCTAATGGACTTAGTGACAACATTTCTTTTGCTGGAAAATCTGAAGTGAATCTGAGATTGATTATAGAGAATCTAAGTTCTGCTCGTTCCATTATCCCCAATCCTTTCTTTCAGTGGTTGTGGAGTATCAGTGGTCCTAAAAGCTATCAGCTGTTGGGCTGGAAGATAGGTCATGGAAGAGTCCTTACTTCTAGTTATATCAAAAGTTTGGGCATTTGTCTGGCGTCGAGATGCTCTTTATGCAAGGCTGCTGAAGAGGAGGTCTCCCATGTTTTCTTTACTTGCCATTTCACTAGAGCTATTTGGAGGCTTGTTTGCTCAGAGTTCTCTTTCCAGATTCCTGAAGATTTAAATGACCTTTGTTCCAATCATGGCAAGAATTATTTGGTGATTTGCATCTGCGTTTTTCACTGGTTGTGGAAGGAAAGGAATGATAGAGTGCACACAAGTCACGAGAGAAGTGCCCATAGTCTTTGTTTGAGCATTCTGGATAATGTTCGATGTATTTTGGTGTAAGCTGTTGCTGGCTCTTGTTTCTTTGACCATGGCTGTTGTTTTCTGGAGACAAGGCCGTGCTGGACCTCTGCTGTCTATGGTCTTTGATGTTTCTTTCTATGGGAGGTGGTCGGATGCTTAGTTTGCCTTTTATTCTTCTTCTTCCTTCCTAGATCACACTCTTTTGTTCTTTGTATAGAGAGTGTATATATACTTGTACAGTTTACAAAATTTATAAAAAACAATGGAAGAGCTTGGTTCACCAAAAAAAAGAATATAGATTAATCAATAAGTTGAGAAAATAGAAAACCTAAGAAAACATATTAAGCACAACAATAAAAAATTGATAAAAATACAAAATGACCGATGCTACAACTAAAAGTAATAAGAAATATCATCTAATAAACTCTATCATATAAATGTAAACTATTTTACTCCTAAAATATAAGTCCTCAATTCTATGCAGAAATTTTTATCAATTACATAGCAAAATATTAACAAATGTGTATACTAGGTACTAAAATCCATTCAATATGGGATATGAATAAATGTACATTGAGAAACCATTGCACCTTAAAAATATTTATGTATGTTAGTTCTCTTCATTGAAATGTTGTTGTTTTGTTCTAAGAGATGCCATATCCATAAACTTTAATCCAATTATGTACTCCTATCTATTATTCTGGTATTGAAAAATATATAAGGGTATTACCATAAAAGCTTCAAACATGAGGATGTATATTTTATAACCTATGTTACAAAGTTGTGTTGCTATTAGGATGTATTATATACATATGTTTCTATAAAATAGATAAAAGTAAATTAGTAGATTACAAATTGATGAATAATAATGTATTTGAGTGGAGGAGTACAATAAAAAATGATCTAACATTATTATCAAGGAATAGGATAAGTGAAAGTACAAACAATCACATCTCTCAATATTGACAAGTTAAAACATCTTAAATGGTACAAACTTTAGATGACATCCAACCATCAATCTATGTCATATCTACATTAACCTTCAACCAATAAAAGATTCATGTACTCATATCTAGCTAGCAAACAAAAAATTGGGATACATATGTTCATGGGTTTATTTACTAGTCGAAACAATAAATCACTCAATTGTACTTTGTTCACAATTTCCCAATGCACTGTGCCATCATTCAATCCCACATAGACTTGGGTATCATAAGAAATAGTGGAAAAGAAAAGAATAAGAAAGGAGGTGAAGGATAAATATGTTGGGATGAGTTAGGAATAGGGAATCATAGATCAGTTAGAGTGTAAAACTTAGAGGGATTTGGATGTAGATACAAAGATAGAGGGGGAGGGTCTTAGAGGGTGAGGTAGATAAAGGGAGACTAGGAATGGGATTAAGAGGGGGAGGCAGAAATAATAGGAGTTGTGGCAGAACTCACGGAACATCAAGATAGCAAATATTGTTCTCTAGCATAAGAGGAAATGGTGAGAAAGAAACTGATTGAGGGGAGTGGAACTGACATACAGAGAGTTCTCCATGTTGCCCAGATAATTTAGGTTAGAATTGGTCAGGGATGGGAAACCAACACCACATGTATTATATATTAATTGAGATTCATGGTGAGAGGGACATATTACTTTATGACCAGGGATAGCATTAACATGTATATTTCATTTTCTTTGGGTTAATGTCACTTATGGTGCTACCTTGATCTTTGTAGAATTTTGTATTAGTGAAATTTGTATTCTCCCTTCCTATAACAATATACCATTCACAATAATTCTTATGATAACTGATACCCGTACCTTACATGTAATTAACTAACTTCAACTTAGCCATCAAACCAAGGTGTACTAGGATAATTATATGCTTAACTAGAGTGATCTTTGTTACATTTTGATTCATGGTGATAGTTTAACTATAATATTTTATATCTAATGATAATGTTTTAGTATGCTTTATTTCAAATTATTTAGGTTTGAGAAATAAAAACCTTGATTGTTGAATTTAGAACTTTGAATGTTTCTTGGACCTGTTAGTGGTTCGAGTTTCTCTAGGACAAACTTATCTGACCATGTTATACAGGATGAATTATAGAAGTATAGTATTTAATTTTTATTTATGTATTGGTGCATACAAAAAAGATAAATTCTAGTTGTATCTTCAACACTCAAATTCATACAACATGAAATTTTAGAATTTTTTATGGTTTTGGAGTGATCACAGAGTGTTATGTCAGTCAAATTTCTCATCAATGACAACTCAGGCGACCAATGATTATAAATAAATAGAAAAAAGATTGGAAGTATATTCTATACTAATTTTTAATTGTTCAATCACTTCATTTGATCTATATAATTAACCTAATATCCAATTAGATCCCATAATCGGTCATACCACTCAAGGATATGGAATTTTGTATAATGAAAATAATTGGGATTATGAAGGAGAAAATGGTTAGAATTTTTTATTTCAGTTTCATCAACCCTAGATATGTTTTCATGGTGAATCTTCTTTTTAGTGTCTAAAATTCATTCTTTATCTTATTCGAATTAAAAATGATATTAGATCACTTCTTTTATTTTTCTTTCTCTCCTATTATCCTTTTTAGGGGTTTTCAAGTTGAAAAGAGCATGAAATGAATTGAATCCTTTGGAGTTGTTTTGATTTCTAGAAATTCATAACATGGGAACATTTTAAGTTTCTTGGTACTTGATATGAGTGTTTATTTCCCTATTAAGCCTTGCAATCATGTTGAAAAGGCTAATTACATCTGAGTAAACTAAAAAAGATTCTTGCTTGTATTCATATGTGATTGGGGAATCAATTGGAATGATTTTGGGTAAATGATTTTTATTGATTTAGATTCTTTCTCATTTGTTTGTATCTGTCTCGTTCCTGATCTATATTCAAAATCTATGAAACATTCTATGGATAGAGAACTTTGTTGTTTCTATACATATTTTGCTTACATTTTGGCCTAATGATGTTATGCTTAGAAATTGAATTGACATGTATAGGTTTTGTTTGACCTAAATAAGAATGAGTTCTCAACTATATTTTTGGATCTTAGCTAGAATTACATATGGAATGTACATAAGGATCAGTATGAGGGTTTGAAATTGAGTTGTTCTGTATCTTGGGTTAGTATTGTTAGATTGACTCAAATGAACCAATGAATCAATTTATACTTATAATTGATGAATTAGTTGTGTGGAAAAGGGAACTAGGATTTCCATATGATTTGAATACATTTAATGGTCTGTCATATACCCTAATGAGTTTAGTTAATAATAAGGTTCTTATTTTGTAATGAACTAAGACAACCTCTTGAAATCCATACAAATTTAGTATTAAGACCAGTGTGAGAAATAGAGCCCAAACTTATATATAATCATGTAAATGTGAAGAAAATGATCAATTGTGGGTGCTATAACCTCAACTGAAAGTGATAAGTCTGATTAATATGATCGATGACAAAAGCATCTATTCTAATATAATTTATGGAATAATAAGAAAACCTAACGTGAATGCAAGTCTTTTGTACAATTCACGTGATAGTAAATTGAGAAGATGAATAGAGATTAAGAGGTAAGATGAAGTAACCCTAATATGTTTATTTTTCTAGATTAACTAGTCTTGTATGAAATGAAATAATTGTTGTTAATTATTAAAATACCATTGGGAATCAATGATATGGTATGCTCATTTAAATACAAGAATCAAAGTGCACGAGAGTGAACTTAATGGTAATGGTAAGTTAAGGAGGAAAATAATGAAATGAGTATGATGAAGTATATAATCTATTTATTTTAAGTAAAGTGTGTTGACCTAAATTCAACGAAATGCACTAGAATTGGACTATGATGGATGCCAATGAGAGAAAGGCATTGTATATTAAATGAACTAATATTATTGATTCCAATAATGTAATGAAAACTAAGTTAAAGAACTCAAGAGTCACAAACCTAAAATGGGAAGAAAACTAAGTAGATATATTGGTGGATCAAAAAACCTAACCCTAGCTCTTGTATTATAATATATATGATAATAATATATAAAATTGTTGATCTAGGGACTAATAAATGTATGTAAGTATGGTTTAATTCAAATAAAATATGAAGTTCAAGGGTAGGAAATGACTCACAAAAAATGCATTCTTGGATTGTAATTGTTTACTAGATTACTTGTATTCTGAGAAGGTCTATTCTGATGAATTGCAAATGAGATAAGATATGTATTCAAAAGTAAAAGTAACTGAGTAATTGTACATAGTAGAAGAGGACTAATAATGTTCTATGCATGTTAATGCATTGAGATTAATTCATATCTACATAAATTGAATGGAGTAGTTACATTTTGTATAGTTATCAGTTGCATGATGGATGATACAAGATATATGTTGATAGTGTTTTTGGCCATAATATCTCTATAAATATTTACTTAAAGGTATGAGATGAAGTTGAAATGATAATAAGTGTGTTGGGATTGAAACAATATGTATTTATTTACATGGAGAAATCCTATTTAGGTTAAATACATAAGATTCAGATTATGTCTCTGATGATAGCTCACTATGATGACTTGAATGAAATGATGTGGAAATGCAATGGAACATATATGTTGTAAATCACATATCATTGTTCCTCTTGTTTTATTCTTTGTCTTTCTTGTTATCTCAAAACTACTTTTTGGCATTCTAGTTGTGTGAGAATACACACAGATGATAAATAATTATTTGAAATATTTTTTAGATGTGTAAGCGGATTAAGTTACAAGTTAAATGATGAATACATCGAGTTAGGTTCCTTAAAAATCATGATTTTTCCTTGATTTTTATGTGGCGAAATGAAATGGATCTCCTTGTAGTACTCAGAGCATTATAAGAAGAACTTTTTGAGTGTGGACTTATACCTTAAAGGTTAGACCACCAAGATTTAGCAGTGATTTGTCTAGTATAATTATGGTCCTAAATCCTCTAGTTGAAGTCTATATTGATGAGGATAGATTCTAATGAAGTGTAAAGTATAAAATATGAGAATGTTTTGATATGTGATATTTTGTTCTATTTGCTCCTATCTCATGTACCAAAGATGAGGACATGATCCACTTTTGGCAACCATGATGCAGACTAGTGTCTATTGTTGATATCTTAGGGTGGCTGGATAAACCCTAAGATAATGATGAAGAGTCATTGACACAAGAATCAGGTGTGGAAAATTCTACTTGGTAAGGTATGAGTCAAGTAGTTTCATGACAAGTGAATAAAAGCTGAGTAAATGTGTAGAACACATGTTGAATGTTTGTTACACTTCTTTTACTACTAGTTGAAGAATCTACTAGTGTTGAATATGTTTCTTTTTATGGATATTAATCATTATTTTATAAAGATAATTTGTTGCCTTATTCTTATATGTTTGATATGGAATCTGATTATAAATGTTGGCAATTGGTTTAAGATAAAATTCAATATTCACTATAAAATGATTGATTTAGTTGCCATTTGAATAGTCCTATTTTGTAGACATGTCCTATATGTACTTCAACTTTAGTAGTAGAACGTTCCATGTCTGGATGGTGGAGTTCAGTGAGATGATGTTATTGTTATGCCTTGATTTTAAATAATTAGATCTTGACTTGTTATCTCTTCAAATAAATATTGCTTTGAAACATTTAATATTTTCTAATATGTTTATATATATGCTATGAATGTTGGTTCAAATTGTTCAGAGTTGAAAAAATGAGTTCCCTTATAATTAATTAGCATTGTCATAAATAGTATTTGTAGATATGCTAGAATTAGCTTTTATACTCTGAATATCTATAAGTTTCTTTTAAGTTCATTATTCATAATCTGATGTTAATGCATGCATTTAGCCGGGATGGGAGGTATCCACTCATTAGGGCTCTATATGAGTCTTATGAGGTTGTTTCAAATGTTTTTAGGTATAATGTCATCCAGTGGAAATGTCATGGCAAAGAACATGTAAATTTTATATTTAGAGTAATGAATATATTTATATTCTCTCTTTCCTAAGATAGGTTGTATACTAAATTTGTTCTTTCGTGTACATGTATTTGATGTATATTCAACTATATATGATCAAAAGATTCGATTCTGGTTTTAATGGAGCTCTATAAGTTTGTGATAACTGAAAATGTTGTCCTAGATGTGTCATTGGTTTATGAGAAAAAAATTACTTGTGTTTGTGTTAATCATGTTTACTGATAATAATGTTTTGTTTCTTGATCTGGGTTTATGTTCATGATTTCTCACTAGTGGCACTAATAGTTGGCATTTATGCTAACTAAAAGGAAGGTCCTTATAGGATTAGCGAATCTCCCATGTTCTAATTACCTCATATTATGTGGAATATAGTTAAGAAAAGAGATTATGATGATAGCAAAGGTTTAGAATTGGATGAACCAATGATGGGAATTTTTTTTGTTATGATACCTTGGCTTTCATATCATGACTTTGCTATCATTCCTTCTCTAAAATTTCAATCCTACTTTGTTGCACCCTTTTTAGATAATGTTTTTAATGGTGACATTTGTGAAATATGGTGGAACGTACACTAGATGATGTATTACATCTCATTTTAGGTAGTTACACTAGATGTTGCATCCACTTCTCATTTTAGATTGATACTAGAGAGATTTCATGTGTGTACTTTGCATCCTATGTTGTTTCTTCATGCTTAGAGGAGAAGAATGTAGTGGTGAATAAAGTTTTTGTGGTGAACTAGTTATATTATTGCATAGATATATATTTAGACATGGAGGAAGAATTGAGATGGTTGTTGAGGAAAGCATGCAGGAAGAAAAGGACAATGTCATGGAACCATTTGTTACCCTAAGTCCACAATCCTTATGGCTACACATCCAAAGGCGAGTAGACTTTGCCGTCCTTCCCTAGAATGGATCACATTACATATGCATGAATAAACCACAAAGAAGAATGAGGTAAGAGATAACTAGATATAACATGGAAATCATAGATATGTTCCCATTTCTATATTCAAGTACACCCATTGGTGATTCGTTTCCAAATCTTATAGCCTTGAGTGCAATGGATCTTCTGTTGGCAACTAAAAATTTAATAAATACAATATATTAATGCTAAAGCATTAAGTACACTATGAAAGGCATGCAAGCAATTTAATATTTTTTTGTGAAACTAGAGGGTTACATTTTATTGACCATGATCCCTAGTATTGGCTAGAAAGTTTGAAACCACCTCTTGGGCATTACATTTCAAACAAGATGGTTGCAAAATAGAATAAAGGCATGTCTAGACCTAAGCAAATGCTTGGCTATACAATTATCGATCACATTATGGTTTCTAGGTATATAATGGATAATCTCCTTATTGACATCACATAAAGATGTGTGCCTCCTGAGATAGGGTCTGAATCTGGTAGTGGTGTCGTTGCTTTTGGAGAGACAATTCACTGCTTGCTTGGAATCAGTTAGGATGAGATAGCAGGAATAGCCTTGCTTGTTGCAAATTTGGGATGTTTTCATGATTTCTTGCACCTCATCCTCCATGTTGGAAGATGATTCAGAATGAAGACCTACACGCATATTGCATATTCCCTGACTGTCACAGATAAAGGTGCCAAGGCCCAATCATTGAGAGTGGTCTTGATATGTTGCATCTTCAAACACAAGGCGGTTAGTGGAATTTAGTATAAGTGGGCACCTCTACTGCCTACTTCTCATATGATGAAGGCTGCAAGAGTTTTGAATGGAAAATTAGCATTCAATAATGAACTTCACTCTATTTCTCAAAGGGATAGTGTTATGTTCATGGAAATATTTATTCCTCAAGTTCTAGTTGTACCAACATGTGATGACACAAATCGCCACCTTGGAAGCATTATTGTTACTTGGTGTAAGGTAGAAGGAGATCCATGCGTTCTTAGTTAGATCAAAATGGGAATTGTCATGTAGAAACTTTCCTCAGGGCGTGTAGGGGTGCTTCATTTCTTTTGTTACATATAGGGCAAAGAGGATCAACATCCATATGCATCTGGTTTTTCTCAAAGTTGGTAAGCAAGGATTTGTGTTGCATCAGGTATAAGAAAATTTGTATTTGCTCAGGAATATTTTCGTACCATATAATTTTCCAATCACCTGGGGTATGAATATCAGACAAGGATATAAGCCATTGGATGCAGAGTGACCACTCAAATACCTTGATATTTCTAGAGGCCATACCATCGATCATCCTCACATATAGGAGTAGGTGGTGGTATACTAGCAATTGAAGCCCACACTTCATTTGGTAGGAAGGCTTTAATGAACTCCCAATCCCATTCTGCATTGTCCAGCACCATCAACTCCACCATGAGTGAGTCTAGGGTCAGATGTATGTTGATGGCCGGGGAAATGTCCTTCACTAAGGAGATTGTTGATCCACTTATCATACAAAAAACTGGTGGAACACCCATTGTTGACGGCCTTTTCACAAATATTTTTAATGATGTCGATGTTGCACTTGATGAACCTCCAAGCAGATGAACAAGGTTTATTAATAAGCCTATTATTAGAGGTATACTTCGCCTTATAGATTTTGAACCATAGTTTTTTCAGGTCATTAAGAAAGGTCCAAAAATTCTTGAGCATGAGAGAGTTATTTTGATCACAAGCACCTTGACACCAAGGCCTCCCTTATCCTTAGAGGTGGTGAACTTCCTCTAGGCCACAAGAGAGAGTCATCGATCACCTAAACCTAACAATATGAATGAGTGGATGTGTTTTTTGATGTCATCACAGAGCGACGAAGATATCCTGATAGTTTTCATTGTGTAAGTTGGTAGGGCCCGAAGAGTGCTTTTGGCTAGAGTAATTTTCCTTGCTAGAGATAGGTGGCACATCGCCCATCCATTGAGATGGTCCTTGATAAGTGAGGTGATATGTCCATGGGTTTGCTTGTTGATTCTATGATGAAAAACTAGTATTCCATGATACATCCCAAGGTTATCTGTCCAGGGAAAACCAAGTTTCCTTCTCACCAAGCGATATTCTGTGTTTGTGACATTACAAGAGAAAAAACACTTTGATTTTCTATGGAGACAATCTATCCTGAGACATTAGAGAAGTTATTAAGAACTCTATTTATGTTATCATCTTGGGTAGTGGATGCTTCCACAAATAGGAGGATATCATCCGTTAAACATACATGAGTTAGGGGTGTCCCTCCCTGGGCAAGGACTATTGGCTTCCAAGATCTTACTCCCATAGTTTCTGTAATGGCTTGTGAAAGACGTTCCACAGAAAAGAATAAAGAGAGATGGACTGAATGGGTTACATTGACGTACCCCTTTTGTAGCCTTGAAGGGTTGTAGGGGTAAACCAACCCATAGGATAGAGGTTTCCCCAATAGTGATGATTTGCATAATGAGGCAGATGACTTATAAGGAAGACTAGTTTTTTGTAGTGTATCTGTGATAGATTACTAATTCATTCTATCAAACGCTTTGGACAAATCAAGCTTAATACAGACCCATTTCTTCTTGGATGTTTTGGTCTTCATCGATTGGATAACTTCTTGTACTAACAACACATTACAACTTGACTGATGAGGCAACATGCCGTCATTTAGGTATGGCTTAATAAGTTCAACGATGATTTTTTATAACAGTTTGAAGTATATATTATTTAGAGAGATAGGTTTTAGATCACCAAACCGAGTTCAGGCTTTAATTTTGGAATCAATACAATGTATGAATATGTTGTAGTACTATCTACTACGCCAAAGGTGAAGACATCAATGGTTTTTTAGACCAGAGAAGGACCAAACTATCCCCCATTTGCTTTCGTTGAATGCATTGTACACCCCATCCGGGCTAGGGGCCTTGAAGGGTTCCATCTTAAACATAGTGTTGTGTATTTCTTGAGGGGAGGGGCTTAGATGGATGATGAAAGTTTCCATCCCAGTAAGCTACTTGAAAGAACCTAAATAGTTGATAACATCATCGACGTTTGGTAGAAAGGAGTGATGCATGGGTTTTTAGTCATTTTTACAGGCATATTTTCCTTGATTTTATGTGTTGATTCATCATTTATTTGATTAATTATGCATGAAATGCTATCAATGGCATGTTCTATCTAAATGGATCAAATTATATGATTTTTACTGTTTAAAATGGTTTGCTATTCATCCCGAGTACTTATCCAGGTTCTTGTGAAATTTTAGGTACAACTGAGCTTCACAGACTCGGTAAAAGTTGGTGGTACCGTCTTTAGTCAATATTGGACCAGAAGATTTATCCAGACTCGATACTACCAACACCCAAAGTCAGTAGTACCAAAACCATGTCAGTAAAGAGCAAGAATGAATTGACAAAACTCAGTACTACTAAGTCCACCGACTCAGTACTATCGAGATGGCATCAGGGAGGCATTGCTCGAGCAACCTAAAGACTCAGTGCTATCGAGGCAAGTCAATAGTACTAACATTGTGATGAATCATTTCTACTCTAGAAACTCAATATTAATGATTTTCTAGTCGATGCTACCGATACTGCCCAATCAGATAATCTGAAGATAGTACTCTAATCCAACGGCTGGCATTTTTTCGGACCTTAAGTGATTCTTATGACTTGAGGGGAGTTCCACAAGACCTAAGGATGCACTCATTTTCCATTGCAACACACCGGAGAGAGACTAGAGAATAGCAAGGAACCAAAGTCTTCACTCAGGACGATCCGAGCACCTCCGGAGGGTGAATCTGTAGCCAAAAAATAGAAGATTATATGTATGACGTAGGGGATCATCCAGATCATCCATTCTATAGGGGTTACTTAGTTTTTCTAATGTTTCTCACATTTTTCTCTTTCTCTACCATGTATTTGTCAATGAAAACCATGTAGGCTTGATTCCTTTGGATCTGGGAGTAGCCTAAATATGCATTGTAATTGAATTCCATGCATTAATATTATCTTTATCCCTATGTTTAGGATATAAATCTATGAAATTGTCTTGTTCTGTTTATGCTTGATCACCATAGATAGATTATCAGACCCTTAATCATTTTAAGAGAGAGGTTAAGGGTTGGAAAAGCATATATTTACCCACTTATTGCACCCCTTGGGAAAGGCGGTGAATAAACGGGAGGAGAACCCCATAGATTAATTGTAAAGCACCTACCTAATCAACCAATTACTATGGAAATGTGATTGGCATCAGAATAGGTAGTGAACTACATTGTGGGATTGGGTAGTTCTTTCTACAGGCTCTTTATCCAGGGATAGGGGTAATAGATATTAGTTTGTGGAGTTAATTGCAATGTTATCTGCGGTGAAACCATTGTCCTAAGGGATTTCCTTTAATCTGAGTAACTCAATCTTTAAGCTTGTTTTGTTTCTGCATTTGTTTCTATTCAAATAGTCCAATTTAATCATTTTACCGACCTAGCTGATTAGATCATAGTTAGTAGTAGTCCTCTGAAATACGTTTCCTTGTGTTTGACTCGGGCCTCAAAAAGGTATGTATTACTTTGATATGTTCACTTGTGTATAACGCACGGTAAACACGTGTCACATTTTTGGCATTGTTGCCGGGGAAATGGCAATATCAAACACTATGAGTTATGTGCTCAGTCTCTCTAGGCCAACCCCTTTTATTTTTAGTTATATTTCACTCAAATTTGAATTATAATATCATTGTTATTACTAGCTCCAATATCGTGTGATGACAATTATTAATTGCTATTTTAAGGTACTAGTGCATGTTGCATACTCGACCATGAGTATGTAGAATCATCTTCATTGGGTTTTGGTCAAGCAGAACTCTTTTGAAGAGAAATGGAATTTGGAAGATCTATAGAAAAATTCAACTGAACCCCACCACAAACACCTCCACCTGAAGGACCTAAGGCACCAGAGGAACCTACATTAGCAGAAATGGGTGATGGATAAGAAGAGAAAACAATATGGGAGAGGATCAAAGCCACTTTCTCAACTACTAAAAAAGGACCAATCAAAAGACAATCCATCAATGTGGGTATCTATAAGATAGATCCATGATTGATCTCTTTAGTCAAATCCCAAGCTTTTCATGACCATAGTTTTGAAGACCCGATGATACATATCAGTAACTTTGTTGAGAACTATGATATGGTCAAGATAGATAGAATACCAGATACTATCATATATCTAAATCAGTTCCCATCATCTGTGACAGACAATGCAAATTTGTGGTTTCACAATCTTGATGATGAATGTATCAAGACATGGGATCAGATGATCAATGCGTTCTTTGAGCATTATTTTCCTCCAAAGAAGACAAATGACCTAGTGAAGAAGATCCATAATGTAACATACTTAATTTTAGGAACAAAGTCAATCTTGAACTATGATGCACAATTTTCCCTAAACTTAATCACATTTACAAACAAGTCCTCTATTTGATGTCTTATTCACTTTTTTATTTTGAGGTAACTAGTCCTTGATTGTATTTCTCTTGTAGAAATAAATTGATTCTTCTTTTAGAGAAATAAATGATAAATGGTCCCTCGATTTTACCTACTGAGTCAGATCGGCATCACCAAGCACAACCTTAAAGTATTTGTACTTGAGTACCTTGAAATTACTTTCATTGATAAAACACTTTCAATCTCACTAAGAAAAGGCTTTCGAATCATATTAATAATTGGATCACTCAATTTTGAATTGATAACGAAAATATGATAGTCAGTTACAATATAGTCAAATTAGTAGCATTTTATAAAATAATACACATCAAATTTATAGAAAAATAGATGCATTATTCATTAGCTATTCAATTGAAAATTTTAGTAGATAATGTATATAAGAGAGGTAAGGAATCAGCTTTTAGAGTTTGATAGATTTAATTATAATATCAATTAAAAACATAAAGCATATAAATAGTATAAAATTTATTAACATCATTGACACCTTTTTATAATATGGTCACTTAATTTGGATTTAATGAGAGATGTAATGATCACCGTTGTCAATATTTTAGACTAGACTATATTGGCCTTTTCGTATAAGTAATAAACTCTTAGTTGCCTTCAAATCGAAACGTGGGATGACAAAGAAATGCATTAGGAAATTAATTAAATAGACTCTTAGTTGCCTTCTACCTAAGTTTATTTTTTAAAGAGAATACAAAGAAAAATTATTAGTGTAGAGTTAGTCAAAAAGTGATCAATATCTAGAATTGGAAATCAGTCAAGAACCTCTTCTCAACATCGTGTATGTAATCTCAAGTGAGATGTATCCTATAGTTCCTTAGGACCCTCCCACAACGTTGCATCACATATTTACGATGCAGCTTTTCATCCAGATCAAATATACTCTGCAAAATAGAATTTCTATTAACTAGTATCCTAAAAATTAGTAATCTACAAAAATAGAATTGCAAATAATAATAACTCATGCATAGTTCCTTCCATACTAATTCTTTCTTCCCCTTAGAAACTTTATGCAAGGATTCTATGTTAGGACTATAATGGTTGCGAGTAAGAACCCCAAGATATGAAGTAAATGAGTTGCGGTTCACTCCAACTGGATTTCCTACATGATCGAAATCCACAGCCAGTTTGAGTCCATTGCCCCTTTGCTGTAGTAACTTGTTCATCATTATTATGCCCCTCACTTTCTCAAAAAAATTTTGCTGCTCATCAAGTGCCCTAATTTCTTCAGGGGGTACATCACCAACCTAAAATTTGACAAAAAAACACACTTACAAGATATAACTATAAATGAACATATAGATAGAAACCTCAGGGATATATTTTTAAAACGTACATTGTGAGGTGGCACATTGACGTCCTCACCCTCACGGTAATCATCAACACGATCATCAGGAGAATGCTCAGCCATCTGAAAGTTCACATTCACATTGTAAAGTTCACATTGTCAAGTAATTCACATTGTAAAGTTCACATTGTAAAGTTCACATTCACATTGTAAAGTAATTCACATTGTAAAGTTCACAATATAAAGTTCACATTCATAAAAATAAAACATATAAAAAAATATAAACATGCATGCCTCTGATATTGCGATCTTTTATCAATTAACAATCCTTCATTGTGATCTTCGCGCACATACAAATCATCATTAGCTACAATATTTGGTGGTGTTGGCAACCCAACTAAGAATGGACTGGAGTCATCATACTTATCATAGTATTATTCTTCATCTATAGGATCTTCAATGAACTATCTTTTACCATGAAGAACAATCGACCATTTATCATTTGTAGGATCATCGATATAAAATACTTGTTTCTCCTGTGATGCCAATATGAATAGTTCACCCTTCTCGCCAATCTTTTCAAAGTTCACTAATGTGAAACCCAATTCATCCACTATAAATCCTTTGGTGTTATCAACCCAATTACATTTAAAGAGTAGAATTCTGAAATCTACGTAGTCAAACTCCCATATGTCTTCAATGACACTGTAATATGACATTTTAGCTTCACGTTGACTCTTATATATAATAAATGTGTACCACATATCCCATTCTTGAACACTTAATCTCACTAGAAAGTGTATAATGTGTATTGGATTTTCAAGAAAGTTTCGACAACATTTCCCCGCTGTTCTCCAAGTACATATGTACTTAGAGAACAAATGGGAAAATGCTACCAAAATTTTCTTGAAAACCCAATACACATTATACACTTACATCCTAAGTGAGATTAGGTGTTCAAGAACAGTCCCAAATAGGGGACTACCCAAGACTTGGGCAGATTTCTAGGCCAACAAAATATAACACCAGTCCCTAGTTTACAACCTCATTCAACACACAATTTTCTTATAAAAACACTTGTGGACAGCCATAAAAACATAGCAAAAAACTCATGTCACAATAGAAACATGTCCTTAATCTAATATTCAGATATTTGTAACAAAACTCATTAGGAAGACCATTCACATTGTTTCCTGCAAGAACATCATGAACTCCCCATACCTCATCCAGGCTCGTCATCATATGTGTCATACATAAGCTTAATGCAACATTATTTAAAAGACATGATGTTCATGTGACATCAACTTAGGGTTACAACAACATAGAGAGAGAAAGTACTCTATCATTATAATAATCACACAAGAGGCTATGTACCATCATCTCTTACTTGCATTAGGGTTAGGTTAAGAATTATGAGCTGAATTAGGTCCAACATTGTCATCATATATGGAGTCAACAACACATGATGAACATATAGTCCAGTAATTTACATCAACCGTTCAGATTTGGGGTTCAGGATGTGTGGGGGAGTGTTAATAATCGTGAAGCAGATAATAGGTGTAGAAGTAGAAGAGGAGAAAGAAGGGTACCTTTTGACAAAGAAGATGACCCGTGGCGGCGGCGACAGTGAGCAGGGAGCAGGGAATTGGGACCGGCGGCGAGCAGGGAGAAGGAACATCGACGTCAAGCAGGTGAGCAGGAGAAGTGAGCGGTGAGCACAGTAACAATGGCAGTAGTGAGCACAGCAGCAGTGACGGCGAGCGGCAATAGGAATCGCTCAAATCGCCAGACCTAAGTGAAGTCGACAATGAAACAGAGAGAAAGGGGAAGAGTCTGCTTCACGCGAGTTCTATTAAGTTAACAATAGGTGTCAGTTATTAAAAAAACCGACTCTTATAACAATAAATGTCGATCACCACAAACAAACCAACACCAATTTTCAATGATAGTCATCGGTTTCAACTAGAAAAATCAAGTCTATATACATAAGCCGACAAAAAAAAAGTTCTCGAAATATGACCATAGTCGTCGGTTGTCGTAGAAAACCGACGCCAAAGGGGGGTGAAAATTTTCATGGGGACAGCTTGTGAAACCACATTGGTGTCAGTTATTGCAAGAAAACTGACGATAAAAATGGGCCCAATTTCTGTCTCATGAAAAACCTTTATTCGTCGGTTGATTTGTTAACAACTTACGCCGTATGTAAGATTTTAGAGGGAATTTTTTTCACTGGAAAATTTTAATTTGGCGGTCAATTTTAGGCATTGGTTGCTTATTGAAGAACCGACGCTAAATAAAAAGTGATACCCGTGTCTAGCCGCTCTTCACAGATAGATGTCGGTTTTTGTATTCAACTGACGCTGTAGGATTTAGGCGTCAATTTCTTGTATACAACCGACGCCTGTAAATGTGACGTTATAACCCATTTCTATAGTAGTGCACCGATGGTTATAGGAAGATAAATGAGTTCTCCAAATATATTTTCCTTGTTTGTTTTTTGGGGAGTAATTGTTTGTGCTTCATCATAATAACTGACTACATTCAAGATCATCTTAAACCCTAAAACATATTTCTCTCATTACTGCCGAGAAATGGCTAAACAGATATAACTGGCCGTCAGTTTTCTTTGCCCTACCTTACTCCTCATTTCCTCTTCATTGTGACCCTAGCAATGCCAATCCCTCACCTATATCACCACCCCAATGCATAGCACTCAACACCAGATCAGACAAACCTTCAGCGCCTTAGATACGGACAAATCAGCCCTCTCTTTTACACCCAGACTCCATTGCAGTTCTACAACATGGTAGATCTGCAACTGTGTGTCATAGTTGCAGATCCCACCACGGCCACCAGAAGCAGCACCGCCTACTACGAACTCCTCATAGCCATCATCCTATGCCCAGTTACTACCACCGCCGCCCTGTTACTCCTCATCTGTCAAAGAATCGAGCTCCTCCATCCTCGTCAACTCAGCAGGCCTCAACTCACCAACAAGGAAATTTACAGATTCAACTCCTCTGCCTCATTCCCCGCATGTGCCTGTAAAGTCAGGTTGGATCACGTCACTGCCCAGAAGACCCCATGACAGCCTACACTAGCACCGCCTCCACCCTACGGCGCCACCATCCTCTGTGAGGCCTGAACTCCCACAACCTCGAAAGCAACCTACAACCCAGTGCCCTATATGCTCGGATCCTCTGACCTTTGGACATCCTCCAAATCATATCTTCCTCTCTGTTAAGATTTGTAGAGCATCCAACCCCCATCCATCTCATAACTACGAATCTGCCTCCAACATCACCCCTTCCAACCACCTTTTCTAGCAATCTTCAAACACCCAACATTGGTGAACATACCTCCCCAACTACTCAACAGTGAGTCTCATATCAGAATAGACTAAGAAGACACGAAGAGGAGATACTACCAGAATTGATCAATCAAAACTGAAGTGCATCAATAGCAGTAGGTAATTAGCCTTCCTATGGTATATTCATTTATTGTTATGTAGGATAGTGTGTTCATTCAAACCTATACACATTAGTAATCTTATATCTATAATCTTATGATGTAATGTATTATGATAAGGAACCACTGAATGATAGTTCAGATGATAATGGGGATACTCACAACATATAATAACTAGTACCTTTAGTCATCGACACCAATTGATTTTATCCCTAATACTAGCATATGCATACCATATATAGAAGCAAATTAATATATATATAATTTCACGAATGTTGTACATCCTATTTCATTTTTGTAACTGTACTCCATATCTTAATATGCATAGAGTAGTGCATATGTTATCAATCTTGCAAATATTCTCTTATGTAGATGGACCTAATTGGAAATAAACCAATATATTAGAGAAAGTAGACATGTAAGAAGATTTCTCTTATGAATACATATAAATGGATGATCTCATATTTACACAAAATTGGTTTAGATGACATATTTGTGGAGCAATGTATGGTATCATCTTATTTTCCTTCATCTAGATCCTACATGTATTTAAAAAGCATAATCAAAATCTTCTATTTGATTTTGTATATCAAGATATGTTGAAATTAAATATTAGATAGGTATACCTAAAGATATATGATATATTAAGAGAGAGAAAATATCAAAAGAATGTTTGAACACATGTAAGGCTACTTCCTCTTGATCATATAAACAAGTAATGCATATATTTGTATACATATATCACATTTGAAATCTAAGTATATGTGTATTGAGGAGTTCCGAATATAAACCCTATATAGTCCTATTAAGATCATACTAGTAAATGATGACCCTTAGTGACTAAATAGAAGTATATTATAATTACAAGAGAACAACATTTCAAGACTCTAATTTGGAGAAAATATGATCAAATAAATGAGTATGTAACAATGATTATATATAACCAGATGGATATGTAATTAATGATATTAAGGGGAAAATATGTCGTAGAAACCTAGATGGGAAAAAAACCTAATCATAAATAATACAATTCGAACAACAATGATTCCAAGTCAAATGGTGACAAGATTATTATTCTTTCTATCTATCTTTCCATAAGTTATTGGAGACACATTGTGATTATGCAATCTTTGGAGTCATGAACAATTGAGGTACGAAATCTTCTATTTTATCGTTGAACTATTTTCCCTCTTGATAGACACACATATATCTTGACTCATGGTGAATTCTATATAGTTTTGAAGCCTTTATTTATTCTTGAAAGTTCACCACTCTCATTTTGCAATTGATGAAATGTTGTTGATAATATTTGGCATTAGACTTGATCTATTAGAGTTTTAACTCCATGTGGACTTTGGTCCCTTGGGCTTTGGCCCTATAGAGCTTTGGCTCACTTGAGTGGGCCAAGTACCCCACAACCCTACACAATGGATAGGGATCAGTTGTCCCTTAGTAAACTGGAATAGCTAATAAGGCACTAGTGTCGTTCTCTCCTAGAGTGTGAGAACACAAGGCACTTAGCCCTAGAAAAGATATGATATGATGGTGCCAAAGCTTGTTAAATTTAATATCTAGAAATTGGTTTACTTTGTGAATAGCTTGGATACATTTTGCATAATTGAAATATTGAATCTTTCTTAGTGATGATTTGTGAAAGAATTTCCATCTCAGAATTGATATTGAAATGTTTACTTGATAGCCTTTAGTCCACCAAATAGTCCTTTCCTAATTTTTTTTATGCATCTAAATCCTACATCACACATAGTTCAATTATTTGGATTTAGTATCGGCTTTGCAGACCCTTCATTTCCTTCAATGGGGTCCATGTGTGGTTTCATTCCCTCTAGGAACTCATGGACATGTGGTAGATGGAAGAACTTGAAGACACATGCACTGGGTAGTCCTCCATTGAAGACTACATAGAATGAATGCTATTTCTTAAACTTGTAATTTTATTTGTAAGCTTCTGTAACTCTGATGTACAAGCATGATTGTAATAAAGATTGTTTATGATTGTGATATTATTTTTTAAATATTTGATTGTAAATATCGGGTCTTTACAACATGGTATGTTCACTAAATCCAAGGTAGATGTAAATGAATTGGCTGGTCACCTGTAATAGAACTATGCTAGTAGAAGGATAATTATGATTATATATTTGAATAAAAGTGATATGAGTAAATGAGCATAGTATGCTGAAGAATTATTGGATTAGACCCTAGTAGGAAGAAGAGTATTAAAGGGATTCGATTTTGGGGAAGAAATCTTTTTAAAGAGTGGAAGAGTTGTAACATACTGAATTTTAGGAACAAAGTCAATCTTGAACTATGATGCACAATTTTCCCTAAATTTAATCAAATTTACAAACATGTCCTCTATTTGATGCCTTATTCATTTTTTTTATTTTGAGGTAACTAGTCATTGATTGTATTTCTCTTGTCCAAATAAATTGATTCTTCTTTTAGAGAAATAAATGATAAATGGTCCCTCTATTTTACCTTCTGGGTCATCTTGGCATCACCAAGTACAAACTTAAAGTATTTGTACTTGAGTACCTTGAATTGACTTTCATTGATAAAACACTTTCAATCTCACTAAGAAAAGGCTTTGGAATCATATTAACAATTGGATCACTCAATTTGGAATTGATAATGGAAACATGATAGTCAGTTATGATATAGTCAAATAAGTAGCATTTTATAAAATAATGCACGTCAAATTTATAGAAAAATAGATGAATTATTCATTAGCTATTCAGTTGAAAATTTTAGTAGATAATGTATATAAGAGGGGTAAGGAATTGGCTTTTAGAGTTTGATAGCTTTGATTGTAATATCAATTAAAAACAAAAAGCATATAAATAATATGAAATTTATTAACATCATTGACACCTTTTTATACTATGGTCACTTAATTAGGATTTAATGAGAGATGTAATGATCACCATTGCCAATATCTTAAACTAGACTATATTGGCCTTTTTGTATAAGTAATAAACTCTTAGTTGCCTTCAAACTGAAATGTGAGATGACAACGAAATGCATTATCTTGACTCGTGGTGAATTCTATACAGTTTTAAAGCCTTTATTTATTCTTAAAAGTTCACCACTCTCATTTGGAAATTGATGAAATATAGTTGATAATATTTGGCATTGGACTTGATCTATTGGAGTTTTGACTCCATGTAGACTTTGGTCCCTTGGGCTTTGGCCCTGTAGAGCTTTGGCTCACTTGAGTGGACAAGTACCCCACAACCCTGCACAGTGGATAGGGATTAGTTGTCCCCTAGTAAACTGGAATAGCTAATAAGACACTAGTGTCATTCTCTCCTAGAGTGTGAGAACACAAGGCAGTTATCCCTAGAAAAGATATGATATGATGGTGCCAAAGCTTGTTAAATTGAATATCTAGAAATTTATTTACTTTGTGAATAACTTTGATACATTTTGCATACTTGAAATATTGAATCTTTCTTAGTGATGATTTGTGAAAGAATTGCCATCTCAGAATTGATATTGAAATTTCTACTTGATAGCCTTTAGTCCACCAAATAGTCCTTTCCTAATTTTTATTATGCATCTAAATCCTACTTTGCACATAGTTCAATTATTTGGATTTAGTATCGGCTTTTTTGACTCTTCATTTCCTTTCAATGGGGTCCATGTGTGGTTTCATTCCCTCTGGGAACTCATGGACAGGTGGTAGATGCAAGAACTTGAAGAGACATGCACTGGAAAGTCCTTCGTTAAAGACTAGATAGAATGAATGTGATTTCTTAAACTTGTAATTATATTTGTAAGCTTCTGTGACTCTGATGTACAAGCATGATTGTAATAAAGATTGTTTATGATTGTGATATTATTTTGTATATGTTTGATCGTAAAAATTGGGTCCTTACACATAATTTTAGACAATATGCCGACGAATCATATTTTGAAGCATGGGAGAGATTCCAAAATATGTTGCTGAAGGTACCTCATCATGGTATTGATTTGTTAAGGTAGGAAAAATCTTCTACTACAGTCTGCATAAGGGAGAGAGAATCACTCTTGACAGTGCATGATCTAGTTTCTTCCTCAACAACAAACCCGCCCACTGTCATGAGATATTAAGGAACATGTCCAAGAATCAATCATAGGGAAAGGAGAGAGAGCTTCTGGTAACCGTCAAAAGTGTTAGGGAGTCCAAGGTCATCTCTGCATTAAATGAAAATCTGGACTTGATTGCAAAAAGGTTGTGTGCCAATGATGGATCACCTTTAGAAGAAGAAGAAGAGGAATGCAAGTTTGTGTGCCAACAACAGTAGTATCAGGGCAATGACTACTCATGGAGGAAGGGTCCTACATTCTCATGGAAGGATCCAAAAATTTTCAACAAGACCCTTTTCGGGTACAACAACCCAAGCCACATCAGTTTGGTGGAAAAGCACAATATCAATAAGAACAAAAGAAGATTGACCATATTGAAGAAATGCTTGGAAATTTGGTCAGCCAGAATGAAGTGCTTATTGGTCAAACTCAGAGAGAACTCCAGAACCAAGGGGCATGGATCCGCAACATGGAAACTTAGATTTCTCAAATAGAAGTGGATGTGGGTACATTGACGAAGCCAAATCAGCAGTGGTTCCCAGCATACCAATGTGCCTTCTGGAAATCAACATGTCAAGACAGTCCTACTACGTAGTGGGAGGACATTATTGAATGATGCACTAGCAAGTTCAGATGTAGGTGATGTTACAAGAACAACAACTCAGATTATGACAGCATATGTAGATAAACCGGATGTGTTAGAAAAGGAGCAGACAACTGAGGAGAACATTGATGAGGTGGAGGATACAAGGTCAAAAGCATATGTCCTACTTCACTAGAGGACACCATTGACCCCATTGCCCTTTCCAAATAGCTTGAAGGCAACCAAAGAAGACTGATAGTTCCAGAAATTTTTAGATGGCTTCAAGAAATCATCTGTCAATATTCCACTCATTGGTGCAATTGAGCAGATACCATCATACGACAAGTTCTTGAAAGACATAATCAATAAGAAGATAAGGATACCTGAGGCTGATGTGGTGGTGTTAAAAGAGTAGGTGAGTGTTTTTATTTTGGGAACTCTACCCCCCAAAAGACAAGATCTAGGTTGTTTCAACATCACTTGCTACATAGGAAAGACCAAGATCGGTGAAGCTCTATGTGATTTAGGGGCAAGCATCAACCTCATGCCTTTGTCAATTTTCCCCTAGGTCTTAAGGAGACTATGAAAAGTAGTATGACTATCGAATTGGAAGACAACTCTATGGTCAGGCCATATGACATTTGTGAATATGTTCAAGTGAAAGTGGACATAATTGTTTTTCCTACTGACTTCATGGTAATGGAAATGCAGGAGGATCATGACAATAAACTCTTACTCGGTAGGCCATTTCAAGCCGCGACTGATATGATTCTAGAAATGGGCAGAGGATGTCTTACCATGGGCATCCATGATGACCAGTTTGTGCTGAAGATGCCAGAGCACTCAAAAGAAAGAGGGGATGCAGAACAGTGCAACATGCATGTTCTGCACATGGAGGGAAAGATTTCTCTATTTATGGGGAAGCCATTCCTGAACATGGCTCATGTGATGACTAAAGTAGAAAGGGGCACTTTAGTATTTAATATCATGGAAAACACTAAGGTGATCTCGCTAGCCAAAGTAGTGTCTTACCTAGATGATGAACGTGAAGACTATGACCCAACTACCATAGATGAGGCCACGACTGATTCCTTGCTACAAACATATCCAATGTTACTGTTGGAAGCATTCTTGATGAAAATGGTGGACGACAATACACACATCCACTCTGTAGAAGAGTATGAATTGATGTTGAAGGTGCTACCTTGATACTATGCAAGATATTTTGAAGATTTGGGACAACCTCCCCCACCATTGGTCCCATCTTTGTTGAGCCCACCGAAGCTAAAATTGAAATACCTACTGCCGCATATGAATTATGTCTTCCTGGATGTAGAAGAGAAGCTCTCGGTGATTATATCATCATCCTTGAGCAGTGAAGAGGAGAAGAAATTACTCACTATGTTGAAGAACCACCGAGCTGGTTTTGGGTGGTCAAAAGTTAACATCGAAGGAATCTCTTCAAGCTTGTGCCAGCACAAAATATGGCTCAAAGAAGGAGCCAAGGCTATAGTTTAACCTCAGTGGCGACTCAACCCTATCATGAATGAGGTAGTGAAGAAGGAAGTGGGAAAGCTCCTATCGACAAGTATCATTTATGAAATTTCAGACTCTATGTAAGTTAGCCCAACTCAAGTAGTTCCTAAGAAAGGGGGATCATTATCACAACTAATGATGTTAATGACTTAATCTCAACTAGGTTAGTGATGGGGTGGCGTGTAGACTATCGAAATTTGAATGACGTCACCTTGAAAGATCACTTTCCTTTTCCATTGATTGATCATATCTTGGAACAACTCACAGGTCATTTGCACCTTTGCTTCCTCAATGGCTATTCTGGTTAATCAGATTTCGACTAAGCAAAGGATGATGAGAAATCTACTTTCACTTGCCCTTGTGGAATGTTTCCATATATATGGATGTCGTTCAGCCTTTGTAACACCCTCGCCACATTCCAACATTGTATGCTTGCCATCTTTTATGATATGGTAGAGCGGTGCTTGGCAATGTTCATGGATGATTTTTCTATATACGGGGAGTCATTCAGTAATTGCCTGTATAATCTCAATAAGGTTTTACAAAGGTGAGAGGACACTCGTTTAGTCTTGAATTGGGAGAAGCATCATATGATGGTGAGTGAGGGCATAGTACTTGGATACAAGGTGGCCAACAAGGGTGTGGAAGTAGACCCAATTAAGATAGAGGTTATCTCCAAGCTACCTCCACTGACATCGGTGTAGGGTGTAAGGAGCTTTTTGGGACATGTTGGGTTTTACCATCATTTTATCAAAGATTTTTCAAAAATTGCTAAACCTCTATCAGAATAGTTGGAAAAGGAATCTGAATTTTCTTTCAATGAACGATGCTTGTACACCTTTGAAGTGCTAAAGGAGAACCTTAGCCCCACGGCTATTGTGAAGGCTCCTGATTGGAGCCTACCGTTTGAGCTGATGTGTGACACATCAGATTATGCAGTGGTGTTGTGTTGGGTCAACACAAAGGTGAGGCTTCTAAAGTCATATATTATGCGTCAAAAACCTTGAATGATGAACAACTCAAATATACAACCATAGAAAAGGAACTCTTAGCGATTGTGTTTAAGTTTGAAAAGTTTCACCAATACCTAGTTGGGGCTAAGGTGGTTGTCTGGACTGACCATGTTACCATCAAATACCTATTACAAAAGAAATATGCAAAACCTAGATTAATTAGGTGGATTTTACTTTTATAGGAATTTGACGTATAAATTAAGGATAAGGCAAAGGTGCAAAATGTGGTAGCAGATCACCTATCTAGGTTGGAAAGGGTGAATGAAAAAGATGTAGATATCCCTATTGTTGAGGATTTCCGAGATGAGAAACTTTTTTCTATTAAGACCACAGATCCCTGGTTTTCTGATATTGTTAATTATTTATCCTACAAAGAGATGCCTGCATATTGGGGATACCAAGAAAAGAAGAGATTTTTCCATTCATTGAGGTTTTACATCTGGATGACCTGATTCATCTTAAATAGTGTAGGGATGGAATTTTGAGGAAATGTATACCTGAATGTGAGTTTGAAAGCATTTTATCACACTGTCATTCTCTACCTACAGGAGGAATCATTTGAGCTCTAGAACTGTGACCAAAGTCTTAGAGAGTGGGTTTTATTGGCCAACGCTATTTAATGTGCCCATAATTTTATTCGTCATTGTGATGCATGTCAACGTGCAGGTAATATTCCTAAGCAACATGAAATGCCACTAAGTGTGTTTCAAGAGGTTGAAATGTTTGATCTATGGGGCATTGATTTCATGGGCCCATTCATGTAGTCTAATTCTAATCTCGACATTTTACTTGTGATTGACTATGTATCTAAGTGTGTGGAAGAAATTCCAACCCGCACCAATGATGCACAAGTTGTATGTAGGTTTGTGAAAGAAACATTTTTGTAGATTTTGTGTCCCCCAACTGATTATTAGTGATGGTGAATCAGATTTCACCAATAGGCAATTTGGATCCTTATTGAGTAAATATGGGGTGAAACACCGAGTGGGTACTCCCTACCACCTACAGACGCAAGGTCAAGTTGAGGTGTCTAATAGAGAAGTGAAGAAGATCGTGGAAAGGACAATCTCAACTAATAGGACAAATTGGAGTTTTTTGCTTAATGACACTCTTTGGGCATATAGGATGGCCTATAAATCAACTATAGGAACTATACCTTTTAGGTTGGTTTATGGACGTGCTTTCCATCTACCAGCAAACCTTGAGCATAAGGTAAAATGGCCATTGAAAAAGCTAAATTTTGGATTTCATGCAGTGGGTAGTGAGAGGTTATTTGAGCTTAATGAACTAGATGAGCTCAGGATGGATGCTTATGAAAGTTCTAGAATCTATAAGGAAATGACAATGAAGATTCATGATAGGCATATCTTGAATAGAGTGTTTTTCCTTGGGAAGAAAGTTCTCCTATTTAATTTTAGACTTAAGTTACATTTGGGCAGGCTAATGTCCAAATGGAGTGGACCGTTTTTGATTGAACAAGTTTTTCCCCATGGTGCTGTGAAGACTATAGATGGGACTAGGTCATTCCTTGTTAATGGCTAGAGATTGAAGCACTATTTTGGTGGGGAAGTAGAGCCAAGAATAGAAGAAGTGCAACTCATGGAAATCCATTAGATTCTTGCTCTTAGGAATTTCTAGTCTAGGATGTTAAATAATGGCGCTTGTGGGGAGGCAACCCAACCTTCAATTCTCTTTATTCATGTTCATTTTAGCACTATAGTTGTATTTTCATTCTTATTTCATGAAAAAAGGTACTTGACTCATTTATTGGAGTGTGCAGATCATACATTGTCAGTACTACCAAGTCCACAAGTAGGTAGTACCGAATTTACATCAGTGAGTCATCTGCAAAAGAAAGACAAACTCGGTACTACTGACTCGACCAGTCGGTACTACCAAGTCTCTGTAGATTTTTGAGTGCCTAACTGATAAGAACTCAGTAGTATCAACATCTGAGTCAGTAATACTGACTTTTTGGTGCTCCCAGGTTTGAGACACTGAGATGAAAATTTGAAAATACTGAGAAAGAATTGCCAAATCGGTACTACCGACTACATAGTTGGTAGTACCGACATATGATGTCAGCAATCCATAAACACTCAATTCAATGGAAGATGTGATCTTCATCAAGCGGTCGGTAGTATCTATCTGCAACTCTAGTCGGTACTACCAACTTGGACTCGATACTACCAACTCTGAATGATCCTCACCTGAGACATCATCAAACGTCAGCCGTCAATACATTCGAGCCATAGATCCATGTTTGCAACTTGATACTACCGACTTAAAATTCGATAGTACCAACTCTGCCCTATTCAGCTATATACAAAGGGGTGGTGAATCCATTCTCTTCACACCACCTCCTCCACTTCTCTGGCAGCTCAGAGCAAAGTTTCATCGGGCACCGATGATCTTCACTGAGCCTCTTTCTCCATCCTCCATCTTGCATCATCATCATCGCACCAAGGAGAGGTCCTTCTACATCAGTAGAGGAAGGAGAGTTGGTCCTTCGACCAACATAGATTCAACATCTATCACTTAAGGTCAGGAAGGTGTACAAAGAGCTTTAGATGAGGATGACGGTACCAACATGATATGGAGATTGCCTTGATCGAGAGAGTGGGCTTCACTGAAAACTAATGGTGGTATGTCAATGCCATCTAATGGAGGGGATAACCCTTTCTTTAGAAACGAGAAGACCTACCTAAAACTTGTTCTTGAGTTCTTGGCATCGCTGGAGGTTCTTGTCACCCCCAAGCAACAAATAGGAGGTGAATGGTAGGAAGGAAAAATCAGTTTCTGCCTCTTCAACACCAACTACGCCATCATTCTATTGGTGTTCAACCACATCTTCAACTGGGCTCATGTCCTAGAACGCTCTGCTCCTTCTGATTTTGACAATGACCTCGCTTGGGAGCAGCTGACCGAGGTGCCAGAAGGCTTTTGCATCAGTTGGCACATCAACTCTGTCATTGACATCGAGCATCCCTTTACTATAATTCTTCACTTCCTCTACACCAACATTATCTTCACCAGTTGTGCCCAAGACCAAGGGAAGGTCCAAATGACAGAACTCTACTTCCTCTATAAGCTATTAGAGGGAGAAATTGTCAACTTTGGGTCCTTCCTTCTCCTCAATATGATCTCAGTTCGGCGCGTAGAGGAAAGTTTAAATTGTATTTGAGGGGGTTGATTACCCCAATTGTGCTGCATCTCTGCCTTGACTTATCCACCCTCGCGCTGATGGAATTTACCATGAAATTGGTTCTCTAGCACTTCTACAAGGCAATCCTCCTCAACTTACACCATAACACGGTGTATGCAAGTTGCACACGTCGAGGACGGTTCTGGGAGCATAGCCTCTCCGACCCTATCTTCAACCTACAAGGAGTAGCACATCTTAGGTGGCCATTGGATGAGGGAGAGGAAGAAGATGTACCCATGGAAGCAGCCCATGATGACAACAAGCAGCAAGCTGATGATGGCAACTCCGACGACAACATTGAGGATGTAGAGCCACCATCCCCATTATCTGAAGAGTGGTCTCGCACAAAACAACCTGCACCTACGCTGCCTCGACTTCATCTACCCCGCACCCTTCTCAGGAGGAGCATGACCCGTATAACATGACGAGCATGTATGGGATGCTGTAGGAGATCTAGAAAGGACAACATCAACATCAGGCGACACTAGCTGGTGTGCTGGATATACAAGGACGGTTGTACCAAAATTAGTAAGGGATATATGAGAATGAACGTCTTCTCTTATCCAACCAAGAGAATGTCCACATGAGCCTGTAGTAGATGGAGCAATATCATCAGCCATTCTTCGACCATTACTGGAAATAGTAGTACTTTGGAGGGTACCCGCAGCCACCACAAATGTTGTCGTCAGATCCTTCCTTTCAAGGGATGTTTCCTCCTCATGACCCCAACATGCCACATCCACCACCTCCTCCATTTTGAGCAATGGTACCATTGTTCCACCTCTTAAGTGTGAGTATTGAGTATGTGGACATAATATTATTCAAGCTTGGGGGGAGCGAATAACCATCTATCTTAGTTTTTTATTGCATTTTATTTTTAGTTGTTATTAATGCAATTTTAGGATCCACACCTATCTAGTATAATTGTGAAGCAGTATATTCATGGTTTTGTATATCGAATAGATTTTACTCATAGGTATCCTTGCATGGTTATGGTCATCTCTTTATAACTTAATTGCAAAAATGTTTCTGCAACACCACTTGAGGAAGTGTTTTCTTAAGTCAGCTTTAGGACACATGATATGAATGAAGATCTAAATAAACTTGGAATGTGAATGACGATGTTGGTGAGCCTAAGTTGATCAAACCTTTAACAAGATCTTAAATGGAAATATAAGAAAGAAACCTTAAGATTACCCTATGTCATTAAATAGGGACATATCATAATCTTATGAAAGGCATTGTCTCTTAGTTATGTGATTCTATCCATTTCTTCCATCATTTTTGACTCACCACCTCAAGATGAACAAGTACTCCAATTTATTTCCTTTTGATTGCATTGCATGTCATAATAGGTGACATGATAGAGTAGCTTATTCTTTCGTGCATGTGGAAAAAAAATTGCATTTGTATGCATACTTTTTTTTAATGCACACCATCTTAGTTGCATAACAATTTCATGTTAGATTACATACATTTCATACCATTCAATTATTTTTGTCATGTGGATTTTAGTCTTGATATATGAAAATTGAAGTGCAAGGACATATCACCACATCAAATAGTATGAATGAAAGCCCGAGCATAAATCCAATAATTTTGATGAAAGAAAATAGGAAACTATAAAAAATTGTGGGCTAGAAAAAAGAGAAAAATATCAAAATTTCTTAGGGAGAAAGTATGTCCTTAAGTCTTCTTGAAGAGATGAATTAATACACATGATGCATTCTTTTGTTTTTTACATTCTCATGTGTTGATGAGATTGCTTGACACATGCATCATTTGAAAAAAAAAAGACATAAGGCATTAGGATTCATGCATGACATTCTATTTAATCATGTAGGTCATCATACTTTTGCATAAATAAGATGGATGTACTTGTGATTCTTCATTTGACACCCATTTTATATCATTAATTGCTCTTATTGGTAGGCCACTCAAATGATTTATCTCCTCATCCATTCTTATAAGGAGATCTCCTTCTAATTAGTTGGTAGTTAGGAGAGAGCAATTTAGAATAGGGAATCACATAATGAACCAAGCGAATGCCTAAATTATTATGATATTAACTTCTTTCTTGATAGTGTTCATTGATCAAAAGGTGGACATATTTTATGGAAATTTTTGGTCATTATATAGCAGTTATTGGTTCAGTGGTCATTGAAGGTCGGTTTAGGGATTTTTTGGTGGACATGATTAATAAAAGAGTTCATATGTTATGTCCTTTTGCTTACTTATATCAAATAGATCCCAGAGAGTGTTGATCAAGGATGAACAACATGTAAGCTTAGGGTAGTTTGATGCATGGGTTTTTAGTCATTTTCATAGGCATATTTTCCTTGATTTTATGTGTTGATTTGTCATTTATTTCATTAATTATGCATGAAATGCTATCCATGACCTATTCTATCTAAATGCATCAAGTTATATGATTTTTACTGTTTAAAATGGTTTAATATTCATCCCAAGTACTTATCCATGTTCTTGTACAATTTTAGGTACAACTTAGCTTCAAAGACTCGGTACTACTGACACCAAAAGTCAGTGGTATCAACTTCACGTCAGTACTGGACAAGAAGATTCACCCAAACTCGATACTACTGACACCTGAAGTTGGTAGTACTAAAACCACATTAGTAAAATGTAAGAATGAATCGAGGAAACTCGGTACTACCGAGTCCACTAAATCGGTACTACCAAGATGGCATCAGGGAGGCAGTGCTCGAGCAACCTAAAGACTCGGTGCTATTGAGACACGTCGATAGTGCCAACATTGTGATGAATTGCGGCTACCCTAGAAACTCTATACTACTAATTTTCCAGTCGGTACTACCAAGTCTGCCCGATCAAGAAATCTAAAGATAGTACTCTAGTCCAATAGCTGGCATTTTTTCGAACCTTAAGTGATTCCTATGACTTGAGGGGAGTTCAGCCAGACCTAAGGAGGCAATTGTTTTCTATTGCATGACACCAAAGAGAGACTATACAAGATAAAGGAACCAAAGGCTTCACCCGAGACAATCTGAGAACCTCTGGAGGGTGAATATATAGCCGAAAGACAACAAATTACACATACAATGTAGGGGATCATCCAGATCAGTCATTCTCCAGGGTTACTTCAGTTTTTTTAATGTTTCCCATGTTTTTCTCTTTCTCTACCATGTATTCATCAATGAAAACCATGTGGAGCTAAACCCGTTGATTCCTTAGGATTTGGTAGTATCCTGGATATGCTTTCGAATTGAATTCCATGCATTAATATCATTGTTATCCCAATGTTCTGGATATAAATCTATGAAATTGTCTTGTTCTTCTTTTGCTTGATCACCATCCATAAATTATCAGACCCTTAATCATTTTGGGAGAGAGGTTAAGGGTTGGAAAAGCATATATTTACCTACTTATTGCACCCCTTGGGAAAGGTGGAGAATAAATGGGAGGAGAAACCTAGAGATTAATTGTAAAGCACCTAACTAATCAACCAATTACTATGGAAATCGGATTGGTAGTAGAATAGGTAGTGAACTACACCGCAGGAGTGGGTAGTTCTCTCTACAGGATCTTTATCTAGGGATAGGGGTAATAGATATTAGTGTGTGGAGTTAATGGTAATGTTATCTATGGTGAAACCATTGTCGTGAGGAATTCCCTTTAATCTGAGTAACTCAATCTTTAAGCTTGTTTTGTTTCTGCATTTGTTTCTATTTAATCAACCCAATTTAACTATTTTACCAGCCTAGCTGATTAGATCATAATTAGTATTAGTCTTCTGCAGTACATTTTCTTGTGTTTGACTCGGGCCTCAAAAAGGCTTGTATTACTTTGATACGTTCACTTGCGTATAATGCACAGTAAACACGTATCAAGGAGCTTGTCATGAGGCCTACAAAGAAGTCCCTAACATTCTTATTGATGTCTGTAGAATTATTTTTTATTTTCATGATCTTGTTATTATATATCCTTGCTTTGAAAAAAGATTGACCATCGCCATAGGGAAGCCAATCCACATGTGCATGCTATTTCCAATCAGCTTCTTCAAAAACAAGAATATGATTACACGTTTCTTGCAGTTCTATTTCCAATAGATCGTTAGAGTTATGAGAATTGTGTTTAGTAGCTACTTGGGGTATGTTTGATGTGGGACAACAATTCTACCTTCTCCTTCTGCAGCGATCAGACACAGTTTTGATCCCACTTCAGACCTTTACTTTGGAAAGAACCAAGACAAACTTGGAATGAGGACTATGAGTCCCATCGACCATCACAGAGAATAGGAAATCTGGATTTTGGTTCCAGCTCATCTTCATTTTGAAGACAACTCGTCAGGTTTGATGGGGGGTAGAGACGCTCAGGAGGAGTGTATGATGTCCAAGTGTAGCCTAGGAAGGGAAGTAACAATGGCTTCACTGAAAGAGTTGAGCCATTCTTCATTAGCAACAACATGGTCTGGTATCTCAAGGAGTCTTCCATGCTTGATGGTAAAGGGGCTCCCCAGTGTCCGCAACTCAGAGAGTCCTGTATTGATCATCACCTCATTGAATCGAGCACAAGAATTCTTGTCAAAGTATTTTCCTCCACTTTTCCCAAAAGTGTGGAACATGGTGTTGAAGTTACCCATATCTACCCAACTAGTATGGATACTAGTTGATAGCTCCTATAGCTGATCTTTGAGATGTCTGCGTAGAGTAGGATTAGGACTACCATAAACAATAGTCAGAAGCCAACAATTATTTTATGATAGATGAAGAAATTGAAGGTGATTCAAAAGAATGTTGATGTCACACATAGCTCTATCCCATAGAAGCCAAATACCACTGAAAAATCCAATGGCTTCAACTCTATGTGAAAAAGAAAAACCAAGTTGTTGAATGATGCCAGATGCAACATGACCACTAAGAAGATGTTCTATAATTGCTAAAATTTGAATTTTATATGAAGCATTCATCTCTTATTACCGAATTTTCATATCTTGACAGGCACCTTGTATGTTCCAACAACAAATCATTTAAGATATGATTAGAAGAGTGGTGGTTGCCTTATATTGTAGTGGGGAATCCATCAGATTGCCCATCAAGATCAGAAGACATATGAGAATCAATGTTCCCAAAAGCCAGTTCATCATCAAACTCCAGTGCCTTCTTTGCACTATGCTTTCTAGAGAATGTGTCATCTACATCATCTGATGGTTTCTCCTCTGGATGATCAGTTTTGTCCTTCTTTCAGACCTGGTCGGGGATGTGGATTGTTTGATAGAGAACCTTCCTATTTCTTAGAATGACAAACCCATTTCCACTCTCTTTCCCCAACTTGTTAAAAGGCTTATAGAGGTTCTGACCCATTGGAATGGGCAACGACTGGAATTGATAGCCTTGCCCAGCATCCTCTGAGAGAATTCTACCTGTGCTGGTTTCATTTCAGTGAGGTTCACAGTAGTATCATTAACCACTTTAGAATTGGAAGGCTTAGGGTTTGAAGGGTCAATAGACGATCACCCATTCTTCTTATTCTTCTTTTTTGGTTTCTTGTTGACAACCTTGGTGAAACCATCGCCGTCTACCTTATCTTCAAAGTCTGAAACTAGTATTGGTTTCACCTTCTCCACTGATGAAGATTTCTAGGGTTCTAGTTTTTGTGATGCTTTTTTCCTTGGCTCAGGCCATTTTGCATGTATCACCATTCTATAAGTAACCCCGATAGTGGGATTGTTACATAAAATGAGGTAGCATCATGGGATTCCACATGTGCATCATGTTTGTAGTTTGCCTCTATATGTCCAACACAACCACATTTCATACAAACTATCAATAGGTTTTCGTACTCGAGCCTGAAATGCTCAACATTGATGACTATGGTAGGTAATAGGGGCTTCGACATTTCCACCTCAACAGTAATATGAGAAAACTTCCCCCTGTACCCCTATAGGGTGTGTGCATCCACCTTGAAAGTCTTCCCTATCATGTTGGTGATGCTACTTAGGAGATGATTTTGAAAAGAAGCACGAGGAGGTCCATGACTCTCACCCAGACAACTAACTTTCTTGGAATAGGGTCTGATGGATGAAAAGAATGCGACCAAGACTGAATGGAAAGATAATTTTTGAATATTGTCTAGGGGCCACTTGACATAGCATTAACATAGTCATCTTGGCTAGCGAATTGGATGATATAGTATCCGTCCAAGTCGATCACTCTAAATTTTCTTTGTGGTTCCTAAATAGAATAGATTTTATTGATCAGATCCTTGAAACCAAGGTTGATTCCGATTGCCTTCACGACAACGACAAACTTCCAGGGTTGAAGAAGTGGCCACAGTTTTTTCATTAAGAACCGAAAACACTGGGAGGACATCACTCATATAGACACATTGATATTTGTGCCCTTTAGAATGTTAGGTGATATCAGATTCTCATAGGTTTATGAGCCAACCGACTTCCCACTGATTGTATCTACATAGGATGGCCTAGGACCGTCATTGTTAACTCCACGAACCATCTCAGTATCCATCTCTGATGTTTCCATGGTATTCGTTGTATCATCTTTGAGAGAACTTGGTTGTTCATGGATGGAAGCCTCCTTGCGATGTGTGCCCAATCGTTGGTCTGGAGGACATTCTTGGTGCCCTCATCCACGAACTCCTCCAAATGCCCCCCCTGATTGTCACCGCGAGAAAACCCTAGGATCAACATCAATGTTATTCCTCTCTCTCTTAGTTGTATCGCATGTAAACACTTTAAGAGTATTATAAATGTTGCTTGGCTAGAAACATCATACAAGAAAGAAGTATAAACAATGCATGAAACATTTAGAAACCTTATTTTATACAAAGAGTACTTCAAGTATATCTCTATTATACTCTACAACAAAACATGGCCTCCTATTGAAAGGGTTTGTAAGGGTGCTCAACTCTTTTATCGACATGGTCCGCCTTATCTAGACATTTCCAGTAAGGCACCCAACCTTGTGCCCTTACCCCGAGAATATAGACATGTACACTAGGTTTGTATAATGTACAAGTTCAATTATGTTCGAGGTTTGTTCAACATATTTCAAGAAAAACAAATGTACTAATCATAGGGAACAAGTAGATCAAACAAGTAATTATCTATCCAAGCATTCATTCTAGCATACATACAAACAAGCCAATGACATAGTAGGGTCAAGAGATTAAGCATACCTCACGAGTAGAGATTAAGCGTACCTCACCAGTGAACTGGTTGGTTGGGAGTGTAAGCCGATTAGTTCACCCTGTGAACTGGTCGTTTCACTTCCCAGACTTACCTGCAATTGACTTTCCTTATTCGTTTCTAATTAACGCAAATATTAATTATTGTCCCAATTGAATTGAATAGGTGAAACAAAAAAAACTTTTCTCACTAACCGGGATAACTTTGGTCCAAATGAGCCAATCGTTCACCAGAGTGAACTGCTCATCTCACTGACCATGTGCCGATCGATTCACCCAGTGAACTGGTTGATTGGTGGTCCAAATTGTACAGATCATAGTCAATTCAGTTCTTAATCAATCTGACACTCTAATCAGTTGGTTCAACACTTGAACTTGATGATTCCAATTCAAGTCGATTGATTAAATGTTTGTTTGAGTACCTAAACACTTTAGTAATCAATCTAAACATCATTCATGGATAAACTCCTCTTCCAGGTTAATCCTTTATGTGTGACCCTATAGGTCCCATTTCATGTTGGCAGTGAATGTCCATAACTAGCTTATGACATCACAAGGAAAGAGAAGTACCTAGTCGCACATTAGTGCTACCCAAGTGAAAAGGAAATTTGGAGAAAAACTTTCAATCCTACAATCTCTGATTGGTGTTCTAGTAAATGTATAATTTCTTTCTCTCTGATATCCTGAATGAACTCAAGGCATGGAGTCATCATCCTTTTAATGTTCATTCATGTTTCTTGAACTAGAGTAGACTGTCTGAGATATGTGTGACATCAATATCATACATTGATTCACATGTGCATGTGCATGCCTTTTGTAGTCTCGCTTATCAAGTGGCATGGACATCATACTCCCTTAGGTGGGATGAATCCCTATCTATCACTCATAGTCTATCTTATGCATCAAATCCACCCAATCATCACCGTTGTAACAACCCATGTTTCAGGACTGTGTTTGATGATATCAAAGTGTACCCAATCACATTCAATGAGTGAAGTGATTTCAGGTCTTAAAATCACAATCACCACAATCACTATGAGAGATGACTCTGACTACCATGTCATGGTTCCATATGTCACTCTCATGGTGGGTCTGTCTGATACACTGTTCTCCAACATGTATCTGTGTGCTTGGTTTGATATCATATATCATGACTAATGAGACATTGTCATCAACCAACACAAACTCTAGTCTTGATGTGTTACTATTGTCTATCAACCTTCCACAATGACATCCGACTAGGGACATAACAAGAATGTGCATACTCTTAGCATCTGTATGATCTCATTTTTCATGTACTCAACATGAAGTCATAAGTCATTGAGTATTATCATTCTTTAGAAATTCATTCTACTCCATCATTTATCTCATAATTGATTGAGCTAGAATAAATTGGAAGCTTACCTTTGATATTTATCAAATCAATTAGAACATATGCCAATCCAATAATCATATGATTGGCTCTCTGGGCATACATACCAACAGATTCCCACTTGCACTTAGAGCCAATCACTTTGAATCATACTCTTAGTGATCTCTAAACATTTTCTACATGTTTCTGCTACACTAGTGCTAATCCAGTGAGTTAGGAACATACTTATTTAGTTGGTATATTGTATGTTTCTCATCTCCTCACTGTACAAAATTTTGTGTTTCCATAATATGCTATCTAATATTCCTTACCTAACAATTAGCTCCATAGTTTGACTTAGTATTTCTACTTTGTAATCAATAGTTAGAATATCTATAAGTTCATCTATATGAACTTCTAGATCCATATCGTATCCTATGGTGTTCATAACACAAGCATACTCGACATTCCTTTTAGAATTAAATGGCTTTTAATTTTACTCAGAATGTTTCCATTTATCAACACATATTCACTTTTATATTTTGTGATCATTTTTCTATCATTTTAGAAGCTTGCATCAGTGTAACTCTTGTACACTCAACTCTTCCTTTTATTACCATATAACTAATCCTTTAATACTTCACAAGTACTTAAATAAGTTCTTTATGGTATTACAGTGACTCTCACTAGAAGTAGACAGACATCCACTCGTCATGTCCAATACATACGAGATAATTGGATGAGTATATCATATTGTCATGGCCAATACATACAAGATGATGAATGCATATATATATTCTTGTCATGTCTGATACATACAAGATAATGGGATGATTACATACATGATAGATCCAATTGTGAATGGACAAGAAATCTATCTATGTGTTCCTATTCTTCATAAGAATTTGGGACACTAGGCATCTGAGAGACTAACTCCATGTAATATGGACAAGTTTTCTCCCACTGAATCTCTACATATTGAACCCTTTAGTATAGACTGCCATGTATTCTCTCTCTTTATTAGGTCAAGAGACTTTTTAGAACTATCTCTATAGATCTCTATTCCAATCTCATAGGACATTTCTCTTTATTCTCTTAAAGAAGGTATTTCCACACCCAGTGGCAGTGGGAGGGGGGGCTCAAGCAGGGACAACTGCCCCCCCCTTCAATTTTGAATTTTTTTTAACATATATATATATATATATATATATATATATATATATATTTGGAATCACCTTTCAACTATTTCATCCAAAAGAGCTTACAAAGAACAAGCTAAAGTGGAGGTAATAAAACATGGTATTATCAGTGCCATTACAATTATTATTATCTTCTAAGATAAGGATAGACTCTAGGTCTATCAGCCTCTCAGAAATCTGAGAGAGAGTGTGTGTTTTAGGGTGATGATTAACCAAGCTCCTTTGAACTTGGATGGCTTCACATGCTAATTGAGTGTGCAGTGGCATGAAAGGCATAAATGACCGAATCAACAATTTGTATAGTCTAGTATAGACCTTAAACTGCATTAGTTGCAATTTGAACCTCTTGATTGCCTCTACCCTATAAGAGTGGGTAAATCCCACATTCTTAATAGTCTTTGATGCCTTATTTTCCCGTACGTAACTCGACAGAGTAGCGCATCTATCTTTATTGCCTATACCTCTCACATTCCAACACAGAAGCTTCATATACATATTATGTATATGTAACATGGTATCAAATTGCCGACCAAACAAAACATGGTATCAAATTAATAATTATTTTTATACTTTATCCTCTTCACACGCTTATTAACCTATTTTCAAATTATGTAAACTTTTTTTATTAATAACATTATTATCAATACGATTTTATGTAAGAATTACAAATATAAACACATTATATTAGGGTAAATTCTATAAAATAAATGACATTTCTTTATTTTTATAAATATATCTCATTGTTACATAATTAACAAGTTCTATTTTTCTATTAAACATATTAACAACCATACCAAAAATACAGACATTAATGTCAATTGGCTAAATATTAGTTTATAGCAGTTTTATAATGATTAAATAAGAAGATGATATCTATAATTAATAATATATTTTATGAGCTATAATTAATAGTATACTTTATTAAATGTCAAATATTTTTATATTTATAAATAAATACTTAAATATATAAAACATATAATAAGTACATAGTCGTATGGTTAATGAGGAAAAATTAACTAGTATCTATAATTATTTATATACTTTATAGAACACCAAATACTTTATAAAGTTTATATAAATAATTAAGTATGTAACAAATATAGCAAGTACATAGGTAATGTGAAAACAAAAAAAACCAATATCTATAATTAATAATATACTCAATGGGATATCAAATAGCATTATATTATGTATAAATAACTAAATCTATAACAAATATAGCAACAACATAGTCCATAAGTTTATATGTTACGTGTGTGAATGTATTCTGACTCTTTTCTATTATGAGTGTAATGTATGTTAGGAAAAATAACATCAAATGAAATATGATATTCTTAGTAGTACATGGTCTCACACTAAATTTATTAATAATGTTTTGAAAATATGTGTATTGTTTTGAATTTTATACATCAATAAATATTTATTAAAATAATGCAATAGCATGTATCTTATGATATTAATTCTTAAAATTGTACTTCTACTCGCAAGTTGTGCAAATATTGTTACAATAAATTATACATATTATTTCATCATGAAATAACAATCAAAATAATTTAGTGAACAATATATTGTCACAATATTTATTGATTTATTAGGTAAAATTAACAAATAGGTTTAACACCATCATAACTATCTTTATTTAACAATAAATTACTATAGTATTGTTGTCTTGATTGTTAAATAATTATAGTAATTGCCACGTGGTACTATTTATATATTCAATTTTCTTAGCTTTATGTTACTTTTTAATTACTTGAGTTGTCAAAACTCATCAAATAGTAAATTATTTGTTTGATTTAAGAAATATATAACATTATACACAGTCAATATTGAACAGTAAAATTATGTGTTTTTTTTTCAAAATGACCTATATTTATGGAGAATTAATTTAATAAAATAGATGGTCTTATAAAAAAGATAAAATCTTTTCAATATTAGAAGTCACCATTTCAAACCCATCTTAAATGTAAAAAAATCATAAATGTATATAGCATATTATAATATATATACAATAATCCATATACACAGATCTAAAATTAAGTACTCCATCAAGTGATGAGTTATGTCTTCAACCTCTTTTTTATTTATGTAAGATATATCCATTTTCTTGTCTAGATCAAAGTAAATAGGTCGATTGAGACATGTTGACACTCAATATGAATTCCACGTATGTACTTAATATTATTTTTATATGTGCCCCTCCTTCATCAGGGGGTTGGCTCCGCCACTGGGCACGCAGATTCAATTGGGGTGGGCACTGACTACTGTAAATTCATGAAGACTAGTTTTATGTATGTAAAGTACCGTTATTTTGTAAATATGGGCCGAGAACATGCCTAAGTGTGCCTGGCTGTGGCTACGCCACTACTCTCAGTTCTATATAACTATTGTGTTAGTTGAATTTTTCTATTATGCAGAAATTGGTGACTGCATAGTATGGGGGTAGCACCAATATGTTATACATATCCCTTCTCAACTAGATTATCTCGTCATAAAGGGTGTGTGCTATAGCAATAAAACTGATCCTCTTGTAGCATTGAAAGTTTGTGTGTTGGAAGTTTGTTGTTTATTTGAGCAGTGCGCAAAGTTCTTCATACAGTAACCACTTTATTATTTTCACCTTGTTATTTAGACTTGGTTGAAGTCAGTAGTTATGCCTACTAGTGTTCCATGAAGTGTCTCTAAAAAAAACGTTAAGTCATCAAATATTTTCAATTTTAAGATGATAACCAAAAATTTTAATGTGTATGTTACTTCTTATTTCTAATGACATTCATAGTATGATCAATGCTCTAAAATCTTTTTTCTTATCATTGTAGTTATTTTAGTCTATCATTCGAAGATTTTGTAAGAGAAATTCTCCTTACCGTGTGGAGTATCACATTGTATGGTTCTCAAAATACTTTACATTGATTATTGGATTTTGAATTTTTTTACATTGAAATATGATTATATTTGGAGCATCACATTGTGTAGTGCCCTCCCTGATCAAAATTCCTGGCTCTGCCACTGTCCACACCTGTTTCATTTTATTCCTCATCATCATGTGGAATATGAATATGCTCCCACTAAATCTTTATAATCACAGATCCCTTCTTTATTTTAATATATCCATCAAACCTTTTGACTATATAATCAAAGTAAAGACTCCATTTCTAAGGTGTTTGTATTTATTCAACCATATTGATTAACCTCTTATAACTTATAGACTGCATTTGCATTAATAGAATTACAAAACCCTTCATGTTGTGTCATGTAAACAACCTCATGTTATTCCTTCTAGGAATGTAGTTTTAATATCCATATGCCAAATTTCATAGTCTTCAAGTTCCAATAGCAAGCATGATCATGTATGGCCTATATCCAGTGAAATTGGTTAAATTAAATCATCAAGTTCAACACCTTGAACTCACTTGAATTTATCTCAACCAATCAACTCTTCAAATGTCATCCATGTCAGTCTTATCTCTTAAGACCCAACTGCACTTATGGGTCTTATCCCTATAAGTGCTACCATTAAGGTCATACCTTATTTGGTTCACATGGAAGTCAGTTTGGATCTTATGGCTTCAAGCCATAAACTCAAAATCTGGTTCCTCAACATCATCTAGACGGATAATTGTCTCATCATCATATGACCAATTAATCACATTTGAGTTTAAAGGACATCATTATCCATCAAGCTCAATGTGTTTTCTACTAGATATATGAGGTGAATCTATTACATAAGGAATTTGAGATTCCACAATACTTGTGATTCTTAATCTCCTTCTGTAAGTTTATTTAGTGTAAAGCATGTTCTTTAGAAGATTATTTATTTGTTTGATGATCATGCTCTTACTATTTAGAGTATGATTCCTTCTTTGATTTAGACATCATTATGCCTTAATCATGAGTTCTCTATGATACACTATCATAGTTACTCACAAGGTCCTCAAACATTTGGTTTAAGTATCTCCTTCATTGATCATATTAAAGAGTTAGTACTTTTACCAAGTTTGTTCTTCATTTATGATATTCTTGAACATTTCAAGATATTCATATTGGTATTTCACTAAATACCATATTTGAAGTATTAACACTTACTCCAATAGGTATGTATATACATAAATATGTATTATACCTAATAGAATAGTCATTCTCCCACTACATCTAGTGAAGATTGACTTGTTATCATGCCCAATAAACAAGAAATTCATATCTCATAATGGTTCATTAACCAAGAGAGTCGAGTTTATCCATCAACATGGAACCTAGAGATGAATTTCTCATTCATTTGTTTAGATGATAATGCTAATTTATTGTTTGAGTCATCAATAACTTTTAGGTATTATTATTTTATCTCATGCATATCAATTACCACAAGATAAATAAGTCATTGCCATAAAAGATCATACCTTTGAAATTGAAACATGACTTTTACTGATAGACATCCTTGTCATTATAAGATGTCGAAAATAAAAAATGTTTCTATTTTTCTTGGCAAAATGAAATAGCAGTTCATAACTCTATTACATGTCCTTTAGGCTGAAATAAACTAAAAGTTACTACTATCTATACCAGAAACACTTGCTCCAATCTTGATGAGTCTTCCTTCTTGGTCCTTTCATAAAGGCCATCACTTCTTTTCAAATCATGCACATCATATATGTTAGATCTATATATTGGTATCGTATACCTAAGATAAATAAGAATTTTAAGTTTATTTCATAATACCTGAGGTGGAGACTTCCATACCCTCCTTCTTCTTATTTAATTCATCTATGTAGAGAGGGCAATTTCTCTTCCAATGTCCTGGCTCATGACAATGGTGACAATTGCCTCCCTTGTTCACCCCTACCTTGGCTTTGAGAGATGAAGATGACTTGGGCTGCTGGCTAGTATCAGAACCTTTTTTTTCTTTTCCCTTGCCCTTGCCTTTAGACTTTCCCATTCTTTCTAATGATCATCATCATAGATTTGGGTTTGTCTTTCTTAATCTGTGCCTCGCCTATCCTCAACATGCCCAACAACTCTATCAATGACTTGTCAAAGTTGTTCATGATGTAGTTCATCACAAACTAACTGTAGGATTCTAGAAATAATTGCATTATCACATCAGTAGCCAACTCTTGGCTCAGAGGGAATCTCAATCGGGTTAGGTTCTCCACATACCCAATCATCTTGAGTGTGTGAGGTCCTAATGGATTTCCTTCTGTCGTGACACACTTGAATAATGCCTTGGAGACATCATATCTCTCTTATCGTGCTTGGTCTTGATACATGTTCTTGAGATGTTGAACCATCTCAATGACTTCCATGTTCTCATGTTGTGTCTACAACTCATAGTTCATTGAACACAACATCAAGCACTTCACATCAATGGCATCCTCACTATTCTTCTTGTAAGCATCCCTTTCAGCCTTTGGTGCAGTGGGAGCGGGTTCTTTTGGCTCTGGTGTTTCTTGGACATAGAGCTTTCGCTCTTGAGTGATAACAATTCTCAACATCTTAAACCAGTCATGGAAGTTGTTCCCATTTAGATTGTCCTTCTCAAGGACCAATTGCAATGAAAAGTGATTGTTGTTGGTAGCCATTTATTTTACAAAAAGGGAATTTACAATTTTAGTCCAAAACTCTTTTGATTTGAAAATTGACGATATTAATTAGGTCTTTAATTAATTATCACTCCCACTATTTTGATCAAACTGATAGCCCTCACCATCAATTCAGAAGATTGCAGTGTACAACCTTCTAGTGAGCAAGATCTTGATTTCATCTAAGTCATGGACCATCTAAGGTTGTCACCCACAACTAGAATCTTTCAGGTAGGAAACATTTCCCTATTGCATCATATGCAACTCTTGATAGATGTCATGCACAACTCCTTGCCATGTTCATCTTTATGCCTCAAGGTGCTTGATCCAATCAAGGTCACCTTGTTAAGTATGACCCAAAATCCAACACAATGAATATGCACCCTACGAAGGCAGACCCACATATTCACCATCACTCTTCTATGAGATATACGATGAACCATGATTGGGCGTGCCCACATTTAGTCGATCAAAATTTTCATGTGTGATGCTTTTAGAAGTCATCTTCAACTTAATATATTTTTTGAGGGGTTTAAATATGTTTATATATGCACATATGTATCCAATCACCACATATAGAGTATGTATCATATGCATGATATATACCACAAATGAAAACATGCAATAATGATAAAGTGATGATTATGTCCATCCTATTGTAGTTCCTTAGAGCCACAAGGAACTATGGTCATCTCAGGTCTACATCACATGCAACATGTTATTGATGAAGATATGTGCTTGCCAATCCGGGTTGACTGGTTCAACCTTTGAACTAGTCGACTTGCCTCTTGGCCGGTTAGTTGGTCTCTTCTAGCCAGTCGTCTGGATCTTCCAGATGGTCAGCTCGTCTGGTCATCTGGGCTTCTTATCGATCCACCAACTACTCCTTAGTTAGTCATCTCGGTCCATCAATCGGTCATCTTCAGTCTTTGTCATAACAAGAAATAAACTTGATCTTATTTTACATAATCTTTGTGAAACCTCGAGTTATATTCGAGGGGAGAAAAGGTAGAAGAGAATCTCGAGTTATCTCAAGTTACATTTAGAATAGAAGAAGAGGGATCGATGCGTAGACTGAGATACAAACAATCATAACCAACCACACACATGCACATAGGGTCTATAGGCATAATCATGCTACAAATCCACCATCAAAACCATTTTAGGGTGACGCATATCGATTGCATATATATCATATCATATATGTATATTTTAGTTTGGGATCATATGGTATTAATTGGATATCCACATTAGTCATTTAAATATTCACATTGTATGTAATAAATAAAACATGGTAAAACCAAAATCTGATCATATCGATTATCTCAAAACATAGAGTATTAACCTCATCCTGATACAACTATTGGGTTTTACATGGTTAGAGTAGGCAGCGGAAACAAAAAAATTGTTTGACCATAAACCCATAACGATCAGATCGCATCAATATCTATGTAATATGAAGGATGGTTTTAGCGAGATATACTTGGTCCTGAGGCTTGCTCAACGACTATACCTCTCAGCAAGTGCAGTCTTCAACCACCTATCTTTGACAGAATCTGTGCAACTCCTGGTCTTGACCCAGATTGCGGTTGACTATCATCCTCATGAGCGGCAGAAGTCTCCCGCCTCTATAGATACTCCACACAAACTACTGGGAACTCTAGTCATCCTAAACGATGGACTAGAAGGAGTTATCCCCTTCTATCATCATACTAGTCACCGACATACTCTCCCACCACCATTTGCTTTTCTATAGTTGTCTTTTCCTCACTATTCCTCCCTAGATGTGTAGAACTTTCTTGGGCTCTCTCGGTTACCACAACCAAAGTGGACAACAACTTTACAGAGCAACTGATGTTCTGAGTTGTGTCTCTAGAGAAGCTTCCTGTACCCCTCTATTTATAGTAGAGGTCAGGGTTAGGGTTCCCAGTCTGTGCAGAAGTAGAAGGGTCTAGAATTTCCATGAACAATTTACATTGTGGAAGGCGAACTGGTCGTTTCATAATTAAAATGGTCGTTTGGCAAGGTGAGTCGATCGGTTCACTAGTAAACCGGTTGGTTGGGATTGTGAGCCGATCGGTTCACCCAGTGAACCACTCGTTTCACTTCCCAGACTTGCCTACAATTAACTTTCCTTAGTCGTTTCTAATTAATGCAAATATTAATTCTTGTCCCAATCGAATTGAACAAGTGAAATGAAAAACCTTCTCTCACAAACTGGGACAACTCAACACTGCTCGATTGGACCAAATGAACTAATCGTTGACCAGAGTGAACCAGTCATCTCACTTACCATGAGCCCATTGGTTCACCCAGTGAACTGGTCAGTTGGTGGTCGAGATTGTGCAGAACACAGGTAATTTAGTTCTTAATCAATCTGACACTCTAATCAGTTGATTCAAGACTTGAACTTGATAATTATGATTTAATGTTTGATTGAGTACCTAAATGCTTTAGTAATCATTGCAAACATCATTCATGGATAAACTCCTCTTCCAGGTTAATCCTTTGTGTGTGACCCTATAGGTCCCATTTCACATTGGCAGTGAATGTCTATAACTAGATTATGACATCACAAACAAAGAGTGGTACTGTTATAACAACCCATGTTTCAAGATTGTGTTTGATGATGTCAAATTGTACCCAATCACATTTGACGAGGAAGTGATTTTAGGTCTAAGAATCACAATCACCACAATCACTATGAGAGATGACTCTGACTACCATGTCATGGTTCCATGTGTCACTCTCATGGTGGGTATGTCTGATACACTGTTCTCCAACATGTATCTGTGTGCTTGGTTTGATATCATATATCATGACTAATGAGACACTGTCATCAACCAACACACACTCTAGTCTTGATGTGTTACTATTGTCTATCAACCTTCCACAATGACATCTGACTAGGGACATAACAAGAATGTGCATACTCTTAGCATCTGTATGATCTCATTGTTCATGTACTCAACATGAAGTCATAAGTCATTGAGTATTGTCATTCTTTAGACATTCATTCTTCTCCATCATTTATCTCATAATTGATTGAGCTAGAATAAATTGGAAGCTTGCCTTTGATATTTATCAAATCAATCATAACATATGCCAATCCAATCATCATATGATTGGCTCTCTGGGCACACATACCAACATGGTCATCAATAGGGGATTTTCCACTTGTAACAAGTCTTCATATCATGATCTAGGGTTACTAATACATAGTCATTTCATGGCACAATCATTGTACATATCAAACAGGGGGGAAATATTCTTATTTGTGTCTGAGGTTTGGTAAAAAATAGTGCAATATGGGTTCAATAAAATTGGGACCTCATAAACTATGAGGTATAAAATACAAAACCTCCTTATGTCATCATATCAAGATCATTATCATTTCACCACAAACACAGAAGCATGTAGTCTAGGTTTGGTAAGGCTGAGTTTACATGATCTAAGGGGTCATACAGGAGTACTTTCATTAGCCGAAATTGAGTTTTCAATTTTTAGTCTGATGATGGCATCATCATTAAGTTATTCAAAATTTAAACATTTCTTCAAATTTTAATCTTCCCCTTATATAAGCTACCCATAATCGAGAGATCATGTGATTGCTAATTGTGAGTAGAAGGATCACATGAGGAGATGGGAAGCTAACTAATCATCTAATGGGTGGCTTAGGGTTGTCCTTAAAGAAGATATGAGCTACTAGAAGACTCTCTAGTGTATGTGTAATTGGGTTATTAAATATTAATATAGGTTATGTGATTGCTCTGATACCATTTGTCATGGAACCTTTTGTTACCCTAACTCTACATTCCTATGGATACACAACCAAAGGGGGGTAGACTTGGGCGTCCGTCCCTTGAATGTATCATATAACATATTCTTGAATAAAACCACAAACAAGAATAAGGTAAAATATTACAAGATATTAAACATGGAGATAAGAGGTATTTCTATATTCAAGTATACCCATTGATGATTCGTTTCTATATCTTAGAGCCTTGAGTGCAACGGGTCTTCATTTGGAAACTAAAAATTCGATATACACAATATATTGATGATAAAGCATTAAGTGCTCTATGAAAGGCATGTAAATAGTTTAAGAGTGGTATAAATGTTTCTTGGCTATAAAAATCATATAAGAAAGAAGTAGAAATAAGGCGTGAAACACTTACCAACATTGTTTTTTATAACGTATGTTGTAAGTGTATTTCCATTATACTCAACAACATAGTATGACCATTGACTAGCTACCATTGGAAGGGTCCATAAGGGTGATCAAGATTATCCAACCAAATCATAGACATGGTCTGTCTTATCTGGACATTTCTAGTAAGGCACCCAACCTTGTGCCCTTACCCTAAGAATAAAGGTAGGTACCCTACATTTGTATAATGGAGAAGTTCAATTATGTTTGAGATTTCTTCAACATATTTCAAGCAAAATGAACGTACTAATCAGAGAGAACAAGTAGCTCAAACAAGTAATTATCTAGCCAAGTTTTTATATGAGAATACATACAAACAAGTCAATAGCATAGTAGGGTCAAGAGATTAAGTGTACCTCACAAGTAGAGTACCAAATTAAGATACTTGATTATAAAACCATATATATGAGCTTGACTGGATCTTGGAAAATAGAGTCATCATAGATATCTTGACTTTACAAATGCATACAATTGGATTAATATCATCAAGATTAGGTCTCATTGATCATAATCATGGTGGTTGGATGAGTCACCTAAGTCTTGGTATCATATCATTCATCATTGATTTCAATATCTCAACTAGGTCATGCATAAGCATTATCAAGCAACATAGTATGTCAGAGGTTTATTAGCACTTAGAGTGACACATAATAACTAGATAAAGGTTATTATTATTAGAGTTCTAATATATTAAATAGAGCAATCAATAGATTTGAGCAAGCTTAGTCAACATAAGCATCAACATTGGCATAACTACTCATATTAAGTTACAATCATGCAAGATTGTCATCATTAGAGTATAGATGGGGTCTACTTGAGTTAGGAGTCATTAGCATCACTAACATTTGAGATAATTATATAAAATGGATGATCCTTCAAGCAAGACTTGCATGGGATTGGAGATTTAGATATCAACATGCACACCAAATCACATATCAGGCCAATCATTAAGGCTTTTAGTCACATTAGGTCACATGAAAGATTTATAAGCAATTTAGGAATATAAGACATGAGAATTTACTTATTTTAGGGCCATATAAAAATCATTGAGTAGCTTTAGGTCAATAAAAGCACAAAGTTTAACATTCACGATAAATGTGCACATAAGGTCATATTAGGAGACATTAAGAATAACACGATCATAATTAGTGTCCAAGAAAGATTATGACACAAAATGATGCATTTGAGGGTGAAAGTTACTTATTTAGAGCATTCAAAGACATATAAAGCACACTTGAACAAGTAATAACATAAAAGAAGGAATCTTTTATAGATATGCCCATTTTAGGCCATTTAGGCAACATTGGATCATTTTAGAGTACTAAGATTGATCAAGTTCGAATCCATATACATAAACATGTACAAGGTACACATTAAGAATAACAAGATCATCATTAGTGTCCAAGAAAGATTATGATACAAAATGAAGGCATTTGAGGGTGAATGTTACTTAATAAGAGCATTCAAAGACATACGAAGCACACTTGAACAAGTAATTACACAAAAGAAGGGATCTATTGTAGATAGGTCCATTTTAGGCCATTTAGGCAACATTAGATCATTTTAGAGTACTAAGATGGGTCAAGTTCGAATCCCTATACATAAACATGTACAAGGTACTCCTATTAGGGTATCATAGGATTTTTAGGCATAAAGGATTAAGCTTGAGCATGACATATCATAAATCATCTTAAAAAGACATAGAATGCATGGATTTTATGATATGAGTAGAAAATAAAGTATATTTAGATTCTAGATGTATTTTTTTTGGAAAGATATTGTCATTATGATCAGAATGACTTATTAGAAGTCTAGAATTGAAGCTAGTATGAAAAAGCTACAAATTTTGAAGATTACCATGAAAAATTCCCATTTGGATCGTTGGATCTTGTCCTAGGGATAGCAAGGGAAAAGAGTTTTGGTTGGGGATTTATGGGCCCAACTACCCAAACTGGGCTCGTGATTGAACGTCACATGTCTTGATTTGGTAAGCCCATGTTCAGGACTCCCATGGCCATGTGTCATTGGCTGCCACTACATGGGAATTTTCCTACAATCCTTGATCACCGCCCATCCACAGCTACCGATGCATAGGCAATGGTGTCTACTCATTCAACTCATTAGTGGTGCTATTGTGGAGCTTGTCTATCGCAACCCAACAGAGAGTGGGAGGGATTAAAACAGCCCATAAGACTGTCTTTCACACTTGGTAATGTTGGGATCATCTGACCAAGGCCCTAGGGATGGCTAAACATCAACAAGCTAGAAACACCCAAACTAGGCTAAGAGGCAGAGCCACCCAACTAGAGGAGGAAAAAGAGAGGAAAAGAGGGTTCTAGGGTTTATGATTCAAGAGGAAATGAGTGGAAAAATATTGGTTGAGAAGTTTTATAGGTGAAGGGGTGCTTAATTGGCACTAAAGGTAGGAAAATGAAGGTAGGAGAGAGGGGTAGTACCATGGTTTCTAGCCATGGTACGGAGGAACAAGACGACACACGATTGCAGGATTGGAAGGGGGTGACACATGGGTCAAGATTGAAGGGTCACCATTAATCCAACTAAGAAAAATTGGATTGGCTGGAAGGAGGGGTCACTGATCACTGATAAGGTTAAGTCAAGGGGTGCCTCCCATAAATGGGCCACGCATGCCCCATTGGGGCCAAACAAGGTCAAAATTGAGTTAAATCATTGGTAAAAAGAAAATCAAGATGTAACTTTCAAAAGTGCATATATTGGGATATGATGGTCTGATTGAAGTGATATTTGTATCTATGGATTCATAATTGAATACTATACAACATGACATATATTTCACAGCAAGAAGAGTTCATTGAAAGGGTTCAAATGTGATTTTAAGTTCATGATATATAATAAGCATGACACTTAAGTCAAAATCCAAAATAGAGTCATAAATAAGTGCAAAGTGATATTTAATCAAAGATAACATGTCAATTGAGCATAGGGTGACTCTAAGTCATCAAATTAGGGGTGATAGATTTTATTTAGTACATTAAAGCATATAAAGAGTCAAGATGTAGATAAGTTGAATGAGAAAGAAAATCCAGGACATCATGTCCTCCCCACCTTAAAATAGAAATTTTCTCCCTAAAATTAGATCAATCCATAAATTGAGATCTGACATTTCATATTCAACATAAATAATGTCACATAATTCCCATAAGGTATCATCACCACTTAAAAAATCAATCTCATTCCAAAATCGAGCAATCGTGAATCATAGTCAACACATAGTCACCTAGATCGCCAAATTGGAAGCTTTTTCATATTAGTCACAATCTGGAGAGATTATCCTATATATCACCCAAATTGGAGAGATCACATTTTGGTCAACCAATAGAGTTCAAGAGTAAGGCATGTATTTCATTCACAATATTCAGGGTTCCAGCTTCTAGATTGGCCTAGTTGGGGTTATACTTCCTTGATTTAAATTCATATTTAAACAACTCAATACCAACATCATATTTCAACAATTGTGATTTCATGCTCAAAGTCAATGGATGGTCCCACCCTAGTCCACATGGAGATGACCCTTAAGTCAAAAATTGAGTGAATCTTCATAATAAGCATTTCAATAGTTCTAGGTTTAGGAACATAAAAGTCATTAGTCATATATTGAGAGTGATCTCAAGATCCAAGTATGGTGATTATAGGAGTCAAGTCAAAATCGAGGTCATTAAGCATGAGTCATGATTTCATTATTCAGTATAAAGAGTCAAGTTTGAACATCAAAGTCATAGTTCAAAACATTTTAAAGCTAGGTATAGATTCCTGCTTTAGACCTTAGGTGTGATCATTCATCTGCATTCATAAATCAAGCAACATTTGAGAATTATTCAAGAAACATTCACAGATTTCAAAATCATATACATTTTCATGGTATGCAATGTTGATGAATGATCTAGACATAGGTCTTTCTAGGAAGTCATCCACAATTTATAGCCAACATCGTCATATTTCAAGATCATCATCAAATCGAGATTCAAGATTGAGTACTAGTATCATCATAATTCTAATCCAAAAGAGATTTATGTTAATAAATCATAATCGGGTGGAAAGAGTTACCATTCCAAAACTCTAAATAATCAACAAGATAAAAAATTTAGAGGCAGTCATAATAGGGATGTGACCTAGGTTAGGGGAGTCATAAGTCAAATACCACCCTAATCTAGCCCATTAGTCTATATTAGGCATGATCCATCAAGCATATTCAAGTAGGGAGAGTGTCAATTTTCAAATCGTTCTACATAGGGTCATGGTATCAAAGATCAAGATCATAATAGAGCAATCATATTTCAAGATTTTGCAAGATCAAGGTCATAATCGTGTTCCCTTCCCTTCATGATCAAGGTGAGGGTATATCATGGAAATGAAAAGTCAAATTGAGAACCTAGGAGTTTGATTATAATAGGGAATATTGAGATTTAGGTCCATCATATTATTCAAATTGAATCTAAAAGGAGGAATGGTAGTCAATAGGGGATTTTCCTCTTATAAAAGGTCTTCATATCATGATCTAGGGTTCTTAAGATATAGTCATTTCGTGGCAAGATCATTGTACATATCAAATAGGGGAAAATACACTTAATCATGTGAGGTTTGGTAAAAAAATATAGCAACATGGGTCCAATCTAATAGGTACATCATAAACTATGAGGTATAATGCACAACCCCCCCCATCTCATCATATTAAGATCATTATCATTTTACCTCAAACACATAAAGCATGTATTCTAGGTTTGGTAAGGATGAGTTTACATGATCTGAGGGGTTATATAGGAGTACTTTCATTAGTCAAAATCAACTTTTCAAATTAAGGTCAGATCATGGCATCATCATTAAGTTACTCAAAATTTACCATTTCATTCAAATTTTAATCTTTCCCCTTACATAAGCTACCCATAATCAAGAGATCATGTTATTGATAGTCCTGAGTAGAAGTATCACATGAGGAGATGGGAAGCTAAATAATCATCTAATGGGTGCCTTAGGGTTATTCCTTAAATAAGAGATGATCTATTAGAAGACTCTCGAGGGTATGCGTAATTGGGTTATTGAACATGCATACATGATATGTGATTGTTCTGATACCATTAGTCAAGAAACCATTTGTTACCATAAGTCCACACTCCTAGTGGCTATACAGCCAAAGGCGAGTAGATCTGGGTGTCCGTCCCTAGAATGGTTCATATAACATATGCATGAGTAAAACCACAAATAAGAACAAGTTAAGAGATAACAAGATATTAAACATGGAGATAAGGGATATGTACCCATTTCTATATTCAAGTATACCCATTAATGATTTGTTTCCAGATCTTAGAGCCTTGAGTGCAACGTTTTTTTGTTTGGAAAATTAACATTCAATAAACATAATATATTAATGCTAATACATTAAGTACACTATGAAAGGCATGTAAACAGTTTAAGAGTAGTATAAATGTTGCTTGGTTAGAAACATCATATAAGAAAGAAGTAGAAACAAGGTGTAAAACACTTAGTGACATTCTTTTATGCAATGTATGTTTCAAATGTATTTCCATTATACTCATCAACATATTATGGTCATTGGCCAACTTCCCATTGGAAGGGTCCGTAAGGGTGCTCAAGATAAGACAACCATTTTATCAACATGGTATGCCTTATCTGGACATTTCCAGTAAGGTGCCCAACCTTGTGACCTTACCCCAAGAATACAGGCAGGTACCCTAGGTTTGTATAATGGACAAATTCAATTATGGGGTATGTTCAACATATTTCAAGTAAAATGACCGTACTAATCATAGGGAACCAGTAGCTAAAATAAGTAATTATGTAGCCAAGTGTTCATACATGCATACATACAAACAAGACAATAACATAGTAGGGTCAAGGGATTAAGTGTACCTCATGAGTAGAGTACCAGATTAAGATACTTGATTAGAAAACCATATATATGAGCTTGACTAGAACTTGGAAAATGGAGTCATCATACATATCCTGACATTACAAATTCGTATAGTTGGATTTATATCATCAATATTCGGTCCCATTAATCATATTCATAGTGGTTGGATGTGTCACCTAAGTCTAGGTATCATATCTTTCATCATTGATTTCAATATCTCAACTAGGGCATGCATAGGAGTTATCAAGGAACATAGTACATCATGGGTTCTTTAGAACTTAGAGTGACACATCACAACTAGATGAGGGATATATTTTTAGAGTTTCAAGATCTTAAATTTAGCAATCAATAGATTTGAACAAGCTTAGTCAACATAAGCATCAACATTGGCATAACTAGTCATATTGAGTTACAATCATGCAAGATTGTCATCATTAGAGTGTCGATGGGGTCTACTTGAGTTAGGAGTCATTAACATCACTAACATACTGATTTGAGATCATTATATAACATGGATGATCCTTCAAGAAAGGCCTACATGAGATTCAAGATTTAGATATCAACATGCACACTGGATCACATATCCATCCAATTATTAAAGATTTTAGTCACATTAGGCCACATGAAAGATTGGTAAGGAATTTAGGAATGTAAGACATGAGAAGTTACTAATTTTAGGGCCATATTAACATGAATGAGTAGATTTAGGTCAATAAAAGCACAAATTTTAAAATTCATCACAAATGTGCACATAAGGTCATATTAGGACACATTAAGAATAACAAGATCATCATTAGTGTCCAAGAAAGATTATTATACAAAATGATTGTATTTCAGGGTGAAAGTTACTAATTTTGAGCATTCATAGACATATGAAGCACAAGTGAACAAGTAATAACATAGAATAAGGGATTTTTTGCATATAGGTCCATTTAGGCCATTTAGGCAACATTATATCATTTTGGACTACTAAGATGGATCAAATTCAAAACCCTATACATAAGGATGTACAAGGTACTGATAGGATATCATAGGTTTTTTAGGCATAACGGATGAAACTTGAGCATGGCATATCATAAATCATCTTAAAAAGAAAAAGAATGCATGGATTTTAGGATATCAGTACAAAAGAAAGTATATTTAAAATTTTGAAGTGTTTTTATAGGAAAAATCTCATTTTCTCAATCAAAATGATAGATTGGAAGTCCAGAATTGAAGCTAGTATGACAAAGCTATAAATTGTTTAATATTACCATGAGAACTCCTCATATGGATCGTTGGATCTTGATCCTAGGGCTAGCAGGGGTGAAGATTTTAGGTTGGGGATTTTTGGGCCACGCTACCCAAATTGAGCCCATGGTTGTACGCCACGTGTCCCAGCTTGTTTGACCCTTCTTTGGGACACCCATGGTCATGTGTCACTAGATGCCTTGCCATGGGTGTTTTCCCACAATCCTCGATCGCCGCCCATCTACAACTACTATTGTTTAAGCACGGGTGCCTGCTCATGCAGCTCATCAATGGTGTAGTTGTACAACTTGTCGTATGTGACCCAACAGGGAGTGGGAGGGCTTGAAATAACATGTAAGAATGTTGTTCACACTTGGAAAAGGTGGGTGAATCTAGACAAGGCCCTAGGTATGGCTAAATATTAGCAAGCAAGAAATGTCCAAACTAGGATAGGAGGCAGAGCTGCCTAGATGGAGGAGGAACAACAGAGGAAAAGAGGGTTCTAGGGTTTGAGAAACGAGAAGGAAAGAGTGCCAAAGTGTTAGGGGAGAAGTTTTATAGGTAAAGGGGTGGTTAATTGGTTCCAAAGGTGGGAAAATGAGGGTAGGTGAAAGGAGAAACACCTAAGTAGAAGTAGGTGGATGGGAAATGACTCAGAGATGTGGTCATTGGATTGGAAGGGGGTGACCCATGATCGAGATCGAAGGTGTTATGACCCACATCAAAGTTAACTAATAAGTACAATGATAATAGCATCATCAAGTTAATTAAGTTAATTTAAGTGCTCAAGATTAGATCAGTGATGTGATCAAGTGAGATAGTCTAATTAGCTTAATTTCTTGCCGTGAGAAGGTAGTGGATTTCATGCTTGAAAGTTTGCAAAAAGAATCATTTCAATCGGACCCCCGAGGGAATAGTTATGCCATTTTTAATTTCCTTGGACTAGGCTACATTTTTTTTCAACTTTTAGCTTTATATTTCCTTCTCCCTTATCCCTTTCTCTGGATCGTCTATACACTATCACATTAGGAGGCGCAGGGGCCCAATCGTAGCAGAAGGAGGGGCGGGTGATCTCCTCTGATCTTAGCTCCATTTTCCAGCAGCCTCTCCTCCCTCTCTTCTTCTCTTCTTCTTCTTCCTTCCTTCCTCATTCTCTTCTAGCCAGCAGCTCACCCTACTGCTTGACCAAGTGGTCGGCCTGTAGTAGCAAGCAGCGTGCGGGCAGCAGCTAGGCCACCTTGCAGTGCCCAGTAGCAGGGGAAAGATGTCGTTGATCTTTGCTCGTGAGGTCTAGGCGTGATTCACAGCTCCTAGCCAAGTTCCACCTTGTGCACATTTTTCGAGGAATTTCAGATAATTTACAGATGCTACCGATGATTTCTCATATGTCGAGTAATTTACTCTTATTAGTACATTAAGAGGTTCAATTGCATGATTCTAGTGTATAAGTGCCAAGTTGACATGTATTCTGTTTATTTAAGAATTTTAGTCTGCTTGCATTTACAGTATGTTGATTTCTCAATGAATTACAACGTCTGAGTATATTCCACTGCCAAGTTAGAAATGATATACATGTTGTATTTATAAGCTTCAAATAAATAGACTCGGTACCATAGAGATACCAGAGTAAACAATAAGTAAGAGAGATGTACAATATAGTAAGAGCTTTCCAACAATATTAAAATAATAGACTTGAGGGCCCTGACACCATAGAACCCCTATGTGAGGTTTGCACCTTAGGGGTGAAACAACCTAACCCTGGCAGCGTCCAATATATGGGGGTCAGAACATGCTATCAGGTGGCACGGGGGACGAAGCCCTAGTGGAAGTCTCCGTAAATTATAGTTTGCAGTGTCCAACATCAACCAGAAGTCCTAGTGGCATTGGAGTACAGAAAAGTGTGTCCAACATCAACCAGAAGTCCTGGTGGCACTAGAGTATAGAAAAGTGTGTCTAACATCAACTAGAAGTCCTGGTGGCATAGCTTGACTCTCTGCCTCTGTAATCAGGTTAGAGGAGGAGTCAAGATTATGGTATAATAGGAGTGTCGAGGCCAGAGAGCCTGTTTCCCTATTGCAGACCAGGAGAGTAGTCAGACTTAGCTATCCCAATGTGTCGGCTATGTCTTGTACGGTGGGATCGTAGTTCACTATGAGTCTTCATATGTAGAGTACACTACATATGATCATGGCATATGATAGAAAATGTTCATATTGGTTCACAGAGTTTCTTATAAGTTAAAGAGTTAAGAAAGATCTGAGTTAGTTTCACAGTAGTTGTTCTTTAAATGAAATTTTAGTATTCTCTATTGTTTAATCGTATCTACAGTTTTGTAGTTGTTGTTATTTTAATGAAATGTTGACATCTCCTGTCGTTTAAATAATATTGCTTAGATCTACTCAGTATATTATTATTATGTATGTTATTCCTAATAAATAAACAATAAAATGAGTTAGGTGTGATGGTTGGGTGAAATTCTATTCACTGAGCCAGTAGCTCACCAACCTACTAAAACATTTCTCTGGTTAGCATCAGCATGAGGAAGCTGAAGGATCATATCACCCAAGTTCTTAGAAGGGAAGTACGTAGTTAGATAGAGGTCTCTTAGTCCTTTCCCCTCTGTCCTTGGGCATGTGGTGTGGTAGAGAGAGAATGTAATGTAATATGTGGTTTAGATTTTAGTTATCCATTGTGTTTTACTTTCTGCATGAACAATGTAATATGTTGTGTATGTTTGGTTTTATTCCAAGTAAGGTAAATGGTAAGTACTTCTGCAATTTTATTATGATCGGATGTTATTCAAGCTATTAGGTTTTTCCTTTAAGTTAATTTTAAGTGATTAAGAAAATAAAATGTTAAGGGTGTATTTGTATTAAGTGTCATCCTCATTATGATGCCCTAATCTCATCATTGGTGGTAAATCGTGGGATGCAGGCGTGACAACTAATTTGGTATCAGAGCATAGGTTGAGTACGTAGTTACTCTAAGTCAAGGTCAGGGGACGATAAGAGACCAATAGGATTAGGATTAAGGTATTTTCCTTCTAACTGCACTTTCTAACAAGAAGTGTTCTGTTATACTATTGCAGATGGAAGGAAGAGGACATGGTCATGAGGACCAAGCTGAGAGCCACATTGAACCTGATCCTCAGGAGATGGGTCTAGGTGGTGGAGATGATGTGGATGAGCCATCAAAGATGTACAAAATGTTTCTTGAAACCAAAGAAAAGTATAAGATGGAGGGGTGAGCTTCTACCTCAAGTAGCAAGGACTTGATGAGATCCTATGTGCTGGTTAAGAAGCTTGGAGGTACTGAGTTCAATGGAACTGCGGACCCTGTAGTGGCAGATGAATGGCTAAGACAGCAAGAGAAAGTGTTCCATCTAATGGAGCTGTCTGAGGAAAGACAAATCAATCACGTAGTTTATTTTCTTAAAGGAGGTGCAGAGCTCTGGTGGCGTGAAGTGGAAGATAAAAGGAGGGACACAATACTGACTTGGAAGGATTTTGTTGATGAATTCCATCTTAAGTACTACCCACCTACTTTTCTGAGTGAGAAAATAAGACATATGTAGAATATCAGACAAGGAAGTATGAAAATTGGTGAATACGAGGCACACTTCACAAGGTTGGCAAATTTCTGTCCGCAACTTATTCCTAATGATGTAGAAAAGTGCAGAAGATTTCAAGAATGATTAAGATCAGAGATTAGACACACCGTTTCAGCAATTGGTCGAAGAGATAGAGAAAACTTTGGCGAATTTGTGGAAGCAGTGAGATGTGTAGAAGAGTCAGTTAATGCTGATAAGCAGTCTAAGAGTAAGAAAAGATCTAGAGACTTTATTAGAAGGGGGCAAAGTAGTGGTGGATACAGAGGAGGTGGTGGTTTCTTTTCAAAGATAGGATGAGGACTTGATTGTTTTGGTAGACAAGGATCTAGTTTTTCATCAAGTGGACGAAGACCAAATTCTAAAAGATGGAGTACACAGTCTACATTGACACCTCCAATTAGGTCTTATGGATCTTCAGTGTCAGTGGCATGATCATAGAGACATGATGCATCCATGTGTGATATCTCTGGGAAGCCACACTCTAGTCAGTATTGAGGTGCAGATGTTTAGGGTTGTCACAACTACAGATGGGTTGGACACTTTAGAAGGCAATGTCCTCAGATTTAGCAGTTAGCATCACAAGGTTCCCAGTCACAGTACCAGAATGTTCCAAGACAGGCTCCAGCTGGAGGAGCAAGTTCTTCAGTAGCCTCAGGTTCCCGAGGTGGCGCAACACCCAGTGCTAGGGAAGGACAACGAGGACATCGTGGGAGAGGAAGAGCTTTAGGACGCTTCTTCTCTTTGACACCACAAGAAGGTATGTTTCTTCTCAAGTAATTACAGGAGAAATGCTTTTATTAAACAACATTTCAGTTACAGTTTTGATAGATCTGGGTGCTACTCACTCATTTATACAACGTTCTTTAGCTTGTGAGCTTAACATGTTAACCCAGGAGTTACCGGATGAGTTTTTGTTGAGGGTTCCGTTAGGTGAACTGACAACGTTGACAAAGTTTTGTCCCGGATGTTTGTTGACCTTTGGTGGTTACACCATCACGGTTAATCTTATACCTCTAGATGTTAACTCTTTTCAAATTATCTTGGGTATGGATTTCCTAGAGACGTATCGAGTTCAATTCGACTATTGAAAGAAGAAGGTTGTATTTCAAAAGGGTGGATTTTCTTGTGTCTTTACTAGAGATAGGAAGGTTTTGCCAACGTGTATCATATCATTTGTTGTAGCTGATAAGATGTTGCAGAAAGGTTGTGAGGCATTCTTGGTACATGTAGTAGATACTAGAGCTGAGAAGAGCACATTTAGTCTATGGGATGTGCCACTAGTCTTTGAGTTCCCAGATGTTTTCCCAGATGAGTTGCCAGGTCTACCTCCTGAAAGAGAAATAGACTTTGAGATCCAGGTGTTTCCAGGTAGTCAACCTATAGCTCTACCAGCCTACATAATGGCACCTGCAGAGTTGAAGGAACTCAAGATTCAGTTACAGGAATTACTGGATAAGGGTCTCATTCGACCTAGTTCTTCGCCATGGGGAGCTCCAGTCTTATTCATGAAATAGAAAGATGATACTATGAGGTTATGTATAGACTACAGATAGTTGAATAAGATCACCATCAAGAATAAGTATTCGTTGCCAAGGATAGATGATTTGTTTGATTAGTTGCATGGAGTGAAGATCTTTTCTAAGATAGACTTGAGATATGGGTATCATCATTTGAGGATAAAGGCTTCAGATATTCCTAAGTCGGCTTTAAGAACAAGATATGGGCATTATGAGTTTTTTGTCATGTCATTTGGACTGAATAATGCCCTAGAATCTTTCATGGATATGATGAATCAGATTTTGAAGCCATTTTTGGATCAGTTCATAGTAGTTTTCATAGATGACATCTTGATCTACTCTAGATATGATGAGTAGCATGAGAAACATCTGAGGATAGCATTACAGTTGTTGAGACAACACCAGTTACATGCTAAGTTCAGTAAGTGTGAGTTCTGGTTAGCTGAGGTGTCTTTTCTTGGACATGTCATCTCAGGAGATGGAGTAAGTATTGACCCTAAGAAAGTTGAGTCTGTTCTACAGTGGGAGCAGCCTAAGACTCCTACTGAGATCAGAAGCTTCTTAGGATTGGTAGGTTACTACAGGAGGTTTATCCAGAACTTCAGTGTTGTAGTGTCACCTCTGACATGCTTAACAAGAAAGGGTGCACCATTTGTCTAGTCAGACAACTGTGAGAAGAGTTTTCAAATATTGAAGAAGAAGTTGACTACATCACCAATGTTGATCCTACCCGAGATAGGTAAAGGTTACACAGTGTTTTGTGATGCTTCAAGGAGAGGTTTAGGTTGTGTGTTGATGCAGGAAGGAAAGGTAGTAGCTTATGCATATAGACAGCTTAAGAAGAATGAGGAGAATTACCTGACACATGATTTGGAGTTAGCTGTTGTAGTTCAGTTCATGCTCTTAAGACATGGCGTCAATATCTTTATGGTGAGGCATGCCAAGTATTTACAAATCATAAGATCTTGAAATATATCTTCACCCAGAAGGATCAGAATCTTAGACAACAAAGATGGTTAGAATTGATCAAGGATTATGATGTGACGATAGATTATCATCCTGGAAAAGTGAATGTGGTAGTAGATGCCCTCAACAAGATGTCAAGTTCAACAGTAGATGTATTCTCTATGGCATGTTTCAAGAGAGACCTTCTAGTAAAGATGTAGAAGTTGAACTTAGACCTAGGAGTGACAAAGCAGAGTGGTTTGATTGCACAGATGCAAGTCAAGCCTACCTTTTATGATCAGATCAAGGAACTTCAGTAGAGTGACAGTGAATTACAGCAGATCATGCAGGATATGACATAGGGAAAGAGACCAGAGTTCAGGTTTTCAGATGATGGTTTGTTGTATCAGCATGACATGTTGTGTGTACCTGGAGACAATGATTTGAAAGAAAGGATTCTTAAGGAAGCACATGCATCGATGTATGCTATGCATCTAGGAAACACTAAGATGTACCGGAATCTCAAGGAGTTGTACTGGTGGTCAGGTATGAAAAAGGATGTAGCTGAGTACATCTCTAGATGCAGTGTGTGTCAGCAGGTTAAGGCTGAGCATCAAAAACCTATAGGTACTTTGCAATCTCTTCCTATACCAGAGTGGAAGTGGGAACATATCACAATGGATTTTGTGGTAGGGTTTCCCAGGACACCTAAAGGTTGTGACTCGCTATGGGTGATTGTAGATAGACTAACTAAGTCTGCTCACTTTCTTCCTGTTAAGTAAACCTTTGATGTCCCGAAGATGGCTAAGATATACGTGGATAAGATAGTCAGGCTGCACGGTATCCCAGTTTCAATTATATCAAATAGAGATCCTAAGTTCACATCCATGTTTTGGAATTAGTTGCATCATGCTTTGGGCACAAAGTTGAGGTTCAGTACAGCTTTTCACCCACAGATGGATGGTCAGTCCGATAGGACCATTCAGACTCTTGAGGACATGCTGAGAGCATGTGTCTTGCATTTCAGTGGAAGTTGGGAAGAACACTTGAGCCTTATAGAGTTTACATACAACAATAGTCACCATTCCAGTCTTGGTATGGCTCCGTATGAAGCCCTGTATGGCAGAAAGTGTAGATCACCCGTATGTTGGTATGAGGTGGATGAAAAAGAGATTCTTGGACCAGATATAGTGGATTTGACTACAAAAAAGATTACAGTGATCAGAGAATAGTTGAAAGCTGCACAGGAGAGGCAAAAGAGTTATGCTAAGAAGAGACATAGACCTCTTGAGTTTAAGGTTGGTGATGAAGTGTATTTGAAAGTTTCACCATGGAAAGGTGTGTTGAGGTTTGGCAAGAGAGGCAAACTGACTCCTAGGTTTATGGGCCCATATCCTATCGTTGAGAGGATTGGACCTGTAGCTTACAAGTTGGATTTGCCATCCGAGTTGGCTAATCTACATGATGTGTTTCATGTATCGATGCTGAAGAAGTGTTACCCTGGTACAGAGAAGATAGTAGATCTAGAACCTACACAGCTTAGAGAAGATGTGTCCTATGTTGAAGGACCAGTACAAATAGTTGATTGGAGGGTCAAGAAACTCAAGAATCGAGAGATACCATTAGTGAAAGTTCTATGGAGGAACCACAACCTAGAGGAAGCCACGTGGGAGCTTGAATCTGAGATGTGTAACAAGTTTCCTTTTCTCTTTTAGGAATTTTAGGATGAAATTCTTATAAGGAAGGGAGATTGTTATGACCCACATCAAAGTTAACTAATAAGTACAATGATAATAACATCATCATGTTAATTAAGTTAAGTTAAGTGCTCAAGATGCGATCAGTGTTGTGATCAAGTGAGATAGTCTAATTAGCTTTATTTCTTTCCTTGAGAAGGTAGTGGATTCTGTGCTTGAAAGTTTGCAAAAAGAATCATTTCAAACGGACCCCCGAGGCAATTGTTATGACATTTTTAATTTCCTTGGACTTGGCTGCAACTTTTTCCAATTTTTAGCTTTATATTTCCTTCTCCCTTATCCCTTTCACTGGATCAACTATACACTACCGCTTTAGGCGGCACAAAGGCCCGATCACAGTAGAAGGAGGGGCGGGCGATCTCCTCTGGTCTTAGCTCTGTTTTCCAGCAGCCTCTCCTCCCTCTCTTCTTCTTTTCTTCTTCTTCCTTTCTTCCTCTTCCTCTTCCGACCAGCAACTCGCCCTACTTCTTGGCCAAGCGGCCAGCCTACAGTAGCAAGCTACGTGTAGGCAACAGGTAGGCCACCTTGTGGCACCCAATAGTAGGGGGAAAGCTATCCTTGAGCTTCGCCCATGAGGTCCAGACATGATTCACAACTCCTAGCCAAGTTCCAGCCACCAATCGAAGCATCCTTTTCAACCTGAGCTTAGGCGTGAAGCAACCTATTGCAACTGGTTTGTTAACAGAGTAATCTAGAGGTAGAAGACGACCCAACAAATGCCCAGAAATAGGCTCTGGACGTGTTTCTAGATGAATTTGGACATTCTGAACCGTTGTGAGTAGAATTTCACTCACCAAGCAAGATTTAACACCGGAAGTCGGATAATTTTGGTTGAATCTACATTTTTCACTAGTAACATTAGTTATCAAGCACTGTGTAGTATTGGTGTTGCCTGACTTTTATTTCACGATTTTCTTCTTTATGCTTTGAATGATCTAGTTTATGATCCGATTCAGTGTGGTTCAGACTAGTGGAATTACATGGTTGATCGAAACCTAAGTTATTCAGTTTAAAAGTTGAAATCAGTAGAATACGACCAATAACTGTATGGTTTGGGTATGAACTCAGACTGTGAAATTTTAGCAATTAATTTGATGCATGATTTTAAAGAAATGATGATGACATGAAAATATTCAATGAAAACCCTAGTTGCACACTCTCTACTATGTTTAATGTGAGTGATTTAATATTTACACAAGTTGGCATGTTTCTCAAAAATATCATTAGAATTCCTCAGTTATTATTAATAATTCATATCATAATAAGTAATTAACTTTTAACTGAGTTATGTGATGCACAAACCAGGACTACGGTTAATGTGCACATTTTTTTGAGGAATTTCAAATAATTTACAGATGCTACCGACGATTTCTCATATGTCGAGTAATTTACTCTTATTAGTGCATTGAGAGATTCAATTGCATGATTCTAGTGTATAAGTGCCAAGTTGACATGTATTCTGTTTATTTAAGAATTTAAGTCTGCCTGCATTTACAATATGTTGATTTCTCAGTGAATTACAATGTTTGAGTATATTGTAATGCCAAGTTAGAAATGATATACATGTTGTATTTATAAGCTTCAGATAAATAGACTCAGTACCATAGAGATACCAGAGTCAAAAATAAGTAAGAGAGAGAGATACAATATAGTAAGAGCTTTCCAAGAATATTTAAATAATAGACTTGAGGGCCCTGACACCGTAGAACCCCTATGTGAGGTCTGCGCCTTAGGGGTGAAACGATCTAACCCTGGCAGCATCTAGTATACGGGGGTTGGAACGTGCTATCAGGTGGCACGGGGGATGAAGCCCTAGTGGAAGTCTCCTTAAATTATAGTTTGCAATGTCCAACATCAACCAGAAGTCCTGGTGGCACTGGAGTACAGAAACGTGTGTCCAACGTCAACCAGAAGTCTTGGTGGCACTAGAGTACAGAAACGTGTTTCCAACATCAACCAGAAGTCCTGGTGGCATGGCTTGACTCTTGCCTGTGTGCTCAGGTTAGAGGAGAAGTCCAATTTACGGCACAATAGGAGTGTCGAGGCCAGAGAGACAGTTTCCCTGTTGCAGACCATGAGAGTAGTTAGACTTGGCTATCCTGGGGTGTCGGCTAAGTCTTGTACGGTGGGATCGTAGTTCGCTATGAGTCTTCATATGTAGAGCACACTGCATATGATCATGGCATAAGATAAAATATGTTCATATAGGTTCACAGAGTTTCTTATAAGTTAAAGAGTTAAGAAATATTTGAGTTAGTTTCACAACAGTTGTTCTTTTAATGAAATTATAGTATTCTCTATTGTTTAATCATATCTACAGTTTTGCAGCAGTTGTTATCTTAATGAAATGTTGACATCTCTTATCGTTTAAATTATATTCCTTAGATCTGCTTAGTATAGTATTATCTTGTATTTTATTCCAAATAAATAAACAACAAAATGAGTTATCTGTGATGGCTGGGTGAAATTCTATTCACTGAGCATGTAGCTCACCAACCTACTGAAACATTTTTCAGGTCAGCATCACCACAAGGAAGCTGAAGGGTCGTATCACCCAAGTTCTTAGAAGGTAGTACGTAGTTAGATAGAGGTATCTTAGTCCTTTCCCCTTGGTCCTTGGGCATGTGGTGTGGTAGAGAGAGAATGTAATGTAATATGTATTTTAGATTTTAGTTATATGTTGTGTTTTACTTTCTACATGTACAATGTAATATGTCGTGTAAGTTTGGTTTTATTCCAAGTAAGGTAAATGGTAAGTGCTTCCGCAGTTTTATTATGATCTGATGTTATTCAAGCTATTAGGTTTTCCTTTAAGTTAATTTTAAGTGATTAAGAAAAGAAAAAGTTAAGGGTATATTTGTATTAAGTGTGATCCTCATTGTCATGCCCTAATCTCATGATTGATGGTAAATCGTGGGATGCGGGCGTGACAGAAGGGTATCCATTAATCCAACTAAGAAAAAATAGATTGGCTAGAAGGAGGGGTCGCAAATCACTGACAAGGATAAGGCAAGGGGGCACCTCCCATAAATGGGCCGTGCACGCCCCATTTGGGCCCAAAAAGGTCAAAATCGATTTAAATCACTGTTAATAATAAGATCAAAATGTAACTTTCAAAATTGTGTCTTAGGCTATGATGATCCAATTGAAGTGATGTTTGTGTCATTGAATTCATAATTGAATATTCTAAAACATTAAATATATTTCATAGTAAGAAGAGTTCATTGAAAGGGTTCAAATGTAATTTTTTTGTTGATGATATATAATAAGTATGACACTTAATTCAAAACATAAAATAGAGTCATACATAAGTGCAAAGTGATATTTAATGAAAGATAACATCTCAATTAGCATAGGGTGACTCCAAGCCATCAAATTATGGGTTATAGAGGTTATTGAGTACATTAAACCATCTAACAAGTCAAGATGTACATAAGTTAAATGAAAGAGAAAATCCAAAAAATCACAGACAAGGCTAACACTTTCTGTTTTGTAATTATGTCAATGGTGAGTTACTTCTTGTTCATATAGTGGGAGTATGAGGAGGACAGTTTTTCAAGACACAATAGGCCAATGGGATTGTGATCAAATGTTAGTTTCCAAGTTAATTTCAATCATAGATAACATTGGAAATAGACCACCAATTACATGAGACATCATTGTATTTTTTTGTTTGTTTGACTAAGTTTAAAAAGGTAAAATAAGATAGTTGAATAAGATGAAGGCAAATTAATAAAAGAACAAATAATTGTTGGGGTAAAATCCAAGTAGAAGAGAGGGGCTTGACAAACTGTTTGTTGGTGTTACAAGATGAGGGAGAGATAATATTAGATCTAGGAGTTTAAAGGATCTAGTGGGATAGGGGGTTGGTGGTGATCTATTAATTCAGGGGATGTATAAAAAGAACAAATCATAAAAAGTATTATTAATACTAATAGAAAACACATGAAGGGACTAAAAATGATGAAAACAAAAGTAAAGTACACAAGAGAGGGTTGAAGAAGCGATTGTAAAGGGATAAGAGGAGAAAGAAAAGATATTGAGAGTTTAGGGGAGAGTGTGGGGAGGAGGACGTGATGGGGATCAGTTGTATTGAGATGAACATGGTGCTCAACAATAATAAATTTGTTGAGGATCAGTTAGGATGAGTGGGGAGATACAATGAAATAAATAGGAGTCATACTAAGAGAGTTGGTGGGAGTGGAGAGAGTGGTGGGAATCAATTGTTTGTGGGGGAAAAGGAGAAAATAAACAAAATACAAAAAGGGGAGAATAATTGTGAGAAGAGAGAGCATCAAGGAGGATCCAATATTATGAATCATTTCATTTTGATAGATCACCCATGATGTTTTCATAGTGAAAAATGGCACATTTATAATTTTCTTGAAAAACTCTCTTTGTATGATATATATATATATATATATATATATATATATATATATATATATATGTGTGTGTGTGTGTGTGTGTGTATACATATATGTATATATATATATACATACATGTATATATATATATATATATATATATATATATATATATATATATATATATATATATATATATATATACATACATACATGTATTATTTGTCCAAAAAACAAACTTAGGAACATATTTTGTTTGTGTTACCACTCTAAATTTAGAATTCAAAACAGACAAGCACCCCCCATACACGCATCACATGGAGGCGTGTGGAGTTGGTAACTTTTTGTTGCAATTAGGACCATCAAATCCACCCATTAAAAAGTTAGCTAAATATATGCATTTTGGGGGGGAAACTAGGAGGCTATCCATTCAACCCCCGCCCCTTCCATGAAAATGTGAACAAGTAGAAACATTATTAGTTAGATCCTAAATAAATCTGGTACTACTACCATTATATTTGTCTTTCTCCACCCATATTTGAACATTATCCATAGGTCAGACATACCTAAACTACCATGTTTGTTTTTTAGGTGGTGTTTTTCCCAGCTATTTGCAGTACCATTAAATCTTCTATGCACATGCCTGATCACCCGAATTCATGTTATCCTTCTTCTGCATTGGATTCTATCAATTAGATTTGTAAATTTGGGATTGAGACTAGGGTGTTCCTTCACCATGATGAAAGTTGTTTTATAGTCAGTTTCATTTCTAGATGGCATATAGATAGATCATGGGATCTTTGCAAGGCATGTTCATTACCAATCTACTCAGTCTATGGTATTGATTTTACTACACTGCTCCAAGCTAGACATGGAATCCATTGTCCTCTATCAACCTAAAGAACTACTGTTGCAACATTGATGTTTTTGTTTAGAGTTGCATTAGTATTCATTTTGAGGGTCCCTTCTGTGCGTGCCTTCTAGAAAGGCTCCACAAGTGATCTTGTGGTCATCTTGCCATTGTTGTTTTCATTATGCTAGCTTTGCTTCGAGCATTCATCTTCTTTCATAATAAAATGTATTTGATGTTCGATAGGTTTCATGGTTTTCTCAAACACATGATTGTTCATGCATGCCTAGAGATACCAGTAGGTTCTCATAAAGAAACTCCTTTGGGTTTCTTCACTTGCCAACCCCAGTTTGATCAAGTTTCTTAGGTTTGAGGTTAAGAAATCACTTGGCAAGTTATTTTGCAACAACATATCTCATATATCTATCACATATTTGCAATCTATGAACGCATGAAGGTTGCTTTCCTGATGTTCACTACAACTTTCACAATGGCACACCATGGCCATATGTCTCCAAACCCGCCAGCTATTAGTCAGAACTACGTTGTGTGCTAGCATCTACATAAGGAATTTAACCTTAGAAGCAACTTTGGTTTCCAAATCTTATTCCACTCCCCATTCTTCGTGATGTCTTTGTGTATGTGGGGTAGGTCATAGGAAGAATTAGTTGTATATTTCCCATTATTAGATGCAACCCAGAATATCCTATCTTCAAAGTTGGTCTTGCTTGGTGGATCGATATTCATGATGTTGTGGACTCTTTCATTCGACAACCAGTTGCTTAGAACTCTTGGTTCCATTTGTCATTGTTTGTGGCAACACTAGAAACATGAAGATCTACAGGGTCCTCCAAGATGTTTCTCACCGCCACTTGGTTTCCAGTTGTATCTTGTTGCTCCCAGTTATCACTCCAAAACACACTTCCAAGCACTTCTCACTGCACCTGAAAGAATAAATGCATCAGGTCTCGATGTTATACCTGGAACGTGCAAACCACTAATCCATACTAAAAAACTCAACATTGCTAAGGAGCCAAAGGAAAAGAAATCCATGATGTTCTCAAAGATATGAATCCATACAAAGTAGTTGGTCCAGAATGATATCAACTTCCATTTCTGTCTGTGCAATTGGGAGAAGGTGGGGAGGTTAGTGATGAATTCAGTGAAACAAGCACTTAGTAGCAATAGTATCAGCTATAACCTCTACAACTCCACAATAGTTCTCATCCCTACAGTACCTAATCATGGATTGTGTGAGCAGCTAAACCTGATATCATAGAATAATATCAGTTAGCTTAAAAAGTTGTGGTTGAATGTCTTGAAACTTATATCCCTAAATTGATCTCCCAAGCTTAGAGTAGCTTTATTCCATGTAGACAAATAACGGACAACATAACCCTAACCCAGGAGGTTATTCATACTATGCAGAAGAGGACAAGTGATGCATGGCCATAAAAGTTGACTTATCTAAAGCCTTTGACAGGTTGTCTTTCCAGATCATTAGGGACACTCTAATGTAACTCAAGCTGCCAACAAACATATCGAGTTATATAATGAATTATATTACAACTGGAGAAAATGTTGTTTTTTGGAATGGAAGTAGCACAACTCCCTTGAAGATAGTAGAGGATTGCAAATGGATGACCCAATGTACCCTTTCTTCTTGGTCTTATGTATTATATGACCCATCCAGATGATTGAATAGCTAGTGTTGCAAGGCAAATGGAAACCTATCACCCTAAGACGTAGTAGAATCAATCTTTCTCATTGATGATTTGATCTCATTCAATCAAGATACAAGTAAGAAAATACACACAATTAAAAATTGGTTTAGAAAATTTGAGAAAGACTCGGGCTAAGCCATCTCAGTGAAGAAGACACATATTTTTTATGCCGCTAGTCTTCCATGACAAACAAGAATGGAAGTCAATCAGATATGCGAGTTCAAGGAAACATTCCACCTGGACAAGTATCTTGGTGTACCCATCTTGCATTCAAGGGTAACAAGGAAACCTATTCTGATATACTAGACAAAGTGGGCTCAAGGATAAATGGGTGGGTGATAAATGCTTGTCACTTTTCGGCCATTACTGCATGGAGAAATCCACTCTCAATACAATCCAAATGTACACTATGCAAGAAACATTATGCCCACTGGGCCCTATGATCGAATAGATAGAAACATCCAAAGATTTTTTTAGGGAGGCAACCACAAGTCCAATCCAATATTATTGGTGGCTTGAAATAAGATGATAAGAAGTATGGTGGATGGAGGTCTGTGTATAAGAACTATGTGAGAATGGAACACGACTCCCCTTCTAAAGAACACTTGGGAAATATAGTCTCATCAGAACTCCCTTTGGTGCAGATTTATGAGAAAAAATACCATCACTATACAAAGGGAAATCAGGCCAACGCCTCAAGTCTAGTGAGGGCTACATTGCAAGGTAAAGAGTTTATTGAGAAACATTCCTTCATTTAACTAATGAATGGTGAGACTACAACAACTTGAGTTCAACATCATCACTGACCCATCTACCTTCCTGATCTTTAAGCATTGATATAGTGTTAAATCTTTGATGTTGTTTGACGTAGCATTAGAAAATTATGTATTGACGTCCCATTTTTGAGTCAACTAATATGGCTCCTTTTTTTCCATTCCTCCTCTACTTTGAGTATTTTGTCTAGTTCTACATTCATATCTATGTAAATGCTATCCATGATTGGACTGTAATAGGTCCTCAAATCACATTCGAGCGGGTATATATTTCTTAGAAGTCTGTCTTTGTTTCTCTTCTTTTATTTGGACTATTTTTTTTCGAGTGTGAGATGGTATTCTTTGCATCATTAAGTACCCTGTTGAAGTTAACATTTTGATTCCAGTGTTTGTTGAGACCTTCCTTGAAGTTCCTATCTTGTGATCAAGAAGTTTTCACTAAGAAATGTTGTTGTTTAGCTTTCCTTATTATAGATTTAGTCAGTACTGGGCAGTGATCAGATTCTAGGTGAGGTAAATTATGAATACATATTCATCCCAATTTTCGCTGCATTATTAGTCTAATTTAGCATACATATAGCCTAGTTTTCACTAGAATATCTTTGTTTCAATATAGTTTTGGTTTTATGATAATTTGTAGGAATGTGATACTTTTCTTGACCCCCTTTGCAGGTTTGGAATTCTATCACTCTACAACAAGTTTGCCTAGGGGGTCCCATTATAGCGGACATGAGTCAAGAGGAGGATGCCTCTCATGAGGTGTGGGGAAACTCCCCATACCGAAATGGATTTTGAGCACCACCGAAAGGCAGATCGATGAACAAATTTTTTGTTCGAGAGCAAAATCAACCCATCGGTCGACATGCCAATCGACCTTCAATTTTTGGCAAATATCGAGCATCGATAATAGATCTTATGCCCATCGACATTGATGCTCAACAGATCCATCGAGCCCCTAGTCGACACACTGATGATCAACAGTCTCGTCGACCTCTCTAGTTGACATCCATGAACTTGACATTCAAGCCATCGATGACCCATCAATCTCTCTCTCTCTCGACAACATCATCATTTTGTAGCTGACAAGAAATCAGAGTATAGACCTACTGTTGCTGACAATTTCATCGACGGCCACAACTACAACTGATAGTATTGTTGACCAACAAGGTCGATGACCTGTCGACCAACAAGACCGATGATCGAAAGTCCAAGAGTGAAGACCCATCGATCGATAGCAAATGATTGACACTGATTGGAAGTGGTCAACAGCCCATGATCGACACTGATGGGAAGTGGTCGACGACCACAACCCTATAAATAGGCCCCCAGTACAACCCTTCAACCCATCTCAAATTATGGAGACAAAACACATCGAAAGGCTGACGTCGAGATCAAAGCTGAACACAAGTCCTATCAACCAAGCTAGTTCTATAGACCTAGCTCGTCTATCGAACTGCATCCTTGGCGACTTCAATTGACCTTTAGCAACTCTAGGCCATCGACCTCCCTTTCTAGGCGATTGATCTCTTCTCCGAGTCGCTTCCCATCCACCTACTTCTACTACAAGTTAGGGTTAATACATGAAGGAGAAAGACAAGAGTTTACCGTCATACACCACGCCTAGCCACTTCTTCTACCATCATTACCATGATGGTGTCCTCTTCCTCTACTAGTGATATTAATGTCACCACATTGAGGGAGTAGTCTTTTCACTGGAGTGTGGGGGGATTAGCCCCACTATCTATTTATTACAATTTCATTCATGTTCCAACTCTTGTATGAGCTCATTTAATTCATAGCTAATCATTTATCACATGTCTTGTGGATTGATCACCCGCTTTATGTGATTTATTATAGTCTTATACCGCGAGAATTTTAACGTTTAAATTTGAATACCGATTAGTTTTGGGTTACACCCTGACGAGACTGAGGGGAAATCTCTGGGCTAGTGGATATAGTATCTGTAAGTAACGAGACATTGAGCTTACAAAGATATCTTCTCATGAAAGTTTCTAACGTCGAGAGGGAAAGCTTGCATAACTCCAATTATATATTCATACTGGTTTGGATTTGAATGATTGCGCATATTCAAATAATGACGGTGAAACTCATTCCTCCGTAGTGTTTCCATCCATTGATAACTAGAATCTTAATCTAGCTTTTTTTCATTCTTACAACCTTTGTTAAACAAATCAATCTCAACTTTTATGATAAATACTAGTTCTTACTAAGTTACTTTGATTAGATAATTCCTAAACAAGTAGTCTCTTGGGATTCGATCCTCAACTATACTGCGATAAGACCTTTCTGCTTGCGGGTGACATTACTGCACGCTAATTTTGATAAACTCTAAGAATTACATTCCTAGTAAATTTGTAGTGAAATTATATCCACATAAGTAAATGTTCCACAATGAGGTGTGGGAAAGTATGGATGAAGTCATCATTGGCTACTGCACCGTCCAACCTCTCTTGGAGTTCACCTCTCTTAAGGCCGCGTTTGGTTTACAGGAAAGGAGTAACAAAGGATGTGAGAAGGACAAAGATATGAAGGTAGATGCATGGGATGACATGTTTGTTTTTCATCCTATGTTTGGATGCTACAAAGGATTACTACACTACTACAGAAAATGCTTTTTACAACAGTTCCTTTTCTCAATTTACAACAGGTGTTAACCGTTGTATTAGATCACGTGGTCTTATGGGGGGGTGCTTTACACAACATGTGATCGCATGTTGTAATAGATGTATTTTATACAACAGTTGAAACATGTTGTCTTTTAAGGAATGGCCTGTTGTAATATGGGTATTTTACACAACATGCAGTGCACCTGTTGTAATATATATTATACAATAGTTGAATGACGTTGTCTTTCGCTATACACACCTGTTGTAATAGGGGTGTTTTTTACAACATGTGGTTCACCCATTGTAATATATATTATACAACAGTCGAAGCATGTTGTCTTTCACTAAACTCACCCATTGTAATAGGTAGGTTTATTACAACATTGAGTGCATAGGTTGTAATATACATGTATATACAACAGTTGATGCATGTTGTCTTTCCATACATTCAACCGTTGTATTAGGGTTGTTTATACAACATGGTGTGTGTCTGTTGTAATATACACATTTTATACAACAGGTTATGCATGTTGTAGTTCACTAGAAACACCTGTTGTAATAGGTGTATTTTTTCCTGACACACCTGTTGTAATAGGTGTGGATAACACAACATGTGTTGTTTGTTGTAGAATCATACATTTTGCAACATATCATTAACTGTTGTCTTTGATTAGAGTTTGACAGGTCATATATCGAACCAATTGTATTGATCAAATTAACCATATTTAATAAATTATAATAAATATACAATTGTACTTTTTCATTTCACAAACAAGCACATATTGAACAAAATTTCCATCCAATCTTGAAAGAAACTCGTACTAAATTTAATTAATATTAAATCATCCATATAAAGATTCAATAATACAAAGTATCGAGTATCCACTCTAGAATTAAACTGAAAACTAACTAAAAAAGTTTCACACGTTGTCTATGCTAAAGATAAATGTCTCCTCCACATGTCATATTATCTTTTGTGTGCTCAAGAACACATGTCGCCCACTCGTTTCGGACCTCGTCAATTTCTTCTTGGTTGAAGCAACGACCAATATACTTTGAATAATACTGCAATCATATGACAAATGTATCAACATATTGTGATTTTTTCAATTTATTTAGAAATTTGAACAAACTAAAAGAATATAATGTTAAGTAGCTTACACATTCAGGAATATTTCTAATTCTCGCATCAACGATGTCTTTCATATACTTCAGCACATAATACCCACAATCTGTATTGTCCGGTTGCTTTGGACACTGTACAAAATAAATATTAATTTGTTATCCAAATAATTGTGAGAACTTATTAGCAAATAAGAGGATGGAAAAGTATAAATAACCAGAAAACTTAATAAAAAGTATGTGTATACAGAATCAAAAATGTTATAACCAATATGCTATAACCCACAAACATTGTGCAGTGACTGGTAATATAATATGAATGTCTCCCTGAATCCTTGTATCACTTTGTCCTGGCATCATCGCCCAAAGGCACCACACATAGCCATGTTCTCTACATGACGCATGCAACGGCCACTACAAAAAAAATGTCCTCACACCAATCAGAGCCAAGATAGCCCCTGTTTTAATATCTGTCATGTTTGTAAGAGTTCCGATGCACTTTGTTTTTGTCTTTAAAAAGTCAAATATCATTTTCACTTTCTTATGAAGATAGTTGTTTGTTCTGCCTTGCAGGTGAGAAAAGTTCACGTGCTATATGGAGTGAAGATTATTAGGTCTTAGAAGGTGAAGGATGAGCTTATCCTCGATAATAATGACGTTGAGATTGTTTTCAGATCTACTAGGATATGATAGGAGGAATGCAGCTAGGAACCTGGACTTGTATGGATCATTTTGTATGATTCTGTAGACATATACTCACAATTCTGTAGCTTGTAAAATTTTGTTCTGAAGGTTCTCTGTAGCCAGCCAGTACATTTAGATATGTGGCTGCTTTACTTTGTGAAAAAATAGTTTACATATATAGTGGTCTAGTATACTGAATACGCCTTTTGTCAAGTATTTTTTCAACAAGTAATTGTTCTATTATACGAAATTCTGTATTGGTGTTTTGCTGGGAATTAAACAAGAATAATGCTAGGCAGACCTCATTTTCCAATCCCAAAACTAAACTCGAAGTGATCTGGACCACATGTTACCATAGCATAACAAATAAAATAATATTTTATTTGTTATGCTATGGTAACATGTGATCCAAATCATTTCGGGTTTGGTTTGGGGTCTGGTTTCGGGTCGACATAGTAAATCTCTTTAAACAATGTCAGAGTCCTACTCCTGACGACGAATTTCACGATGGACGCCCAGATGCTTCCTGGAAATATGACGCCACAATAAAACATTACAGGAATTTAGTACTGCAGGGCTATATAAGTATAAACTATTATCGCTCATTCAGCTGACTAGTGCTCATCCTCCACACCAAGGCCGCACCATTTGCTTTGCAAGACGATAATACGAGATCATGAAAGGATCTGTGAGCTTCATCCCACCTATTCTGATGTCTGCAAATATGGAAAAAGTACACAGTAGCTTTTTTTATTAGTTCGTTGTTCTTCTGTCCTACCCAATTCCTAATCAACATAATATCGATCCATTATCAAACACGATCTGCATTCTTAAGCTGCTACCCACTAAGACATTGATATTTTTCTTCATTCCAACACATACCAGCAGAACAAGATAGTACTACAGTTGGACGAAAACAGCAGAGGGCAAGATGCAGCAAGCTTGGTGTTCCAAGTAAACAAGCAAGCTTTCAACCTCTTGTGATTAAATTCATAATCACAGACGCAGCAGAATGGAATATGGCTTTGGTGGATACATGTTTTGTCTATGAACAAAGAGATGATATCTTGAGAACCCCTATAAGAAAAGGCGAAGAAGCTGCCTGTTATTGGTATCCAACCCATGATGGCCTCTTTACTATCAAATCCGCCTACTGGCTTGGCGCTTCAAATGCTGCTACTGGCGGAGCATCCCAGTCTGAAGAAATGTGGAACAATGTATGAAGGAGCTCGATGCACCCAAAAATGAAACACTTCCTTTGGCGTTGTTTGTCCAGAAATTTACCTACAAAAAGCAATCTGCGGGATAGACACATCATGGAGAATGCAGTGTGTGAGGTTTGCTCATCTACTGATGAGTCAACCATACTTGTTCTAACTCAGTGTTCTCACTGTGTGGAAATCTGGGCGGAACAGGATAGTAGACTCATTATCAGTGGTGCGCCTACTAATAACTTCAGTGACCTGGTCAGATGGATTATCAACAAGGGGGACAATCATTTGTTGGTGGCTTTTACTGCTCGTTGTCTAGCAGCATGGATATGCAGAAATGACACTCTGTTCAGCTCCAGAACGGTTAACCCGCTTATCACTGCACACAACTTGATTAATTGGGCGCAGAATTTTGTGGATTATAGAAGGGATAACAATGAACAGGGCTGCTCGGTTACAGACCGGATGAACTGCCAATGGAAGCCACCGATGAATGACTACATAAATATTAACGTGGATGTTGCTTTTGACACAAATGACAGAGTTCGTCTAGCTGTTGTTTGTAGAAATCATAAAAGGAAAACGATTGCCATGGCGACGAAGATGTGCAAGTGTAGGTGGAGCCCCTTCATTGCTGAAGCACAGGGAGTCAGGTTCGGAATCAAGGTAGCTAAAGCTCTCAACCTCAACCTGGTAGAGATCGAGATGGATGCTAAGAACGTATGGCAGAAGCTTCTTTCACCGAGCAGGGGTGTTAGCCCAACTGAGCAGCTCTTTGAGGATATTAGGGGTCAGTCAAATTTTTAACCTCTGTTGTTTTCACACACACTCTATGGGAAGGTAATGTGATGGCACACAATTTAGCAAAGAAGGGCTTGGGAGAGGATAGGGGAAATGATCATCACTTGTAATTTCCCGGTAAATGTTAGAGAGCTTGTTGTATCATTTGAAATATAATACAATGGCTCGATGGTTTCATCTCAAAAAAAAAGATAAAGCCAAGCTAGTGGGAAACTACTACATTGGTAATTTCAGCAGTACTAGTTGATGCACGTGCTTTGCACGTGGCCTCTGTGCATAATTATTGATGATATATATTATAACACATAAGGTTATGATATATTTGTTGAACAAAGATGGAAAATATATTTCAGGTCATGTTTTTTCTCAGTTTTTGTATGGTCCATTCACATAACATTTTAAGGATATGACCAATAGTATTTGGTATTTGAGGCTTGATGGTTTTCTCTTTTTCTTTATTTCTTATATTTTCTTATTTTTGGTATGATATCTGCTTGACTCTGGTTTTTCATTGGTATAATTCTATTGGTGTAAATTTTTTTATTTTCTCCATGCCAATCTAATAAATAATATTTTCTAGATGATGCTCAGACATTTTTATGTATAGTACTTCCATGTTTGTTTTTAAAAAACAATAAAAACAAAACATATAGACATTAAATTAATTTGGTTACCCCCTATCAATGCTAAATACTTATACATGTATATTTTGGCATTGAACCATGGAACCAACTTCACATTTACAATGGCCAACTCCAACTCGTAGTTGTTGATATATGATCCTTAAGGCATTGTTTGATATAACATCAATGTCATTAACTGGAAACAAGCCTACAAGAAACTAATTATACTATCACATTATGTTCCAAATTATTCAGCAGCACTTTGTTTATTCAAACATGATTCAATATATAGGAATAATTAGGGAAGAATAAGATCATTATGTTTTATTTACAATTATTAGAGAAGTTGGATGTATTAGACATATAAAGTAGTCTAGGGAGGTTGTGCCCCTCATCTCATATGTAGGAGTCATCCTTTTTTGTAAAAATATATTTAGCAGGGGATTTAGCCTACATGTTATCGACTATCCAATTTAATATTTATTCTATTGGTGCTTCCTAATTTTTTTAAAATGCATCATAACGACGTTCCAACATTCTAACAAAGAAACACACCACTTTTTATAATTTTAATTCCTTTCATGTTTCAATACTATATAAGACAATATGGGTAATATTTTGTATGTCATTAATAATCATATGACCCTCTCATTCCACTGATTATTATATTACTTTTATATTTTGTATGATCAATGGTCACGTTTATTTAGATTTGTTGTAAGTGTGTATATTATTACTTATACATGTGTATTTCATAACCGGTCCTAAATTGAGGAATATAGTTTTTTTATTGATGTGAGAAGTCACTATTTACATATGATAAGGTTAGAACATGGTATTCTATATAAAAATGTCAGGACAATATATGATACTTCCATTGCAGCAATTTAAAAAAAAAGGATGAAGAAGAATAAAAGAACATAATCACATATATATCTGAAAATCGGTTTATCCTGACATCTAATGTAAAAGGGTTATGTCAACTAAAAACATTTAGAACCACAACAAATACAATAACATTAGGATTCATTTACGTAGGAAAAAAGGTAGAATTTAATAATAATGTAGAACATATTCTAAAAGGCCAAGGAATTTTGGTTATTGGTCACCAAAAGTACATATAAAACCCTTTTTAACATGCCATAAAGTTTTAAAAAATGTTAATTTAGTGAGAAATATAATCATATAATGAACACTCATATCTACTACTATACTTTGTAGGCTCTTTTAATAAAATACATGTTAGGGTTTTTATAATTAGAATCTCAAAACATAAGCTCTAGTGGTAGATGTAAAAAATGTAATATAAAAACCATACCATATAAAAGGATATTGGCTAGTAATACACACAATGAATAGGTGTCAAAAACAAGAGATTGCTACATCAATATAGGTATGTGCGTGATCTGATGTTATAGATGTGTACTATAATTTAAGCACTCATCAACATAAGATAACCCATTGGAAGTAATTTTAGTATACTATGGTCACGATTATAGTTACTAAATTGTAATTCAAACGAAGTAAATCCACACAACCAAGGATATATAGTTATCACATGTTTTATTATAATCATTGTTGATAAAAAATATAGAAATTTAAGAGAATCTAATTAAGATACGGTCATGTGAACTCACCCAAAAATCTAGAATAAGTAAACTCTAAGAACATCCCACACCACAAGACAATATTTCTTAGTTGGCTCGAGGAGTGCATATAGACAAGGACCAATACAGGATATGAGGGAGCAAGACGAAGTCTACATTGATGCATATGGAGGTGTCAAGATGAATTTAAAGTACAAAAAGGTTGTATAGTTCATGGATCTCCGGTATTTGATCTCGTTATAGAGGTTTTAGAACATGATCTCTATAATATAATGTGGAGAAGGTAGGTAACAAGAGCCTTGCATAGATATGAAAAAAAAATGTAAAATATTTGAAAACAAATATTAGAGTGTAATCATGAATGTGATAACTAATATGCTAAAAATTAGTAAATATGGATGAACATCAGATGGAAATCGTATGTTTTCAAAAAGGATGAAGGAATATACAAGCATTGGTAACTATTAATTGTATTTTCTATATTAAATCCAGAATTTTAAACATATTAATTAAAAAATAATTTGTCAACAAGATAAGAAAATTGATATGTAACATATCATTTACGTACAATATTTCATGAATGTTTTGTTTCATCGCTTAAAAATGTGGAACTAACATGTTATAATTTATTTATTCATTAACAAATCTCCATGAAATGTGATACAGTTCTACTTAGATATATACTCATAATACCACATTGTGGAATTTATAAAACACAACACAGTGTGGAGAAATATCATTTGTGTATGAAAAAATGACATATCTTAGATCTCAGTATATCTTTTAAGTTCTTCAATAATGATTGAAAGAAAACAATAACGACATATTAGGAGTACATAACATCAGATTAAAAGATTAAAAGAACTGTGATAACAGGTATCAAACCCAAAACAAGTAACAGATAACAAAAACTTACCTGTGCTTTGACCATGGCAGTTTCTGATAGGATCAATTTCAGACATAACAGGAACACCCTGCATGAAAGAAAAGTGGGGAACGTAAATGGAGTTATACATTGGTTATCTTAGTACCCTACATGATAGTTACATATATCAAATTACATGACAACTTCACCTTTTTTTTCAGCATCGCATTCTATATGAATGAATACTCCTTGCATTGCAGGCCTTTGAACATTAACAATCAGATGTTCCATGATGTAACACCTATACAGAAGACAACATATAGGCGTAATAATAATACTCCCTAGACAATTATCTGTTTGCTTATATGCCTCTCTCAGATCCATTAATTTTGTTGTTCCAAGCATCAATTTTCCCTTAGTCCTCATCTTAATGTCTCCGCTGACTTTTGGAAGGATTGGCGGTGAACCTAAAAATAAAAAGACAACTTGGAGATGGCATTCAAGACGTACCAGAAATGGAATTCAACTGAAGTTTTACCAAATCAGATTCATACACAACTGCAGAAAAAATGCTTACACCTACAAAAGACAGTATTTTGAAACAAACATAATAAGTATGCACCACGTATCACTAATTTTTTATATCTCTATGATATATATACATATAAATCAAAAGAAAAATGAGCATCATCTTACAGTGGTGCAACACTTCTAGATGAGTACCAACATGGGTCTTTTTTCAGGTCGTCGATGCTATAATCATGCTCACTCCATTAATTTGTTACAAGCCAAGATAGAAGAAACATAAACAATCCTCATGCTTTAGTGGCCACCAAATTTACCCGACGATTTTTCTTGGCGCATCGATGCGCCTACTGCTTGCGGAATATTTGAACTTTTGTAGAGTCTACTTGAAGTTGGTACAGTGTGAAACAAAACATGTCTTTTTTCACATACGCGTCTCATGCAGCTTCGGTCTTAGGGTTAGATTGGAATGGGGCACATACAGGCAATGGATATAATGTGGCCGCCAATGTGCAGACGACCACATGACGGAGGAGTAGGTTTGCAAAGGGTGAACGGGGACTACGGAAACGAAGAGTCCAATTTAAATAGGAAGTAATGAGGATTATGGATTTGCAGTGGTCGGCATTGGAGAGACGAATACGTGAAAGAAGATGGAGTCATCCATAATTGGTTACCTTGGATTGAAGGGAGCTCTGGGACGGGCAATGCGCAGGAAGTTCAGCGACTGTCTCTCCGGGGCAGTGGAGTCGATCGACGGCGGTTTCTCCACGGCAGTGAGTACAAGGACGGGCGAAGCAATGGCAGTTTGCGGAGGAAGTTTGCGACGGGGAAGTTTGCGGCGGAAGAGACAGAAACTCTGGGACGGGCAATGCGCAGGCAGTTCAGCGACTGTCTCTCCGGGGCAGTGGAGTCGATCGACGGCGGTTTCTCCACGGCAGCAGGTACAAGGACGGGCGAAGCAAGGGCAGTTTGCGGTGGAAGTTTGCGGCGGAAGAGACAGAAATTTGGGGGAAACGAGCACGGAGGAAAAGAGGATTACCGCGCAGGTGGTTGTTTTATTTTGTTGATGATGGTAGTTAATTAGTAGAAAATCTATACATGTAATATATATGTACATATATGCAATGTATATAATTCATGTAGGTTAATAATTATTTCAAAATAATATTACACAAGGGTGTTGAAAATTTAATTTCAGGTTAATCAGTTCTAGGTCAAAAAAATAATTCTATAGTTTTAAACATCACTATATAATTTTGATATTGTATCCATTAATTTTAAATACTTCTATCTGCATTTATAAATATTATGTATTAATGAAATATAAATGCAGATAGAAGTATTTAAAATTAATGGATACAATATCAAAATTATATAGTGATGTTTAAAACTATAGAATTAATATATATATATATATATATATATATATATATATATATATATATATTATTTCTATAGTTTTAAACATCACTATATAATTTTAATATTGTATCCATTAATTTTAAATACTTCTATCTGCATTTATAAATATTATGTATTAATGAAATGTAAATGCAGATAGAAGTATTTGAAATTAATGGATACAATATCAAAATTATATAGTGATGTTTAAAACTATAGAATTAATATATATATATATATATATATATATATATATATATATATGTATATGTTTTATTTCTATAGTTTTAAACATCACTATATAATTTTAATATGGTATCCATTAATTTTAAATACTTCTATCTGCATTTATAAATATTATGTATTAGTGAAATATAAATGTAGATAGAAGTATTTAAAATTAATGGATACAATATTAGAATTATATATAGTGATGTTTAAAACTATAGAAATATTATGTATTAATGAATTATAAATGCAGATAAAAGTATTTAAAATTAATAGATACAATATTAAAATTATATATTGATGTTTAAAACTATAGAATTAATATATATATATATATATATGTATATGTTTTATTTCTATAGTTTTAAACATCACTATATAATTTTAATATTGTATCCATTAATTTTAAATACTTCTATATGCATTTATAAATATTATGTATTAATGAAATATAAATGCAGATAAAAGTATTTAAAATTAATGGATACAATATCAAAATTATATAGTGATGTTTAAAACTATAGAATTAATATATATATATATATATATATATATATATGTATATGTTTTATTTCTATAGTTTTAAACATCACTATATAATTTTAATATTGTATCCATTAATTTTAAATACTTCTATCTGCATTTATAAATATTATGTATTAGTGAAATATAAATGTAGATAGAAGTATTTAAAATTAATGGATACAATATCAAAATTATATAGTGATGTTGAAAACTATAGAATTAATATATATATATATATATATGTTTTATTTCTATAGTTTTAAACATCACTATATATAATTCTAATATTGTATCCATTAATTTTAAATACTTCTATCTGCATTAATAAATATTATGTATTAATGAAATATAAATGCAAATAGAAGTATTTAAAATTAATGGATACAATATCAAAATTATATAGTGATGTTTAAAACTATGGAATTAATATATATATATATGTATATGTTTTATTTCTATAGTTTTAAACATCACTATATAATTTTAATATTCTATCCATTAATTTTAAGTACTTCTATCTGCATTTATAAATATTATGTATTAATGAAATATAAATGTAGATAGAAGTATTTAAAATTAATGGATACAATATCAAAATTATATAGTGATGTTTAAAACTATAGAATTAATATATATATGTATATGTTTTATTTCTATAGTTTTAAACATCACTATATAATTTTAATATTGTATCTATTAGTTTTAAATACTTCTATCTGCATTTATAAATATTATGTATTAATAAAATATAAATGCAGATAGAAGTATTTAAAATTAATGGATACAATATTAAAGTTATATAGTGATGTTTAAAACTATAGAAATAAAACATATATATATATATATATATATATATATATTCTATAGTTTTAAACATCACTGTATAATTTTGATATTGTATCCATTAATTTTAAATACTTCTATCTGTATTTATAAATATTATGTATTAATGAAATATAAATGCAGATAGAAGTATTTAAAATTAATGGATACAATATCAAAATTATATAGTGATGTTTGAAACTGTAAATTAATATATATATATATATATATATATATATATATATATATATATATATATATATATATATATATATATATATATATATATATATATATATATATATATATATATATATATATATAAGCGAATATTATACGTGAATATTATAATGGATACACACACATATATTATACGCGAATAATTGAAAAATTCAGAGAATTATGTGAATATGATGTGTTGTTTAACTATGGTCTTTTACAATATGTAGCTATTACAATAGGTGATATCATGTTGTGTAATTATAGTATATTACAATGGTTTAGTTTGCGTTGTGTAATGGAGGTCTATTACAACGATGTTTTATGTGTGGATATTACAACAGGTTACAACATGTTGTGTAACTATAATATACAACAACAAGTTGGAGTCTATTGTCTCATGTTGGGATATAACAACGAGTTTTAATATGTTGTATTATGGGGGTCTATTACAACATGTACCAAATACAACATGTAAAGGCCTGTTGTATAATTAATAAATCCTACAACAGGTGAGTCTGCGTTGTGTAATGATGGTCTATTACAACATGTGACTATTACAACGGGTCAAAATATGTTGTGTAAATAACATCTTTTACAACGGTTTTGAATATGTTGTGATACTACAACCTATTACAACACTTTAGCAGTTATTGTAGTATCCTCCTATACTACAACAGGTTTGGCATGTTGTAAATGACTTGTGTTGTATAAAATATACAATATACAACACAAAAAAGGGATTGTTGTGATAAGTATGCTAACTACAACACAATCATCAGAACTGTTGTCTATCTCCCGTTGTAAAAAGCATTTTTTGTAGTAGTGCTAGCCCGGACAACAGATGATGCGTCATTGACGGATTGATTCCTACGGAAAGGAATAATCAATCGATGATATGGGTGGGATATTACGAGGGGCGTTGTAGTTATGCCTCCGAATTATATGAAAAAACGGCAATGGTGGTGGCAGTCACCGTAGCCGTGACCTTGGCCATGGCCATGGCAGTGATCTTTGGCCAGCTGCACTTTAATATCGAAAAGAAAATAGAAAGCCAGAGACATAATCTTCACGCGTCGAGTGCATGATCCCGAATAAGTAGAGGGGACGAAGATGATGAAGGCCATTGGTTGGGGATTCTGCAGGTTGAAGGAGCAGATGATAAAAAGACGTGTTGAGAAAACTGGTGACGGAAGGGGCAATATAGGAGAACAGAACTGGGGGAGTGCTCCGGACGGAAAGAAGACCGATCAGGCAGAGGTAGGTGGAAGCAACGGCGGCGGTACATTCTCGGAGCAGTTCCTTATGCGAGCCGAAAAGAAGAGTCTGGAATTGAGGAGTCGAGAAGGGGTACGATCATCGGGGGGTGCGTCAGGCTACAAGGATTCGCATTACCGCACAAATACCAAGGGGGGCCGCGGAACATGAAACTCCCAAGTGTTCCGGACTCTACTGCCTTCCAAATATAATCTTAAAGTAATATTTATGCAAACAAACATGGGAAGAGCTGGTTTGATTGGACTGAAATTCAAAACGTGTTTTGCAACTACACCTTGAAACCTGCGTTTTGTTGCGAGCGGCTGCATAAAATCAACTACGTGGTCACTTGCCAAGCTGTAGAAAATTGAGGAACTCCAACTGCGCCCAAACAGGGAGCAGTTTGTTTTCCCGGCCAAATAAAGCGTCTGATGCCTGATCGCCGTTCTCCTGGTTTGCCGTTCACACGCCATGGAGAGACATGGTCACGTCTCTAACGCCGGCAGGATGATCCTGGTAGCGTTTCCGCTCCAGCCACTGCACCTTGTCGACTCCCCAGTCTCTAGTGGGCAAGCATGGACAACTGACACTCAGCAGATTCGCTGGCCAGGACGAGACAAGGCACTACGACGGCGGAGCTCTGTCCTTCTTCCTATCTTCACAACGCCTTTCATTCATCTACAACACCTGCTCCTGCCAAGCCCCGCTGGTCATTGCCTGTGGTGGCGTGGAGATGGTCCGGTCAAACAGCAGATGAGGAGCACGTCAGAGGAAGGAGTGAAAGACTCAAGTAATAGGTTGAAAGCTTCCTATATTTCACGGAGGCGCCCTTCCCTACAGATCTATAAGAGTCATAGCTATGTAGTCTGAGCGAACTGAAAGTGGAATCATGTCCTCCTTGTCCTACAAGTGAGTCTCCACGCCATGGATTTGACGAGAAGTAGCAGTATGATTCATGGGACCAATCTGAATGTAGAAAATATGTGGATCGCAGTGCATGAACTACATCCTACCAAACAATTTTAAATGAACTCAACGAATTCAACTAGCATCCAAGAAAACGAATTTGATCCAGTTCGAACTCATTGAATACGATTTCCTGTTTTGCAATTCCTACAGTGTGTTGGAATCACGAACAACCAAACTAGCCTTTATAAGCGGAATCAAAGTCCTATCCTATGTGGTATCCTACAAACCAAACAGGGCCTAAAAGTAAATCTTGGTCCTGAGATGCCCAAGTCGGAAAAGCCTGCCTCTAGTAATATTTTCTGGAAGAGTCTGGTTTCGGCATAATTGTAATGCATGTTGCCACTCTTTTCTTCATAATAAGTGGTAGTGTTAAGGTCTTCTAAAACAATTCACGACTTTATAAAGGTTGTTCCCATTTTGATTAAGTGCTTCAATAGAAGTCTCGTGACAATGAGATGCGGATTGGCATGCACGAAGGTGATAAAAGTGGCATTGTTAATAGAACAAGTCACAAATTGTTTGTGAGTATCGTACTGTTCTCATATTCTCAGATATCGTCTTATGATTCTAATTTTTCCTATTGATGAGGTATGCCCAGTGTGTCGCAAATCTTACTTAGACACTTTTGGAGAGCATGTAGTTCATTGTAGGGAGCTCCCAGGCTTCAAGTATCTGCATGTTCTTGTAAGAGACGTTCTTTATGATGTTCTTAGACATGCGGGAGTTGCAGCTAAGAAGGAAGCTCCTGTGAATTTTTTGACTGATCCTCAGGAGGGCAGGTTGACACTTAGGCCAGCAGACGTTCTTATTTTTGGCTGGATTGGAGGAAAACATGCATGTGTAGATCTAACAGGAGTTTCCCCATTGGTTGGTCTGAAGAGTGGCGACTTTACTGTGGGACATGTTGCCCGTAATGTCATTTCTAATAAAGTGGCCAAACATGAGAAGGCATGTATCGACAATCAACATGTTTTTATCCCATTTGGTTTTGACACTTTTGGGTTCCTAGCACCTGAGGCTGTGGAGCTTCTTAAGAGAGTTCAAAAAGTTATGCATAGTAATGTAATGACTCCTAGATCTATGGATGTTATGTTTCGGAGGATTGGATTTACCATTCAAAAAAGGGTGGCGGCGCAGCTTGTTGCCCGCCTCCCTTCTATTTCGTTGTAATCCTGTAGTTTTCAAAATAAATTATATATATTACATGTTGCTTTTTGCTCGTGGTTATATGAATATGAAATAAAAAGCGAGTTAGCGACGAGCTTGATTTGTATTCATGTTTCTTTTAACCCCACTCAAATACCACCTACAAATCATCAGGCCTCCGCTCGGAAAGATTTGTGGAATGCCCTGGCCTCCACTTGGAAAGATTTATCAAATCTTGTAGCCTCCACTCGGAAAGATATATATATATATATATATATGTTAGGAAGTGTGTACCAGCTGGTACATGCAACTTATATGTACCTACCATTAAAATGACATATGTGACATACATTTATTAAATCCAACCGTATAGATTGAATCAAAATTCAATAGATTAGATATGTTCAAAAAATCACAACCATATCTCATGTATATCATGAGATATAATAAAATATCATTCGACGGTTTTCACAATTTTTGCAACTTACTGTTGATTAGAAAATATGTATTTACTTTAATTTGATGATATAGGAACATCGGTTTGAAGTAATTTTTGATGCACATGTTATCCAAGGGGTATGTATAACATCCATAAGGTTGGATTATTTTTTGTACTTCTGTAATCATCATAGATGGAGATGGGTACATGTAAGCTACATGTACTCAGGTACACAATTCTTTTAGCCATATATATATATATATATATATAGAGAGAGAGAGAGAGAGGTTAGGAAGTGTGTACCGGCCGGTACATGTAACTTACATGTACCGGCCATCAAAATTTCATATGTAGAGTATGTTGATAAAATCCAACCATATGGATTGATTCAACTCTATATAGATTAGATGTCTTTAAAAAATCATAATCATATCTTATGTAGATCATGAGATATAGCCATACATCATTCAATGGTTTATGTAATTTCTGCAACTTACCATTGATTAGAAAATAGACATTTTCTTTTATTGTATGCTCTATGAATATCAGATTGTGATGATTTTTTAGTACACATCTTATGTAAGGGGTATACTATACATCCATAAGGTTGGATTATTCAATACAATTTTACAATCCCCATAAATGAAGGTGGATACATGTAAGCTACATGTACTCGGGTACACAATTCTTTTAGCCATATATATATATATATATATATATATATGTATATATATATATATATATATAATGACTAGTTTGGTTGGATGAAGTAGGATGTCGTTATGTGGCTTCATAATGAAAAAATGTATATCAAACACATATTTTGTCATCCGACTAAATCTTAACAAGTAAGCACTTAATGTTATGCGACCGTTAATACAGTAGAAAAAAAACAACCAACTGGATCTGTTGAGTGGAACATACAAGTCGAAATCCATTGCGAGCTGTTGCATGTTGATCGGACCATGTCCCAAATCAGTGTTGAAACAATCAAAAGTCTGTTAGCTAGATTAAAGGCACGACGTGGCCTACTTTGTATATGTGTGATAGTCACTAACAGAATGGCCCTGGTCTTGTGGATCTTCCATGTATAGTGGAACAGCTCTCCACGATGGTTGTAAAAGGCTACTGTATGTATTCTTGTATTCTATAAATATAGATACAACACAACATTGTTGTGTACGCTTCCCAACATCAATAACATCTTGATTAGCTTATTTTATATGGTATCAGAGCCACACTACCACCACCAATAAACCCACCATGTCGGCTTCTTCTACTTCCAACTCCAACTCCGTTACTGGTTCTTCACTAACAATCACTCCATCCTTTGCACATATGATCATCTGATCAACGTCAAGCTTACAAGAGCGAATTATTTGCTGTGGAAAACCCAGTTCCTCCCATATCTGCGCAGCCAACAACTTTTAGGATACATCGATGGCACCCTTACTGCACCATCCAAGATGATCACTCAAGCAACTGAAGAAGGTGCAACTCAGATTCCTAATCTGGCATATTTACAATGGCTAAAACAGGATCAATTAGTCCTGAGTGCACTGTTATCATCCTTGTCCGAGGAGATTCTTGGTCAAGTACTCTTCCTATCTACTTCAGCAAAAGTGTGGGAAGCCTTGGAGAAAATGTTTTCCTCTGGATCCAAAGCACGGATTATGCAGATCTGTATGCAGTTGGCTAATGTCAAGAGAGGTGACTCATCTATCACTGATTACTTTAACAAGGTCAAAAATCTTGCAGACACTTTATCCTCCATCGGTCTTCCATTAAAGTACGATGAGATTGGATCTTATATGCTCACTGGTCTTGGAGAAGATTATGATTCTCTAGTAACATCAGTTACAACCAGATACATGCCTCTTTCCTTGACAGACTTGTATGCTCACATGCTGAGTTTCAAGATGCGAAAAGAGTAGTAGCAAGGAGCATTCCAGATATCTACAAACAATGTAGTTCGTCCTCATAGCCATCGTGGAGGCATGAACAACTATAGAGGAAGGGGTAGGAACAACTATCACAATGCCTGAAACAACAACCAAGGGCGTGGAGATCAGTTACCCAATAGCAATCAGTCAGGTCGCTCCAACAAAACAACAACCACAACCTGTCAGGTTTGTCGTAAGCCAGGTCATGGAGCATTAAGATGCTACCACCGTTTTGATCACTCTTATCAAGCCGAAGATAACCATGTAGTTGTTGTAGCTGCCACACCTTCATATGGTGTTGACACAAACTGGTCCACCGATTCGGGAGCAACAGATCATATCACCTCTGAGCTAGACCAAATGATAGTTCGTGACAAGTACCAAGGAAAAGATCAAGTCCAGATTGCTAATGGAGCAGGTATGCCTATACTTCATATTGGTAAAACTCACATTCCTGCTATTTCCAAATTTCACAAACTCAACAACATTCTACATGTTTCTAGTGCCCATAGAAATCTTATTTTTGTGCATAAACTCACCTTGGATAATAATGCTTTCATTGAATTTCATCCCTGGCATTTTTTTATCAAGGATCGAGCCACGAAGAAAATTCTTCTTCAAGGAATATGTGAGCACGGTCTCTATCCACTAAAGGCCTCATCCTGCTTGAGCAAATCAACCTTCACCAGCATCAAAGTTAGCCCAGAACTGTGGCATATTCTCTTAGGGAATCCTTCATCAGCTGTTATCAATCTTGTTCTCCATTTGAATACGATTCATGTTGTTTCCAAGAATAAAATTTCACACGTTTGTAATGCATGTCAAGCGGCTAAAAGCCATCAGCTTACTTTTCCAATTTCGAACAATGTATCATCCTCCCCTTTGGATCTCATATTCACTGATGTATGAAGTCTAGCCCAAACCTCTGTAGGAGGATTTCGTTATTATGTCAACTTCATTGACGATTTTAGTAAATTTGTTTGGTTTTATCCCATAAAACTTAAATCATACGTTGCCCTTGTTTTCACTCAATTTCAGCAACATGTCGAATGCCTGCTTGATAAGAAAATTATTGCTATTCAATATGATGGAGGAGGAGAGTATCAAACATTACACAAACTGTTTCAAAATAATGGAATCTGACATCTAATCTCATGTCCACATTCCCATCAACAAAATGGTTCCACAGAACGGAAACATCGCCATATAGTCGAAGTAGGTTTGTCCTTACTTGCTCAAGCATCGATGCCACTCAAGTTCTGGGATGAAGCTTTCAGTTCAGCCTGTTATTTAATCAACCAGTTACCTAGCCGTGTTATCCAAATTTCCACTCCTATTGAAAAACTTCTTGGTACTAAACCAGATTATTTATTTCTGAAAATGTATGGATGTGCTTGTTGGCCCTACTTAAGACCCTATAATGCTCACAAACTACAATTTCAATCCAAGAAGTGTGTGTTTATTGGCTATAGCCCTTATCATAAAGGATATAAATGCCTAGACAGATCCACTGGACGTGTATATATCTCTAGAGATGTCATCTTTAATGAACATATATTTCCTTTTGGTGACTGCTCCACATCTTCACTGATACATCCTATTCCACATAATGATGTTCTTCTTCCTTTGAATATACAAGTCTCTCCACAGCAAACTCAAACCACCTCTGACCCTACCGTTGTGAGAAACCATATGGATTATAATGGCATTTCCTCTTCTAGAAGTTCTGGTACTAACCCTGTAGGTACAACTCCGAATACTTTACCACCTCCAATTGTTATTCAACCAGAACAACAACCTACACGGATGAGAACTCGCCTTCAAAGAAATATTCAGACTCCTCGACGATTTACGAATGGCACAATAAGATACTCAGCTAAAGGGAGAACAACTCTTACTGCCTCAACCAATGTGGTTGAACCCACCACTCATCTTGAAGCCCTACAAGATCCCCATTGGCAGCAAGCAATGAATATTGAATATCAAGCCTTGATGCAGAATAAAACATGACATCTTGTTCCCCGTCAGATAGGTCAAAACATCATCGACTACAAATGGGTATTCAAACTGAAACGCAAAGCTGATGGAAGTATTGATCGCTACAAAGCATGACTGGTTGCTAAGGTGTTCAAACAAAGGTATGGTTTGGATTACTCAGATACTTTCAGTCCGGTAGTCAAACCAACAACAGTTCGACTTATTCTTGCATTAATTGTCTCTTGTGGATGGACATTAAAGCAGATCGACATTCAAAATGCCTTTCTACATGGTGATTTAGAAGAAAACGTTTTTATAACACAACCACCTGGCTATGAAGATACCAGTCATCCACAATACGTCTGTAAATTGGGGAAGTCTTTATATGGCCTTAAACAAGCCTTTAGAGCCTGGTTCTCAAAACTTAGCATTAAGTTAGAAGAACTTGGTTTCATTCCGTCCCAAGCTGATGCTTCCTTGTTTATTTACAATCAACATGGAGTTACAACGTATATATTAATCTATGTTGATGATATAGTCATTGCAAGCTCATCAGAACAAACCACACAATAGCAGATAAACCATATGTTTGCCACATTTGCCGTGAAAGACTTGGGCACGCTACACTATTTCCTTAGTATCAAAGTAATACACAAGGATGATGGCTTAGCACTGACACAAATCGGCTATATCAGTGATATACTCAGCAGAGCAAATATGTTTAATTGCAAACCAGCTACAACACCAATGTCACCCTCAGAAAAGTTATCCAAGACTGAAGGAGTAATTCTGACAGAAAAGGAAGCGACAACATATAGGAGTATCGTTGAAGCTCTCCAGTATTTGACAATTACAAGACCGGATATAGCCTTCCCAGTAAATAAGGTCTGTCAATTCTTACATGCTCCAATAGTAAGTCACTGGTCTGTTGTAAAACGAATATTACGCTACTTGAAGCACACTCAAAGCATGGAGCTTCTCTTTAGAAAATCTACTTCCACTCTCATTAGTGCCTTCACTGACTCAGATTGGGCTGGCTGTTCTGATGACAGACGGTCAACAAGTGGCTTTGCTGTGTATTTTGGGTACAATCTAATCTCCTGGAGTTCACGAAAACAAAACACAGTTTCAAGGTCAAGTACTGAATCGGAGTACAAAGGGCTGGCCAATGCAACAGTAGAAATCATATCGATTCAATCACTTTTAAAGGAGTTGGGGATATTTCAGACGAGACCACCGTCTCTATGGTGCGACAACCTGGGTGCAACATACCTGTCTGCAAATTCTATTTTTGATGCACGTACAAAACATATAGAAGTCGATTTCCACTTCGTGCGAGAAAGGGTGGCCAAGAAGCTATTAGATATTCACTTTATCTCATCTCAAGATCAGACAGCTGATATATTTACTAAGCCATTTCCAGTACAAAGCTTTATTCATTTTAGACACAATCTCAACCTGGGTTAAGAGGTTGTGATTGAGGGGGTGTGTTGAAACAGTCAAAAGTCTGTTAGCTAGATTAAAGGCACGACGTGGCCTACTTTGTATATGTGTGATAGTCACTAACAGAATGGTTCTGGTCTTGTGGATCTGTCATGTATAGTGGAACAGCTCTCCACGATGGCTGTAAAAGGCTACTCTATGTATTCTTATATTCTATAAATATAGATACAACACAGCATTGCTGCGTACGCTTCCCAGCATCAATAACCTCTTGATTAGCTTATTTTATAATCAGATCATCAGGTTGCAATCATTCTCGCTTAAAAAGGGGGCGAGCTCGATTGAGTGAGCATTGACGGCTGAACCAACAAGTCGCGCAACGTATTCCGCAGGACGGAGGGAGGGAGGAGTGTAAGGCTCCTCATGAACGGAGGGAGGGAATGGATATTCTATGATGATTTGTGGACCAACGACTAAGCTGTTCTCGAGTCTTACGTGGGACCGTGACGCCGTCCTATACGCTTTCTTCCATAATTATTTGTTTGCTGTAATGGCTTGGTAAGTGATGTGTTACTGTTTATCTTCTCAGTTGGTTCGTATCCAATGCTACCTACACTGCCTCTACCTTTTTCTCATATCAAGCTCCGGAGCAGGTCAGCTGTACGGACGAGAAAAGAATGGCTCAGCTAAGCGACAACAGACTTCGTGATCCTCATGGGGTCGGTTTTTTGAACTTAATTTGGCAACGGGAAAATATCCTTTTTTTGGAATAGTGGCTCAGCTAAGCGCTACGATAGCGACAACAGACTTCGTGATCCTCATGGATGTTAGTTAGTCGGTGGTGCATTGGTCTGCTCTTTTTATTGGAATCCTACAACAAAAGTGACAACGCACGTCGCGGCATCGCTCATCAATGATTGTTCTCACCAATATCCGAGAATATTTTCCTCCCTAGCTTCTTTTTTATGATTGATATTGCGGAGGTCTCCCTATTCATCTGGTTCTTTTACTTGCTCCCACATCGCCTGGTTTTACCTCTGTCCCCTTCCTTGGATCACCAAACAAAGTCCACCATCGTCCCACCGTTGTTGCCAAAATCATAACGGAAAAAATCGCATACACAAGCAGGGAAAGTCGAACCTGTTTGATATTGTAACCCAATCACGAAAGCTGAACAACTTGATTTGCCATTGTGCACACCAATTCTTGAATAATCAACCAAGAACTCAAACCACTCCAACAAATATCTCTTAGATATCAAAGAAGCTCGTTGATACCACATCGTCGCCGCATATAGATGCATTCCTTATTCATCTTCATAATGTTTGTTGTTATTGTCTTCTATGATGCATTAATAAATTGAACTTGTCTATGTTAACTCTTATTCTTTGTCCTGATGTGCAGCCATCTTTTTCTTGATCATGATAGGCAACCATCCAATATCTCCTTCAGTCTAATGTAGGGAATCTAGAATTCAACAAATACAAAAGCGTCTGCGGTGAAGAGAAGATGAGAAGTCACATTCACATTTTCTCTCCAGGGATCTTGATGTCTGCCTCTATCAACTTCTACATTAATCACACAACTTCAAAGATCCTCCCATAAAATAAGTTACGATTATCATGTTCCAAAAAGCATAAGATACGAAAAATCCCCCTTCTTTTGCCATTCACCTAGATTGTCAATAATGTCCCTCAAAATTAAACTAATGTGGATAGACATCACCTTTTCGTGGAACCAAAATCTCCTAAGTGCCTCCTTAACAATGATGCAATAAATACAATTCACTACTACATAAATAATCTTTGGCATCGGTTATTTAAGACCTAAGATGTCGGTTTCTAAGCCACACCCAAGTGGGCACCACTAAAAGTTCAGCGTCAGTCCCCCAAACGACGCTATAAACCTTCCCGTCACTAAAAACGCGCCAACAAGGGAACTTTCAGCGTCGGTTTTTAAAGAAAACTGACACGATAACCTTATTAAAAATATCGGTTATTAAGTAACAACCGACACCATACCCCTTACCGCCACCAAAAAGGCGCCAACAAGGGCATCATCGGCGTCGGTTTGTATACTAATAACCGACGCCATATCCCCTTCCCTCCACCAAAAAGGCACCAGCAAGAGCATCATCAACGTTAGTTTGTATATTAATAACCGACGTCATATCCCCTGTCACTACGATCGTACTACCCAGCATGACCTGGTACCTGGCCGCAATAGGCGTCAGTTTTATGGATAACCGACGCCAAAAGGGGATAAAGATGTCAGTTTTACACTAACAACCGATGACTGTGTGTTTTGTTGTCAGTTTTACACAAATAACTGACACATATATTATGGTTTTTTTCTTATCAGTTTACAGACATGCTGTATGACTGGTCAGCAGGATGTAGAACCTAAAGTTCAGTTCTGAACTGCAGGTTTACAACATCTAGTGATATCAGTCAACAACAGGCTACAAACCTGCAAAATTAACAAGATAAACAACATTATATATTTATCATGTGATTCACACACATGTATAAGCACATTTAATTCATATTATTTTTCATCACACACATGTAGAAACCAGTAGTTCCATTTCAAATTTCCTCCACTTTCACACACATTTAGCAACCTACAGTTTCATTCATTTCATCTCTTTTCACATTGAGACACATGTAGAAACATTCATGTATATATTGATCATCTTCACATTCACATATATGGTAATTCATAAAAAGTCATTCACATTCACACAAAAATAATTATGAGAATAAAGTTTAGAAATATCGCTCTTTATTCATCATCGTCATTATCCCAATTATATTTAAAAATTCCCACTACTTGTAGGGCTTTTGCCCATTATTCTCTTACATCATTTAACTCATCCATCGTATAGGGAGTATATACATCTAACACCTTTTCATCTGTAGTGAAGTCAATTTTAAACACCTGCAAAGAGAATGATGTATATATATAATTAATAATATATAAGAAGATTGATATATTTCATATTATCTAATGAGACTACATATAATACCTGATGTATGGTATCGATTTCCATTGCGGCATGTTCGATAATTATGCTCATAAATTGCATTACATAATATCCACATGCCCAGCCGTTGTCTTGTGTAGCACACTATAAATTGAAACATACAAAATATTCAAAAATACAAATAAGCACAATTCACATAAATAATATATACATTAGAGTCGGGAAATTACTTTCACATTCTGCCAAGTTAGTGGCTGGTTCTTTTTCTTAGGGATCTTTCCTCCAACTTTGGCGTACTCTTGTAAAGTCGTACATGTCAATGTAACACATTAAATTATATAATTAAATAGTAATGTAATAACAGATATTAACGGATATAAAAATATGAAATATTTCTCACAAAAATAATGGCATTTTCATTGCGTGTCCATATATATTCAATTCCTTCACCACTAGTAACAATTGGGTCATTATTCACGAGTGAGTCCTGTCACAAACCCCTCTCTACAAGCCCTCACAAATAGGGACGGTTGTGAGTCTGGCCCTCACAAATGGTCTGTGAAGAGAACTCACGTGACAAATACCAGTGGCCCTCATGAATACAATTATCACGGACCAACTGACCCTCAAGAATATTATATTGAGGGACTATTTAGCCTTCATAAATACATTTTTGAGGGACTATTTAGCCTTCATAAATACATTTTTAGTGCATGTTTAGTTCTCATAAATACATTTTTGAGGGACTTGATGGTCCTGGAGAATATATTTTTGAAGGGATAATGCCTTCAAAAATATTATTTTTGAGGGGCTATGTGGTCGTCATCAATGCAATTGTGATGGACAATCTGGATCTCATTTTTGAGGGACTAAAGACCTTCATTAATATATTTTTGAGGGATTATTGTAAATGATTTGGTTATTGATGTATTGAATGATTTGTTGAATGCTAATTAATTTTAAATGAAAACTTTATATATATATAACCTCAAGCAATATTTTTATAAGTCACATGACATCATAAGAAGTTTCAACACCAAAATGACACATAAAAATATTAAATCACCTCAAACCAATTTCTGTTAATGAAGTAAAATATTATCCATACATTGCATGCTCAACGTTGATATAAATAACGAATACATATGGTTCTAAAATTTGAGATTGATGACAATCAACATATCATGCTAGAAACTCTTAAGATCTGTAATGTCTCCATATTCCTTCAAATGGTGTGGTGCTCTTCATCAATGCCCGACCTCATACGGTTGGGTACTTGAGTATTCTTCTCCTAAAAATGACAAAGCATTATATTAATAGAATTTAAAGTTTATACATAAATCATAGTACAACAAACAACTTACCCTTATATTTCAGTTTTGTTCTACTCCAAAGTGCATTTTCGGAAGAAATCCATCATTAAAAGCAATTGTACCCTATCAATATAAATACAAAAAGGAATCAGAGTGAGTGTGAAGTAGAATATGCCATATTGTTGACTCAAGGCCCAAATGACTTAGAACAATTTTTGTATCATGTGGATTTTTGAAGTAGTGAAAGACACTGATGTAGAAATTTTATAATAAGGTTCACCTCATTTAAACGTTGATTTCTTGGTGTGAAAGACACCAATGACGATCTTCTTTGGGTGTTCTGCATTTGAGGATGACTTTGTGGATTATTACCAAATGTAGGGCACCAACTTTCAACTGCAGCCTTTGATAAAGTGTACACTTTAATACTCTCATGTGTATGAATATTGAAAATAATCTTCAGCTGTTATGAGGTACTTGTGGCTGAAAGAGTAGTGGATGTCCATTGCTAGCACTCTACATGGGAGTCATGACTCCAAAAGAACTACTTTCAACCCTTTGTGTGGAAAGCCTGCCTACTCCATTCTCCCTTTCAACCTCTTGTGTGGAAAGACTACCTACTCCATTTTTCCTTGAATTGCCTTGTGTGGAAAGCCTACCTACTCCATTATCTCTTGAATTTCCTTGTGTGGAAAGCCTACCTACTCCAGTCTCCCTTGAATTGCCTTGTCGAGAAAGTCTGCCGAAGCCATCCCTGCTTGAATTATTCTGCCTGGGATACATGCCTACATCTGCAACACCACTTGTATTGTCTTGTATGTGAAAAGAACCAACACCTGACCTATTTGTGCCACTTTGCATGTGTAAGACACTTGCAGTGGTCTGATTGGGGTATTCAGCTGCACAATCTAAAATAATACCGCCATCCTAGCACAAATAGATCAACAATGTCAAAAAATATTATATATTATATTGACGTAGGAAACTGACTCTAAGTTACCTGTGATTGATTAAACCAAGTCATTATTTGGGAGATAGAGTTCTTCAATCCATATACTATTTCTTCAAGTTCCTTGAGTTTATCCTGAAATAGAAAGCAAATTACAAACATTGATGTAATAGAACAGTTGTAACTAATAGTTCAAGTTTAGTTTTAATTCAACATACATCCTTTGCTTTGCTTTCCTCAAGAAGCATTTCATATCTTATACGAGCAACTTTCCCCTATGTCCTGTCTTTTTGTGCCCAATTCCAAGACCTCGGATCCTAGCCTTTTTGGAAGGATTTAAAACTTGCAAATAAGCATCATGTGTTAGATTATCAACACATCTAGGATCTAAATCTTCTTGGTCTGCTACTTAGTTTTCCACAATATCAGAGATTTCAAGCTGTAATTATAAAGCATCATAAAAAGAAATCTTAAATTGAGATATCTAAGTGTATGTAGCTTTGTAGACATGATAGGAAAGAAAATGTTTATTTTCTAACCACTTGTGGGATTTTGTCGTAAATTTTTTCCAAAAATTTGTTAAGAGGCACAACGGGTTGTTCTTCACTGACCTACACATGATAGATAACATAATCACTATCCATATTATATTTTCTACTCTTACTAAAAAAGACAAATGTCCATTATTTATACCATTTCTTCCTGGTAGCAACTCCATGGCTTTGATGCTGTGGTATGATCCATCACTTTTTTTGCTCTATTTGCCTTGTTGATCTCAGAAATTTTCTAAACCATAAGAAACAAATAATTAGAAAAAGGAGATAGGTATAGATGCAAGTTATATGAAACTGGTGTACCTTGGACTTGTCGGTTCCCCATTCTTTAACAAGATTTTTAAATTGGTCAATATCTATGAAAACATTTTTCTTAACTTTATTCATCATCAATTTTGGTTCAATCTTATACTTCTCATAGTAATATTTCTTTACACATGCCCTCCACACTGATATCCCTTTGCTAATATGTTCATCAATGTGATTCCATGCATTCGGATGACCGCCTAAATCGAAATATTTCTAAAAACATATAGTTATTTCAACGGAATACAAAGGAACTATGGCAGATGTTCAACGAACAAATAAAAAATTGAAGAACATGTCTGAATAAAGTTGGACTAACGTATGAAATAATAAAAAGTAACTCCACATATCGCACTTGCACGGAAATAGATTTACGATAGACAATATTATATGATTGCATCGAAGAGGATGCATTTCATGCCAATTAAACTACTATGAAAGAAACAAAAAACACCCAACAAATAACTACTGCAACTAGAATGAGATGAGACGATGCTTACGGGCTCGATCAAGCTTGATGAAATCCGAACACAGTTTCTTGCTGACTGTCTGCATACTGTAAGAGATGGGTGTGGTGCTGCAAATTAAGGTAAATTGCTGACTGAAAGACTCATTACCGCCTAGGTGTCTTATTGTTACACAACAGACATGTCTCTTTGCCTGAATTTTTGTGAAGTCGTAAGAAACTCATGTGGTGCTCAGTCAAAAATTACAAATCAATGACCTCTAGATCGTCCATATTTATGTATATGGGTGTCCTCCACAATGTAATGGATACACACGATTTGTCCCATCTCCAGTTCTATATATAACTCCAATTCTGAAAGAGTCGGTTGGATCGATGAGGATTGAGAGAGACCAGACAAGAAGATGGGTGAGAGATGCAGGGTCTGTATGACAGGAAGCTCGAGATATATCGGATCATGGCTTGTGAGGAAGCTCCTGTAGAGAGGCCATGTCGTGCAAGCGACCCTTAGAAACAAAGGTTTTCTATATAGTTTCTGTTTCTGGCCTTGGTATACTGTTTTCCTTCTCGTTTATCAAGATCTGGACGTTGGCATATGTGGTATTTTTACTATTGTTGCAGACGACCACATAAAAGCTGGCCTTCTCAGGAATTTCCCAGATGCAGAGTCCCGACTCCAGTTGATCCAGATCGATCTGGCCGAGACAGACGCTGACTATGACACTGCTACTGCTGGATGTGAGCTAGTGTTTCATCTAGCTACGCTGATGCTCCACATCACGGACAACCAGGTGAGGGAAAAATTTAGAAGTAAAGTGTAACCTGATAAATTATCAACATCGCTTGTTGTCTAAACTGGTGAAATCGATAAACATGATATTTTCTGGGAACTATCACATAGTAATTCAGTATAGTCGTAGCAGCGTCAATGTGAAATAGAAAGTAGAGAAAAGGGAAGCGTTTTAGAATTATATGGCTGCGCGAGCGTGAGTGAACCCTACATTCACGGAACCACAAACTATCAATGGGTTTTGCATTGATTATCAATTATATTTAGAAGTTATTTGGTTTGAAGTCAGACTCCATAAGGCATTCAGTCCAAGTATAGACGAAACTGTTAGTCTCACAACAAAACTAGGATAATAGAAATGCAGAACGATTAACTCAGAATAGGAGGATGATATTAGATGATAGATGAGACACCGACCTAGAGAAAGACTAGAAAAGCATACATTTTTTACCGAATGGAAGCCTCTGACCCGATCAGCCTTCAGCTGCGGCTGCAGCAGTCGTACGGTCTGTCCAAGCCAAGAAGACGGCCGTCCAAGCAAAAAAAATGATGGCCCTCGTCGGCGACGGAGCAGGAACAACCCGTCTCGGCGGATCAATCTTGGCGGTGGCCAGAAGTGGAGCAGGATCAACCCTAGCCATAGCGGATGATCCTTTGCGGTGGCAACAGGTTTCTTGTGGCGGGCAAGAGATAATAAGCGATATCAACAACGGGAGCGGGAGGGACGCAGAGAGCGTAGACAAATAGGGTGCCAGAGGATCTTTTATGGGGGTTTTGTTTTTTATTTAGATAGTCAAATGAATATTTAGGTGTGGAGGGAAATTTGTGGAGGGAAAGTATGACCCGTATGGTGGGAAATCCTCACAAACAATTTTTCACAGAATGGGGGAGTGAATAATGAAATTGTGAGGGATTAATGTCCCTAAAAAAGGTGTACTTGTATCAAAAACATGCTTGAGGGATTCAATCTCGTATTTGAGGGACAAGTCCTCACAAACAGACTTTATTATTCACAGTTCTTGGTTCTTCATAAATGTTCTTGAATAATAGCCCAATTTTTTATAGTGAATTCCCCGCAGGATCTAGATAATAGACAGTAAATGCCTCGGGGATGATAACTAGTAACTCCCAATGCTTACCACTAGAGGTAAGAAAGTTATAAATTAATAACTCAAAAGTCACAATAAAAATGTAATTTTCTTAAGTCCAAATTATAAGCAAAGTAAACTTACCTGACATTGAATGGAGCTATTATCATTATCTTCTTATTTTTACCAAAGTATTTAAAAACATCACATCAATATGAAGTAACTGACCTAGGGTTTTTAACTACAATACTAATCAAAGATGGAACCAAAAATTCCACATGGAGAAATGAAAAAATATGTACATATCGTGTGTAAGTGGCTGCAAAACATGTATTATGTATGCATTAATATATAAGAAACCAGATCACCGTATATAAAACAAGGTATATGGATGTATAAATAAGATCTCACCATATCCACAGCTCTGTCATAGATGTGTTTAGCCAGTCATAACAAAACAACTCCAAAATATCTTATATAAATATCTTGTTATCATATGATTGACCTGTATTAATATGTATGCATTAATACATATGCAAAACTTGTATTACGTATGCATTAATACGTATATAAAACTTGTATAAATAGTTTGTTATCGTATGATTGACCTACAACTTCCTCCGAAATAGTAACATTTATAGGGCAATTTGGATCATGTTCGCCTATCCAATCTGCCATACCCCTACAATTAGGACCTAACGAGGCATGTAGGTCCTTTGGAAGCCAACTTGGTACTTCCAGAGGTGGAGGTGGAGGTCGATATGTAGCGGGTGTCTTCCTTTTGACATGTATATATAATTTCATATCAATTGACTCGTATATACGTACACACTAACAAATTAACATAATGTAAATTTAGCATACAATATTTATATAGACGACATCTACTTTGGGCCACAATATCACTCCGCCTTCTACCTCACCAAACGTTTCAGAATCTGGATGGGCATATGGCAATGTAAGATCCCTCCATTTGGGGACTACACTTATCGGGCTCACACGAACCGCACCATCTGGTATTGGAGTCCCATGAAACATTTTCCCTAGAAAGGGTGGGTAAGCCGACACCTCTGCAACGACATATTCTTGACTTTTTAGACGGCATGACTTCAACTCCTAAAATTTTACGTAAAGAATGTTATATGTATATATACACAAACTCCCAACCTCTGTAACGACTAGCTACTATATCATAAAAATACTTACAGAGGATGTGCTAGGTGGTGGGTCTATAGGATTACTCCCAACCTCTATAGTAGGAGTAATAGAAGTGTGACACGTCACATGTACCGTCTTAGTGGCCGTCTAAGACGTTTTCCACTTCACCATTGCTTCTTGGACTTTCCTCTCAATTAATTCATCTACCTATACATGGATAAAAGAAATGCTAGCTATTGATTATTGATTTTCTTTTCGCAATAACATTCTAAAAAAAGAATAGGTTATCTCAACTTGTGAAAGTCCCACTTTTAGGACAAGTTTGCGCTGGGATGGCCCAAAGAATGCTTTGATGCCCACACTAGTGTCTGCACCCCTAACACGTCCAGGATGGTCTGGGTTACCCAGAGAAACTATCAATTCATCCCTTGTGCCCTCAGGGATGAACTTGCCTTCCTTCCTCTGCTCGTGCAGCTCCCGCTAATCTCCATCAACAGAAATTGGTAAGTAAACATAACAATAATCAGTATCGATCGATTGCTCTAAGAGTTGAATTTTTACCATTTTTGTAGCCGTCTCAGCAGTTGCGGTCTTCGTTATATCTCCCTTCTTGTTTTGCCTCCCAGCTATCGACATAGCATGGCAAGGCAGAGGTGCGGGACCAATAGTAGAGGACTCATGAGTAGCAGTAGACTGAGCATTAGACTAAGCAGTATACTCAGCCTGTAGTCTTTGGCGAATGCCTGCATAGCCTCTTGGACACATTGTATGGTCATACACATTTAGTACATGCCTTTCTCTTTGAGCATTGCTGATAGCCTTGTTAGTAAGCACATTGATTTGATTAGTAACACTAAAGGTTAATCTTGAATAGGTGAATACATAAGAACATATATTAATTAAATTGGGAGTGGCGGTTAATACCTTGAATTCATCCGTTTTTCTTTGGGTAACAAACTCCTCCTAGTCTTTGGGGTCCAGGTAGTTCCATTGCTCATGGGCTGCCTTCTTCCTAAATTTATTTTTTAAAGAGAATACAAATAGAAACTATTAGTGTAGAGTTAGTCAAAAAGTGATCAATGTCTAGAATTGGAAATCAATCAAGAACCTCTTATCAGCATCGTGTATGTAATCGTGGGTGAGATTTGTCCTATAGTTCCTTAGGACCCTCCCACAACGTTGCATCACGCATTTATGATACGACTTTTCATCCAGATCAAATATACTCTACAAAATAGAATTGTTATTAACTAGTAGCCTAAAACTTAGTAATCTACAAAAATAGAATTGCAAATAATGATAACTCATGCACAGTTCCTTCCAGATTAAGTCTTTCTTCCCCTTAGGAACTCTATGTCGGGATTAAAAAATAGGACTACAATGGCTGCGAGTAAGAACCCCAAGATATGAAATAAATGAGTTATAGTTCACTCCAACTGGATTTCCTGCATGATCGAAATCTACAGCCAGTTTGGGTCCATTGCCCCTTTGCTGTAGTAACTTGTTCATCATTGTGATGCCCCTCACTTTCTCAATTTTTTTTGCTTCTCATCAAGTGCCCCAATTTCTTCAGGGGGTACATCATCAACCTAAATTTGACAAAAAAAACACACTTATAGGATATAACTATAAATGTGAGGCGGGATATATTTTTAAAACTTACATTATGAGGCGGCGCATTGACGTCCTCACCCTCATGGTAATCATCAACACGATCATCATATGAATGCTCAGCCATCTAAAAGTTCACATTCAGATTGTAAAGTTCACATTGTAAAGTAACTCACATTATAAAGTTCACATTATAAAGTTCACATTTACATTGTAAAGTAATTCACATTGTAAAGTTCACATTCACATAGTAAAGTTCACATTTAGAAAAATAAAACATATAAAAAAATATAAACATACATGCCTCTAATATTGTGATCTTTTATCAATTAACAATCCTTCATTTTGATCTTCGCGCACATACAAGTCATCATTAGCTTCAATATTTGGGGGTATTAGCAACCCAACTAAGAATGGAATGGAGTCATCATACTTATCATAGTATTGTTCTTCATCTATATGATCTTGAATGAACTGTCTTTTACCATGAAGAACAACTGACCATTTATCATTTGCAGGATCATCGATATGAAATACTTGTTTCTCCTGTGATGCCAATATGAATGGTTCACCCTTCTCGCCAATCTTTTCAAAGTTCACTAATGTGAAACCCAATTCATCCACTATAACTCCTTTGGTGTTATCAAACCAATTACATTTAAAGAGTGGAATTCTAAAATCTACGTAGTCAAACTCCCATATGTCTTCAATGACACCGTAATATGACATTTTAGCTTCACATGGACTCTTATCCTTTGCACTTGCAAAAAACAATGAAGACACTTGAAGGGTGACCCCACTGTTTTGGACGACACTCTTATCATCTTGACACTTTGTGTAATATGAGAATCCATTTATGTCAAACCCTTCATAAGACATAACATTCAATTTTGGTTTAAAGGCGAGGTATTTGATAGTTTTATTAAGATTATCTGGTGTTTGAGATAGTTGATGTAAGACTTTATCTTCAAACCACTTAATAAATGTCTTGTTATGCTATCTAGCAAGCCACATTGAATTGGCTCGAGGATATTGTCTCTTGATGAAATTGGTATGTTCCTCGATATAAACACTCACTTCGTCGATGTTGTGTAAAATATACAAGTGATCTTGTTCCAACTGCTCATGGCTGATTACTTTCATCCATGATCCCAAAATTTCTTTGCCAAAATGTTCCTCAATATTCTTTTCATTAACTTGAGCATCGTTAGCACTCAGAAAGTCATTGCAAAAATCCATAACCTCTCTTGCCACATAACCCTCAATAATACTCCCTTCAGGCCGATAACGGTTTCGAACATCACCTTAAAAAATGCTCATGTATCGTTCAAAGGGATACATCCAATGCAAGAAAACTGGTCCCAACATTTTCACTTCCCGAGTCAAGTGGACAACAAGATGTACCATGATATCAAAGAATGAAGGAGGAAAATACATCTAAAGTTGACATAGGGTAACAACCACTTCTCTTTGCAATTTATCGAGAGTATCAGGGTCAATAACTTTGCTGCATAGACTGTTGAAAAAGAAACAAAGTCTGGTGATTGCATACCTTACATGCTTCGACAATATAGATCAAATTTCCACGGGCAATATTTGTTGCATTAGAGTGTGACAATCATGAGATTTAAGACCTATCAAATTTAGATCTTTCATTGATACCAATCTACGGATGTTCGATGAGTAACCCTGTGGAACCTTAACATTTACCAAGCATTCACAAAAAGATTTCTTCTCCTTTCTAGACAATGTATAACAAGCGGGAGGTAAGTATGTTCTCCGATCGCTACTAACTACTTCTTTTAATTCTATCCTTATTCCCATTTCACATAGGTCCATTCTGGATTTTATCCCATCTTTAGTCTTACCTGCTATATTAAACAGAGTATTGATGATGCTATCATAGACATTTTTCTCAACGTGCATGACATCGATACAATGCTTGACTGCCAAATAACTCCAATAAGAAAGATCCCAAAATATTGACTTCTTCTTGAATAAAGATTTGTCACTCCGTGTGACCATCGTACATTGTGATCTCTTACCAAATTCATTGGCAATGTCTTTTACTCTTTCATAAACATCCTCCCCTGGTATAGGTTTAGGTGCACTCCATTCCTCAATCCGTCCATCGAATGCTTTGCGCAACCTACGATACAGATGGAATTTTAGAAGAAACCTTTGATGACCAAGATATACAGTCTTGCCGCCGTGTTTTCATCATATTGAATCTGTGTTCTCTTCACATATAGACACTCTTCAGATCCTTTGACACTATATCCAGACAAATTCCCATATGTTGGGAAGTCATTCACAGTGCAAAACAACATAGCATGCAAACAAAATGTCTCTCTTCATGAAGCATCATAGGTCATCACACCTTCACCCCAGAGTTTCTTCAAGTCATCAATCAGAGGTTCAAGATAAACATCGATATCATTTCTAGGTTGTTTAGGGCCTGATATCAACAACGACAACATAACATACTTATTTTTCATACACAACCAGGGAGGAAGATTGTATATAACAAGCATAACTGGCCAAGTGCTATGTTGGCTGCTCAATGTCCCATACAGATTCATCCCATATGTATATAGCCCAAGTCTTAGATTCCTGACTTCTTCACCGAATTCAGTGTACAATAAATCAATCTTCTTCCACTGTGGAGAATCAAACGCATGTCGTAGGATCTCATCATTATTTTTCTTAACATATGCATGCCACCTCAAATTCTTCACATGTATCAAGTTGGCAAACAAGCGTTAAAATAGTGGTATTATAGGTAGATACCACATCACCTTGGCAGGAGAACCAATTTTGGACTCCCCCGAAGTCGTCAATTTATACCTTGACGCATCACATTTGGGACAATCTTTCAAATCAACATAGTCCTTTTGAAATAATACACAATCATTCGGGCATGCATGTATCTTCTTGGCCTCCATTCCCATTGGGCACAACAATTTCTTTAACTGGTATGTTGAGATTGGTAGCTCGTTTCCTTCAGGAAGAATTTCTTTCAACAAAGACAACAATGATGTGAAGCTTTTGTCGCTCCATCTATTGTTAGCTTTCAGCTTATACAATCTCAACATAGTGCTAAGCTTTGTCAACTTACAACCTGTGTATAATGGTATCTCGGCATCATGCACAATGTTTTTAAGCATGGGAGGTGGATCGGTGTGCTCTACCCCACAACTATGTGACATCGCATCAATGATGTCTACTGGAACTGGTTCGTTCACATCTATGCCATCGGAGGCAATTTCTTCTTCCACAAAAGCACTTCTATCGACATCCACTAATTTCAGGTTTGAAATCTCTCCATGCCAGTGCCATTTTATATAGCCTTGTACAATCTCATTGCTTATGACATGACTTTTGATTTCGTCGCCAGTGCTGACTTTCAAGTTGTTACCGCAGTGCCTACATGGACAGTAGAACTTATCTCTAGGTTGTTTCCTATGTTCCTCGGTAAATCTAATAAACTAATCAAGACTAGAAATAAACTCTGGGGTGCAGCGATTTGGAATGTACATCCATGATCTATCCATTCTATGATCAAAGAGAAAACAAGTATATATTAGAACAATATTAGGGTCTAGGGTTAACAGATTAGAGTTTATGGTTAAAACTTTAGGGTTTAAGGTCTTATATATAATTAATGGTTAAAACATCCTAAGTGAGATTAGGTGTTCAAGAACAGTCCCAAACTGGGGACTATCCAAGATTTACTCCTAATGAGTAAATCTTAGATGGGTTTCTAGGCCAACAAATACATGTGATGTCATTCTTATATATAATGAATGTGTACCACCTATCCCATTCTTGAACACCTAATCTCACTAGTAAGTGTATAATATGTATTGGGTTTTCAAGAAAATTTCAGCATCATTTCCCCGATGTTCTCCAAGTACATATGTACTTAGAGAACAAACGGGGAAATGCTATCGAAATTTTCTTGAAAACCCAATACACATTATACACTTACATCCTAAGTGAGACTAGGTGTATAAGAATAGTCCCAAACCAGGGACTATCCAAGATCTTGGATGGGTTTCTAGGCCAACAAATACATGTACTTTCATTCTTATATATAATAAATGTGTACCACATATCCCATTCTTGAACGCCTAATCTCACTAGTAAGTGTATAATGTGTAATGGGTTTTCAAGAAAATTTTGGCAGCATTTCCCCGCTGTTCTCGAAGTACATATGTACTTAGAGAACAAACAGGGAAATGCTATCGAAATTTTCTTGAAAACCCAATATACATTATACACGTACATCCTAAGTGAGATTAGGTGTTCAAGAACAGTCCCAAACTGGGGACTATCCAAAATTTACTCCTAATGAGTAAATCTTGGACATGTTTCTAGGCCAACATGATACATACATATATACTAATCAAATACATATTTAATTTAGGTTACATACCTATGAAATAGGTTACATAAATAGTCAAATACACATTAAAGATAATTTATCATACAAACCCTATCTAGATTTCTCCACATTTCCAATAAGGAAGTATAACTCCAACATATAATTTCAAATACTTAAAACCAAAATATTAGATTATCAATTTATCATCAATCACATTAATCTATCATTATGAATTGATTATCATCAACTAAAACATAAAAATGTTGCAAGCATCAAGCATCATTTGACAATTAGTGTTACAACCCCAATTTTTGGGTTCTTTGGGTGAGAAATGTAATTTCTCCTATTAAAGATATTTGAAAAAATAATGATATAATATATTTTGAATAATAGATTTCATTTACAATAGCCTTGTTGGTTGTTTTGTGGGCTTTATCGGATATTGGGCCCAATAACAAGGGTAAGACAAAAGAAACTCCATTATTAATAAGAGATGGAGAAAAGGAAAGATGTAGAAACCTCTAGAAAGCAAAAGAATATAATACAAAAGTGGATTTCATGCCTCTTGGGTTCCTTGGGTTCCAAGGAGTCCAAAGTTGTAAAGATAATGCAAAAAGAAATGAAAAGATCAATTAAATATTTCTTTATTAAGAAAGAAATTGAAAACAATGATAAAATGTGGGAAATAAATGGAAAGAGGTATAATTGAGTTATCTTTGGTGGATTTTCGTATCCATAAGGTTCCTAATGTTAAAAGGAATTCCAATAAGGAAAATAAAAAGAGAGATGAAGAGAAATTCTCAAAAAGAGATATTTTAATAAAGAAATAATTAAGATAATGAGAAATAATGGATATAGATGCATCTAGAAGGATAATGAGTGTCCACTAAAAAGGATTTCGAAATATTAGAGTTTCTTGGGGTCAAAGGATCCCCAATGGAGAAAAATAAAAATAAAATACAAATAATACAAAATTTGAGGATAATGTGATGCATAATTAATGGATTTGGTGGCATTGTTAAAAAGGAGGTATTTTCTACTAAAAGAAAATATAAATTCATGCCAATGGATTAAAAGCCAAGTACAAAGAGAATAAAAGAGATAATTTTCGAATTCCTAAATATCCAAAGAATAAAGAATATCAAAAAGATATTTAAGAGAGAGAGAAACTTATTTCTTAATGAAGGAATCAAATTCCTATTAGAAAAGGGCTTTGTTTCTTCATGGGCAAGCATCTTAGGACATTGATACCCTCCCCTATATAAGGGGTAGAACCTTTGGCTCGAGTTTAAGAGAATCCCATGCAACCCTCTCTCTCTTCTTCTTGTTCTTTCCGTGCAAACCCTAGCCGTGATGGGTAGAGACACCCTGGAGCAAACGAGGGTCATGGAGGGTCTTGTTGGAAGCTCGATGTTCCCACACCGCCGGAAGAAAGCTTGGCGGTCGTTGCTTTGCTCTAGCCCTGATGCAACTGCCATTGGATGGCTGCAAATAGGCCACACGTTGCAGGTCGGGTTCTACTGAACTAGCCACCTAGGCCATGAGCTAGGCGGTGCCCCAGGTGTGGCGGGATGCGGAAGAGCTAGGGCAAGGAGTGGAAGCGGTTGTCAAGCCCTAGAGAAGGGGTGGACATCCCCGCGTAGGGCTACAACCAGTGCCAAGTCGGGCGTCGGGAGCTTGAAGATGATTAAACAGACATTGGATGAAAATGCCCCTCCGCGGGCTGAAGAAACCATCACTTAAAAGAGGGAATAACGATCATTGTGTTATGTTTTCCAATCGAGCGATGTTGATATTAGCATATTAATTATAAAAAGGTACATTAAGAACAAAAAGGATGAACTTTGCACGTAATTGGTTTAATTTATAATTCCATGTGCATAAACGAGCTTTAATGGGCCTTGAAACCCTAATGTTAGTAATTGTGACTCTTAATGGCTTTAGTTGTTCAAATTCATGAATAAAGGTAAGATATGATGGTTCTAAGCTATTTTGAGTATAAAAGTTCCTAATTGTGGATAAATACCCTTAATATAGTAATTAGGGTTTTCTAATGGATAAATGTAGAATTAATGATAAATAGATTTCATATGTGAATTAGACCATAATGAACTAAGAATTGTTAATTTGAAAGGAACCAAAGGTGATAATTGGGACTAATGATCTTGTCATGAATTAAAAGGTTAAAAATGGTAGTTTTAATGTAAAAGAGGCATAATGGACTTAATTGATGTTTAATTGTGCCTTTTATCTGAAATTAAGGTTATATGTTGTTAAAAGGTAGCCTTAATATCTTTCATGAGGAATAGATGAGATAATTAGGGTTTGTGAGTAATTGCATAAAATTAGGGTTTAAAATAGTATAAATGAAGTGAAACCCTAAAAGTGGACTAGAAACCCTAGGAAGCGAGCTAGGTTTAATAGATCTTGATGGCATGATCAATGATAGGAAATTGTATGCATATTTTAGGATCTCTTTATGTGCTTGCTTGCCTATTGAATTTCTTGCATTGATTGGATTAATTCTGTCGTGAATCAGCCTGACAGGTATGTTGTTAATTATGGTTAATCGCATTAGTTTCCCAAATATTTTCTGGATGATTCACCACATTGAATGCAACCTATCAGTTTGGATGTTCATACTTGCAAATCATAAAGTCACTATGATTATCAAAATAATAATAGAAGTGTGTATTCTCACACCTACATGCCACCCTGATGGATGATGCCAAAAGGTCAAGCCCAGGAGGGAAGACCAATGGGCACCTTGAGTGGTGACTCCAGACACCAAGCTCGGGATTGAGAAGGTGGTCTTTATAGAATGACTAATGGGCACTATGAGAGGTGACCCCAGGCACCAAGCTTGGAACTGAGAAGGTGGCCTTTAGTCATTGGCAAAAGAGAAACCATAAGGTGGGTATGCTAGGGTTAGGGAAAAAGTGGTGGAGAATGTCATACTGAAAGCGTAATTTGGTTTGTTAATAAACTTGATTGTGATATTTAGATTGTTAGCCATATTTATGAAATTTTGGTTGTCTCCACATATCAACATATTCCTATATGTTGACTGATGTTTTGTTTGTCGGCATTTTAGGTACATATTGAAAAGGACAAATAGTAAAGTGGCATATTGTGAAATTAAGAAATAAAGTGCAAGGAGGAATAGTTAGAATAGAGTCTAGATGTGGATAGAAGTTAGATATCCAAGTTTTTGAAAAAGGTATGCAAAGTTTTATTTTATTCCAGCTTTTAGTAGAGTTTGGTAGAATTTTATAATTATTACTGATTATTTGTCAAACCTTTGCTCTTGTTAATTGGGATAACGGCTATGACCTTTGGGTCTCCCTTAATTGGGGGTTACCGGGAGGCGGGGTCATTACATTTGGTATCAGAGCATAGGTTCCTCATTTAAACTTTAATAATTATTAAATTTTACAAACTCTTTAGAACCTAAGGGAGTTATTAGAGGATTTTCCGAAAGACAGAGGTGTCTAGAAAAGGATCACGTCTGAGGGCTAGCAATATTTTCCTCTGCACCGCTAGTCAGAATATGAGGACTCCCGGATTGGTGTGCCTTCCTGGCCAATGTCTCAGGATTTGACTTGAAATAAGATACCTTTAGGACTCTCTCATCTTGTTCATCCCTTCTCAACTCAAATGTTATTAAGGATTTTAAGGATTAGGGTTTTTCTCTCTCTTCCTCACCCTCTTGAGGTATGGGTAAATATGATAAGGTTTAAGGAATCCTCGACCAAATTAATGAAAAGCATGTAAATAAGATGTCATGGACATAAGCTTAATAGTTTAAGCATAAACTAAAGAATAGATGCATGCTTAGGTCGGATGACATATGTTTTCATGCCCTTAGCAGAGACCTGAGGCTAGACCTCCTTGTCAGGAGGATGAGTCGAGAGAGTTAGTCTTGGAGGTAGAGAGCTCCATTATAAGTAGAGACCTGGCACATCCTTTGAGGATGATGCTAACCCTAACCCTAAGTGGTGGTTAGAGAGAGAGATGGCATGATGAGTTAGATATCATGATAGACCAGGTGTGTGGACATGCTTTTGGATGCCCATGATGTTATGAGCCATGTGAGGTTGAATGACCTAGTACCTTTGGTGACCCAACCTTGGAAAGGGCCGTGCATGTTAGAGCGAAGGATAGCTCCTTTAATGATGAGGTTAGTGAAGAACCTATAGAAACCCTATGGGCTTATGCTAGTAGGGAATAACATGCACCCAGAGTATGTCAGTAGTGCGGACAGTAGGTTGAAACTCTATCCAGGAGAGTATGTTGGATGGATTTTGAGATAAGCATGAGGAGCTCTGGATAATCTCGAGTGAATGTAAGTTTGAACATAGGCTTTACCCATGTAGGGGTATGCTGTGAGTTTGATCCTTCATGGGGAGAGGACCTCTAGTAATAGGGTTGGTTGTGGAGTTAGCTCTAGAGAAAGAGAGCAGGACCCAAGTAAGAAGGTTGGAAGCTTAGACTCCGACATATGAGGAACAGTGGGGAGTTGAGGATGATGCGACCTAAGTGGATGGTTGCGGTTTCCTCATGCATGTTTCCTTGAGGATGATGTTATCTTGGTTGCCTTTAGAGGAACCAAACCCTATAGGGAGGATGAGACTGCTATGTGCCTATGGTATAGGTGTTTACCTTCTGAGATGGGGAAGAAGCATTCCTTATACCCTACAGAGGATTAGTAAGAGGTTGTGAAGCCTTACACCTAGTTGGCTGTCCTTGAGGAGGACTCAACTTTGAGGTGTTACTAGAGTAGAAGGATCACAGGAAGGGCATGTCATACCTTATACATGCTTGATTCGTGGTTAAAAGGTTGATCATGCAGTTGGACATCCAAAAAGTGAACCTAGGGTTCCTAGGCCTAAGAGGGGAAGTGGTGTACCTGATGCTCATGATGAGATCTGAGTTTTTATAGATTCAAGCATGGTACTCCTCATGTTTAGTGTAACATCCCTGACCTGGGTTATGAACTAACCCTAGGTGTTTTGATTAATTATGTAATTAGATACTTGTGATTATCTTTTGAGTATGTAATGAAAGCTCCTGAGGAACATACATTTTCATTTATGTCCCTTTTGAACAATGTTGTAATATTGTTTTGTAATACAGAGACCTATGTGCAAATTACCCAATTAAAAGGGGTTAACTTGCAAATTGCACATGTTAAGATGTTCCTTTGGTGTTGAGATATCATAAGAATGAATATGATGAAGTATGATGGATTCTCCAATCTTGGGCACCAAGATGCAGCTTGTGGAGCAATCCTTGTACTTAAAACCCTAGTTTTGGTGTAAAGTGCAATTTACCCAAAATATGGGGTGCAACTTGTAAAATACACCTTCTAGAGTATCTTTTATGACTCTTGGCATAATTTAGAGTAAGAATGATGAAGAGGGCACTTCAATTGACTAATCAAATAAGAATGATAACCCTTATAAATTAAATAATCAAGTTATAAGCCTAATAACCCTTCTATATGTGCAACTTAGTAAGAAGTTGGCTTTCTTCAACTTTATACCTTGGGTTTAAGATGAGTTTTGCTTAAGTATGGAAGGGAGAAACGTGGCTTAGAAGAAGGGAAGGACCTAGATGAGAAATGGAGAAACAAGTTGTCCTTATCTTGGAATTTCACCCAAAGTATATATACACCATTTCTCACTTAGCAAGGATCGTTTCCTTCACTTCCCTTCTTATCCCCTTGCTTATACTGACTTAGGACAGACCTCTAGAGAATAGGATAATGGCCAAGTAAAGTTGGGTAAGCTTTGGTTATCTTCTAGCTCGGATTCATGGAGGAAAACATGATATAAGGTTGGTTTGCTAGCTTTTCTTACTTAGCTCTTCTTTCTAGTCATCCTTTCCAACCAATTCTTGAAGAAGAAACCTTGGACAACCTGTGGAGCTCAAGCCACCATTAAAGCTTCGAATCTTGGAGCTCTAGATCTGGTTATAAGGCAGGTTTTATAACTCTAAACCCTTAAACTTTGTTATGCATCTTTCTTTCTTGTAAAAGTAGCTTGTTCTTCTTTCCCCCATCCTTCCTTGCTTTCTTGCAACTAAAACCATGCAGAACAGACCTTGATCGGGAGATAGAATAAGATGGGTGTGATTACCAATGCTACTTTATCAAACGGTCTTCCCCCCCTTGGAAAAACGGTTTGCAAAACCATTTGGGGCAAACGGTTTGCAAAACCGTTAGAAGGGCAAACGGTTTCACAAGGTCGGTTGGAGCAAACGGTCTCCAAGACCATTTGGTTGAGTTGACCAAGGGTTTACCGTTTCATATTTATGTTCATAATTATGGTAGTTGATAACCCTCCAAATTTGAGGTATTAACTACAAAGGAATCATGAGTTGAAGGCTTATCAATTAGGTAAATCTAATTGAATTAAGTGCTGATTTTCAACCTGATTAATTTGACCTTTTTGAGAAAACGGTTTCAAAACCATTTGAATGAGTTGACCAAGTGTTGACCGTTTGAGATTCCAGTTTCTAATTATGTTGGTTAATGAATCACCAAATTTTAGGGGTTAATTCCCAAGGAATCATGAGTTGAAGGCTAATCAATTGGGCAAACCCTAATTGAAATCAGTGCTGAAATTCCAATGAGTTAATTTGAGATTTTGGGTTGATTAGCCCAAACGGTTTCAAAACCGTTTGGGGATCACCCAAACCATCTCAAGACCATTTGGGGGTCACACAAGACCGTTTTTAGGTCTCTGGTTGGATATGGTTAAGTGTTTTAAGGACAAAACATATGGTGTTAACCCTAATCGGCTAAGTGTTGGTTTTGCATTGAAATGAGTTGATGTCTTGGGTGATTGAGCCCAAACGGTTTCAAAACCATTTGGGGATTACCCAAACGGTCAAGACCGTTTGGAGGTCACCCAAGACCGTTTGGAGGCCACCCAAGACCGTTTGGAGGTCTAGGGGTGAGTATGGTTAAGCAATTGATGATCTAATGATACTAAGTTAAAGTGTAATCAATTGCTGATTTGGTGATCAATCCAATGATCCAAACCCTAATTGGTTGACTTGGATTTTGATGATTTGATGGGAAAATGGTCTCAAGACCGTTTGGAGGTCATCCAAACGACCTCAAGACCGTTTGGGGTCAGGTCATGTTCAATTTTGATGATGGTTTAATGGTTTCAAAGTAACTAATCTTGCATTGATTAGTGTTGAAGGATCATCGATTCCAAACCCTAATTGAGGACTAATTAAGGGTCAATTGAGGGTCAAATAAGTTTAACGTTTACCTATTTAACTCAATTGAAGTATGAGGATATGTCCAATTGATGATTGGTTCCATGAATTCAATGATTGAAGGAATCAATATTGAGAACCCTAAACCGATTGGTGCACTACTACAGAAACGGCCTTTGGCGTCGGTCGTTTAACCCCATTTGGCGTCGGTTTCCGACCGACGCCTATGTGGGCGCCGCTAAAGTTGTCCTATAGGCGTCGGTTATTTACTAAACAACCGACGCCAAAAGTGTTCGCACCACAGAAAATGGCGTCATCTAGGGCACTTTGTGCGTAGGTTATTTACTACACAACCGACGCCTATATAGAATATAGCGTCGGTGTTTTAGTAGATAACCGACACATAAAGTGCCCTAGATGACGCCATTTTCTGTGGCGCGAACACTTTTGGCGTCAGTTATATACTAAACCACCGACGCCTGTACTTCAAGACGACACGGCCGTGCTTCCCTGCACGGCCGTGTTAGTACTATAGGCGTCAGTTTTATATGAATAACCGACGCCATTTACACCACGGCCGTGCTATCCTGCACGGTCGGGTTGTTTGTACTATTAGGCGGCGGTTTTATCAAATAACCGACGATGTATGTCTTTGCTGACGGTTTTCTATAAATAACCGACGCCTATTTATATATTTTTTTTCATATCAGTTTGCAGGCCTACTGTGGCTGGTCAGCAGGATGAGAACCTGCAGTTCAGTTTTCTGAACTGCAGGTTTACGACATCCATTGATATCAACCTACAAACAGGCCGCAAACCTGCAAAAGTCACAAGCAAAATTCTACACAAGTACATACATTCAGACATCAATTCAATTCTCACATTCACACATATAGAAACATTCAAATACATGTATTAACATTCAGAAATATTCATTTACATAGTATCATTCATTATCACTATCAACATCCCAATTATATCTTACAGTTGCCACTGCTTGTATGGCTTTTGCCCATTCTTCTCTTACTTCATTTAATGCTTCCATCGTATATGGAGCATGTATATTTTTTAAGCGTTTACCTGTAGTGTTTTCAGTTTTAAACACCTGCAAAGAGAATGATGTATATATATAAGTAATAATATAAAAATAAGATAAGATTGATATATTTCATACTAACTAATGAGACTATATATAATACCTCGTGTATGGTATCGATGTCCAATGCGGCATATTTGATAATCATCTGCATAAATCGCATCACATAGTATGCGCATGCCCAGCCATTGTCTTGTGTAGCACACTATAAATTGAAACATACAAAATAATACAACTAAGCACAATTCACATCAATAATATATGTATTCGAGTCGGGAACTTATTTGTACGTTCTGCCAATTTATTGGCTGGTTCTTTTTCCTTGGGACCGTTCCTCCAGCCTTTTTGAATGCATCTAAACCCCTACATGTTAATATAACACAATAAATTGCATAAGTAAATAGTAATGTAATAAAAGATGTTAACGGATATAAAAATGAAATATTTCTCACCAGAATAATGGCATTCTCATTACGTGTCCAATTTTAGTGTTCAATGTACTCCCCGCAGGATCTAGATAATAAACAGTGAATGTCCCGGGGACAATAACTAGTAACTCCCAATGTCTACCGCTAGAAGTAAGAAGTTAACAAATAATAACTCAAAATGCAAAATAAAAATGAAATTTTCTTAAGTCCAAATTATAAATAAAGTAAACTTACTTGACATTGAATGGAGCTATTATTATAGTCTTCTTTTGCTGACAAAAAATTGTAAAAGCATCTATACAGTATTGTTGAACATTATCAGGGTCTTTAGCTACCAAACTAATCAATGATGGAATCAAAAATCCCACATGATCAAATGCAAATTGTTTGCAATGATCTTCGACTAAGTAGCTGCAAAACATATATGCGTATGCATTAATATATAAGAAACCAGATCACCGGATCTTACACAAGGTATATGGATGTATAAACAAGATCTCACCTTATCCATGTCTCTATCATTGATGTATTCAGCCAATCATACATAAACAGCTCAATAATATCTTGTATAAATAAAGAGCTATCGTATGATCGACCTACATAATCTACATCTAAAGAAACTATTATAGGGCAATGTATATTATGTGCCCGTAGCCAACATGCCATTCCCTTACAAGCAGGACCTAACGGGTATGTTAGGGCAGTTGGAACCCAAGTTGGTAATGCGGGAAGTGGAGGTGGAGGCCTAGGTGCTCCTGGTGTCTTCTTTTTAACCTGTATATATAATTTCAGATCAGTTGACATCATATATACACATCAACAGTCTAAATCAATGTAAATTTATCTTACAATTTTAGTCGTGTAGACGACATCTGCTTTGGGCCACAATATGACCCCGCCTTCTGCCTCACCAAGTGTATCAATATCTGGGTGGGCATATGGCAACACAACTTCCCTCCAATCGGGTAACACACATAATGGGCCCACACGAACATAGCCCTGTGGCATTGGAGTCCCGTGAAACCTTTCCCCAGGAAGGGACGGGTAAGCTTGCGCCTCTGCAACAACATAGTCTTCTATTCTTAAGTGGCATGGCTTCAATGCCTACAAATTTACGTAAAGAATGTTATACATATATACATATAATCTTGAAAACATATCATCTTGAAAAGACTAGGTACAATGTCATAAACAATACTTACAGCAGACGTGCTAGGCGATGGGTCTTCAGGATTACTCGCAGTCTGTGCATCATGAGAAGAGTGGGTCGCCATAGGCTGATTGGAAGCCTGAGATGCCTGCCACCGCAGCAATTCTTCCTTGACCTTCTCAGCAACTACATCGTTGACCTTCTTAGCAACTAAATCCTCAACTCTCTTATTCTCCTATACATGGATAAAAGAAACATTAGCTTCTTATTAATGAATTTCATTTTGCAGTAACATTCTAAAAAAAGAATAGGTTACCTCTTCTTGAGAAAGTCCCGCTCTGGGTTTGCGCTGGGATGGCCCAAAGAATGCTTTGATGCCAACACCAGCGCCGGCACCTCTAACACGTCCAGGATGCTCTGGGTTACCCAGAGCAACTGTCAATTCATCCCTTGTGCCCTGAGGGATGAACGTGCCTTGTTTCCTCTGCTCGTGCAGCTCCTGCTAATCACCATAAACAGAAATTGGTAAGTTAACACCACAAATAATCAATATTCAAACGATTTCTCTAAGAGTGTTATTTTACCATTTTTGCAGCCGCCTCAGCAGTTACAGGCTTCTTTATTTCACCCTTCTTGTTTTGCCTGCCAGTTATCCAGATATCATGGCGAGGCATGGGTGTGGCAGACTCCTGAGTAGGAGCAGACTCCTGAGTAGCCGCAGACTCCGCCTGTAGTCTTTGGCGAACGCTTGCATAGCCTTTTGGACCCATAGTGTGGTCATGCACATTCAGTGCACGCCTTGCTTTTTGTGCGTCACTGAAGGCCTAGTTAGTATGCACATTAATGATTTGGTTAGTAGCACTAAATGCTAATCTTGAATAGGTGAATACAATGTATATTAATTAAATTGGGAGTGACGCCTAATACCTTGAATTCTTCAGATTTTCTTGAAGCAACAAAATTGTCCCAATCTTCTTTGTCCAAGAAGTTCCATTATTCAAGGGCTGACTTCTTCTTCTTATCACCCTCTTTTATGTATTCTCTGTTCATATTTGTCCTATAATTCCTAAGCATCTTTCCAGCGCGTTGCATCACATTTTTACGATGCAACTTCTCATCCAATGCAAACAGATTCTGTAAAATAGAAATGTTATTAACTAGTATCCAAAATAGAATTGCAAATAATAGAATTTGTAATCTACAAAATAGAATTGCAAATAATAATAACTCACGCATAAATCCTTCCATATCAAGTCTTTTTTCCCTTGAGGAACTTTATGCCAATTGTCATACTTAACACCACAATGGCTCCGAGTGGTACACCCAAGATAGTTCACAAAATTATTGCGGTTCACTCCAATTGGATTTCCTCCATTATCAAACTCCACCACCAATTTGGATCCACTACCACTTAGCGCTAATAACTTCTTCAACAGAGTGATGCCCCTTTTCTTGTTAAGTGTTTGGTGTTGTGCATCAAGTTGCTCCAGTGCTTCAATGGGTACAGGTGCATCAACCTAAAATTTGACAAAAATAAAACACACTAAATTAGCCCAATATAGAAATATAGGATATATGACATAACTAGAAGATAATGAATTTTATAGAAATACAGGATATGTTTTTAGAACTTACGTTAGATTCCTCGCCATGCTCGTCATGGACAGCATGCTCATCATGGACTTCATGCTCATCGTGGACATCATGCTCATCATGGTCAGCCATCTGAAAATGTCATTAAAAAGGCAAACATTTAGCATTTCTATTAACTAGAAAAAGGCAAACATTTAGCATTTGTATTAACTAGAAAAAGGCAAACATTTACCATTTGTATTAACTAGAAAAAGGCAAACATTTAGCATTTGTATAAACATACATGTCTCTAAAATTGTGATCTTTTATCAATTAACAATCCTTCATTGTGATCTCCGCGCACATATAAGTCATCATTAGCTTCAATATTTTGTGGAGTTGGCAACCCAACTGAGAATGGACTGGAGTCATCATACTTATCATAGTACTCTTCTTCATCTATAGGATCTTCAATGAACTGTCTTTTACCATGAAGAACAACCGACCATTTATCATTTGCAGGATCATCGATATAGAATATTTGTTTCGCCTGTGATGCCAATATGAATGGTTCACCCTTCTCGCCAATCTTTTCAAAGTTCACCAAAGTGAAACCCAATTCATCCACTATAACTCCTTTGGTGTTATCAACCCAATTACATTTAAAGAGCGGAATTTTGAAATCTATGTAGTCAAACTCACAAATGTCCTCAATGACACCGTAATATGACATTTTAGCTTCACGTGGACTCTTATCCTTTGCACTTGGAAAGTACATAGTCGACGCTTGAAGAGTGACCCCACTATTTTGGACGACACTCTTATCATCTTGGCGCTTTGTGTAATATGTGAATCCATTAATGTCAAACCCTTCATAAGACATAACATTCGGTTTTGGTTTAAAGGCGAGGCATTTGATAGTTTCTGTAATATCATTTGGTGTTTGAGATAGTTGCTGTAAGACTTTATCTTCAAACCACTTAGTAAAAGTCTTATTATGCTCTCTAGCAAGCCACATTGAACTTGCTCGAGGATGTTGTCTCTTTATGAAATTGGTATGTTCCTCGATATAAACACTCACTTCGTGCATATTGTGTAAAATATACAAGTGAGCTTGTTCCAACTGCTCACGACTGATTACTTTCACCCGTGATCCCAAAATTCCTTTGCCCTCCTCAATATTCTTGTCATTATCAGGAGTGTCATTACCACTGAGAAAGTCATTGCAAAAATCCATAACCTACAATAGATCAACATAATGTACTTATTTTTCATACACATCCAGGGAGGAAGATTGTATATAACAAGCATGACTGGCCAAGTGCTATGTTGGCTGTTCAATGTCCCGTACGGATTCATCCCATATGTACAAAGACCAAGTCTTATATTCCTATCTTCTTCACCAAATTTAGGGTACAATAGATCAATCTTCTTCCACTGTGGGGAATCAGACGCATGTCGTAGGATCCCATCATTATTTTTCTTAACATCTGCATGCCACCTCAAATTCTTCGCATCTTTCGGATTTGCAAACAAGCGTTGAAACCGTGATATTATAGGTAGATACCACAACACCTTGGCAGGAGAACCAGTTTTGGACTCCCCCGAAGTCGTCAATTTATACCGTGACGCACCACATTTTGGACAATCTTTCAAATCTACAAAGTCCTTTTAAAATAATACACAATCATTCGGGCATGCGTGTATCTTCTTGGCCTCCATTCCCATTGGGCATAACATTTTCTTTACCTGGTATGTTGAGATTGGAAGCTCGTTTCCTTCAGGAAGCATTTCTTTCAACAAAGTCAACAATGAAGTGAAGCTTTTGTCGCTCCATCTATTGTTAGCTTTCAACTTATACAATCTCAACACAGCGCTAAGCTTCGTAAACTTAGTAGAGCCTGTGTATAACGGTATCTCAGCATCATGCACAATGTTTGTAAAGATAGGAGGTGGATCGGTGTGCTCTAATCTACAACTATCCAGCATCGCATCAACGATGTCTGCTGGAACTGGTTCGTTCACATTTACGTCATCGGAGGCAATTTCTTTTTCCACCCAAGCACTGCTATCGACATCTACTGGTTTCGATTTTGAAATCTCTCCATGCCAGTGCCATTATGTATAGCCTTGTACAATCCCGTTGCACATGACATGACTTTTTATTTCCTCACCAGTGTTGACTTTCAAGTTGTTACCGCAATGCCTACATGGACAGTAGAACCTATCTGTAGGTTTTTTCCTATGTTCCTCGGCAAATCTAATAAACTGATCAAGACCAGATATAAACTCTGGGGTGCAACGATTACGAATGGACATCCATGATCTATCCATTCTATGATCAGAGAAAACAAGTATATATTAGGAAACAAGTATATATTAGGAAAAGATTAGGCAACATTTCCCCGCTGTTCTCTAAGTACATATGTACTTAGAGAACAAACGGGGAAATGCCAACAAACACATGTGATGTAATTCTTATATATAATAAATGTGTACCACCTATCCCATCCTTGAACACCTAATCTCACTAGTAAGTGTATAATGTGTATTGGGTTTTCAAGAAAATTTCGGCAGCATTTCCCCGTTGTTCTCTAAGTACATATGTACTTAGAGAACAAACGGGGAAATGCTACCAAAATTTTCTCGAAAACTCAATACACATTATACACTTACATCCTAAGTGAGATTAGGTGTTCAAGAATAGTCCCAAACCGGGGACTATCCAAGATTTACTCCTAATGAGTAAATCTTGGACGGGTTTCTAGGCCAACAAACACAATAATAGATATCTACAATGAAGCCGGACTCCATACAAACAGTATATAATTTAGTGATTGTTCATTCTAATTTATATCAATGTACAAGTAATATAAAAAACAATGATTGTTCACATTCTAGGCCAACAAACACATGTGATGTCATTCTTATATATAATAAATGTGTACCACCTATCCCATCCTTGAACACCTAATCTCACTAGTAAGTGTATAATGTGTATTGGGTTTTCAAGAAAATTTCGGCAGCATTTCCCCGCTGTTCTCTAAGTACATATGTACTTAGAGAACAAACGGGGAAATGCTACCAAAATTTTCTCGAAAACTCAATACACATTATACACTTACATCCTAAGTGAGATTAGGTGTTCAAGAACAGTCCCAAACCGGGGACTATCCAAGATTTACTCCTAATGAGTAAATCTTGGACGGGTTTCTAGGCCAACAAATAATGTGTTGTCATTCTTATACCTAAAATCCTAGTTCTTCAAATTAGGGTGATTATTGATGTCTTTAAAAGCATGATTGGCAATTTAGGGAAAAGTTCATCATTTAAATTCCAAGCATTCACATGTGTGCATTATAGTTCATCATTAAGCAAGAAGGGTGATTAGGATTCTCAATATACTCAACAATAAAATAAGTTAAACATGTGTGCGTTACAGTTCATCATTTACATTCCAAACATGTCACATGTGTGCATTACAGTTCATCATCAAGATATCTATAACTTACTTAAACATTCAATTATGAAGTAAATATACACTTAATTAAGAATAGCATGACACACAAAGTTGCAGTCAACATCATTATGTTTTGTTCTATCATGGACTATCAGATTGGTATATCACATATGTATCAGTACATTATTAAATAAACACAATCAGTAAATAACTTTTAAAAAAAAATCCACTAGACGTGCCCTGGCGCCGCCCAAGAATCCACCCAGAGGCCTATCTAGGCAGGGCACCTGGGCTTGGGACCCTAGGCGTGCCCTGGCACCTACTTAGGCGCTGCCTGGGTGAGTTCTAGGTCGGCGGCGGCAGAGAAAAGCAAGGCAGAGGACAAAAAAGGTGGTGAAGGTTTGTGGGTTACCTTGCACGAGGACAGCACGAGTAAAGCTGCTTCTACCGGTGGGGGCGGAGGTGACGACGACAGCACCGTAGCTGCTAGCTTCTACTGGCGGCGACGACTAGAGGAGAGCAGGGGCGGTGGGCAACGACCGGCGGCGACGAGCGGACAGCAGCAGCAGCAGGGGCGGCGGAGAAGAAGGGCGCCGGAGAAGAAGGACGCCGGAGATGGGGCGCCGGAGAGAAGCGCCAGAGAGCAGCAGCAGCAGAGAAGCGCCGGAAAGTCGCCGCAACAGGGAAAATCGCCGCAATAGGGTAGCAATGAAACAGAAGAAAGGGGAAGAGTCGGGCGATCGCGGGGGGTTATAAGTTCCCAAATAGCATCGGTTGTTTACAACAACCGACACCTAAACATCTTTAGCGTCGGTTGGTTGAAACAACCGACGTCCAATTGGACGATATTTTCATGGAAATTTTTGGCGGGAACCACCTTCAGCGTCGGTTAGACAAGGATAACCGACGCTGAAAGTGACATTGTCCGCGCAAATTTTCATCGCAAATAGGCGTCGGTTTTCTAGGTATATAACCGACGCTGAAAATGACACTATTTTTTTTATCGAAAAATGGATTTCGCGGGCGACTTTAAGCGTCAGTTTTTTATAAACAACCGACGCTTAATACAAAGCGGTACCCGTGTCTGGCTGGTCTTCGAATATAGACGTCGGTTTTATTAAACAACCGACGCCTTATATGTTAGGCGTCGGTTTTCCTTAATAACCGACGCCCAGAAAAGCGACACTGAATGCTATTTCTGTAGTAGTGGTGTAGTTGAGACCATCTTTGGTCCATGCGGTTTTGAGGAGGTTTGGAGCAAATGGTCTCAAGACCGTTTGGGACCAAATGGTTACAAAACCATTTGGATTCATGCAGTTTCAAAACCGTTTGGAGGTTGAAAGTGCAAAACCGTTTGGGATCTTTTAAGGTCAAGAATGCTTAATGCTTTAAAGACTTAGATGGTGCAATGGTTGTTTAACCTAAATCCTAAAGACACCTAAAGTCATTAAGGAGTTAAGTAATTAGTGAACTAATGTATGTTAGGGTCAATGGTGAAGATTACAAAAGTACCCTTAGTGGGTTAGTGTGACTAGTACTCTCGATCAGGTAAACCCTAATGACATTAATGGTGATGACTTGACTTATGTCAGTCAAAGTTGAGCTGACTTAACCTAATTAAGAGTGATGTAAACATCATCTATTAGTAAGAGGAGAGTGAAGACTCCTAATATCAATGACAATCAAATAAGATACCTTTAAAATGTATCAAAACACACCATTAGGGTATGATCCTTCATAAGGAGATCATGGAAACCCTAGTTATGGAGATTATGAATCTTAACTTAATTTAAAGGTGTTAATGGAAGTAATATTCATAAATAATGATGGTAAGACCTCAATTCACTGTGATGTGAATAGTAAACCCTAATTTTAGGGTAAATTATGTAATGTGAATAGTAAACCCTAATTCTAGGGGAATAACATGATGTGAAATAGTAGTCCCTAATGGTGGGATATTAATCATAAACCTAATCTAGGGGATATGTGATATGAATAGAAACCCTAATTGGAGGTGATGTTATGGGAAACCCTTATTAAGATGAATAGAAAGCTTAATTTATGGCTTATTAATCATGAAAACCTTGAGATGGTTTACTAGATAATACAATAAGGTGAGGTGTAGCTAAATCAATTAAATAAGATGATTATGTCATAAACATATAGAATAGGGTTAGTGAACCCTATGAATGATAAATGTGGTAATTTCAATAAATAAGGATTTAAGAGGTAAGATGCCTAGATCCAAACATCCCTATGAATGAGTAATAGATTTTACACCTTATAATAATAATAATGGGCATCAAACTCTTAGAAATGATGTATACTAAAGCATGATGTAGATAACATCCTGAATATGAAGATACCTAGAATAGTTGATGATGATTTATCCTATATCAACAATGTTTAAACCTATATCATTACAGATAATTGGATAATTCTGATATATGATATATGCATCATACAAGGAATGGGCTAATACTTAGAAGTGATGATCATTAATGATACATTATGAGTACAATAACTGAAATCAAACACTTATAACATCTTTAAATGCTCCCAATGCTAGTGGGGTATTATATTAGGGTTGAACTGATAATGTGAACAGGAAACCCTAATTAATGAAAGGTAGGGTACTTTAACCCTAAGTTTGGGTTATGCTTTTAAGTAGGAAACCCTTTGAATGAATTATAATATGAGGAATCCTTATACCTTATAAGTCAAAGGGGTTTAATAACCCTAATTGAGTTGAATAAACCCTAACCCTAGAAATCAACCATGGTGATGTAACATGGTCATGGTATGATGTTGATAGCACGACCATGCTATGGAGCACGGCCGTGGTAGCTTCCCTTTGCACGACCGTGCAAGGTAGGACGGCCGTGGTGTTCTATGAATAAATTGAAAAAAATTGGTATTGTACTGATATTGTTATATATGCATGTCTTCAATTATATTAATCATGCAGGTTGTTAGCAAGAGGTAATTATAGCCAGGTAAGAGTTATGATGTTTTATTCATTGAAAGCATGTTATAAGCTTTATGAATAAAGATATACTATGTTGCCTGGTTTAAGAGGTAACATATGAGAATGATGGGTTGTAAGAGCCTTGAGTAATATTTACATTGTTACAATTAAGGTCATGCTATTAGATGACTTATGATGATTTAAGGGTTTGAACATCCCTGTTCTTAAACCATAATGATGAGGTGGTTAAGAAATGATAACTGATGTGAAATAAACTTGATACATTTAGTATTCTTCTATAGCAGATGTTTTAATTGTTTATGTTTGAAAACATGCTTGATGCTAAAAGAATGCTAAAATGTACTTAAATAATCAAGTATGATCATATCATGTAGGGCCCTGACCATAGATCCATCATTGTCAGAGACCAAATGATGGTGAAACAGGTTTTCTTAAGGGAACTCCTTGAACATATACTTTTGAGTATATGGGGGATTATGGATGTGAATATCCTTACGTCCTAATGTAGGAATTAATGAAGGATGTATATTTAACCCATCAATCCTTCATTACATGTCTATGCCAGGATGATGTATCATTAATCTCCTGAGGGAATCATTAATTCCGCATCAATGAGAGATAAACAAGAGATCCCTCGATGATGAAGAGAGTACAGAACACCACTGTGACTCTAATAGAGAAGTTGCCAGAATACCCTGGATAGCTATCATAACAGAGACACAAGATGTCCTGCATGTAAATCCTCACACTGACTGGGGAAGATGAGGTCATAAGAATCCGGCTCTTTTGATGACCTATGTATGGTACCGACGCGATTTTGTAATGGTCGGTTGGAGTATGAGCGGTATACCTCATCACCGCAGGGCATAATAATGTTTGGAAAACATAATCAACCGTGTAGCATAACTGCTGAGGTTGAACTACGAGGAACAATGATTGATGTTACATTGTTTATAATGTTCTAGTTAAATAACTAGTATACATGTTCTCCATATTCTTTAATGAGATATGCTTTGATATCCAATTAAGTTATAATTGAAATGTTGTTTTACTTGACATTAAACCTGATGTTAAATGTTAATAATTATACTTCTTATTATTATTCCTTATTGCAACAACAAAGCTTCTGGCGGAGAGTTATAACTCTTGCTGGGACAATTATTCAATTGTCTCACCCCCGTGGGATTCGACTTTTTAGGGAGACACCGAGGACGAAGGAATCCATCTAGAGATGAGCAACAACAGCAGCAGCAACACCAGGGACAGTAGTAAATCTCAGGTGGAGATACTGACTGTCAAGTCTTGTAGATAGTAGGTCCTATGTGTCGTCTCTGTACTCTTAGGTCGTAGGAATCAGTAGATCTGAGGTTTTTGGCTTAATGCCTCGAGATTTTTGTATCTTGCCTATATAGGTAACATGGCAATGGATGTATGTAATCACTCGAGATGTGAATTCACAGAGATGTAATGTCAAACCATGTTGTGAACAGTTCATCTTATTTTCTTATAAAAAGAGTTTTATGGTTTAAAGATCTCTTTCCAAAAAATTTTAAATTTTTAGTAATTTTTTAATATTTCACTGCTAATAATTCGCTTCCTCTTAAGTTAATCTTGTTTTTGTGAGTTGGATGCCACAATTTAGTGGTATCAGAGCTCTAGGTTCGCTGAGTCTACAGAGACATAGGACTAAGGTAGTATAGTTTGTTCTAGTGTCATCCAGTGTATCTGATGGTATCTTCTGCTCACATAGGAGGAGAAGAACTTGAAGATGACTGGATCAGATGAGGAGTTTGCTGCAGAGAGCAACAATGCTACACCAAGAAAAAGGTGCAGAGGAGCAGGCAAGAGAGGGACAGTTGCCTGAGATTCCCCTAGTTAATTCAACCATGATAAGGAATCTTCCTTAGGAATCACTGTTGGGGAATTTAGGGAAACAATGATGTATCTAGTGGATCAAGCACTAGCAATGCAACCTAGGTTACCAGCTCCTAATGATGATGTTTTGGATATCAATAGAATATGTAACCCACAACAATAGGTTGAAACAATGGTAAATGATGAGGTTCCGAACTTAGAACGAGTCTGTGCTCAACCTCAGCCTATTGAATCAATATATAGTAATGTAGGGGTTAGAATACAACCAGAAATTAGGATCTTCCATAGGTGTAGGAAGCCTGGAAATATTAGACCTAATTGTCCAGAAAAGAAATATAAAGGAAGAATTGAGAAAAGGCCTATCCAAACCCAGGAGCAAAGACCTGGTAGTTCCAAAAGGAAGAAGTTTCTGGTGTCACCAACACAACCAGGACCTAGTGCACCAAGGCAATGGTTATCCAGAAAGGGTAAGGAACCCTTTAGACCACACCGGGCACCCAGAACTTTCTATCAATGTGGACAGGTAGGGCATCTGGTAAGAGATTGCCCAGCTGGAAATGTTATGGCAAATCGACCTCTGAGACAGAATCAGCCTGAGACAATGAATAATCTTCGAGTCATGACAAGTTAGACGAAATAAATATTATTCTTATATGTCTTTTTATGATCTCTTGGATAAAACTGAGAAAGTAACTAATTGAACTTTTCTTGATTAGTCCTATAAGGACTTATAATGTTGTATAAAATAGATGTTTCATGTTGCATGCTTACCTCCATAAGAAAGATGAGGTATTAAAGAATTGGTCTGGATAGAAATTCAGTAAGATTAATACTTATACTTGTAATGATAAGAAAAGAGAAGGAATATGGTATATATAAGTGCATATTACCTTATCTCAATATTTATATACCCTGGCCAGGTATATAATTGTTGATGATAAAGTAAATAAGGAAACTCTTAGATTGTTATCTTTTTGATTGCTCTGATCAAGCAGTCATTCTGAGACAATCTAATGAGTATCATGAAATAAGAAATATGGGAATAAGGGAGGTCAACCTGGACCAGTAAAGTTGTAAGGATAATAATAAAGATGTTTATGGGTGATTACTTATAAAGGTATCAGTTTACCCTGGACTTTGGTTCCAAGGTGAGAATATATGTGATAAGTAATGTCCCATGATGAAAGGAAGAAAAAGATTTAATGTGTTGATAACACATGTGATAGGTACCAAACCAAGAATGTAATAATATATCAAATGATTTATATTAATTACCTAGAATGGTTAACTATGAAATCAAATTAAACATGCAAAATAATATGAACATCACTTGTTAGGGGTTTATATCTTTCATAAACATATCTTTCTCTAAGATACCTGTCAAATAAGTCCTTGTTTGATAAGTAACTATTCCCCATGATAAGAGAATGTACGACTAATGAGATAACCAGCGCTAATAATAAGGAAAATTAGTATGGTGTTATCAGATGTGATGACACAATCAAAGTATGAAAGCACTTATATGGTCTCAAATAAATAACAGAGTATGAGTGTGATCTTAAGAAAAGTTAATCAAAACTATGTAATATCTCCATAATAAAGAAATGTTATCTAAGGATATAATAATATGATGCTTAAACAATATCTGCTTCCCCTTTTCTTTCTGGGATTTCGGGGGCGAAATCCTTGTTAGGGGTTTATAATTTGTAACATCCCTGACCTGGGTTATGAACTAACCCTAGGTGTTTTGCTTAATTATGTAATTAGATACTTGTGATTATCTTTTTAGTATGTAATTAAAGCTCCTGAGGAACATACATTTTCATTTCTGTCCCTTTTGAACAATGTTGTAATATTATTTTGTGATACAAGGACCTATGTGCAAATTACCCAATTAAAAGGGGTTAATTTGCAAATTGCATATGTTAAGATGTTGCTTTGGTGTTGAGACAGCATAAGAATGAATATGATGAAGTATGATGGATTCTCCAAGCTTGGGCACCAAGATGCAGCTTGTGGAGCAATCCTTGTACTTAAAACCCTAGTTTTGGTGTAAAGTGCAATTTACCCAAAATATGGGGTGCAACTTGTAAAATACACATTCTAGAGTATCTTTTATGACTCTTGGCATCATTTAGAGTAAGAATTCTGAATAGGGCACTTCAATTGAATAATCAAATAAGAATGATAACCCTTATAAATTAAATAATCAAGTTATAAGCCTAATAACCCTTCTATATGTGCAACTTAGTAAGAAGTTGGCTTTCTTCACCTTTAGACCTTGGGTTTAAGATGAGTTTTGCTTATGTATGGAAGGGAGAAACGTGTCTTAGAATAAGGGAAGGACCTAGATGAGAAATGGAGAAACAAGTTGTCCTTATGTTGGAATTTCACCCAAAGTATATATACACCTTTTCTCACTTAGCAAGGATCGTTTCCTTCACTTCCCTTCTTATCCCCTTTCATATACTGACTTAGGACAGAGCTCTGGAGAAGAGGAGAACGGCCAAGTAAAGTTGGGTAAGCTTTGGTTATCTTCTAGCTCGGATTCATGGAGGAAAACATGATATAAGGTTGGTTTGCTAGCTTTTCTTACTTAGCTCTTCTTTCTAGTCATCCTTTCCAACCAATTCTTGAAGAAGAAACCTTGGAAAACCTATGGAGCTCAAGCCACCATTAAATCTTCGAAGCTTGGAGCTCTAGATCTGGTTCTAAGGCGGGTTTTATAACTCTAAACCCTTAAACTTTGTTATGCATCTTTCTTTCTTGTAAAAGTAGCTTGTTCTTCTTTCCCCCATCCTTCCTTGCTTTCTTGCAACTAAAACCATGAAGAACAGACCTTGATCTGGAGATATAAGAAGATGGGCCTGATTACCAATGCTACTTTATCAAACGGTCTTGCCCCCCCCCCCTGGCCAAACGGTTTGCAAAACTGTTTGGGAAAAACGGTTTGCAAAACCGTTTGAAGGGCAAACAGTTTCACAAGGACAGTTGGAGAAAATGGTCTCCAAGACCGTTTGGTTGAGTTTACCAAGGGTTTACCGTTTGATATTTCTGTTCATAATTATGTTGGTTGATAACCCTCCAAATTTGAGGGATTAACTCCAAAGGAATCGTGAGTTTAAGGCTAATCAATTAGGTAAACCTAATTGAATTAAGTGCTGATTTTCAACCTGATTAACTTGACCATTTTGGGAAAACGGTTTCAAAACCGTTTGAGTGAGTTGACCAAGAGTTGACCGTTTGAGATTCCAGTTCCTAATTATGTTGGTTAATGACTCACCAAAATTTAGGGGTTAATTCCCAAGTAATCATGAGTTGAAGGCTAATCAATTGGGCAAACCCTAATTGAAATTAGTGCTGAAATTCCAATGAGTTAATTTGAGATTTTGGGTTGATTAGCCCAAACGGTTTCAAAACTATTTGGGGATCACCCAAACGGTCTCAAGACCGTTTGGGGGTCACCCAAGACCGTTTGGAGGTCTATGGTTGGATATGGTTAAGTGTTTTAAGGACAAAAGATATGGTGTTAACCCTAATCGGCTAAGTGTTGGTTTTGCATTGAAATGAGTTGATGTTTGGGTGATTGAGCCCAAACGGTTTCAAAACCATTTGGGGATTACCCAAACGGTCTCAAGACCGTTTGGAGGTCACCCAAGACCGTTTGGAGTCCACTCCAAGACCGTTTGGAGGTCTAGGGGTGAGTATGGTTAAGCAATTGATGATCTAATGATACTAAGTTAAAGTGTAATCAATTGCTGATTTGGTGATCAATCCAATGATCCAAACCCTAATTGGTTGACTTTGATTTTGATAATTTGATGGGAAAACGGTTTCAAGACCGTTTAGAGGTCATCAAAACGACCTCAAGACTGTTTGGGGTCAGGTCATGTTCAATTTGGATGATGGTTCAATGGTTTCAAACTAACTAATCTTGCATTGATTAGTGTTGAAGGATCATCGATTCCAAACCCTAATTCAATTAATTCAAACCCTAATTGAGGACTAATTGAGGGTCAATTGAGGGTCAAATCAGTTTAAGGTTGACCTATTTAACTCAATTGAAGTATGCGGATATGTCAAATTGATGATTGGTTCCATGAATTCAATGATTGAAGGAATCAATATTGAGAACCCTAAACCGATTGGTGTAGTTGAGACCATCTTTGGTCCATCCATTTTTGAGGAGGTTTGGACCAAACGGTTTCAAGACCATTTGGGACCAAACGGTCTCAAGACCGTTTGGGACCAAACGGTTTCAAAACCGTTTGGATTCATGCGGTTTCAAAACCGTTTGGAGGTTGAAAGTGCAAAACCGTTTGGGATCTTTTAAGGTCAAGAATGCTTAATGCTTTAAAGACGTAGATGGTGCAATGGTTGTTTAACCTAAACCCTAAAGACGCCTAAAGTCATTAAGGGGTTAAGTAATTAGTGAACTAATGTATGTTAGGGTCAATGGTGAAGATTACAAAAGTACCCTTAGTGGGTTAGTGTGACTAGTACGCTCGATCAGGTGAACCCTAATGACCTTAATGGTGATGACTTGACTTATGTCAGTTAAATTTGAGTTGAATTAACCTAATTAAGAGTGATGTAAACATCATCTATTAGTAAGAGGAGAGAGAAGACTCCTAATATCAATGACAATCAAATAAGATACCTTTAAAATGTATCAAAACACACCATTAGGGTATGATCCTTCATAAGGAGATCATGGAAACCCTAATTATGGAGATTATGAATCTTAACTTAATTTGAAGGTGTTAATGGAAGTAATCTTCATAAATAATGATGGTAAGACCTCAATTCACTGTGATGTGAATAGTAAACCCTAATTTTAGGGTAAATCATGTAATGTGAATAGTAAACCCTAATTCTAGGGGAATAACATGATGTGAAATAGTAGTCCCTAATGGTGGGATATTAATCATTAACCTAATCTAGAGGAGATGTGATATTAATAGAAACCCTAATTGGAGGAGATGTTATGGTAAACCCTTATTTTTTTTCTCAATTTATGCCTGTCATCCTTACGCAGGGCCATGGTAAACCCTTATTAAGATGAATAGCAAGCTTAATTTATGGCTTATTAATCATGAAAACCTTGAGATGGTTTACTAGATAGTACAATAAGGTGAGGTGTAGCTAAATCAATTAAATAAGATGATTATGTCATAAACATATAGAATAGGGTTAGTGAACCCTGTGAATGATAAATGTGGTAATTTCAATAAATAAGGATTTAAGAGGTAAGATGCCTAGATCCAAACATCCCTATGAATGAGTAATAGATTTTACACCTTATAATAATAATAATGGGCATAAAACTCTTAGAAATGATGTATACTAAAGCATGATGTAGATAACATCCTGAATATGAAGATACCTAGAATAGTTGATGATGATTTATCCTATATCAACAATGTTTAAACCTATATCATTACAGATAATTGGATAATTCTGATATATGATACATGCATCATATGAGTAATGGGCTAATACTTAGAAGTGATGATCATTAATGATACATGATGAGTACAATAACCGAAATCAAACACTTATAACATCTTTGAATGCTCCCAATGGTAGTGGGGTATTATATTAGGGTTGAACTGATAATGTGAACAAGAAACCCTAATTAATGAAAGGTAGGGTACTTTAACCCTAAGTTTGGGTTATGCTTTTAAGTAGGAAACCCTTTGAATGAATTATAATATGAGGAATCCTTATACCTTATAAGTCAAAGGGGTTTAATAACCCTGATTGAGTTGAATAAACCCTAACCCTAGAAATCAACCATGGTGATGTAACATGGTCATGGTATGATGTTGATAGCACGACCATGCTATGGAGCACGACCATGGTAGATTCCCTTTGCACGATCGTGCAAGGTAGCACGACCGTGATGTTCTATGAATAAATTGAAAAGAATTGGTATTGTACTGATATTGTTATATATGCATGTCTTCAATTATATTAATCATGCAGGTTGTTAGCAAGAGGTAATTATAGCCAGGTAAGAGTTATGATGTTTTATTCATTGAAAGCATGTTATAAGCTTTATGAATAAAGATATACTATGTTGCCTGGTTTAAGAGGTAACATATGAGAATGATGGGCTGTAAGAGCCTTGAGTAATATTTACATTGTTACAATTAAGGTCATGCTATTAGATGACTTATGATGATTTAAGGGTTTGAACATCCCTATTCTTGAACCATAATGATGCGATGATTAAGAAATGATAACTGATGTGAAATAAACTTGATACATTTAGTATTCTTCTATAGCAGATGTTTTAATTGTTTATGTTTGAAAACATGCTTGATGCTAAAAGAATGCTAAAATGTACTTAAATAATCAAGTATGATCATATCATGTAGGGCCCTGACCATAGATCCATCATTTTTAGAGACCAAATGATGGTGAAACAGGTTTTTCTAAGGGAACTCCTGGAACATATACTTTTGTGTATATGGGGGATTATGGACGCGAATATCCTTACGTCCTAATGTAGGAATTGATGAAGGATGTATATTTAACCCATCAATCCTTCATTACATGTCTATGCTGGGATGATGTATCATTAATCTCCCGAGGGAATCATTAATTCCGCATCAATGAGAGATAAATAAGATATCCCTCGGTGATGAAGAGAGTACAGAACACCACTGTGACTCTAATAGCGAAGTTGCCAGAATACCCTGGATAGCTATCATAACAGAGACACAAGATGTCCTGCATGTAAATCCTCACACTGACTGAGGAAGATGAGGTCATAAGAATTCGGCTCTTTTGATGACCTATGTATGGTACCGACGCGATTTCGTAATGGTCGGTTGGAGTATGAGCGGTATACCTCATCTCCGCAGGGCATAATAATGTTTGGAAAATATAATCAGCTGTGTAGCATAACTGCTTAGGTTGAACTATGAGGAACAATGATTGATGTTACATTGTTTATAATGTTCTAGTTAAATAACTAGTATACATGTTCTCCATATTATTTAATGAGATATGTTTTGATATCCAATTAATTATAATTGAAATGTTGTTTTACTTGACATTAAACCTGCTGTTAAATGTTAATAATTATACTGCTTATTGTTATTCCTTATTGCAATAACAAAGCTTCTGGCGGAGAGTTATAACTCTCGTTGGGACAATTATTCAATTGTCTCACCCCCGTGGGATTCGACTTTTTAGGGAGACGCCGAGGACGAAGGGATCCATCTAGAGATGAGCAACAACAGTAGCAGCAACACCAGGGGCAACTGTAAATCTCAGGTGGAGATACTGACTATCAAGTCTTGTAGATAGTAGGTCCTATGTGTCGTCTCTATACTCTCAGGTCCTAGGAGTCAGTAGATCTGAGGTTTTTGGCTTAATGCCTCAAGATTTTTGTATCTTTCCTATACAGGTAACAGGGCAATGGATGTATGTAATCACTCGAGATGTGAATTCACAGAGATGTAATGTCAAACCATGTTGTAAACAGTTCATCTTATTTTCTTATAAAAAAAGTTTTATGGTTTAAAGATCTCTTTCCAAAAAGTTTTAAATTTTTAGTAATTTTTTATTATTCCGCCGCTAATAATTCGCTTCCACTTAAGTTAATCTTGTTTTTGTGAGTTGGATGCCACATTTAGAGGAAAGGGAAAGCCCTTAAGTTTAAGGTATGTTTGATGAATCCCTCACAACTAAGTTGGTGATATGGGAAGGTGTATTCTTAATCCAATGTTGAGGAATGAGAACAAGTATGACCTAGCATGGTTTAGTAGGTGGTCTGCTTGTGCCTTAGTAGCATGCTTGGGTTAAGCATGCTCAGGTGGATGTAAACCCTAGACATAAGGACGTTTGTGACCTTTGTTGTTATCAAGAGATAGTTTCCTCCCATCCTGGTAGAGGGACCCTTTTGTAGGGTGTATACCAGTTTTGTTGGTTTTGAGGTAACCTAAAGAGGTCTCATAGGATCTTGAGAAGCTAGGTGAAAAGTACATAGTATGAGAATGAACATGTAGACCCATAGATAACCATCTCTAAGTGCATGTGGGTGTGTTACCATGGAGGTAACCGGTATGGGACCTGACTAAGGTAAGAAGGTCACCATGACCCCTATCAAAGGATGGAAGTCAACCTAGGAATGTAGAGAGAGATGATGGAGACTTGTATAAGGTTCTTAGTTGGACATTTACTATGTTAGAATCATAAGTCTATCCTAGGGTCAGGTAGGGATAAAATTGATGGAAGTAGGAGTTGCCTAATTCCCTAGTTGCACATAACTGTAGGGTCGGGAGGTAACAACTATCATTGTCTGAGGGCCATGGGTTATGAGATTTATCACCTTCATGAACTCATGGGACCCAAAGAGCAGTTGAGGAGGGCACTCTCTAGATGTATAAGGGAAGAGGGATGACCCCAAAAGTGTCGGCACCCTACATACCTAGAGGAGATGACCAAGGATTGTGTGGTGACCCAAGTAGGTTCGAGACCAGTTTTCCATGGAAGTAACTTTGATATCGAGATGATTGTGATGTTGAGACATAAGTAGCACATTTCAACTTAGATTTGAAGTTGTACTGGAAAGGTGGGATGTACCATCTCTATTCTTGGAACAAGAAGAACTTTGTATTTGGAATGCAACCAAATGCTTATTTCCTCTTGTTATGGGAGTGAGAGATAGGACAGTACGCATGCCATACACCAAGGATAAAGATGATGTGAGTTGGAACGTTGCTATGAAGTATGAGGACAGAGATGATAACATACCCTTGTGGAGTGAACAATATGTGGATGGTATACAAACAGTAAGAGAAATAAGATAGCCATCTTATGAGGATGTTTTTATCATGAGCTATGAGTTATACAAGGTTGAGTTCAAAAACCAAGAGGATGAGCTCAGAGTTTCTTGATGAAGATAGACTTAGAGTCCAAGATGAGATGATAAGTGGAATACATGGAGGTGTATGTTTTCAACACAGAAGGATGTGAGGTGATAATGGATGCTCTGGTTGAGATGCAGCTGCCTAGTTAGCTAGAGGCTAGAAGAGGCTATTAGGTTAACCCTAAGTTTGAAAAAGGAGATATGTTTGGGCTAACACTCGGATGTAACGAGATATGTTGAACAAGTTAGTAGTTGTTTGGTTAGCCAACCTAGACCTTGATGAAATAAAAGGATGGTTGTAGAACCTCATATGCACTTCTCTGGAAAAGAAGGTGACGAAACCCCGACTAGAGTGGTTTAGGGTTTCTGAAGAATCAATCTTGAGGAATCATGACATATAGGAGATCATGATTTTAAGTTCATCATACACCCTGGTACTATGAAGATAGTAAGTGATAATAGTACTTCAGATGCTTAAGATGAAGTTGCATGTGGCTTGTCGCCATGCAAGCCAGAAGGTGAAGGATGAACATCAGTAACCCAGTGTGTTGGTATAGCAGATGAAGAGTCCCCGAGAGGGAATGGGAGTTCATCACTATGGATGTTGTGACAAGTCTCCCCTAGACCAAGGAAGGTCAAGATACAATATGGGTTATGGTAGATCACCTTACCTAGACAACATGAGAAAGAAAGAATATTGTCAAGGGACAGATCTAGTTGAACTACATATGAGAAAGATGGTTCAACTACACCATGATGTGAGTTCAAAAGTTCTTGAGTATAACCTAAAGATTCACTTCCATGCGGTGGAAGTAGGTACATGAAGAACTCGATGTTAGTATGGTTTATCACCCCTAACTAATGGTTAGTATAATCCAGACTAGAGGGTCTGTGAGAGCATGTTTTCTTGTTTAGGGTGATACATGGAGACAGTTCTTGTCTTCTGTAAGATGTGATGATAACCACCATAGCCAGTATTGGGATGTAAAGAAGGTCTGTAATGGAGGTTGTGTCGGTCACCACTTCATTAAGATGATGTTGGTGAAGGGACCTCACGAAGGTCAGGAAAAGGACCACAGTGTGTGCAGATGAAGTCGCTTTGATCGTGCAATGGCTGAAAGAGAGACCAGCGGTGACATGAGTCGTGAGATGATGAAAAGTAGACTGACATGCAGTTCACTGTGGGAGAGTATGTGATGTGAAAATCTGACCCCTCTTAAGTTATAGCTAAGAGAGATGAGTCCCGGCTGCATGGTCCATTTGAGATGGATTAGTATAGATGGTTATGTTTAGCCTTACCCCTCAAGATAACATGATGTATAATGTATTCCATGAGTCTGATCTAGAGCATTATGTGAGCTACCCAAGCCATGTCCTGAGCCCTGAACCTATTCAGCTTTATGAGAGGCTGAAATGTCCTGAGTCACCTATGAGGTTACGATATACCAAGGTGAGAGAGAACTCAGATGAATGAATATGAGATGATGAAGGTTCTTGGAAAGCACCATGGAAAGAGTGAGTCCACATGGGAGCCATGATGGACATAAGAAAGACTTATCTTGTTTGTTTGTGTGCCTGGTGGAATTTTGGGGGAAAAATTCCTATAGGAGGGGAAGGATGTTACAACCCCAAGTTTTGGGTTCTTTGGGTGAGAAATGTAATTTCTGCTATTAAAGATATTTGAACAAGTAATGATATAATTTGTTTTGAATAAAAGATTTCATTTACAATAGCCTTGTTGGTTGTTTTGTGGGATTTATTGGCTATTGGGCCCAATAACAAGGATAAGACAAAAGAAACTCCATTATTAATAAGAGATGGAGAAAAGGAAAGATGTAGAAACCTCTAGAAGGCAAAAGAATATAATCCAAAAGTGGATTTCATGCCTCTTGGGTTCCTTGGGTTCCAAGGAGTCCAAAGTTGCAAAGATAATACAACAAGAAAAGAAAAGATTAATTAAATATTTCTTTATTAAGAATGAAATTGAAAACAATGATAAAATGTGGGAAATAAGTGGAAAGAGGTATAATTGAGTTATCTTTGGTGGATTTTTGCTAAGGTTCCTAATGTTAAAAGGAATTCCAATAAGGAAAATAAAAATAGATATGAAGAGAAATCCTCAAAAAGAGATATTTTAACAAAGAAATAAGTAAGATAATGAGAGATAATAGATATAGATGCATTTAGAAGGATAATGAGTCTCTACTAAAAAGGATTTCATAATATTAGAGTTTCTTGGGGTCCAAGGAGCCCCAATGGAGAAAAAGAAAGAGAAAAAAAATAATACAAAATAAGAGTATAATTTGATTCATAATTAATGGATTTGGTGGCATTGTTAAAAAGGAGGTATATTCTACTAAAAGAAAATATAAATTCATACCAATGGATTAAAAGCCAAGTACAAAGAGAATAAAAGAGGTAATTTTCGAATTCCTAAATATACAAAGAATAAAGAATATCAAAAATATATTTAAGAGAGAGAGAAACTTGCTCCTTAATGAAGGAATCAGATTCCTATTGGAAAAGGGCTTTGTTTCTTCGTGGGAAAGCATCTTAGGGCGTTGATACCCTCCCCTATATAAGGGGTTGAACCTTTGGCTTGAGTTTAAGAGAATCCCACAAAACCCTCGCTCTCTTCTTCTTGTTCTTTCCATGAAAATCCTAGTCGTGATGGGTAGAGACACCCTAGAGCAAAGGAAGGTCGTGGAGGGGTCTTGCTGGAAGCTTGATGCTCCCACACTGTCGGAAGAAAGCTTGGCAGTCGTCACTTTGCTCTAGCCCTGACGCAACAACCACTGGATGGCTGCAAACTGACCACACATTGCAGGTCAAGTTCTCTTGAACTATCCACCTCGGCCATGAGCTAAGTGGCGCCCCAGGTGCAGTGGGATGCGACAGAGCTAGGGCAAGGAGTGGCGGCGGTCGTCGGGCCCTGGGGAAGGGGTGGGCAGCCCTGTGTAGGGATGCAACCGGTACCAGGTCGGGTGTCGGGATCTTGAAGACGATCAAACAAACATTGGATGAAAATGCCCCTCTGCGGGCTCAAGAAACCATCACTTATAAAAGGGCATAACGATCATTGCGTTATGTTTTCCAATCGAGTTGTGTTGCATGGAGAAGGAGGACGTGTCAGCTTCTTATTGGTCTAAGTTAATATTGCAAAAATCATATCTTTTTATTGGTAGCTCGGATCAATACATGTAAAATATGAATTTTGCTCAGAAAAATGCGTGGAATCCATTAAAAATGGTTTTATAGCCTAATTCTAGTTGAAATTCGAAAAGTAGTGGAAGTTATCAACTTAAATGCTTTAATGATTAAGAAACCCTAAATTGAGATGATTAATGTACTTAAGAAGGGTTTTATGGATAATTAGAGTTGATATTAGCCTGTTAATTATAAAAAGGTAAATTAAGAACAAAAAGGATGAAATTTGCATGTAATTGGTTTAATTTAGAATTCCATGTGCATAAATGAGCTTTAATGGGCCTTGAAACCCTAATGTTAGTAATTGTGACTCTTAATGGCTTTAGTTGTTCAAATTCATGAATAAATATGAGATATGATGGTTCTAAGCTATTTTGAGTATAAAAGTTCCTAATTGTGGATAAATACCCTTAATATATTAATTAGGGTTTTCTAATGGATAAAGGTGGAATTAATGATAAATAGAGTTCATATGTGAAATAGACCATAATGAACTAAGAATTGTTAATTTGAAAGGAACCAAAGGTGATAATTGGGCCTAATGATCTTGTCATGAATTAAAAGGATAAAAATGGTAGTTTTAATTTAAAAGAGGCATAATGGACTCAATTGATGTTTAATTGTTCCTTTTATCTGAAATTAAGGATATATGTTGTTAAAAGGTAGCCTTAATATCTTTCATGAGGAATAGATGAGATAATTAGCATTTGTGAGTAATTGCATAAAATTAGGGTTTAAAATGGTATAAATGAAGTGAAACCCTAATTGCAATGGAAACCCTAAAAGTGGACTAGAAACCCTAGGAAGCAAGGTAGGTTTAATAGATCTTGATGGCATGATAAATGATAGGAAATTGTATGCATATTTCTAGATCTCTTTGCGTGCTTGCTTGCCTATTGGATTTCTTGCATTGATTGAATTAATTATGTCACAAATCAGCCTGACAGGTATGTGGTTAATTATGGTTAATCGCATTAGTTTCCTGAAGATTTTCTGAATGATTCATCACATTGAATGCAACCTATCAGTTTATATGTTCATACTTGCAAATCATAAAGTCATTGTGATTATTACAATAATAATAGAAGTGTGTATTCTCTCACCTACATGCCACCCTGATGGATGATGCCAAAAGGTCAAGCCTAAGAGGGAAGACCAATAGGCATCATGAGTGGTGACCCTAGACACCAAGCTCGAGATTGAGAAGGTGGTCTTTATCGAATGACTAATGGGCACTATGAGAGGTGACCCCAGGCACCAAGCTCGGGATTGAGAAGGTGGCCTTCAGTCATTGGCAAAAGAGAAATCCTAAGGTGGGTATGCCAGGGTTAAGGCAAAAGCGGTGCAGAATGTCATACTAAAAGCGTAATTTGGCTTGTTAATTAACTTGATTGTGATATTTATATTGTTAGCCATATCTGTGAAATTTTGGTTGTCCCCACATACCGGCATATTCCTATATGTTGACTAACATTTTGTTTGCCAGAGTTTTAGGTACATATTGAAAAGGACAAACAATAAAGTGGCATACTGTGAAATTAAGAAATAAAGTACAAGGAGGATTAGTTAGAATAGAGTCCAGATGTGGATAGAAGTTAGATATCCAAGTTTTTGAAAAAGATATGTAAAGTTTTATTTTATTCCAGCTTTCAGTATAGTTTGGTAGAATTTTATAATTATTATTGATTATTTGTAGAACCTTTGATCATGTTAATTGGGATAATAGCTCTAACCTTTGGGTCTCCCTTAATTGGGGGTTACCGCGAGGAGGGGTCGTTACAATTAGGACAGGCGAGAAGTGAAAAAATCACAAAGAGAGAGGAGCACAATCGATGCAACATGTGAAGAAGAGAGTGTATAAGGAAAGAGCTCTTTTTCAATAGATAGTAGTAGAAGCAATAGGGATGGCAGTAGTGGTGGTGATGGAGGAGTTAGCAGTGTCGAAAGAATTAGCTTGCAACAACTGACACAGTGGCAGTGGTGGAGGCTTGCGGTAGGGGTGGCAGCCGACAAGCATGGGCGACAATGATAGAGTGGGGATCAAGGAAGGAGAGTGCACACAGTCAAGGGTTTCATGATAGTTGGGGAAGAAGAAGTGAGAAATGGGGGAAAGAATGAGGTTTCATGACAGCGGTAGGTGATTGGGCAGAGAGTTTAACAATGGAACAAAAAGAAGACAACAAGGTTGGGTTGGAGGTAGGTGATTGTACCTGTGAAGAGATTAAATGTTGTAGGGAGTTCCCTTGCTGAAGAGACCAGGAGAAGCAAGCAGTGAACGGTGGTTTGCCGGAGCAGCAAGAAGGAGGCAACCTGGAGCAGCAAGCAGCGAACGGCAGCGGCCAGAGCAGTGAGCAAGAAACAGGGAGTAGCGGCAGTGCAGGGAGCGGTGGCGGCGCACAGGAAGTAGGTGAGCAGGGACCAACACAATCGTGAGACCTAAGCAAGGAGTGGTAGAATCAACAATGAAACAGAGAAAGGGGAATAGTCTGGCTCACACGGGTGCTATTAAGTTAACAATAGGCATCAATTATTAAAAAAACTGATGCTTAACACATTAGGCGTCAGTTCCCACCAAACAACCGACACCTATGTGTAATGATAGTCGTCAGTTTTAACTAGAAAAACTGACGTCTATCTACATATGCCGACAAAAAATGTTCTCGATTAATGACCATAGTTGTCGGTTTTATTAGAACACCGACGCCCAAGGGGGGTGAAAATTTTCTCGGTGACAGCGTGGGAAAATACTTTGGCGTCAGTTATTGTAAGAAAACTAATGACCAAAATGTGCCCAATTTCTATCTCTCGAAAAACCTTTAGTTTATTAAATAATAACTGACGCCGTATGTTAAATTTTGGAGGTAACTTTTTTTCCACTGGAAAATTTGGATTTGGCGGTCGATTTTAGGCGTCGGTTGCTTATTAAGGAACTGACACTAAATTAAAAGTGATACCTGTGTCTGGCTACTCTTCACAGATAGATGTCGGTTTGTATATTTAACCGACGTTGTAGGATTTAGGCGTCAGTTTCTTATATACAACTGACGCCTGTAAATGTGACATTTTAAGCCATTTTTGTAGTAGTGATTATTTTTATTTCTTGATATCAATGTTGATTTTAGTTTTGTAAGTTTACCACCATAGTTTAAATCATGCATCGATTCCTTTTCTGAGAAACAATTGTATGCTATGTCATTATCCTTTATAGTTATATTAAGTTGACGAAAAATCCTCTTGGTAAAAGAAATGATTATAACACACACTTGAATAAATTATACATAAAATACATTCAAGAGATTTACAAGTCAGTCCCTTATTGGGCTCTTCTGCCACAATATCATAACTAGGTTGTATAGATTTATATTCACTATGGCAGTTCACCATTGAGCTATAAATTCACAAAATCAAAGTAATCTCATATATAATCTATTAATAAAATTAGTAGAAATACCAAATGAAGCCTTTAAAACAAAGAGTAGTCCCAAAATGTGGTCTTGCAATACGTGATCAATCCTCCTGCATGGTTCTTCAATTTTCTTTTCTTTGTTCACTTTTCATAGCATATTAGTGCTTGAATAATAAAAAATTGTGTACACATGAAGAAAATGTAAAGAAAATATTTTTGTAACAATGTTAGGGTACCCAAGGGATAGGGCACATTTCTAGGAAGCTTGTAGCGGTATCCCCTTTATGTGTGTTCTACCCAAGCCAATGCCCATTTGAATATGTGGTTCCTTAAATGCTAACATTAAAATATTCTTTTAAGTTGCTTGATTATGTCATCCTATTAAGATTTAGATTTGTTGAGTAGTTGATCCCTCATCCATCTTGTGTTTTAAACTCCATCCTCGATAAGATACTTCCCATTTATCAACCTTAAATGTGTCGAGTTACATCAATATATTATCTAAACCAAAATAAATGGTAGAGTCTCCCTACCATTTATCATATATGTTGTAGAGATCATGACATTAATCATATTGTCATTCTACTAATGAAAATAACTCTAGCTAATTCAAACTCCAATTATAAATTTGAGACAACTCAAAGATGAATATAATGGTTTACCCATTAACATAGAGATTCTTTGGCACATAAGTGGGGGGTTGTGTCCTTCACCCATATATAACAAGGTTTTCAAGAATCTTATTTTAAGTCATGGCAACTTATTAGTGGCCTATTCCATGCTAATACTTCTTGTTGGGTTTTTCCCTCATTTGAAATGAAAATCATGTTACTTTTCCTACCATAAGGCATTACAATGCTTGTAATATATATTTCATTTTGAATTTACATTACACAAAATAACATATATCATAGATATCAAAATAGATTTATTAGCTTTGTCCAATATTTTATCAAGTGTACAAATGCTTAATGCGTTGTAAGTTCTATCCCCATGACTATGTTGTTTATTTTCTAAAAACTCTAGAAATAGGAACATTTTTGGTGTCTGAAAGACTATTCATCTTGGTTTTATGGTGAAAATGGGCACTTATACTTAAAGGATACATTGACTCATTGTGGATGGCCAATGCAAAGATAACATATCCAAAAGATCCTACACTAAATATTCTAGTTCCTTATCTTCACAAATAAAAGGAATACATCTCTTGTCCTAATATGTATCCTATGTTGTGTGTTAAATGCATTTGATCTTTAGACTATAGGTGGTTTGATCGTCCTTTTTGTGTCAGAATCTTACGTAGATTATTTTCCCATGATTAGTTAATGTATCTACCTAGGCCTATATAACATACCACAATTAAGGAAAAAACTTGAATGTGCCCAAACATAATTTTTTGAGGTAGAGAAATACATAAGAAGACCAAAGAAGTGTCATTTTTTATGTGTGTGGTGTGTATATATATTTACATCTATATGTATACATATTTCCCTATGTGTTTCTGGATAATGTATTAATTTCATAATGTGTTTATGTATATGTATGTGTGGATACTATAATAGTTGCATATTGCTTATGACATAACCTAGACTTTCACAAAAAATTAATGGTCACATTTTCAATTGAAGATTATTCTCTTTGTAGTATTTTTATACTTGGGATATCATTTATTGGTCAACTCAGTCTTTATAGGGGATTGTTTCATGTTACCAATAGAACATACTTGTATTTACATGTTTATCCTCATTTGGTGATAAAAGGATGGTCAAATATTACACTTGTACATCTCAATGATTGTTCTAGTTAATATTTATAGGGAATTGTTCCATGGTACTAAGAAAGCATAATTTTGTTTACATTTTCATCCCCATATGAGGATTAAAGTATAGTAGAATGTGACACTCATATGTCTTAGATTCTACAGGATTTGGGTTGTGATTCACATTCTAAATTAACCATAGCCAAAACAATGTTAGATTAGTTATCAATGAGCACTTTCAAAACAAGACTCGTTATAAAACAAAAAATGATAAAAAAGTATGTTCTAGACTTGTGGAAAATATGATAAATAGGTGAAAATGCACAAATAGTGGGTCACTTATTTATGATTGTTTCCCCTAGGTCACTAATATATGATTTTTAACTAAACAAGGACATGTTAATCATGAAAATCATTGTCAATTCATGTACATGAGAATTTAAGTGGTATATGAAGCATAAAAAACCAACTATCTATATATTACATGATGTAAATTGTTCTTCACCTTGAAACTTCAATGTCATTTCTATTGCCCAAAATAATCATGTGATTCCTATAATCAAGATAAACGAATTGGCATTAAATGAATAAGAAATTTTTTTTATGAAGACTTGAAGGTAAATTATGATACAAGAAAAGCTAACATATCATGATAGGAACATGACTGATAGTAGCCATAAAAATTATGATATTAACTAGGATTAAGCAAACAATTTCACAAAAAATCAATATATGTGTATGTGTATGTCTCAATGAAGAGATAATGTAACCTAAAAGTGAGACGACATCATATATCAAATTGGTTAGAACTTTTTATAAAATCTAGTAGAACTATAGATAGATGTATTAGGAAGAAGTATTATATATGATATATATAGTATTTCACATTTTTTGTCTAATACTTGATCTAATTTTCTACGTTATATCACATTTATATTTCAATCATACATCTTTATGTATCATTTGCATGCTTTCTCAAAACAATTTCTATCAATTTCTCTCCCTTTGTGATCTTTGCTGAAATCCTAGGTTGAAGTGAGCATGTAAAAAAAGTGATGGAGAAACCCTGATATCACCCACGGGTGAGGAGAAGATTCATTATTAAAATGTAAAGCTATCAACCACTAAACATCACCATCAAGGTCACCATGTCAACTATTAATGGATATGAGTCGAACACATGTGGTTTTACGAAGCCATCGAATCTTTGTGGAATTTGAAAAAAAAAGTATGTTCCCTTTTGATGGTTGTATGCACTCACTCCAAGTTGTATATTAGGCCCACTAGATACTCCTATTAGGAAATCTGGGCAACAGATAAGGCAGGGAAAACAAAAATTTTAATGCATGATTCCCTAATCATCAAGATCTCGTCAACAACAATCTATACAGGAAGGAAGGTATCAAGAGATATACCTGGTCTTGGAGTAATTCCAGTGACAATCCCTTACAGAAGTGTGCGACTTACTTCAAGTTTCACTCGGATGGCAACAACAGTGGCTTCTTGGTTGATCACCATGGACTTTAGTTTTTTGTGTCCTCCTAGTGGGCAGTAACGACCTCCTCACCTTTGGAGTTATCCACATAGACCATCGGGAACTCCACATTGCACTACCAGAGCTGACATGAAGGAGTTGTCCCATTGAACGTCAATATGCTAGGATTGATTTGCTCTCTCAAATTTCTCTCCCTTGATGTCCCTCCCTTTGATAGGTAGGACTTGTTTGAGCTCTCTTGGTTACAATAAACATAGAGAAAAAAAATTTTAGAGCTTATTATTGTGTTAGAAGTCGCCATTACCTCTCTATTTATAGGAGATCCATGGTCAGGGTTTCCAGTCTGTCTGGGAGTCGAAGAGACATCATATCATGAATTTTCTAGAAGTTACGAATGGTGAAGTGGTCAGTTCATTGATGAACTTGTTGGTTCACATGTGAACCAATCTGTTCAACCCTTGAACCGATCATCTCATATGATTTCCTATTTTCAAATATATTTGCATTCAATATTTGATTAGTGCACAATTATGACATCAACATCAATCATTGATCTAATTGAATTGATCATTGAACTAGACAATCCAGATGATGAACTAACAATTTCACTTCATGAAATGGTTGTTTCACTTTTGAAATGGTCGTTTCACTTGTGAAATGTTTGTTTCATATGATCTAGCTCAGGTAATATCCAACCAATATTGTTTGAATTGATCTCACACTTGAATCGATTGGTTCAACACTTGAATCATTGGTTCACAATCCAATCAGTGAATTTTTTTATCTCGGTTGTTTAAACTGAATACCTAAATGCTTTAGTAATCAAGCTAAACATCATTCTTTAATAAACTCATATTCCAAGTACATCCTATGTGTGTGACCCTATAGGTCCCAAGTTACATTGGTAGTGAATGTCCATAACCAATTTATGACATCACAAGCAATGAGCAGTATCTAGTAACACATCATTTCTACCCAACTAATTTAGAAATTTGGAGTACAACTTCAACCTACAATCCACAACCAATGTTATTGTGATTGTATAGTTCCTTTGTCTCTGATATCCAGATTGAAATCGAGGCATAGACTCATCCTCCTCCTCAATGTTCAATTCATATTCCTTGAATTAGAGTGGATTGTTTGTGATGTATGTGAACTCACATATCATATATTGAGTCACTTGAGCTTAGCCATACATTTCATAGTGTTTCTTATCAAGTGGATAAGATATCAATCTCATTTGGGAGGGACAAATCCCATCTACATCACTCACAATCAATCCCCATGTCGGAATGCACCTGAGCACCACCTTTATGGCAACCCTTATTCAAGGTCATGTTGGATGGTGTCGAATACATCGAACAACATGTAATGTGTGTAGTGACTTCAAGTTTAAGAACTAAAATCACCATGATAACTATGAGAGATGATTCTGACTACCATTCCATGGTATCCATGTATCGCTCTCAACGTGGGTCTATTCAATACACTATTCTATAACAAGTACCTATGTGCTTGGTTTCATATCACATATCATGACTAATGAAATTGTATCATCAACCAACACACACTCTCGTCTTATGCATTATTGTTGTCTATTTTTCTTCTACAATAATATTTGACTAAAGACATAACAAGAATGTATGTACTCTTGTCATACACATGATCTCATTGTTTAGGTCCTCAAGCTGAAGATATATGTCATCGAGTAACATCATTATTTAGACATCGACTATTTATGTTTCATGATCTCATGATTGAGACAAGCATAATAGATGGAATTACCTTTATCATAATCAAATTAGGTTTTCAATGCCACATTACAATCATTGTATGATTGGCTCTCAGGGCATACATACCAATAGACTCCCACATGAACTTAAAGCCAATCACCCACAAATCTTATTCCAAGTGATCTTAACATGTCCATCATGTTTCTGATATGCAAGTGCTTTTATAGCGGGTTAGCAAAGTTTGATTCAAGTTGATATTTTGCAAGTTTTCACATCTCCTCACTATATGACTTTTTGTATGAGACAAAAGTTTCGTAGTATGCTATTTGAGATTCCTTGCCTATCCAATAGCTCCTTTGTTGTCATAACTTTTCTTCTGTGTCATTAATTGTTGGAACCTTTCACAAGTTCGTCCAAATGAACTTGTTGATCCATACAATATCCATTCTTGCATTTATAACACCAAGATACTCGGCTTATATTGTAGAGTTAAACAACTTTCTTTTGCTCTAAAATTTTCCTACTTAGACCCGGCTAGCGTAGCCCGGGCGGTCAAGCCAACGCGCCCCTCATGAAGGGTCGCTGGTTCGATTCCCCGCTCGGGTCAGCTGTATTTACCAACCTCTTGGGTCATCCGGGCTCTGGCACCTGTTTGGAGAGGGGGTGGGCTTCGGCCCATGCAGATCCAAAAAAAAAAAATTCCTACTTATAGTGCTACTTTAAGGTCAGACACAAATATAGATTGTGATCATTAATTATCTTTGCCATTATGGAATCTTGCATCAATGTAACCCTTTAGACCCAGCTCTTCCTTATTACCATAACCAAGGAACTGATGCTTTTAGCACTTCTTAATTAATCAAGGATGACATCCACACATTATGTCCAATACATACAGGATAACTAGATGAGTACATATCCTCTCATCATGTCCAATACATATGAGATAATGAGATGAGTACATAACATGAAATACATGATAGACCGAGTTGTGAATGCATGTGGCATCTTACTCGTTTTTTCTTATTCTACACAAGAACTGGTATACTGGACTCTCGAGAGACTAATCCCATGGGACATGGACATATTTTCTCTCATTGAGTCTTGCATGTTGTACCCCTTCAGAATTTTGTTAATATATGTCCTCTTACTTAGGTCAAGAAGCTTTCCAGATCTATCTCTCTAGACCTCAATTCCTATCACATAGGATGTTTCACCTAAACATTTCATTGAGATGGTACATCCCAACCAAGTTTTAACGTTTGTAGTATAATTATGTTATTCCCCATCATTATGTGGAATATAAATATTCTTCCACTAAATCTTTTATAATCACATATTTCATCTTCATTTTGACTAAAGTCAAACTCTTTGACTATCTTGTCAAGTAGAAGATTCAAACTCTGGAATGCTTGCTTCAATCAATAGATTGACTTTGTAGATTGTAGACTTTATTTGCATTATTGGATTTATAAAACCATTAGTTTGTGTCATACACAACCTCATAACTATTCCAATTAAGAAATGTGATTTTAACATCCATGTGCCAAATGTTATAGCAATAACAAGCTACAATGGCAAGCATGATCCTGATGGATTCAATAATGGGATTTGGTGAAAAGATTTCATCATATTCAACACTTTGAACTTTTTTGAAACTCTTTGCAACCAATCTACCCTTCCATTTTGGTCTTCTTCCTAATGACCCAACTGCACCCTATGGGTTTTACCCCATCAAGTGGATCTAATAAGGTCATACCTTGTAGGTTTATATGGATTCCATCTTGGATCCCATGGCCTCAAGCCATATCTTAGATTCTGGTCCTTCAATAGCTTCGAGGTAGGTTTTTGACTCATCATTTATGACCAACTTACCACTTTCTTGACCCATAAGATATCATAACCTTTCAAGCTCAAGGCGTGTTCTACTAGAACTATGAGTTTTTATGTGTTACATAAGAACTTGATATTCCACAACATCTTGTAATTCTCTATATTCCTAATGTACCTTTTTTAGGTTCAATGTTTTCTTGTTGGTCTCAAACTTTTTCAAGTTCTTCTTTTACCCCACTGATTCCTTTGGAATTAAATTCCTCTTTAGGAATTCAACCATCCAGGAAACTAAACACTTTTATTCTCTTATTGGAATATAAAGTAGTACTCAACCAAAATACATTTATGTAATTTGTGGACAAAGTTTTTCAAGAAACTATTTTCTTATCTATTATTTTAATCCTAATATTTACAAAGACATAACGGGACACTTCCCATGCCATATCTCATATGGTGTCTTTTGAACAAATTTAGACGGTACATTGTTTAGTGTAAAGCATGTGCCAAAAAGGAAATTGGAAGATTAGCTAGATTTATTGAGACTTGCAACATGACTAACAGGGTGTGATTTTTCTTTTTGAGACGTCATTTTGTTTCAGCTGGAGTTCATTGTGATACACAATCACAATCTCCCAGAAGCTTCTCAAACTCTTGGTTCAAATTATTTTTCATATTGATCATATAAAAATATTATTTAATACTTAAAACAAGTTGGTTATGTAATTCATTCATGATGTTCTTGAACACTTCAAGAGATTCATAACTATATTTCACTAAATACAAGCTACTATATCTACTGAGATCATCACTAAATAAAATAAGTTACTATTAACCACCCCTAGAATTCATTCTAAAAGGTCTATATACATCAGTATGTATAAGTCCTAATAGAATAGTCACTCTCCTACTACATTTCGCGAAGATTCTTTTGTCATATTTCCCATTAAATTAGACTTGCATGTCTCTATTAATTCAATAACCAAAAGAGTCTAGATAATCATCATTATGGATTCTAGAAATGCATTTCTCAATAATGCACTTTATATAACTATGTTATAGGTATTCATTGTTAGAGTCATCGAGTCATTCAATATTTGTATTTTACTCATTTGTATCTGCAACTATCGAGTATAGATTATGAGACATAGGGAACTTTCATATATACAAGATCTTATCTTTTAAAATGAAACATCAATTTATTCATAATATTTTTGTTCATACAAGATATGTGGTGTTTTCATTAATGACAGGTACATAATAGAAAATCACTAATTCTATTCCATGCCCAGTGTAGTGACAACAACCCTTGCTCCATAATGTTCTAGCTCACTTCTTCTCGTGGCCTAGAGTAGGGATCTCTATATCATTCTTCTTCCTCTTGAGTTCCTTTAAGTGCAAAGGACCTATTTCTTTTACACTTACCTTTCTCCTTATTTTGAGTGCACAAGACTTGGATTCAGCTTAGCCTCGGAACTCTTCTTGGCCTTACCTTTTTCATTAGACTTCACTCTACTGGTCATCATCACAAGTTTGTCCTTCTTCATTCTCTCTTTGGAATTTATCAACATGCCAAGTAATTCTGATAGTGTTTTAGCCAAGTTTCTCAAGTAGTAACACTCGATAAAGTGGCTATATGATTTAGGCAATAATTGTAGAATCATATCCATGGCCAACTCTTTGCTCGAATGGAATCCTATTGTTTCTAGATGTTGCACATGCCTAATCATATTGAACACATGGTGCTCTATTAGATCTCCTTCTATCATTTTGCACTCAAAGAGCACCTTTGAGACATTGTACCTTTCTTCTTTACATGATTTTGGTTCATATTCTTAAGGTGTGTGACCATCTGAAGAATCCCCATGTCTTCATGCTGCTTATGGAACTCATAGTTCATCCAACATAACATAAGTTTCTTAATGTCTAAGGCATAATTAGCATGGTTCCAATAAACATCCACCTCAGCCCTAGGCGCATCAGGTTACGGTTCCTCTAGTACTAGTGTATCCTGGGCATAAAGCTTATGATCATCATTGAAAATCCTTCTCAAAGTCCAAAACTAGTCGCGAAAGTTTGTCCCATTTAGTTTGTTCTTCTTAAGAACTGATTGCAGTGATGATTTGTTTGTCTTTTCCATTAGATTCTATAAAACAAATTTTACAATTTTATCAAAACACTTTTGATTAATTTGATTTGATAAGTTTAATGCTATTAGTTAGGATATAAATTAATTATCTCTCTCACATTTTTTTTTTGAATTGATATCCCTCACTACTAATTCAAAAAATTGTAGCGTACAACCTTATAGTGAGTCAATATCCAAACAATTAAGTTAATACCCAGTCAACGATGGTGCTCAATACCAATTATTAAGGAAGGCAACATTTTTAGTTGCAACTCATGTAATTTTTGATAGATGGTATGCACAAATCCTTACCATAGTCCATCTGTATGCTTCTAGGCACTTAATCCTATTAATGTCACCTAGTTAACCCTGACCCAAAAGCCAATACGATAGAATATGCATCCTGCTAGCATAGACCCACATATCTATCATCACACTTCCATGAGATATAAGGTGCTCCACACTAGGGTGTGCCCATACTTGGTTGATCAAGCTTTTCATGTGTGTCACTTACATAAAGTATCTTAGACTAAAAATCTATTGAGGGATATTATATAAATATACATATACATATCCAACCACCACATACTATGTATCATATACTTCATATAACACAATTGAAAAACATGCAATTATATAACACAAGTGATGGTTATGGCCATTCACCTATAATTCTTTGGAGCCAAAAGGAATTTCCACCACCTAAGGTCCACATCATAAGTAGTAATATGTTGTTGTTGATGATCTATGTTGGAATTAGTCTGAGATGATCACTTAATCCTTGAATCAGTCGACTGGCTTCCTGGTTGGTCAGTTGGTTTCTTAAAATGATTGGCTGGTTCTCAAGTTCAAGCGACATCTAGACTCTTCCAACCGATCAGTTGGGCCACCAGTCGATCGGTTCCTCCTGTCGTTTGGCCTCCGTACTCCATCCAGTCGGTTCGACATCTGAGCTAATTAGTTTTTCTGATGTAGAATTCTTTCTCATGACAAATATAAATTAAAATTATCCTATTCCATATTACACTGTAAAGGAAAAACCTTGAGTTACATTCCAGAGAAAATAGAAAGAAGAGCATTAATTTACATTTAGAAAGGAGGAGAGAAGCTTGGTGTGCAAATCCAATAACAACATAAACCAACAACCAAGCACACAATAATCAGGGGTTTTGGCCATAGACTTGAAAAACCACTAGAGGGGGGTGAATAGGGTTTCTATGAATATTTAAAATAATAATTCAAACAATCAACCACAAAAGATTAGACAAGGGGACACTAGGTTTAGAGTGGTTCCTTAGCAAATACTAAGGGAGTCAGTCCACTACCCAATTGTTTCCAATTGGGATTTTAAAGTACCTGTATTTTATTACCTCACAAGGATGTTACATAAAATACAACTACCTTCCCAAACCCTTTGGACAACCTTCACCCCAAAGTCGTCTCACCAACTTTGAAGTAGGCTTCACTCGAAGTAACTTCAAGCTCCCCCTTGAAGTAGCCTTCCTCCTTGAAGTAGCTTCCCGTTGAGACCTTCTAGAAGTAATCGAAAGTCCACCTTCTCCTTCGAGAAGACCCTTCTCCACCGGAGAAGATAGCACCCTCTCCAATCCACAACCTCCAACCCTAGGAGTAGAAAGGATAGTACAAGTAATAAAAAGGAACAAGAACGGAAAATGGAAATTACAATTACCGTTGTAACACAAGGCTTGATTTCCTATATCAAGCATTTTGATCTCCTAACCAATGTGTGTGAAAGTGTAAGTATGGTGGAAAGGATATTCTAGCATATAGGACACGAGCTTGTAGCAATGGGAAAGATTAGTAAGTGCAGAAGTTGCTCAATTTCTCACAAGAAAGGATTGCCAATTTGCAAGTATGTATGCTCAAGTATTGCACGAGTGTGTTTAGGTGTCCTAAGGCATGTCCTATTTATAGGAATGGCCTATGAGTGCTTAAGGACATTCAAGACACTTTCTAGGGGGTTCTTAGTGCTTAACTAGCCATTAGTTGTCCACTAATTACTTTAGCAATGACTAGTTTATTAATTCTAAAAAGTGCAGATAGAGACAATCTCAGTCGAGAAGTTTATCAAGCGAGAGACCGTCGGTCGAAGTTTTTGTCGATCGAGGGACGGTCTGGATCAAGTGTATATAACGTTCGATTCCAACTCCCAACTACCTTGTCTGATGTGTCTAATGACTATAGAACCTATTAGAAGAAGTAACCCGGGAGACTCTCGGCCGAGAAGTTGTTCGACCGAGCTTGTCTCAGTCAACAAAGAGTTTGACCGAGAGTGTCTCTATTTTGGTGGTTCTAGATGAATACTAAGTGTGTGTATGAGTGTGCATTCGTGACACTATTATAGGGGATGACCTATCTAAGTGTTATGAATGGCTAGGAAGGATCTAAACACTTGATTTACATGATATCTAAGTACTTGTATATTATATACTTGTACAAGTTTTTACATTTGATTACAATCATGAAATTAAAGCATTTTGAGCATATAGATCTTCCAAAGGTTTGTCATCCACCTTGTTTCGGTAACACTCAAGTAGCATGTTAGATCCACAAGAATGAAATGTTTGTCATCATCAAAACAAAAGGATTATAATAATGTCCAATTTAGCCAACAATCTCCCCCTTTTTGAATATGACAAACATTTCCAAAATAGGAAATATAAATCATATGAGTTTCATACCTGAAGTTTACCTTTTGTAGCCATTCTCTTGTTTGCAAGTGTGTACTGGCCGAGAGATTATGAAACTCATTTTGTTTTATATTTTTGATTTTATATTATTTCTCCCCCTTTGTCATTTCAAAAAGATAACCAAGATAATCATTAAGTATGACTTTAATTACTCCCCCTTAATTTGATAATTTGATATTCAAAGCTAACCACTTATGTCAAATCTAGCCACAATTTATTTCTCAATCATTGTAGCCTCCAAGATTACTTTAAAGATACTAATGTCATAACTAGTTTCAAATTTTCTTTATGATGTTTACAAAGTTTTGTGAGCTCCTTCTTAATCTTATAGTCAAGATAGTTTTTGTGAGCTCCCCCTTAATCTTATAATCAAGATAATATAAGTATTCTAAGGTCACAATAAGCATTAGATCATAATAAGTTAACCTTTTATGAGAGCTATGCACTAAAATATTGTTTTCATATACTAAGATTGATTGCAAGAAAATGATTTATAAACAAGCATTTGGTCAAGCTCATTTTAGGTCGACCTTGACTTCGACCAGGGAACCCCTCGGTCAAACTTTATTTCGACCGAGAGGCATTTTCTGTAGATTTACAGTTTAAGCACTCTCATTGAGTTACACATTAATGTTAAAATATGTGAAACATAAAGTCTTTATGTAATATGATCAAATGTATATCAATTTGAAGCACTTTGACTGATACCTATTTTGAAGAAGTTTTATCGATTGAAAATTTAATATAGGCATCATAATGAAGTCTTTGTTCTTGATTTTCTTAGAGTAAGTTATATCTTAAGCAAATTTTCAGAATGTATGTTCTTCATGAAATAAGGAATTTTGATATCCACAGTGATTGTTCGACTTGAAAAAAGGAAATTTATCTACAACATGTTCAATAATAGCAAGAATGTAGCTTTCAATCATTTATTTATAAGCAAGATTATTTGCATCAATAGAAATTTCCATAAGTCATGCTGCCACCATGGTGCAAAATTATATCCTAAGAGCAATCCTGTGTAGAATTTTAAGCAATATGTGAATTTAGTACCTTGGTCTTGATTTGGTTATAATAGATTTTAAATGTAACATTGAAACAACTCTTTAATCTAAACAAATCTCTTATTTTAAACTTATTTTTAGATTAACTCTTTAGAATCAGTCATCCTTGAGTATAAATTAAGAACAAGTTTTATATCTCATAGAACTCAAGTTCTTAAAATCAAGATTTTGCTTTTGATTACTTAGAACAAACAACTAGATAAGACATTGATATTTTTGTTCTAAGAAACAATCTATTTAGCTTGTCATAGTGTCATCTAGCAAAAATCATTCATTTATTACACGAGATGATACAAGCCATGCACACAATAATCATTATCTATCATGTCAAGATGCATTTGTGCCATAGAGTTTTACTATTATGCAAAATGGCATTTTCAATGATAACATCATCTTTGTATGTAATGAGATGAAACACAATGATCATTTTGAAAACAATATCCATTCATGGTTTGTATATATAGATCAAAGATTATTTTAGGCAAACCAAGTAAAAGATGGAACACAATGATCATGATAAAATAGTAAAGGCATATCCATATCACAATGATCATGATAGAACAATAGAAGCATATCCATAATTTCATGAAATATAATGATTATGATCATTTAAAAGTAAGACACATGGTTTTCATCTAGATAGACTTAGGACAAACCGTGTGGATTATGATAAAATAGTAATATCCTTGATTAAACCATCGTGGTTCATGAATTTTTAAATTTAAGACAAGCCATGAACATGCTTAATAATTTCAGTAGAAATTTAGTAAAATCAATCTTTTTCTCTTGTATATTTCATAGATACAATTTAATCCTGAAAGGTATTAAGTTTTGAAGCTCATATATTCTTCCTTTTGACTAGGATCATTAAAATATTTGAGGTACAAGAATATGTAAAGTTCATTACATACTTAAGTTGATTGCAATTTAAGTGTCTTGTTTTTATTAAATAGTTTTGTCAAAGTTTCACTCGGTCGACAAAGTTCTCAACCGACATTGTCTCGATCGAAAACTTTCTCAACTGAGAATGTTACTGTTTCTCCAGAAGAAATACAGATTTAAGGTAGAAATCCTATCGGTCGACCAATTTCTCGATCGACATTGTCTTGGTCGAAGATTTTGTCGACTGAGATTGTCTATGTATTGTTTTCAGTAGTTATTTCCAAGTAAAACATAGATAACTTCCAATTCAATTATGCAATTTAAAACTCAATTTAATTGAGATAAAACATTTAAGTATCAAAGTAACATTTAAGTCAAATCTCAACTAATCATATTCAAGTCTCTAGGTTTTAGGAACCCAAACTAAAATAAGTTACTAAAGATGTGTCTCTACAGGTTTATTTAAAAATGTGTATTTTCAAGTTAGAAATTTTAATTACTTGAATCAATTTGTTATCTCATTATGTTAAGTTGAGATAGACATAAATATATACAATTTCGAGTCTTTGTTCATGTCTCAACTTAATTTAATTTATTTGGTTTGGGGGTTTGGAACCCATACCAACTCAACATCCTTTTTCTTGTAAGGACATGAGAAGGAATAATGTTCAAGACGCAAACAATAATGGCAACACATAGAATCAATCTCATTTCTCTTTTTATGAGTTTGATCTAGTTTTTTCTTTGATACATATGTATACTTGCCTTTAGGTACATACATAGATTGAGTCTTTGGCACTTATGTCCTTCCCCCACTAGGTTTTGATAGGATTTTCCTTTAGGCTTGTAACCTAGTCCTCTCCTTCTAATTTGACAATGATAATCCTTTAAAATCTTATCAAGAACATCATTGTTTCTTAAGCTACTAACTTCTTGTTGTAACTTAGCAATCTCATCCACTCTCTTTTTGATATCTAACTTTGCTTGATCTAGATTAGATCATAAAGCATCTCTTTGCTTAACAATAGCATCATAATCTAGATGAGTACATGCAAATGGTTGTTTTTGATGATCATTAATTTGGGCTTGCAAGTTTATCTTTTTTAGAGAGAGAATATTGCAATTTGCCTCTATTGATTTCAGCTTAATATCATGGTCTTTAATAGTTAAGTTTAATCTCTCCTTAAGATCTTCATTTTCAGATGTGACAACAAGGAGTTTAGCATGTAACTCATCATTTGCTTTATTAGATTTCTTTAATTTCTTCTTGCACTCAATATACTTATCATGTGTTTCTTGAAGGCTAGCAACTAAATCTTCTTTTAATAAATCAAAAAGGCTTACCTCTTCTTCTTCTTCACTTGTTGTAGAAATAAAGCATTCTTTATGCACATCTTCCTTATTTAACCTCCATGGACATCTAGGTGTTGTGTGTCTTGTTCCTAAGAACCAATTACATGTTGTTGAAGATTGGTCCAAACTTCTCCTTTGCTTGCAGTGGTAGGCACCACCACCCTCCATTCTTCAAGACTTGATTAGAGCTCCTTGAAGCCTGATCTGATACCAATTGAAAAACCACTAGAGGGGGGTGAATAGGGTTTTTATGAAGATTTAAAAATAATAATTCAAACAATCAACCACAAAAGATTAGACAAGGGGACACATGGTTTAGAGTGGTTCCACCCTTAGCAAATACTAAGGGAGTCAGTCCACTACCCAATTGTTTCCAATTGGGATTTGAAAGTACCTATATTTTATTACCTCGCAAGGATGCTACATAAAATACAACTACCTTCCCAAACCCTTTGGACAACCTTCACCCCGAAGTCGTCTCACCAACTTTGAAGCAACCTTCACTCAAAGTAACTTCAAGATCCACCTTGAAGTAGCCTTCCTCCTTGAAGTATCTTCCCGTTAAGACCTTCTATAAGTAGTCCAAAGTCCACCTTCTCCTCCGAGAAGACCCTTCTCCACCTGAGAAGATAGCACCCTCTCCAATCCGCAGCCTCCAACCCTAGGAGTAGCAAGGAGAGTACAAGTAATTAAAAGGAACAACAAGGGAAAATGGAAATTACAATTACTATTGTAGCACAAGGCTTGATTTCCTATATCAAGCATTTTGATCAACTAACCAATGTGTGTTAAAGTGTAAGTATGGTGGAAAGGAGATTCTAGCATATAGGACACGAGCTTGTAGCAATTGGAAAGATTAACAAGTATATAAGTTGATCAATTGCTCACAAGAAAGGATTGCCAATTTGTAAGTATGTATGCTCAAGTATTGCACAAGTGTGTCTAGGGGGTTAGTGTTCAACTAGCCATTAGTTTTCCACTAATTGATTTAGCAATAGCTACTTTATTAATTTTGAAAAGTGCAAACAGAGACAATCTCGATCGAGAAGTTTGTCGACCGAGAGTCCGTCGGTCGAAATTTTTGTCGACCAAGGGACGGTCTGGAGCAAGTGTATATAACGTTTGATTCCAACTCCCAACTACCTTGTATGTTGTGTCTAATGGCTATAGAACCTATTAGAATAAGTAACCCAGGAGACTCTCGATCGAGAAGTTGTTCGACCGAGCTTGTCTCGGTCGACAAAGAGTTTGATCGAGAGTGTCTCTGTTTTGGTGGTTCTAGATGAATACTAAGTGTGTGTATGAGTGTGCAGTTGCGACACTATTATAGGGGATGACCTATCTAAGAGTTGTGAATGGCTAGGGAAGATCTAAACGCTTGATTTACATGATATCTAAGTACTTGTACATTATATACTTGTACAAGTTTTTACATTTGATAACAATCATGAAATTAAAGCATTTTGAGCATATAGATCTTCCAAAGATTTGTCATCCACCGTGTTCCTGCAACACTCAAGTAGCATGTTAGATCCACAAGAATGAAATGTTTGTCATCATCAAAACAAAGGGATTATAATAATTTCCAATTTAGCCAACAAGACTTGCTTCCAATCCCATGAAAACAATTATAAGGTGACACATATAAATCGCATATATATCATATCATATATATATATATATATATATATTTATTGTGATCATATGTCTTATTTAATTGAATATGCACATTAATCATTTAATATTCACATCATATGCAATAAAATAAATAAAATCATATCGATTTAAATCCATATATACCATAAATTGAAGTGGCTTTGATACCACTGCTAGGAAAATTGGGCGACAGATAAGGCAACATAAATAAAAAATTTAATATTTGATTCCTTAATCAGCAAGATGTCATCAACAATGTTTTATCTAGGAAGTAAGCTAGAAAGATATATATATATATGGTCTTAGAGCAAGTCCTGCCACAATCCCTTGTAGTAGTGTGTGACTTTCTTCAAGTTGCACCTAGACGACAACAACATCGGTTTCTTGGTTGATCACCATGGACAATAGGTTTTCTATGTCCTTCTAGTGGAAGACAACAACCTCCTCAGCTTTAAAATAGTCTATGTGAACCACTAGAAAATCCATTTTGTGTTACCAGAGCCAACCGGAAGGAGTTTTCCCTTCGAATGTCAATCTTCAAGGATTCATTCGCTCTCCCAATTGTCTCTCCCTCGTCGTCCCACCCTTTGATAAGTAGGACTTGCTCGGGCTCTCTTGGTTACCACAACTAGAGAGGACAATAATTGTCAAAGCTTATTGTCGTGTCTGGAAAGTCTCCAATACCCCTATATGTATAGGAGGGTCAGGATCAGGGTTTCCAGTCCATTTGGGAGTCAAAGAGATGGAATATCATGAACTTTCTAGAAGCTACCAACAATGAACCCGTCAATTCACTATTGAATCAGTCGGTTCAACTCTTAAACTGCTCGACTCATATTCTTTCTGTAACATGCTGAATCTTGGGTTCATTTTTAATTTAACCCATTTTCAAGATTTTATTTCCTCCTTATTATTTTGTCATTTTCCCTAAATTTTTCTATCTTTTATATTCTCTTTGTCCTCAATGTTGAAATTGAGAAATATTGAATAATGTGAACTATATTTACCTACAATCATTACAATGGATGGGTTTGCATAAATATCTCAACAAGTGTGTTAATTAGAGTCTAATAAAGTAAAATGACCATTAATGAGAGATAATTAGTGGATTATGTTAATTTGGAGTTTTCATGGATTTTGGGACAAGAAAATGAGTAATAATGTGGAGTTGAGTTAATTTATGAGAGAATAATCTTCTTCCCATTTCCCTCTCCTCCTATGTGGAAATAAAACATTAAAAGATAATAATATGGTGTGATATGACTTTATAAATTAATATATGTGTATATCTCAAATTTCTACTCAAAGATTTAATTTTGAAAACATTTTCAAGTTAATTCACCCTTTAAATGCATTAATATATACATTAATGGCCAATATGATGATTAAGGGACAAAGCTTTTGCAAAATGAAAATCTAATTGCATATCGTTAATCTAGGCATTAATATTAGCCTATGGTCCAAATTTGAGGTCATTTGGTCCATGTTTGACCTTCCAAATCAATTTTATAAAAATTTATTATAGTATGACTATGGTTTTAATTTGATTTACATTCAATTCATTTATTTTGATATGGTCGGTGATTTAATAATTGTCACATGTTACTTTGATTGTGAGTTCCTCTCAATCACGTAATCTAACAGCTGAGGTTTAATCACGAGATCCAAGATCTCATCTGACGGCTGGATCGTTGTCCTCTTACTCCGACCTTCTCACGGCTCAGCGTCATTTTGCATCATTCAATTCCCGAGCAGTTTTTTCCCTCATTCCTCCATCATTTTGTATAATTCCTTTGCTATTGAATTTGATGTTCTCCACCAGTTAACACGAGCCATTACTCACGATTTGTAACACACAATGGACAAAATGCCCAATATGGGCTCTAACACCCCTCGCCATCCCAAGTTACAGAGGGTGCTCTGGTCCCCCTCTTACCTATATAAGGTTGGGCCGAACACCATTGGAACATAAGCTATCCTCCTCCTCTTCCAATTTCTCCTCAACTGCCCCAAAAGACCCAACCTACTTGCATTTCATTCTGACGACCACCGTACTAGCTCTAGCTTCCTCTCCAAATTTGGTTCAATTGAGGCATGGGTAAGCTTTCCTGATACCCTATGGCCCTTTTTCAATCCTTAGTTCATCTCGAATCACTTTGGTTTTCCATTTCATATAGATAAGTGGTTTCTCCTCACCAGCACTAGTCACCCAGGTGACTCATAGGTCCTCCGGCCCACATGAGGCCTCAGTAGAGCTCCTGTGACCTTTGTGAGTACATTATGTACTCCGTTTTAGCGATTTAGTGCATACTTGATGCTATGCTCTGATTTCAAACTCCTCCTCTATTCATGGAGTCCTCCATGTTGTTCTGACGATACAAGAAGCCTTTCTCCATGGTGTTATTTCATCCACCTTTGCCAGGCTCCGAACAGCATGCTCGAGTTGTCAACATGCCAAGAACTCACCTAAGGATGCGATGGGAAGCTAGAGTCAAAGCTCTAGGCTTCTTCTCAACACATGGCTCAAACTAGAAGAAGCCAGGTCAATGAATGACCCGATTGCCCCCAAAATCTAAATCAAATGCTTTTGGGAGCATGGGTAGTTTAGGGTTTTCAACAACATCTTTGATTTACAATCACAAGAATTATTTCATTGTGAAATGACTAAAATGCCCCCACATCTGGGATTGATGTGTCACGCACGCCTAAGATAGTTTTGTCATTTCACCAGTTACTTACATCGACTTTTAATTGAGATTTAAATGACTATCACACTATAGTTCCTCTTTTTATAATTGTCCAGTTTAATATAATTTATACTAAATCAAAGGTTTGTCAAAAAATACAAATAAATACGCATTGGTAAGGATTTTTTACAATGAATATGAATTTAAGGTTTTTAACCATTTATTTGCATCCCTATTTCAATGTTTATTATAAAACCCATTTTAATTATATAAAAAGTCTTAATATATGTAACTAATTCATTTTAACTCCAAATCTAATAAATAAATATGTTTTCTTAATCAAGAGAATTAAAGTAATTGATTGGTCCAAGTTTTGAGTCCTAAATCGATGGTTTTCATAAGAGGTCCAAAATTAGGGTTTCTCACATAATATGCTTTATAAACCCTAATACATGTGTATAAACTTGTATCAAGGACAAAAGTGACATTGGACGCATTTAATTGATGAAAGGTCTTCTCTAGGAATCTCAAGTGAGGTATGTGAAATCCCATTTATATATGAGTTTGGACATTTGTCCTTCAGTTGGACATTTTGATATCCATCCTTAATATTTCTAATGAGGCATATTCTTAGCCTTTTATTCTTTCTATTGCCTTCTTTTGGCGCATTTATTTCACTACTTGTTTGGGTTTTATACCCCCTGCCATGTCACTATTACTTTGTTGTTTAATATTGCCATTTTATTTATTGAGCATGACAACTTGATGTCTTATTAGCTATTATAGTGTACCTATGTACTAGCCACCCATAGTGGGCATGTGTATATTTGCCCAGGGGAATGTGATAACTCTCCCCATTTTATATATATATTTGGGTTCTTGGGAATGTTTTATTTCTCCCTCACCCAGAGTTTGAGGTTGGTAGGTACCTCAGCCCAACTTTAGATAATATAGTCATACTTTTATCATGCATACTTCAATATTAATATGTGATGTTATGGCAAGTAATCTCTTTTATGTGCCTCATACTTTTGACAATTCTTTAGCATAGTGGAATCATTACTCCATGATTACTTTTTTTTATACTTTATTTGTCCTTATTTCTTTGATTGACACATACCTTTTTCTCTCCACTTACTGGGTGATCCCAACCACCTAGGTTTAGGATCAGAGTGTGTAACAGGAGCATGGTGAACCAGCCTAAGCCTAAGAAAAGGAGTTCATCCTTCCTTCGCAGTCTTATTTGCTAAGTTGTTTGTTGGAGACATATTGATGTAGTTTAGTTTCCCTTTACCTTAGATCTTTTATTTGTATAAAGCTTGTACACTCTTATTGGGAAAAACTTTGATGTAGTCTTTATTATAATGAATATAGTCAAAGTTTTAAATTCTACTGCTATTCATTAGATTTTGTTTACCATTTTAGTAGAGAGGTGATTTCACTTTTTTACAGTATGATATCAGAGCCCATGATAGTCAGAGTCTTGACTATTTTAATTTGTCTCCCTAGTTAAAAACCCTTACCTCAAATGGTTTTCCCTTTAGTTCACCTTAGAATTGACTGATGGTGAAGGTTGATTTAGGATCACAAAAATTTCATATTAGAAATAGATTTAGTCAACTTTTAGGTGATTATCCTAATAGGTAGCTACTAGTTCAGAAGTTGAAAGCAAGGGTGCCTACAAAGGGTCAGGGTCAGGGGGCTGGTAAAATTTTCCTCCACACCACTAGCTTGGTTTATGAGGACTCCCAGATCCATATGACTCTAGCCTGGCCTAAGCTAATGTTGATTGTCCAAAATGGCATACCTTTAGGAAAATAACATCAATGTTGAGTATCCTTAGGAACCTAATATATGATGATTTGGTTACCCAAACAAAATCACCTTATATCTCATAAGTTCCTTATATGATTCTTAGATTTCCATGTTTAGGGGTGGTCAACCCTATACTAGACTTAGAAGTTTGGTAATAGTGATTAGTAAAACAATTAAGTGTTGGATCCTATACATGGTTTAATTAGACTCACTCATTTACCTATATTTTAGTTTGACTTGGTAGGTCAACCCTTTTAAGGGGTGGAGTAGTGGTAGTAGTAGTACCTTGATAGATTTTGCATTTGCAGATTTTGAGGAAAAAAATCCCTTTTTAGGGGATGGAATCCTATAACATAGCAAAATCTAATCAATTTGGAATTAGAAACCCTAACTACATAGATAAGAGATTAGTGAGCTTATATGATTAGTATTGACCAAACAAATTATAATTATAAACTTAACTTGTTTTGTTTCTATACTAAGGAATATATAATAAGTCATTTAATAAATAGTTCATATGCTTGAACCCCAACAAATACTTAATGTGCATAATATGAGTAACTCGCTAACTGTGAATACACATAATGTGACCATGTCACCCTAATGATAAGATAAATGCATAACATATAATGGTCATGTTGACCTAAAACCCTAAGATATAATCATCTAACCTTAATATATATATATATCCTTTAATGCCTTTCATGGTACAATAGTGGCATTAGGTTCCATCATAAATAATATAGATTCATACATATAAATGGAATATAATCACCTAATCATAACTCGGTACATGAATTAACTCATTAAAATGGAATGTGTTCCACCTTATTAACTAAAATACATATAATGACTCAAATATGAATAAGGAGTAATTGGATTTACACAAGCATGATTATTAAGTCTACAATAATTCCAAATGCTTAATGTGATGTTAAATGTATAATTTATAATATGAAGTGTAGTTTTGAGAAAATGGTTAGTGATGACATTATGTGATAATGTGTAATATAGGTGTAAGAAATTAATGTTACTTAATAACTTGTTGGATAATATTATCTATTACTTACAAAATAATCTGTGAAAATTCTACATAGTAGTAATATGAGGATAATGGAGAATAAATTCAAGTTATTAAGGATTGTGATCTAACATATTAATAAATATTTGAGATGATTTAGTAAACCCTAATTGTGCTTAAAATTCTTAATTAGTAATTGAGAAATACATATGTTTTGTACATAATTTTGAGATATAATTCTTTTGACAACAATGTGAATATAACATGACACAAGTAACAAAATAATAAATATGATGTAATTTCATAATGGAGATAATGCTAATTAGCCAAAAATGTCTATTGTCTTATATTTGATAAAAGGTAATATGAATAGTGGATACCTTAGTGAACCATGAAAACCTGACTTGTGAATACATCATGTGAAGCACCATAGATTAGAGATAACCACCTAGTTGCTTAATGTTGGGATGTTACATACTCACCCTTCCCTCTTGTTGAGATTTTGGGGACAAAATCCTCTTTAAGGGGTGGAGTGTCATAACATATTGAATCTTTGGATAATTTGCAATTTAACCCATTTTCAAGATTTTATTTCCTTCTTATTATTTTTGTCCTTTTCCCCAAATTTTCCTACCTTTTCTATCATCTTTGTCCTCAATGTTGAAATTGAGAAATACTTAATGATGTGAACTATATTTACCCACAATCATTACAATGAATGGGTTTTTGCACAAATATCTCAACAAGTGTGTTAATTAGAGTCTAATAAAGTATAATGACCATTAATGAGAGATAATTAGTGGATTATGTTAATTTAGAGTTTTTATGGCTTTTGGGACAAGAAAATGAGTAATAATGTGGAGTTGAGTTAATTTATGAGAGAATAATCTTCTTCCCTTTTCTCTCTCCTCCTATGTGGCAATAAAACATTAAAAAAGAATAATGTGGTGGGTTGTGACTCTAAAAAGTAATATATGTGTATATCTCAATTTTCCACCCAAAGATTTAATTTGGAGAATATTTTCAAATTAATTCACCCTTTAAATGTATTAATATATACATGAATAGCCAATATGGTGATTAAGGGGAAAATATTTTGCAAAATGAAAATATAATTGCAAAGAATTAATCTAGGCATTAATATTAGCCTATGGTCCAAATTTGAGGTCATTTTGCCCATGTTTGACCCTCCAAATCGATTTTATAAAAATTGATTATACTATGACTATGGTTTAATTTCATTTATATTCAATGCATTTATTTCCCTATGGTCTGTGATTTAATCAATGTCACACATTACATTGAAATTGAGTTCAACTCAAGTACTCTATCCGACAGCTGAAGTTTAATCACGAGATCTAAGATCTCAACCGACAGTTGGATCATCGTCCTCTTCCTCCGACCTGCTCACGGCTCAGCACCATTTTGCAACATTCAGTTCCCGAGCGGTTTTTCCCTCATTCCTCCACCATTTTGTGTAATTCCTTCACCATTGTGTTCAAATTTCTCTTCCAATTAAGACGAGCCATTACTCTCAACCTATAACACACCATGGACAAAACACCCAATCTGGGCTCTGACATCCCTCGCCACCCCGAGTTACAGAGGGCACTCCGATCCCCCTCTTGCCTATATAAGGTCGGGTCGAGCACTCTCAGACCACAAGTTGTCCTCCTCCTCTTCCAATTTCTCATAAACTTCCCCGAAGGCCCTGGCCTGCTTGAATTTCATCTTCGGCGACCACTGCGCTAGCTCTGGCTTCCTCTCCACCTTTGGCTCAATTGAGGCATGGGCAAGCTTTCACGATACCCTATGGTCCTTTTTCAATCCTTAGTTCACCTCGAATCGCTCTGGTTTTCCATGTCCTATAGATCAGTGGTTTCTCCTCACTGACACTAGTCACCCAGGTGACTCAGAGGTCCTCTGGCCCTCATGAGGACTTAGTTGAACCCCTATGACCTTCGTAAATACATTGTGTACCCCATATTAGAGATTTAGTGCGTACTCGACAATGTGCTCTGATTTTGAACTCCTCCTCTATTCATGGAGTCCTTCATCTTGTTCTAACAATACAAGGAGCCTTGCTCCATGGCATTCATTCCTCCACCTTTGCCAGGCTCCGAGCAGCATGCTCGAGTTGTCAGCGTGTCGAGAACTCACCTTAGGACACGATGTAAAGCTGGAGTCAAAGCTCTAAGCTTCTACTCAAGCCATGGCTCAAAGTGGAAGAAGTCAGGTCATCGAATGACCCGATTACCCCCACATTTTAATCGAACAATTTTGGGTGCATGGGTAGTTTAGGGTTTTCACCTGCATCTTTGATTGACAGCCACAAGATTTATTTCATTGTGAAATGACTAAAATGTCCCCGCATCTATGATTGATGTGTCAACGCGCCGAAGATAGTTTTGTCATTTCACCAGTTAATTACATCAGCTTTTAATCGAGATTTAAATGACTGTCACAATATAGTTCCTCTTTTGATGATTGGTCAATTTAATATAATTCATAGTAAAGCGAAGGTTTCTCAGAAAAAAATAAATAAATACTCGTTGGGAAGGATTTTCACAAGGAATACGAATTTAAGGTTTTTAACCATTGATTTGCATTCCTATTTCAATGTTTATTATAAAAACAAATTTAACTATATAAAAAGTCTTAAATATATAATTAATTCATTTTAGTTCCAAATCTAAAAAATAATATGTTTTCTTAATCAGGAGAATCCAAGTAATCGATTGGTCCAAGTTTTGAGTCCTAAATCGATGGTTTTCATAGGAGGTCTAAAATTAGGGTTTCTCACATAATATGCTTTACAAATCCTAATCCATGTGTATAAACTTGTATCACGGACAAAAGTGACATTGGACACATTTAATTGATGAAAGGTCTTCTCTAGGAATCTGAAGTGAGGTATGTGCAATCCTATTTATATATGAGTTTGAACACTTGTCCTTCAGTTGGGCATTTTGATATCCATCCCTAATCTTTCTAATGAGGCATATGCTTAGCCTTTGATTCTTTCTATTGCCTTCTTTTGGCACATTTATTTCACTACTTGTTTGGGTTTTATACCCCATGCCATGTCACTATTAATTTATTGTTTAATATTGCCATTTTATTTATTGAGCATGATAACTAGATGACTTATTAGCTATTGTAGTGTACCTCTGTACTGGCCACCCATTGTGAGCATGTGTAAATTTGCCCAAGGGAATGTGATAATTCCCCCCATTTTATATATATTCAGGTGCTTGGGAATGTGTTATTTCTCCCTCACCCAGAGGTTGACGTTGGTAGGTGACTCATCCCTACTTTATATAGTATAGTCATACTTTTATCTTGCATACTTCAATATTAATATGTGATGTTATGGAAAGTAATCTCTTTTATGTTACTCATACTTTCGACGATTCTTTAGCATAGTGGAATCATTACTCTATGTTTACTTTTTGCTATACTTTATTTATCCTTATTTATTTAATTGGAACATACCTTTTTCTCTCCTCTTGTTGGGTGATCCCAACCACCCAGGTTTTGGATCAGAGTGCACAAGAGGATCATGGTGAACCAACATAAGCCTACGAAAAGGAGTTCATGCTTCCCTCATGATCTTATTTGCTAAGTTGTTTTGTTGGAGACATATTGATGTAGTTTAGTTTCCCTCTACCTTAGATCCTTTATTTGTATAAAGTTTGTACACTCTTATTGGGAAAATTTTGATTTACTCTTTATTAAATTTAAAAATAGTCAGAATTAACTTCCGTTGCTATTCATTAGATTTTGTTTACCATTTTAGTAGAGAGGTGATTTAACTTCTTTGCACTTTCCTATTTTTTAACATACTAGCATTCAATATTCAATTAATGAATAATCTAGACATCAATATCAATCCTTGATTTAATTGAATTGATCATTGAACTGGACAATCCATATGATGAACCAGTCATTTCATTTCATCAAATGGTCATTTCAAATCATAAAATAGTCATTTCATACATCAAACGGTCATTTCACTTGCAAAATGGTCATTACATATCATCCAGTTGAGGTAATATTCAACTAGTGTTTGAATTGACCTGACACTTGAACCGATTGGTTCAACACTTGAACCGGTCGGTTCACCGTCCAATCAATCAATTTTCAACCTTAGTTGTTTAAATTGAATACAAAAATAGTTCAATAATCAAGTTAAACATCATTCATGAATAAACTCCTATTCCAAGTGCATCCTATGTGTGCGACCCTACAGGTCCCAAGCTACATTGGAACTAAATGTCCATAACCAATTCATGACATAACAATCAATGAGCGGTATCTAGAAACACATCATTCATACCAAAGTAATTTGGAAAGATGGAGAACAACTTCAACCTACAATCTATGATCGTTGTTACCATGATCGTATGGTTCCTTTGTCTCTGATATCTATATTGAACTCAAGATATTTAATCTCCATCCTCTTCAATGTTCGATGCATGTTCCTTGAACTAGAGCAGACTGTTTGAGATTCATGTGAGCTCACATATCACATATCGAATGGCATGGGTATGGACATACATTTATTAGTTTCGCTTACAGAGTATCCATGATATGAATCTCCTATGGGAGGAACAAATCTCATCTACATCACTCACACTCAATCCCCATGTGTCATAATGCACATGAGCATCACCTTTATGGAAATCCTAATTCAAGTCATGTTGCATGTGTCAAATACATTGTACACATGTGATAATTGTAGTGACTTTAGGTCTATGAAACACAATCAGTACTATCACTATGTGTAATGACCCCACCTTCCAGTAACCCCCAATTAAGGTAGACCAGGAGGTCAGAGCCATTATCCCAATTTTTCGGATCAAAGGTTCCACAAATAAACATTAATAATTAACAAATTTTACCAGACTATACTGAAAAGCTGTAATAAATAAAATTTTGCATACCTTTAAAATGTTTGGATTTCTAACTTCTATCCACTTATGAATTCTAGTTTAACTAATCCTCCTTACACTTTAATTCATGTATTCACAATGTGACAATTTACTGTTTGTCCTTTTGGGTTTGTATCTAAAATTCCGAAAAACAAAACGTCGGTCAGCATAAAGCTGGTATGTGGGGGAACACTAATCGTGCAATTAATAACAACATATTGTAGTCAATTATAGTTTAACAAACAACTATACATTTTAAATATAGTTGTGTGATCCATACATACCCTATCCTCTGTGTTGTCCCTGCAGTGGACCTGGATGCTACCTTCCTTATGGTAGATCCCCATTAAACCCCTCATGATCCTACCTAACTGGTGAATCAGTTTCTAGGGTTGAGTCACATAGCACTACCCGTAGGTATCCCACTCCTTAACTCATGGCGTGCTATAGAGTTTCATGGCACTACACATGGGTAGCCCAATTTCTAACTCATGATAGCCTAAACCTTACTCTAGGTTTCCCTTTTTAGCATTTGCAAAGCCACAGAGGAGGATCCGAATCTAAGTCAGTTATATATATAAATTTATAGTGATAATCATAGTCACTTTATAGTTTCATGAAATAAAAGTCATCCAAGAAGTTTATTTCAAACAACTGATAAAATCTCCGAGAATCGTCGTGAAACTAAGGTGGTTAATCATAAACGTAACCACATACCTGTGATTGCATATTTTGAGACAGAATCAAACAAATAGTGAAACCTCAACCAACCAACCAATTATGCACAGAATTCCGGAAATAAATATACAAATTTCCTTTTATCAAAATTTATCCAATTTCATCTTATTCCTTAGGATTTCTATTCCAATTTTAGGGTTTCCTTTTGAAATTAGGGTTTTTCCTCCACTTTTGATATTAGGAACCCTAATTCAACAAAACTACATAAAACCTTTAAATTCCCCATTTTAATACTCCTAACAGACTTAGGATCATTATTTAGCAACTTATTTCCTTAATCCGAAATAAACATAGTTTTCTCTTCTTTTACCCTAAATTAGGGTTTCTATATGTACTAACCTTCTTTTATGGATTAAAACCCTAAATTAGTCAACTTTGTATGCAAAACCGATTAAAACTCTATTTTAATATTCAACAAGTTAGTACATCTCAATTTAACCTATTAAATCCTAAAGATTCACCCTTTATATTCAATTAGGATTTCTAATTACCTTTTAATACCTTTTTCTATAAAATTAATGTACTTTTGCAAAACGAGATAGAACTATATTCCCAAACTATTTTTATATTGTTCATCATATTTTTCTATGCAACTTTCATATATAAACTTTTCTCACTGGAGTTTCCTACTTATTTCTATGAATTTCGCAAAGAAAAGGCTATTTCTGGATTATTCGATTACAGAGAGCTATTTACCGAATTTTTGTAGCCGCCCGATCGCTGGTCCGGTAGTCCACCTTCTAATCCTATGCTCCATGTCGCGAGCGCTTTAACTTAGCCGGCCGCCCTTTGTTCCATCAGATCTCTGCGTGGGTTCACTGTGGATCGTAATCCGACAGTTTCTGCTCTTCATCCTCCTCCCTTCCTTTACTCAAGTCTGCGGTGGCTCCGCGGTGGTTCTCTCGCCGGAGAGAGAGCAATCGAGCAAGAGAGAGGGTTCTGGGACTCAGGGAGTAGCTGTCTAGGTTAGTGAGGGTGTGAAGAAGCATGTGACAGTCTTTATATATGACTAGGGGGTCCCTTTTAGGGTTTCTTATCCCCTCCGCCGTCTGCTTCATAGCCCAATTGGGCGTTTTGCGTAGACGCTTCCAGAGACCAATAAACCAGGGTTGAGAGGGTTCATCTCTCTCTCCCGAACTCATTGGAACTCTTTCCAAGCATGCACATGTGTTGGATCGAGTGGAAATCGAAGGGGAAAATCCCCCTTGTACTCATCCACAGTCTGTGTCCCGCTGGGACTTTGACGATGAGTGGTGCCTGTTGGATCAAGATCCAATGGCCCACATATCTTTCTCTCAAACAAAAGGAAAAGGATTTTCCAAGATAAATCCTATTTTGAGGTTAATTTGAAAAAGTAATAACTCCCAATTTATAACTCCTTTTTATCTCAAATTTTAGGGGAACCTTGTTTATAATTTTATCTCTCATCATGCAAAAATTGGGATCATTATATGAGGAAAATGAGCCCTTTTCTTTAGTTTCTAGTTAAAACTTAATTATTCATATTTTCCACATATTTTCTATTTCCTTTTCCATTATATTATTATCCTGAGTTCCTTGAACCTCAAGGAACCTTAATATTTTGAAATTCCATCTTGGAAAATATTCCTTAGCCTTTTATTCTTCTTTTATCTACTTTCTTGTTTATTCCTTTATCCAATTGGATTCCTTTTCCTTTTCTTTCTTTTTCTTTCAATTGGGTTCAATAGCCAATAAGGCCCATTAAGAAAACATACAAGGCTATCATACACGAAATTCATTTAACTCAAACCATTAAATCAACCATTGATTTCATTTATCTTTTAAAAGGAGATTTACAAATTTCATTACATGATTTAGAAAAATGGGGTTATAACATCCTCCCCTCCTTATACGTATTTTTCCCTCAAAATTCAACAATCAGACAAACAAATTCGGATATGCCCTTTCCATGTCCATCTTCAGCTCTCATGTGGCTTCATCCTCTCCATGGTGCTTCCAAAGAACCTTTACCGTCTCTATATTCTTATTTTTGAGCTCTTTTACCTTGGTATCTAGAATCTGCAAAGGTAACTCAGGATAAGTTAGCTTCCCTTGAAGATCAATAGGTTCAATGTCAGCACATGGCTCAGATCTTGCACATATCACTTCAGATTGGACACGTGAAACACATCATGCATCATACTATATTGAGGGGGTAATGCCAACGATATGCAGCTTCACCAATACATTCTAACACTTCAAACGGAACCACGTATCGGGGACTCCGCTTTCCTCTATTCTTATCTATAGTTCAGAGTGGTCAGATTTTCAGAAAAACATGTTCTCCCATAGTGAAGTGCACATCAGTCCGCTCACATCAGCATACAACTTTTGTCGATCCTGGGCTCTCTTTAGCCTTTGCCTGATCAAAGTGACTTTATCAGCATACACTTGGAGTTCATCTGACCTCAACAAGGTCCTTTCACCAACATCATCCCAGTGAAGTGGTGACCGACACGATCTCCCATATAGAGCTTCATACAGAGGCATCCCAATATTGGCTTGGTAACTATTGTTGTAAGAAAACTCAGCTAACGGTAAGTATTGCTCCCATGATCCACCCCAATCGAGTACACAATCTCTCAGCAGATCCTATAAGGTCTGAATCATCCTTTCTGGCTGACCATCTGTCTGGGGGTGATATGCAGTACTAAATTTCAACCTTGTACCAAGTTCCTTTTGAACTTGCTTCCACAACTTGGAAGTAAACTTTGGGTCTCTATCAGAGATGATGGAACTGGGTATGCCATGTAAATGCACTATCTCTCTGATATACAACTCAACTAAATATGACACTTTGGCAGTGGTCTTCAGGGCAAGGAAGTGTGCTGACTTGGTAAGGCGATCTACCACAACCCATATAGCATCATGACCTTTCTTAGTCTGAGGTACACCCACCACAAAATCCATGGTGATCTTCTCCCATTTCCATTATGGAATCTCTATAGACTGTAACAGTCCACTAGGTCATTGGTGTTCAGCCTTCACCATTTGGCACGTAAGAAAGCTGGCCACATATGCTGCATTATCTCTCTTCATTCCTGGCCACCAGAAAAACCTCTGCATGTCCTTAAACATCTTGGTTGTCCTCAGGGTGCACCATGTACTTAGAACCATGAGCCTCTTGTAGGATACATTCCTTCAATGGTGAGTCATTAGGAACCCATATATAATTCTCAAATCTAATTCCTCCATCCATTCCCAATGAAAGACGGGTCTGAGGCTTCTTCATAAATCCTTTCATCTTATCAAGCTCTCCACTGACCAACTGTGCTGCTACAATCTCACCCAACAATTCCGACTGTATCTGGATGTTGGCCAATCGAACTCAATCATCAAATGGTTGAGGAGACCATTCTACCAATTCTTCTAAACTCTACCACTGACTAGACAAAATAGCTACACACCTGAGCTGTTTCTGACTCAAAGCATCTGCTACGACATTTGTCTTTCTTGGATGATAGGTGATGGTGAAGTCATAATTCTTCATGTACTCCATCCATCATCGTTGTCGTAGGTTTAAGTCTTTCTGTGTCAGGAGGTATTTCAGGCTCTTATGGTCAGTGAGGATCTCAAAAGTAGCACCATACAGGTAATGCTGCCAACTCTTCAATGTATGGATGATAGCAGCCAATTCTAAGTCATGCGTCGGGTAATTCACCTCGTTGGGCTTGATTTGTCGGGAAGCATATGCAACCACATGCTGATTCTATTCTAACACACAGCCAAGTCCCATCTTTGATGCATCAGTGAAAATCATGAAACCCTCTTACCTGATGGTAGAGTCAAAATTGGTGCAGTGGTTAGCTTCTCCTTCAGCTCCTAAAAATGGGCTTCACATGCATCGGACCATACAAACTTCACATCCTTCCGAGTCAACATGGTCAAAGGCAAGGCAGTCTTTGAGAAATCCTTGATGAAGCATCGATAGTATCCTGCTAACCCCAAGAAGCTTCGAATCTCAGAGGGGTTCTTCGGTGTAGGCCAGTCTCTTACTGCTAAAACTTTAAGTGGATCTACGGTGATCGTTCCTCCTTAGATGATATGTCCGAGGAACATGACCCGGTCTATCCAAAACTCACATTTGGAGAATTTCCCATAGAGCTTCTGCTTTCTCAAGATTTCAAGGACTTTACTTAGGTGGTCTCGGTGTTGATCTAAGTCATATGAATAAACTAGTATGTCATCTATGAACACTATGAAAAACGATTCAAGGAAGGGTTGAAACACACTATTCATAAGGTTCATGAAAACACTGGGTGCATTGGACAACCCAAAAGGCATAACCAAAAAATCATAATGGCCATAACATGTTCGAAAAGTTGTTTTTAGGAAATCCTCAGTCTTGACTCTCAACTGGTGGTATCCTGATCTCAAGTCTATCTTGGAAAAGACTCAAGCAGATTTCAACTGGTCAAACAAGTCATCTATCTGGGGTAAAGGATATTTGTTATTAATGGTAGCCTAGTTGATCATCTGATAGTCTATGCACATTTGGAGCGAACCATCCTTTTTCTTTACAAAAAGAATCGGTGCTCCCCATGGTGATGTGCTAGGGCGGATAAAACCCTTGTCTAGCAATTCCTGCAATTGTTTCTTCAACTCGAGCAACTCCACAGGGGCCATTCTATAAGGTTCTTGTAAAATAGGGCTTGTCTTGGGAGCTAGATCTATGGAAAAATCCACCTCTCTCTCAGGAGGAATCCCAGGTAGATCATCTGGAAAAAAATCTGCATAGCTCCTAACTACCTCTATTTCCTCTAAGGGTTGCACCCTGGGTTCTGACTCGGTAACTACTGCCAAGAAAGCTCGACAACCTTTACTCATCATCCACTCCACTTTCAAGGCTGACACATATAGGCTAGTGGTGGCATCCTTCCTACCTCTAATGAAAAAAGGTGGGTGACCTGGTTTCTTAATGATCACTTTCTTCTCCCTACAGTCAATGTTGGCCCTATAAGTATAAAGCCAATCCATACCAATGATCACATCAAAGTCATTCATATCAAGAAGGATAAAGTCTGTAGGAAACTCATGATCTCGATATTTCACAGGTATCATCGGAGTTTTTAAAAGAGATGTAAAGATCCGACCACTCGGGGTTGTAACATCTAAGACATACCCTAAATCCTTGATATCCAAACAAAGCACAGTTGCAAGATTTCTTGAAATGAAAGTATTAGTAAATCCAGAGTCAAACAAAGTTTTTACATTGTGTCCCATGACTTCAAGCTTGCCTATATTGTTTTTCACCAAACATTAGGCCATTACATGCTTATCTTAAAACATAAAAGAAAACTCTAAGGGTTATTACCCTCGATCAACCGATTAGCATTTTCTTGAGCCTCCTCATTGTCAATGGCAAACATCTGAGCTTGTCTTCTCTCTCTAGCAGGTGGGGCTGCAGCTATAGGTGGAGCTGCCACAGGTGGAGCTGCTACTGGTGGGGCTTCTACTGGTCCTGGTCCCCTTAGATCTGGAAGAGGGCAAACAAATTATAGGTGTCCTTCTTGATGGCACCGAAAACATGTCTTCTTCTTGTAGCGGCACTCACCGGCGTGCCCCTTTCCGTAGGTACGGGACTGCAATCGGTTGTTCTCTTGATGGGGTTTCCCTTTTCCTCCCTGTTTTCCTTTAGCATGATGAAGCCCTAGACCTTTCTTGTGGTTTTTCCTCTGACCTTGAGTTCCTTCAGTGAAACCCAAATACCCCTTGGGTGGAAACTGGGCAGCCATCACAGTCCTCTGCATGTCTAAAGCAGTGTTGTAAGCTTCGGCGAAGGTTTTGGGTTTACTTTCCATCACATGGGGCTTGATGGTAGGGTGAAGATGCTCCATGAAGTGATCCACCCTTCTTTCCTCATCCATCATATGCCTGAAACGCTCCAGGATTCGAAACTTGCGCCCAAAGTCTGCCACGGATGAGTTTCCTTGAGTCATGTTGGTGAACTCCCTTTCCATTTCCTTCTTAGCTGAAATAGGGATGAATCTGGCGGTGAAGATTGTCTTGAAGTCAGCCCATGCCATTGGTTCTTAGTCAGATCTCACCCTAAGATGTGTCTCCCACCATATCCTGGCTGCTCCTTCCAGGAGGTGAGCAGCAAAAAGGACCTTCTTGCTCAGTTGTACCTCAAGCATGCAGAATCCATTCTCAACTGCAAGCAGCCAAGCTTCTACCTTGTCAACCACCTCCTAATTATCTTCTCCCCAGAACTTCTCTATGTTCAGCTTGACAAAGTCCAAGATGGTGGCTCCCAGTAGAGGACGAATAGGAAGTGGCTCGCCATTTTCACCTCTAGCTAAGTCTCGGAGAGCTAATACACTAATGGCCTCTGTCATCTTCTTATGTTGTTCCATCCACAAAGCATTAGGGGTGTGGATTATCATGGTTTTTTTGGGACCACCAACTTAGTCATCTTCCATCTGGGCCACCTCCTCATACTCATGCTACTCCTCGTACCCTTGGTCTTCTTCTTGATCAAGGTTGTTGAAAGGTATCAAGTCAGGATTAGGGACCTCATGAGTGGTTTCTTTAGGTCTCTTCCTCTTCTTTGAGGAATCTCCACTATGGTTCCTCTTCCTCTTCTCAAAAGACACCTTTCCCTTACGTGAAGGTCCACCACCATTGGTGGCATCCAGGATAGCCACTGTCTTCTCGTGAGCCATCTGCATAAGAATACACATAGCCTTTTTAGTCTATACCTTTAAACTAATTATACTTATGTCGATGACATCTTATTACGTATCTTTTATTAATTTGATGGAGGATTCCTTAATCCTTAACTTACTTACCCATACCACATGAGGGTGAGGAAGAGAGAGAAAAACCCTAACTCTTAAAATCCTTAATAGAATGTGTGATGAGAAGGAATGAATAAGATGAGAGAGTCCTAAAGGTATCTTATTTCGAATCATACCCTAAGACTTTGGCCAGGCAGTCACACGGATTCGAGAGTCCTCGTATTCCGACTAGCGGTGCAGAGGAAAATATTGCCAACCCCCAGTCGTGATCCTTTTCTAGATACCTCTGTCTTTCAGATAATCCTCTAATAACTCCCTTGGGTTCTATAGAGTTTGTAAAATTTAATAATTATTAATGGTTAAGTGAGGAACCTTCACTCTGATACCAAATGTAATGACCCCACCTTCCAGCAACCCCCAATTAAGGGAGACCAGGAGATCAGAGTCGTTATCCCAATTTTCCATATCAAAGGTTCAACAAATAAACATTAATAATTATCAAATTTTACCAGACTATACTGAAAAGTTGTAATAAATAAAATTTTGCATACCTTTGAAATGTTTGGAATTCTAACTTCTATCCACTTATGAATTCTAGTCTAACTAATCCTCCTTGCACTTTAATTCATGTATTCACAATGTGACAATTTACTATTTGTCCTTTTGGGTTTGTACCTAAAATGCTGACAAATAAAACGTCAGTCAACACAAAGTTGGTATGTGGGGGAAACACTAATCGTGCAATTAATAACAACATATTGCAGTCAATTATAGTTTAACAACCGACTTTACATTTTAAATATAACTGTGTGATCCATACATACCCTATCCTCTGCACTGTCCATGCAGTGGACCTGGATGTTACCTTCTTTATGATAGATCCCCATTAAACCCCTCATGATCCTACCTAACTGGTGAATCAGTTTCTAGGGTTGACTCACATGGCACTACCCATAGGTAGCCCACTCCTTAACTCATGGTGTGCTATAGAGTCTCATGGCACTACACGTGGGTAGCCCAATTTCTAACTCATGATAGCCTAGACCTTACTCTAGCTTACCCTTTTTAGCATTTGCAAAGCCACAGAGGAGGATCCAAATCTAAGCCAGTTATATATATACATTTATAATGATAATCATAGTCACTTTATAGCTGCATGAAATAAAAGTCATCCAAGCAGTTTATTTCAAACAACCGATAAAATCTCTGGCAATCGACGTGAAACTAAGGCGGTTAATCATAAACGTAACCACATACCTGTGATTGCAGATTTTGAGACATAATCAAACAAATAGTGAAACCTCAACCAAGCAACCAATTATGCACAGAATTCCTAAAATAAATATACAATTTTCCTTTTATCAAAATTTATCCAATTTCATCTTATTCCTTAGCATTTCTATTCCAATTTTAGGGTTTCCATTTGAAATTAGGGTTTTTCCTCCACTTTTGATATTATGAACCCTAATTCAACAAAACTACATAAAACCTTTAAATTCCCCATTTTAATACTCCTAACAGACTTAGGATCATTATTTAGCAACTTATTTCCTTAATCCGAAATAAACATAGTTTTCTCTTCTTTTACCCTAAATTAGGGTTTCTATATGTATTAACCTTCATTTATAGATTAAAACCCTAAATTAGTCAACTTTGTATGCAAAATGGATTGAAACTCTATTTTAATATTCAATAGGTTAGTACATCTCAATTTAACCTATTAAATCCTAAAGATTCACCCATTATATTCAATTAGGGTTTCTAATTACCTTTTAATACCTTTTTCTATCAAATTAATGTACTTTTGCAAAAAGAGATAGAACTATATTCCCAAACTATTTTTATATTGTTCCTCGTATTTTTCTATGCAACTTTCATATATACACTTTTCTCACTGGAGTTTCCTAGTTATTTCTATGAATTTTGCAAAGAAAAGGCTATTTCTGGATTATTCGATTAGAGAGAGCTATTTACCGAATTTTTGCAGCTGTCTGATCGCTGGTCCGGTAGTCCACCTTCTAATCCTATGCTCTGTGTCGTGAGCTCTTTAACTTAGCCGGCCACCCTTTGTGCCATCGGATCTCCGTGTGGGTTCACTATGGATCTTAATCCGACAATTTCTGCTCTTCATCCTCCTCCCTTCCTTTACTAGAGTTAACGGCGGTGTTGCGGCGGTTCTCTCGTCGAAGAGAGAGCAATCGAGTGAGAGAGAGGGTTTTGGGACTCATGGAGTAGCTGTCTAGGATTGCGAGTGTGTGAGGAAGTGTGTGAGGGTACTTATATAGGACTAGGGGGTCCCTTTTAGGGTTTCTTATCCCCGCCTCCGTCTGCTTCTTAGCCCAATTGGGCGTTTTGCGTAGACGCTTCCAGAGACCAATAAACTAGGGTTGAAAGGGTTCGTCTCTCTCTCTCTCCCCCGAACTCATTGGAACTGTTTCCAAGCACGCACATGCGCTGGATTGAGTGGAAATCGAAGGGGAAAGTCCCCCTTGTACTCATCCACAGTCTGTGTCCCACTGGGACTTTGACGATGAGTGGTGCCTATTGGATCAAGATCCAACGGCCCACATCTGTTTCTATCAAACAAAAGGAAAAATGAATTTTCCTAATTTTCCAAGATAAATCCTATTTTGAGGATAATTTGAAAAAGCAATAACTCACAATTTATAACACCTTTTTATCTCAAATTTTAAGGGAACCTCGTTTATTATTTTGTCTCTCATCGTGCAAAAATTGGGATCATTATATAAAGAAAACGAGCCCTTTTCTTCAGTTGCAATTTAACACTTAATTATTCATATTTTCCACATATTTTCTATTTCCTTTACCATTATATTATTATCCTGAGTTCCTTGAACCTCAAGGAACCTTAATATTTCGAAATTCCATCTTGGAAAATATTCCTTAGCCTTTTATTCTTCTTTTATCTACTTTCTTGTTTATTCCTTTATCCAATTGGATTCCTTTTCCTTTTCTTTTTTTTCTTTTTCTTTCAATTGGGCTCAATAACCAATAAGGCCCATTAAGAAAACATACAAGGCTATCATACACGAAATTCATTCAAATCAAACCATTAAATCAACCATTGATTTTATTTATATTTTAAAAGGAGATTTACAAATCTGATTACATGATTTAGAAAAATGGGGTTATAACACTATGAGTGTTGATACTGACTACCATTCCATGGTCTCCATGTATCACTCTCAAGGTGGGTATATCCGATAAACTATTCTATAACAAGTACATATGTTCTTGGTTTGAGATCACACATCATGACTAATGATATTATGTCATCAACCAACACATACTCTAGTGTTATGTATTATTTTTGTCTATTTTGTTTCCATAGTAATATCTGACTAGGGGCATAACAAGAATGCATGTACTCTTATCATACATATGATCTCATTATTCAAGCCGTCAACCTGAAGACATATGTCATCTAATAACATAATTCTTTGGGCATCTATGATGTATGTGTCACCAAACATAATAAACAAAATTACCTTTATCATTATCAAATCAGGTATTTAGTGCCACATTACAATCATCGTATGATTGTCTCTCTAGGCATACATACCAAAAACTTCTATTTAAAAACCATCCAAACTTGATGTTGGGGTTGTCTAGTACTAAATGACATTTTCAAAGGCTTAAAGACATCACCTAAGGATTAGATAAGTGACTATACAAATTCAAAAGAGGTCGTTGAAAATTTCAGGGTTTCTTAAATATTTTTGTCAAAATTCAATGGATTGTTGACCACTATAAGAGAGATCTAGTACATAATTAGTTGCATTCTCTTCTTCTACAATAGGAAATCATGAAGGAGCAGTGTCATTTCATAAGAGTGTCCTTTATGAAGAAATGGGGGTTTTTTCTATTGTATTCTAGGCTCTTACTATTCTCCTACATAGTTCATTTTCTGATTTCATATGTGATGAGAAAATTATATATTGTTAATGTTGACACATATGTCTATCATGTTATCTTAATATAGACTATAGAAAAATATTATGAGCAGCCTCAATTATTCTTTTGAAGTAAAAATCATGTATCTACTTCATATAAGCATTTTTTATCTTGTGAATCAATAATCTCAACTAGAGCATAAATTGACCATAATATATCATGTTCTTTAAATTGTATCAAGAGGGTAATTTGAGTATGGGTTGTTTGATTCACCCAATTAGTCTTTCTTGTGAGAGTGGTAAATTAGTAGAAATATACTTGTGTTTGAGTAACATCATTGACACATTATGATATGTATATCTATTTAACAACAATTGCTAGAAGTTAATTTGAAGAATCTCTTAGTTGATTACAATGAGAAATAGTTGGGAAGTATGCCTTGATGGATATTTTATTATTATTTTTATGGATATGCTTTTGTGTGATCAATGATGAGAATGAAACCCTAGACATCACAACATCTTAACGACGATGATAAAATCAATTATACTTAACATCTTTTTGTTTTATTTGAAATACTAACTTTTTATTCAATCATCCAAACACATCCATGGAATGCTATATAGATTATTGAATTTTAAGAACTAGTAAGAACAAGTTTTTTTCTTGAATCACCTTGATTGTGTTACATATATCTATATACATATGAGGTGGTTCTCAACTTATACACTTATGACTTGTTCCCATTTAGAAATTCAAATGGCTTATGAACATAACTTTTTCATGCAATATGTACTTAATAAAGAATTGTCATCAAATCAATAAGAAATGAAGTCTTATATTAGGATTCTCAAATGGTATTATATCATTTGTGGGATTAGGAGGTGGATATTAACAAGGAGAAGTTTTAATGTAGTGTCATTGTATCTATCCTATTGGAACATATGTTGAGACAAAAAAATCTTTTATACAGTGGCTCAGAAGGAGGATAGTCATATTATCTAGATAAAATGTTTGAGTTTGATTATATGTTTTTATAGATATTTAAAGGTAAGATTGTCACTCTTTGGTAGTGTAACGATATCAGAGAGATGGAAATGAGTTGAAGAATGAAATTTTATGTGATTTGGGTCCCTTCCTAATTTTGGGGAGTGACATTATGGTTGGAAAGAGAATTAGAAAAATTGATTATGTCCCTTACAATGTTAGGGAGTCAGGTATTTAGTCGTAGGGAGGAGTATAGGGTGGGAAACAAATTATAAAATTATATGTCCCTTAACAAATTAGGGAGTGAGGTGTTTAGAAGTAAGAGATCGGTCCATCATCTAACTTGTTATGGTGTCAAGTAAAGTGGATCAAGTTTAGGAATAGGCCATTCACACATGTGGCACACCCTCATTCATGGTGTAACCATAAAAGACCATGTTGGAACCAAGGAGGAGAATACTTGACTATTATGGATTCTTTGTGTCATACAACTTTGAGAAATACATGATTGCATTAATATTGTGTTCTAATGATTATTTAGGTAAATTCATTAGCATAGAAAAACACAAAGTTATAATGGTAATTATGGGTGTTGATAATTGTCATATTCCATTAGTTACAATTAAGCTAGAAGTTTATCATATTTAACACCCCTAAATATTTTTTCTTTCATGTAAAGTTATGTTATAAAATGATAAGGATACTTCTTTTGCATTTTATTACTATAACTCATATACAAATGACAAAAATCTATAAATTATTTGTTAATAATTCAAAATAATATAGCTTTTCTTAATCTTTTCCCCCTATTGTGTGTGTTCCTATGTGTGTGTGTGGATGACAAAATGGAAATTTCTTATATATGAAGATAAATCTCATTTTCATGATTTATTAAATGTTTATCATGTTATTTTATAGGCCCCAACATATCTTGTAATTATTTTCTGATTCTATCTTCCCTTTATAGATTCCACATACAGGTGACACTTTGATGTATAATATATTTATTATTCTGAATTTAACATTCCATTGATCTATCAACTTATTATTCTTGTCTATTACCGCCTACTTGTAATATTTTTTTATCATCTATTAAATTTTTTAGTAATATTTACTTTTATATCATAGTCTTACAAGATATGGTCATAATATTTTGTACTTTTTCCATATACTTCCCTTCAAGGAGTGATTTATATTTCGTAATTGTTACTACAACATTTTAACCTATAATACTATGCTCACTTAACTTTATTTGTACATATAAGGTATAAGCTATAAGAATTTCTTGCTATAAAGTGGATCATATTGTTTATAATTTCCACCTATTTTGAAGAGATAATGTGTGTTTAAGTTTGCAACTGTCCCCAATGTATATTATTGTTTTCCTAAAATTTGTGATATATATATTAAATCTTTAGAAGATCTTACATATCATGATAGGCCATGTTATATGATTACACCATTTTAGTTATATTGTGATATCGTGACCCCTAATTGATAGTTGAATCCAGTTATGCTTAAAGTGTGTTTATTTGTGAGTAGAAGTAGTAAATTTCTAAAATGTGATGAGAAATATGGATTCATTGATAAATTTGTGTTAACTTTACATGTTGTTAGTTATAGTAGGATGTTCTTTCCATAAAATAAAATAATGGATTTTGTTTTAAAGCATGTCATAAATTATAGGATTTAGGTATCATGTAAATTATGTGCGTTTTAAATTTGAATAATAATGTTTGTGAAATAAGTGTAATTTAATGTATGTTAACTCAATTGGTATTGTTGTGATTCCCCACATCCAAAAATTGGGTACTGTCCTCCAAGCCATCTAGTTGTGCGGCTATTTAATAACTTCTATGTTACATAATATCAAATTTCCATATAGTATTATCTATAGTAGACTTATCAAGTGGAATGTTTTCTTTTTGTATACAAATACTAGGATAGGATATATATATATAAAGGAAGAGTCGATATAAGTCTACTTTTGGGTTTTATTATTGTCAACGTACATGATAAATTCTTGAAATTTGAGTCCCTACCACTCCACATAGTCAAAATGAATTTTTACATAAACCTCATAAATAAATATTTAATTCAAAATGCTAGTTCGATTAAGAATTGTTTATATATATAATTAACATCGCAAAATGGTCAATTAAGGTTTTCACTAAAAAAACTTCCTTTTAACCATCCACCCCAACTAATTTCAACTAGAGGGCATCAAACTAAATTTTAGAAGTTGTATCTTATCTCTTAGAATATAGAAATGGGACTCTAGATCAAAGTTTGATAGATGAGAGGGGAAAATACATGTTGCTTATTATAAAATATTTGTTGAATTATGTGACCTATGATTTTGTGTTAATTTATGGTTTATTCCCTCCTTTGATCTTTTGATTACGTATCCAATGGAGGGGTACATCCTACGGAGTACAATAATTTTTGACCAATTGTTTTGGAATGTCTAAATAAAATGGGTGGATTAAGTAATGATTTAAACCAACATGAGGCTTTTAGTTTAATGAATTGCTGAAATTGATAAACACTAGCTCTTGGGAAATGTTTAGTTGCTTCTTGTGAGGTATTTGTGTCTTCTCTTAGTCTCCACTCTTCCTTTATATCAAGGTTTAGAGTGGAAGCCAACCAAGAAGGTGTTGCGTACCCGTGAACCGACTTAGCATGTTTGGTTTGAATTGTTGAAACTCTATAGGTAAAAGGAGTTGTGTAACACTAAATTGGTGTTCACTTCCTTCCCCTATGAATTTGAGAAAATTCTTGCGTTCATGTTCAAGGTGAGCAGTGGTCTCAAGGGATTTGATGGGCTCCCCGTGCCACTGATTCTACTGACCACGAAGTGAACCAGTAATCATTTGTCTCTAAATAGATTCTCAATCTGGTTGGATACATGCCTCAATCGAATTCTGAATCGACTCAACGAGCCTGTAATTTGATAGCACCCTTTTACATTATTTGAGACAAGATAAAGCAACCATTTCATTTGAAGGTTACACTCAAGTGGAGTCTATGCTTATTCTTCTCGTGGTGGTGTGGTCTCTGTGCCTACAAATGACCTCCCATAGGTCTTTCCCTTGAAGATATGACTCCATGCATGTCTTCCACGTGTAGACATCTTCATTAAAATTTCCATTATATTCACGATCTAGAGATGTCTTCCTTAATTCAAGCAAGGTGAGTGGGTGCCACTTATTTCAAATTTACCTATGTAATTAGAAACTTATCATGCAAATTGTATTTTTTTTATCATGTGTTTTCCAATTGTTGATTCATCTCGCGACAATATAGAAACTGAATCAAACATTGAGTACACAATTGAAGGGTATCGGTTGGATATTAGAACAAAACAATAAGGATGAAAGTACTATGTACTAGTTACACTAATTGTAACATCAATATTACAAGTTTTTATATGTCAGAGATTAAAGATATAATTATGATCATGAGTAATTTTGATTCTAATGTTGTGTAGATTATAGTTTTTTTTTCAACTACTAAAATAAATGCACATGGCTTTGTTGCTTTTTTATATTCTTTGTCATTTGCGCAGCAGTTAAAATGTTAATGCCTATATAATGTAATTAACTTATATCTTGCTTACAGATTTATATGTGTATATATAGATAAATAATTTTTTTTATGATGAGGAACCCCTCCCGGGAAAGACACCATTAGATGTGACACAGTCAAGGGTAAATTCTAAAACTAGTCGCGTACTTTTGGGACACTACAACATGCTTAATAGTGTGGGACCTTGTTGCACCCCCAGAAAAACAGTCAGAGTCCATCCCTGCTTCCTTCATAGGGGATTGCTGAGCCACACCAATGTGCTACTCCCACACCCCATATATAGATAAATAATTTCATATTATATTTCTAATTATTTAGTCAATTTGGCTTAATATTTTTTTGTTAAGCCTAGATTAGTAAAGCAAAAAAGTGGTTGCTTACTCAACTAGGTTCATGTTGTAGAATGGAAATTTGATGCCAATATGATACCAGTGCATCAATTTAGTAAATAATTATGAGTAGTGTTTTAAAAAGCAATATGTGTTATGTGTGCAGAGAAGTCACCTTATAGAGTATATGCAGAATTATATGCAGTTTTGGATTAATTATAATAATTTAATTATTATTTATAAATTAATAATGCAATTGCACATTTAAGTTGTACAACTACATATTTAGACCTTATATTTTGAGATAGATTCAAATATAATGTTCCAATGAATAGTAAAACATAATTTAGAATGCATTCTAGAATTATTTAAGCATAAACTCCAATGAAGCACACACAAAATGATTTAATACAAGTACATAACAAGGGAGACTAACCAAATCATACAAAAGGATGCATGCATATCCTAGAGTTCCAAAACAACAAATATTAAATAAACATGTGACTCATGTACAAAACATACAACAAAATCGTACATCAAGAGAATATTAACAATAAAAATATAATCTAGTTTGGGACGAGATGACAAATGTCTATCTAAAAATCAATGACTAATCAACCTTATAAGTGGCCAAATATATGCAGGCCGCTTATGCGGCCGATGCGGCCTTTTTTTAAAACACTAGTTATGAGATTTGGTTTTAATGTGGTTTTTAAGAAATAATAATGACCATGATTAAATCATGCATTGTTATCTATTGAGAAGGAATCTATCACATTGTTTACTACATTTTTCACACATTGATTCCATATTGTCATATTAATTAGTTCTATTAAGCTTGATACCATACGTGAGAATTAGAATATAATTTTATCATTTGGAATTTTGTGATCTTTGTGGTGGTCATTTGATATTTAGTTCAGCAATGCCAAAATGGTCACTAAAGTTCGAAGCCTTAAATACTTACAGAGTTTATTAGATAATATACATATTTCTACTAATTTTAATTATTTGGTTGACCTGCACTTTTTGAGGTTTGGAGTATTATATTGAATATATAGATCACTCATACTAAAAATTTAGTTCATTATAACGATGCATGCCAATATTATATCAATTGACATATATACCTAGCGAGGGAAAACATGTATGTGAAAATTCCTTGTGTCTAGTCAATATGATAAATAGAATGCATTAAAAAATCTAAGCCTACATTAGTATAAAATGATACATGAAACACCATATACCACCCTTATTAACGTATACAAAGATAAATGTGAGTGAATGATCCAAATCAACTCCAATGTGGCCCCCCAGCACAGTTTGCAGCGCTCCTCTCATCCGCAACCTAGCGGCGATTGCCCGTGCGATCTAGGTTTAGCGGCAGTGCCCTAGGCTTGGGGGGGCGGGGGCGGCGGCCGCGACCAGTGGTCTCTTCCCTACTCCCCCGGAGCCTCTTCCTACCGCGCCTCGTCTCCACCAAGATGTCGTCAAACCCGTTCGGCTGGTTCCTGCCTCTCGCCGTTCTTGTGCGGCGGGTCCTCTGGGTGGCGCTGCGTCCGCCGTGAGCGAGCTTCAAGATAGCTTCTCGCCTGATGGGGGCTTATCCATCTCGCCCAGGGTGGTGCCGCTGCCTTTGCAGGCCGCTGCCTTTGCAGGCACTTGCCGAGTCAGGGGGAAACGGTGCGGTAGTGAGGGGCTGAGGTGCCCGTTTCTTCCTTTCTGGTTTTGCTCTGTTTTCCTTTCAGTGGTCTGTGGCAGCTTCAGTCTGCCCTTTTAGTCGTCGTTCATCATCCTTTGTTTCTAGTCGCTACTGGTTAGCCTTCTGCTCGCTGCTTGTCAGCGTTTGTTTACCCGCTGCTTGTCAGTGTTTAGTTTTCCTTGTGTCTTGCTGTGGCTTGTTTGTTACTTGGTTATACGGCGTCCCTTGAGACGATGATGCATCGGAACACCGCACAGATCCAGGGCCTCTATCACTACTACACGCTCAAGTCGAAGGAATTTTTCGTGGAAAGCTGCTTAAGACAGCAACAAGGAAGAAGAATCAATACGGAAGCGTTCTATTCTGGTTCCGATATGAGTTGTAGTGATGTTAACTTGATCTTTGTTTGCTCCTGCTGTATTTTTGACTCAAATTGTAGATGTTGTATGGCTTATAAGTAATGAATCGAGCCATCTTGCCCTCAAAAAAAAAAAACTCCAATGTGGCCCAGAAGGTGGGTTCAAACATTTTTGTACTAGGCCAGCTACAGAGACATAGGGATATTCATCCACGTAGATTAAAACTAATATCGATGCATGTTATAGACGTCTGTGCAGGAGGATTACCCTTGACATACGCTCTCATTCATGAAGTAGTATGTAGTTCTCCTCCCACTAAGTTAGCTTAACTATAAGTTCACAATTGAGTTTCCATTCATATATAGGGAAAGATTCCTTATATCTACTATTCTACTCTACTAAACACCACCACTCGTCTCCGTCCCTCTCCTAATTCCGTGAAAAAAGTGGACTCTTGTCTCCGTCCTCTCCTATATAATTCGGCTGTTGTAATTCTCCCATCAATATCAACCCTAATCGTCCGCTATCAACGTCTACATAGCTACTCTATCTGCCCATGGACGAACGGGGTGGCTGAGGATGTCGTCACATGTACCAGACGCAAAGCCCCACGCTGAAGGCGCAGTATTGGCAACTTGCAGTTTCGAACGGAAACTAAGGCCAAAGAGTTGCAGGTTTAGATCAGTGCAACAAGCACGGAAAGTGTATCCATCATGGAGGCTCTCACCTTGTCTAAGAGACGCAGTGTACATGATCTTCATCTCCGCCGCTAGGACTTCCGATTAAGTAAGATCTAACAACATCACAGTCCAAGCCGGATCAATCTGATAGCAAATAATGTTCGTCGTCTGTCTCTCTTTAGTCTTTAATTGAACAATGTCCGTGGAAACATTCATCATTGCCTACCTCAACAACATGCACCCTCAAATTTTGCATCCATTGATCCCCTTAATTAGTTGGTATCAGTGGATTAAAGTCATCTTGTTTCTCTTTCTGTTCCTTTTATTTGCAGTACTCCTCTAAAGAATGACGTGCAGTTGAGAGTTCAAATTTAAATCATGTTATCATGTCCCAGGCTTGTCCCCGTGTCCTCCCCTAGCCGCTGAATAGGACTGATGCCTACCGCTTTGATAAACCTGCGATTGCGGCTACGCCATCCAATGGAGGTTCTTCTATGATACATTGATCATTCATTGGCCGCATCTTTTCATTGTATCTGCTCCATTTTGTAGAAATAAAAACCTCTTCCTAAATCGTCTGCGGTAGGATCGCTGAGTTGTTGGAAACGGGAGAAAAGATGTTGTGTGCTTCACTTAACCAGGAGGAGGGCCATCATCAACATTAAACAGGTTCTTTCACCCCGCACGCATATACCATATCATTTTGTGATGCATATCTTACATTCAGTTTGATGAGTGAATCATCCTTACGGTTAATGATCCTCCTACCGCAGTAATTGCAATGATGTTGTCCGGAGATAGCTGCGCGCTCTCCTCCTTCAAACTTCTGGTGGCTTCTCCGTACGCGCTCAGATCTGCTGTTGCATCATGCTGTTCCGGATGCTGTTGCATATTATCCTAGCCTTTCATCCATCCCAAAACCCCACCCTTAAAAAGAATCAAAACGTGTTTTAACGACACGGATCAATTGTAACAGCCTGAAATAGCATTTTCGGAACAGCAGATTTGAACTATCTCCGTACGGGTGCTTTTGCGTTAAACTCCAGGAGGTTATGCACTGAACCAATAAAGAGATTCCGACCCCATCTTCCGTTTTCCCGTCCCTAGCAATCACACTCGTGAGCACACAGATTATAGGGTAGGGACAGATCGCACGGCCAGAGAGCGCTTTCTCTACCGCTGGGCTAATTCTCGTTGTAATGGTACCGGTCTATGGCTTTAAGTTAGTGGTGCCTCCGTCGAGTTCCTGGTGGAGCTGGAAGACGATGATGTTGCTGGTTTGTGGCTCTCTGGCGTCGTCCTTGTGATCGTCAAAGTATCTCACACCCATTAGAAGTCGGACGCCGGGCTACTGACGTTACTGGTGAGGCAGCTGTGGCAGCCACGAGCATTGGTGGGGGAGATCGGTACCTCTTCCTCTCTTGTTCTTAATTTTTTTAATTGTTTTGTTAAGTTTGTGTTACTAGCCATTCCTTTACCTTTACCACCGTGCTTGCGGTGTTTTCCCTCTTTTCTTTCTTTTAGCTGGGTTTCCCGGCCCTTGACACTGTTGAGGGTTGTCTTGCGCCTATTAGTGTCTTTGTTGCTTTTTACTTCATGGGCTGTCAAGGCTAGAGCATGTACATGATCGGGGAGTGAGTTTGTCGAAAAGCTGAGGTAACGCCCAAACACCTAAAATCTGAGTAGAAGTATCTCACCTATTTACAATTAGATCTCTTTTATATTCTTGTATCCATGGTCCAGATCCGGTCTTATTCAATTTACTATATAGATGTATTGTGACTATTATATATTTAACCCAAAGATCTTAGGTCACTTATTTATCAACCTCCCTGGTCACACACGCTTCCTAGGGTTTCTCTGGGCGACGACGGCGACTCAGGGTTCCCCTTGCCATTGAGGCGATAACTCTTGTGATTTGCAGGTACCCTCCGCGCCATGGCGGAAGATCTTGTGGAACGCTACGCATCCCTAAGAGTCAGAGAGGAGGAAGAGTCAGATATATTAGATTTGAAGGATACGGTCGCCAGAGATGAAAACGATCACCTTGAGCTTGCTCTGGTCGGGCGGCTACTGACGAAGAGGTCGTATAATTTTCCAGCCTTTAAACGCACCATGCTCAATGCATGGTCGTTGAGAAAGGAGGCGGGGTTCCGGCAGCTGGCGAACAACCTGTTCGTGATCCAATTTTTGCACTGGAAAGATAAAGACAAGGTGATTGTGGATGGGCCGTGGAACTTTGATAATCACCTGCTCGTGGTGAAGGATATCAAGCCGGAGGATACACCGACAGAGATGATTCTCAACTCAAGCCAATTTTGGATCCGCTTGTACAACCTGCCGCTAGGGTATCGATCGGAGGAAGCCATTAGAGCGGTGGCGGGGAAGATAGGAAGGGTCTGCGTGGTGGATAGACGCGACCTGGGTTGGGGGGCTTCTTGTCGAGCCAGAGTCGAGATCGACGTCACCAAGCCGATACGGCAGAAGCAGAAGATACGAGACAGAGAGGGGAAGGTGGTCGAGGTTGAGGTCAGGTACGAGAGGCTGCCGACGTTCTGCAACTTGTGCGGAGTAATAGGGCACCTTGAAAAGGACTGTAGGGATGAAGAGGAGGAGGAAGATGATGGACTGGCCCCGAGGATGTGGGGACCGTGGATCAAAGCATCATCGATGAAGCGATGGCAAGTTCCATTAACGGAGGAGTTGTTTGGAAAAGAGAGTGAAACTAAATCACTCAAGTTCGTGCCCAAGCCGTCGGGGTCCAAGGGCGCAGTGGGAGGAAGGGGTTGGGGTGACGTCGTCGACAGTGGCAGACACAGCGTTCACCAGCGAGAAGAGGAGGTGGGAGAGACAGGGGATGCCACGTCAGTGGAGGTCTTGGAAGAGGTCTTTGCCAGGCGGAAGGACAGAAGCGAGAAGGGGGGGGGGAGTCGTGGAAGGGATAGCACTGAACACGGGGGAAGACACCATCGTCCACAGGGGGAGAGGAAGACGGGGGCGAATAATCCCACTCCAACCGCTGGTCCGGCTACGGGTGATTTGGGATCTTCAGTGGGCGTCCTGCAGGCCGGCGATGGAGTACCACGTGAAGTGGGGCGAGCAGGGGTTGCTGCAGCAATGGGCGATCATTGTCAGCCTCGGAAGGAAGGGGGACACCTCGTGCATCACGCGGAGTGATGGAGTTGGGACTTACACCAAAAGATTTTCAGTCTTCCAATGGGAGTCCCAGAATTCTATCACCAAAAACCCTAGAGAGGATTGATGTCTTCCCTAGGTTTACCTAGAACTGGTGCTTAGATAACAACTCCAACCCCATAAGAGTATGGAAGCCTTATCATAGTACAGATTTAGGATCGAACCCAAAAGACAACGGTCTTGTTGCAAGCAACAAGATGGAAAACGTACAGTACTTCACTTAGTTATTTTACTAATTGGTACTTATATCAAAAGGTTGGATTTTGATTGGTTTTTAGACTAAAGCATGAAAAGTATATAAAGCAAGTAAAACTAAGATTTAACAAATGATGATGAATCACTGGGGTTAAGCAGGTATTCACCACCGCTACACATGCATTGTATATGTACTAAGCAAGCAAGACTTATAAGCTAGATGCATGGATGTTCCACAAGACCGATGCCTTATAAGACAAGAGTGATGCATTGCATCCAAGGATGTTCCACAAGACCGATGCCCATATAAGACAAGAGTGATGCATTGCATCCTTCGATGTTCCACAAGACCGATGCCCATATAAGACAAGAGCAATGCATCGCATCCTTCAAGGGTCAAGTAGCTCTCATTCGGTACATATCTACGTGTCAATGAAGATATGTAGTCTTCCAAAGAGAGAATCTTACTCAACCTCATGAAACGTGCATCTAAAACTAACAAGCGAGTGATAATTATCAAATCGAATAGTGTCTCTGTAGGCCTAGTCTCCTATTCGGATAACCTAGCTATGAGAAGTGCGGGAATATTGCAACGCCAGCCATTCCCGATCAAATGGTCACATGCTTTACATCATTCCCCTCGCAAAGTGTGTTCCTCGACTTACCAAGGTTACTTCCATACAGATGGAAGTGCAACGGATGATAGTGAGTTTACTCCACTCTTTGAGATACACTCCTAGACACCGAAACGGATGCGTGGTGGATACACACACAAGAAACCAACACTAAATCGGTATTCGAGTCTTGAGAGCGGTCATAGACAAACCACAACAAAAGACAATAGATGCATACAAGAACGTGGCCATCATTCAAGCATGTATGAAACGATTTAGTATTAAAACAAAAGGATAACATCTTTTCAGTACAAAGTACAAAACATGGGCAGCGGGGCTAGTCCCCGCACCCCAGTGGATGGAACTACTCGCTCCTCATAGAGGGAACAACAAAGGAAGAGGCAAGAAGAGATAGAAAGAACATCATCTCCACTGAGGAGAGAAGGTTGAACCCTTGGTGGAGAGAGCAACGATCTTCACCCTTCGTGGCTTGCTTGATGACGGATCTTCTCCTCTCACCTTCTTTGTTGATGAGAGAGAAGGTAGCTTTGCAATGGAACGTGAGTCTCAGACCGGAAGCCTCGGGCGGTGGATGGAGTTGTTCTGGTAGTGGAGAGACAGCCTCTGGACGTCTGGACTCTCCTCAGGGATGGCCCTTGAGGTCTTATTTATAGGCCTTGAGTGAGGTCAAACGGTCTGGAGACCATTTGGGTTCAAACGGTCTTGAGACCGTTTGGCGTCAAACGGTCTTGAGATCGTTTGGCGTCAAACGGTCTTGAGACCGTTTGGCGTCAAACGGTTTTGAGATCGTTTGGCGTCAAACGGTCTTGGGACCGTTTGAACTCTGTGCGGTCTTGGGACCGTTTGAACTCCATGCGGTCTTGGGACCGTTTGGCTTCATGCGGTCTCGGGACCGTTTGGCTTTATGCGGTCTTGGGACCGTTTGAACTCCATGCGGTCTTGGGACCGTTTGGCTTCATGCGGTCTCGGGACCGTTTGAACTCCATGCGGTCTTGGGACCGTTTGGCTTCATGCGGTCTCGGGACCGTTTGAACTCCATGCGGTCTTGGGACCGTTTGGCTTCATGCGGTCTCGGGACCATTTGAACTCCATGCGGTCTTGGGACCGTTTGGCTTCATGCGGTCTTGAGGTTGGTTTATTCTTTTATGATTTTTTTGTGCTTTTTCTGCAAGTGTAAAAGGAAAAAGTTAGTTTGATGATGTATTTACAAAAAAGGGGTAAAATTAGGTTTATGTACCGAATAAACGTAAAAAGAGTATGGAAAACTAAAGAAAAAGACTAAGATAAACTACTGAAATAGGAGGTTATCACCCCCCCCCTAACTTAGAGTCTAGCTTGTCCTCAAGTTAGATAGAGCTGAGACATGAAATGGCGAGGCGATCTTAATTAGGGTCTCCATACTCTTGCTTCAATTCTTGACCTGAGTTCCCCAGGGGTCATATCGAGGCTTATTGCATGCCTTGATTCTTTTGGATTTCGAGAGTTGCTTGGATCTCAGGGTTTTTCCGTATCTCAAAATTTGCCTTGGGACCACATTTATTTTGTGCATGCCGTTGACTCTAATCAACTTTATACCTCTCTGGAAACCTACTGGAAGCTAGAGAGGGTATGAGGGTTGGCTAAAGGCTTTGAAGTGTAGCTCCCCTTTGAGTGGGTGAGGGGCTGTCTATGCTTTTTAGGATCTCACTACCGGGCATGACACATCTGCCTTTATGAGGGCAGCTGAATGTACCGGCCGGGCAAGTCCTTTATGAGCCTTTTCATATACTTGGAACTTTTAGGGTTTCACTACCGGACGCGACACATCTGCCTTTGTGAGGGCAGCGGAATGTGCCGGCCGGGTGAGCCCTTTATCAGTTCTTCATATAGGTCCTTATGCGTGGCACAACTCTCATGATTTTATTCGTCTCTCTGGCTTTTATTCAAAACTCACAGGCTTGGGTTTTGGAATGAGGATTTATTTTGGGCGGCCAAGCCTCTTTTATATTGAAGAGAGGAAAGTTGTTCTTAAAGTTTTTCAGCATGCACTTATTTGGTTTGTGGTCCACTTGCAGAACTTTTTGATTCGGAAGTTGCCTAATTTCCCTCTCATCCTCGAGATCTCGGCTTATTTCTGCCCTGATTTTGACCTGTGGAGAGTCAGATAAAGAATTGAAGCAAAAATACGGGATCCATAGTAGGTGGAAATTGATAAATCGCCATTTGATGTCTGAGTGCTATTTACTTGCAGAGACTAACATGATTCTAGGGTTAGTTGAGGTGATTATTTTTGAAAAAGAATTGTGAAAAGAATTAAGACTTAAAGAATTGTAAAAAAAATTTTAAGAATGAAGAAATGTATGGAAAAAGGAAGTATAGAAGTTGATACCTAGCCCTTGTCTAATGTATCCCTCCCCTAACTTATCACACACTCTGTCCCCAGAGTGGCAAAGTGATAGGTTGAGAAATCATTAGAACAAGGGCTGCAGGTTAGGGTAGATTTTCGTTTGCCCCTGGAGAACGGAGTAGTGTAGATGCGAACTGCCCACGTAAGGCGTGGTAGTCCATGTCAGTCATTTCCTCCACTGGTCTTTGGAGAACGATTATGGTGTACATCCAGTAGAGGATGTGGAAGCCGCAGTCGTTGGATTGTCGTATTTGCTGGGGGCATTTGTGGCAGAAGGTGGGGCGATTGAAGTGTTCCTTGATGTATGCCTTAGTGTGTTGACTCAGAAGCTCTATTAATTTCGTAGCGCACTCTTTTGCCGTTTCTTCTGTTGGCGTCTTGGGCGTTACGACGTAGTGTCGTTGTCGGGCGTTGAACTGGCTGTTGGAACTGTTGTATATTGTAGTTGTTCCGTCTTGGAGGTTAGTTTCCAGAAGAATCCAGTGCCCTTGATGCAGGATTGGTAACATAATGAACTTCGGTGTTGTATGTTGGAGATATGCGATCAACGCTTCCGTTGTGCCGAAGTTTTTGAGTTTGAGTAGATCATCCTTCATGTATGGGGACGCCATGTATGTATCTGGATTATGTTGGCCAATCTGAGACTGGTAAGCTATCATGAGACTGACAGAAAGTTGCCCCTTATCTTGCAAGGTCTCTCGCAGTGAATCGGCCATCACGATAATGTCTTGAGACATGAATACTATGTCATCTTTTTCTGCGGAGAGATTCGCCATGATGATGCGCATTTCAAGGTCGGTGAGACCTTTGCAAGAATCGCGATCAAAATTAGGAAAAGTTGGTTTAGTGGTGTAAGCTGGATCGTTCTTGCTGGTGTCTTCTTCTGGCGACTTGTGTTGTTCAGACTCTTTCAGAATTTGGCGGAAAGGTCGCCGTTGTCGACGTTGTACAGCTGAATAGATATACCTTGGAACATCATCTGGTGACATAGTCGGATCGTTGAAATATCTTCTGTCACAGATGAGCTCCATGGCGTAGCGTCCTCGTAACTAATGGAAGTCTTCAGCTGCCAAATCGGTGAAAGGAATTTCTTGGTTCAGCGCTTGGATATGTCAGATGGTGTAGAAAGCGTTGTCCCCAGATCCCGTGGTGGCTTGAACTGGAGGGTTAATGATTCTGAACCAGGGTTGGCTCCAGTCTTGACGAAGAGATGGGCGTACAGCCCAGATTACTTTGAGCAGCCGGAAGGGTATACACCGGGCTTCACCTGCTGCGTCTCCGACGAAGTTTATTATGCCGGCTGGTAGCTCGGCGTTATTGAAGTTGTAAACTTTAGCGTCCCTTGCTTCGGTATCCACTATCATAAAAAGCCAGTGGTCCGAGACTTGGAATGGCATTGTGATATAGCGTGCCCGACGCGCTAAACCGGCACGCAGCCGCTCAATCGACCGCGCGCGCAAGCTTTTGTGTAAAAGGCCAAAAGACAATGCGGGTGAAGCGTTGAAGGTTGGTTGTATCCACTGTTTACTTCTATAGATTTCTATACAGTTGGCGAGGAGGACACAGAAGATTGGCATTGGCATCGTAGACCGGGGTCGGAGGATGCAACGAAAATTTTCACGTGTCAACGTACGCCTGGTTTTTGTATTATTGTAAACTATGTCATCTCCCGCTTTTGCATCGTCTACTATAGTGTTCAGGATGAAGATGTCCTGAGCATCTAAAGTAGAGATGGTTGTCGTATCAAGATCGTGCATTTTTTGTGGGAGAGGAGGTGGCGGGGGGAGGTCTTGTAGTGGAGGGGAGGCGTGCTGTTCGATGGCCTCTTCATGACCTTTGAGGTTGTCGTCTAGATCGGAGGCGGAGTCAAGATCTGCGTCAGTATCTAGACTCACTCGGTCTGCCTCGTCTAGGTAAGGGGGGGAATGTGTTGAGGAGGGGAGAGAAGCTTTTGGTGAGGTAGCGTTGGCTCCTAGTATGCATTGTTGGAGCTCAGCGAAGGCCGCATCCTTGGCAGCTTCCCCCATTGACCCCATAGCGGAGTAATCAAAGAATTGGTCCCCGTAAGAGATGTTTACGTTGTCATGCTGTGGGGACTTGGGGTGGTAGTCACTTTCCTGGTGACCTTTGTCAAACCCTTTATGGGAGGGTCCTGCTGCGTTCCCGGGGTCTTCACCGTCATCGTGCTTGTCTCCTGAAGATGTGTCTTTATTGGAGTCAGCAGATGAATCGGATTCGTCTTCTTCTTCTTCATCATCATCGTCGTTGTCGTCCGCAGCTTCGTCGGTTGTCTTCTTTTTAGTCGACTTTTTGCACCGCCGGTGAGTGGCTTGTAGCTCATCGAAAGCCACTTGCAGATGCTCGTGTTTCTCGAGCAGTGCGTCGTGGGCTTCTTTGAGATCTGTGTATCTGCCCTCGGCAGAGAGGAGGCGTGCTGTCAGATCTGTGACTTGGGCACGTAGTTGTTATGTTTCATTGATATTAGCTTCCTCTTGATGATGATGGAGCTGCGTGATTGTTTCGTTGATGGAAACCAGGCGCGTGCTTAGCTCTTCTTGATTCTGCTCAAGCTTGCGGAGATTCCCTTGCAGAGGGTGAGTCTGGTTAGAGATCTCATCGACTTTTCTTGTCGTAGCTTCTTGCTGGCGCGTTGCCCCAAGGATCAGGTCTGGCAGGTTGTTGGTGTGGCTGTTGATATGCTCAACTTGCTTAGCCACTTCATCCTGTCGTTGCTGGATGCCTTGTAGGACGACAGGAAGAGCTCGGTGTTGGTTGTCGATCCTGGTTACCTGTTTAGATAAATCATGTACACAAGAAAAAATAGAATGTAATAGGTTAGAAGGATCGGTGAGGAGGTTTCAGACAGCGTCAAATTGACAGCCGAATTCCTCACCGATGTTAGTAAGGGGGGCCTCAGAGGCGGAAGGGTGATGTGGCTGGGGCCTATGTGGGATGGTGGTAGTGTCTTGCGGAAGAGACACTGATGATGGCCCGAACTGCGTAGTTACTGTTGATGAAGTCACCAGCGGTGTCGGGGTGGTGGCGGATGTGAAGAGTGGTGGTATTTGTGGCGAAAAAGGTGGCACTGATGATGAAGGGGTGGGAACTGTGGATGTGAATGGAAAGGTGGTGAAGTCGGGCATGGAGGTGGAGAAAGGGAAGCCCGATGTTAGGGTGGGTGAAAAGGTGGATGCGAATGCTGGCGTGGATAAGGGGAGGAAAGTAGTGGTGGGGGCAGCGGAGAGCTGCTCATTTAGACCCTGGATGAAAGAGTCAAATGAGGAAGTTGTTAAGATTTCATCGTTGAACCGCTCGTCCTCCGGGTTTGGGCGGGACGTTGGTGTCCCCGACAGCTGTTGGGCCTTCAGCAACCTCCTAGAAGGTCGTTTGACAGGGATTTTTGTAGATCGAGCTGTCGGGGCTGTGATGCTCGTTTCAGTTGGGCCCGCAGTTTGTTTCTTTGCAGCGGGTGTGACCGAAGCTAGTAGATGAGTAAGCTCCTCGTCAGAAAAGAGGAGCTGTTTCATATCATAGTGTGCTAGCTCCGGTAACGGAAGGAGGGTTCTTGATGACTTAACCATCGGGCAGAATACATAGTGTAACTTTCCATCCTTTTCTTTGATTATAAACGAATTTTTCAAAGATTGTTCATTTGTAAGGATGTCGCCCTTTATTTGCGTGCATTGGGGTAATAGCCTGTCCATCTTAAAAAATTTAATTATGGATGTGACATGGCCCCCCAAACAGATCTCTTTCCCTATGAAGGCGGCGGATAATTTCTGGACCATCAACCGTCCGATGTTGACTGGCCTTCCGTTGAGGATAGACCAGAGGACAAAGAGGTCTGATATTGTAACGTTTCCTCCTTCCGTTCTTGGAAAAAGTGCGCCAGCTAGGATTTTGTGCAGAGTGCGCACAAATCCGGAGTGTATGTTGGACGCTTTGCATGTTTTGGCGTCGTATGTGGGAATCCCAGTTAAGCTTTTCCAGAATGTGTGGCGGTTAAATTCTGGATGATCAGTTCCCACTGATTTGGCCTTTTTTAGCTGCTCCAGGTCGTCAATGAATATTGAATTTAGCATATTCTCTGTTAAGACGACGTTGCTACCGAAGATTTGGGTGACAATCCTTCTATCACCCCCATCCCGTGAGCTATCTGCAATGTCAACGGGCTCCTTTGTCAGGCAGGAGAAAAATTCCACTATGGGCTTGATGTAGGACAATTCAGGTATTAAGCACAGCCTGGTGAGGTTGGCTTTTTGTAGAGCTTTGAAGATGCGCTCGTGAATTCCCATTTCAGCTAGTATGCTGGAGCAAACATACTTGGTTGGTTTAAGGGTTTTATCGGTGGTGATGGAGGTTTGGATGGATAGGTGCTCTGGTGGTGGTATTGGGGCGGTGATGGGAATGAAGGTGGTAGGGATGGTAGTTGCAGGGGCGGTAGTGGTAGAAGCAAAGGTGGATGGTTTGGCGAAGGGTTGGTCCATGGCAGATAGAGGGTGGACTTGTTTTCTTGCCCTCTTGGGGGGCTGCCCAGATGCAGCCTTTGCAGCTTTGTGTTTTCCCTCTGTCTCTTGGGCAGAGGAGTCTTCATCGGGATTCGGTATGTAGTCCGATCCTTCATCATCGTCAGAAGAGATGTGCTCGATGTCCTCTTCAGGGGCCTCACCCAAGCATTTGGTGAGGCGGGTTATCTCACACAGGACGTCGATGATCTTGGTCTTGGGAGGGACGGCGTTGGTGGTGTTGTAAGTGTCCCTGATCTGTATGAGCCTGTCTCGCTCTTCCATCATCTGCTCCCTTGTCAGAGCAGGGGCAGTTCCTGAGCCGGAAGTTTTGTTTGCTGGTGACGCCATTTCTGAAAAAGAATAAGAGTTTCATAATTAGAGAAGATTTGAAACAATGTAAATTTGATTTGTAGTTATATCTTTTATATTTTGTGAAAGCAAAAGGGAAACGAAAACCAAACGGTTTCAAGACCGTTTGGTCCCAAACGGTTTCAAGACCGTTTGGTCCCAAACGGTTTCAGGACCGTTTGGTTCCAAACGGTTTGAGGACCGTTTGGTTCCAAACGGTTTCAAGACCGTTTGGTCCCAAACGGTTTGAGGACCGTTTGGTCCCAAACGGTTTGAGGACCGTTTGGTTCCAAACGGTTTCAAGACCGTTTGGTCCCAAACGGTTTCAAGACCGTTTGGTCCCAAACGGTTTGAGGACCGTTTGGTCCCAAACGGTTTCAAGACCGTTTGGTCCCAAACGGTTTCGGGACCGTTTGGTTCCAAACGGTTTGAGGACCGTTTGGTACCAAACGGTTTCAAGACCGTTTGGTCCCAAACGGTTTCGAGACCGTTTGGAAAAAGAAGAGTCGCAGGTCGCCGGCGCGGGAGAAGGTGGAACGGCGCGAAGGTGAAGAACGCGTCGGCGCCTTCGAAAACGATGAGAAGAACGGCGACGGTGATGAAAACGGTGGGAGAGTCGGTGAAATCTTTTGACAGCGACGGCGATGGCGGAGCAAGAGACGTCGTGCGATGGTAAAGGGAACGGCACTGGCGCCATGATGGTGGCGACAGAACGGCGCGGCGACGAAGGCGACGGGTCGGTTGATGAAACCATTCGATAACGACGGCGATGGCAGCGTAAGCAGCGACTGGCGATGGAATGAGCAGCGTGGAGTCGCCGGACTACCTTGCGGAAGGTGGACGGAAGGGTGACTTTGCGCGGATGCAACAGGAGCAAGAAGGGAAGTTCTTCGCACGAAAACTCTGGAGAATTCGAAGATTCGAAGAGAGAAAGACGGAGGGGCAGGGTTGATATTTATAGTGATTGGTTGGTGACCTTTTGTATTCCAAACGGTTTGAAGACCGCTTGGTCCCAAGCGGTCTCAAGACCGTTTTGGTCCCAAACGGTTTCAGGACCGTTTGGTCCCAAACGGTTTCAGGACCGTTTGGTCCCAAACGGTTTCAGGACCGTTTGGTCCCAAACGGTTTCAGGACCGTTTGGTTCCAAACGGTTTGAAGACCGACCATTTGGACTCCAAACGGTTTGGAGACCGTTTGGCTCCAAACGGTTTGGAGACCGTTTGGAGGGGCACAAAGGGTTTGTATATTTTTATGTTTGTTTTTGAGTATGTATATTATTTTTTTGTATTTTGGTTTATGAATTTTTATGTTATTTGTTTTATGTATTGTTTTTGTAGTTTTGATTATGTAGATTTTTTTGTATTTTTAGATTAATGATGAAAGAGCTTAAAGAAAGCAAAACAAATTCAAAAGAAAAATAAAAGACTAGAAATTAGAGAAGGTGATACTGAGGTCTTGGGTTGCCTCCCAAGAAGCGCCTTGGTTTTATGTCGCTGGCTCGACGAAGTTAAGACATTATTATGCTGCTGTCATAGTATTTGATTGCTCATGTCTATTTGGCCCATGTTTAGGGTTTGATTCAGGCTGCCCAGCGAAAGTGCTTGTTGGGGGTTTCAATTGTGCAGCAATCTGGGCAAGCTGTGCTTCAACTGCCTTCTGTTGAGCTTGTTGGTTGGCCAGCATGGTTTGCTGAGATTGCAGCATCTGTCTTATTGAAGATAGCTCATCTTCTGGCTGCGCATTAGCATTTTTCTGAGGGTTTTGTTGTTGAGACTGTTGAATATGCAACTGTGGGTGAAGCGGGGGATGAGTGTACTGATAGTAGGCTGATTGATTTCTAGGGTAGTTAGCCCTAGGGAAATTATTCCTTGGGTTCCCTTGATTTTGGTTAAAATTGTTTGGAAATCCAGGAGGCAGCCTACTGTCAAGTCCCCCTTGTGTCTGATGTTGCGGATTCACAGTTCCAGAGGGATTCCCATACTAGAATCCAGGATGGTTCCTTGGTTGACTGGGATTATAATAAACTTGTCCGGGAATAGTATGAATGGAGTTGACTTGCTCTGGAATCTGATCTTCAGCCTGATTAGTGATGGCCTCATAGGATTGTGGTGGTGGATGCAGATCCATCATCACATTATAGAGTATTCCGTAGGAAAGAGTCAGATGATCCGAAGCATGACAAGCTTCACAGGATCCTGTGACGGCTTTGACTTGATGAACCAGCGGGGTTTTCTTCTTATCAATTTCCCCTAGAGTTGTTTCAAGGGTTTGCTGTTTATGAGCGATTGTCTTCAAAGCTTCGGCTATTGACTTTAGTTCCATAGATTCCTCAGCTTTAAAGACTTTAAGGATGCCTTTTCCGGCTGACCGCCCCCAGTTGGACTGGTTTTCAGCTCCTAAAATAACAATTTTCCAGGCATCTTCATAGTTTTTCCTCATGAAATTTCCTCCAGACGAGGAATCTAGGAACTGTTTAATGTCATCGCTTACCCCCCGATAAAAAGTTTCAATCAATTGATTCTGTGAAATTCCATGATGAGGGCATTTGCGTAGAAGTTCCTTGAATCTTTCCCATGCCTCAGCGAGGGTTTCTCCAGGTAGCTGGGAGAAATGGTTGATCTTCCCTCTGATTTCATAGGTCAGCGAGGGTGGAAAGAACTTCTCCAAGAATTTTTCCTCTAGAGGGGCCCAAGTGGTTATGATGGGTTCTCTGTCCAATGAGTTGTACCAACTCAAGGCCCTTCCGGATAAGGTGAAATGAAACAGGTGGAGCATTATTGCGTCGAAAGCAATACCAGCTTGCGGGACCAGGCGGCATAATGCCTTAAACCGTTTCAAATGGTCCATGCAATCGTCCCCTGAACCTCCTGAGAAGGAAATTCCTTGCATAATCTGGATCCACTGGGTCCGAATCTCAAAGTTTGGGATGTTGATGATCGGAGGCCGGACCGGGTGGTTGTCTTCGTAATTCTTCGGGACAGCATAGTCCCTCAGTTGCTTGTTTCGTAATTCGAGCTGAGCAGCCTCGGTCTTTGCTCTTATGCGGGCTTGCTCTTCTGCTCGTATCTCCGCTTGTATTTGGGCACGGGTGTCTGCAATGAGTTGTGCCTGTTGTGCGGCTATAGAAGCATTGACTCTCTCCATCACCAAATCGGCTTGATGTTGTTCGTCAGCCATTTGACTAGCGCGTTGGCGATTGAGACGGATTTTGCGGTGGAAACTTCTCTCTACCTCGGAGTCGAACTCTGGATCAGGGGAGAATCCTTGATTATGCGGTGATTGCATATATGGGTTCTACCTGAGTAAAGAAAAGAGAACACCTTTAGATAATAGAAACAATATACAAGCTTCAAGAAGATGGTGAATTATGATTCAAAAAGAAAGTGTAAAATCCTAACCAACTAGAAAAATAAACTAAGTGAAATACTAACGTTCCGTTGTCCCCGGCAACGGCGCCATTTTTTGATGGAGTTGGGACTTACACCAAAAGATTCTCAGTCTTCCAATGGGAGTCCCAGAATTCTATCACCAAAAACCCTAGAGAGGATTGATGTCTTCCCTAGGTTTACCTAGAACTGGTGCTTAGATAATAACTCCAACCCCATAAGAGTATGGAAGCCTTATCATAGTACAGATTTAGGATCGAACCCAAAAGACAACGGTCTTGTTGCAAGCAACAAGATGGAAAACGTACATCACTTCACTTAGTTATTTTACTAATTGGTACTTATATCAAAAGGTTGGATTTTGATTGGTTTTTAGACTAAAGCATGAAAAGTAAATAAAGCAAGTAAAACTAAGATTTAACAAATGATGATGAATCACTGGGGTTAAGCAGGTATTCACCACCGCTACACATGCATTGTATATGTACTAAGCAAGCAAGACTTATAATCTAGATGCATGGATGTTCCACAAGACCGATGCCTTATAAGACAAGAGTGATGCATTGCATCCAAGGATGTTCCACAAGACTGATGCCCATATAAGACAAGAGCGATGCATTGCATCCTTCGATGTTCCACAAGACCGATGCCCATATAAGACAAGAGAAATGCATCGCATCCTTCAAGGGTCAAGTAGCTCTCATTCGGTACATATCTACGTGTCAATGAAGATATGTAGTCTTCCAAAGAGAGAATCTTACTCAAACTCATGAAACGTGCATCTAAAACTAACAAGCGAGCGATAATTATCAAATCGAATAGTGTCTCTGTAGGCCTAGTCTCCTATTCGGACAACCTAGCTACGAGAAGTGCGGGAATGTTGCAACGCCAGCCATTCCCGATCAAATGGTCACATGCTTTACATCATTCCCCTCGCAAAGTGTGTTCCTCGACTTACCAAGGTTACTTCCATACAGATGGAAGTGCAACGGATGATAGTGAGTTTACTCCACTCTTTGAGATACACTCCTAGACACCGAAACGGATGCGTGGTGGATACACACATCAGAAACCAACACTAAATCGGTATTCGAGTCTCGAGAGCGGTCATAGACAAACCACAACAAAAGACAATAGATGCATACAAGAACGTGGCCATCATTCAAGCATGTATGAAACGATTTAGTATTAAAACGAAAGGATAACATCTTTTCAGTACAAAGTACAAAACATGGGCAGCGGGGCTAGTCCCCGCGCCCCAGTGGATGGAACTACTCGCTCCTCATAGAGGGAACAACAAAGGAAGAGGCAAGAAGAGATAGAAAGAACATCATCTCCACTGAGGAGAGAAGGTTGAACCCTTGGTGGAGAGAGCAACGATCTTCACCCTTCGTGGCTTGCTTGACGACGGATCTTCTCCTCTCACCTTCTTTGTTGATGAGAGAGAAGGTAGCTTTGCAATGGAACGTGAGTCTCAGACCGTCAGCCTCAGGTGGTGGATGGAGTTGTTCTGGTAGTGGAGAGACAGCCTCTGCACGTCTGGACTCTCCTCAGGGATGGCCCTTGAGGTCTTATTTATAGGCCTTGAGTGAGGTCAAACGGTCTGGAGACTGTTTGGGTTCAAACGGTCTTGAGACCGTTTGGCGTCAAACGGTCTTGAGACCGTTTGGCGTCAAACGGTTTTGAGATCGTTTGGCGTCAAACGGTCTTGGGACCGTTTGAACTCCGTGCGGTCTTGGGACCGTTTGAAGTCCATGCGGTCTTGGGACCGTTTGGCTTCATGCGGTCTTGGGACCATTTGAACTCCATGCGGTCTTGGGACCGTTTGGCTTCATGCGGTCTCGGGACCGTTTGGCTTTATGCGGTCTTGGGACCGTTTGAACTCCATGCGGTCTTGGGACCGTTTGGCTTCATGCGGTCTCGGGACCGTTTGAACTCCATGCGGTCTTGGGACCGTTTGGCTTCATGCGGTCTCGGGACCGTTTGAACTCCATGCGGTCTTGGGACCGTTTGGCTTCATGCGGTCTCGGGACCGTTTGAACTCCATGCGGTCTTGGGACCGTTTGGCTTCATGCGGTCTTGAGGTTGGTTTATTCTTTTATGATTTTTTTGTGCTTTTTCTGCAAGTGTAAAAGGAAAAAGTTAGTTTGATGATGTATTTACAAAAAAGGGGTAAAATTAGGTTTATGTACCGAATAAACGTAAAAAGAGTATGGAAAACTAAAGAAAAAGACTAAGATAAACTACTGAAATAGGAGGTTATCACGGAGCCAACGAATGTTCCTCTCGCTGTCAAGGATGATGATCATCAAGGTCATAAGGATGGTGGCACAGGGCGAGGATCTGAGTATGGGGAGACTCTCTCACGGAGAAGGAAGGTCAGTGATAGACCGGTGGGGAGCTACGCCATCCAAAGCACGTTCATACTCAGGAGGAAGGTCATCCAGGAGCCATGGAGGGATAGTGCCAGGTTCAAGGGGGACTAGGTTATACTGGACTCGATGCCAAGCAGGTTCTGGAGAGAGGCAACAAGGAAGACGAGTACAGACTAATACATGGACAGCCAGAGATATCTACGGGAAGGATACATAATAGAAGACAGAAGAACGGAGGGAGGAAGGGAAGGAAGGTGAGAAGGTTTACGAGGTTGGGGTTCAGTCAGGGGGACCGGGAAGAAGAGGAAAAGGTGAGTTCTATGGAGTATGTGGGGGGGAACGGGGAAGAATGGGGTTGGAGGAACTCCAGGAGGAGGGAGAAGGGAAATGGGGGATAAGGGGGAAGCACTCAAGGAGGGAGGTCCAGGAGGTACCTACAAACCTTTCAGTAGTGGGTATTGGGGAGGTTCAGGCCCGTGAAGGGCGATGAAAACATTATGTTGAAACGTCCAGGGCTTGGGCAGCCCTGGAACGGTAGACTCTCTCATGAGACGGTGTTGGAGAGAGATGCCTGATTTAGTCTTTGTTATGGAGACTATGTGTAGACAAAAGAGATCATGAGGCGGTGAGGAGGAAGTGCCATTTCAATTCGGGGTTCGGCGTTGATAGTGGAGGAAGAGTGGGGGGTTTGGGTCTATGGTGGAAAAGAGATGAGGTAGAGGTGAAGTCCTTTTCAGATCATCATATCAGTGCGATAGTGGGCAATGAGGGCAGTCCAGAGTGTTTCTACTTTGTCGGTATCTATGGCTGGGCAGCTACAAATGAACGTCATAATACTTGGCAGCTGATGGAGGATATCTGTGGTCAGGCTAGATGGCCCATTGTGATGGGCGGGGACTTCAATGAAATCTTGTCTCATGTTGAGAAGAAAGGGGGGCAACCAAGGAGCGAATGGAAGATGTGCAACTTCAAGGAGGCCATAGACAGGTGTCAGCTGACGGATCTGGGCTTCACGGGGAACAAGTTCACTTGGAAATGTGGATTGCAGGCAAACAATCTTATTCTGGAAATATTGGACAGGTTTCTGGCGGATAGGAAGTGGTGTGACATCTTCAATATCAGAAAGGTGATAAACTTTCCTATTCATAATTCTGATCATGGGAAAATTCTTTTATGGGCGGAACGTAGAAGACAAGGGGATGGCCAGATGGGAAAAAGATTTAGGTTTGAAACCTTTTGAATTTCCTCACCAGAGTGTAAGGAAGTGATCACACAGGCATGGGACAGTAACAACGCTTTGGGTCTCACAGGGCAGACAGAGATATGTGCGGAAAAGTTGGCAGGATGGACGGCAGATAAATTTGGAAACATAAAAAGGAGGATTCTAAAGACAGAAGAGGCTTACCAAAGCACAGAACCGACTACCTTCTCATGATATGTTACAGGAATGTGAGACGTTAGCAAAGGAGTTGTATGAACTCCAAAGGCTGGAGAAGATCTATTGGTTAGCTAGGGCCGGAACCAATGAAATGAAAGACGGTGATAGAAATACTAAATACTTCCATCATAAAGCTAGCCAAAGAAAGAGACGTAACACTATAGGTGGACTCTTTAAAGAGGATGGTAGTTGGCACACGGAGCCGAAGGCTATTACTGAAATTATCTCATCCTACTTCGATTCTCTCTTCACCAGTTCATACCCTCCAAGAATAGATGAGTTTCTAGAAGGGTTGCCACGGGGGGGTGCCAGATGCCGCTTTTTCAGATTTGGACCATATTCCTACAGAGGCTGAGGTGTGGAAAGCTTTGCAACAAATGCATCCTAACAAGGCCCCGGGTCCAGACGGGATGAAAGCTATCTTTTACCAGAAATTTTAGGAAGTTATTAAAAACAGCTTGATGGCCTTTATCTTTAAATGGTGGAAAGGGGAGGTGAGTTTAACAGATATCAATGACACGGATATAGTGCTCATCCCCAAAACAAACAAACTAGTCCAGTTGTTAGAATATCATCCAATCAGCCTTTGTAATGTATCTTATAAGATCATCACTAAGGTCCTGGCGAACAGAATCAAGTCGTGGTTGAATGGAATGATCTCTGAGAATTAGAGTGCTTTTATAGGGGGAGGATGATCATAGATAACACCCTTGTTACTTATGAAACTTTTAATACTATGAAGCATTGGAAGAAGGGGAAAGAAGGATTAATGGCTCTCAAGTTGGACATGAGCAAGTCCTATGACAGGGTTGAGTGGCCTTTTTTGGACAAGGTCATGAGGAGGATGGGGATGCCAGATACTTGGAGGTCTAAAGTTATGGAGTGTGTTACTAGAATTTCCCACAAGTTCATCATCAATGGTTGTAGGAGGGGATCTTCAAATCCATCTAGAGGTCATCGCCAAGGTGATCCTATATCCCCCTACCTTTTCCTTTTTTGCGCTGAGGCACTTTCCTTTTCTTTGTCTAAAGCTGCACAGGAGAATAAAATTCATGGGACGAGGATTTGCAGACGGGCACCGCGAGTTACTCACCTCTTTTTCGCAGATGACAGTATTGTGTTCACAAGGGCTACCTCAAAAGAATGCTCCGCTTTAGCTGAAATTTTTAGCCAATACGAGAGGGCATCCGGGCAGAAAATCAACTACGAGAAGATAGAGGTTTCCTTTAGTGTGAATGTCAACGGAGAAAGACTTGAGTTGATCAAGAACCGGCTGCAAGTAAGGGAGATGGACAAACATGAAAAGTATCTTGGACTTCCTACAGTGGTGGGGAGATCAAAAAAGCTTGTGTTTGCTGCGATAAAAGATAGAGTGTGGAAGAAATTACAGGGATGGAAGGAACAACTTCTCTCTAGGCAAGGCAAAGAGGTGTTGATCAAGGCGGTCATCCAATCTATCCCGACGTATCTTATGAGCATCTTCAAGCTTCCAGAAGGCCTTATTGATGATTTTCATGCGATGATGGCAAGGTTTTGGTGGGGTTCAAAGGAAGGGGAGAGGAAGATACACTGGATGAGTTGGGAGAGGTTATGCAGGCCCAAAGATTGTAGAGGAATGGGGTTTAGGGATATGAAAGCTTTCAACCTTGCGCTTCTGGCTAAAAAAGGGTGGAGGTTGGCTGTATACGGTGATTCCCTTGTTGCCCGGACCTTAAAGGCGAAATATTTTAGGTCATCATCGATCCTGCACGTCGAGTTGGGCGGAAATCCCAACTATACTTGGAGGAGTATTTGGGTAGCTCTACAGCATGTGAAGGATGGCTTTCTTTGGCGGGTGGGGGATGGGGAAAGCGTACACATTTATAGGGATCGGTGGATTCCACAGCTTAGTGGTACTGTATACAGGTACTTGGTACAGGGTCTAGTGGAGTATAGGACTATGAGTGATCTGATCTGTAGGCGGTCGAAGAGATGGAATATGGTAGTTGTGGAGGCTTGTTTCCCTACACACATAGCAAGGAGAGTCCTCAATATTCCCCTATTACAGGGGAATAGAGAAGACAGTCTTTTTTGGGAAATGGAGAGTAGTGGTACGTTCTCAGTTCGCAGCGCTTACTTCCTTATTTGTGCAGGAGCAGACTTGCTAGAGGGCACGGACACAGAGATATGGAAGAGACTTTGGAAGCAGAGATGGCCGCCAAAGTTGTGACACATTGTCTGGAGAGCGCTAAGGAACATTCTCCCCACCAAGGCAGAGCTTATGAGGAAGCAGGTGACGCAGGATGATAGATGCCAACATTGCGCCCAGCGAGAGGATATTTCCCATGCATTGATGCACTGTGACCGGGCTAGACAAGTTTGGGTGACGGGTGAGTTTGATTGGATGGGGCAGCTAGAGGAACATGACGTGGGGAGCTTCATGAGGAGTTTACTTGAAGAGGGGGATGGTCGGTGTAGGGATGAGGGGGCCACTCTTTTGTGTGTGACATGGACAGCAAGGAACAAATTGCTTTTTGATGATCATCCGCCCTACATTTCGGGACTTGCGGCTAGCTTCATCAACCTTGTGGCAGATCATGCTCGGTATCACATGACAGTGGCACATTCAGATGTGGCGCATGGACCAGTTACATGGCAGAAGCCACCACCGGGCAGCGTGAAGATCAATACGGATGCATCCCTCACCATGGCAGATGACAATGGTTGCGGCGCAGCCATTAGGAATGAGCACGGATAGCTTTTGTGGACCTTCCAGTGTCGGATGGAACAGTCATACTCAGTTCTTAGTGTGGAGGGTACAGCTATTTTGCATGGCATGCGACTCACTCTCAGGGAAGACTACATGGATGTAGTGGTGGAGACGGACTGTTTTCTCTTGGTGGAGGCGGTAAAGAATGGGAAGGGTGGACGCGGCTATGAGGAGTTCATCATCTGCGACATCATAGATCTCTCTCTTAGTTTCCTTTCTTTTAATTTTTGTTTTGTTAGGAGGCAAGGTAATAGAGTAGCACATGCCTTGGCTTCTTTAGCCTGTCATTTTGTTAACCCTCATTGTATTAGGGACGGCTTAGAGGATTGGATCCTTGTACTGGTTGCAAACGATTTGATTACTTAATAAAATGGCGGGCGCCCTTTATCAAAAAAAAACTTACTATCATTGTTTTTTCACAAAAGAGGCATTGACTTGTCTCTACGAAAATTTTTCTCAGACTTACGTAATCTTGCACATGATGGTTTCTTACTCGTTTTTTAAAATTGAAATAACGTGTTATTCTGGGTTTGTGATGGAGTGGATGAAGGTAAAAAGAAAATCAAATGTTTACATTAACTCTTAACTCTTAGTAAGATATACTATGCATTATCGATCTCATGCTTTTATGAGAACGATATTGGGTACGTTAATAAACTTTATGTCATCATATGGAATTCAAGTCTTGTTGCAAACACTATCACTGTCCCCTTCCTTGCTGCAACCTATACAAACTCACACTAATATTCTTTAATTATACGCATGCTCATAAAAATTCACAACCAAAATCAAAATGTGACTTAACAAGTAATCAACATATAATTGACATGCCGACAAGGAGTGGCTCAAGAGGTCAAGCATGGTGTCTCTTAATCCCAACATATAATTGACACCTAAAAATGTTATATTATACCTCTACAATGATGCAATTTCTCGACATAATTTTTGCCATTGTAAAATAATGTATTTTATTTGTGTTATCTAACTATTTGTGCTTTGTCCTCTTTCTGTTTTTGGAAAGCAACTTTCTATCAAATCAGATGTATTACTCTATGTTTTGCTTTTTCCAGTATACATTCCAATAGTTTAATGTGCATAGGATCACAAAATTTATACCACTTTTAATATTTAATTTAATTAGTCATTAAATATAGGATAAAGCTCTATATTTGAATTTAAAAGAAATAAAGTCTAATATAAAATGAAGAATGGTCCCTCCCAAAAATTACTTTTCAAATTTAGAATGCATCTATAATAGGTTTGTTTTCCTCAGGTTTTTCCCTTCTTATTTTCTATTTGTGTAATCTACCATTCCAATGATTTGATCATTCTTAATGAATTCCACATAATGAGTTACGCAAATACTTTAACCATGTATCCACTTATATTATTATCATCTATTTTTTAGTTTTAGATATTAACAACATACCCTAATTATTAAAAATTGCAAGAAGTTGATGTTGTTTAATTATTTTGTGTATATTATTATAAATATTATCTTTTACTTATTAAGACAAGGAGAGAATGTCTCAGGCACAATTTAGAAAATTGACGATCAATGTCTTCAATTTAAAGAATAATACAACAGTACAAGAATACAAATGATGTGTAAATAGAGTATGTATGGATATATATATATATATATATATATATATATATATATATATATATCAACATTAAATATGGCAGTTGTCGGTTGTAACATTCCTATTCTTTACACATTGTCACTATTTTTCCTAAATAAATGTTAAAACTAATTTGTGCTCATATTTTTTGGTCCAGTTTAGATGTCTACTTTTACAATTATTCTTATGGATTTATTTTTCCATCTTCTTTCTCCTAGAAATTTAGATAACATGGAGGCATTAACTCTAATGTACTAAATGTTATCAGACCATCTTCTAGAATAGGTGATATACATTTCCATGAAATATGAAAGACTTTATTTGTACATCCATTTCAAACAACTCCTAATCGAATAATCAGAATGAAACATGTTTGTGTTTTCTTTATTCAAAGGCAAGAGAAATAATTGAACTTAGAGCTTGTCAATTATCTGACTTTTATAATTTGTAAATTTAGGCTATTGCGTTTCTCTTATCTACCATGAAATGTTTTTAAAATATTTTAGCAGTGTTTATTTTCTTCAAGTTATATACTTATTTTAAACTAGCAAACGTTTGTATCAACCATTCAATTTACTTGATTGCACTTCAATTTCATTCTATTACACTCATTTTGTCAAAAAGAATAAATCTAACTAGGATCTTGGAGTTACATATAGCTAGAAATTTCAACGAATATATGCTTAATACAACTCAAGACAAGTAATTTATAAGAAGTGGTGATATATCAACGTATAGATAAGTAAGGTCAAATGTCCTTAAAAATATAGAATATGATCACAGTTAGATACAAAATGAAATAGCAATTAATCACATGTGATATTTTGATGGAAATAAGATTTCTAGATATCAAATATACAAAACAACAAACTTCACAATGCTTCCATTGTCAAGTAGAGATATTATATTCCAATATTATAAAAATTATAGATAAAGACAAGAATTTTCTATTTTATATAATAAGATACACCAAATAATAGTGAAATAAGAACAAAAGTATTTTTTGGTATTAATACTTTAAAAATATATTTTCTAGGTTATTTCTTAACGATTTTACTTCTATATTATCACTCCTCTCCTAACACTCGTGCTCATTGGATGTTCCAATATATGTAGAGTTCGAAATTTTTATTTCAAAATAGTGAATCTCAAGTATCAAGTCTTTGTGAATTGAAGAAAATAAATGTTTTTCTCTATGAAAACTTTACTTTTGTTTGCTTTAGACAAGATAAATTATAATTAAAACTATTTATCATTTTATTTTGACATATATACAAATTTTACTTTTACATAAAATCATTACAAACTCATAATACTTTTGCATTTAGTAAATAGCATAATCTTAAATATAATTCATTTGATTAGTTTGATACTTCAATTAAGAATTTTCTAAATGGTGAGAAATAATCATGTTTCACTCTAACGAAAATACTTGTTAGACAAACCTCTATCTAATGGATGAATTATTATCCTCCTTGATTAGATATTTCAAGTGATAGATTCATGCATGAAGTTTTGTAGACATATCAAACTGATGTGTTTTATGGGAAATGTGATTATTATCGTCTCTGAGTTCTTATGCTCATTAAAAAAATATCTCAAAACATGTACATATCACTAACACATGTACATAAATATGAATTCAAGTAAAACCAAAATTATATGAAAATTTTATGGGATTAAGAGAGAAAGATTTCTCCCCCCCCCATGCCCGTGGCGGAGGCCGAACACCCGGGAGGGTGGTAAATCAAGGCGGCAACTGGGTGGTAAATTTTCATATTATATGAAAATTTTATATAATAACAATTGATGGCTCATTCAAGTGAAATATGTTCATCATGAATTTTTCATATTATTTGGGTAAAGAAGAAACAACAAACTTGCTATTATGAAGCAAAATCAGTCCTCTTACATACTTAGATTATATATTCAATTTGGACCTCTAGAAATGACAACCTCTACTAATTCTATTTGTCTAGATTCTCATCTAATCTATTGGAAAACATGACGTAAATAAACTTGTGATCATAATTTTTTCCATGGAATACTCAAGAATAAATTTTTATTCTGTAGACCACTATAGAGAGAGGACACCTAATAGAAACAAACTCAATGGAGGATATAACTTATCAAATGCCCATGATTATGTTAAAGTTGGAATTAAGTCATGTGTATCATAATACTCTGGAAAAATATGGGTTCATTCCTAATCCATAATTTAGATCTATGAACTCATTTTGGAACTATAAGGATTTCCCCCACAACAATGAAACTAGATAGTCCTTTCACTTATGGTCTTCCAATTACACATGTATACACACACCATAAAGATACATTAACTATCCATCTTGGGATAAACATCATCTCTAGATGAAGAAATATCTGAGAAAAAGTTTCCTACAATGTAATTGAGTGTGACATTAATTATTCAAAAATAGAAAATGTTTTATACCAAATAAACCTTATTGACTTGAGCATAAATAGAAAATGGTTTAAGTGTACCCATTTACTTATAAATTTGTCTTCTTAATTATTCATTGAGCTGACAATGTAAAAAAGCGTAGGACCAAAATGAAAAACACTTTGGGTAAAATATACAATACAAATGAGTATAAAATATATTAGATATGATAATTAAAATATTGTTTACGATGTAATACTTAGATCATAGTATTATTTCCATGAAAATGAATTAAAGACTGGGAATGATAAAAATTTATTTCTTGATTTAAATCATGTCACATCATCCTATAAATATTGGCATTTGCCTCTAGCTTTAGTGTTAGAATTATGATATCTCTATTGAAATTAAAGATTACTAACATATAACAAAATGAGAAAGAAACCGAGAAATCTTCCTGTATAATATAATAGTGGTGATGGTGTAGTTAATTGTTTTACTTCGAATGGTTAAATTTACATTGGAGTGGTATGTAATGTTGATTTCTAAAGACATAGTTCGATGTAGAGTTGCAGACAATATGAATATAATATGAAGTATTAGTTTATAAAGATATCCATGGATTAATTTAATGAGTTACTTACCCGTAAATGTCATGTGAAAGCACATGCAATTACTAGTTTATCATAATGGTCTTTTGCTAGAGATTACGAACCTCATAGTGGACCATGGATTCACCCAATTTGATTTTAATGTACCTAGGTTTTCCTCATTAGGTGACAATGAATTTTCTAGTGAAATAACTACTTGTTTACTTCTAGAATCAATCCTAATAATGTCACCTAGTTAAGCCACATCCATCTTCAGATGCAAACAAATAATGTACAATGCTTTAGTAAACTCACATGTCGACCTCACACCTCATCAAGATAGACCATGGACCTTGGTATAGATATCCCACACTAGTTTATTAAGACCTTCATGTGTACAAAATAATAAATGTCACATTATAATTAATATTCAATAAGGGAATTATATATATATAATGGTAGGAGTCCAGTGAGAAACATGCTACAATGAGCATGAAAGGCATTTGAATTACTACAAATTTATAGTTTGTATTTAAAATCTAGCCTATAGATTGAAAGTGCTCAATCTATTTATCTTCACACAAGAATCATTATTATTTGATTTTTTAAATAGTTTATATTTTCAATATATACTTCTTACATCCAACGGCAAGATTGAAACTCAATATAGAGCATTAAAAAGTCTTATATTGTTGTAAATGATATACAAGTCTGACGAAGATGAAATTTTTTAGGAGGGTAAATATTAAGATATACTCTTAATCCATATAATTGGATTATAAAAAATTCATCAGCACCAGAAGTTATTCGTATGCCTCTCATGTCTCAGTAAGATTTAGTTTCACTGGATCATAGAACACACACACACATACACACACACACACACACACACACACACACACACACACATATATATATATATATATATATATATATATATATATATATGGTGGGGGTGCTGTGCATGTGTCTGTATGTGTGTGTGTTCCATTCGCCACATATATGTTACATGTACAATAAGTGTATTTAAGCACGAGTAACAATAGATCACTGACATTTGGTGCCACATGTGTAGTTTGGTGTATTCTTCTTCCTTTTTATGGTTTTTCATTCTGTCATATTCCAAAGAACTTATACCCCACCCCTCAATGTCTCCACCTTAGAGGCACCTTTCTTCTATCAAATCTCAAAGATATCGTCAAATCATGAGGGTAATATTTATCATGGTGTCAAATCCCAAGTTTGTATGGATTCCTTCTTCAGGGTCGATCCCAAAGCTATAATTCTCAAATCAAAGAGGCCATACATAAATAATCTCTTCTTCCTCTATCTAGAACTCTGTGACCCTTTGGTATCTCCAAAAAAAGGTGGGGTTGCACCCCATTTGTAGACTCACTTCTTTGATTAAACCCTTGTCAATTATCATATGATTTCCAAAAGAAAATAGGTTTGTCATGGTTTTTTGAAGTGCAACTTGATCCTTCTTTTAAAAGGAAAATGATTTTAGCTCCCTTGGGCATTAGGTGCTCCAATGGTTCATGAGAAAGAAAAAGGAATCATCTACAATGAATGCTCCCAATCATCCTCCATATCATGATCAATGAACAAAAATTGATAGAGATTTTTGCTTTGTTTTTCTCTTCTCTCTTTTTCTATCAACGAATTATGATCCTGGGTTTTGATGATCCAAACATCAAACTACCAAAGAAGGACATCAAAACTAGCATCATCGAAAGTACACCAAGTTTCATGATCAAAAGGAATATCTTTGGACACTTGGTGAAACCTTGGACCTTCACAGTAGTGGTCAAAGTGATTGTTAGGGAGATCAGGTTCCTCACTCTGCAAAATTAGATATGGTCAATGTGGAGGCCTATGGGAGAGTTTAGAATCATTAGATCTAGAAGATAATTTCATCATAGTTCAACTGACAAGAGACGATGATTACTTAAGAGATCTTACCAGAGGGTCTTGGCCCTTAATGGGATCTTATCTCAGTGTTAATTTGTAGGATCCTTCATTCTCCCCGTCAACAGTGAACCCTAAGTTCATTGTTGCATGGGTGAGGATATTTAGGTTACCAATCTTTCTCTACTAGGGTAAGTTCTTGGAAGAAGTGGGCAATGTAATTGAAATGACGATCAGAGTGAACATTAATACCAACCAAAGAAAAGAGTGAAATAAGAAAGAATAGAAATGAGTTTAGACACTAACAGGCCAATGATTCCAACTATCATTGTATAGGTAGACTGATACAATGTAGACTATGAGAATCTAAAGAGTATATGCATGTTTTGTGGGAAGGTAGGACATATAGTGAATGTTCATATCAGAAAGCAACCATGGAAGTATAAGAACTTGCTGGCAAGAAAGCAGAAGGAAAAAAGGTAAGGTCAGTTCCTTTTGGTGCATTCACAGAGACGAAGTAAGCAAAACTGTTCATGAGGCATTAGAAGCGAGTGGAGAACTAGGCATAGGGAAACATCGTCGAGCTGCAAAACAGGTTTGACAACTTGAAGCTCTCTGACGAAAACAATGAAAGTAGTATGTCCATGGGAGGAGATAAGGAACCTAATCTAGGTTACAAGTGGAGGCAGTGGAAAGTAGAAAATAGAAGAAAAGAGCAGTGGAGGAGACCTCGCTACCCATTATAAGACCCTAAAACTTTCTTAATGAGTTGAATAAGATTAATTACCATAATTTAATTCTTATAACCCTAACCTAACCTTGTGATATTCTTTAAAATTATAAGGCAAGCTTTAGTTTCAAATTTGGTCCAATTTGGACACTGTTTGAGCAAGTTTTGCAATTTTATGCACATTTTGGACTTTTCTACAATTTACCCAATTGAGAGGTTTTATTTGCAATTTATCACTTTCATCATGTTCCTTAGATATTATATCATCATTCTTGAGCTTTTTTATCCATGGGGTGCCTATTTAAACCTTGGTTTGAAGGTGTTTTCTCCAAGGGCATTTTAGGGTTTACCCCTCCATGGATGAGCTACCTTTAGTAGCTATCAAACAATGAGTTATTTGGTTTTCTTGGAAATTCAAGAAATGAGGGATACGCATGTCTCTATGGATGGTGGGGGAGCTGCTTGTGTGTGTGCTTGTATATTCTTAATAGTTTAAGGCTATGGACACTTGGAAAGATACTAGAACTTCAACTTTTTTTCTTCTTTATCTTAAAGTTTCATATACTTATCACCAAGCACCAAAATGAGCCATTTTATCTCCAACACTTCCCTCCTTCTCCCAACCTCGTTCTCCCTCTGTGCTGCTTGAATTTTCCTATCCAAGGAAGAAAAAAGTGGGGACCTTCTTAGAAAAAGGATCTAGGCTTGCAATTGACTTCCTTTTAGGGTTTAAAAAGCTTCCTTCTAGTGATATTGACCTAAAAGAGTAAGAATCCCCTTCTTTCCTCCATTTATTTCTTTTTTATCCTTCCTCCTACCTTTCTCCAGGTCGGAACCTTGTTGTTCCATTGTAGAAATTGCTCTAAAGCTCTAAAACCCTACCTTTCTTGCTCCTTATGCTTAGGGTTTGCTCATTTGATGAAGAAAGGTGCTAGATGGATGAGTTCACATCTTATGATTGGATTTTCTACCCTACCTTCTAGTGTTTTATTATGTGTGTGAGTTTATCATCACATAAGAGGCAAGTTTTATAACTTGCTCCACGTATATTGCTTACCATAAGCTTGCTAGCTCATGTTCTTGCTTGAAAATGATGATTCATGCACTAAAAAGCTATGCTTGACTTGGATTTCAATTTTTATAATATTCTCTATTCTGATTTCAGTTATATATGAACCTGTGATCATGTGTACTTTATTCCTAAGGCATAATATGACTTTAATCAGGTTGGTTTGACAACCTATGGTGCTAAGCACCTATCAACCAATGGTCAATTTTAAGGTTTAAAGTTGATGTCTTCTATAAACCCATGACCCGGTGATGGTACCATTGCAACAACCCTATGGTGTTGTCTTCATGACAACTGATGGTCGAGATTAAAGGTGTCAGATGATGGTGACAACCTATGGTCACCCCCTTAGGTCAGTATTTGGATCAATTAGAAGTTTAATGATCAACCATTAAGTACCCTACTGATGTTATCAATCAATGATAACATTAGCTTAATATTTGATGTTGATTAATGAATATAGTGTTGATATAACAACCTATGGTGATTTAATGGTCACTAATGGTGGTGGATCAAGTCTCTACAACCTATTTTGAGTTAAGCATTGTAGTTGTAGCATCAGTTAAGCCTTAGACCAATGGTTTCTTGGGTCACTTGATGCAATGGTCGGCTCTATACTATAATTGATGGTTTTAACATACAAAATTGGCACAATGGCCAAGATCTACTTTTCTTGCTCCAATAAAGTGGAATGATGGATAATGTAATTTGTTGGTCCTAATAATCTTATTTAGATGGTTTTCTTTTATATGATCAACTTAAGGAGCTTACTTGTTGACAATGGATGACTTGTTTTAAATGAACAGTCGATTGTGGGTTTTACCCTACTCTCAATGGAACTTTTTGTGTTGTTAATCAAGGGATGTCTAGGGTTAAATGGTGAATCTTTCTAGAAAATAAAGTAAGACTTCATAGGTGGTTTATCCAAGGTGTTTACTTATGTAAACAACCAATGGTCTTAGCTTTTAAACATCTAATGACTCTAAGTGACATTGTGGTATGGTGATATGGGTTGAATGATGATGGAACTAATGGAGGGTTACCCTTAACAAGGTAGTCTTACCTATTCACTCATATCAATAGAAGGGATGATAACCATATTGTGTGGATATGTAACCCTAATGAGGTATAGCTTGTTATACCTAGCTTTAATATAACTAAATGATGGTAATTGGGTATGAATAGTCCTTGAATGACTAATGCAATCATGGGATACTCTCTTATTGTTGTTGAAACCCTAGTATGCTATAACCTGATGGTTATATCTTGATTTATGTGTGGGTTCATACTTTAGAATAGAATGGAATGTTATGGAGATGCTTCACTTTATGCATTGATGATCCAATGGGGATGTCATGAGTTAGGGTTTGTGTATAAGTGTTGACTAGTAACATTGATATAATTTATCATGTTAAACCTAACTCTAATGCAAATAGATAAAGATGAGTATTCATGTTTAACATTCTTATATGATGGAATGATGGTGGAATAACCTCCTTAATATGATCATAACCTTAATATGTTATTTGGTGGTTATCATAGTCGCATGGTTGATACTTTCTAATGCTAAACATGTGCATCATGAATATAATGAGAGTTAATCATATCTAGATTTCTTGCATGTTGATGTAATAAAGGAATGTTCTTAATGTTAATATAACCTTGCTGTGATTTTTTATGAATATCTCCTAGCTCATTAATGCAATATTGTGTTGATCCAGTGTATTATATGTAAGTGATGTTGTTGAGCCTTGTTATAAGGCATTCAAAGATAATGATGATCTTGCAGGGAATAATATGATGGTCTTAATGACCTTTGGGCATGGTTGAGCCCTGGATGAGGTGTAATCCTCTTATGTTGATACGGGTTGATACCATGTGATATTGTGAAAAGCATTTATATCTTGCGATAGTATGATGACTAGTGTGGTCTCATGAATGGCAAGTGACTAGTACCATGTGATGATGAGATGAGAAATTATGTTTCACACATTTTATGTTGTGATATTTATATGCTTGCTAGAAGTTAATTAGGGTTTGTATGCCCACTTGTTTGATGTAGCCTTAATTCACCCGATTGGCATAACTAATCAAGTGCAACTCTAATCATGTAGTACCATGTTCCATAGATCCATCTGAGTGTCAGAACTTTCCAAATGGTGAAACAAGTATTCCTAAGGGAAACTCAAAGTGCATACTGTTGAGTATGTGGGGGTGGAAAGTTGAGGATATATTCTTGTCATCCCATTGCAGGTTGTGGAGGATGGCTATGGTCATGCCTCATACATCTGATGTGATTATACATGTGATGAGATTGGAGGACAACTGCGGTTGTACCTCTAATGGCAGGGTATGTGTACCCACCTCCTATCACTAGTGTCGTGACCTATATCAAGGATGGACTAGGCTGTAGTAGCTTGACCTTATGTGTCACTATGGTGGTCCCGTATTGATTGGGGATGGAGAAGGTCTTAGGAGTTTGGATCTTCCTAGATCTTGTATGGCACTGATTTTGACTTAGCAGTGGTCAGTTGGATTTTGAGTGGTATCCTCAAATTCCTCAAGGCATAACAAAAGATGTAATACAATTATGTATCATATCTATTTAGGGTTATACACAACTCTTCATATTGTATGATAACCCTTGTTTTCTTTCTTTTCATTGAGATCATGTTTAGTACAATAAGAGATAATAGATATGCTTATGTTGTAGTTATGCTCATGTTGTAAACATGCTTATGTTGTCAAATATACTGACACTGATGGTTAAGATGTTGTTGCTAGCTATGTTTCATATTGCTAGCCATGTCTATGTAATTATAAATGCTTAAACTGCTAATCATTCCTATGCAGTTCATTGTGTTATGATGTTAGTTCTACTTATGATATAGATTTGTTCCCTTTATTTGAGATGCCAATATTGATAGCCATGTTATGTCACTAGACATATTCATGATGTCAGGGATGCTTATGCTACTAGATTGCTTGTGTTGTTAGTAAGGAATATTATGATAGTCAAATTAATGATAGTGATTGTTATTAGATGCAATTTAATGATATCTGAGTAGATATCTATCTAAAAAATGGATTTATTTGTTATCTATATATGCATTGATGATCATACTTGTTGCTAAGATAATTTACTTAATCTATTTAGTATACTTGAACTATTCAATTTGTTCAATTGATTATTAAATACTCCAACTACTTAGTTATCTACTATTTAAAATGTTGTAATCAATAAGCGTTGTTGGAGGTTATATCTTTTGCTGGGACATGGGTCTCACCCTTGTGATTCACCACATTTTTTAGGTAATCGGATGTGACGAAAACAAACATGTGGAAGAAAAGTGGAGAATAGTAATGAATCTTTGAGAAAGTTGATTAGATGTGTAGTGTGTCCTAGAGTCATCCATGTACTCTCATGTTCGGGTAGGAAAAGTTTGTATATGGTGTTTCAAATGGATTGAAATTTTGTTAGTATGTTAATGTTTGTTGTGTGGCATATACAAATATTATTCTCCTATGTATATATATTGTGGCTAAGATGATAGAACAATTTGTATCAAATTCTTGGCATAGTATGGATATAAGAAAGATGTTGGCCTCTTATGCAAATGTTTCTACACAGGTGCTGACGTTGAAATTGGTTTTAATTTACCCATATTTTTGGGTATGTGATTAATTAGTGATCGATTTTGATTTATGTTTTGAGTAATCTCATTTAGTGTAATGGGTTCTCACACCCATCTTCATAGAAGCCCAAAGCTGCCAAAGTAAACAAGACACACAAATAAATAGATTGTAGAGGAGTCAAACTAGCCCACATCAACCAACAATAATTGAAGGTGAGAATACAGTGGTGATCCCTGATGAGGATACAAGATGCATGGGCAGCCTGCAATTTAACTTGGGAGGTTAAACACCAAACACCAACACAATGGAGAGTGCAAATAAGAATCAACTAACCTTTTGGATCATCATCCAGATTTACCTTAGAAATAGGAAAATATTGAAATCAAAAGACCTGATGAAGAACGAGCCAAGGAAGAAGAACCAAAAAGGAAGCAATTGGGATGGTGTGAATGATCAGCCGAGCAAGGAGGACCGAAACAAATGATATGGTTATTGAATGTTAATTTTGGCATGGAATGTACATGGTAATTGTGGGAAGGGTACCCAAAACATTGTGTGAGATTTCATACAGTTGTACAAAATTGTCATTTGTTCAATTACTGAAGCTCAAATAAATGGAACTTGAGCTAATGAAATCATTAAGATCCTTGACATTGAGGCATCTTACAAAGTGGAATCCACTGGTTTTACAAGTTCTATATGGGTTATGTGGAGAAGAAGGTTTGGGAGGTGGAGATCCTTACAAGTCACAAGCAGTTCGTGCACTGCATGATCAATAAGAGCACACACATAACCTTTGTGTATGCGTGTACCAAGGAAATAGACTGCCGATTGTTATGGGATCATCTATAAACAATTCCAACTTCTTCTTCACTACCTTGGATAGTGTTAGGAGACTCAATGTGGTGCTCCACACAGATGATAAAATAGGAGCCAAGATGATACATCTGGGTAGCTGTAGAGAATTTCCACGGGCCTTTCTCATGTGGGTCTTGAAATTTTGGGTGTGTTAGGGCCAAAGATGACCTTCAAAAGAGGCTGGCTTCAAGAAAGTCTAGATCATGTTGTTACTAGCCATGGGTGGATTGATATCTACCATGCAACAACTAATAAAGTTCTTCAGATGATAAACTTGAGCACTTACTATTGTTGGTGTCAGCTGGAGGAGGTAAATAAAATTTCATTTATCAACCAAAATCTAGCATTACCTGGAACACTAGGGCCTCATTTCCTAAGTTCTTTCAGCAAAATGAGGATAACGACGTAGATTTTCATGAAGCAATCACCAACTTTATTGAGAAAACCACAAAATGGGCCAAAGATGAGACAAGGAAAGCAAGGGCAAGGAAGGACTCCATTATAGCAGAGATAGGTGCTAACCAAAAGGTCCTATGAAATAATTTGGATGCAGATCAAGAAGACTACATTACCAATGTACAATTAGACTAAAATGAGATGTTGTATCAAGAAATGGAGGAAGGGAGGCAGTGGGCTCATTGTGACTGGATGCAAGTGGTGGACACTAACACAAAGTTTCTTCAAGCTATCTTTAAAGCCAAAAGGCAAAGGAACGTCATCTCCAAGCTCCTGAATAATGAAGGCATATGATAGAATATAAAAGTGAACACAAGACCAATGTCTGTGACTTTTTCATGAAGATGTTCACTGAGGAAAGGGGGTGATATCGAAGTGCTAAAATCTCTGAATATATTGGGACCTTTCATGTGCTACCAGATAGAAATATGCATCATTTGGGGAGCACTTATTCTGGGACCTTTCATGTGCTACTAGATACAAATATGCATCGTTTGGGGAGCACTCCAAGAATCCAAAAGATTCATTCAGTGCTGATGAGGATGAATCCTATCAAGGCCCCAGGGCCTGACAGAGTGAACACAAGGTTTATAGAAAGGAACTGGGATCAACTAAATAGATCACTTTCACTAATGATTAATTAGTTTTTTGTAGGTCACCCAATTGAAGGTATCCTAGTAAACTCTACACTTTTCTTGATTCCAAAGACATTGACTCTTGAGACCTACAATAACCTCCATCCCATTTCCTCAATCAATGTGGGACTCAAACTCTTATCAATAATTATAGTGGAACGCATAAGCATACATTCAAAATGGATTTTTCCAATGCAAAGTAGTTTCATACCTGGAAGGAAAATCACTAACAATATCATCCTAGTGCGGGAATCAATCCCCTCGATGAAGATAAGAATGGGGAAGAAAGCATCAATGGCCATGAAGTTGGAACTATCTAAGGAGTATGATAAAATGGATTGGGAATTTATGTTAGACACTCTGAAGAGGACAACTAAAAATAGAATATAATTGAAGTCATAATGAATATTATTACCACCAGAGATATAGCACTTGTGTGGGAAGGGGATACCCTACAACCTTTCAAGGTGCTAGAGGGGTTCGTCAGGGGATCCATTGTCCCCATATATGTTTTTTATGATTCTGGTTAGACTGAGTCAGGCAATAGATGAAGAGGAATGAGAGGGTAGATGGAATCCTTTCCAAGCTACTCAGGGAGGTCTAGGAGTCTCACACATCTTTATTCTAGATGACCATATACTATTTGGAGAAACAAAGAATACCAATCCAGAACCATGATGAAGGTGTTAAAGAAAATTGATAAAGCTTCAGGCCAAACCATAGCAAAAGAAAAATCATCATTATACTTCTCAAAGAATGTTGCCACTTTGATCAGGAAAGCTATTACCAGAATCACTAGTTTTAAGCAAACGAATAATTTGGGGAAGCACCTCAAAGTACCCATCATACACGAGAGAGCCAATAGGGAAATGTAGTTTGATACTATTAATAAGATGAAAGCAAGGATATCCTCATGGGTCAATTGTTTGCTTTCACTTGTAGAAAGGGTGATGTTGATTAATTCAGTATTGAACTCCATGCCCATGTACATGATGCATACAACACATCTTCCTTTATCAATCTACAATAGCATTGATCAAGTGGTGTGAATGTTCTTGGGGAAAGGAGATATAGGGATTGACATAATCAATCTAGTAGCATCAGACAAAGTCACACCAAGCATGACGGATGGCATCTTAGACATCAAGTCAGCTAGACTTAAAAATGAGGCATTCCTACACAAGGTTTGGTGGGACATTATTTCCCATTGGAAGGAAACTTGAAAGAGAGTCATGGAGGACAAATAAGTTCACAGAACCAACTATGAAGTAAAAATGCATCACGGTTATGGAGGTATATTGCAAAAATACAAACAATGTCATTGTCAGAGACACTGTCAGGAACCAACACTAATGTTTGGAGGGAGAGATAGGTGGAAGGAAAAGAGAAACTACTAAGTAAGGAACACTGTAATATCCCTAACAATCTTAAAGATCTCATAGTTGAATCCATTATTGACTTAAATGGGAACTAGGATGACAAGTTCATTCGGTATTGATTTCAGGAAGGAACGATGCAAGGGATCTTGTCTATGTCGACATCATGCCCATGACCCATCTGGGATGAGGTTAACTATCACAAGGATGCCAAAGGAAAATTAATAATGAAAGGTTTCTACTAAAAGCAACAACATGGACACACAACTAGATCGCCAGAATAATGGAGAGCTATATGGAATCTAAAAGTTCCCTAGTGAGCCCAGACCATGTTGTAGTTATCCATTCATGCGGTATTGATGATGAATCAAGCCAGAGTCAGAAGAAGCTTTGCAGAACAAGCCCAATATCCCCAATGTAGATTGGAAGAAGAAACCATGATGCATGGATTTGTCAAGTGCAAGGATGTCCAAAATGTATGGACTCTCATTCAAAAAGTAGATAATGTGAGGATGACCATGGCTCAACTGTTCACAAGTTGGATTAATTCAAATATGTAGAGAAGAAAGGATCAGAATGAGTGGAATATATGGGTTTTTATAACAATATAGAAAATTTTGGTCCTCCAGGTGCACTAAGGTATTCAAAAGCACCAAAGTGAGTGCTAAAGAGATATGTCATGTAATCATATAGCAGGTGTGCATTTGTCTTTCTTCCTTTTCGAATGATGACAACTATAGCTTAAATCCTACCATACCGGGGGCTAGATGGACATCACTAGAACCAGACTGGGTGGAACTCAATGCTGATGTGACTTTGAGGAAGAAGAAGCATGCAATGACATCTAGATTTGTTGTGAGGAACTTCTTAGCACAATGGATGTGAGGTGGTTATGACAAAGGAACTAAAATGGATACTCTACTAGCTGAATTTAAGGCTGTCTCTAGCGGATTGTAGGCATGCAAGGAAAAAATCAATAATCTCATCACCGAGTCTGATAATGAAACAACTATTAAAATGTTTCTAGGTAAAAGAGAGATCCCTGCAAATTAAAAACCTATTTGAACATTTATTTGATGAATCTATAATAAAGCAGTTGATGATGTAGCTAAATGGGTTCTGACCCAGGAAGATAGCTATTGTAGGTGGACACGTTGTCCAACCTTCTTCTCTAATATGGTTAGGGATGAAGCTGCTCTATACCATAGTAGTCAGTCATGCTCAGTTTTACCTTTACTTAGAGAATAGGATGAATAGATAATCCCTAGATGCTAAAAAAAGAATGGAAGGTTTCATTGCTCTACTGGATGTGGGTGACAATGTCAATCTTTAGCTCACTTATGTTGATCATTCCAATATGTGGGGGAAAAATGTCAAAAGTGTTAATTGTTATGGTTATGGACTCCTAGAATAATGATTTTTATTTAGTGGAATGATCAAGGGATCTAGGGATTCTTATGTTACCTGCATAAATAATGGTTTATAACTTAAGCATTATATATTCATTTCTTCATGAGCGAGTTGGCCAGTAACGTCCCAAGATTTGAGGCCTCAGATAAAATGACCTTAAAAGGAATGATTAGTCTATCCATATCACCAAGGTGCAACTCCTTGTTAGAGAGTCCATCACTAAAGAACTTTGTGTTTTAGAGTGCTCAACCAGAGTAGTATTAGGGTGGATGACCATTCAGAAAGTTTATTCTAACTTACGCATGAGTAAGGACAAAGCATGCAGTTAAGGCTAGTGGTGATCTGTGGGGCCAATCAACATTCCTAAAACTTTACTAGAGCCTTGGGAAGTGGGCCTGGGTGTTATAAATGGTATCAAAGCCGATTCACCTCAAGTAGGTGGGGCCCACTTGGGCCTGTGGCATGCCTACATTTGAGCAGTGCAGTCCAAGCATGTTGGAAAAGGTTATCCTAGTTGATGGAGCCACCCTTACACTGGTAGCCATGGTCAGGGGCTGTGTGTGCATCAGCCATTTTGGGTCTGCACTAAAATGGAGATATATTATGAGGCCAAATAGTTGAGCCTAGAAAAGGAAGTCAAGAGTCTAAGTGGGGGAGATTGTAACATCCCAGGATTTTGAGGCCTCCGATAAAATGATTTTAAAAGGAATGATTGGACAACACATATCACAAAGTTGACCTCCTTTTCAGGGAGCCCATCATTAAAGAACTTTGTGGTTAAGCGTGCTCAACCCAAAGTAGTACTAGGGTGGGTGACTAGTCATCAAGTTTATCCTAGCTTGCATGTAAGTGTGAAAAAAGTGCATAGTTAAGTCTAGTCGTGATCTGTTGGGCGAGTCATCATTCCTAAAACTCATATATAGCCTTGGGCAATGGGCCCAGGTGTTACATAGCCACCTAAGACTCTCCTTCAATGTTGATGAATGTTAAGTGTGTTCCTTATCCTCCAGGTACTCTACTTAAGAAAATCATATTTCATAACTCTATTATGCATACTAAAAAGTAGGATACATCCTATAGAAAGGGAAACCTCAAGTTATATTAAAGGAGAGGTAGATGGACAAAATTACATGTGGAACATAAATGTAAGGCATTCACATATTATTTGGAACTTATAATCGATAATCAACCAATGATAAAAAAAACAATTATCCATCATTTGGCTTAAATAATAAGAATTCAACATAAATCAATAAAAACCACTGGAGGTATTGTTATCGATTTATATATATGCATCACAATGTGTATATTAGTTTTGACATATATTTAAGAAAAATTTGTAAATCTAGACAAAACATTAACCAATTTTGAATAATGAAATAACAACATGAAATTGCTAAATATTATAAATGTTTATTCATAATCAAAATAAGGTTAAACACATTTGAGGTAGCTTGAATACCACTCTTTGATATGTTTATGTTAAAAGGGTAGGTAATAATTAATGTCCCAAACATCCTAGAGTAGGACTCGTCTGAGTACCTTATCATAGTAGTCATGGTAGTTGTTCAAATGATTAATTATAGTAGGTTGATGAATACCACTCTATCATTATGTATATTGATAAATATAGATTTCTTGATCATCTTATGTAGATCCACACCAGAACTCATGGAGAATTTCTAATATTGCCATAATCAGGATAAATCAATGAGATTTTCATGTGTTGCATTTGTCATGCTCATGATAGGATTAGTGTGATGCATTATGTTGGATTAATATATACTATGATGGTTTACTCTAAAGTGTTGTAGAAATCTATAACCTATTTTGCTTGCACTATAAATCTCAAGTAGGAAAGTAATTCAAGATAGTTTGAAGTGGTGTGGATTTGTAGGTTCTAGAAATCCATGATAGTGTATTTTTGGCGATAATGAGACATGTTATCAATGGATATTTATCATGCTTCCAATCCTTGGTGGTAGATTCTTATAAAATATAATACATTAGACTTGTGGATCTAGAAATATACAGGTTTCGCCTACATGGTATTGTCTTAATCACCCACAACAATGTGACCACCTCAAAAGTCATGTAGTTTCTAACCATATGTTCAAGTATTGTGTTATCATCTTTAAGTTATCTAACCAAATGATTTAAATTGTTTTAGTTGGGGTTCCTTTAACTTTATCTATGCAAGTTTCAGAAAAATTGGATATAAAAATGAGACATAAAGTGTATTGGCCTTCATGACCATTCATCAAATATTATACATAAATAAAAACAATACTAAGGCTTCCAAAAAACCTTTTCGCTAATGTATTATGATCCATGATAAATAAACTAAATTTACTTCCTATCCTATAGTGCATTTATACAATCTACAAATCATGGATATGGTGGGTTCTACAATTCACCAAAGTAGCCCGACTAGGTTGATTTTTCAAATACTTAGTTTCAGGTATGGACAAGACTCTTAGCCATCAACATGAACTTTTTTATTTTTATATTCATTTTATATTTATAATAAGGGCATTCATCCAAAAACATTAAGTTAATCTTTTTATGTATTACCTCATAGGTACCATACTACATCATTTTTTGGTCAAATAATCAATATTTAATTCTAACAAATATTGGAAGAGTTGACACCCCATTTTTGCTCACTCAACATAAAATCATGATTAAATGTTAATTTTGTGACTATTGATGGAGTTCATCACAATTTCCACATTTTACCCTTTTTTCATCTTTTCACATTTTCCTATATTTTTACACATTTCTTCTTATTTAATCCACCTTTTTCACCTACTTTTATCCAATTTGAGGTTTTATGCAAAGAAAATATATTATCTTGACTTAAATGTAGTATTCTTAACAATTTTTCTTTTTATAATTCTTTTTTCATAAATTTCCCAACTAAATTATCTTGAATTAAATATTATCCTTTTTCTAATAGATAATTCAATTATCTTTATCAACACAAAAACACATATCTTATGGATAATAATGAAGGATAATCATGAATTTAGTGATATTTGTCACTCCTTTATTATTTATTTCAAAACTATTTGCAATCCAAAATTTTCATGATTTTCACCAAAACATTCCAAAAATATCCATAAATTGGGAAAATTGACTTTATCCAACCTGAGCCATTGGGTAGATCACAACATTCGACCGATGACGAATGGTAGATTGCCTCAATCTATGGGCCACACCTCATGCGCATCGACACGATCCACCACCTCTTCCAGAATCTTATAGTTGGAAACCCCAAACCCTAATAGCAACCTAAAATAGACTCCCACACCCAACATCACACCCAACATATTCCAAACCCCTCTCATATCTCCTGAAGCTAGAGAAATGACCATCTCTCGCTTTTATTTTCTACATGTGACCAGAGGATCCTTCCTCTGATACTAGATACTTTGTTAACACTGGTAGCTTGTGCAATAATAGCTATTATCTCTGCTACATCCATATCAATAATTGTTGCTTTATATGATCTATTATATTAATAATTCTTCATATATGCATGCTCTTTCTCAAAGATCTGACTTACTCTATTCAATCAAACTCTTTGCCACTATCTCTCTCTCTTCCTATGCATCAATCCTAAATGCTAATGGTGGATCATTGTTGTCAGAGGTCCTAAGGAGGTTGGGACCACAACGCACCTAAAAGTTGGACCTTTAGGGCTATGATGGGAAAGACATTGACATCTCTAGCTGCAAAGGTATGCCAACATAAAATATATTTTTATCAATTTTTTACCATTTTCTATAACAATAAACTCGATCACCACTATTTTTATCCAACATGAATAAAAAAGTTACAATTCTATTATAGGGTGAGACGGGGCTTCTAACACCTTCTGCACTTGAAACATCATTGTCAGAACTCATCTCTGAATTAACACATACCTTTGTAATCTTCCCTAGGGTGGAGTTAAAATTGGTTTTTTGTGTTTTCCCATTGATTTAATGCCAACATTGTTTTTTCCTTATTTTATGTATAAAATCAGGTGGCAACTCTGAGTTTTACTAACTTATCATTTTCACTTTTCTTTATTGTTGTTTCCATGAATTTAGGATCCATTAGACTTTTTCGGCTGGGTACAATAGTTTGGCGACTCTGATGGGGAGTAATTAGATGATATAAGTTGCGTTATTCTTTTCGTCATCCCATATATTATCAACCGAGCAGGGTTTCTAATTGTTATTTTGTGTTTCTTTTATTCATTACATTTTAATCCAAAATCCAAAGTTTTCTATAAAAAAAGTTTATTGCAAATTGAAGCTATATACCAATAACAAATTCCCAAAAAATATTTTTACCATAAATAAAATCAATAGAATACTCTGTTTTACTCACAAAAAGATTTTTTTCTTTATTGTTGCCTTTTGTTTTTGTAGATCTTAATAAAGCTAGAGGAATCATCTTTCCGCCAGAAAAAAATCTTTGGTTTTTGCATCACTTTGGTTTTTGGTAAATATGACAACTGCCATATTTTCTGTCAATCACCATTTTTAAGATTTGCCTCTACTTCTCTCCCAAGGTTGGCTTCCCTTGTAGGGTTAGCCTCCTCTTCCCTCCCTTTTTCTTTTTCTTTCCTACTTCCTTTTTATTTGCTTCTAAAACAAATAAGGAAAGAGGAAAAAGGTGTTGGCTAAATTAGACATTATTATAATCCCTTTGTTTTGATGATGACAAACATTTCTTTTGTGTGGTTTTAACTTGCTGTTTGAGTGTTTCAGGGACAAGCATATAAGGTGGTGGATAGCGAAGACTTGGAAGATCAATCTACTAAAATTGTTTTATTTTCATGATTGTAATCAATGTAAAAACGTGTACAAGTTTATAATGTACAAGTACTTAGAAATCATGTAAATCAAGTGTTTAGATCTTCCCTATCCACACACAACACTTAGATAGGTCATCTCCTAAGTTAGTGTCACAATTGCACATTGATACACACACTCAGTAAATGAATACATTGAATCAAGGATGTTCTCGTTCGACAAAAACTTTGCTGAGACACTCGATCGACAAACTCCTCGACTGAGAAAAGACCCTCCTAGCCATTAGACTGAGTTAGAAAAGTAGTTGGGAGTTGAGTTGAACGTTGCAATACACTTACTTCATACTCACTCTCAGTCGACAAATTCCTCAACCTAGAGGCACTCGATCGACAAACTTCTCGACCGAGAAGGTTTCTGTCTGCACTTTTTAGAATTAATAAACTAGTCATTACAAATGCAATTAGTGGACACTTAATGGCTAGTTGAGCACTAAGAACACCCTAGAAGGTGTCTAGAACATCCCCAAGCATTAGCAAACCACTCCAATAAATAGGACAGCCATAGGACACCTCAAGACACAACTTGCATATACAATTCACTTGATATCACATTGTAGCAAGCCATTAGCAAAGCTTTCACTTGCAAAACATTTCCACAAGTTGTGAATTTGTGTCCTATTGATTGATATCTCCTATCCACTATACATTCACATCCATCCACTTTAGTTAGGAGATCAAATGCTTAATAGAGGATTCAAGCCTTGTGCTACATTGGTAAAGTTGTACTTTCCTACTTCTTTCTTGTTCCTTTTTATTGCTTTGGTTCTCCTTTGCTACTCCTAGGTTGGAGGCTGCGGAAAAGAGGTTGTATGAGCTTCTTCTGATGGAGAAGGTAGATCGGCTAACTTAGGATTACTTCAAGAAGGCTGTCTCAATGGGAAGCTACTTCAAGAGGAAGGCTACTTCAAGGCGGAGCTTGGAGTTACTTCGAGAAAGGCTGCTTCAAGGTTGGTGGGACTACTTCTAGGTGAAGGCTATCATAAGGGTGGTGAAGGTATTTATATCTTATGTAACATCATTGCGAGGTAATAAAATACAAGTGCTTTCAAAATCCCAATTGGAAACATTTGGGTAGTGGACTGACTCCCTTAGTTTTTGCTAAGGGTGGAACCACTCTAAATGCCTGTGTCTCCTTCTCCAATATTTTTGTGGTTTCTTAGTTGAATTAATTTAAAAATATCATAAAACCCTATTCACCCCCCTCTAGTGGTTTTTCAATTGGTATCAGAGCAGGCTTCAAGGAGCTCTAATCGAGTCTTGAAGAAAATGGGTGATGGGGTACTAAACAACCTCAACTTGGAAGGAACACTTGTGGCTCGACCTCCACCATTTGATGGCAGTAACTACACCTACTGGAAGAGGAGGATGCAATTCTACTTTCAAGGAATTAGCTGGGATCTTTAGAGAATGGTCTCAAATGCATATGATCTTCCTCAAACTGAATATGCTACATGGGATGCAAACACGGTGAAATTAGCCCAACTAAATGCAAAAGTTGTAAGTATTCTTTATTGTTCAATTTCTATAGGTGAGTTCAATAGAATTTCAAATTGTGAAACTACATATGAGATATGGTATAGACTCTCTATTACTTATGAAGGAACTGTTCAAGTAAAAAATTCCAAAATTGGCATGCTTAAACAAAAGTTTGAACAGTTTTGTATGGAACCAAATGAGTCTATTAGTGAAATGTATGCAAAGTTTTCTTCTATTGTTAATGGTTTGAATGCTTTAGGTAAAGCAATTAGTGAATAGGATCAAGTATCTAAAATCCTTAGGTGTTTGCCTCCAAAGTACAAACCTAAAGTGACTGCAATTGAAGAAGCCAATGACCTCACTCGACTAAGGATGGAGAAACTCATTGGCAACTTAGAAGCATATGAGGCAACCTTGTAGGAAGATGAAAGATTGGCGGCTGAACACAAGAAGGAGAAAAGAAGGACATTGCATTCAAAGCATCAACCAAGAATAGTCATGACACAAGTGAAGAAGAAACACTCATTGTAAACGGTAAGCAATATAGAAGTTTTAAAACTAACAAAATTCCTAGTGTTTCTTCCTCCAGGTGCTTTGAATGTGGCAAAAAGGGACACTTAAAAGGTGATTGTCCCAAACTTAAGAAGGGTCAGAAATCATCTCACAAGAAGAAAGAAAAAGCATACAAAGCTACATGGGATGATTCAAGTGATGATAGTGAAGATGGAGAAAAAGAAGTAGAGTGCCTTATTGCTACAACAAATGAAGAAGAAGAAGAAGTAAGCCTTTTTATTTGCCAAAAGAAGATCTAATTTCTAGTCTTCAAGATTCACATGAGAAATATATTGATTGCAAAAAGAAACTAAAGAAAGCTACTAAAACTAACGAGGATTTGTACGCTAAATTAAATAATCTTTCTTTTGAAAAGGACAGTATTGTTTTTGAAAACTTTACCTTGAAATCATCCTTAAATGAATGCAATATGAAGTTTCTTACTTTAGAAACAAATCATGATCTTCTTTCTCAAGAAAAGGTTGATTTTCTATCAAAATTGCATAATTTTCAGACTCAACCTATCCTATGTAATCATCTAGATTATGATGCTATTATTAAGGAAAGAAATGCTTTATCATCTAATCTAGATCAAGCAAAGTTAGATATCAAAAAGAAAATGGATGAGATTTCTAAATTAAAAAGAGAAATTAGTAGCTTGAGAAACAATGATATTCTTGATAAAATTTTACAATATTCTTCTGGTTAGATTGGAAGAAGAGGACTAGGTTGTAAGCCCAAAGGTAAATCTTTACAAAAATCTAGAATGAGAAGGGCACAAGTACCCAAGACTAAAGTTATGTATGTGCCTAAAGCCAATCCAACTAAGAAGATAAATGAAATTGATTCTATATGTTGTCATTACTGTTTACGTCTTGGACATTATTCATTCTCTTACCCATATAAGAAAAAGGATGTTGGTCTAGTTTGGGTTCCTAAAACTTAGAGATTTTAATTTGATTGGTTGAGATTTGACCTAAAACGTTACTTTGATATTCAAATGTCTTATCTCAACTAAATTGAGCACTAACTTGCATAATTTTGTAAAAGTGATCTATGTTTTTACTGAAAACAATACAAAAACAATCTCGGTCGAGAAAGTTGTCGACCGAGACAATTTTGGTCAAGAATTTAGTCGACTGATAGAGTTACTGTCTTAAGCCTACAAAAACCTGATAAATGGCCAATCGAAAAATATTTGACCGAACCTCACTCGGTCGAGAAATTTGTCGACTGAGGGAAACTATGACATAATCATTTAGTAAAAACATAGATACTTCAATTACAATTAACTTAAGTATGTAATGAACTTTATATACTACATATTTGAATTATCATAATTAAAAGGAAGAACATATGAGCATCAAAACTTTATACTTTTCATGATTAAATTGTATTTAAAAAGAAAAGATTGATTTTACTCAAATCATGGATTTGCTTCTCATGAGATTATCTTGGTTCATCTCCTACATGGTTTGGCTTAAAACTGAAATTTATGAACCATGTTGATTTAATCAAGGAAATTACTATTTTATAATAATCCACATGGTTTTTCCTAAGTATTCCTTAGTTTATCTATATATAAATCATGTGTCTTGAAATTTTCCTTTAAATGATCATGATTATTTTAATGATGGATATGCCTTTACTGTTTCACCATGATCATTGTGTTTCATCTTTTACTTGGTATGCCTAAAATAATCTTTGATCTATATGTATATAAACCATGAATGGATATTATGTTCAAAATAATCATTGTGATTCAGCTCATTACACATAAAGATGATGTTATCATTGAAAATGCAATTTTTGCTTTAGGATAAATCTCTATGGCACAAATGCATATTAGTTAAATGATTATCTTGTGCTCAGCTTATGGAAAATGATATCATCCTTGTTATACATGAATACTTTTTGTATGATACTCTATAAGCTATGTTTCAAATATTCAATCAAGTAGATCATTGAAAATGCTTAAAATGGAAATCTGCAGAAATTGCCTCTCGTTCAAAATATAAAATCAACCGAGGGGCCCCCAGGTCAAAGTAAAGGTCGACCTAAAATAAGCTTGACAAAATGCTTAATTTTAAATCATTTCCTTGCACTCAATCTTAGTATATTAAAATAAGATTTTAGTGCATAGCTCTCATAAAAGGTTAACTTATTATGTTCTAATGCTTATTATGACCTTCAAATCCTTAAATTATCTTGATTATAAGATTAAGAAGGAGCTCACAAAACTTTGTAAACATCATAAAGAAAAATTGAAACTAGTTATGACCTTAGTATCATTATAGTAATCTTGGTTATAAAAATAAAGGAGTCTACAATATTTATGAATATAATGTATATCTTGTCCTTAATAGAATTTTCTTTACAAATTAGGGCTTAAAATCTAGTGCATTTGGTTAGAGATACATTCATTGATTCTACTATAAGTTTAAAAGAATCTCATATCATTTCAGGGCTTAACATCCCTTGTAAATGATTGAGAAATAAATTGTGGCTAAATTTGACATAAAATAAGTCATTTGCGTTGTATCAAATTATCAAATTCAGGGGGAGAAATAAAAGGCATACTTAATGATTAGCTTGGTTATCTTTTTGAAATGACAAAGGGGGAGAAATAATATAATCAATAACATAAAGTAAAATTAGTTTCATAATCTCTCGAACTCACAATTCAAGAGAATGGTTGCAAAAGGTAAACTTCAGGTATGAAACTCATATGATTTATATTTCCTTGATTTATATTTTGGCAATGTTTGTCATCTTCAAAAAGGGGGAGATTGTTGGCTAAATTGGATATTTTTATAATACCTTTCTTTTGATGATGGAAAACATTTCTTTCTTGTGGTTTTAACTTTCTATTTGAGTGTTTCAGGGACAAGCATATAAGGTAGTGGATAGCGAAGACTTGGAAGATCAATTTGCTAAATATTGCTTTATTTTCATGATTGTAATCAATGTAAAAACTTGTACAAGTTTATAATGTACAAGTACTTAGATATCATGTAAATCAAGCTTTTAGATCTTCCCTATCCACACACAATACTTAGATAGGTCATCTCCTAAGTTAGTGTCACAATTTCACATTGATACACACACTCAGTAAATGAATACATTGAATCAGGGATGTTCTCGGTCAACAAAAACTTCGACTGAGAAAAGACCCTCCTAGCCGTGAGACTGAGTTAGAAAAGTAGTTGGGAGTTGAGTTGAATGTTGCAATACACTTACTCCATACTCACCCTCGGTCGAAAAATTCCTCGACCGAGAGGCACTCAGTCGACAAACTTCTTGACCGAGAAGGTTTTTGTCTGCACTTTTCAGAATTAATTAACTAGCCATTACAAATGCAATTAGTAGACACTTAACAGTTAGTTGAGCACTAAGAATACCCTAGAAGGTGTCCAGAACATCCCCAAGCATTAGCAAACCACTCCTATAAATAGGACAGCCATAGGACTCTTAAGACAGAACTTGCATATACAATTCACTTGAGATCACATTATAGCAAGCTATTAGCAAAGCTTTCACTTGCATAATATTTCCACAAGCTGTAAATTCGTGTCCTATAGGCTGATATCTCCTATCCACTATACATTCACGTCCATCCACTTTGGTTAGGAAATCAAACGCTGGATATAGAACTCAAGCCTTGTGCTACATTGGTAAAGTTATAATTTCCTGCTTCTTTCTTGTTCCTTTTTATTGCTTTGGTTCTCCTTTGCTACTACTAGGTTGGAGGCTGCAGAAAGGAGGTTGTATGAGCTTCTTCTGGTGGATAAGGTAGCTCGGCTGACTTAGGATTACTTCAAGAGGAAGGCTACTTCAAGGGGGAGCTTAGAGTTACTTTGAGGAAGGTTGCTTCAAGGTTGGTGGGACTACTTCTAGGTGAAGGCTATCGTAAGGGTGGTGAAGTTATTAGTATCTTATGTAACATCCTTGTGAGGTAATAAAATACAAGTGCTTTAAAAATCCCAATTGGAAACAATGGGGTAGTGGACTAACTCCCTTAGTTTTTGCTAAGGGTGGAACCACTCGAAACGCCCGTGTCTCCTTCTCCAATATTTTTGTTGTTTCTTGGTTGAATTAATTTTAAAATATCATAAAAACCTATCCTCCCCTCTAGTAGATTTTCAAAAGGATGAGAGAGGTCTTCAAAGATTAGAAAGATCTTCTCTTTCATAATAATTTTATGATTAATTTCTTATTTTCCTATCATTCATGTTTCATGCTTTGTTATCATCGGATTGCATTAGGAGATATCAAAGTCTTACACATGCACACTGTACACATACAAACCCGTGTATCATCGAATGGGTGCCAACACTAATGATGGATCCTAGAAAGTGGTGTAGGGTGTTAGTAAAGGTACTGGAGCAATGTTTATGATGGACATCCAAAGGCATTGAGGACACCCTCTCTCCTAGCACTCATGGTTGATTATGAGCTTCGTAGTCACAAGGTGTATCAAGAGTAGTATCGATATCCATTGAAGTCAAGTTACCCAGACGATGAGTGTCATCATGCCATATGAAAGCTAAGGATCAACCCCTACTATGCAAATCATACTTGAGTAAGAAAAATCAAATCTAAACTCATGGGCTAAAAGGGGCTTTATCTTATACATTTACATCTTTTGGTTTCTTATTTATAACTTCTAATATTGATACATGCTTTTTTCATTCTCAGATCGTTGGAAGATTTATGTTTTAAGATTGTGATCATCAAGCACATGTTGTTTATTGTTTGCTAAATCCATCCTCATGTTTAAACAATCTTATCAAAATAATGATCATGCATCAAAAATCTTGTCAAAAAAAACAATTGCATATCAACAATTTCATGATCTCACATCATCTCAAACAATCTCAAACTGTTGATCTCCAATTATCTAAAAGGATCCCAAATAATTTCCATTGATTTCAATCGTCAATAGTCTTTGGTCCATTATCATTTCAAACATAAAAATCGTTTAATTATCTCCAACGATCTCAAATGATCTCTCATCCATAAATCTTCATTAAATCTTTCCAAAAATATAAAATTTTGTTTGATAAGAAGATCACTTTCTAAACAAAATCAACAATCTTTCCAAAAGAACAAATCAACATTCTTTTCTAAACCAAAAAAAAAACTCTTTTAAAAATAAACTTTAAAAACAAACTCTTCTCAGAAAAAAAAATCTTTTCAAAAGAAATATTTTTTTCACATATAAAAAAGAACACTTTTTTCAAAAAATAAAGAAATATCTTTTCATAACAAAAAAAGAAAAGTCTTTTCCAAAAAATACTTCCCAAAAATAAAAAAATTCAAAAGAAAAAAAATCTTTTTGAAACAAATAGATAAAAAGTTTCATAAAAAGATAACAAATCTTTTCCAAGAAGAACAGTCATTTCAAAAAAAAAGAGAACAAATATTTTTAAAAAAGAAAATTTTTTTCAAAAAAAAAGAGTGCAAACTTTTCATAAAAGAAAATATTTAAAAGAAGAGAAGAAATATTTCTAAAAAGAACAATCTTTTCATAATGAAGGCAATCTCAAATATTTTCAAATAAAATCAAGAAAAACTAAACAGACTTTCCAAAGTTGATAAATTCTTACAAAAATCAATAAAGTTGAACATCTTTCAAAAAAGTTGGAAAATGTTCTTTAGAGTGAAATAAAAGAACTTAAAATCATTTCAACCTTTGACATCCTTTTCAAAAATCTTCCAACTATCTCCATGCCAAAAGGATCCTTCTTGTGGTCTATTCTCATGAGCCACAACTCATGCCTGAAACCTTTGACAACCTCCTAAAGATTGGTAAAATGCTATTTATCTACAATCATGCATTAGCCAAAGAGACATCCTTTTAGGAATAATCTCTAGAATACCATGACCTTCTGAGGATTAAATTTCATATGTTCAACCTTACGTCGAAAGGTTGTCTGATTTTACCTATAAGCAATGTGCTTTCACTATCAAGTCAAGTCTAGATTTGAATCATTCACTCTGGCCTTGAGCTACTCATTCCCATGCTTACTCAAGAACATACTTCCTTGAAGGGCCTCTAACACATCTCAATCCTTCCAAGACAGATTCACTATTGCAGTAATACACTACTCCATCCTCAAATCTTGGATATAACTACCAAATCTTGACTAAAATATCAAATCATGCTTTCTTAATACCAATTCCATCTAACCCAAAGTACATACCAGATATACTGAGATGGAACCCAATAACACGTGGTCCTCTCATCTTTTCCTACCCTAGCTACTATCGTAGACCACGACTTAAAATTGGGTCATCACATGGCCTTCACGCTCACAACTATATGGTCTAGGACCATGACCTTAAATTGGGCCAACACTTGGCTTTCATGCTCACATCCATATGATTCTGAACTATGACCTTAAGACTGTCCATCATTGCACCACTACTTTCATATATTTTGATAGTCCCAGACCATGATCTAAAATGGGGCCAACACCTGGCTTTCATGATCACATCAAAGTGGTCCTAGATTATGACCTAAACTTGGGGAATCTCCTTGATTTCATGCGGATATCTTTGGTGGTCCAAAAACACGACCATAAATTGGTACATTTCCCCTCCTTCACCTTCACATCCATATGCTCACAGACTATGGTCTAAAATTGGGTTATTGTTATGGAAATATTATTACCCCAAGTCCACACTCCTAGTGGATACATAGCCAAAGGAGAGTGGACTCAGGCATCTGTCCCTAAAATGGCACATAGTTTCACACAAACAATATATATGAAAAAGGCAATAGCAAAACTTAATGAAATAACAAGACATCAAACATGGATATAAGAGATATGTACCCATTTCTATATTCAAGTATACCCATTGGTGATTCATTTTAGATCTTAGAGTCTTGAGTGTAGCGAATCTTCATTTGACAACTACAAATTTGATAAACAAAATATATTGATGCTTGTGCATTGAGTACGCTATGAAAATGTGTAAGCATGGTTTAAGAGTATATAAAAGTTTATTGGACAGAAGCATCTCATAAGCAAGAAGTAGAAAGAAGGCAAGAACACTTAACAACATTATTTTATACAAAGCATGTTTCAGGTTTTCCTGATCTATTGTATCAACATTAGGCTATATTATGAACTTCTCTAAATTAAGTTTGAGGTTTTCCAACGTAGTATAATCAACATGAAAGTAGTAATCATAGGAAAAATAGCTCAATCAAGTAATAACATGTCCAAACATTCATATATGCATACATACAAACAAGACAATATCATTGTAGGGTGAAGAGGCAAAATGTACCTTGTTAGTAGTGAGAAAGATACAATAAGATCTCTAGAGATGGTGCAGCCCAAGTGGACCTAAGATACATAAGATATAACCTGGGGTAATAGATCAATAGGATACTAACAATCTAAACATCATATGAGTCATGTGTATGTTTCCCTAGATCTGGGTTTCACTTATTTCAAACATAGCTTCCACAGTTCCAAACATGCATGCAATGATTCTACATAGCACAAGTATTGACATTAAGTCCTAGTTCTAAGAGAACCATCAACATTAGGTCATATTCAAGTATACTTTGTATGAATATAGTTCCAAACATGCATGCAATGATACAAAGGTCTTATCATCCAATATGGTCATCATTCCATGTCATAAAATCATATGTGAGTATAAGATGGATCAAGTGGCTTTTAATGTAACAAGCATAACGAAGACTACATATTTGGATTAAAAAGAGCATGATATATGACAGTCATCATGGTTTCATCACCTGAAACAGACTAGGGAAACTAGATCACTTTTAAAATGCCAAAGTTAGGTCATTTTATATTTATAGAGATAATCATGGCAAGTAAAGTAAGAACACGGTAAACTATGCACATAAAAGACCATGATGTTTCTACTTTGGGGTCATACATAGTATTATAATCATTATTGATGTTCATTGGCACAAGGACCAAGATCTAGCTACTAACAGTGCATGCATATTACATCATATGGCAGTTTTCATAACATAAGTCATAAATAGTTATAGGAATCAACAAGGTAGATTTCATAGTTCAAAAAGGTGCTAAAGTTTATTGACTTAGGGATTTGATGGTCATATGATGATTGTACATGTTGAATTTCTAAGATTAAATAAGTCAAATCATGTATGAGCAAAAGATCCACTTTTTAGTTTAAAAGAGTAAAGTGTACATCAGATGATATTTACTTAATGATTTAAGGAACAAGGAAGATAAAATTTACCATTCTAAAGTTCAAGAATGATATAATAAGAAATAATAACATTTTCAGGAAGAATACACTATTTAACATTTAAAAAGTACTTAAAAGACATGTATTTTAAAGGATTATGACAACCTTTACAGGTTGCCCCCGCGTCCTTTGCCCAGCCATAGCCCGAATAGCTGGCGGGTGGTAAATACAACGCTTAGCATGGGGCTCGAACCCTGGTTCCCCCCAGAGGGGGACACCATGCCTACCACATGAGCTACGCTGGCCGAGTAAAAGACATGTATTTTAGGATATTAGGAGAAAACTAAGAAGATTTATATTCTGAAACTAATTCCATTGAATAGATCTTATAGATAGGATCAAAATTCATATATTATATGCTATTAATGGCCAAAGGATGTGGAAGATATTTTTTTATATTCAAATCAGAACTATAGAGAAATCAAGGGAACGTTACCATATGATTTATCATTTGATCTCAGCCCTCGAGGATAATCAAACGTCTACAATCCCCCAGCCCCTCCAGACTCCCAGGTCTACCTATGTGGAAGCTAAGCTACCCCCCCTCATGTTTTTTGCGGCCAGTGTGCCAGGTGGTTGGTACCACCCTACACTCATGGATGCTCATGTGGTTGTTGAGACACGACCCTGACGAATCAGGGACGCTTCCCCCCTCTCCCGCACTGTAGCTACATCTTCCACATAACAGTTGTTGTTGATTCATGGCTTCAATAGTGGTCGGGCTAGGAGAGCTCCATGAGATCCGGAAGGGTGTGTCCACCCTTGCCTCTACTTCATGAGTTCAATGGTCAAAGGATCAAGGGGTTTCGAGGTAGGAGGAGGGATATTAAAGGTGACGGCCATGGGTGGTGACTAGGGATTGACATGTAGAAGAAGGATATCCAGGGGGTGCTAAGGATTATAAAATGCAAAGAAAAGAGGGGGAAATGAAAGTGGGGGTAAAAATAGGAATCTTGGAGGTCTCAAAAGATTCAAAAGAGGTGACAAAAGGTGGCGCCATACTTTCCTATCCTTCCCCAAACACAAGGTGTACGGAGGTTGAAGAAGATGTATTAGTCGTTGGATTAGAACTTAGGTTTATCTTCTACATTGTCCTAGGTAAGGTTATACATCCATGATTGATGTTTGAATGAAATTTGGTGCATTTTAAATGTGGGATGTCCTATATATAATGAACACAAGGTCTTCGTAGAGTGAGACACGTAGATGAGGTCAAAAGAGAAAGAGATATAATGAATTGTAAATATACGTGCAAACTTAGTTTCACATCAAATTGAGTGTCACTACTTGATATGTGAACTCAAGACAAACCCAAAATGCATCAAGACATATCAAATTATAAAATTGAGGTAAAGAGAGATAAATTAGTGCAAACATGAAGTTGACACATACATGAGCAAAAGACAAAAGTCTACGTTATCACATCCTCCCCACCTCAAAAGAAATTTTGTCCCCAAAGATCGATCCATCAATTGAGATTTGGATTTCATATTCCATGTTATAATATTCTCGATACTTCTACAACATCAACAATACTTCAAAATCGAGGAATTGGGCATCATAGTTTGCACATAGTCACATAGATCATCAAATTTTGAAGATCATTACATGAATCACAATTTTGAAAAACAAAATATCATATATATCACCAAAGTTGAAGAGATCACATTTCAAGTCAATCAGATAGAGTTCAAGAGTAACACATTACTTTCATTCCTAAAGTTTAGGGTTTTATCTTCTACATTGTCCTAGATAAGGTTATACATCCATGATTGCAATTTCATATTTCAATAATTCAAGAAAAATGTCATATTTCAACATCATGATTTCTTGCTAAAAAGAAAGGTCCCACAAAAGTCCATATGGATCTCACCCCTATGTCATAAATCAAATGAGTTAACATAATAATCATTTCAACTTTTTAATATTTGGGAAAAATGAAAGTCATTCACATAAATCGAGGGTGACATATGGATCAAAATGTGGTTATCATAGGAGTCAAATCAATATCAAGATCAATAATCAAGAACCAAGATTTCATAAATTAAAGTCAAGAGTTAAGTTCGAATATTAAAGGCATACATCCTAACATTTCAAATATAGGGTTTTGATTCCTACCTATAAGTTAGAGGTGATTTAGGGATCTACCTTCCTAAGGTCTTATTGATATGCCATACACATTCTTCTTGAGGTTTCTCTACGATATTTAAGCACATTAATTTCTGTGTAATTCTTTTACCCAGATTTTCTCCATGTCTTAGGGTGCAGATCATTTACTTTATGTCCTAGCATTGGGCTTACAAATACCTTCCCTCTAGGATTAGTGTTTTTGCTGTCCTTCCCTCCTAGTCTTGGTCTTCATCTTGACCTTCCCTCCTGGGCTTGGCCTTCATGGCGGCCTTCCCTATTGGGCTTGTCCTAGTACTGACATTCCCTCCTAGAATTGGTCTTCATATATCATTCCCTCCTAGTCTTGGCCCCTTGGTGACCTTCCCTCTTGGGCTTGGTCTTCATGATGGCCTTCCCTCTTGGTCTTGGTCTTGGCCTCTTGGTGACTTACCTCTTGATCTTGGTCACATCTTATTAGTCACTTTTTGGTGACTTTTTCTTTTGTCCTTTAGAGATGGCATAATTGGGTCCAATGAATTATACTTAATGTATGTTCTTTCATTCTTTCTATAATTAATCATTCAAATTTTCAATGACATTCAAGGTTATCTCAATTCTTAAACTAATTGGTCAGTTCATCGTTCTACTGGTGATGATTCATCCATATACATTATTCAAGCAACAATCTATAAACTATTTGTGGTATCAACATCAATTTCATTGTCATGGTATTCAAGGTTGATGAATGATCTAGACCTAGGTCTTTCTAGGAAGTCAGCCACAAGTTATACTCAACATTATTATATTTCAATATCATCATTAAATCCTTATTAAGATTGGGTATCAATATAGCCAAGGATTTGACCTTTTAGAAACTTAGGGCAAGAAATTAGAATAGTATGAAAGGGGTTACCTTTACAATCTCTAAATAGTCAAGAAGATGAAAATTTAGTGGTAGACATAATAGAGATGTGACCTTGATTAGGGGATCCATAAGTCAACTACCACCCTAATCTAGAACTAGTTCATATTAATCATGAGTCATCGACCATATCCAAATAGAGCGAGTATCATCTATCAAATTCTATTTCACCATATCATGAGTCAAATGCCAAGATCATTAATAGGGAAACCATATTTCAAGATTTTGTGAGTTCGATGTCATAAGTACATTCCATCCCTATCATGGTCAAGGTAAGGGTAGATTTTTAAATTGAGAACTCAAGAGTTTGTGTATAATAGTGCAAGATTGAGATCTAGGTCCATCATATTATTAGAATTGAGATTGCAAAGAGGCATAGTAGTCAATAGGGAAGTGTCTCTTGTATCCAAGTCTTAACATCATAATCTTGGGTTCTAAATACATGGTCATTTCTTGGCATGGTCATTGCACATATCAAATAGGGGAACATTTTCTTAACTATGTTTGAGGTTTTATCAACAATAGGGCCACATGAGTTTAATCAATATGGACCTCATCAAACATGAGGTGTAAAAATGAGTTCCACCTTATTTCACCATATCAATAATTTTCCTCAAACATAGAAAGCACTTGTAGACAATTTGGTGTCATTGAGTTTCATAAATTGTACACATGAGTACATCACTTCAAAGAGTTCATAGATTGCAATAGGGTCTTTCAGAATAATGTCAGATCATGGCATCATCTTCCATTATTTAAAATAAATCTTAGTTTTCACATGCATAACCTACCCATAATCGAGAAATCATGTGATTAATAGTGATGAGGGAAGAATCACATGAGGAGATAAGAAGACTAACTATTCATCATCTACTTGGGTGTCTTAGGTAGTCCTTAAAGAAGAGGTGAGATTCTAGAAGATTTTCTAAGCATTAAGGAAAGGATTTTACTCCTTTTTGGGTTCTTAAGATACTTTATGCGATAAGAACATATAGAGGCTTGTGTGTATGGCCCGGATACCATTTATCATGGAACCATTTATTACCTGAAGTCCAAACTCCTAGTGGATACATAGCCAAAGGCAAGTGGACCTGGGCACCCATCACAAGAATGACACTTAGTTTCATAAAAGCAATATATATGAAAAAGGCAATAACAAAACTTAATCAGGTAACAAGATATTAAACATGGAGATAAGAGATATGTACCCACTTCTATATTCAAGTATACCCATTGGTTATTCATTTAAGAGCTTAGAGTCTTGAGTATAATGGATCTTTGTTCAACAACTAAAAATTTGATAAAAAAAATATATTAATGCAAGTGCATTGAGTACGCTATGAAAAATGTGTAAGCATGATTTAAGAGTATATAAAAGTTGATTGGATAGAAACATCTCATAAGCAAGAAGTAGAATCAAGGAAAGAACACTTAACGATATTATTTTATACAAATCATATTTTAGGTTTTCCTTGTCCATTATATCAACAATAGGTTGTATAATGGATTTCTCTAAATTTTGTTCAAGGTTTGTCAATGTAGTATAATCAACATGAAAGTAATAATGATAGGAACAACAACTCAATCAAGTAATTCTCTAGCCAAGCATTCATGCATGCATCATACAAAAAAAATCATTTTAGGGTCAAGAGGTTAAGTGTACCTTGTGAGTAGTGAGGAAGATACGATAAGAACTCTAGAGATGGTCCAACCCATGTAAACCTTGTAAGGCCCCTGAACTTGCTTAATGAGTTGAATAAGATTAATTACCATAATTGAATGCTTATAAACCGAATACAACCTTGTGATATTCTTTGAAAATATAAGACAAGCTTAAGTTTCAAATTTGGTCCAATTTGGACACTGTTTGAACAAGTTATGCAAATTTTCTGTACATTTTGGACTTTTCTGCAATTTACCAACTTGAGGGGTTTTCTTTGCAATTTGTCACATACACTATGTTCCTTATATGTTATATTATCATTCTTGAGATTTTTGATCAATGGGGCTCCTATTTGAGCCATGGTTTTAAGGTGTTTTCATCAAGGGTATTTTAGGGTTTACCCCTTCACGGATGAGCTACTTTTAGTAGCTATCAACTAATGAATTATGTGATTCGCTGGGAATTTCGACAAAGTAAATCTAAGCAGGTTAACAGGGATGGTGGGGGAGCTTCTTGTGTGTGTGCTTGCTTATTCCTAATAGTTTAAGGCCATAAACACATGGGGAAGCTACTTTTACACCTCATGCTTGCTTCTATCCTTATCCATGGGCTATATTTACCTCTTCCTTGCCCAAGTACGAAACTATGCTTGCTTTTTCTTTCCTCTAACCTGTATAAACGACTCCACTCTGTTTTTTTTGTGGAAACAAGTGTTCTAAGTTAGAATACAACCCCTTTTTGGGGAAGAAGGTCTCCTAGAGCTCCATCTAGCCCTAACTAGGGTTTCCAAGGTCATCTTCTAGGGAATTCGACCAAGGAAAGTTGTTTTATGCCTTCCTTCTCCATTTTTATTGCTTTTCTCCTTCCTTAGACCTTCCTCCAGGTCATAACCCTACTGTTCCATGGTGAAAGTGGCTCTACAACTCAAAAGGCCTTCCTTCTTGTTTCTTTTTCTAGGATTTTGCTTCTTTGTGGAGAGAAGTACCTATTTGGCCAAGTTCAGATCTGAATCCAAGGTTTTATTTCCCTATTTGATCGAGATTCTTTCTGTATGGGATCTGAACTTCTCTATAGAGGCTAGTTATGTAACATTCTTCACTTATATTGCTTACTAGAAGCTTGTTAGTTCATGTTTATGCCTTAATGTGTTGATTTAAGCATAGAGAAACCATGCTTGTTTAGAATTATGAATTTGTGTGGTGTTCCCTATTTTGTTCCAGTTCTATATGAACTTGTAAACATGTGTACAACCTTTCTAAGGTGTAACATGATCTGGGATAGGTTTATAGAATCAACCTATGGTTCTAAGAACAAAATAATTGATGGTTCAAATTAGGGTTTTCAAGCTATTTCCTTCTCTATCACACAATCGATGGACATACCATTCAACAACCAATGGTGTTGCTATCTTAGAAACTGATGTTCGTGATAATGGGTGTCAAATGTATGGTTACAACCTATGGTCACCCCCTTAGGTCATGTTTTGATTCAATTAGACATTAATTATCATCCACTAAGTATTCTAATGATGTTATCAATCAATGATGATATTAGCTTAATATTTGATGGTGTTAACTGAATGTATTACTGATCTAGCAACCAATGGTGACCTAATGATCACAATTAATGGTGGATCAGGTCATCACCATATATGATGAATTAGGAATGTAATTTTAGATTTGACTAAACCTTGAACCAATTGTTCCTTGGTTCAATTGATCTAATGGTTAGACCTATACTTCAATTGATAACCTTGAAAAATAAACCTGATCCAATGAATGATATTGGATGCTTTAACATCCAATGGATTATAATAAATCACATGTAAATTATTTTTGGTTCCTATTGATGATATTTTGATGGTTCAATACCATTAATTGGTAGTCTTATCTTTGCCATTATATAGTTATATTTGATAAATCACTATAATAAGTGGATGCATAACTCCCGTGTGATTTAGATTGTTATACCTAACCTTGGTGTAATTATATGATGTTGATTGGTTATAATCAGACCTCTTGAATGATTAATTTGATAATGAATTACACTCTTCTTGTGTTGAAACCACAATGTATAACTATTTGAATATCATAGTGCCTTGCCATGTTAATATCTATGGACACATATGTGATAATGATATTTTGAGCCTTGTTTAAGGCATGGAATGATGATGATAACCTTACAATGAATATTGTGATTGTCTTAATGACGTTTGGGCATGTCTGAAGCCATGATTGAGGTGAAATCCTCTTCATGTTCCAATAAGGGTTAAAACCCTGGAACTTGTGATAAGATATTGGTATCTTGTAATAGTATGATGATAAGTGTGGTCCATTAATTTGCAATGAATGATAGAATGTGGTAATTAGTTAAGATTTATATCTCAAATGTTTTATATAATTTGAAGTTTCTATACATATACTCTTGTTAGAAAAGAATTAGGTTTTGAATGCCCACTTGTTTGATAAAGCCTTAATGCATTCAATTGGCAGTAATTAATCAAGTGTAACCTTAATCATGTAGAGAGATGTGCCATAGAGCCATCTTTAGTGTCAGAACTACTGGATGGTGAAACAAGTATTCCCAAGGGAAACTCGGAGTGCATACTGTTGAGTATGTGGGGGTGGAAAGTTGAGGATATATCCTTGTCATCCACAATTGCATGTTATGGAGGATGGCTATGGTCATGCCTCTGAAATTTGATGTGATTGAGGATAATTGTGGTTTTACCTCAGATTAGAGGGTTTTGTATACCCTACTTTGTAGTATCATAACTTGTACCAAGTATGGACTAGTTATTATTAGTTGACTATATGTCACTATTGGAAGTTTGACTGGTATGTCACTGCAGTTTACTCATACTGAGCGAGGAGAAGAGAACTTAGAATACCAGCACTCCTAGATCTTATACAGAACTGAATAGCACTTTGCAATGGTCAGTTGGACTTTGAGTGGTACGACTCAAACTCCCCAGGGCATAATAATAAAAGAAGTGATATCATCTGTGTAGTATTATTGCTACAGTTTAATACGTATCACATTGGTTGATTAACCCTTGTCTTTTCTTTACACTGCATAGTTCTTACATGATGCAGACTTATGAAAATTGTACAATTCTACTTGATGTTACAACTTATTTTCTTAACTACTTAGTATGCTTAAACCGTTCAATCTATTCATATTGTTTATTCAATACCCTAACTGCTCAATGTTTTTACTGTTAATTAATATGTTATAATCAATATATGTTGGAGAGAGTTATATCTCTCGCTGGGACTGGGTCTCACACATTGGTCACCACATTTTTTAGGTGGTCGCGGGCAACGAGGTCGAGGTCGTGTTGTGGAAGAAAACCAACATGGTGATCAATAGATTCAGAAGGTTGGTTAGTTGTAGATGTTAGTAGTAGAGTCCTAGTGTCGTCCCTGTACTCTCAGTTCTGGGTATGGGATGTGTTTTCTAGATGATATACTTGTATCGATGTGAGATTTTAGTAGTATGTCAATGTTTATAAATATATGGCATGTACATGTGCAATATCTTTTGTATGCAGGATGTGACTGAGGTCTTTAGACCCATAAGTCAATACTTGTTATAGCATATGAGAATGGAATGATGGACCTTTTGTAAATGTTCTAGAGTTTATTTACATTGTTGGAATCAGTTTTAATTATTCCGCATTTTTTACTATGTGATTACTTAGTAGTTGATCGTGTTTTGTGTTTTGAGTAATCTCATTTAGCATGATGAGGTGTCACAGCTAAGTTGGTATCAGAGCTCTAGGTTTACTGAGTCTACAGGGACATAGGACTTAGGTTTGAGTCTGTTCTTATGTATCCAACATATCTGATCATAGTTTATGCTTATGCAGATATGCCTAGAGGACATGAAGAACATGTTGAGAGTAGCTATGTTGCACCAGGAGGAGGTGTAGGGAGGCAATCACATGATGAGACAGTGATAGAAGAAGGGTAGAGTAGCCCGCAATGCCTCATCTAGACCCGACAATGATGGCTAATCTTGAGTTTCATTCTATGTTGAGACAGATGATGGCCATAATTACACATATTGATGATAGAGCGCCAGCACCTTAAGCTAGGGTAGCCACCTCTAATGTGGAGTCCCAATGTTTCAGGAAGACATTTAAACGTCTTAGATGTGTTGGGGTGATTGAATATGCATGTACTTCTGATCCAGCAGACGCTGACATGTGGTTGACTGAGCTGGAAAAGGCATTCAAAATCCTAAACATCGATGAAGAAGACAAAGTTAAGCATTCAATATACTTGTTGAAGGGTAGTGTTGGCCACTGGTGGGCCATAGAAGAGGAGAAAAGGCCAGGAGTTGTGATAGGATGGGAGGAGTTTCGAAGGGAATTTGTTAGCCGATATTTTCCAGAGACCTACCTAGATGAGAAAATCTATCAGTTCAAGAAGATTCATCAGGGAACTATGACTATCAATGATTATGAATCAAAGTTTATGGAACTTCTAAGGTTCTTCCCACACATGGCAGCAACAGACAAGGAAAGAATCTAGAGATTTGAGAAGGGTCTGAGTACGGAGTTGACTACTACAACATCAGCCTTGGAGAACAGGGAAAGGTTTTCCACCTTTGTGGAATTTGTCAAGAGGATTGAGTGGACTGCCACAGAGAAGCGTGAAGCTAATGCTAAGAAGCGACCTATGCAGTTTCAAGGGGATTCATCTGGAGGCTTTAAGAAGCCAAGGTTTTTCCAACCGCCATCACAACCAAGGTCAACCTTCAGTGAACCAAGATCACATGCACCATCACAGTGGACCCCAAGTTGGGGTAGAGGTCACATTTTTTCACTAATGGGAGCCTGTAGTACCTCATCAGTTTTAGTGACAAGGTCTTTTAGGCCATATCAGGACACCAGAACATGTTACAAGTGTGGGAAAGTGGGGCATACCAGACCTTATTGCCCTATGAAAGATGAGGAGGTGACTCAGCATACAAGGCAAAGTCAACAAGGTCCACAACAATGGAAGTTTAGTAGTGGCAGTGGAAGAGTACGTGGTCAGGCATCCCAGGCAGGATCATCTGGACAAGAAAGCATAGGACGTGGACAGTAGCAGGCGACAACAAGGTTCTATGCCATGACCAAACCAGAATCAGTGGTCAATCCACGAGTCGTGATAGGTTAGATGGAGTTATTTCATTATGATATGTTTGCTTCTTGTTTTGTATATGTGTTAGTAGACCCGGGTGCGACACACTCTTTTATCACCATAGAGGTGATAGATAGTTGTTATCTACATGTTAGTCTTAGATCTGATAACCTGCGGTTAGAGAATCCTTTGGTTGATTCTGCCGAGTTGTGAGAAGTGTGCCCTTCTTGTGTTCTTTCTTTTTCTGGACACAACATTCAAGTGGATCTTTTGCCACTTGACATGCATGGTTTTGATGTAATCCTAGGAATGGATACCTTGGAAAAATACAAGGTAGTCATGGACTGTAGTACTGAGGTGGCGACGTTCCATGATGGAGATATACAATGGATTTTCTAGGGTTATAGGAAGATTCTTCCTACATGTTTGATGTCAGCTATGACAGCTGAGCAGTTGATGAGGCAAGGATGTGAGGCTTTCTTGGCTCATGTTGTGGATACCAAGGCGGGAGGTCCTAGTATCCAGAACATACCAATGGTGTGAGAATTCAAGGATGTCTTTCCTGAGAAATTTCCTAGCATCCCCCCTCCTAGAGAGATTGAGTTTGAGATCAATCTTATTCCTGGAACACAACCCATAGCACAGTCAGCATACAGAATGGCACCAACAGAGATGCAGGAGTTAAAGAAACAGTTATAAGAATTGTTAGAGAAGGGTTTTATCAGGCCGAGCATTTCCCCTTGGGGTGCTCCCGTGTTGTTTGTTAAAAAGAAGGATGGTTCAATGAGGTTGTGTATAGACTACATACAGTTGAACAAGGTGACAATAAAGAATAAGTATCCTTTATCGAGGATTGATGATCTTTTTAATCAGTAGAGAGGTGCCACTATGTTTTTGAAGATAGACCTAAGGTCAGGTTACCATCAGTTGAGAATTAAGGTTGATGACATACCCAAGTCAGCTTTTAGGACTAGGTATGGTCATTATGAGTTTGTGGTTATGTTGTTTGGGCTAACCAATGTACCTGCAGCTTTTATGGATCTAATGAATAGGGTGTTTAGACCTTATCTTGATCAGTGTGTAGTCGTGTTCATAGACGATATCCTGATATACTCCAAGGATAGTCAACAACATGAGCAACACCTTCACCAGACATTGACTTTGTTGAGGTAGCACCAACTATATGCTAAGTTCAGCAAGTGTGAATTATGGTTATCTGAAGTGTCTTTTCTAGGCCATGTTATATCTGCAAAAGGCATTTGTGTTGATCCCAAGAAAGTGGAATTTGTACAAGAATGGGAACAACCGAAGACACTAACAGAGATTCATAGTTTCCTAGGTCTGGCAGGTTACTACAGGAGGTTCATCAAAGACTTCAATTCTATAGTGTTACCCCTAACTAGGTTAACTAAGAAGGATGTTCCTTTTGCTTGGAATGACAAGTTTCAACGTTATTTCTAGATTTTGAAAGAAAAGTTGACTAGTGCACCGGTGTTAGTACTGCCAGAGCAAGGAAAAGGCTATATTGTCTTTTGTGATGCTTCAAAGAATGGGTTGGGATGCGTGTTAATGCATGATAAAAATGTGATTTCTTTTGCTTCACAATAGCTTAAGAAACATGAGGATAATTACCCAACACATGATCTGGAGCTTGCAGCGGTGGTCCATGCCTTAAAGATCTGGAGACACTATCTTTATATAGAAAAGTGTCAGATCTTCACTGACCATAAGAATCTACAATATATCTTCTCAAAACAGGAGCTGAATATGAGGCAGAGGAGATGGATGGAGTTGATTTAGGATTATGATTGCACAATAGACTACCATCTAGGGAAAACTAATGTGGTATCTGATGCATTGAGTAGAAAGTCATCTTCATCATCAATGGTAGATAATACACAATTAAATTCCTTGATGTGCCATTAAAGAGATATGCTAGTGTATCTTCTCTAGATGAATGTACATCTAGAAGTTAACTTGTTGACAGGATTGTTGGCACAGTTATAAGTGAAACCTACCTTGAGACAATATATTCATGATTCAAAATAGAATGATACCGTGATACAGAATATTCGATCAGGGATTGGTAGTGAAAAGTATGATGGGTTTCGTGAGGTAGATGATGGTACAGTTTGTTACCATAATAGGATAGTAATTCCTGATGTTGATGGGTTGAGAAAAGTGGTACTTGAGGCGGCTCACTCCTCCATGTTTGCAATGCATCCTGAAAGCACCAAGATGTATCAAAACATGAAAGACATGTATTGGTGGTCAGGTCTAAAGTGTGATGTGGGAGAGTTCATTGTCAAATGTCCAGTTTGTCAACAGGTGAAGGTTGAGCACCAGAAGCATGTAGGGACATTACAATCCTTATCAATATCACAGTGGAAATGGGATCATATTACTATGGACTTTGTGGTTGGTCTTCCTAGGACAACCAAGGGTCATTATTTCATATGGGTGATAGTAGACAGATTGACTAAGTCAGCTCATTTTCTACTAGTTAAGACGATGTTTATAGTAGAGAAATTGGCACAAATATATGTTGATGAGATAGTCCGTACATGTCATTTCAGTGACTATAGTTTTTGATAGAGGTCCATAGTTTACAAGTCATTTTTGGGAGCGTCTGCATTCTGTAATGGGTACACAGTTGGGATTCAACACAGCTTTTCATCTGCATATTGATGGCCAGTCTGAAAGGACTATTTAGACTTTAGAGGATCTTTTGAGGGCATGTGTACTTCAATTTCTTGGTAGTTGGGATGTACATCTGACTCTGATAGAGTTTCCGTACAACAATAGCTATCAAAGAAGCATAGATATGGCTCCTTATGAGGCTCTGTATGGGAAACGATGTCGGTCCCCTCTTTGCTGGTATGAGACAGGTGAATACCAACTTTTGGGTCCTAATCTAGTACATAAGACTATAGAACATATTAAAGTGATACAACAACAGTTGAAAGTAGCCCAAGACAGGTAGAAATCTTATGCAGATAACTGACACATACCACTTGAGTTCCAAATGGTAGATAGAGTATATCTTAAGGTTTCTCCTTGGAAAGGTTTGCTGAGGTTTGGAAAGAAGGGTAAGTGGGCTCCTAGATTTAAGTTGGAAAGGTAGGATATAAGTTGGAGCTACCACCAGAGCTACATAGTTTGCATAATGTCTTTCACATCTCTATTTTGAGGAAATTCCATCCGGATATTGACCAAACAATCCAACCAGTAGAGGTTGAGTTAGATGAGGATATCTCCTATGTTGAGGGTCCTCTGTTGATCCTCAATAGAAGAGGTGAAAAAGCTAAAGAGAAAAGATATAATACTAGTGAAAGTTTTGTGTAATTATCATGGCATAGATGAATCCACATGGGAACTAGATAATGAGATGCGTAGAAAATACCCATCTCTTTTTGCGTAGGATTTCGGGGTGAAATCCTTGTTAGGGGTTTATAGTTGTAAGGCCCCTGAACTTGCTTAATGAGTTGAACAAGATTAATTACCATAATTTAATTCTTATAACCATAATATAACATTTTTATATGCTTTTAAATCATAATACAAACTTAAGTTTCAAATTTGGTCCAATTTGGACACTGTTTGAGCAAGTTATGCAATTTTCTGTACATTTTGAACTTTTCTACAATTTACCTAATTGAGGGGTTTTCTTTGCAATTTGTCACATACATTATGTTCCTTAGATGTTATATTATCATTATTGAGATTTTTGAGCCATGGAGCTCCTAGTTGATTCATGGTTTGAAGGTGTTTTCATCAAGGGTATTTTAGGGTTTACCCCTTCACGGATGAGCTACTTTTTTTTTTGGTCGGTCGAAAAGTCGTGTTGCTTTTTTTGTATTTTTCTTTTTGGTTTCTGTACAATGCATTCCATTTTCAACTGAAAATGGAGAAAAAAAGGAGAACATATAACTATACAGAGTACACTAAGAAAGAAAGAGAGGAGGGATGATGAAGAAACAAAAAACTGAGCAACACACTCCAACTCCTCCAGAAAAAACTTCAGGGACACCAAAACAACACTTGTCCTTTGTCAAGAAGACCAAAAAAACCATAACAGGTCAGCCGATCAAACCACCCTTCAGCAAGCATCAAAGGAACTCCAGAGGGCAAAGCAAGACAGATCAGAACTAACATCAAAACCTGCAGCACTCCAACTCCAAACAAACCACTTTCAGCAGATCAGCAACAGAACTCCCAAGGGCATAGCAGCACAGATCAGCCACAGCATCAAACATATGCACCCTTTCAAACCATCAAAAAATCATAACCTCCATCAACACAGCAACCAACAACATCCAAGCATCCAGAACCAGCCAACCTTCACGAGAACAAATCTCCCCTGCAGCACATAGAGCAACAGCAAACAGAACAACATAACATGCTAGCCGAACATCAAAAAAACAAGCTATACAAAGGGACAGCAGGTGAGATATCCATCCATGGATCCACCCCCTAAAGCTCAGCACCACATGGGTGAAGTCCGAGAACATCGCAGACTAAACAACTCAAAATCTCAGGCACTTCCAGACGAGAAACCCTTCAACAACCCAACATACCTCAGAAAAACACAACCTTCACACTTCCTTCTCAGCCAAGGAAAAACTCAAGACCACCAACATACCTCAGAAAAACCATATACACTTCCTTCTCAACCAACAGAACAACCAAGGCTTCAGTTTCCTGACCAGGCAGAGCAACAAACTAATCACGGTGAGCAGCTGCTCATCAGGAACCGCCACAAGCCAACTCTCCAGCTGAACAAACAAGCTACAGCCATCTCAAAGGAGAACCAAGAAAACATCAGGCAGAAAAAAGAAGCAGCACCCGCAGCAACTCAACAACAGCAAAAAAACACAACAAAGATAGATCTTGAGTGAGTTCTGCCACTCCGCTCGGGATAAACTCAGCCTCTCAAGAACAGAAGAGCAAACCACGGAACCAACACTTCCACGATAACAGCGAGCTCTTAAGCGAGACGCAACAGCAAAAGAGCTCAAAAAACTCCAGCACCCAGCATAAACAGCCCACCGAAAAGAAGCCAACAGCCTTCAGAACAACAAGAAACCCAAACTTCAAACAACGAACATCCTAATATCAGCATCAATAACCTTCCAGAGAGCGTACACATCCTTATACCTATTATCATGAACTCTTCTGTTTCTTTCCAGCCAGACATGATACAGAATTAAAGGAATAGTAGAGCCAGCCTTCAAGTCCTTCATACTAGCGATAGATTCCCAATCATCAGGGATACTATCAATAAGCTTCCCTTTCAGGGCATAATTCCAAAGATCTTTAACATACTTGCAGCTGAAACAAATATGCATAGTATCCTCATAATCCTTTCTACACATATAACAAATAGATGTAACAGGAATCCCCATTCTTCTTAAATAATCCGTGGTAGGAATCTTATTATGAATAGCTTTCCACATATGCATCTTTGCATTCATACTACTTTTAGTCTTCCAGAGCCACTCAAAGACATCCTTTTGCACCCCCTTGGATCTGACATGATCCCACACATGTTTAATCTTGACGTCACTCTGACCTTTCATAAGAAACTTATCCTCACTGTCTTTATCAATCTTAACATTCTTTAACTTTTCAAGAATAGACATAGAACATCTCGACTCCTTAATACTCCAATAACCATCTCTTATAATAGAACACAATTTGGCTCCATGAGGGATGCCAGCTCTAATAGACATACCCTTCTCAACAGTCTCGTGGAAATAATTTCCATTAACCCACGGGTCACCCCAAATATCCACATTTTTGCCATTTCCAACCTTGATCTCAAACAGGTTTAGGAGACTACTCCTCATACGAAGCACATTATTGAACATCCAAGAGTAATTAGAAGACTTTTCGATACTCCAGAAAGACGCTTTCCTTAAGTACTTCTCATTAATCCACTTGACCCATAAAGAGTCCTTCTTTCTGGCCACATCCCAAGCATTCATAACAAGACAGGCTTCTGCAATCTCTTTACTTTTTCTAATACTAAGACCACCTTCCTTTTTCGGAAGAGTTATAATATCCCATTTAATCAAATGGACATTCTCCTCCTTATCAGATTTTCCCCAAATAAAGCTTCTACACAACTTATCGATCTCGTCAAGCGTAGAGGAGGGAATAGGAAAGGACAACGCCCAATAGATATACATAGTTGAAAGCGTCGACTTAACAAGCTCAACCCTACCAGCAAAGGAGAGAGATTTGGCTTTCCATCCTTCCATCCTTCTCTTAATTTTATCCAACAACTTTTCACAATGTTTTTTGTTCAACTTGCCAGCAAAAAGGGGCATTCCCAAATACTTGGTATCTTCAATACTACCAACATTAATACCCATAGCCTCGGAAATATCCACAGCCTCCCGACCAGGTCTCAAATAAATCATACTTTTGTTTTTATTCACACACAAACCAGACATCAAGCCAAACTTATCTAACAAATCCTTTATGCCAACAGCATTACTAACCCCTGCTCTAGAGAACATCATCAAATCATCAGCAAAAACCAGATGAGAGCAGCTCATATTACTTGAAACATGAATCGGACAATAAGACTTGTCCCTCTTAATCATCTCAGATAAACCCTGCATAGCAATAGTAAACAAATAAGGTGCAATAGGATCTCCTTGCCTAACCCCATTAGACGGGACAATCGTTCTTGACGTTTCACCATTAATCAAAATCTGGTATGAAGTAGTTCTGAAGATCACCTCAATCCAACGAATCCATTTATTAGAAAAACCCATTCTGCTCATAATAGAAAACAAATACTTCCAACTCACAGAATCATAGGCTTTGGATATGTCAGCCTGAATACACATACCTCTACCATTTTTTCTCATGATATCACTGAAAATCTCATTCGTCAACAGAGTAGCTTCCTTAATACTCCTCCCTTTAACAAAGGCGCACTGATTATCATCAATGATTGAAGGGAGGCACACCTGCAACCTATTTGAGAGAATCTTCGAAATGAGCTTATAGAAAATATTACAAAGAGCAATAGGCCTCCAGTTAGAAATCAAAGAACTATCAGCACCCTTAGGCAGCAAAGTCAAATAAGTTCTATTAGCCTCTTTCAACATATTATTATTAATGAAGAACTCCTTTACAACACTGAACACATCATCCCCTATAACCTTCCACGCAGATTTGTAAAAATAACCATTAAAACCATCGGGACCAGGACTCTTATCCACATTCAACTCATCAATAACCTCCTCAAGCTCCTTTCTAGTAACAATCTTCGTCAACAGCACATTTTGTTTCTTAGTAATCGTTGGTCCATTCCAGTCATCTTTCCAGACCTCTCCATTGTTGATGTTACAAAAGATGTTTTCATAATACTTAGCAATAGCCTCCTTAATCACATCATTATCCCTAGTGACATTCCCATCAACATTAAGACAGTTAATCGAATTTCTAGCTCTCCTTGTCCTGAAAGAAGAATAGAAAAACTTGGTGTTCATATTACCCTCTTTCAGCCAAATAGTTCTGGATTTTTGTCTGTAGAGGGCTTCCTCTCTAATGGACGCCTCTCTAGCCTCCCTTCTCAATCTGTTAGCAGTAGATCTCAGATTAACATCATTAGGATTCAGATCAGCCTTCTTCTGAGCTTCTAAAGCATTCAAACTCGTCGCAGCTGCATTTTCCATAACATTCCCAAACACCTTTTTATTCCAATCTTGTAACTTCTTTTTAAGATGTTCAAACTTCCTGAACAGCCTAAACATGGCATGACCTTGAACCTCTAAATTCCAGCTCTCCTCCAGAATTCTTTGAAAGTCCTTATGATCAGCCCAACTATTTATAAATCTGAAAGGAGATTTATATTTACGAGGCTTGCCAATCGTCAGCATAATCCTATTATGATCACTAATAGTATTCGTAATAGTTTCACCATGAACCTGATCGAACTTTTTTTGGAACTCCATATTATAAAGAATTCTGTCAAGTTTAGTAGCAATGAACTTATCCCCATCCTGGTGATTATTCCAAGTAAAGCGAGGCCCAGACATATCCATCTCCATCATACCACTGTCCAACATAAAATCATTGAAGTCCTCCATAGATTTCTTAGAAGGAGGTTGCTCACCAATTTTTTCATCAAAATTCCTGACCGCGTTAAAGTCTCCAAGAACCACCCAAGGACCAATGTTCATCATATTACTGTTCTCCAAGTTCCTCCAAAGCCCTTCTCTATCATAATCGTCGTTATGCCCATAAACAGCTGAAACATTAGACATAATGTCATCTTTTTCCAATCTAAAATGGATAGTTTGATCAGACTCTGCCAACTTAATCAGCTTACAATTTTCCTCTTTCCACAAAACAATAATGCGTCCCAAAGCATGAGAACTGCTATTTGAAAACCAATTGTACCCCTCAAAGAATTTATTCAACACTTTTTCAATCTTATTAATTCTGAGCTTCGTCTCTACAAGGACAAATACATCACAATTTGCCCTTCTTACCTCCTCCTGGACACTTAGGAGCTTATTACTTATGCCCCTAACATTCCAAGAGGAAATAGTACATGAACTCATTTATACACTTCGGCTGTTGAACTGACAGCCTCAGTATCTTCAGAAATTAGTTCCAACTCACGTGGAATAGGAGCATCCTTAAGTTCCTCGATTCTGATATTGGTATTCAGTTTACCTTGACATCTAGGAGGTACTTTTTGACCAGCGCGCCTTATCATACATTTCACAGAGCTTGACGATCCTTGTGAACTGCCATCGCTATCAGGTGACTCCCTTGGAGTAATGATAATGGGACTAGCATGCACCTGCTCTGAAATGTCCTTTAATCCTTCAGAATTAGCCTTAACATTTTCATTCAGAGCTTCTAGAATCAACGATTTATCCTTCATAACCATTCTAACTTTCTCATCATATTCTATTCCTTCGTTCACCTCTTTAGATAATTTTTCATCTTCTATAACCAGTTCTTCAGGCAACTGAACAGCTGATCCACTCCTTATATCCCCTTCATCTTCTATTTCTTCAATAACATATTCAGCATCGTTCTTCAGATTTCCTTTGGGAATATTTTCAAGCACTTCTCCTGCATTTTTCTTCTTGACTTCCCATGTTTGAATTGGTTTCAATGCTCTACTTTTCTGATCAGGTACAACAACATCCGGAAGACATTCATCATGCCCCATAAATCCGCACTTACTACAAACATATGGAACCCATTCATACTCAATCAAGACACAGTGTTCCTTCCCATCATCACTTCTTAATGTTACTCTTTCCGGAAACTTTGAATCCTTATTCATCAGAACTTGTATCCTCGCCACATCCAGCCGCCTCAGATTAAGCGTCATGTCATCCATCTTCACCGGATTACCTAGGAATGAACCGATTCTACAAAACATCCTCTGATCCCATAGTTCCATCGGTAGATTCCTCAAATTTGCCCATACAGGGACATCAGATAAAACAACCTTTTCTTGTTTCTCGTCCATGTTCCATTTCCTGAGAATAACCGGCCTGTCTTTGACATACCAATCGCCTTCAAGAACAGTCTTCATATCATTAGCATCCTCAAACCGTACCAGAAAAAAACCGTCTCCTCTGTCAAATATTTCAAAGAATCTGCTTATGAGCCAAACACTGTTGAAATAGTTCACAAGAGTGGGAATGTGTGGACGGAAGTCGACAACGTAACCAAGCAGGCACCTACTCCATTTGTCCGCATTTTCCTCCGCTTCAGATCTAGGATACACCAGTTTTCCATCTTCCAGCGATATAGCTATTTTTTTCAGAACTGACCCATCACCAGCTAATCTCGGCTTCAGGCTTTCCCAGTTAATGGATTTCTTCATGGCTTCCCTAGCTCCCGACGCTGCGAAATGTAAGGCGACCAGAGGCACGACGGTGACTCGTTGGCAGCCTCCTTGGGGTGATTACAGACTTGACATAAACATGAACATGAGGATGAGCTACTTTTAGTAGCTATCAACTAATGAATTATGTGATTGGCTGGGAATTTCGACAAAGGAAAGATAAGCAGGTTAATAGGGACGGTGTGGGAGCTTCTTGTGTGTGTTCTTGTATATTCTTAATAGTTTAAGGCCATAAACACATGGGGAAGATACTTTTACACCTCATGCTTGCTTCTATCCTTATCCATGGGCTATTTTTTTTTTGTACAAGCCAGGAGGTCATCTATTCACCTCACCCTCCTCGTGTGAGCACAAAGATCAAAAAATACAGCTCCTGCTTATAAGATGCAGGTGATGACCCGAACAACACAAGGACATCCCACCAAGGCAAACAAAACACACCCAGAAGAGAACGAAAAGGACCAATCAGGTATATCTCAACACCACATAGGGGGTCTCATGCTTCTCAAGGTTAAGCATACCCCTAATCCTAGGAGACAATCTTCTCGGATCAGAGATGACAATCGGTTCATGGAGACGATTACCCCAATTGCCAATAACTCTAGGTATCGAGTTCAGGGACCTGTGCACAAGGGAACCCAGGATGCCTTCCTCCTCAACGTAACATCTGATCTCCTCAACCACAGCAGCCAACCTCCAAGGGATGGGATGATTGCCCCACACAAGATTGAAGAGAAGATCATTGTCAACCTCAACAGTAGTAATTCTCAACTTCTGAGACTCGGCAAATCTGAGACTAACCACAATAGCTTGAAGCAAAGCATTGTCAATATCTTCAGCCGTGAGCCAAGATCTAGCAACTTGACAGACCTTTGCGTGATGGTTTCTAATAACACTGGCCATCCACCATCTCTTATTACCAACCGGATCTCTATCTATATTTACCTCTTCCTTGCCCAAATACGAAACTATGCTTTCTTTTTCTTTCCTCTAACCTGGAGCAACGACTCCACTCTGTTTTTCTGTGGAACCAAGTTTTCCAAGGTAGAAGACAACCCCTTTTTGGAGAAGAAGGTCTCCTGTAGCTCCATCTAGCCCTAATTAGGGTTTCCAAGGTCATCGTCTAGGGAATTCGACCAAGGCAAGTTGTTTTCTTCCTTCCTTCTCCATTTTTCTTGCTCTTCTACTTCCTTAGACCTTCCTCCAGGTCGGAACCCTTCTGTTCCATGGTGAAAGTGTCTCTACAACTCAAAACTCCTTCCTTCTTGTTTCTTTTTCTAGGATTTTGCTTCTTTGTGGAGAGAAGTACCTATTTGGCCAAGTTCAGATCTGAATCCTAGGTTTTATTGCCCTATTTGCTCGATATTCTTTCTGTTTGGGATCTTACCTACTCTATATAGGCGAGTTATATAACATTCTTCACTTATATTTCTTACTAGAAGCTTTTTAGTTCATGTTTATGCCTTAATGTGTTGATTTAAGCATAGAGAACCCATGATTGTTTAGAATTACGAATTTTTGTGGTGTTACCAATTTTTTTCCAGTTCAATATGAACTTGTAAACATGTGTACAACCTTTCGAATGTGTAACATGATATGGGACAGGTTGATAGCATCAACCTATGGTGCTAAGCACAAAATAATTGATGGTTCAAATTATGGTTTTCAAGCTATTTCCTTCTCTATCACACAACCGATGGACTTACCATTCAACAACCAATGGTGTTTCTATCTTGGCAACTGATGTTCATGATCAAGGGTGTCAAATGTATGGTGACAACCTATGGTCACCCCCTTAGGTCATGTTTTGACTCAATTAGACGTTTAGTTATCATCCACTAAGTATTCTAATGATGTTATCAATCGATGATGATATTGGCTTAATATTTGATGGTGTTAACTGAATGTATTACTGATCTAGCAACCAATGGTGACCTAATGATCACAATTAATGGTGAATCAGGTAATCACCATATATGATGAATTAGAAATGTAATTGTAGATTTGACTAAACCTTGAACCAATGGTTCCTTGGTTCAATTGATCTAATGGTTAGACCTATACTTCAAATGATAACCTTGAACAATGAACCTGATCCAATGAATAATATTGTATGCTTTAACATCCAATGGATTAGAATAAATCACATGGTATTATTTGTGGGTCCTAGTGATGATATTTCGATGGTTCAATGCCATTAATTGGTAGTCTTACCTTTGCCATTATATAGTTATATTTGATAAATCACTATAATAAGTGGATGCATAACTCCCATGTGATTCAGCTTCTTATACCTAACCTTGATGTAATTATATGATGTTTATTGGTTATAATCAGACATCTTGAATGATTAATGTGATAATGAATTACACTCTTCTTGTGTTGAAACCACAATGTAGAACTATTTGAATATCATAGTGCCTTGCTATGTTAATATCTATGGACACATATGTGCTAAAGATACTTTGAGCCTTGTTTAAGGGATTGAATGATGATGATAACCTTACTATGAATAATGTGATGGTCTTAATGAACTTTGGGCATGTTTGAAGCCATGATTGAGGTGAAATCCTCTTCATGTCCCAATAAGGGTTAAAACCATGGAACTTGTGATAAGATATTGGTATCTTGTAATAGTATGATGATAAGTGTGGTCCACCAATTTGCAATGAATGATGGAATGTGGTAATTAATTGAGATTTATATCTCAAATGTTTTATATCCTTTGATGTTGTTATACATATACTGTTGTTAGAAAAGAATTAGGTTTTGAATGTCCACTTGTATGATAAATCCTTAATGCATTCAATTGGCAGTAATTAATCAAGTGTAACCTTAATCATGTAGAGCCCTATGTCGTAGAGCCATCTTCAGTGTCAGAACTTATTGGATGGTGAAATGAGTATTCCCAAGGGAAACTCGGAGCGCATATTGTTGAGTATGTGGGGGTGGCAAGTTGAGGATATATCCTTGTCATCTACAATTGCAGGTTATGGAGGATGGCTATGGTCATGCCTCTAACATTTGATGTGATTGAGGACAGCTACGGCTCAAACTCCCCAGGGCATAATAATAAAAGAAGTGATACCAACTGTGTAGTATAACTGCTAGGGTTTAATACGTATAACATTGGCTAATTAACCCTTATCTTGTCTTTACACTGCATAGTTCTTACATGATGCAGACTTATGAAAATTGTACAATTCTACTTGATGTTACAACTTATTTTTTTAACTGCTTAGTGTAACGACCCCACCTCCCAATAACCCCCAATTAAGGGAGACCAGAAGGTCAGAGTCATTATTTAATTAACAGGATCAAAGGTTCGACAAATAATCAATTAATAATTATCAAATTCTACTAAACTAAATTGAAAATGGGTATAAAATAAAAATGTTGCATACTTTTTCCAAAATTGGGATATCTACCTATATCTGCATCAGGAGTCTACTCTAACCAATCCTCCTTTAATTCTTAATTAATTTCACATATGGCACTTTACTGTTGGTTCTTTTCAAACTTGTACCTAAAACGCCGACAAACAAAACGTCAGTCAGTATATCGAAATATACTGGTATGTGGGGACAACCAAAATTTCACACAAATGGATAACAATCTAATTATCACAATCAAGTTAATTAACAAGCCAATTTACAATTTCCAGTATGACATTCTCCACCATTTTTTCCCTAACCCCGACATACCCACCTTAGGGTTTCTTTTGCCAATGACTTAAGGCCACCTTCTCAATCCTGAGCTTGGTGCCTGGGGTCACCACTCAGGGTTCCCTCTAGTCATCCAATATCATAGGCCACCTTCTCGTTACCGAGCTTGGTGCCTAGGGTCACCACTCATGGTGCCCATAGGTCTACCCTCCTGGTCCTGACCTTTGGCATCATCCATCATGGTGGCATGTAGGTGGGAGAATACATACTTCTATTATTAATGTGATAATCATAGTGACTTTATAATTTGCAAGTATGAACATCCAAACTGCTAATTTGCATTCAATGTGGTTAACCATCCGGAAAATCCTCGGTAAACTAAGGTGGTTATTCATAATTAACCACATACTTGTACATGTAGATTTGAGATAGAATATTCCAATCAATTAAGACATCCAATCAACCAAGTACAAGAATCCTAAAATCACATTCAATACCTTTTATCAAAATCTATCCATACCATATGGCTACTTAGGGTTTCCATTCCTTTTTAGGGTTTCTTTGCAATTAGGGTTTTACTTCACCTTACTCTTTTAAACCCTATTTCCTCATATATCCCTTACAAAAGTTATTAAGGTTCCCTTTTATCAACTCATAATCTTATTTTCAGATTTAAAGCACAGTTAACCATTAATTAAGTTCATTAAGCCTCTCTTCCATTAAAACTACCATCTTTATCCTTTTTAATCCACTCAAAAACCCTAATTTATATATTAAGGGTATTTCTCCACAATTAGGAACCTTTGTACTCAAAATATATTAGAACCATCATACCTTAGCTTTGTACATGAATTTGACCAACTCAAATCATAAGGATCATAATTACCAAAGTTAAGGTTCAATGTTCATTAAAGCATATGGAACTCTAAATTAACCAAATTATGCATGAAGATCATCCTTTTAAATCTAATATTCCCTTTTTATTAACAACAGGTTAATATCTACTTTAATCATCTCAAAATAGGGTTTTTCTTTGATTACACCATTAAAGATAACATCTTTACATACTTTTTGAATAAAAAGCATAATTAGGTTTCAAATATAATTTATATGTGTTCCTCTCGTTCTGAGGATCAATTTTCATGTATTAACTTTATTCATCAGAGCTTCCTAGCAATTTCTACGATTATTGTAAGTTTATCACTTAATTGACCAGTTAGAAATTGACACGTCAGCGTTAAGTCTTTACCAGTATTCCGTGCAGAGAAAGGTCTCGGATTCCCTTGGGTCATGGATGCATGATGAGGGGCACAAGAGTCATTTAACTCTATTCCCTCCTTCTACCGTGTGCATGCGTCTCTGTGCGCACAGCGCTGCATCGTGCGGCTTTGGCTCTGAGCGACAAGCTGCTTCCTCCGCACCCACCTTCCTTTCTTTTCTGTATCTCTCTCCCCATCTGTGCAACCCCTAGATAGAATCGCTCCCCACAACTAAATGGGTTTTTTAAAATAAACATTATGAAGTCAGGGAAGTGGTTAGAAACAAAGCTAGATTGGTTGCTCAATGGTAAAATTAACTTAATGAGACTTATACACCCGTATCTAGACTTGAGGTCATTTGTATGTAATTAGCTCTAGTTGCCCATAAAGATATCAAACTTTTTCAAATGGATGTAAAAAGTGCTTTCTTAAATGGAATCATAGAAGAAGAAGTTTATGTTACCCAACCACCTGATTTTGAAATTCCAAACAAGCTTTATCATGTCTATAAACTTAAGAAAGCTCTTTATGGTCAAAAACAAGCACCCCAAAATTTGTATGAAAGACTTAATAACTATCTTTTTGATAATGGTTTCTCTATTGGAAAGTCGGATTCCACATTATTTTTCAAATCATATGAATCAGATTTTTCTAGTTGTTCAAATATATGTTGATGACATTATTGTTGGTGCTTCAAATGACTCTTATGTACTCAAGTCAATTGTTTTTGTGATAATAATAGTGCAATAAACTTGGCTCATAATACCATTCTACACAGATGTGCCAAGAACATTGAGATTAGACATCATTTTTTGAGAGATCATATTTCTAAGAATAACATTTCTATTCATCATGTTGATATGGGGGAATAATTGACTAATATTTTTACCAAATCAATTCCTTTGGATCGATTTTGATAAATTAGAAGGAAGTTACTCACTACTATGTTAGAAGATGTTTACTTTGATATATTTTCTCAAGATTCTTGATTATAGTTGGTTTCTAGCATGCATCCTAATATTGTGGCTTTCATTGGACATTTTGAACTTACTTTGGTTTCAATACTTTAATACATGGGTATTCTATTAAGGGGGAGTATCCCATTAATGGGAAATCATCTTAATTCACATATTTGACTATCTTTTTGAGATGACAAAGGGGGAGAAATAAAATATAAAGAAAAATATTTTTCCTTGAGCTTCAAAATAGTTTTATGACTTTACTCTCTTAGAAAATATAAATTTGATGCTAAATTGCTCTACGAGATGGATATCATGTTCCATATGAGTTTTATGCCACTCAAGGGTTTATTCTTCTTAGGTATGAAACTCATTTTCATAATATTTTAGAAATGTTTGTCATCTTCAAAAGGGGGATATTGTTGGCTAAATTGGACATTAGCTTATCCTCTATTTTTGATGATGACAAACATTTCATTCTTATGGATCTAATTTGCTACTTATGTGTTTCAGGGTCCAAGGAGATCATACTCAATGGATAGATTAAGTTAACACGTTTAAATGCTTGTATATATATGTTCTTACAACTTGTAATAGCTTGTACAAGTGTATAATGTACAAGTACCTAGATGTTATGTAAAATCGAGTGCCAGATTTCCTCTATCCACTCAGAACCCTTAGTTAGGATCCCCACTAGATATTATAGTCATTATCCTTCATTAGAAAAATCATTTGATAGGTTTTTCAAATATTTGCACACTTATTTCCAATAACATTTTTGATCGAAAAACTAGTCGACTAAGACATACTCGGTTGAAGACATTGTTGACCAAGAATCACTTCGGTTGAGGATTAGAGCACCAAAAGAAGTATTAACACATTTGCCCTCTAAATATTTTTGGTTGAAAATATTGTCGACCAAGATACCTTCAGTCCAAGAACACATGACCATTAAACCAAGTAGTTCAAACCCGTTACTAGCCATTAAAAAAGTAGTTGAGCATTAAACTCACACTCGGTCGAACAAATTCTCGATCGATACATGATCGGTCGACAAAATTCTCAATCGAGCTAGGTTCTAGACTGATTCTAGAAACGACTATGTTAGTCATTGCACCTAGCATAAACTCTTCTAGAACGGATAATTCTCCACTAATAACCCTCTTGAGACCTTCCTAAGGTACCCTAGTCACTTACATCCCACTCCTATAAATAGAAGTGACCTTAGGATATTAAAGACACACAAGCTACACTTGAGCAATCCTTCTAGAGAGAAAGAGAGCTGAATTACACTTGACATCTTATTCCTTGAGCTCTGAAGTTAGTGTCCTATAGCTACAATATCCTAGCTACCACCTAGAAACGTCCATCCTAAGTGGTTAGGAGGTCTAAGACTTGATATAGGATCAATACATTGGTGTAATCTTCCTTCTTCCAATCTACTTCTCAAAGTTGATGTAGTTGTGCTCCTTGCTTACTCCAAGTGTGGGAGGCTATCTGAGGGAACTTGCTTGGAGCTACTTCAAGGTGTGAAGGCTTCTCCTAGGTGATTGGAACTACTTCAAGCGGTGAAGGTTGCTCCTAGGCAATTGGATCTACTTCAAGGTGTGAAGGCTTCTCCAAGGTGATTGATTCTACTTTAAGAAGGTGAAGTTTGTGTCAAGGTGGTGGAGGTGGATTTTCATCCTCTCCTTGGGTTCTCTTCCGTGTCCCGGTAAAGAAGAGGTTGAGGTGAAGTGATTGCATTCTATTGCATTTCCTTGAGTGGTAATTGAATTGATCACTTGCAAATCCCAGTTGGGAACAAATCGGTAGTGGACTGACATCCTTCGAATTGAAGGGTGAAACCACTCTAAATTGCAAGTCTATTCCTTATGTCCCTCTCCTTCTTGCAATTTAAGCTTTAAAATTTTTAAAATATCAAAATCTCTATTCACCCCTCTGAGATCTTTCATGTCATACTAGATAGAAGTAGATATTTTTTATGTTTGGGAAATTGATTGTATGGGACCTTTCCCATCTTTGAGAGGAAACTAGCACATCTTAGTCATTGCTGACTATGTGTCCAAATGGGTAGAAATAATAGCAACCCCCTCTTGTTTTTTAAAACCTATGATGATATTGTTTACAAAATCTATTTGTCCCCTATATGGAGTCCCAATGCACCGTCACTAGCGACGGGGGATCCCATTTTGCATACAGATAGATTGAAGCATTACTACAAAAGTATGGGGTAGAACATAGAGTTTCCATTCCACATCACCCCATATAACTCTCTCAGGTGGATGTCTCAAATGACAGATCAAGAGAATTCTAGAGAAGATAGTCGGACATACCAGGAAGGACTGGTCCACAAAACTCGACGATGCTTTATGGTCCTACCGCACTGCATACCAGACTCCTATAGGGACTACACCTTACGGAATGATCGATGGGACGGCATGTCATTTTTCAATTGAGATAGAGCACAAGGAATTATGGGAGATTAAATTCTTAATTATGGATCCAGAGTTAGCCAGAAAGAAAAGGTTCCTACAACTACAAGAGTTACAAAATGTTCAGTTGCATGCCTATGAAAAAGCCAAAATTTACAAATAGAGAACTAAGGTGTGGCATGATGCCCACCTGAAAATAAAAGATGTGTATGAAGGGGATAAGGTTCTTTTGTTAAATTCAACTATTTGACTTTTTTCCTAGAAAAGTAAGATCAAAGTGGTCATGACCTTTCACTGTATCAAAAATATATCAATCAGGGATGATGGAACTATTTAGTCAAAAGATAGGGACTTTCCCTATAAATGGGCACAAGGTGAAGGGGTACTATGAATATGAATCATTCACTAAAAGAGATAAGGTTTAGTTAGATGAACCACCACTAGCACTACCTGATGACGAATCAAGTTGAAATCTAAAGATAGTCAAGTTAAAAACTTTAAATTAGTGCTTATTGGGAGGCAACCCAAGTCTCTCTTAATAATGCTTTCTTAAACTCTAGACTACTTTATTCTCACTCACTAAGTTTAATCTTATATATATTGTGTTGTTATTTTTCTAATTTTCTTTGGCTTCGTAATTTTAGTGTATATAGGATAAAGTTAGTGAAGAATATAAAATAGATTTCTCAATTTAAGGGACCATCATTGATAACAAAAAGAGAACCTTCGAATTAGATCCCAGTGGAACCATCGAATTCACACTCGTATGTGAACTGACCCACCATTGGAAGGTGGTCGGTGAAACCATTGGAAGCTAAAAACAAAGGGGAACCATCGAGTTTGAGTAATGTTAAACCATCTGTAGACACAATGATGGTTGAACCATCAAAAGGAGGGTATCTCATTTATCCATCAGTAGATGTAAAGATTGATTAGCCATAAAAACATGAAAACCAATCTTGCCATCAAAAGATTTGAAGTCAGCCAAATTGTCAGAAGAGACACTAGTCTTGCCATTAGAAAACTATAAGACCCTTGACCTAGCTTTTTTGTTGATCTTTCTTGCTTATCATAATTATATACTTAAAACCTAAAATCTAACATCATTATGTGCTTTTATAACATGTGATAGGATTATGTTTCAATTTTAGTCTAGTTTGGATGTTGTTCCAGCTATTTATGCTTATATGTGTTTGTTTTCATCCTAATTGCAATTTACACATGTTTACGGTTTTTCTTGCAAATTGTCACATGCTTGTTGTGCCTCACATGTTTTTAGATCATTTTGGAGTGAGAGTAGCACCCCAAAGACTTATTGTTTCTTGGTTTGATGTGGTGACATCATGTGTTGAGTTCTAGGGTTTGCTTGGATGCCCTAGTTGATGTTGACCTTGGTGATGATTCACCTAGGGTTTGGCGATCATTACGTTTTATGTGGTCCTTTCTCTCTTCAATGGATGATGTTTTCTAGGTTTTACCTTGGGTTGATGGTCGATGACGTTTGGCACTTCTCTTCATTCTCCAACTTTTTGATGTGTTGAAGGTCAAAGAGTTCTAAGCAGTCGCTATGTCTGGACCTTGTTTGGTTGTTGTGATTTCCCATCGGTCTCTATGCTTTTGTGGACTAGCAAGGTCATTTTTTCCATGTTTTTATCACCTTGTTTCATGGTTGAGCCTAGTGCTTGCATGGATGAGATATAAAAGACACTTGGCATATGTTTACATGAGACCTAGCCTCCCTTCTCTCTCTTACCCTTGGCAATATAAACCTCTCTCCTTGCATGCAACGAAACCCTTTTTGCACCCTTTCTATCTTATTGCTTGGATCTCATCCCCTTTTTATTGGTGGTGTAGGTGGTGCTAGAGCTTGGAGAAGTGGTCGAACCTCTTACTTGGTGATCTAGGGTTTGGAGCAACCCTTGGTGATTAATAGGTGTTCCTTGACCTTGATAAGTGATCTAACACTCCTAATCTTCATTTTTTTGCTCTACCCTCTTATTCATTCTCTTCTTGGATGAACCCATGGAGTTTCCATGGTGGATCTTGAGTTGAGGTTGAAGGACTTCTCTTTTCTTTCCTAAATCCATGGTTCTCCATGGTAGTGCTTGAGTTGAATTGGAGAGATTTCTTTCTTGTATTTTTGGCCTAGAGTTTTTCTCTCCATCTTGCTTCTTTAACCTAGGGTTTTGTTTCTCTCTCTTTGAGGTGGATCTATATTGGCCGAAACTGGTGATTAAGCTAGGGTTTTCTCTCTTCTCTTGGAGTTTCCTTGTTTTTGGAGTTCATATTCACATCCAAGGTGAGTTATATAACTTTCTCCTTGATTATTGATGCACTTAACCTAGAATGTAAAGTAATCTACCCTAAAAATGTAGTTTCTAGTTGAAAGATGATATCTATGATCTAGGATTTATGGAAAGTAATCTACCCTAAAAATGTAGTTTCTAGTTGAAAGATGATATCTATGATCTAGGATTTATGTTCATATGGCGATCTTGAGCTATTATCTTCCCTTATTTGAAACCCAAATCCTTGTACCCAAAATCTTATTTGATGATAGGGGTTGTGATCTTTGCGTGTATGTGCTAAAAATTATTTTTTCTCATTATCAAGGTTATGCTTTCTTGCTTAATGATGGAGGATTTTTATACATGCATGTGTGTTGGAATGTCAATTTTCCTCTCTCTTAATCATGGTTTTTTTTCTCTCATGGTGATGGTTGATTTAGGGTTTTGGAGTTGTTTTCCTTCTTATGGTTTGTACCTTGGAGGTTTTCAGTTTCATTGGGATGAACAACCTATTTGATCTTGAATTTGATGAGGTTTTTTCTCATTTAATGCATGTCAAGCTATGGTTTATGTGATTGGTGTGTTCTGACATCTTTTAGGTCACTAAGAATAGATCTTCTTCAGCAGTCATCGTAATTTCCTAGGATTTGGGGCCTTAGATGAAATGAACTTAAAAGGAATGATGGGACTATTCATATATCCAAGGTGCCCCTCCTTTTCAGGGATCGCATCACTAAAGAAATATGTGGTTAATCATGCTCTGCCCAGAGTAGTACTAAAATGGGTGAACAGTCAGAAAGTTTATCTTGAATTGTGTGTGAGTGAGGACAAAGTGTGCCATTAAGGCCAGTGGTGGTTTGTGGGGCCAATCGTCATTCTTAAAACTCTACTAAAGCCTTGAGCAGAGGGCCTGAGTGTAACAATTGCTATCAGATCCACTTTGTAACATACTAAAACTTGGATTTATTTGCATTTTAACCCATTTTTGAGATTTTCATTTCCTTCATATCCTTTTTGGCCTTTTTCCTAAATTTTCCTATCTTTTCTATCCTTTTTGTCCTCAATGTTAAAATCAAGAAATATTTAGTGCTTTGAACTATATTCATTTCATATTTATTAAAATGAATGGGACTTTGCACAAATATCTCAATTAGTGTTTTGATTAGAGTCTAAAATGGAAAATGACCACTAATGAGAAATAATCAATAGATTATAATAATTTAGAGTTTTCATGGCCTTTTGGGACAAGGAATAAAGGATGGTATGGTTTTGAGTTAGTTAATGTGAGTAATAAACCTATTTTCCTTTCTCTCTCCTCCTAGATGGAATTATAGCATAAAAGCATATAATGTGGTGAGATTCAACTCTTGAAATTACTATACGTTGTCTATCCTAAAATTCTACTCAAATATATAACTAGAAAGTTTTTTCTTATTAATTCACCCTCTCTTTTTTTTTATAACGAGGAACCCCTCCCGGGATTGGCCACTATTAGACCCCACCCAGTCAAGGGTAAAACCCGGAACCAGCCGTGTACTTGGGGGCACTACGGCATGCTCAGTAATGTGGGACCTTGTTGCACCCCAAGGGTTACGCCCACAGTCGAACCTGGGTCCCATCTTATTAATTCACCCTCTTAATACTTTAATATATATATATATATATATATATATATATATATATATATTAATGGCCAAAATAGTGTTTAAGGGTCAAATCTTGTGTAAAAAGAAAATCTAAGTGTATAGAATTATTCTAGACATTAATATTAGCCTATGGTCCAAATTTTATGTTATTTGGTCAATGTTTGACCATCCAAATGAATTAGACAATAATTTATTATAGTTTGACCTATTTTTTATTATTATTTCATTAATGCACCAATGTAACCTAAGGTTCCGCATTCAACCTTTTTCACATGATACATGTATTCATTTCCCCCTTTTGTGCACCATCCAATGGTTGTTATTAAATCATGATTTAATCATGTATGATCAGACGACCATGAAGTTGTCATCAAGCTCACAACGGTTTCCCAACCTGAATGAAAATCCATGTTTCTTTTCCCTGATCGTCATGTCCACCATCAATGCTCAATTTCATGATATCTCTTCTCCAGTGACCTCTCCCCAATTTCCTAAACACGACAATCTTTCACTCACCTACTCCCTCACCTTGAGCACAAAATGCCCAAAATAAGGTCTAACTGCCTCTCAACCCCATCCTTAGAGATCAAGCAACACGGAACCCCCTACCTATACAAATCTTGGTAGAGCATCACTATACCTCAGGCATCTCTCCTCCTCTTTCAATTTTCCCTCATATATCATGATGGTCCTGGACTTGCTCAGCCTTCCTCTCTGATGACGACAACATGGCATTCAAAGCCCCAGCCATCCAAGAAAAATTACTTTGGTGGTAAGCGTCCTTGACCTCAGTTCTTTGCCTGGGCCTTACCATTTTGGCTCACCATGACTCAGATCATTGTACCCAATAGGCACACTCACTTCCCTATTTCTTAGCACTCCTGACTATCACCAGTGGTATTCTAGCAGGTTTTTCTTCGAGTTTTGGAACCCTCACCTACGTGTGGAGGTCGCGAACCTATTCGAGTCAGTCATTTTCCTTGTTCGCACGATATTCATGGATTCTCGCCTCCCTGGTAATGCTCCAACTCTAACTGAGCAATTATGGATCCCTAGTATGCTGCTCCACCTCCTTGATGGATCACCAGTCTCGTCTGGGTTCGGCGAAGGCGTCAATGATCTCAACTTAGGTGGAATGCTTCTCATGTTCGAGTTTGGATCAGAGGTAGTACCTCCAGACAATGCCCTTGCGCCATGACCATGGGGGAAGAACCTTGGTCATGTAAGGACCTGAGTGTCCATGAGGTTCTAATTGATTGATCAATATTAGAGGGGTATTTTGGTCCATTGACACACTATTTTTTTATCAGCGTGATATATGTTTCATGTGAAATGATGCTTTGGCCTCTGCATATTTAGTTACATATAACGTGCACCTAAGGTATTTTCATATTTTTTCGTTTCATATACATCAAGATTATTTTTGACTTAAATCAATGTCACATTATGGTTTTACAGGATCTAATTGGCCAGTCTTTGAAAATTCATAGTAAATCGATGCCTTATCAGAAAAATACAAATAAATAGTCACTGGAAAGGATTTTTCACAAGGAATACGATTGTAGGGTTTTGAAGTCTTGTTTTGCCTCCCAACACAAATTATTTATATAAAATTCCCTAAAATTTGTAACTAATTTATTTTAACTCCAAATTGGGTAATAAAATATGTTTTATTAATGAGGAGAATATAATTCATTGATTGGTCTAGGTTTTGAGTCCTAAATCAAAGGTTTTTAGAGAAGGTACAATATTAGGGTTTTCTTACATTTTATGATATATGAAACCCTAATGCATACATATATATTGTAATTAGGTTAAAGTGGTCTTAGATAAAACCAAATTGGTGAAATTGGTTAGTAGGACTCTACATTGAGGTATGTGGAATCCTATTTATGTATGTGTATGTGCACCCTTACCCTTCAGTTGGAAAATTTTATTATCAAACCCTAATATTCCCAATGAGGCATAGACTTATCCTATAATCTTTTATTGCCTTCTTTTGGCACATTTACATCAATTATTTACTGGGTTTTGACCCCTCATCAATATTTCATTTATGTAATATACCATATGAATCTTTCGATAGCATCATGAATTGTTGACTATAAAGCTAATGTAGTGTATTTATGTAAAACCACCCATAGTTGAGCATTGTGTTATTTCTCCCTGGGGAATGTTAATACTCTCCCCATTTATATTTATATATATATATATATATATATATAGAGAGAGAGAGAGAGAGAGTCAAACTAGAATACACTCAAGTGTGTTTGCATATCAAGACTATTTTTTGCAAGATGTAAACCATTGATCTTCATTGTCATAATATAATTAGGCTACATACAATTATTGAGCCCATTTAGATGATTATAAGTCACTCATTCGAGGGAAACAAAATTGACACACGAAACTAATTTGAAATGCATAATTTTTGCGGTCTTTATAACGTGACATATAAATGTCCAAATGTGCTCAAATTTTTTATATGAGTTGTTCACAAGATGATTAAGAAGATCAACCGATTAGATTTTTGAAAAAAATATTGCATCATCAAAAACTACTTGAGTGTATTATAGCTTGACTCTCTCTCTCTCTCTCTCTCTCTCTCTCTATATATATATATATATATATATATATATATATATATATATATAATCATCACAAAGTGAAGATGGGTACGTGTAAGCTAGATGTACTCAGGTACACAATTATTTTAGCCATATATATACAGAGAGAGAGAGAGTCAGGCTAGAATACAGTCGAGTGTATTTGAAGCAGAATACACTCAATTAGTTTCTAATGATGTAATGTTTTTTTAGAAAGTCTAATCCATTGATCTTCTTAAACATATTGTGAATAGATCATACACAAAATTTGAGCACATTTAGTCATTTATAGGTCATGTTATAAAGACCGCAAAAATTCTGCATTTCAAATTAGTTTCGTGCATCAGTTTTGTTGCCCTTGGATGAGTGACTTACACTCATCCAAATGGGCTCAAAATGTGTATGTAGCCTAGTTATAGTATGATGGTGAAAATCAATGGTTTACATTTTGCAAAAAAATGTCTTGATATGCAAACACACTTGAGTGTATTCATGTGATATGTACACTCGAGTATATTATGTATAGAGTCAAGCTAGAATATACTCGAGTGTAAAGATCGCACGAATATACTCAATTGTGTTTGCATATCAAGACTATTTTTGCAAAATGTAAACCATTCATCTTCACCATCATACATTAACTAGGATACATACAAATTTTGAGCCCATTTGCATGAGTGTAAGTCACTCATCCAAGGGCAACAAAATAGATACGTGAAACTAATTTGAAATGCAGAATTTTTGCAGTTTGTATAACATGATCTATAAATGTCCAAATGTACTCAAATTTTGCATATGAGCTATTCACAATATGTTTAAGAAGATTAGTGGATTATATTTTTAAAAAAACATTGCATCATGAAAAACTACTTGAGTGTATTCTTCTCTGAATACACTCGAGTGTATTCTTGCCTGACTCTCTCTCTCTCTCTCTCTCTCTCTATATATATATATATATATATATATATATATATATATATATATATATATATATGTGTGTGTGTGTGTGTATAAGGTGTTTTGGAATGTGTTACTCTCCCTCACCTATTGGTTGAGGTTAGGTAGGTGCCTCAACCCTATATTGGTTATTGTAGTCATAATGTTATTCATTCATGAAACTTTATTATTATTTATCATAGAAGACTTCTTATTTATTACATGCCTCGTACTTTTTATCATCTTAGCATATTAAATATTTATCATTCCATATTTTGGTTTATAATTGTCCTTATTCCTTTAACTGACACAAACTTTATTTCTACTTTTGTTGGGTGATCCCAACCACCCAGGTTTAGGATCAAAGTGTGTAGCAGAAGCATGGTGGACTAGCCTAAGATTAGGAGAAGGAGTGCATTCATTCATCTTGAACCTATCTCTAAAGTTGTTTTCTTGGAGACAGATTGATGTGGTCTAGTTTCCCTCTATCTTAGATCCTTTTGTTCTATATATCATGTACACCCTTATTGGGATAATTTTGATGTAGCCTTTATGAAATTGAATATAGTCAATGTTTTTTTTAATTATGCTGCTATTCATTAGTCTTTTGTTTACCATTATTAGTAAAGAGGTGTTTAGCACTTCTTTACACACTTCCCCTGATGTAGGTGGGACCCACTTGGGTCTATGTCATGCCACTCTTTGAGCCATGCGGTCCAGGCATGTTGGAAAGGGCTATCCTAGTTGATAGAGACACCCTTGCACTGGTAGTCATGGTCGTGAGCTGGGTGTGGGGATAGATTATGAGGTTGTATAATTGATCCTTGATGAGGACGTCAAGAGTCTAAGTGAGGGATACTGTCATGTCCCAAGATTTGAGGCATCATATGAAATGATGTGAAGAAATGATTGGACTACTTATATCACCAAGTTGCACCTCCTTTTCAGGGAGCCCATCACTAAAGAACTTTGTGGTAAAGCGTGCTCAGCCCAGAGTAGTACTACAATGGGTGACTAGTTAGGAAGTTTATCTTGGCTTGTGTGTGAGTGAGAAAAAAGCATACAGTTAAGGTTAGTTGTGGTTTGTGGGGCTAGTCATCATTCGTGAAACTCTAATAGAGCCTTGGGTAGTGGGCTCGGGTGTTACAATCATTGTAGTGACTATCTTCATTGGTCAGTGAGTTTTACTCATGTTCTTTGATTGCCAAGTGTTCTTTCTTGTGGTTGATTGATTATGCACTCTATTTGATCGATGAGATATTTCATGGTTATAAATGGTAGTTGAATCTTAGACCCTAATGGTCATTGATGCATGGGTCTCAATGGTCGATGAAGTGTTGTGATTTTTCTTTGGTTGTCAATGCATCAACTTTTTCTTCGATGGATGATTAGTTGACCTAGGTAATCGCTGAAGGTGGTTCACCTCTTTGTTCAATGAAGAAGGTGAGACCTATTCTCTTTAGTCGATGAAGATTCTTGGAATCTATATAGTCTATGTGGTGTCCTTATGGTGATGGTGTTTGACTTGCTTGTTTCTAAGAATGTTAGATATAGTTGTAACTAGGCATTAGCTTTAGTTGTTGATTTGAAAACACTAAATCGCTTACATGTTGAAACCTAACCCTAATTTCACGTGCCTACTGATGATGCTTAACCTACTTGAGTAAGTGGCATGATGATGGAATAATTTCTCTCTCTTAAATTGTTGTAGCCCTAATTTCAATCTTATGAGCTTCATAGTTCTTAATTGCATGGTTATGCTGAACTTGTGTAATATATGGTGGTGATGATGATGAGCCATGATGAGGCATGGAGTATTATGATGTTCTTGTAGGGAACAATGTTAATGGTCGTATGACCTTGGCATTGGTTTTGTGCCCAAATTGAGATGATATCTTCTAGTGATGTGACAAGGGATTGGTATCCCATGGTTATGTCATAATGGTGATGGTCTCATGAGTGGCAGTGGAATAGTACCATTTCGTGATGTGACAAGTTTTATGTTTCTTACGTTTTATATCTTTTGAAGTTGCAACCTACTTTTATCTTGTAGAATTTTTCTAGGGTTTTTATGTAACTTGATTGATGCAGTTAAATGATACCCAATCGACTTTAACTAATCAAGTAAAACCCTCATCATGTAATGACATGTTCTATAGATCCATTCCAGTTTCAAAACTTTCTAGATGGTGAATCGAGTATTCCTAAGGGAAACTCCAAGCGCATATAGTTGAGTATCCAAGGTGTAGGTAATTGTGTGTCCTTGACATCTTGATCCCAATGTGTATGAAGGATGACTATGGTCATGCCTTGAGTGAGAATGGCTGCAGTCGTGTCTTGGAGATTATATATATGATATTTTGAGGGAAATGATGATCGTACCTTACTGGAAGGGCTTCACACCTTGGTGTCTAGTGTTTTGAGCTATATATGAAGGTGGGCTAGGTGTTTTGCAGTTTGACTTTATATGTCACTACAGGGCTCGTACTAACCAAGGGCGTGGAAGATCTTATGAGTTCGGCTCTCCTAGATCTTGTATGGCACTATTTTTGACTTCATAGTGGACATTTGGAGTTTGTGTGGTATACTCAAACTCTTCAGGTCTTAAAAGTCGTAAAATAGTCGAGTAGTATAATTTCTTAGGGTTAAGCATGCTTCACATTGGATGTTTACCCTTGCCTTCTTTCTTATACTTCTCAATTGCCATGTAATGTGGTAAGGGAAATTAATACTTTATATATGTTCTTCATATTCCTTCTAGTCATGTATAAATCTCTATTTATCTATTGTAGCTACTCAATCTACTTAACCTGTAAAATTAGTTTAAATTATTGATTTAGCTAAAACTGCTCATTCTATTTAATAAATATATATATTGGTGTAGCAATAATCATTGGTTGAGAGTAATATCTCACGTTGGTACATGGGACTCACCTTGTGGGTTACCACATCTTTTTAGGTGGTCATCGGCGGCATTGGCGGAATTGTTTTGTTGAAGAAGAGTAGCTTGGAGATCAGTAGTTGTAGAAGGTTGGATAGCTGCTAGTGTTGTAGTACAGTCCTGGTGTTGACCCTATACTCTTAGGTCTAGGAAGGGACGTGTTTTGTGTATTTTGTATAATGACACATGGTTCTGGAAGAATTCCTTTATTTTATATATATATATATATATATATATATATATATATATATATATATATATATATATATATATATATATATATTGTGTGTGTGTGGAATAAGATATTTTGTATATAGGTTGTGGTCGTGGCCAGTGAACAGATGTAAATAACTGAAATGGTATGTGATATGATACAGATTGTTGGACCTTATTGTGATATGTTTTTGCACACGATAGTAATATGAGATGGGTTTTAATTTACCTGCTTCTATGGAATTATGATGTTTTAAATATTAATTGCACATTTTCTTTTCAAGTAATCTCATTAGTTTGGCGTTAGACATCACAGTTTGGTTGGTATCAGACCTTCAGGTTCACTGAGTCTACTGCGGCATAGGACTAGAGTTTGTGTTTGTTCTTGTGTCATCCGACATATCTCACTATACCCTATGCTTATGTAGATATGTCTGGAGAGCATGAAGAACATACATAGGGTAGCTTTGTTGTGCCAGGAGGTGGTGTGAGGAGGTAGGAACAGTAGAATAGAGTGTTAGAGATGGGGTTAGAGTAGCCCACAGTTCCTCAGTTCGACCCAGCAACCATGTCCAATCCCACTTTCCAATTCGTATTTGGACAATTGATGGCTACGATGTTACATATGGCAGAAAGAGCGTTCATACCCCAAGTGAGGGCAATTGTCAAAAATGTGGAATCTAAGGGTTCTGAAAAGACTTTTGAGCATTTGAGATGTGTTTGAGTGATCGATTATGTGAGTACGATAGACCCAGTGGATGCAGACATGTGGGTGATAGAGTTGGAAAAGGCTTTCAAGATCCTTGATATCCTAGAAGAGAATAAGGTGAAGCATGTGGTGCACCTGTTGAAGGGCGATGTTGGCCATAGAGGAGGAGAAGAGACATGGAGTGGTGATCAGTTGGGAGGAGTTTGGGTGAGATTTTGTTAGCCAATACTTCCTATAGACGTACATGGATGAGAATAACTTGTAGTTTGAGAAGATCTGCTAGGGATCGATGATGATCAACGAGTATGAGGCCAAGTTCATGGAGCTGTCGAACTTTTGTCCCCACATGGAAGAATCGGGAAAGGAGAGGATCTGAAAGTTTGAGAATGGCTTGAGTACAAAGTTTACTACAATACTGTCTGCTCTAGAGAACATAGAGAGGTTTGCTACCTTTGTGGATTTGGTGAGGAGGATCGAGCGGTCGGTTTTTGAGAATCTTGATGCCAACGCTAAGAAGAGTCCAACTCAGTTTTAGGGGCACTCTTCTGGTGTCTTTAATAAGTCAAGTTTTTCTTCACCTTAGTTACAGCAGCGGTCATCTTTCTCAGAGAAGAGGTCAGTAGTGTCGCCACAGTGGTCTCCTAGCAAGGGTAGAGTCATAGTTTTCCACCAATTGGAGCCTACAGTACAACATCAATTTTTGTGACAAGGCCATCTAGGCAATGTAATGAAGCTAAAACCTACTATTAGTGTGGATATATTGGGCATACAAAGTTGTTTTTTCAAACGAAGGATGAGGAGGTGACACAATAGAAAAGGCAAAGTCAGAAGGGTTCTCAGCGATAGTAGATCAGTAGTGGTGGTTGTATAGGATGTGGTCAGGCATCGCAGGAAGGATCCTCTAGACAAGCTAGTATGGGACATGGATGACAATAGGAGACGGCTTGATTCTATAATATGAGTCAACCAGAGGGAATGGTCAATCCATGGGTCATGATATGTTAGATAGAACTTTTTCATTATGATTTGTATGCTTCTTCTTTTGTAATTGTTTTGGTTGACCCAGTTGTAACACACTCTTTTATCACCTAAGAGGTGATAGATAGTTGTTATCTCCTATCTATAGTAGATCTAATAGTCTTTGGTTAGAAACCCCTCTTGTTGGTTCCCCAGAGTTGCCAGAGGTGTTTCCATCATGTGTTCTTTCTTTCTCAAGACACAACATTCAATTGGATCGTATGCCACTTGACATGCATGGGTTGATGGATTCTTTGAATAAGTATTGGGCGGTCTTGGATTGTAGTTCCAAGGTGGTAATGTTTCATGACGGCAATGTTTCATGGATATTCCATGTAGATATCAAGATTCTTCCGACATGCTTGGTGCCAGCTATCACAACGGAGAGGTTGATGAGGCAGGTTATGAGGCTTTTTGGCACATGTGGTGGATACCAAGGTGAGGAGCTAGTATCTAGGAGGTGCACGTGGTTTGAGAGTTTGAGGATGTTTTTCTCAAGGAGTTTCCTTGTGTTCCCCATCCTAAAGAGATTGACTTTGAGATCAATCTGGTTCCCAGTACATAGCTTATAGCACAGTCATTGTACCAAATGGCGGCAGTAGAGATGCAGGAGTTGAAGAAGTAGTTGCAAGAGAAGTTAGAGAAGGTCTTTATCAGACTGAGCACTTCCCCTTAGGGTGATCCTATGGTTTTTGTCAAGAAGAAGGACCATTTTATGAGGTTGTGCATGGATTATCGATAGTTGAACAAAGTGACGATCACGAATAAGTACATATTATCAAGGATAGATGATCTATTTGATCAGTTGAGAGGTGTTACAGTGCTCTTGAAGATAGTTCTGAGGTCGATATACCATCAGTTGAGGATCAAGGTGGATGACATACCCAAGTCAGCTTTTAGGACTAGGTATCATGACTATGAGTTTGTGGTTATGACGTTTGGCCTAACCAATGCACTGGCATCACTCATGGACCTGATGAATAGGGTGTTTAGGCCTTATCTTGATCAGTTTGTGGTGGTTTTAATCGTCGATATCTTGATATACACCAAATACAGTCGGTAGAATCTACGTCTGGCATTGATGTTGTTGAGGCAGCAGAGGTTATACGCCAAGTTTAGTAAGTGTGATTTTTGGCTGAAGGCGGTGTCTTTTCCTGGGCATGTGATATGTTCTAGAGGTGTTTGTGTAGACCCAACAAAGGTGGAGTCCATTATGGAATGGGAGCAGCCTAAGACGCCATTAGAGTTTCATAGTTTCCTAGGCTTGGTAGGTTACTACATGATATTCATCAAGAACTTCAGTGTTTTGGTGTTACCCCTAACCAAGTTGACAAGGAAAGGTGTACTTTTATTTGGAACAACAAGTTTTAGTGTTCTTTCCATCTTTTAAAGGATAATTTGACTAGTGCACCAGTGGTAGTTCTACCAGATAAAGGGAAAGGTTACATTGTCTTCAATGATGCATTGAAGAACGACTTGGGGATGTGTGTTGATGCAAGACAAGAGCGTGATTTCTTTTGCTTTGTGATAGCTTAAGAAACACGAGGAGAACTACCCAATGCATGATCTAGAGCTAGGAACTATGGTCCATGCTTTGAAGATTTTGGGACACTACCTTTATAGAGAGAAGTGTAGATCTTCATCGCCCATAAGAACCGTCAGTATATCTTCTTGATATAGGAGTTGAACATGTGATAGAGGAGATGGATGGAGTTTATCAAGGACTATGATTGCACAATATATTACCATTCGGGGAAGGTGAATGTGGTGTTTGATGATTTGAGAAGGAAGTTATCATTGTCTTCGTCTATTGTTAAGGAACATTGTGTTACTTGGTGTGCCATAAGAGAGACATGTTAGTCTTGTTTCTCCAGATGAACGTATAGTTTGAGGCCTCCTTGTTAGTAGGCTTGCTAGTGCAGTTGCAGGTGAAGCCTACCTTGATATAGCAGATCCAGAGATGTGCAACGAGATGATACCATGGTACAAGAGATTGAAGTAGAGTTTGGTATCAAGAAGCATGATGGTTTCCATGAGATAGATGATGGTACATTTTGCTTCTACAACCAGATAGTGGTTATAGAAGTTGATGGTTTGAGGAAGATGGTTCTTGAGGAGGATCACTCCTTGTTGTATGTGATGCATTTGGGCAGTACCAAGATGTACCATGATCTAAAGGATATGCATTGGTGGCCCAGTTTGAAGCATGATGTGGCAGTGTTCATGGTTAGATGTTCAGTATATTAGTAGGTCAAGGTTGTGCATCAGAAAAGTATAGGAACATTACAATTGTTACCAATACTAGGGTGAAAATGGGCTCATATCATTATGGACTTTGTCGTTGGTCTTCCTAGGATAGCCAAAGATCATGATACCATTTGGGTGATAGTTGGCAGGTTGACCAAGTAATCTCACTTCTTGCCAGTCAAAATGATGTATATAGTAGAGAAGTTGGCACATATATATGTGGCTGAGATAGTTTGTTTGCATGGTATCCCAGCTACCATAGTGTCTGATAGAGTCCCTTAATTTACTAGTCATTTTTGGGAACATCTGCATATAGCAATGGGGACACAGTTGAGGTTTAGTACAACATTTCATCCATAGATAGATCGTCATTCAAAGAGGACCATTCAGACATTAGAATAGCTATTGAGACCTTGTGTTTTGTAGTTTCTTGGTAGTTGGGATGTACACCTGAGTAGGATATAGTTTGCCTACAACAATAGTTACCAAACAAGTATAGACATGGCACCGTATGAATCCTTTTATGGGAGGTGTTGTCAGTCACCATTGTTTTGGTATGAGATAGGTGAGTGTCAACCTTTGGGTCCTGAGTTTGTGCAACAGACTACATAAAAGATCAAAGTGATACAATAGAATTTGAAGGTATCTCAAGATAGAAATAAGTCATATGCTGACAACCATAATAGGATTTTGGAGTTCCAAGTGGGAGGTCAGATGTATCTCAAGGTTTCCCCTTAGAAAGGTGTGTTAAGATTTGGGAAGAAGGTTAAGTTGGCTCCCAGGTTTATGGGACCTTACCCTATTATGGCACATGTTCGAAAGGTGTCATAAAAGATGGATCGATCGCCAAAGTTGTATAGGTTGCCCCATGTCTTCCATGTTTCCATGTTGAGGTAGTATCGTTCTGATAGAGAGTACGTGTTGCAACCATGATAGCAGGGTGAAGAAGTTGAAGAAGAAGGCTATAGTTCTTGTTAAGATTTTTTAGCATCCCCATGGTGTGAAGGAAGCCATGTGGGAGAGAGGATGAGATGTGTAGGAAGTACCCATCTTTGTTTGTGTAGGATTTTAGGGGAAAAATCCTTGTTAGGGGTTTATCGTAGTAAGACCCCTGACCTAGATTTTTGGTTGATCTTGCTTTCTTAGCATAATTAGATCCTTAAAACCTGAATCTAACCTCATGATGTGCTTTTATAACATGTGACAGACTTATGTTTCAAGTTTGGTCCAGTTTGTATGTTGTTTGAACTAGTTATTCTTATATGTACTTATTTTGGACCTAATTGCAATTTACCCATATTTAGGGTTTTCTTGTAAATTTTCACATGATTTTTGTGCCTCACATGTTTTTACATCATGTTGGAGAGAGAGTGGTGCCCCAAATCCTTGTTGTACCTTGGTATTATGTGGTGACATCATGTGTTGAGTTCTAGGGTTTGCTTGGATTGCCCTAGTTGATGTTAACCTTGAGTGAAGACTAACCTAGGGTTTGGAAATCGCTAAGTTTTATGTGGTCCCTTTGTCTCTTCATTTGATGGTGTCTTCTTGGGTATACCTTGGGTTTTAGGTCAATGAGGTTTGGAACTTCTCTTCGGTCGCCAACTTTTGGATGTGTTGAAGATCAAATAGTTCTATGTGGTCATTGTGTTTGGACCTTGTTTGGTCATTGTGATTTCCCATCAATCGCTATGCTCTCCTAGACAAGTGAAGTCACTATATTTCCTTGTTTTAATCACATTGTTGCATGTTTGAGGCTAGTGCTTTCATCGATGAGATATAGTGGACACTTGGCTTATTTTTGCATGACACCTAACCTTCCTTCTCTCTCTCTCTTACCCTTGTCTATATAAACATCTCTCCTTGCATTCAACTAAACCCCTTTTTCACCCTTGCTTTTGCTCTTCTTGATTGGACCTCGTCCCACTTCTCCCAGTGGTGAAGGTGGTGCTACAGCTTGCAGAAGTGGCCAAACCTCTTGCATGGTGATCTAGGGTTTGGAGTAGCCCTTCCTTGGTGATTGTTTGGTGTTTCTTGACCTTGGTAAATGATCTACCTCTCTTGATCTTTATTTTCTTTCTCTACCCTCTTATTCTTTCTCTTCTTATCCGAACCGTGGAATTTCTATGGTGGAGCTTGATTTGAGCTTGAAGGAATTCTCTCTTCTTGGCTGAATCCATGGTTCTCCATGGTAGTTCTTGAGTTGAGTTGAATAGCTTCTTGTCTTGTCTTTTTGACCTAGAGTTTTTCACTCCCTCTTGCTTCTTTAAACTAGAGTTTTGTTTCTCTTGCTTTGAGGTGGATCTTTCTTGGCTAGAAGTGGTGATCAAGCTAAAATTTTCTCTCTTATCTTGGAGTTTCCTTGTTTGTTGGAGTTTCTCTTCATATCCAAAGTGAGTTATATAACTTTCTCCTTGATTATTGACGAACTTATCCTTACATGCAAAGTAATCTACCCTAACATAGTTTCAAATTGACAGATGATATCTAAGATCTAGTGTTTATGTTCATATGGTGATCTTGAGCAATTATCTTCCCTTGGCTGAAACCCAAATCTTTGTAACTGAAATCTTATTCGATGATGGGGGGTTGTGATCCTTGCATGCATGTGTTAAACGTTGGCTTCTTTCTCATTATCAAGGTTTTGTTTTCTTTCTTATTAATGGAGTTTTTTGAAACATGCATGTGTGTTGGAATGTTGGTTTTCCTCTCTCTTAATCATGGTTTTGTTTTCTCTCATGATTATGGTTGATTTAGGGTTTTCTAGTTGTTTTACTTCTTGTGGTTTGTACCTTGGAGGTTTTTAGTTTCATGGTGATGAACAACTTGTTTGATCTAGAGTTTGATGAGTTTTTCTCTCATTTGATGTTTTCTAATCTATGGTTCATGTGATCAGTGTGGTCTGATATCTTTTAGGTTGCTAAGAATGGATCTTCTTGAGTGGTCATTGTGGTGACTATCTTCTTCGGTCGATGAGTTTTACTCATGTTCATTGGTTGCCAAGGTTCCTTTCTTGTGGTTGATTGATTCTGAACTCTCTTTGTTCGATGAGATATTTCATGTTTATAAATGGTAGTTGAACCTTGGACCTTGATGGTCGTTGATGTGTGGGTCTCTGCGGTAGATGACGTGTTGTGATTTTTCTTCGGTCACCAATGCATCAACTATTTCTTTTGTCTTTGATGTGTTGACCTAGGTTGTCATTGAGGGTGGTTCACCTCTTCGGTCAATGAAGAAGGTGAGACCTATTCTCTTTAGTCAATGAAGATTCCTGGACTCTATGTTATCTATGTGGTTGACCTTATGGTGATGGTGTTTGACTTGTTGTTTCTAAGAATGTTGAAGATAGTTGTAACTAGGGTTTAGCTTTGGTTGTTGATTTGAAAACCCTAAATTGGTTACATGTTGAAATCTAACCCTAATTTCAAGTGCCTACTAATGATGCTTAACCTACTTGAGTAAGTGGCATGATGGTAAAATACTTTCTCTCTCCTAAACTATTGTAACCCTAATTTTTATCTTATGAGCTTCATAGTTCTTAATTGAATGGTTATACTGAACTTGTGTAATATATGATGGTGATGGTGATGAGGCATGGAGTATTATGATGTTCTTGCAAGGAACAATGTGAATGGACTTAATGGCCTTGGTAGTGATTTTTTGCCCAAATTGAGGTGATATATTTTGGTGATGTGATAAGGGATTGGTATCCCATGGTTATGTCATAATGGTGATGGTCTCATGAGTGGCAGTGAAATAGTACCATGTGGTGATGTGACCAATTTTATGTTTCTTATGTTTTATATCTTTTTAATTTGCAACCTACTTTTATCTTATAGAATCTTTCTAGGGTTTGTATGTAACTTGATTGATGCAGTTAAAAGTTACCCAATTTTCTTTAACTAATCAAGTGAAACCCTAATCATGTAGTTCCATGTGCCATAGATCTATTCTATTGCCAGAACTTGTTGGATGATGAAATGAGTATTCCTAAGGGAAATTTGGAGCACATACTATTGAGTATGTGAGGTGTAAGTGACTACGTGTCCTTGACATATTGATCCCAATGTGTATGAAGGAATAGTATGGTCTTGCCTTGGAGTGTTAACGGCTGAAATCGTGTCTCGTAGATTATATATATGATATTTTGATGGCAAAAATGATTGTACCATAGTGGCAGGACTATGTACCCTGGTATCTAGCATCGTGACCTATATAAAAAGGTGGGATAGGTGTTTTAAAATTTGACTTTATATTTCACTATGGTGGACTCGTAATGGCCTATGGTGTGGGGGATCCAAGGAGTCTAGCTCTTGTAGATCTTGTATGGCACTATTTTCAACTTTGTTGTGGACAGCTAGAGTCTGTGTGGTATACTTCAAACTCCTCAGGGATTAAAATATGTAATACAACTGTGTAGTATAATTGCTTAGGGTTAAACATGCTTCACATGGGATGTTTACATGACTGGTAATGTAAAGAATTGAGATCACACCTCTACTAAAAATGGTAAACAAAATCCAAATGGATAGCAATGGAAGTTTAAAAAAATTGACTATATTCAATTTAATAAAGAGTACATAAAATTTCTCCCAAAATGGTGTACATTCTTTATACACAAAGAGGATCTAAGTAGAGGGAAACTCAACTACATCATTATGTCCCCAATAAAATAAATAACTTATAGTTCATGATGGAAGGATGAACTCCTTTCTCCTAGTCTTAGGATGGTTCACCATGCTCTTGTTGTGCACTCTGATCCTAAACCTCATTGGTTGGGATCACCCAACAAGAGGAGAGAAAATGTATGTATCAATTAAGGAATAAGGACAATTACAAATTAAAGCAGGAAAATAATAAAGATTTACTATGCTAAGAGGGTCAAGAATATGAGTTAAGTAAATAAATAATAATTCTGCCAAGTTAAATGATAATAAAGTTGCATGCATGATTAAATTTGACTATATTAAACTAATATAGGAATGAGGCATCTATTGTACCTCAACCTCTGGGTGAGGGAGAGTAACACATTCCCAAGCACCTGAATATATTTATAAAATTGGGGAGAGTGGTCCCATTCCCCTGGGAGAAATAACATGTGCCCTCTATGGGTGGTTTGTACTCATGTACACTACATTAGTTAATTAGTCATTTACTTCATCATGCTAGAACAATCCGATGGCAGTTTTAAGAGATTTATTAACTTTCCAAGTGGGTCCAAGACCCTAGAATAATTAAAATAAAAGTGCCACAAGAAGGCAATAAAGAGGATGAAGGATAAGCAATGCCTCATTGGAAAAATAGGATTGGATATCAAATGCCCAACTAAAGGAAAAGTGTTCAAACTCATAAATAAATAGGGTTTCACATACATACCTCACTTGATATTCCTAGAGAAGACCTTTCATCAATTAAATGTGCCCACTGTCACTTTTGTCCTAGATACAAGTTTATACACATGGATTAGGGTTTTTAAAGAATATTTATGTGAGAATCCCTAATTTTGGAACTTCTATAAAAACCATCTATTTCGGACTCAAAACTTTGACCAATCAATTACTTGGATTTTCCTAATTAAGAAAACATATTTATTTCTTAAATTTGGAGTTAAAATGAATTAGTTACATATTTTAAGGCATTTTATACAATTAAAATGGTATTTATGACAATTCTCGAAATAGAAATGCAAATAGATATTTGAAAACCTTAAATTCCGATTCTACATGAAAAATGCTTTCCAATGACTATTTATTCGTTTTTTTTTTTGGAAATTGGTAAGTATATTGCCAAAAAAGCTGGTAGCTAAGCTACACTGTACATCTTACAAAAGGTAAGTGTATACGGGGAGTACTCTACAAAAAACCCTAGTATAACCTAGCTGTGGGACTTAGTCCCTCACTCAAGCCTCTCTTGGCTTTGACAGCCATGTCCAAATCTATTTTAACAAAGTGGAAAATATCACTAGTAATAGCCCGCCCATGGACCACTAAGTTGTGTACTTTCCAAATGTTAAAGCATATGTTAGTACAGCAAAGACCAAAAAATCTTTCCTCATGCCTGTTCCTAGCTTTGCTCCTCATCTATTCCATAACATCGTTTAAGTTGGCAGAGACCAGCTGGCCCCAACCATTCTTCATCCACATAAGCACCCAGATGTGCTTAGCCTTGGAGAAATCAAAGAACAAATGTTGACTTGTCTCCTCCTCATCACAGAAGGTGCATTTAGGATTAATAGGAATCCCCCACCTTACTAGTCTGTCCTTAGTAAGGTGCTTCCCAATAATAGCCTTATAACACGCCACACTCCATGTAGGAACATGGCGTCTGCCCCACAGAAGGTTGAACCAGGGTACATGAGGCCCCGTATCTGTGTGGGCCCACGGTTTTTGATGGCTGATCAGTGAGTAACAACCATCGCTATACACCCTGTAAAGGTTCCCGGATTGATTCCACATCCTGACCATGGCATCCCACACCCTAGAAGAGTGGGGTTGGAAGACCAGCATGTCCCCATATCATTTCTTCATCCATCTCATCCAGACCCCTTCGCGATCTGTGAGGAATCTGTAGAGTCTGTGTTGGTTCCCCTAAGTAGCGAGGTCTTCCACCTTCGACAAATTCAGGCCTCCCTTATTGAAGGCTCTAGTCATGGTGTCCCATGTGATACCCCTTGCTTTCCCACTCCATATGAAACTCGTAATCAATCTTGTGATGTTGTTGATAGTTGGATTTGGCAAGATACACATATCACTCCAAAATCTAACCATGGCTTGGATCACTGACCTTGTAAGCAAAAGCCTCCCCGCCATCGACATGTGTATCCCCGTCCAACCTACAATCTTCTATCTAACTTTATCAAGACACAGATGGAAGTCATTTGAGTAGCCTCTACTTCCAGCTATAGGAACGCCTAAGTACCTAGTAGGCAGTTGGCCATCTTACAACCCTATAGATGCCTTCAGTCTGCCCCTTCTTCGATCACAAGATCTCGAGAGGTATATACGTGACTTAATGTCACTTATGTAAAGCCATGTGGACCGCCCAAACCTCTGAAGAAGTGTTTTGTATTCTTTTAGCCTTTTCGCATGTCATGTGGAGAACAACATCACATCATCTGCGAATATGAGGTGGGTTTTTACTTTTGTCCCCCTGGTCTTATAGGGTCTAATGATTTGTCTTTCCTCGGCTGCCTTGATCATGGTAGTTAATCCTTCCATGGCCAGGGTGAAGATGAGGGGAGAGAGGGGATCTCCCTACCTAAGACCGTTGGAGGCTCTAAATAAGCCCATTAGTCCCCCGTTCAGCAAAATGGAGAAAGAAGTCGTCGTGATGCACTGCTTGATTATGTCCACCCATCTGCCACTAAACCCCAAAGCCATCATGATCTTCCACATGGTGTCCCACCTTATATGGTCGTATGCCTTTGTGAGGTCAATTTTTATACACGCTTTGGCATTAGAATTTTTCTTGTTGAAGTCAGTGAGAAACTCAGTTGTGAGTAGGGAGCAATCTACAATCTTACGCCCTTGAATGAAGGCACACTGTTCTTCAGACACTATGTTCGGCATCCACTTCTTGAGTCTGTCAGCCAGAACTTTAGACCATATCTTGTACATGTGGTGCAACAAGATATGGGTCTATAATCGTTGATTGTCTTTGGTCCCTCCATCTTCGGAATCATTTTTATGAACGTGTGATTTGTAGCCCTAACCATGTTGTCGCCCTGCTGTAACCACCTCATCGCCTTCACAATATCATCTTTAAAATGATCCCACATTGACTAGTAAAACTTGTTGTTCATACTGTCAGGACCTGGCGCCTTGTCTGGGTTGATGGAGAACAAGGCCTGCTTCACCTCCTCCATCGTCACCTCCTTGCGCAGGTCTTCATTCATTTCCGTGGTAATTACCGCATCCATGTAGATGGAATCATCAATGCTATGGCAATTGTTCGTCTCTTGGTTGTATAACTTCTCCAGGACGTTTATGATATGAGATGATATGTCTTCTCTATTCTCAACCACTTCTCCTTTGTCATTAATGAGTTGATGTATAGTTTCCTTCATCTCCTTCTTGCAGACAGTAGAATGATACAGTTTAGTATTAAGATCTCCATCGCTTATCCATTGCACCCTACTCCGTTTCCACAGTAGCACTTTCTCGGCCTTGAGAAGCCTTTTTAGATTGATTTCGGCTTGATTCCACTCCTTCGCTTTGTCCTTGTGATCTGGTTCCTCTCTTGCTTCCACCGCAGCTTCTTCAAACTTATCCTTAGTAGTAGTCATTCTGTGTTTTAGATTGATGACCTCCTTGGACCACTGCTTCAGTTTCTTCTTGGCATTCTGCGTCTTCTTCATAACCACGAATAGAGGGTTGCCTTCAATGTGCTCAGCCCAGGCTTCCTTGGATACACTTTTGAATCCCTTCCACTCACACCACCAATTGCAAAAATGAAAGGGTTTGATAATAGATGGCATGTTCACGAGGTCCATTTTCATCCAGCAATGGTCACTGAGGGAGTCATCACCATACTTGGTGAAGGTATTAGGCCATACCTTCAACCAAGCCATGTTGACAAGGCCTCTATCAAGAACACTGGATATGCGTCGTAGCCCCTCCTGCTTATTCGACCATGATGTGCTTCCTCTGACTGTGCTCAACTCCACCAAGCCAGCTTCATCCATGGTACTATTGAAAGCCTCCATCACCCGATCGTGAACAGGACGACCTCCATACTTCTCGTTTGATCTTATAATATTGTTGAAATCACCCCAAACAATCCATGGCACTTCCTCTTATGTCGTAGATCTAAGGTTGTCCCAAAACCTCTTCCTGTCTGCCTCCAGGTTTTCTCCATGCACCCCCGATGCTATGAAATCCATCCCTCCGCAGTTGCAGTAGCTAAGCGTGACCACCTGGTCGGATATGTTGATAGGATCCACATGCCAGACCTGCGGGTTCCAGCCCACCGCGATGTGCGCGCCATCCCTATGTTCCATATTTGATATGGAATCCCACCCCACGGGGAAGAGGGATCTGATGCGGTTTTCCACCGCTCTTCTTATTCTCATTTCATAGCAGAAGACCAATATCACTTGTTCCTTTACCACGAAATTCCTCAGCCTCCTTTGCTTCTCGACAAGCGAGGCTCCTCGCACATTCCATGCGAGCACTGACATCTTTAACTCTGCTTGGAGCCGCTCCCTTCCCCAGAGCTGCTCTTGTTCTTCTTCTTCTTGTTTGTGTTGTGTGTAGCCCTGGGGCTCCTGCTTCTGACGTTGGCCTCTGGCTTTGTCGTCTCGTCCTCTCCCAGACTCGCTATGGTTTCAAACGGGTTCATGGATGCATCCGCCCCCGCAAGGACAGGACCACTGGACACTCCTGTGAGATTTGGCTCCCCTCGTACTCCATCTGTCGCTTCCGCCGTGACACTTATGATAACTTCCTCTGCTCCTTCACTATCCCTCTCACGAATAGAGTCGACCACCTCCACAGCGCCTCCCTATAAAGAGGTTTTACCCCTGGTAATCATCTCAACCGGCACGACCAGGCGGTTAGATGTAGTCTCCTCGGAAGCTAGTTCCTTCCCTTTGTCTCGACCTCTTGGTCCCTTCGACTTTCCATGATTGCTTCGACCACGGACTGTCTCGGGGATGATTGGTGGTGCACCATTGCTCGGTCGCCTCTTTCCTAGGCATTGCCCTGTCTCGTGCCCGAAAACACAGCAGGTTGAGAAACGATCAGGCAGGGCTTCGTATTTCACCCTCACTTCCCACTCTTCACCATTAGGCAGCTCTATCATAACCTCAATTGGAGGTTTCTCCACCGTCGATATGTCCAAGCAAAATCGGGCATTTTGATAAACCTACGATTTACAAGGAATTATTGAAAATTTTCCAATCATAATTTGAGAAAAATGCATGTGTGTATCAAAACCCTAGTCAGCGGTTAAAGGGCTTGGGTCTGTCCTAACTTGGGCTAATTGGCACCTTCCAACTAGAATAGTGGGGCTCACCCCAACATTTAGGTGATCAAAGCAAATAGGGAGTGAAACCCCGATAATACCCTTGGGATTTTGATCAGTTGATTAAACAGGTAGGGTCACCACAGTCATTTTGTGACTGGGTTTCTTCTCTAATCACAGGCGATGGTTCGTTCTATGATCCCAAAATCCTAGGATCCATTTTGATGGATTCTCAATCAATCTACAAGACAATTTGCACAAAACCAAGCACCTAGGTCTCTACTCGAGATCAAGATGGATCAATTCAGTATTGGCTCGTCTCCAATAGTGGTTGGAGCAGCCTTTTGTGGCCACCAGAAGCTGTTGCTTCCAGGTCTCAGTTCAAACTTCAACCAAATCATGGATCTTCATCTAACTAACCATGATACTGACTTCGAGGGTCACAGCAAAGTCAACGAGAACCAACAGAGGTAAAGAAGACCGAAAATCAGAAAATGTAGGAGAAAGTTGTGAAAGCTCGAGATTGGGTAAACAAAGATTTACCTCACTTGAGATCAAATTGAGTGGTCGGGGAGGTTCTTGGGAGTTATTCGGTCCATTCCAGATTCTCTATTTGATCTCGAGCCACTGGAGGACCACCCAAATGATCTTCGGAGATGAGCAGAAACTGGTCTATAGGACCCAACTGTTGGGATCACCGCGGAGCAAATGGGCAAAGAGGAATAGGAGACAAGGCTTTGTGGATGCTCATTGATGCCCCAATTGAACCCAAGAAGGTCGTGAGAGTTGTGGAAATGTAGAAGTATCCAGAGATGAAGGCGGAGTAGGCCTGGGAGCTTGGAGCCCGAGGAGATGAAATTGGAAGAGGAGGAGAGTTGTGCGGTGACTGAGGGTTCTCTGTGTGGCGTTATATAGGCGAGAGCCGAGCCTATGGCTCCTCTGTAAAATGTCGGTGGAGAAGTTGTGAAGCCCTAGATTGGTCATTTCATCATTTTGGTGAGGGATTCGATGAGTAATAGCTCATTCAATCTGGGAGAGAGAGGCAGATCTACTGAAGACAAAACCTCATTGAATGGTAGAGTAATTGAGGAGGAAGGGATCGGGAATGGTAGGTTTGTGTAACCACTCGTGACCCACGAAACAGACAAAGATAGGTGATGGTGCTTAGGTTGTTCTATTGCAGAGAGAACAAAATGGAGCCTTTGGATTAGGTGTAAAAGATACGGATTGTTGGATGGGTGAGAGAGAACCCAAGGGTAACAATTGACCAAATAAAATAATTGAACCATAGGTAAATGAATCGAATTGGTGAAATTGAATTGAAAATTGTAGTTGCACTATTAAAAATTCGTATTAAATCGATTTGGAGGCCCAACATGGGTTAAATTGTTGGCTAAATTGGACATTAGTATAATCCCTTTGTTTTGATGATGACAAACATTTCATTCTTATTGATCTAACGTGCTACTTGAGTATTGCAGGAATAAGGTGGATGACAAAGATTTGGGAAAATATATATGCTTGAATTGTTGTTATTTCATGATTGTAATCAATTGTAAAACTTGTACAAGTATATAATGTACAAGTACTTATACATAATGTAAATCAAGCATTAGATCTCTCCTAGCCAATCACTACACTTAGATAGGTCATCCCCTACATTAGTATCACAAATGCACACTAATACACAAACTTAGTACTTAGCTTAAAACATTGAAACAGGGTTAATCTCGATCGACAAACTCCTCGACCGAGACACTCTCGGTCGATAAAGTCCTCGACCGAGAAAGACCCAAGTAGCCGTTAGACACAGCAGACAAGGTAGTTGGCAGTTGGAGATGAATGTTGTATACACTTGCTCCAGGCAGTCTTTTGGTCGATAAGTCCTCGACCGAGATGTGTTCTGTCTGTAACTTTCAGAGTTAATTAACTAGTCGTTGCTAAAGCAACTAAAGTGTACCTAACGGCTAGTTAAGCACTTGGAACCCCCTAGAAAGTGTCCAGAACGTCCTTAAGCACTTGTAGGACATTCCTATAAATAGGACATGCCTTAAGACACCTAAACTCACTTATATACACTTGTGTTATACTTGAGCTTACACTTGCAATTGGCAATCTATTTTGAGCAATTGAGCAACACTAGCATTGGTTACTCATTCCCTTGCTCTAAATTCGTGTCCTATAGGGTAGCATCTCCTATCCACTAAACCTACACTTCAATATTCATTGGTTAGGAGATCTATACGCTTGATATAGGCAAATCAAGCCTTGTGCTTCAAAGTGGTAATTGTAATTTCCATTTCCTTTCTTGTTCTCTCTTATTGCTTGTACTCTCCTTGCTACTCCTAGGGTTGGACGCTGCAGATTGGAGAGGGTTTGATCTTCTTGGTGAAGAAGGAGATCTTTGGACTACTTCTAGAAGGCTGTTGCAATAAGAGGCTACTTCAAGAGGAAGGCTACTTCAAGGGGGAGCTTGAAGTTACTTCAAGAAGGCTGCTTCAAAGTTGGTGCAACTACGTCAAGGTGAAGGCTCTCCAAAGGATGTAGAAAGTATTGTAATTTTATGCAAATTCCTTTAGAGGTAATAAAATTTAATACTTTCAAAATCACGGTTGGGTAAGCAACTGGGTAGTGGATTGACTGCCTTAGTATTTGCTAAGGTTGGAACCACTCTAAACACATTATCTCCTTCTTATTATTTCAATTGTGGTTGTTTGAGTTAAATTATATTAAAAATATCATAAAACCCTATTCACTCCCCTCTAGTGGTTTTTCATAAATGACCTTAAATTTGAACTGTAGGCTAATATTAATTTCTAGATTAATGCTAGGTAATTTTTTTTGCAAAAGATTTGGCCCTTAATCACCATATTGGCCATCAATGTATATATTAATGTATTTTAAAAGGGTGAATTAATATAAACATATTTCTTTAACAATTCCTTAAATGAAATTCAAGATGGATATTATAAAATCATTTGAGAGTCGTGTCACACCTCCTATTCTCATTTTTATTTCTTTTAATAACATTTTGGAGGAGAGAGAAAGAAAAAGGGTTATTATCTCATTAACTAACTCAACTTCACATTAATTTTCATTTATTTATCCCAAAAGCCACAAAGACTCTAAATTAACATAATCCACTAATTGTCTCTGATAAATGGCCATTTTGTGTTATTAGACTTTAATTAACACACTATTTGAGATATTTGTGCAAAAACACATTCATTAAAATGAATGTGGGTAAATATAGTTCAAGCCATGAAGTATTCCTCAATTTCAATGTTGAGGACAAAGATGATAGAAAAGATCAGAAAACTTAGGAAAAGGGACAAAAAGAATATGAAGGAGATAAAATCTTGAAAATGGGTTAAATTGCAATTGAATCTAGGATTCAGTATGTTATAGCACTCCACCCCTTAAAGAGGATTTCATCTCTGAAATCTCAACAAGGGGATGGGTGAGTACGTAACATCCCAACACGTAGCAACTAAGTGGTTATCTCTAATCTAGGTTACTTCATATGCTATACTCATAAGTCAGGTATACTAAGGTTCACTAAGGGTTCCACTATTCAAATTACCTTTTGTATCAAATATAACACAATTAACATTTTTGGCTTACTAGCATTATCTTTATTGTGAAATCATGTCATCTCTCTTATTCTATAACTTGTGTCATGCTATGTTCACGTTGTTGTAGAAAGAATTGTATCTCAATGCTAAGCACAAATCATATCTATTTCTCATTTACTAAATAACAATTTTAAGCATAATTAGGTTTTACTAAATCATCTCAATATTTATTAATGTATTAGGTCACAATACTTAATACTTTTGAATTTATATCATTATCCTCATATTACCATCATGTAGAATTATCACAGATTATTTTGTAAGGAATAGATATTATTATCTAAAAAGTTATTGATTCTAAATAATGCCACATTAATTTCTTACACATATATTACACATTGTCATATCACCTTTTAATGCTCACATTGATGTCATCCTTAATCATTTTCTCCTTTTTACACTTCATATTATAAATTATACATTAACATCACATTAGGCATTTGGAATTATTGTAGACTTAATAATCATGCTTATGTAAATCTGATTACTCCTTATCATATTTGAGCCATTGCATGTATTTGAGTGAATAAGGTGGAACAAATTGTATATTAATGAATTGATTCATACACTAAGTTATGATTAGGTGATTATAGTCCTTTTATATGTATCAATGTATATTATTAATGATGATGCTTAATGTCACCAATTTATTATGAAGGCATCTAAGGATGTGTATATGTATATATGTTAAGGCTAAATGATTACATTTTTGGGTTTAGGTCAACATGACCATTACATGTTATGCATTTATCTTATCATTAGGGTGACACGATCAACATTATGTGTATTCACAATTATTGAGTTACTCATATTAAGTATCAAGTATTTTTTGAGGTTCAAGCATATGAAATATTCATTAGATGGCTTATTAGTATATAAACAAACAGGTTAAATTATAATTATAATTTTTTTGTTCAATACTAATTATATAAGCTCACTAATCTCTTATCTATGGATTTAGGGCTTCTAATTAAACCAGGTATAAGACCCAATCACTTAATTGTTTTACTATTCACTATTACTAAACTTCAAAGTCTAGAATAGGGTAAACTACCCCTAAACATGGAAATATGAGACTCATATAAAGAACTTATAAGGTGATATTATTTGGGTAATAAAATCATCATATTAGGTTACTAAGGATGCCCAACATTGAGGTTATTTGCCTAAAGGTATGCTATTTCAAACAATAGTATCATCTCCAGCCAGGACGGTGTCATATGGATCCGAGAGTCCTCATAAACCAAGCTAGTGGCATTGAGGAAAATATTGCCAACCCCCAGACCCTAACCCTTTCTAGGCACCCTTGCTTTCAACTTATGTCCTAGTATCTACCTAATAGGATAATCACCTAAAAGTTGACTAATGGTATTTCTAATAAAAAATTATTGTGGTCCTAAATCAACCTTACATCATATGTTAATTCTAAGGTGAACTAAAGGGAAACTATTTGAGGTAAGGGATTCTAACTAGGAGACAAATTGAAATAGTCAAGACTCCGACTACCATTGGCTATGATACCATGATGTAAAGAAGTGAGATAACCTCTCTACTAAAAATGGTAAACAAAATCCAATTGGATAGTAGTGGAAATTTAAAAAAATTGACTATATTCAATTTAATAAAGAGTACATCAAATTTCTCCCAAAAAGGGTGAACATGCTTTATACAAAAAGAGGATCTAGGTAGAGGGAAACTCATCTACATCAATGTGTCTCCAATAAAATAAATAACTTATGGTTCATGATGGAACGATGAACACCTTTCTCCTAGTCTTAGGCTGGTTCACCACGCTATTGTTGCACACTCTGATCCTAAACCTAGGTGGTTGGGATCACCTAGTAAGAGGAGAGAAAATGTATGTGTCAATAAAGTAATAAGGACACTTACAAACTAAAGAAGTAAAATATTAAAGATTTACTATGCTAAGAGGGTCAAGAATATGAAGCAAGTAAATAAATAAGAATTTTGCAAGTTAAATGATAATAAAGTTGCATGCATGATTAAATTTGACTACATTAAATTAATATAGGGATGAGGCATCTACCAGACATCAACCTCTAGGTGAGGGAGAGTAACACATCTCCAAGCACCCAAATATATTTATAAAATTGGGGAGAGTGGTCACATTCCCTTGGGCGAAATAACACATGCCCTCTATGGGTGGTTTGTACTCATGTACACTACATTAGTTAATTAGTCATTTACGTCATCATGCTAGAACAATCCAATGGCAGTTTTAAGAGATTTACTAACTTTGCAAGTGGGGTCCAAGACCCTAGAATAATTGAAATAAAAGTGCCACAAGAAGGCAATAAAGAGGATGAAGGCTAAGAAAAGCCTCATTGGAAACATAGGATTGGATATCAAATGCCCGAGTGAAGAACAAGGGTTCAAACTCATAAATAAATAGGGTTGTACATACATACCTCACTTGAGATTCCTAGAGAAGGCCTTTCATCAATTAAATGTGTCCAATGTCACTTTTGTCCTAGATACAATTTAATACACATGGATTAGGTTTTTTAAAGCATATTTATGTGAGAAACCTAATTTTGGACCTTCTATGAAAACCATCAATTTAGGACTCAAAACTTGGACCAATCAATTACTTGGATTTTCCTTATTAAGAAAACATATTTATTTCTTGAATTCGGAGTTAAAATGAATTATTTACATATTTTAAGGCACTTTATATAATTAAAATGGTATTTATGAAAATTCTCGAAATAGGATGCAAATTGATATTTAAAAACCTTAAATTCAGATTCTACATGAAAAATTATTTCCAAAGACTATTTATTTGTATTTTTCTGATAAACCTATGATTTACTAGGAATTATTGAAAATCGTCCAATCACAATTCAAGAAAAATCCATGTGTGTATATCAAAACCCTAGTCAGCGGTCAAAGGGCTTGGGCCCGTGCTGACTTGGGCCAATCAACACCTTCCAGCTAGCACAGTGAGGTTCACCCCAGCATTTAGGCAATTAAAGCAAATAGGGAGTGAAAACCCAAGAATACCCTTGGGATTTTGATTAGTTCATTAAACGTGTAGGGTCACCACAGTCATTTTGTGACTGGGTTTCTTCTCTAATGGCAGGCGAAGGTTTGTTATTTTCTCCTAGAATCCTAGGATCCATTTTGATGGATTCTCAATCGATCTACAAGACAATTTGCACAAAACCAAGCACACAGGTCTCTGCTCGAGATCAAGATGGATCAATTGAGTATTGGCTCGTCTCCAGAAGTGGTTGGAGTAGCCTATTATGGCCACCGAAAGCTGCTGCTTCTAGGTCTCGGTTCAAGTTTTGACCAAATCATAGATCTTCATCTAACTAACCATGATACTGACTCTGCGGAGTCACAACGAAGCCAACGAGACCCAACAAAGTCAAAGAAGAAGATCGGAAATCAAAAAATGCAAGAGAAAGTCGTGAAAGCTCAAGATTGGGTAACCGAAGATTTACCTCACCTGAGATCAAATTAAGTGGTCGGGGGGGTTCTTGGGAGTTAGTCGGGCCATTTTGGATCCTCGCACTTGATCTTGAGCCAATGGAGGACCACTCAAACGATCATCGATGATTAGAAGCAACTGGTCTATAGGACCCAACTGTTGGGATCACCACAGAGCAAATGGACATAGAGGAATCAGAGAAGAGTCTCTATGGATGCTCATTGATGCCCCAAATGAACCCAAGAAGGAGGTGAGAGTTGTGGAACTATGGCGGTATCTAGAGATGAAGGAGGAGCGGGTCTGGGAGCTTGGAGCCCGAGGAGATGAAATTGGAAGAGGAGGAAAGTTGTGCGGTGACTGAGGGTTCTCTGTGTGGCCTTATATAGGCGAGAGTTGAGCCTATGGCTCCTCTGTAAAATGCTGGTGGAGAAGCTATGAAGCCCTAGATTGGGCATTTTGTCATTTGAGCAAGGGAGTAGACGAATAATAGCTCATTCAATCTGGGAGAGAGAGGCAGATCTACTTAAGAAAAAACCTCGTTTAATGGTAGATTAATGAAGGAGGAAGGGATCGGGAATGGTAGGTTTGTGAAACCGCTCACGAACTATGAAATGGCCAGAGCTAGGCGATGACGCCTAGGTTGTTCGATCACGAGAACAAAATGGAGCTATTGGATTATGTGTAAAAGATTCAAAATATTGGATGGGCAAGCAAGAACCCAAGGGTAATGTATGACTAAATAAAATAACTGAACCATAGGTAAATGCATCACATTGATGAAATTGAATTGAAAATCATAGTTACACTATAGAAAATTCTTATAAAATCGATTTTGAGGGTCAAACATGGGTCAAATGACCTCAAATTTGAACCATATGCTAATATTAATGCCTAGATTAACTCTAGGTAATTAGACTTTAGTTTTGTAAAAGATTTGGCCTTTAATCACCATATTGGTCGTTAATGTATATATTAATGTATTTAAAAAGGGTGAATTAATACAAAGATATTTCTTTTGCAATTCCTTAAATGAAATTCGATATGGATGTTATAAAATCATTCAAGAGTCATGACAAACCTCCTATTTTCCTTTTTATTACTTTTAATAACAAGTTGAAGGAGAGAGAAATAAAAAGGGTTATTATCTCATTAACTAACTCAACTTCACATTAATTCTCATTTCTTTATCCCAAAAGCCATAAAGACTCTAAATTAACATAATCCACTAATTATCTCTCGTAAATGGTCATTTTGCATTATTAGACTCTAATTAACACACTATTTGAGATATTTGGGAAAAAACCCATTCATTGAAATGGATGTGGGTAAATATAGTTCAAGCCATCAAGTATTCCTCAATTTCAATATTGAGGACAAAGAGTATAGAAAAGATACGAAAACTTAGGAAAAAGGACAAAAATAATATGAAGGAGATAAAATCTTGAAAATGGGTTAAATTGCAATTGAATACAAGATTCAGTATGTTATAGGTAAACCCTTCTCTCTTGACCTTCTTTTCATTCCAACCTTCTCGCTGCATTGTTGATCATCATCTCTATCAATTTCACCTCTTCTTGTCTTGACGAACCACCTTGTACGTTCTCCAGTTTTCTTTCTCATACCTTCCAACTTCCAATGTATAAACCTTCCATCAGAAGTTGGCAACCATCAGAAGGTATCTTGTCTACTCGCCAACATTTTCTTGCTCTCTCCGCTCGCCATCAAAAGACGATACTCTGCTCCTTTGGCCATGTCCCTAGAATTACCATTGGTTCTTTGAGCCTCTTTACCTACCATCAATTTACATGCACTGTCAGAAGCCACCTTCATTAACCATCGGAAGACATCCTCCCATAAGAACCATTGATTCTTTGACAATCATCAGAATATATCCACCTTGCCTTAGCAAACCATCAGTTGACTGGAGACCATCAATTTTATTAAACATCAAAAGGTTTTTTCTTCTCTAAACTCCAACCCATCGGAACTCTCATCGTAGATCCTTCACAAACCATTAGTTTAGAGATTTGTTGATTTACCATAACTTCACATATCTTCTCCCTAAGAGTTACATATTTCAACAAATTTCCTATTGCCCTAACCTTGACACGAGATATACCAAAATCTACATTGCAAGTAGAATTTAAATGGCAGGTAATACATGTAGATAAAACATTGTTTGCAAAGGACTCATCAAGAGGGTAAGTGAGGCCAGTAGAATTAGAGAAACACTCATCTAGGAGGAAATAGATACAATAGAGAGATTAAAGAATCCATGGGGAACCAACCCCATCCAGTATAAGAGCCAAGCTGGAGGTAGACAAATTAAAGTATTTGAAGGAACCAATTCCTAAAGAGTCCTCCAGCTATGATGAATCTACGGGGATAGAAACTTCTGAGTATAGACCCTCTGGTGAAATTCAAAACCCCAAGAATAGAGGGGCACTAAGTCCCCTACCCAAGGAAAAACCAAGTGAACTGGCCAAGACATAAGAGATGGATAGTACTAGAGAATAGATAATGCGACATCCAGTAGTAACACTACTATTGAGATTCTTACCAAGATTGTTCCACAAGCAATGGATGTCATCTACAAGGAACAACCTATTAACTATTTCTTGCCTAGATATGATGACCATCTAGATATTTGGTAAGAGATGTAAAACAACAAAATCTTTAAGGGCACAAGGTTTAGATATGTGGACACCCTAAAATTTTTGGAATATACCAAAGGGTGAAGGAAAATATGTAAAATGTAGGAATCTACTAAATCTACTTCAACAACCACATATTCTATGATGAACCCACCTTGGAGTTCATGTCTTCTCTGAAGAAGCTACCAGTTTCAAAATAAGAAGTCAAGGAGTGTGGGGGAGATTATAAATTGGCATTCCGAATTATCAAGGAGGACTACGTACATACTGAGAAATGGCCAAATTCAATCTTCACTGACTTAGATGAACAAGCAAAAAGACAATAAAGCTAAGGGGATAGAGAGGTTCAAGGTTTCAACGCTAACTAGACGTGGGTAAAGCTATCAAGAGAAAGCTAGTACATCTCAGGGTAGTAGAAAGTTGCAACATCTGCTCAGGAATCATGTGTCTCATGCATAAGATCTTTGTCAATGCCTAGTTCTTTAGGACAGACACAAGAAATGTGACCAGCATGGATCAACACATTCTAAGGAGCATCATGGGGAAAAAGTCAGTCAATATCGGGCGAATATTGATTGATATGCTAGCAAAGTAGTGGCACCAGGAGGCTCACGTGATTTTTTCATGGGAGGACTCATTACTTATATTGTCCACTGTCTAGGTTACCTTATTGAACTGGATTTCTTCCTCAAATATACAGGGGAAAGATTAGTCAACGCCAAGTAACTAGCTTCTATAAATGTATTGGCAAGTTAGAAGGAGAAACACTTTTACAAATTCTACAAATCAAAGGACCTTCTCCCCTTGTATGAAATGTAAAACTATGACTACAACAAACTCCTATTCCATGGTGATGATATTTTGGAAATGAAATCTGGAGCCACACTGCTACCACCTCTAAGTGATAAGGCGTCAGTCAAACCACTGATAAAACATATAGAAGATACAGCTAAAAACCTGGCACAAATAGTAATAATCTTCTTCCCAAAGAAGATAGTGACTAAGACAAAATGCATGAAATCCCCCACACCTGAGGCAATAACTCTAGAAGAAGAAGAGGTTGAACCTCCAACAAATACACCTTCCTCCAGTATCCCAATGACACCTGAACAGATTTTGACTGGAATACCTGACTCCATTGATGCCAATAGAAATGTTATACCGAGGATACCAACAAAACCAGAATAGAAGGAGATGATAAAACCATCCACCAACGCGTGTGTGGCATCACACCACACCATTTCTATGGCTACCAATAGTAATGTCCTTAGTGATACACCATCCATTCAAGGTGTTGATAAGGAAACAACAAATATGAAAATGAGCCGATTTGTCCCTATCTGTTTGCATCATTCATCCGGTGTGGAGGGGTGCGTTACGTCGTCCACAACCCCTTGCCCTATCCACCTATCTAACTACGAAGCCGAAAGGGAGGCACTAGAAAAGGAGGCCTCCAAAAAAGGGAAGCCCCTGCCAAACAATGAGGCTGAGAAAAGCCTTTACATGTGAAAGGGACAAGAAATATGTGTTCAAGTGAAGGAACCTGAGCAGGAGGCAAGCTCAAAGAAGTGTAAAGAGCAACCATAACAAGCCCCTTTTGTAGCAAAATTCATGGAGATAGGGCAAGAAATAGAAAAATCGTATGAGATCATCTCTAACTCTGCCTTAAATATTTTAAACTTAACTTCAAGTATGTCTACACTAAGTTCATAGGTTGAGAACCTAACAACTGAGATGTAGCCATTGTTGGGCCTGCCACAACAGATGCAGTTCCTAGTTGCAAACCAAATGCAGGTCATGGAAGCTACATTAGGCATGACCAAAAGGTTGTCCTACTATGCCAAGAGTGGAACTACCTACAATGAGAGAATGAGTGTGATGAACTACAATGAGAGAATTAGTAGCTACATGTCAAACATAGGAAGTGGAAGGAGGCACCAACGCCATCACCTTCCCATGAAGAGGCATTGCAAAAAAGATTAAAAATTGCAAACAAGGAGGGCTCCTCCTCAACTTCATGTGAAAAGGACATGCAACTGAAGGTGGATATGGTATTCACCAAACTAAACACTACTAAAGATACAACAACCCCAGAATAAGAAAGTCACAGTAGAACTATTTGTTGAATGGGGGAGGGAAATTTTGTGAGGAACATGGAAGTGCATGTCAGGGAGAACGATAATGACAATTCCCTGACCTCTTCAGGGAACTACACTTCAAGGTATATCAGGGCATCATAGAAATATTAGGGCATCATAGAAATATCAGGACATTGAGTACCTGTTGCAGACATAGAAGCAACTAGATAGAACATCATTATCCTAAAATAGCCTGAGGCGAGGGAGGAGGCACCAGACACAAATGAGGACATAATGAACAGGCTAAATCCTCTTCTTGAGTACAATGCTCCACCACCTCCAATCGACAATGAAGACTTTGTCATTGAAGGAGGATTTCATAAAAATCCTTTTGAGGTAGAAATAGAGGAGCATACTGTTAAACAAGATGAGAGAAACATGAACTGGATGTTCAACAATGCCTCAAGGAAACCAATCAATCTAGTGTTTCCCAAACCACCACTGATATCTAATACAAACCCAAAAGCACCACCATCACTTCCGTGTAAAATGAAGGACATGGAGATGACATCAGTATCAGGGATGTTACTTCATGGTATTCATGTCTTGGAAGATATTCTTGATGATGATAAACCTGGGGAAGACATCATCTACAAAAACAACAGATACTATCTAACAAGGGACGACCTTTTTTTAATAATCGACCCATTTATTTATCTCATACCCATGTACATGTTGAGCATAGTGGATTGCAGCCTAGCTGCTATCTTAGTTCACATGTGTCTAATGACTCCAGGTTTACATTTATATCATTACGATATTCATGTTGTAAACTAAGTGGTGGATTTTCATAATACATGTGGTTTGCATTACACTATAAGTGTAACTTCGTGAGACCAATAACTACCTTATTGCTCTGACGGTTCATGTACGACACTGCTATCTGATCCCTAGCTTCCTTCTTTTACTTAGCCATCCAGTATGCATATCTAGGAAAAGCCCCCAGTTCAGCCTTCAACACCTTCGTTACTAGTAAGCTCTCTATCTCGATAATGGCCTTTGACTAATTGTGATTAACAATTCACTTCACCGTAAGCATGATACCAGCCAGTTCCTCTTCCAGGATAGATGTTGTGTTCACCCTTATCGCCCATACACCCAACCAAGATCTATGTGCATTCCTCACCATTGTTGCTATGGTCTTTCCTCTCTTCTTCCTTGTTGCATCCACATTCACTTTGATCGTATCCCTGGCAGGAGGGGACCAATTTCCCCCTATAGTCATTTCAGTGTTGTCGACATTCCTCTTGAAAGCTTCAATATTTAGCTGTATTTCTTTGTGTATGCTTCCCATTTGATGTTCCACTATCTTGATCCCACCTTCGAATACTTGATGGTTTCTAAACTTCCACATACAGTGGCAAGCGACCCAGAAGTTGTTCTTTGGGATCCTCTCATTAGTTTTTACTATTGTGAGCCATCCCTCAATGGTGTTGGGTCTAAAGAACAGATCCTGGTCCCCAGGGTTCACCAACAATTGCTAGGTCTTCTTCACCACCTCACAATCCCGTAGAGCATGAAGGATGGTTTCATCCTCCTTCCTACATCTCTGGAAAGTAGCCAAATTGGTCATGTGTCTTCTTCTTTTGTCATTAGTGAGTAGCGCCTCATGTTGAGTTAACCAAGCAAAAACCCTGATCTTTCCCAAAACCCCAAGTTTCCATAGTTGTTTCCACTCCCTTTGGCATACGACCTCTTTTTGAGCTCTGAGCACCTTATAAGAGGAGGTTGTCGTGTATGTTCCTTCAACGGTATGATTCCATGCTCTGTAGTCCTTGTAATCTCTTTCGAGTGGAACACCTTTCCTTAGAATGTGCCTAACCATTTCCTCCTCAAAATACCATTGCAAGAATTCCATATCCCATTCATCATTGTTTGTTACTACACAATTGACTTTCAGGTCCTGTAACTTGGGGGGTATTGGATTTTGGGCATATGTCTTCAGAGTAAGATTAGTGTCTACCCATGTGTTAAATCAGAAATTCACTGTTCCTCCATTCACCAGTATCAACATAGAGTTTTTATAGATCTGATCCTTCCCTTCCATAACATCTTGGCTGAGTCTAGATACGGACATAGGCCTTCCAGGTTCAACCCTACGAATCGATCTTTAAGTGCTTTACACCATATTGAATTTCTTCTTGTCGCCATCTCCCATGTGTTCTTTAATATAAGAGCTTTGTTCCATTCCCTCAAGTCTTTAATACCCAAACCTCTATGCTTCTTGGAACTAGTGACCTTGTCCCAGGCTGAAGTGTCTATTAACAGAGTATTCTTCGAAGTCCTATGTAGAACTATAATCAAAGAATATATGTATAGGGACAAAATAGGACCCATTTCCAATGCCACATCAACTATTGCTACTCATCTATACTTGGAAAATTACAAATCTCCCTCAATTGAAGAGCTACAAGATAGTTTGCACAAAATAAGGAAACTATAGTTCATAACTCTCCCTCTCAAGGCCTTCAACCATTGGCTTCTGACCGTGGTGGATTGCACTACAAGGCAGGTGACACTTTAAAACTACACTACCAAATACCTACCATGTGGATGGATGGTCCTTAGAAAACTAGAGACAAGGGAAATCTAGATGATCTAGATCCACCTTAAATGCCTCATACAGTGGAATGATGGGTGGTACCACCCAAACTAGAATGAATTTCACAATGATTGTAGTGCACCCGAAAAAATACTTGATTCAAGGGACAGTGCCTTCATCATGCTTAGGACCATTAAATTAGTAAAGGGAGGAATTCTCCTTAAGCAAACAACTAATGAGGATTTTCATGCGTTAAGAGGAAAGTATGTCATGGAAGTTATCCATTACAGTCATGTGTTAAGAGAAAAGTATGTCATGGAAGTCACCCATTACAGATGATTTTTCTATGATGGACACATGCAAGACATCTTGAGGAGAATGCCCTCACTCAAACCCCTCCCTGAACAAACTCCACGGAGGGAAAAACTAAAAAATTTAGAGAAGGAAATAGAAGCCCCTCCTCTAAAAGATAGTACAACTATCCCGGTGCCCCCCATTCAAGACTGCCTACACCTTCACTTCCAGATTTAACCATCCCACCTTACCCACCTGTATAAGAACCAATAGTTTTATAGATGTCTATTGAAGCAAATGTCAGAACCACTAAAGGTCCCCTAATAGAAGAGCCTACTATCACTAAAACTACTTATGAAACTACATAAGCTACCTTCCCACCTCAAGACAATATCAACAAACTAGAGGCAGTAAAGGAAGTAGCCAACTATGAAAAAGTTGATGCCTCAATCCCCTCAAACCAAGGGATAGATAAATATGATGCAGATAATAACCCAGAGGATAACACTGCAGAATTTACTTGCACAAACCTACCGATACAACCTACATGCAAAAAAATTTATAAAATGCTAGCTACGGATTTTTGCAGGAAGATCTTACTTTTGTCATGGGAAGAATTGACATCGCAAGAAGTTGAAATTGTCACCATTTTTAATGGGACAACGTTCAAGTCCTACGGCTAGACCTACATGAGATACTTAAGGTTAGGGGTTGTATTATAGTCAACATCGTGACATCCTGCCATTAACTTTTAGATGACGATATTGATGATTTTTATATGGCCTTCTATGACATTGTAGGGGACATAATCTAGAAGAAGGATTTCGGAGACCTCTAATGACTTACAGATCATTTAAAGTATAATGTCCCACACTTCATATTCATACCTATTTTGTATGGCAAACACTAGACATTATTGTCAGTCTATACAAAGGCTCAAATGATGATCTTATACAATAGCTCAAACGCTCTATTTGGCTTGAAGCGGACAACATATATCAAGACAGCTAAAAGTGTGACTGAACAAAAATCTGCATAGATGGCTACACAAATTGTCAAGCTAATATGAATGTTTGGAAGGGGACCCATATGAAGGTTTGAAATTTGAAAAACCACAATTCTATCACAGGATCCCACAACAAGCACCAGGCTCCAACAACTATGGTTTATGTCTTATTCATATGCAAATGTTGGCTACTTCATATCTCAAGGTGGAATATTATTAGGAAGGTTATTACCACCACCTTCATGGGACTTACGTAATGGAGATCTTAACATTAGATTGGGCATTGATAAGCTCAAAGCATTAACTCACGTGTTCTCTCTCAACCTCACTTTTTGACACCCTGAGGATAGGTGTGTGATAATTTTGGTGGGGATGAATAGGCAAGCTAGGTACTTTTACTTTCTCAACATCTCAATTTTCTTCCCTAACTTTTTTCTTTTTACTTCTACCCTACCTCCTTGCAAAAAATTTGCTAACATTTTGAAAAGTCAGATGGAAACTTTTTTCAATGTATATAATTTTAGTCTTTTTAACCTTAGAAGGAAAAATTGTGATGAATAGGAAGTTTTAAAGGTAAATTCTAAATCCACTTTTCCTTGTTGTTGTCACCACACTTACCTTAGAACTTCTTGTATCCAAGATACTTCTTAGTGTAATCATTCCAAGAATGATGTTTTGGTCTACTTATTCACCTAAGTAAAATTTAATTTACTATGTCTTTACATCATTCCAATCTCAAGATACTGTAGGAAGCAAAGGAACACTACTATCCCAAGAAAAATCCTCTAAAATAAGGAGGACCGTGTCTGGTGCACTCTCGATCAATCTTCAAGCTTCCCAATACAAGATGAAAAACACAAACACAAGAAACAGAGGAAACAACTACCCCTTCTAGTGCTAATACCCAACTCTGGGAACAAAAGAGGCATGGCAGCCCATTTCCCCTAAAATACACATTTCCTAAAGCCTTGTCAGTAAGAATAAAAGCCAAACGTGAATAAAAACATGAGAGTTGTTCCTGGAAAGATGCTAGAAGTCTCTGGTCGGTGTAGAAGTACTCAAGAATGCAGATATGTCATTCCTGATAGTAGAACGTGGAAGTCAAAGAAAAACCTACATGTCTTTTGATGACTATCTTACACAACCACCTAAAACTTTGTCAGGGCTGATAGTTGAGTGACACTATTTTACAACAGTTCTCATGGTTGAGTGAACCCTAGAAAGATAGGATAAACCAGCAACCTTAGCCTACCCCTGCACTTTTAGTTAGGACTATCCAAAAAAAATAAAAGTTGTGTGTGAAAGCTACCTCTGGTGGTGTCTTGCACAAGTACAGCTTGGAAACAAGGTTGACTATAAATCATGAAGGAGACACCTCTCCTGATAAGAGGATGTACTAGACAAAAGGGGTCATGAAACTCTAGATCTAAGAGTATGAAACTTGGGGGTATAGTAAGCAGATCGAGCCATTATGAAGAAGTCTTGACCTAAGGTTGGTGTAAGGACATGGTCAACATTCGAAAAACACTAAACAAATGAAGCCATTAACATTGACTCGATGCCTTGATTCTATTTACTAGATTGAGGACAAACTAAACTCTAAGTTTGGGGTGATATTATATAATTTGTACATATTTCATACCTAATTTTATCTTTAGTTTCCTCTCTTTATTCATAGTTACCTTAACTTTCTCATATTTTTCTCATATTTACCATGTATGCATATATTCAAAGTGAACTACTCATTTCCATGCAGGTAACTTACCCAATGATGGTTTTAACCATTGTAAAGATTCCTCGTTAGTTTCCACAACTAATTGTGACCATCCAGCCTCAGCATCAAACTGACATCCATTAAGTTGACCAGCCATCTGTTCCTAAAATTGATGGCCTCCAATAGTACCCAGATGCCCAACCATATGAAGGTATATAAAATGGCTACTCAGCCATCGAAAGGTGATCAGTCAGAACAACCATTAGTTCCCAAAACAAATAGCCACTTTGAAGACCCCTTGTAGGTATACTAGGTGATCATCAACCAATGGACCACCTATAGATGATCATGATGGCTCAGCAGATGCCTCTATCAATGGTGTAATTACTAACCCATCTAGTGATGGTTTACTAACAGAGAACCAATGAATGCATGGTCAAGCGGAATGCCTACTACTGGCCAACCTGAGTTCTACTAATGGAAGGACTAAACAATGTCAACTTATGGCTAGGAAGAAATGACAGCTTGCATGCTAGACCTATCTAGTGATGGAAGTACCACAAGCATCGATCATTTAGAGTATTAAGCTTGTGCCTCAAGGAACCTTCTTAAAGAACTTGTGATTCAAGTAAAGCACCACCTCAAACCCTGCATCATGGGCTATAAATAGGAGATCTCATGCTACTATGTCGGGGGGGTCACAACACAAGTGAGACGTTGGAGTGATTCCCCCAAGACACCCCACCATCAACCTTAGATTCCATCCATCGATTCGGTACTCTAAGGAAGAGAGTCTGAGGAGCATTTAACCTCCATCATTGCATGTTAGCTGTGTGTGCAAGTTTAATATTTATAAACTCAAAAATTACCCCACAAGTATACGGGTGTGTGTAGTATTATCAAGGTTGTCCAAGGAGCAAAGGTTTTTTAGGCACAAGAGCAATGAAGTTCAACAATCTAGATCTTTCTAATAAGAGAGGTTTTGTTATGTTGACTAAGAAATTAAAAGGAAATGAACTAAAATAGAAAACACTTGTATTAAGGATCAATTTGGATTAGGGATTCTTGAGGATAGGGTTTCACATCCACATCATAGTATGAAGAACAAAAAAGATCAAGAACACTAGCAATACACAAGGGAGGCATGTAACCTACACCCACCTCCCAGTAGTGTAGAACGGTCCTAACTTTGTATACCACTCCCATAGATATACTTACATTCGGATTAAAAATCTTTGTTCCCCAACATATCTCAGCCACTCCTGTGGTCAAGGTAGTGCAGCTAAGGTACATCTCCTTACTTCTATGCACATCTTCCTAGATTATACAAAGAGAAGAAATCATAAATATAAAGTGGCCAGCAAAGCATGTAAGAAGAATTAAACACCGATGAACCTTAGAACAGTGAAACAACTAGAATTTTATATGAAATTCATGATCAACATAGTTATGACATGGGATTTATTCCCCCATGACCAAGAATAAGAAATCTACTCGTCCATGGCTATAGAAAGTAGATACAAGCAGTAGAAAGTACTGCTAGGCATCATAATAGAAGAAAATAACCGTGGATGTACGTAGAAGAAGTAAGATAGAGTTGAAAATCCGGTCAAGGAGTCACAAATCCGTCTTTGCTGCTGGAAACTCTCCAAAAACCTTCACACCACAGTGGAGAGAAGAGAACAGCGGAGATCCCTACTGTAATTGTTGGAGAAGAAGGAAGAAGAAGAGGTTTCTCTCCCAAGAAACCACCTTTTCTCCCTTTGGAACTCCTCCAACTCCTCCTTTCTTTCCCTTGCATTAGTCCCTCTTTAAAAGGTCTAATATGTCATGGTAATTGTCCCAAGATGGATTGGGGTCATATATATAAGCATGAGGTAGTTAAATTCATGTTTGAGTGAAATATATAGGTCACACAATGTGTCTTTTATAAGACACAACATGTCTTACGTGATAATTGAAGTCTGGATCAACTTCTGAAAAGTTACACGACATGTCTTCAATAAGACTTGTCGTGTCTCCAATAAGACAAGGCATGTTGCTACAAATTTGGGAGTTTTAGGTTCAATTTCTGGACTATGACACAGGGTGACTTTAATAAGACACGATGTGTCATTATTAGAACACGGGGTGTCTTTATCAATTTCAGCAACACTAATTTTTTGAATGTCGAGATGATTGGGGAATGTGTTGATGTATGTTATGATGGCATTTTCTCCCTATTTTGATGTCAAATTATTGTACCTACAAACCAAGCCATAGAGTAAGTAAAGATCACAATCAAAGGGAAATTCTACAATGATTAAGAGTGATTATTGGGTGAAAATGATTTGGAAATGCAACCATAAGTAGTACAAAAGATGATATAAATTACACACATCAAATCCCCCTAAGCTTAAACCATTGACTGTCCTCAAGAAAAAAGAGCATAGAAATACAAATGAAGGAATTGTCAAGTTCATGCATAGATCAAATGAAATGATAGATGTGTATAAGACCAAACCAACCATGATCAACAAGTTTATACTCATAGCCCTCAATTCAACTTAAACACCTAAGAAAGAGAATTTTAGTTCAGTGTGGGTGGTCACAATTAACTAAATCAATCAATTAAACAATACTAGGTAGAATTTGGATGACCAAGCCAAACAATTAGTGGATGTGCAACTCAAACTCTCAACGATTAAGGATACAAATGATGAAATATTAGTTCAAATTAACAATTTCAGTTGTACTCTCCTTCTTTCCCAAAAATGTTATGACAATGGATTATGGGTTCTGGCACTAGGTTGCTAATGTAGGCTTATGCACAAGTGGAGTACCGGTTGGGGTATTTTACCCTCTTTTAAGATATACCTCCTAACCATCATGGCTTGATCGTACATACACCAGGCTAGCTTGATATGTGGATGGTTTAGTCATCTTTTATGGGGTATGAGGGTGAAATAAGCCAAAAGAAAATTTAATTTTTTTTCACAACATAGGAGAGACAACTAAATTGCAACATTAGCTACATTTCATTCATTGGTTATGAAAAAAATTCACTAAAAGAGTGGTTGAAATGCACTAAGATCTTGGCAAGGACATCCCTTATTCTAAATGATGTTTCAAAGTTGATTTACTCAAAAATATTGAAACCATTACATGTTTAAAGCAATCAAGGATGTGAAAGATGAATGTTTAGGCTAGAAGCATAAACCAGAGTTAAGCACATGTTGATGGCCAAAAGGTATCATTTGATCAATGCATGCCTTTTACAATTTCTACAAATGATATTTATCACCAAAAGAGGACAATTAGTTAAGCATGGGAATTCAATCCACATACAAATGATGGATCTCAAATCAAACTGGACTTTCAACAAGAAGAACAGAAACTAAAAACAATAACTAAGAAAATAATGATAAAAGTGAAATAAAACTACACTACACTACTGGTCGGTTGCTTTCCCCCTATGCTTGAAATATGCAGTGTCCTCATTGCATATAACAAACTCAAGAGGATTGCAACCGAATACCTGTCATGGTGAATGATGAAGATGGAGGTCCATTTCTTTGATTTGAGGCTGGAAATTGTTGCATCATATATATGCGCCTCTTTGTCAATGTATCATTGATTTGGGACAAAGATATATGCTTGTGATTTGCAATAGGAATAGGCTTTTAGACATACATGTTGTTTGTCCCTTGTTTCACTTATTCAAAATAACTAGAATTGAAGTCAAAGAGAATGTTCTCATCACCAAGCCTTATATCAAAGATGTGTTGCAAGGGGACACATGGCTTGTTTGAAAAATCATCATGTGGAGCAAGCGTTGATTTCTTCCATTGAGCTTCATTATCATTGATTACATTGGAGTCAACAACTTCATATGATATTGTCTTTGATGGTGAATATGGTTTTCCTATAGAATCTCCACTTCTCCAGATAATTGATGTGAATGTCTCCCTTGAACTCATTACCAATTTATTAGGCATGGAATTGGGAGGTGCTTTTTATTGGAAAGAGCTTGTTGAGAAATTTGATTCTCCAACATCGTAGTATGAGTGGCAATTTCATCCACCTCAGAATAAATTTGTAAAATATCATCCTTTAGCAACTCCCATTGTTGGTGAAGCTCATCATTTTGTTGAATTTGAGTTGAGACAAAGATCTCAAGCATGGACACCAAACTTGGCTTGGGCTGCATATGTCATTATTGTTGGAAGAGATTGCAACTAACATTGTTGTTGCATTTGATATCTCTTCAAAATGATGGTGTGGCAAAAACATGAAGAAGGAATGTATCCTGCTGCTCCACATGCATCACGAATTACTTTAGCATCTTGCTTTCCAAAAGTAGAGCTTGAAGAAGAAGGTTGGCTGCTCTAGTCAAGACCATATTGGCAATTACAAAGTGTCATGTCTTCAATAATGGCATAACTATCCTTGTATGATTAGTTCATTATAGCATCATTTGCACTAGCATCAATAGACGTCCTTGTATTGTAGAATAAGCCATTCTAGAAAGTTTGCAATAGAAGCCAATTGCCCAAACCATGGTGTGGACAAAGACATTGAAGGTCTTTGAATCTTTCCCATGTGTCATACAAGTCTCTCCATCACTTTGTGAAAAATTGATGAGTTGACTTCTCAATTGTACGGTCTTGCTTGGTGGAAAGTATTTGGACAAGAAAACTTTGAGGAGTTCATCCCAGTTTTTGATGGAGTATCTTGGCAAAGAATAGAGCCACACATTGGCTCTGTCCCTCAAAGAGAAGGGGAAAATAAGAAGACAAACTACATCACTAGAAATATCATCTATTTTGAAAGTGTTTAGCAACTGTAGAAATTCAACAATGTGGAGGTTTAGATCCTCCATATGTGTCCCTCCTAATTGATTCTATTGTATCATATGTATAATTGTGGGGCTGATAGAAAAAGCATTTGCCTCAATCGGTGGGATATTGATAGCCCCATTGATTTTTGTAATAGATGTAACAATAAAGTCTTTAAGGGGACATTCATCTTCCATGATTGGTCTTTCTTGTTGAGATGGATGCTTGGGTGAACATGGTGGTGAAGACGTTGGTAATGATGTTTGTGAGTCCTCTGGATCCATTTGAGTTTCACTCATCCTCTGAAGGTTGCAAACATTGTGCTCAAGTTTGGGGTCCAAAAATGTGGAAGGTTCAAGACCCCCTTTGGATCACCTCATATAGTCTTGCAAGTAAAGAAGGTGACTGAAGTACAACAAAGAAAATGGAAGATACAAAAAGAAGATAATGATGATGATCATGATCATGATGGAAAGAATGATAGTGGATATGACAGGTGGTGGGATGATCTAGTCTTGCTTACTATTCAACACTTCTTACTCTAACAAAAATATTGATGCTCCCTGACAACAGTGCCAAAAACTTGTTAGTTGTGTGTGCAAGTTTTAATATTTATAAAATCGAACACTACCCCACAAGTATATGAGTATGTGTAGTATTATCGAGGTCATCCAAGGAGCAATGGTTTGTTAGGTGAAATAGCAATGAAGTTCAACAATCTAGATCTTTTTAATAAGAGAGGTTTTGTTATGTGGACTAAGGAATTAAAAGGAAATGAACTAAAATAGAAAAAACTTGTATTAACAGTCAAATTGGAATAGGGATTCTTGATGATAGGGTTTCACATTCACATCATAGTAAGAAGAATAACAAAGACCAAGAACACTAGCAATAACATAAGGGAGGCATGTATCCTACACCCACCTCCTGGTAGGGTAGATCGGTCCTAACTTTTTATACCACTCCCATGGATATACATAGATTCAGACTACAAACCTTTGTTCCTCAACACATCCCAGCCACTCATGTGGTCAAGGTAGTGCAACTAAGGTACATCTCCTTGCTTCTATGCACATCTTCCCAAATTATTCAAAGAGCAGAAATCATACATATAAAGTGGCCAGCAAAGCATGTAAGAACAATTAAACACCAATGAACCTTAGAATAGTGAAACAACAAGCATTTTATATGGAATTCGTGTTCAACATAGTTATGACATGGGAGTTACTCCTGCATGCCCAAGAATAAGAGATCTACTCATCCATGGTTGTAGAAAGTAGATACAAGTAGTAGAAAGTAGCGCTAGACATCATAATAGAAGGAAATAAACTTGGATGTCCGTAGAAAAGTAAGATAGATTTGAAACTCTAGTCAAGGAGTCACAATCCATCCTTCCTGTTAGAAACTCTCCAAAAACCTTCATTCTGGTGTGGAGAGAAGAGAACCACAGAGATCCTACTACAATTGTTGGAGAAGAATGAAGAAAAAGAAGTTTCTCTCCCAATAAAACACCTTTTCTCCCTTTGGAATGTCTCCAACTCCTCCTTGCTTTCCCTTGCTTCAGACCCTCTCCAAAAGGTCCAAAATATGTTGTGGTAACTATCCCAAGTCATCTTGGGGTCGTATATATAAGAATGAGGTAGTTAAATTCATGTTTGAGTGAAATCTGTAGGTAACATGACGTGTCTTTTATAAGACACGACGTATCTTACGTGATAACTAAAGTTTGGATCAAGTTCTACAAAGTTACACTACATGTTTTTAAAAAGACACAACGTGTCTTTAATAGGACATGTCATTCTATAATAAGACACAATGTGTTGTTGCGAATCTGGGAGTTCTAGTTTCAATTTATGATTTGTGACATGGGGTGTCTTTAATACGACACGATGTGTTATGGGGTGTCTTTATCAGTTTTAGCAACACTAATTTTCTAAATGTCTAGATGATCGAGGAATGTGTTGATGGATGTTATGATGGAATTTTCTACCCATTTTGATGCCAGTTTGTTATACCTACAAACCAAGCCATAGAGCAAGTAAAGATCATGATAAAGTGAAAAATCTAGCATGATTAAGAGTGATTATTGGGTGAAATTTGTTTCAAAATGAAACCAAAATTGGTCCATAGGATGATATAAAATATGCACATCATCGTCGAGTTGTTCCAGATTTCTTCTTTGATGAAAGTGTTGGCTAAATTGGACATTATTATAATCTCTTTGTTTTGATGATGACAAACATTTCATTCTTGTGGTTTTAACGTGCTATTTGAGTATTTCAGGAACAAGCATATAAGGTGGTGGATAACAAAGACTTGGAAGAACAATTTGATAAAACTGCTTTATTTTCATGATTGTAATCAAATGTAAAAGCTTGTACAAGTAATTACATATCATGTAAATCAAGCGTTTAGATCTTCCCTATCCACTCACAACACTTAGATAGGTCATTTCCCAAGATAGTATCACAATTGCACATTGATACACACACTTAATAAATGAATACATTGAGTCAGTAATATTCTCGATCGACAAATCGTCGATCGAGAAAATATCGGTCGACAAAAACTTTGACCGAGAAACTCTCGGTCGACAAAATCTTCGATCGAGAATAGACCCTACTAGCCGTTAGACCTAGCAGACAAAGTAGTTGGGAGTTGAGTTGAACGTTGCAATACACTCAATCTTGGTCGACAAACTTCTCGACCGAGATACATTTCGGTCGACAATTCCTCGACCGAAAAGAGTTATGTCTCCACTTTTTAGGGTCAATTAACTATCTGTTGCAAATGCAATTAGTGGACACATAATGGCTAGTTGAGCACTAAGAACCCCCTAGAAAGTGTCTAGAACGTCCTTAAGCACTCATAGGCCATTCCTATAAATTGGACATGCCTTAGGACACCTAAACTCACTAATATACACTTGTGCAATACTTGAGCTTACACTTGCAATTGACAATCTTTTTTGAGCAATTGAGCAACACTAGCATTGGCTACTCATTCCCTTGCTCCAAATTCATGTCCTATAGGCTAGCATCTCCTATCCACTAAACCTACACTTCAATATTCATTGGTTAGGAGATCTATACGCTTGATATAGGCAAATCAAGCCTTGAGCTACAAGTGGTATTGTAATTTCTATTTTTCCTTCTTGTTCCTTTTATCTTATGTATTCTCCTTGCTACTCCTAGGGTTGGAGGCTGTGGATTGGAGAAGGTTCTTCTCGGTGGAGAAGGTGGACTTCGGACTACTTCAAGAAGGTTGTTGCAACGGGAAGCTACTTCAAGAGGAAGGCTACTTCAAGGGGGAGCTTGAAGTTACTTCAAGAAGGCTGCTTCAAGGTTGGTGCAACTACTTCTAGGTGAAGGTTGTCCGAAGGGTTTGGTGAAAGAATTGTAATTTTGTATAATATCCTTGCGAGGTAATAAAATTTAATTCTTTCAAAATCTCGGTTGGGTAAGCAATTGGGTAGTGGATTTACTACCTTAGTATTTGCTAAGGTTGGAACCACTCTAAATCCTTGTCCCCTTGTCCAATATTTTTGTGGTTGGTTGTTTGAATTAAATTACTTTAAAATAATCATAAAACCCTATTCACCCCCCCCCCCCGCTAGTGGTTTTTCAGGAAGGAGGAAGACAAGTAGTCAAATGCACCTCCATTATTGAATTCTAAGAGGATAAACCCACCATCAACCTAGACCAGTCTATGGTCATTGTCGATGTATCTTTCTCCTTCTCTGAATCTATACATCCCTTTGATTTCCATCTTGTCTTCCATCTCCATGTCTCACCATACTTGCAATTTCACCATGCTACCCATCACCATGAGTGGCTAGTCATCTAACTTGGGTTGGGAGTACCCAAAGGCTCTCCCAACATGTAATGCTTACATATATTGAATATATGCTCTTAGACATGTTTATCTTCATATTCTTATTCTTAATGCTTTAATTACATGATTAGATACCACCTTGTGTTGTTTGATTGTTAATGCCTTGAAAGAGTAGTATTAGCCTATATCTAATTGTTATGGAGTTGCATGAATACATGAGAATGTTAGAATGCCTAAGCTAATTATCATAAAGTTTTACATTAATTATTTTTTTGCATCTTTAGAGAGAGACAACATTATAATCTAGAACTATCATAAGCTTGAGAGAGGATGTAATAGACACTTATGATGATTTCTTGTAAACTTACTAAGGGTAGACAATGGGCATGACTATTTCATGTTGAGGAGAGATCTTATATGGTGAAACTCAATCCAAGTTCCTTCCATACTTGATATCTTATATTTTAACATTCTTGTTCTTTTATTTTACTCTTTCATTTATTTTACTTGTTTATTGCTTTCTTGTTGAAGAACCATCATTCTATAAGGAACACAAACCTTATCTTACCCTTTTGATTGGTGTAACTAATCTTATGCTTAAAGGATCTTAGCACTTAACACCCTTGTCCCTGTGTTTGACCTCAATCCACTACATCGGGCCCCATCATTATCGCTCTGGGGGCCTAAGTGTCGGGTTATAAATTTAAAAGTCTAATTACTCTAGATCTGCTCCTTTTAGACGCAGGATTTAGGTTGATTGGGGATTGACCAACTGATTAGTAGAATGGGTACCATTGGCATTTTCAATTAATATTGGGCACCAAATTATATTAACCTCATTGTCCTAGACCCTCACACCCTTATCTGCTACAATCCAGCTACCTAGATCTGGACTTATCCTCCACATGGAAGCATGTTACTCCTCAAAACACAGTCCTTCTATGAAGGATTATACAGTGTTCAAGACATTTTTTTGTCTAATTATATTTAATTTATCAAGATAACATCTTTGTCCTTAATAATATTACCCTACAATTGACAAGTGAGTATTTGGAATAAATCATGATAATTATCTGGCAAAAAGCAACTATCAGAATTCTCTGAAATTGCAGTTCAATTATTTAATGCTTCTAAATCCACCATTCATTTAGCATGTTGCAATGCAGCTCCAGTAATAATTGAATGTATCAACATCATAGAACATGATATCCCAAATAACATCTCTCCTCTACTGAAATCTACTATGTATGCACAATGATTTTGTAATAATAGTTATTGAGTAAGAATCGATATAGAACTACCATTATTTTAGACTTGTATATCATAAATCAAGGGTATAAGGTAATTTTTCACTCACTTACTAGTATGATTTGATCTCCAAACCTCAAGGTCTCATTCAAAACCCTCCTGCCAAAAAGCAAGCAAACCCTAAAGAAGTCTGCTAGATATAGGACATGACGAATGAAGGTTTGAGATGTGTTGAATCAAGGGCTCTAGAGGGGGGTGAATAGAGCTTCACAAATCTCACAACAGAGATTAGACCTTCAAATTATATTAAGTGCAAAAGCTTAAGCATACAACCAATTTGAAGTCCTAACTAGCAAGCATAGCAAGGGTGAGAGACAAGGATAGCATACACTTGGACAAAGTAGTTTAGAGTGGTTCCACATTTCAAACTAGAAGTGAGTCAGTCTACTACCTAGAGGTGGTTAATCTCTAGGACTTTGCAATCTTGATGCTCTTATATTCATTCATAAGATTACAACACAAAAACCACATTCATCCAAGGACTTAATACCTCAATCAAGGATCTTCAACCTACCGAAGGAACTTACCCACTTGAGCATGTAGTCTTTAGCCTTCCACAGGGACTTACCCACTCCACCTTCAATCCTTTGGCCTTCCAGGGATTACCTATCCTTATTAAATGTTCACCTTGCCTATCTCCTTCACTCGGAGATCTGGATCACCATGACTTCTTCAACCTTGAAGAACATCAACTCCTTCTCCTTCACTTGGAGAAGATCTTCAAGCCTTTTCTTCAAACAAGAAAGGGGGTAGGAAGATGGAGGTGGAGAACTTTACATGGATACAAGGGATAGCTCTCTTATAAGGGAGCCTAACTCACTCGTATTCACGAATTTGAATTGTAAGTAGAGAGAGAAAGGGGATCAAAGGGATGCGGCACTCTCAACTAACATAGGACCAAGCATATAGTGAATGAGAAACCTTGGAATGAACTCCAAGTGGTCCTATTTATAGTTGGGGGTGCTCCTTTGAGTTGGGGAACACTTAGGGTCAAATTATAGCCATTTTTTCCCAAGGCAACAGATCTATTTTTGTCCAAACACATCACCAACGGTTAGAATCACTTTTTATGTATTTTTCGTACAATACATTCGATCGAGTTTCAATAAAGGTAACTCGACCGATCAGGTAAAAGACAAACCCAATTTTCAAACCATCAGTCGATTTTATCCTAAGGAAACTCGACCGACCAATGAAAATAGCATTTGGTCAGTAACCCGATCGGTCGAGTTCTGTGTATGCACAACTCGACTGATGCACTCTTCAAAAAATGGATCCAGTGGATCGGTCAAGATTGTAACTCGACCGATCAACAACCTTTGATTGATTTTCTAAAGTTCTTAAAAAGTGATTAAAACTTGGTCTAAAGTGTCCCACATAATTTTCTCATCTTAATTACAAGTCATATCATCATTACAAGTGATTACAAAAATCTTCTAAGGTCATTTACAAGTATTTCCTAATTAGCACACTTGCATGCATTTGACTTGTACTTTGACAAGCTAGGGCTTGTGTAATTTGATCCTTTTCATGTACCTAACACCTGAAATCAATCTTGAATACACATATTCGATACATATGAATAGAATGGTTAAGTCATTATCAAAATATGGACAATGTATAACCTCTAGGTCAATAAGATGACCTTTGGTTTATGTATCATATGTCATCACAGTTAAGAAACAAAGAGAATAAGAAGATATATGGGTGAGATCTACTTACCAAGATGGATCTACACAAGAACCTTTGGTTTCTTCTCCTAGCCTTGTTCCTCCTTGTCCCCACCCTATTAATTGCATTTGCATTCACCCTTATTGACGCTCGAAGGTTTTCAGGATAGAAGAGAAACTAAAGCAAAGCTAATAAATCCCATTCCATTGGTTTTCATTGAGTATTTATCGAGAAATAATCTCTTTGTGATTTGACAAGATGAGCGGCATTGCATCCAAACCATCAGAAGGTAAACCTTCAATTTTTACTCCTTCAATTACTTCCTTTAGTAGGAAAGTCTTTAGTAGGCTCTGATGATGGTCTGTGTAACCATATGTTGCTTGATCTTTAGTGGGAAATAGATTTTGGTTTGTACAACCTCTAGTTCTCACCTTTGACAGTCATGCCTTTGGTTGATGGTTTCCACTGTGGCGTTTGATTGTTAGGACCATTAGTCTACCCTTCCTTCAGTTGAAATTCATCAGTCAAACCATCCGTAGACTCTTGCCAATTCAAACTTTAGTTGACGCTCACCAATCCATCCTTCAATTGGTGAAACCTCTGGTTGATGATGCATCAGTTGCTAACTTCACCAAGTGACCTTCGACATGTACTTTTTCCACAAAACCATTGGTCCACTCGACCTTTCCTTGATGTCACCAACCAAACATTTTATTTTTGGTTTATACTTCCATCGATCTACAAAAACCATCAACTGAAGGGCTCTATAAACCATATTTCTAAGCACTTAATCACAACCTTCAATCTAAGGACATATAAAACCTTCAATCTTGATCCATGGGTTGTCAACTGATTAAAATTCTGTAAAAAAATGAAAATATGTTAACTTCTCCATTTCAATTATGTTTTGATAGATTCTTGATTCTATATATTCATAATCAAATTCTCTACAATTCTACATCAAAACATGATTTATAATATTCAGACTTTATTTCGTCACAAGTTAATTAAGATTCATACAGTCAATTATCACTAGCATTATTTTCAACTCATATGATTACCAAATAAGCGTAGATCGGGTTTTAACAATCTTCAACTCTAATAAAAAATTTGTATTGAACTTCCTATAAGAGGAAAGGATAATTTTTTCACGGATAAGTTAACAAGTCTCTAAAAAAGAACTAATCAAACATACATAAGAGAAACCTATAGAGCCGGCAAAGAAGAGGAAGTAAATAGTCCTGCTACCTAAAAAGATTGTCTCTATACCAAAAAGAAAGAAATCTCTCACACCCAAAAAAATAATAGAGGAAGAAGTGGAATAATAGGTGACTATTCCTATAGTCTCCAATCATGAAGGACCGACAATTATCCCTCCTAATTCTCATCCATAATAGGAGGAGACAAGAGACCCCTCTATTCAAGCAAGTGTTGCATCCTACGACACCATCCCAGAGGCTGATAGAGTCAGTATTTCTGTAAGGACGCCACCCAGCCCAAAGATCACCAAAAATGATATGTCTTCCATGAAGAAGGGAGAATCTAACAAGAGGGAGGAATCTAAGAAAGAGCCCTCAAGAAAAGACCCCTCCCAATTAGCCAAAGGGAAGGAAAACATCTTGATTAGGAGAAAGAAGGAACATATTTTGCACTCACCTCCAAGGGAGGAGCTTGGGAAGGAAGTGAGTTCATTGCAAACATATGCAACATGCAAACAAGCTCCTACTATAACTAAATTTATAGAGATCGGGTAGGAAATTGACAAATTATGTCATATCCTCTCTAACTCAACTGTTAATATTTCTAATTTGACTTTAGATTCATAGTCACTAACATTGTAGGTAAAGGGGGTAACTATGAATATTGAACCTCTAATGACCCTGCAACAACATATGCAACTTTTGGCAGTAAACCATAAGGAAATCATGGAGGCCTTGACCGATATGAACAAAGAAGTCACCTCTTTGAGATAGGAGTGGGACAAGCTTAAGCATGAGAATGAATTGCTATGCACATCCAACAACTAAAAGAATCACAAGGAGGCAATGTCAAATTGGCAACATGGGATGAATCAACCACAAAGAGGTATAAGGTAGTTGAGGAAGCAGAGGCATGTACACCTAAGGTAGGAGTAGAGCTAGACATCCATCTAACACATATATGGTGCCAGAAAAGCTTGGCACCACACCCTTTGTGCCATGTCTAGACAAAGAAGTCACAATAGAGCTCTCTACTGAGCAAGAGGCGGTCGAATTAATTAAGAACATTGAAATGCATGTTACGAAAGATACTAATGCACATTCCCCAGTTTTTTTAGGGAGTTCTTGCAGCAAGCTATGGGAAGCAAAGGAGTTCAAGACAGCCCTAAAGAATTCCCCACCTAACGACAATGAAAGGGGGCTTCTCTGAAAAAACCTCACAAGTTGACACACCCAAGTACATCGAGGCAAGTAGTGAGAATGAAATTGTTCAAGAACCACCCACACCAAGGGAGAAGGGTGGGATAACAGATGATGTTATGAATGGGTGTACCCACTCTTTGATTACAAGGTCCCTCTCCTATACTATGATGACATAGTCAAGGAATTTCTACTCAAAGAACCCATTTGATAGTGGTGGTCAACCCTTCAATCTATTTGATGAGGTCATAGGGGATCCTACTATAGAAGATGACAAAGGGAATCTAAACTAGTTGTTTTGTAAATCACCAAAGAACACAAAAATCCAATTTTCCTTGAGCCAAGTACAGCTGACAACAACTTTGAAGCACCCACATGGCTACCATGTAAAATGGAAGACATGGATATGACATCAACATCAGGGATGTTACTCAGGGACATCCATGTCTTCGTCAATATCCTAGATGACAATAAGCCAGGAGACAACATCATATATAAAAATGAATGATATGCTATGACTAGGAATGACTTGAGGTCAATCTTTAGGAAGGAAGTTCTTAAAAGTTCTCTATGGTACAATAATAGAAGCATTTATGTATGAAGACAAAGAAGGGTTAGTTTGCAATGCCACATCTAGCTTAGTTGCCCAGTTATATGAAAATAATGACAAAGCCCCATCAATTGAAGAACTATATAACACCTTGCAAAGAATCAAGAATTTAAAATTTATAACACTCACTTTCAAGGATTCTAACTACTAGATTTTGACGGTGGTGAAACTTTCTACCCGATAGATGACTACATACAACTGTAATAAGCAATACATGTCTACGGGAGGATGGTCTTTGAAAATAAAGAGGCTAGAAAATACAAAATATTGACCCATTAGAAATGCCTAATACAAGGGGAAGATAGATAGTATGTCCCTAATTGGGCTGACGTTTGCATCGATGGAAATGGCCCTCAAATAAATCCAGACTCGGGGAAACTTCATTTATCATGATCAAAATGATAGAGGCATTGCACAAAGGAACTGCCATTGAGCATATAGCCAACAAGTACTTCCATGTCCTATGAGGAAAATATGTCATGGAAATCATACATGATAGAAAATTTTTCTATGATCATTGCATGGAAGACGTCCCTTAGAATATGAATTCACTTGTCCTCCTTTCAAAGAAGACACCCTAGAGAGAACAATTGAAGAATCTATGGAAGGATCTTGAAGTTTCCCCTCTACAAAGTATTGTTGGGAATCTGGCATGCCCTCTACCTAAATGACACCCTCCCTCCCAACTCTTGCCTAAGGAGGCAGATTTAGTGGCTTCCATGGAATTGGGGAATGAAAAGGAAGTGCATATTCTATATGAAGAACCTACTATCCTGAACATCCCTAAATCTAAAACTACTTTAGAGGCTAAAGAAGAAGCTTCAATTCCCAATGAAGGAGTCGATGCCCCTACCCTCCCTAAAACAAAAGTATAGTAGGAAATGGACAATAAAAAATATGTTCCCCATGATGAGCTAGTTGCATATGATCTAGAACCCATAGATCTAATCAAACCCACATTTTAAAATTTTGATAGAGACGCATGTTATGGTTTATCTCTACAAGGTATGACTTTCATCATGGAAGAACTAAAGCCCATGAAGATGAAATTGTTACCATCTTCGAAAGGGATAATGTCCAAGTCCTAAGATGAGTCCTCCATGAGATACTCTTTTTGGGGGGATAAATGATAGTAATCGTTATGACTGCATGTTAGCTACTTTAGCTGACGAGCTTGAAGACATGTATATGCCCTTCTATGAAATCATGGGTGACATCCTATTTAAGAAAGAATCAGGGGAATTATAAAGTCTTTTGGGGAATCTTAAATCAAGTTTTTTGTTACTCATATTTATCCTTATTCTTCGTGATGGTCATTGGATGTTATTGTCTATTGATACAAAGGCTAAAACTATAGTTTATACAATGGCTCTAACGCCCTATTTAGCAAGAGAAGAACAACCTATGCTAGAATAGACAACAACATGACTAGTTAGAAGGTTTTAGAGGTTGCAACACATATTATCAATCTAGTCAAGCAGTACAATAGAGGTCATTCAGATGAAGACTGGAAATTTGAGAAACCACAATTTTTCCATAGAAGTTCACAACAAGCTTCATAATCTAATGATTGTGCTTTCTATCTCCTATTGTGGATGTAGATATTGGCAACATCTAATATGAAGATGGAATTTTATCAAGAAGATTTTACCACCACATGTGAGGAACCTATGTCATGGAGATCTTAATTCACAATGGACATTAATGAGTTCAAAGATTTAACTCACCTATTCTCACTAAACCTTCTTCTTTGACACTCTGAGGATAGAGTGCCTAATAAGTTTGGGGGTGTCAATAGGTGATTTAGGTACGTCCTCTAGTCCATAAAATTTAACTCTTGACATTCTACCCTTCTTTTCCTTATCTTCCATTATGCCTAATGGTTTTCAAATTTTGAAAATTTAGGTTAGACATTTTTTTAGTTGTACATATCTTAGCTAGAAATATCTTAATGAAGGCAAATTTTGATATACAGACAATTTTTTATCCAAATTTTCTTGTATGATGTCCTCACTCCCATCTTTAAATCTTCTTATCTTCAAGCTACTTATTATCATAATCAATTTAGGAGAGACCATTTTGGGCTATAAATTCACCTAAAAAAAGCCATGTGTGTATTTTTACACCATCTTTATTTCAAGACACTATAAATAGTAGAAGAATGCTATTGTACCTGGGGAATTCTCTAAAATAAGAAATTCTTAACCTAGTACACTCCCAAATGATCAACCTAGACTTCTAGTATAGGTTGGAAAGTGCATACCTCTCACAAAGGGGAAATAGCTACCCCTTTAGTGCCAAATCCCCGCTAGGGATCAAAAGAGACATGGCTTCCCACGCATCCTAAAAATCATATCGCCCTAAGCCTTGTGAGCAAGGATAAAAAGTTGAGAGTGAAAAAAAGCATGAGATTTGTGCTTAATAAGATGTTTAAGGTCTTTGTTCAGGCGATATATAACCGCACTCAAGAATGCATATATATCGTGCTTGGTAGTAGGGCCTAGAAGCCAAAAACATTACCTACCTGTCTTTCAAAGGTGATCTCACATAACCACTTGAAACTACATCAGGACTAATAGTTGAGTAACATTATAATTACAACAGTACTCATGGTTGAGTGAACCCGACAAGTACAGGATACACCACAACCTTGTCCCACCCCCTCACAACTACCTAGGTCATCCAAAAAAATAAAACTTGGGTGTGAAAGCTACCTATAGAGAAAACCATGCACGTTGTGGCTAGAAAACAAGGCTTGGGGTGAGTCGTGAAGGAGAAACTCTTCCTAAGAGAAGGGTGTAACATATAAAAAGGTAGCACAACTCTAGATCTAAGAGAATGATATTAGGGAATACAATACACATACCAAAAATTCACATAGATATCTTTATTTAAGGATGGAATAAGGACATGTTCAACACTAAAAAACACAAAACAAATAAATCCCTTAACCATCACTTGATGCTTTGATTATATTCAATGGCTTGAGAACAAGCTAGACTCTAATTTTGGAGGTTGATAACATCCAATTTTTTGGATGCTTCATGCCTATTTTTGTCTTTAATTTCCCTCCTTAGTATAGATTTAACCTAACTTTATTATATTTTCTTCTTACTTTCTCGTCATTACTTCATTAGGCAATGACTACTCCCTTTGTGCAGAAACACCATCGACCAATGGTCATATCATGACTATTGATGGCCATGACCACAGGATCAACTTCTATATAGGCCCTCCATCGGTTGTCACATCCGGTGGAGCTATCTACTTCACCTTCCAAAGTTGGGCCCCAACCAGACGCCTATTAAAGAATGAGTCAAGGCTCGCTCTATTGATGGTTGCAAGCCTAATAGATCAAAGACTCACCTACAAAGGAGCCATAGTTAAGGTCACCTTATGATGGTTCCACTGAGTTCCAATACTCAAAGGACCCCAGACATGTCAAGTGATGGTCGATCCAGAAACCATCAACTGAAGGATAACCAGCCGACCTCGCCTACTGATGGCTCAGTTGGGCATCCATTGAGTAAAGGTTCGGCAAGCCTTCCTATTTTAATGAGGCATCTGCATGTGCCCGTTGATGGTTTGACAAACTATGTCAAGTAATGGTTTGGAAACAAGCTTGCCAACCAAAGGAAGTACTTTGTACAGACATTGCAATGTTAGCTGAGCTCATATCCAAATGCATGTGCAAGGAGAACTTGGGATGCATGCAAATCTCATCCATGAGGACCTTGAGCCCCAAACCAAATTCTACAAATAGCACACCTCATGCTATGAGAAGGGGGCACTCATCACTCATGCAGCAACTAAGGCGAGAGTCCAAGCTTCCATCATACTTTCACCTTCCCTAAGTAGTTCTAGAAGCACCTATTTGAGATAATAAGTATGACAAAGCCAACATCCACCATCCACCTTGCCATAAATTATTTTGGGTTGAGAAGGAGGCCTTTCCTGAGCTTCAATACCATTTTAGTGGTTTGTGTATCTGGGTCTTCTTCCTTCTACTCTCCCAACTTTCATCTTGTTCACCTCCATCCCATTTTCATTCTCATTCATGAATTCATTAATTGGTAACTCCTTTGTGTCACTTGTCGCCATAGTGGCTAGTTCATTTTTCTTGGATTTGGAGTATCCACTAAGGCTCTTCCAACATATAAATACTTAAAACTCATTTATCTATATACTCTTGGAAGTGTTTATTTCCATACTCTTGTTCTTAATGCTTTATTTGCATGATTAGCTACCATCTTATGTTGCTTGATTGGTAATGCCTTGAGTAGTGTTAACATATATCTAAGAGTAATGGAGTATTATGAATGCATGAGAATGTTGGAATGCTAAAGCTAATGATCATATGATTTTATGTAGATTTTTTGTTTTCCATCTAGAGAGAGAAAATATTATGATCTAGATCTATCCTAATCAAGAGGGGAGGATGATGATTTATTGCAAACTTGCTAAGGGCATACAATGTGTGTGAGTATTTCATTTTGGTGAGAGATATTATATGGTGCAACATGATCCAAGATTCTATTTATGTATATATATTCAAGAAAACATTTAAAGATTTTAGATCCATTTTTTTCTTATCTTTTATATCTTACTTTTCCTTGTTGGTTACTTTGATTATTTGCATCCCATCGTACTATAAGGAACACTTATCTTGCCTTTGGTTAGGCTTAACTAAGCTAGGGCCTTATATTTTTTGCACTTTCCACCCTTGTCCCTAAGTTTGACCTCGTATACTACACAAGGCCCTCTTGTTATTGTTGTGGGTGTCTAAGTATCATATTATAAATATAAATTCTAGTTAATCGAGATCAACTCTGTTTTGTGTTTGTGATTTAAGGTGGTCAACTAGTCCTCTCAGAACTCCCTTTCTTATCTTATCTCAAGTAACAGTCCTTAGGATGACTTCTCTCTTCAAGAGAACTATGATGGCTAACTTGTCTTACAAGTTGTCTCAAAAGATGTGTCTAGCCCTTTGGGACATGCCCCCTTTATATAGGAGACAAGGGCTTAGAAAATCCTAAATCCAATCCCTTTCATAATCACAATCCCAAAAATAATCCAATAGTGAAAGTTTAGATTGGAATTTTGATTGGTCGATTAAGTTACTTTATTGGCCGATCGAGCTCTTATTAGGACTCAAAAAGTATTTGAAATTTCCAATCAAGTCAGTTTAGATCTAGATCTAAATTGCTTTCCAATTCATACCTTCCACTTTGGATTTTAGATCAGCCAACTGGGCCAGTCCATTGTAAAGACCTATTGATAATCAATTGATCCATTGACCCAAACAATCCAATTGGCTGACTAGACATTCTGATTAGATAGGAATTTAACATGTTTATGATTTAGAACCATTTGAATCATATTTTTTATTGTGAACTTCAAAACCCTTATGCACTATTATGCATGTGACTTGGTATGTTCCTAATTACATTGGTAGTAATGTTCAAAACAACATAAGAAAAGATTGGTGTCTAGCCATGGATCATATCCACACAAGTAATAGGAATGAGTTGGAGAGTACAACATATAAAGTGACCAATTTCACCATGATTGTATAATCCCTTTGTTATAGATATCCATATTTAAATTGAGGTGTGAATATCATCCTCTTAACATTAATCTATGTTCCTTGAACTAGAGCAGACTATTCCAGATATTGTGAGCTCAGTATCATATACTGACTCACATGAGCATGTTCATCCATTTCATGGCCTTATTTAAAGTAGAAGATTATTCGAGATATTGTGAGCTTAGTATCATATACTGACTCACATGAGAATGTAGATGCATTTCATGGCCTTATTTAAAGTGATCGTCATATCACTCCAAAGGAGGGACAAATTCCATCTACATCACTCACAGTATTCCACATGCTTCACAGTGCACCCAATCGCTACCTTTTTGGAAACTCTTATTTTGAGCATGTTGGGATAGTGGTCAAAATACACAAAACAACATGTGTTATTGTAGTGACTTCTGGTATAAGGATCACACTCATCACTGTCACATTGAGATATGACTCTAAAATATCATGACATGGCTTCCAACTATCAAACTCAAGGTGGATCTATCTAGTGAAACTTGTTCTCTAACAAGTACCCATGTATCAGAGTCAATATCTAATATGATGACTAAAGAGAATAGTCATCACTCACCATACATGCTAGTCTTGTTTATTATTTTTTCCAATACTAATACAATAATAATTTACCAGGGATATAAAAAGAATGGGTACTCTTGCTATACATATGATATCACATTCAGGTCCTCAACTAAAACCATAAGTCATTGAGTTCAATCATTCCTAGGACATTATTAAATTTAATTATTATCTCAGTACTAAAGTAAACATAATAAGTAGAATTTCTTTTTATTAATAATCAAATCAAGTACAAAATATCTTTTTTATTATAATCACTTTATGTCCCTCAGGTTATATAACCAATAGTATCCCACTTGCACTAGATCCAAATACTCATCAACCTCAGTCCAATAGATCTAACATGACCATCATGCTTCTTCTGTGAAGTGCTTTAGTTACTAGATCAACAACATTGCTTTTAGTTTGTACTCTATAAATCTATATGTATCATTTTTGTATTCTTTCATGCATGAGATGGTAATGCCTGAGTATGTGCTTGGAATGTTGATGTTGTCTAGGTTCATTAGCTTGTGTAATAACTCCATTATTTTCACAGTAAAACTCTATTGAATCCTCAGTGGCTGGAACCACCCCAAGCTTACTAATGCACTTCTTGATCCATAATACGTCCTTTGTTGCACTAGAAGTAGCAAATTATTTAGTAGACCTTTCAAATAGGTGGGTCGGGTTTGGTTTGGCTAGGTGCGGGTATTGCAGTTGTGGGTCAAACAGGACCCATTTCTAAATTGGTCATACAAAACATAACCCAAACCGGACTCAGCAGGTCACAGGTACCCATATAACTTGTAGTAAATCTCAAATTTCTTATTATAAACAGTAGAAATATAAGTTCTACATTTTTTCATGTGGCTTCTTTTACATGGAACACTAACAATGTCATGTAGTTTATTATGATTTATCTCAATCATAGTAGAAAAAAACCTTTTGTTACTCTAAATTTGTCTAAAAATACCTGATTATTCTGTTTAAAGTCAAATATAAAAGTAGAATAATTTCATGATGCATATAGATGTGCAACACATAAAAAGAGCCATTGTACAAAGTGGGCATGGTTGTTATTATTAGAAATCCACAAATGTTTACAATGCAATCACACATAAAATATTCATATATATATATATATATATGGGCTCATCTTTAATACCCACACGGGTAGCTACCCGCACACCCTTCCTGTCAATTTTTTTATTTTTAATTTCACAATTGTAGAGGAGCATTTTATCTAGCTCCCCAAAAAATTTCATCCAAAAATAATATCATTTGCCCCACCAAAATCAAAAAATACGTCCATATATTTACTGACTGTATATTTTCTGCTCAATTACTTTTGTAGTCATATTGTTACATTTTTATCAATATAGTTACTCTTTTGATCTTAGAGTTACTTTTGTGTACCATATAGTTACACTTTTGGATGTGCGGGTAGAAAAAAAATTGGCTACCTACGCGGGAAGAAAATAAATCACATATATATATATATATATATATATATATATATATATATATATATATATATATATATATATATATATATATATATATATATATATATATATATATATATATATATATATATATTATATATATATATATATATATATATATTTATATATATATATATGTATATATATACATGTAAGTTTGTGTATGTTAAATATACATTACATGTAAGTACAAAATACTACTTATTCAAATGCTCATTAAGTATATAATCATATCCCCAAATTCTTAAAAGTACACATCTATTGAATTTAATGTTTAGTTTTAATTTTATTTGACTGGATCACATGTGGGTGCCCCCGGCTCGACCCATGAGACTCGCCTAATTTCTGTTGGGTTAGATTTAACCCATGTTTAAATGGGTGTCCATAATCCCTACCCAAACCTATATTAAACAGGTCAACCCGTGTGTGGCCTTGGGTCAATGACCCATTTTTAGAGGTCTAGTATTTGGTCTCTATTGTAGAATCATCCGCTATCTCTTTCTTGGAATCTTCCAACTTATAGCTCTTCCATTGAGGCAAAACATGCATCCTGGTTGTGATCAGTGATCGTCCCTATCAGTGTGGAAGCTTGCGCTAGTGAAACCTTATATAAACAATTCTTCCTCTCCACCATATAAATATAACTAATCCTTAGTTCGTCTTAATTACATAAGCATGTTCTTTAGTGCTATCCAATGGCCATCACCTAGATCCAACTAGTGCATGCTCGTCATGCTCAAGACATATGAGACATATAGGCATGTACATATCACTATGTACATGATAGAATTGATTTTTGAGGCATGTCAAATCTTATGTGTGCCCTCTCTTCTAAATAATTGGAACATTAAGTTCTAGAGAGACAAATTCCATGAGACATGTGTAATTTTCCTCCCTTAACATTATACATGATAAACCTCTTTGGCACTTTGTCAATGTATGTACTTTGGATTAAATCAAGAATCCTTTTAGATCTATCTCTATAGAGCCTGATTCTGAGTATATAGGATGCTTCATCTAAGTCCTTCTTGGATAATTTATTTCCCAACCATGTTTTAATAAATTGTTGAGTAGTTATGTCATTTCTAATCAGTAGTATGTCATCAACATACAATATGAGAAATACAATTATGCTCCCACTTACCTTCTTGTAAACACAAGGTTCATATTTTTTTTGTATAAAGCCAAACTATTTGACGATCTCATCAAAATGAATACCGACTCCGAGATGCTTACTATAATCCATAGATTGACCTTTGTATCTTACAAGATTTATTGGCTTCTTTTGGAGCGGTAAAACTTTTAGGTTGTATCATGTACACATCCTCTAGAATATTTCCATTAAGAAAGTAGTTTTAATGTCAATTTTCCAAATCTCACAATCATTATAAGTTGCAATGGCAAGCACGGTCTATATGGACTTAAGCATGGAAACTATTGAATAAGTCTCATCATAGTCAACGCCTTAAACTTGTTTGAAACCTTTTGCAACCAATCTACCTTTGTAGGATTGTAAATTACCATACATGTCAGTTTTCTTCTTGAAGACCCATTTGCACCCTATGTGTAACAACCTCACTTTTCATCTCCCCTAATTAAGGAAAGACCCAAAAAGTTGAGAGCCATTGCCTAAAATTTCCCAAGATCCAGATTTAACCAAATAACAAATAATAGCAAATAATTTATGTTAAATAAAATATTGTTTACAAGATTCTCCTCCACTGATTTATATGAATTTCTTACACAAGAATTGTCCATATGAGGAGAAGTATCTATCTAATTCTCCTTTACTTAGCTTTAATACCTTCAAGTAGATTTCATTGTTACATCATGTCTTGATATCTTGATACTTAGCATGTACCTAAATCGTCATGAAACAAAGCATGGATTAGCATATCAAAATATAATATGTATGTCTAGTGCATGCAAAAGTGTGCAAGTATGATAACAACATATAAACAATCATTACTTGCAAATAAGAACTGGCATTTTATTCACATATTCTAGCCCAAACTTGATATGCTATCTTAGGTGTGATCACTGTCCCTCCAAGTCACATGTGCATCACCCCTTGATGCATGCCATCCTAAGGTTGAATATGATATATTTACTTATGTGATATTCGTAGTGACATTATAGTTGAACAAACTGTAAATAAATACTCAATAGTTTATTTATTCAATACTAGAGTAATCCTCATAAAACACCGAGGAACTATTGTGGGTAGTCATAAGTGTAACCACGTACCTTTAATACTTCAAGTATGTTTAATCAATCCAATCAACAAAGTTAAATCCAAGAAATCAACATTTAATATGCATGTATGTAAATCCTAAAGTGTCATGATCACATTAATCAGATAAAACCCTACTCGAGTCCTAATCTAGGGTTAGAGTTTTCTTGGGTTTATTATATGGAATAACGGTAAAAACCTTAATTCACATGTGCATTAAACATTAGGTGAAACCCTAATTAGTATATCCAACATATCACTTCATTATTATCACTTACATCCATTTATATTGATTAACAACATAGAAATTTATGACTTTTAACCCTAATCCATCGTATTCATGGTATAAACCCTAATACTACATCATTATGGTCATGGACATGTTAAATCATCATTATATTCCACAATATTACATCTCAAGGAAACATATGTAACATTATTAACAATATATTCATCAAAAATTAGGGTTTTTATGCATGAATCACCACTTTAACATATATTTGCATTACTTATAGAATTGGGATCATAAATAAGACATAATTATATTTTATTCAGGTTCTTATCATTTTTCTGATCAATTTTCATATATAACATGTCATGATCGGAGCTACCTATAATTAGTTATGATTATTGCAAAGATTACTGCATTCTGGACAATCAAAAAAGTGTCATGTCAACAACAGAAGGAAATTACCTTATTTCCATATGGATTGGGCTAGGACAATAGGCCACATCCACCTCAACGTGTATCCCTCTCGAGTTACAATTTAAGTCAAAGAGTACAAGGACCCTCTTGCCCCTGTGCCTCTGAGTTTGGGACCTCACGTGCTTGGGGTAGTAGGGTACTTCTCTCCTCCCTCATCTTCTACCTTCGCTCACCTCCCGCTTGTGAACCCAGTCCTTGAATGATCAACCTGGCTATTGATCCTGGCCTTTAGAGTGCTTGAGGGTCAACCACTGATGTCACGTCCTTTGAGGGGCTTAGCTAAGTCTAATGGTAGGCTCATCTTTGATTGGGGAAGACAGAACCAAAGGGAGAGAGAATTGGTTCTTCGATGGTGACTAGGGGTATTACCTAGGTCAGAGGTATGGATAGCGGGGGTGATCTTGGCTCATCTTGACCTACAAGGACTTTGATTGCCTCTAGGAGGATGCCCCCACTTCAAGACTGAAAATTCAGGCCCTTGTATAGAGGGGAAAAAGGGAGGGGTGTCGACCTTCCACAAAGTCTGGTTGCATTAACAAATTGGGCTAGTCCTATTCTTTCTCCAAATTAGGGCCATCTAGGGATGGTTAGGTTCGGTTTCCTCTCCCAAACCCACTGGGAAAGCTTTAAATCTCGATAGTGGACCAAGATAAGAAGGAGAGAGTCGGGGGAGGCAGGTTTACTATAGCCAAGATTGCCTATTTGGGCAAGAGGTACAAGATAAGTGATGGTCCATTGATTTTGGATCTAAAGGTCACAGAGGGTATGACACATTAAAAGTGTGCAGATAATCCATCTCTATAGTCGGGGCAGTTAATTGCTTTCAAAGAGAAAAGGAATCATATGTATTAATTGCATTTAAAACCCTCTTCCTTCTCAGATTTCCCTAGGCCACTAGGAAACTCCTATGTCTATGAAATTTGGGAGGCAACTCATTAATGTCCTTCTCAACCTATATACATTTTTGGGATTTGTTGGAATAACATTAACAACCAAAACTTTATCTTTTTATATATCCTTATATTAATTACCCACACCACATGGTAACTCCTTTTTCTTTCGAATTATAGAATTCTCTTCTATTTGTTATTATCTTCAATTATACCAAATGTCTGGCCACTATATCCTTGTTTGATTCCCCAAACATTGTGTTGCCATTCTTTGTTAGATAATCACTCTTTTAATCATAAAACACCACATATCTTATTTTCTTTTAGAAACTTGCAAATTATCTTATAATTCAGTTTTCTAAAAATTAACAAAGTCACCATTCTTTATTTACGCACAAAAGTTCTTATTTCTTTAATGTGTGTGTTACAACCTCAATTTTTGGGTTCTTTTGGAGAGAAATATAATTTCTCATATTAAATATATTGGAATAAGTAATGATATAATTTTTTTTTAATAGATGAGTTTCATGTACAATAGCCTTGTTGGTTTTTTTGCGGGCTTTATTGGCTATTGGGCCCAATAACAAGAAAAGACAAAAGAAAAATCTGGAAATCTCTAGAAGGCAAAAGAATATGATCCAAAGTTGGATTTCGTGCCTCTTGGGTTCCTTGGGTTCTAAGGAGTCCAAAGTCACAAAGAAAATGCAAAAAGAAAAAAAAAGATCAATTAAGTATTTCTTTATTAAGAAAGAAATTGAAAACAATGGTAAAATGTGGAAAATAAGTGGAAGGAGGTATAATTGGGTTATCCTTGGTGGAATTTCTTATCCCAAGGATTCCTAATGTTAAAAGGAATTCCAATGAGGAAGAAAAAGAGAAATAAAGAGAAATCCTCAAAAAGAGATATTTTAATAAGAAATAAACAAGATAATGAGAAATAATGGATATAGATACATAATGAGTATCCATTAAAAAGGATTTCAATATATTTGAGTATCTTAGGATCCAAGGAGTCCCAATAAAGAAAAATAAAGAGAAAATGCCAATAATAGAAAATAAGAAGATAATGTGAATACATTATTAATGGATTATGTGGTATTGTTAAAAAGGAAGTATTTTCTACCTAAGGAAATATAATTTCGAGGCCAATGAATTAAAAGGCAAGAATAAAGAGAATAAGTGAGAGGATTTTCGTATTTCTAAGTATCCATGCAATAAGGAATATCAAGGAAATAAATAGGAGAGAGAAGAATTACTTCTCCATGAAGGAATAAGGATCCTATTGAGAAAAAGGGCTAGTTGGCTCTTTGATGGTCATCTTAGGGTGTGGATAGCCACCCCTATATATAGGGGGAGAGCCTCTGGATCGAGTTCCAGAGAAATTCCATGAAACTCTCTCTTTTACTTATTCATCTTCTTCATCTTCTTCATGCAAACCCTAGCCATAAAGTTGGTGCTTTCCCTGGAGCAACGGGGAGATGAGGAGTCATCTTGATGGAAGCTTGGTGTTCCCTGATGACCTAAGGAAGCTCCACCATCGACTTCTTGCTCTTACCTTCGCACAATACCTATAATAGGTATGTAACCCCACTGCAGATCGTAGGCTTTGCACCCATGACACAGGTCATCACGGCCATGGTATGGGGCCTGGTTGAGAGAGGTGGGGGTTGGCGGAGGTAAGGAGTTGGTTTCCAGCCAACTTCAGGCTTCAAGGTGGAGGGAAATGACCCCACGGAACACTGCAGGTCAACGACGGGCTGCGGTTCGTGAGGTCGAAGAAGGCCCAGTCACTTTTGACGATTCTACCCTCTGAGATACAAAGAAGCTGGTAGCCGAGCCAGGGGTATATTAATAATTTGGTTATAATCTTAAAGTGGGCCGTGTTGCATGCATGAAGCGACGTGGCATTCTCTGGTTGGTCCAAAAAGGTACCTTTTGCAAAATTCATAACTAAATATTGGTAGATCGGATTGGTACGTATAAAATATGAAATTTGCTCAGAAAAATGAGTGAAATCCAATAAAAATATATTTAGAAGCTAATTCCTCTTGCAATTTGAAAAGTAGTGTAAGTTATGAACTTTAATGAATTAAAGATTAAGAAACCCTATTTTGAGATGATTAATGTATTTAGTAGGGTTTAATGGATGATTACAGTTGGTATTAACATGTTAATGATAAAAAAGAACATTAGAAACAAAAAGGATGAACTTTGCACGTAATTCGTTTAATTTAGAGTTTCATGTGCATGAATATACTTGAATGGGCCTTGAAACCCTAATATTGGTAAATGCGACTCTTAATGGCTTTAATTATTCAAAATCATGAATAAAGCTAAGATATGATGATTCTAAGCTATTTCGAGTATAAAAGTTCCTAATTGTGGATAAATATATTTAATATGATAATTATGGTTTTTCTAGTGGATAAAAGGTAGACTTAATGATAAATAATGTTCATATGTGAATTAGACCATAATGAACTACGAATTGAGGGTAAATGAGCATAATGACTTTGTCATGGATTAAAAGGATAAAATGGTAACTCTAATGAAAAAGAGGCTTAATGGACTTAATTGATGGTTAATTGTTCTTTAATATGAAATTAAGGTTATGTGTTGTTACAAGGTAACCTTAATAATTTGTGTGAAGGATAGATGAGAAAATTAGGGTAAGATGAAGTAAAACCCCAATTGAAAAAAGTAAACCCTAAAAGAGGTAGAAATCCTAAAAAAGGAATAGAAACCTTAAGTAGCAAGATGGTTTGGATAGATTTGATAAAAATGAATTGAATGTGATTTTAGGATTCTTGTACTTGCTTGATTGGATTGATTGGATTATTCTATTTCAAATTAGCCTAACAGGTATGTGGTTAATTATGGTTAATCGCATTAGTTTCCCAAGGGTTTTCCAAATGTTTCCTCGCATTGAATGCAACCTAAATAGTTGGATGTTCATACTTGCAAAATTATAAAGTCACTATGGTTATCACAAATATAAATAAGTGTGTATTCTTGCACCTACATGCCACCCTAATGGATGATGCAAAGAGGTCAAGCCCAGGAGGGAAGACCCATGGGCACCATGAGTGGTGACCCCAGGCACCAAGCTCGGGATTGAGAAGGTATCCTATGATATTGCATGACTAAAGGGCACCATGAAGGGTGACCCCAGGCACCAAGCTCAAGATTAAGAAGGTGGCCTTAAGTCAATGGCAAAAGAGAAACCCGAAAGGGGGTATGCCCGGTTTAGGGAAAAAGTAGTGGAGAATGTCATACTGAAAAGAATAAATTATCTTGTTAATTAACTTGATTGTGATAATTAGATTGTTATCCATATTTGCAAAATTTTGGTTGTCCCCACATACCAGCATATTCCGATATGTTGACTGACGTTTTGTTTGTCGATGTTTTAGGTACAAGATTGAAAAGGACAAATAGTAAAGTGGCACATGTGGAATTAAATAAGAACTAAATTGCAAAGGAGGATTAGTTAGAATAGACTCCTAATGCGGATAGAAGTAGATATCCCTATTTTTGGAAAAGGTATGCAAAGTTTTATTTTATACCAGTTTTTAGTTTAGTTGGTAAATTGTGATAATTTTTATTAATTATTTGTCGAACCTTTGCTCCTTTTAATTGGGATAATGACTCTGACCTCTTGATCTCCCTTAATTGGGGGTTATCGGGAGGCGGGGTTGTTACAATTGGTATTAGAGCATAGGTTCCTCATTTAATCTTTAATAGTTATTAAATTTTACAAACTCTATAGAACCCAAGGGAGTTATTAGAGGATTTTCCAAAATATAGAGGTGTCTAGAAAAGGATCACATCCAGGGGCTGGCAAGATTTTCCTCCACACCGCTAGTCAGAATACGAGGACTCCCAGATTGTGTGACTGCCTGGACGATGTCCTAGGATTTGACTCGAAATAAGGTACCTTTAGGACTCTCTCATCTTGTTCATCTCTTCTCAACTCAAAATGTTGTTAAGGACCTTAAGTATTAGGGTTTTCTCTCTTTTCCTCACCCTCTTGGGGCATGGGTAAGGTTTAAGGAATCCTCCACCAAACTAATGAAAAGCATGTAATTAAGATGTCATGGACATAAGCTTAATAGATTAAGCATAAACTAAAGAATAGATACATGCTTAGGTCGTATGACATAAGTTGTCATGCCCTCAGGAGAACCCTGAGGTTAGACCTTCTTGATAGGAGGATAAGTTGAGTTAGTCTTGGAGGTAGAGACCTCCATTATAAGTAGAGGCCTGGCACATCCTCTGAGGATGATGCTACCTCTAAACCCTAAGTGGTGACATGACAGGATGAGTTAGATGTCATGGTTGACCAGATGTTTGGATGGACCTGCTTTGGGATGCCCATATGAGCCATGAGAGGTTGGATGACCTAGGGACTTTGGCAACCCAATCCTGGAAAGGGGCGTGCATGGTAGAGAGAAGGATAGCTCCTTCATTGATGAGGTTAGAGAAGAACCTATGGAAACCCCATGAACTTATATGAGCATGGCATAGTAAGCACCCAGAGTACGTTAGTAGTGTGAGCAGTAGGTTGAAACCCTGGCCAATGGAGTATGTTGGATAGCTGATGAGATCAGCATAAAGGGCTAGGGATAACCTTGAGAAAACATAAGTTTGAACATAGGCTTCTTCATGTAGAGGTTTTCTTGTGAGCTTGATCCTTCTTCATGGAGAGAGGACCTTTAGTATAAGGCTGGTTGTGGAGTTAGCTCTAGAGAGAGAGAGAGCAGGACCCAAGCAAGAAGGGTGGAAGCCTAGACACTGAGATATGAGGAAAAGTGGGGAGTAGAGGATGATGCGACCTAAGTGGATAATATTGGTTGCTTCATGCTGACGATATCTTGGTTTACATTAGAGGAACCAAACCCTAGAGAGAGGATGAGACTGCTAGTACCTCCGTATAGTTGAGAAGAAGAGTTCCTTTAACCATGAAGAGGTTTAGTAACAGGTTGTGAGGCCTTGTACCTTGTTGACTGTCCTTGAGGAGGACTCAAATCTGAAGTGTTGCTCGAATAAAAGGATCATGGGAATCACATGACATACCGTGGACATGCTCGGTTCATGGTTAAGGTTCAGCATGTAGTTAGACAGTTGTTGCATAAAGAAATGAACATAAGGTTCTTAAGCCTAAGAGAGAAGTGGTGTACCTGATGCTCATGATGAGATTTGGGTTTCTATAAATTTGAGTATGGTACTCCTCATGGTTAGAGGAGAGGGAACCCTCATAAGTTTAAAGGTATGTTTGATGAACCCCTCACAGCTGAGTGGATAACATGGGATAGTATGATCTTGATCCAATGTTGAGGATGAAAACAAGTGTGACCTAGCATGGTTTAGTAGGTGGTATGCTTGTGCCTTAGTAGTTTACTAGGGTTAAGCATGCCCATGTGGATGTAAACCCTAAACATAAGGACATTTGTGACCTTTGTTATCAAGATATGAAGTTTCCTCCCATCTTGGGAGAGGGACCCTTTGAAGGGTGTATACCAGTTTTGTTGACTTTGAGGTAACCTAAAGAGGTCTCATAGGATCTTGAGAAGATAAATGGTAAGTACATAGTAAGATAATGAACCTGTAGACCCATAGATAACCCTCTCTATGTGCATGTGGGTGAGTTACCATGGAGGTAACCGGTATGGGGCCTGACCAAGGCAGGCAGGTTGCCATGACCCCTATGAAAGGAAGAAAGCACTACTACAGAAGTGCCTTTTAGTGGCGGTTGTTTAACCCCCTTTGGCGTCGGTTTCTGAACGACGCCTATGTGGGTGCCGCTAAAAGGTTGGATACTTCAGCGTCGGTTAAAAAACCGACGCCTATTTAATATAAAGGCATCGGTTTATTATAAAACACCGACGCCAAAAGGGTTCGCGCCACAGAAAATGGCGTCATCTAGGACGCTTTCTGCGTCGGTTATATACTAAAAAACCGACGCAGAAAAGTGTCCTAGATGACGCCGTTTTCCCGTGGCGCGAACCCTTTTGGCGTCGGTGTTCAACAAAAAACCGACGATGTAAGTCTGTGCTGACGGTTATCGGTAAATAACCGACGCCTATATCTATTTTTTTTTTATAAATCTGTTTGCCGGCCTGCTGTGGCTGGTCAGCAGGATGAGAACCTGCAGTTCAGTTTTCTGAACTGCAGGTTTACGACATCCATTGATATCAGCCTACAAACAGGCCACAAACCTGCAAAATTAACATAAAAAGATTCACACAAGTAGATACATTCAGACATCAATTCAATTGTCACGTTCACACATATAGAATCATTCAAATACATGTTTTAACATTCAGAAACATTCATTTACAAAGTATCATTCATCATCACTATCAACATCCCAATTATATCTAACAGTTTATGACCCCACATGCCTTCCTCCCCAGTTCATGCCGCTAGACAACCACACAATGGATCCAAGAGGATATGCAGGCGTTTGCCAAAGACTATAGGCTGAGTTAACTATTGAGTTAACTCAGCCTATAGTCTTTGGCGAACGCCTGCAATCCTCTTGGATCCATTGTGTGGTCGTTTAGCGGCAGGAACTGAGGAGGAAGGCATGTGGGGTGATAAACTGTCAGGACTAGCACAGCAAGTTGCGATGGAGGTGGAGACGACGACGACGGTGGTGCTTCAGGCGACGCCTGCTTGGCCGGGTAGGGCTCGGCGAAAGGGTTCAACTGCGGCATGGCTTCGATGTAGTAGAGGGAAGGGAGGGGTTCAGAATCCTACGAGAAACGTTTAGAGATGAGGATAATACTGCGGAGGAGGAGGAAACGGTAGACGATATCTCGAGTTGGAATGTCCTCTCCGCGCATCAAGTTGCTCCAGTGCTTCAGTGGGTACATGTGCATCATCAACCTAAAATTTGACAAAAATAAACACACTGAATTAGGCCAATATAGAAATATAGGATATATGACATAACTAGAAGATAATGAATTTTATAGAAATACAGGATATGTTTTTAGAACTTACATTGGTATCCTCGCCATGCTCGTCATGGACAACATGCTCATCATGGACTTCATGCTCATCATGAACATCATTCTCATCATGGTCATCCATCTGAAAATGTCATAAAAAAGGCAAACATTTAGCATTTGTATCAACTAGAAAAAGGAAAACATTTAGCATTTGTATAAATTAGAAAAAGGAAAACATTTACCATTTGTATAAACATACATGTCTCTAAAATTGTGATCTTTTATCAATTAACAATCCTTCATTGTGATCTCCGCGCACATATAAGTCATCATTAGCTTCAATATTTTGTGGAGTTGGCAACCCAACTGAGAATGGACTGGAGTCATCATACTTATCATAGTACTCTTCTTCATCTATAGGATCTTCAATGAACTGTCTTTTACCATGAAGAACAACCGACCATTTATCATTTGCAGGATCATCGATATAGAATATTTGTTTTGCCTGTGATGCCAATATGAATGGTTCAGCCTTCTCGCCAATCATTTCAAAGTTCACCAAAGTGAAACCCAATTCATCCACTATAACTCCTTTGGTGTTATCAACCCAATTACATTTAAAGAGTGGAATATTGAAATCTATGTAGTCAAACTCCCAAATGTCTTCAATGACACCGTAATATGACATTTTAGCTTCACGTGGACTCTTATCCTTTGCACTTGCAAAGTACATAGTTGACGCTTGAAGAGTGACCCCACTATTTTGGACGACACTCTTATCATCTTGGCGCTTTGTGTAATATGTGAATCCATTAATGTCAAACCCTTCATAAGACATAACATTCGGTTTTGGTTTAAAGGTGAGACATTTGATAGTTTCTGTAATATCATTTGGTGTTTGAGATAGTTGATGTAAGACTTTATCTTCAAACCACTTAGTAAAAGTCTTATTATGCTCTCTAGCAAGCCACATTGAACTTGCTCGAGGATGTTGTCTCTTTATGAAATTGGTATGTTCCTCGATATAAACACTCACTTCGTCCATATTATGTAAAATATACAAGTGAGCTTGTTCCAACTGCTCACGGCTGATTACTTTCACCCGTGATCCAAAAATTCCTTTGCCCTCCTCAATATTCTTGTCATTATCAGGAGTGTCATTACCACTGAGAAAGTCATTGTAGAAATCCATAACCTCTCTCGCCACATAACCTTCAATAATACTCCCTTCAGGACGATAATGGTTTCGAACATCACCTTTAAAAATGATCATGTATCGTTCAAAGGGATACATCCAATGCAAGAAAACCGGTCCCAAGATTTTCACTTCCCTAGTCAAGTGGACAACAAGATGTACCATGATATCAAAGAACGAAGGAGGGAAATACATCTCAAGCTGACATAGGGTAACAACCACTTCTCTTTGCAAATTATCGAGAGTATCAGGGTCAATAACTTTGCTGCATAGACTGTTGAAAAAGAAACAAAGTCTGGTAATTGCAAACCTTACATGCTTCGGCAATATAGATCGAATTGCCACGGGCAATATTTGTTGCATTAGAGTGTGACAATCATGAGATTTAAGACCTATCAACTTCAGATCTTTCATTGATACCAATCTACGGATGTTGGATGAGTAACCATGTGGCACCTTAACATTTACCAAGCATTCACAAAAAGTTTTCTTCTCCTTTCTAGACAACGTGTAACAAGCGGGAGGTAAGTATGTTCTTTTATTACCCATTTCACGTAATTCTATTAATTCTGACCTTATTCCCATTTCACGTAGGTCCAGTCTGGATTTTATCCCATCTTTAGTCTTACCTGGTATATTTAATAGAGTACCAATGATGCTATCACAGACATTTTTCTCAACGTGCATTACATCGATACAATGCCTGACTGACAAAGAACTCCAATAAGGAAGATCCCAAAATATTGACTTCTTTTTGAATGAAGAATTGTCACTCCGTGTGGCCATACTACATTGTGATTTCTTACCAAATTCATTGACAATGTCTTTTACTCTTTCATAAACAACATCCCCTGGTATAGGTTTAGGTGCACTCCGTTCATCATTCCATCCATTGAATGCTTTGCGCTTCCTACGATACGGATGGAATTTTGAAAGAAACCTTCGATGACCAAGATATACAGTCTTTCCGCCATATTTTAGTCTTATTGAATCAGTGTTTTCTTCACATATAGGACACGCTTTAGCTCCTTTGACACTATATCCAGACAAATTCCCATATGCCGGAAAGTCATTAATAGTGCAAAACAACATAGCATGCAAACGAAATGTCTCTCTTACTGAAGCATCATAGGTCATCACACCTTCAGCCCAAAGTTTCTTTAAGTCATCAATCAAAGGTTCAAGATAAACATCGATATCATTTCCGGGTTGTTTAGGGCCCGATATCAACAATGACAACATAACGTACTTATTTTTCATACACAGCCAGGGAGGAAGATTGTATATAACAAGCATGACTGGCCAAGTGCTATGTTGGCTGCTCAATGTCCCGTACGGATTCATCCCATCTGTACAAAGCCCAAGTCTTAGATTCCTGACTTCTTCACCAAATTCAGGGAACAATACATCAATCTTCTTCCACTGTGGAGAATCAGACGCATGTCGTAGGATCCCATCATTATTTTTCTTAACATCTGCATGCCACCTCAAATTCTTTGCATCTTTCGGATTTGCAAACAAGCGTTGAAACCGTGATGTTATAGGTAGATACCACAACACCTTGGCAGGAGAACCAGTTTTGGACTCCCCCGAAGTCGTCAATTTATATCGTGACTCACCACATTTTGGACAATCTTTCAAATCTACATAGTCCTTTTGAAATAATACACAATCATTCGGGCATGCGTGTATCTTTTTGGCCTCCATTCCCATTGGGCACAACATTTTCTTTACCTGGTATGTTGAGATTGGCAGCTCGTTTCCTTCAGGAAGAATTTCTTTCAACAAAGTCAACAATTCAGTAAAGCTTTTGTCGCTCCATCTATTGTTAGCTTTAAACTTATACAATCTCAGCACAGCGCTAAGCTTCGTAAACTTAGCACAGCCTGTGTATAACGGTATCTCAGCATCATGCACAATGTTTGTAAAGATAGGAGGTGGATCGGTGTGCTCTACCCTACAACTATCCAGCATCGCATCAACAATGTCTGCTGGAACTGGTTCGTTCACATTTACGTCATCGGAGGCAATTTCTTCTTCCACCCAAGCACTGCTATTGACATCTACTGGATTCGATTTTGAAATCTCTCCATGCCAGTGCCATTCTGTATAGCCTTGTACAATCCCGTTGCACATGACATGACTTTTGATTTCCTCACCAGTGTTGAGTTTCAAGTTGTTACCGCAATGCCTACATGGACAGTAGAACCTATCTGTAGGTTTTTTCCTATGTTCCTCGGCAAATCTAATAAACTGATCAAGACCAGATATAAACTTTGCGGTGCAACGATTACGAATGGACATCCATGATCTATCCATTCTATGATCAGAGAAAGCAAGTATATATTAGGAAAGCAAGTATATATTAGGAAACAAGTATATAAGCAAGTATGTCGTATTACAGTTCATCATTAAGAAAGATATAAGCAAGTATGTCGTATTAAAATAGACTAAACAATAAAAGAATTTTTTTTTGAGGCAAGACAATATGAGAAAATAGTAGTGTAATCATGTAAATGGGAACATTCATGGGAACACACACTTCAGTTATAAGCATTCATGTAGCAACTTACAGTTCCATTCATGGGAACACACACTTTAGTTATAACAATAACTAAACAAAGGGGTTGGTGTACCCCTAAACATGCGCATAATTAAAAAAACTATTACTACAGACAAGTCTAGATAGATAGACAACTAAATACTACACCAACATGGTCCCGCATGCATCAGTAACTTCTTTTTGATGATGAAGCTGTGTCACAAAGCTCCTCACTGTATTTAGACGAATCTGAACTGATAGGGGCCTCAGATTCAGATTTGTCTGAGCTGATATGCGACGCCGTGCGCTCATACCGCAGAAGATGATCGGGGGTCTCGCAGTTGCTGTTGGTTATCCAAACTTTGATGGAATTATCGCCAACTGGACGGAGAAAAAGCCTATTCCAACGGACCACATGCAGCTCTCCAATCCAATCATGCCAACCGGATTTTGATACAAGATTTCCCGCCAAATCATACTCAACCTCGATTACATGTGAATAATTTCCAAAAGTTAGGGTCACTTTACCAGGCATGTAGTGTCTTCCTTTTAGAAAACGCCAATGTTTGGGTATGACCAATTGGTTTAAGGAATGATCATCTAGGATGATGTCCAATTGTTCTTCAATAGGGAACGTTAACATTGACATAGAGGCCCAATTCATAGTCATTGTTATGGGAAGACAGAGACTGCACAATATTAGTATTAACAAAGTGTAAGTACATATAACGATGTTATATATTTTCAGAAAAAGTTGTATAACATCAGTTAACCTTTTAAACAAGTATATATTAGGAAACAAGTATATATTAGTCAATCTTGGACGGGTTTCTAGGCCAACAAACACATTTGATGTCAATCTTATATATAATAAATGTGTACCACCTATCCCATCCTTGAACACCTAATCTCACTTAGGATGTAAGTGTATAATGTGTATTTGGTTTTCAAGAAAATTTCGGCAGCATTTCCCCGTTGTTCTCTAAGTACATATGTACTTAGAGAACAAACGGGGAAATGCTACCGAAATTTTCTCGAAAACCCAATACACATTATACACTTACATCCTAAGTGAGATTAGGTGTTCAAGAACAGTCCCAAACTGGGGACTATCCAAGATTTACTCCTACTGAGTAAATCTTGGACGGGTTTCTAGGCCAACAAATACATGTGTTGTCATTCTTATATAAACCCTATAATTCATGAAATCATTCTAATTCAATTTAATATGTTGGGATCACATAATTATATAATGACATCAGAATATATAGAAGAATCATAATTAACATGATTAACAACATGCTCATCAAACTAGGGTTTTCTTGAATATCATCTAATAAATCAAGAATTTCATAGTTTCAAACATGCAATAATTCACAATGCAATGTTATAAACTATAGGCAACATGGATAGATGAAATAAATAAACATCCAGCATCTATCACTTATTCAATCTTCAAGAAACCTTGACAAACATCCAACATCTATCACTTATATAATTTGCATGTATATACACCCTAAAGTGCCACAAATCATATAATAAAACTATCATGTTATGATATTAGGACCACTTAAAGCAGATTAGGCACATTAAGCAAGCAGAGTAGGGAGCCAATTTCGTGCAAGCAGATTAGGCAAGCAGATTAGGTCAGCACATAAAGAACCAATTTCGCACCTGGGTAGGTCTGCAGGTACCTGGGCAAGAAGAGTAGGGTGAGGTCGAGCTGGTTGAGTACGTGGGTGGCGGCCGACGAGCTCCAGAACCAGCGGCAGTGACTCCGACGAGCAGGAGCGTCAGCCGCAGCAGGCAGGCAGGCAGCGGCCAGGCGGAGGAGAAGGAGAAGGGGGTACGGCGGCGCCGGTTCTCAGGCGTGGCAGGCAGGTGGGCACCAGGCGTTGCGGCGGCGCCGGTTGTCAGGCGTGGCGGCGGCGCAGGCGGTTGGAGCAGCAGGGCGGGCAGCAGGGGTGCCAGAGAAGAAACGCGTCGGAGAGGGGCGCCGGAGAGGGGACGCCGGAGATGGGGCACCGGAGAGAAGCGTCGGAGAGAAGCGCCGGAGAAAAACTAGTACCAGCAGCAGAGAAATCGCCGGAGAAATCACCGCAATAGGGAAATAGGGTAGCAATGAAACATAAGAAAGGGGAAGAGTCGGGCGATCGAAGGTTATGAAGTTCCCCAATAGCGTCGGTTGTTTACAACAACCGACGCCTAAACATATTTACCGTCGGTTTTTCGCAACATCCGACGTCCATTTGGACGATATTTTCGTGAAAATGTTTGGTGGGAACCACATTCAGCGTCGGTGATTAAAGGACGACCGACGCGGAAAAGGACACTTTTCGCGCAAATTTCCATCGCACATAAGCGTCGGTGTTTTAACTACAGACTCGACGCCGAAAGTGACATTATTTTTTTCGCTCGAAAATTGGATGACATGATGCGTCGGTTTTGTATAAACAACCGACGTTGTATACAAAGCGGTACCCGTGTTTGGCTGGTCTTTGAATATAGACGTCGGTTCTTCTAAATAACCGACGCCTTTAATATAAGGCGTCCGTGTTCCTTAATAACCGACGCCCAGAAAAGCGACACTGAATGCTATTTCTGTAGTAGTGAAGACAACCCATGAATGTAGAGAGAGATGATGAAGGCTTGGGTAAGGTTCTAAGTTGAACATGTACTATGTTAGAATCCTAAGTCTATCCTAGGGTCAGGTAGGGATAATACTGATGGAAGTAGGAGTTGCCTAATTCCCTAGTTGCACATGGCCATAGGGTTGGGAGGTAACAACTATCATTGTCTGAGGGCCATCGGTTAGGAGATTGATCACCTTCGTGAACTCATGGGACCCAAAGGGCAGATGAGTAGGGCACTCTCTGGATGCATAAGGGAAGAGGGATGACCTCTAAAGTGTCGGCACCCTATAGACCTAGAGGAGATGACCAAGGATTGTGTGGTGACCCAAGTAGGTTCGAGATCAGTTTTCCATGCAAATAATTTTTGATAGCATGATGTTTGTGATGTAGAGACGTATGTGGCATGTTTTAACTTAGATTTGAAAGTGTACTGGCAAGGTGGGATGTACCATCTCTACTCTTGGAACAGGAAGAACTCTATATTTGGACTGCAGCCAAATGCTTATTTCCTCTTGTTATGGGAGTGAGAGATAGGACAGTATGCATGCCATACACCAAGGATAAAGATGATGTGAGTTGGAACATTGCTACAAGGTATGAGGATAGAGATGATAGCATACCCTTGTGGAGCGAATGATACATGGGTGGTTTACAAACACTAAGAGTATTAAGTAAATCATCTTCTGAGGATGTTTTATCATGAGCTATGTGGAATTTGCAAGTTATGCAAGGTTGAGTTTGATCACCATGAGGATGAGCTCAGAGTTTCTTGATGAAGACAAACTTAGAGGTTGAGATGAGATGATAAGTAGAATACATGGAGGTGTATGTCTTCAACATTACCTAACACCTAAGGATGTGAGGTGGTAATGGATGCTCTAGTTGCAGCTAGCGGCTAGAATAGGTTTTTAGGATAACCCTAAGTTTAAAAGGGAGATATGTTTGGCTAACACTAAAGAAGTTTGTTGAACAAGTTAGTAGTTGTTTGGTTAGCCAGCCTAGGCCTTGATGAAATAGAAGGAGGGTTGTAAAACCTCAGATACACTTCTCTGGAGAAAAAGGAGATGAAACCCTGAATAGAGTGGTTTAGGGTTTCTGAGGAATCGATCTTGAGGAATCATGACATACAGGAGATCATGATTTTAAGATCTCTATACATTGTGGTACTACTAGATAGTAAATTGCATTAGTACATGGGTTGCTTAAGATGATGTTGCATGTGGCTTGTCGCCATGTAAGCCAGGAGGTGAAGGATGAACACCAGTAACCCAGTGCTTTGACATAGAGGATAAAGAGTCCCCAAGAGGGAATGGGAGTTCACCACTATGGATGTTGTGGTAAGTCTCCCCTTGGTCAAGAAAGATCAAGATGCAATATGGGTTATGGTAGATCGCCTTACCTAGATGACATGAGAAAGAAAGAGTATTGTCAAGGGACAGATCTGGTTGAACTACTTATAAGAGAGAGAGATAGTTCAACTACACCATGATGTGAGTTCAAAGTTTTTGAGCATAACCTAAAGATTCACTTCCATGAGATGGAAGTATATACATGAAGAACTCGATGATAGTATAGTTTATCATCCCTAACTAATGGTTAGTATGATCCAGACTAGAGGGTATGATGAGAGCATGTGTGCTCATTCAGGGTGATACATGGAGACAGTTCTGAAGAGGTGATGTTAACCACCATAGCCTTTATCGGGATGTAAGAGGTTCTAGAAGGAGGTTGTGTCGGTCTCCACTTCATTAAGATGATGTTGGTGAAGGAGGCCTCATGAAGGTAAGAAAAGAACTACAGTGTGTGTAGATAAAGTCACTTTGATCGTGCAATGGCTGAGAGAGAGACCAGGGGTGACATGAGTCGTGAGCTGATGCAAAGCAGACTGACATGCAGTTCATTGTGGGAGAATATGTGATGTGAGAATCTGACCCCTCTAAGCTACAACTGAGAAAGCTGAGTCCCCGATATATGGGTCCATTTGAGATGGATTGGTGGAGAAGGTTATGTTTGATCTTTCCCCTCAAGATAAGTAATGTGTGATGAGTTCCATATGTCCGGTCTAGAGCACTATGTGAGGTACCCAAGCCATGTGTTGAACCCTGAACCTATTCATCTTTATGAGAGGTTGAAATGTCCTGAGTCACCTATCAGGGTATGATATACCAAGGTAAGAAAGAACTCAGATGGAAGAATATGAGATGATGAAGGTTCTTGGGAAGAACCATGGAAAGGGTAAGGCCACATGGGAGCCATGATGGATATAGGAAAGGCTTATCATGTTTGTTTGCTTGCTTGAGGGAATTTTGAGGGCAAAATTCCTATAAGAGGGGAAGGATGTTACAACCCCAATTTTTGGGTTCTTTTGGAGAGAAATGTAATTTATCATATTAAAGATATTAGAATAAATAATGATATAATATGTTTTGAATAGATGAGTTTCATGTACAATAGCCTTGTTGGTTGTTTTGTGGGATTTATTGGCTATTGGGTCCAATAACAAGAAAAGACAAAAGAAAAATGTGGAAATCTCTAGAAGGCAAAAGAATATGATCCAAAGTTGGATTTTATGCCTCTTGGGTTCATTGGGTTCCAAGGAGTCCAAAGTTGCAAAGAAATGCAATAAGAAAAGAAAAGATCAATTAAGTATTTCTTTATTAAGAAAGAAATTGAAAATAATGGTAAAATGTGGAAAATAAGTGGAAAGAGGTATAATTGGGTTATCCTTGGTGGAATTTCGTATCCCAAGGATTCCTAATGTTAAAAGGAATGCCAATGAGGGGAAAAAGAGAAATAAAGAGAAATCCTCAAAAAGAGATATTTTAATAAGAAATAAATAAGATAATGAGAAATAATGGATATAGATACATAATGAGTATCCATTAAAAAGGATTTCGAAATATTTGAGTTTCTTAGGATCCAAGGAGTCCCAATAAATAAAAATAAAGAGAAAATACCAATAATAGAAAATAAGAAGATAATGTGAATACATTATTAACGGATTATGTTGTATTGTTAAAAAGGAAGTATTTTCTGCTTAAGGAAATATAATTTCGAGGCCAATGAATTAAAAGGCAAGAATAAAGAGAATAAGTGAGAGTATTTTCGTATTTCTAAGTACCCATGCAATAAGGAATATCAAGGAAATAAATAGGAGAGAGAAGAATTACTTCTCCATGAAGGAATAAGGATCCTATTGGGAAAAAGGGCTAGTTGGCTCTTTCATGGTCATCTTAGGGCGTGGATAGCCACCCCTATATGTAGGGGGAGAGCCTCTGGATCAAGTTCTAGAGAAATTCCATGAAACTCTCTCTTTTCCTTCTTCATCTTCTTCATCTTCTTCGTGCAAGCCCTAGCTGTAAAGTTGATGATTTCCCTGGAGCAATGGGGAGCTGAGGAGTCATCTTAATGGAAGCTTGGCGTTCCCCAATGACCTAAGGAAGCTCCTCCATCATCTTCTTGCTTTAACCTTTGCACAATACCTGTAAGAGGTTTGTAACCTCACTGCAGATCGTAAGCTTTGCACCCATGACACATGTCGTCGCGGTAGTGTTATGCGGCCTGGTTGAGAGCGGCGGGGGTTGGCGGAGGTAAGGAGTTGGTTTCCGGCCAACTTTGGGCTTCAAGGTGGAGAGAAACGACCCCACAGAACCCTGTAGGTCGACGGCGGGCTGTGGTTCATGAGGTTGAAGAAGCTTCAACCACTTTTGATGATTCTACCCTCCGAGATACAAAGAAGCTAGTAGTCGAGCCAGGGGTATATTAGTAATTTGGTTATAATCTCAAAGCGGGCCGTGTTGCATGCATGAAGCGACGTGGCATTCTCTGGTTGGTCTAAAAAGGTAACGTTTTCAAAATTCATAACTAAATATCGGTAGATTGGATTGGTATGCATAAAATATGAAATTTGCTCAGAAAAATGATAGGAATCCAATAAAAATATATTTAGAAGCTAATTCCTCTTGTAATTTGAAAAATAGTGTAAGTTATCAACTTTAATGAATTAAAGATTTAGAAACCCTATTTTGAGATGATTAATGTATTTAGTAGGGTTTAATGGATGATTAAAGTTGGTATTAACTTGTTGATGATAAAAAGGAACATTAGAAACAAAAAGGATGAACTTTTTAGGTAATTAGTTTAATTTAGAGTTTCATGTACATGAATATACTTGAATGGGCCTTGAAACCCTAATATTGGTAAATGTGACTCTTAATGGCTTTAATTATTCAAAATTGTGAATAAAGCTAAGATATGATGATTCTAAGCTATTTCGAGTATAAAAGTTCCTAATTGTGGATAAATATCTTTAATATGATAATTAGGGTTTTCTAGTGGATAAAAGGTAGACTTAATGATAAATAACGTTCATATGTGAATTAGACCATAATGAATTATGAATTGAGGGTAAATGAGCATATTGACTTTGTCATGAATTAAAAGGATAAAATGGTAGCTCTAATGAAAAAGAGGCTTAATGGACTTAATTGATGGTTAATTCCGATTTAATCTGAAATTAAGGTTATGTGTTGTTAAAAGGTAACCTTAATCATTTTCGTGAAGGATAGATGAGAAAATTAGGGTAAGATGAAGTAAAACCCTAATTGCAAAATGTAAACCCTAAAAGAGGTAGAAATCCTAAAAAAGGGAATAGAAACCTTAAGTAGCAAGATGGTTTGGATATATTTTGATAAAAAGGAATTGAATGTGATTTCAGGATTCTTGTACTTGCTTGATTGGATTTATTGGATTATTCTATCTCAAATCAGCCTAACAGGTATGTGGTTAATTATGGTTAATCACATTAGTTTCCTGAGGGTTTTCTGAATGTTTCCTCACATTGAATGAAATCTAAACAGTTGGATGTTCATACTTGCAAAATTATAAAGTCACTATGGTTATCACAAATATAAGTAAGTGTGTATTTCTCGCACTGACATGCCACCCTGATGGATGATGCAAAGAGGTCAAGCCTGGGAGGGAAGACCCATGGGCACCATGAGTGGTGACCCCAGGCACCAAGCTCGGGATTAAGAAGGTAGCCTATGATATTGCATGACTAAAGGGCACCATGAAGGGTGACCCCAGGCACCAAGCTCGGGATTGAGAAGGTGGCCTTAAGTCAATGGCAAAAGAGAAACCTGAAAGGGGGTATGCCAGGGTTAGGGCAAAAGCTGTGGAGAATGTCATACTGAAAAGTGTAAATTATCTTATTAATTAACTTGATTGTTATAATTAGATTTTTATCCATATTTGCAAAATTTTGGTTCTCCCCACATACCAGCATATTCTGATATGTTGGCCGATGTTTTGTTTGTCAGTGTTTTAGGTACAAGATTGAAAAGGACAAATAGTAAAGTGGCACATGTGGAATTAAATAAAAATTAAATTACAAAGGAGGATTAGTTAGAATGGACTCTTGATGCGGATAGAAGTAGATATCCCTATTTTTGGAAAAGGTATGCAAAGTTTTATTTTATACCAGTTTTCAGTTTAGTTGGTAAAATTTGATTTTTTTATTGATTTTTTGTCGAACCTTTGATCATGTTAATTGGGATAATGGCTCTGACCTCTTGGTCTCCCTTAATTGGGGGTTATCGGGAGGCGGGGTCATTACAGTGTGTCACAAGGACCTATTTGCAAAGCAAATAGCCTCATGGGCTTTATATGGTCCATGGGTTGCACCCATACCACAAAGAATAATATTATTATTCCACTAATAATAAAATTAAGGAAATTACAAATCAATTCATTTATATAATTCAATTTTACCAAAATTGAGGATATTACATTGACCCCTCCTTAAGAGGAATTTTCCCCCAAAATTCAAACTTAGTAAGGTCAAGGTGAATTAGAATGCATCTTAGTTTCAAACCATAGGGTTAGAAACCCTTCCTAGAAAGATTTAAAATATTTTATTGATATGCAAATTCCTCACATTATTACTAAGATTGGTACCTGAATTCAATTCAGTGTATACCCACATCCTTAGTGTTTATATGATATCATTTCTTGGTGATTACATTTTAACTTGTGCTTTCAATTTAACTTGGTGATTACCTTCTCAACTAGGTTCCAACTTATTATTCATTTATCTTCACATAAGGGTGAGGTAACACCTCAGACTCTAGATCATGTTATTAAGTTAAACTTAGGGTATTCATTCCCATATGTCAATTTTAATCATAACATGTGTTTACCCCAAACTCTATCACTCATAATGAGATGAAATAAGCACTTTACAGCAGCCCAAATACAAATTTCGTCCCATTCCAAGAGCAGAGATAGTGTACCCACACATTATCTAGAAACAAGACATTTTAGGTTGAATCATTCTCAACATGACTCTAAACCATACATACTTTTTAATTCCCAATATTCTTATATTTCACGAAGTCAAATTCCTTTTTCACTCTTGAGTTTGTGCACAACTCCTCTTAAGATTTTAGTATTACATGACTTCTTGTATCTTTTATATTTACACCTCAAGTCTCATTAGCCTTAGTCATTTCCTCAAGGTCTCTAGGGGTATGGGTACTTTTGGAGTGATCTCATCCTTATGCATCTAGAGAGTGCCTTTCACATTCACCCTTTGGGCCTCATGAACTCGTGAAGGTGGCCAATCTCCTAATTCATGGGCCTCAAACAAACATGGTTGTTACCTCTTGACCCTATGGTCTTATGCATTCAGGGCACAATCACCTCCAAATCTCACCAGTCTTGTGTACCTTTAATCCACCCTATTTGACCTTAGTATTGACTTCGGGCTCTACTCTTTCTAGGGTCTATAGGGATACCACAACTTTATCAAATTTTTAGCACATTATTTTCTCACTAATTCTTTAGCCCGGATTTCCTTCATCTCTTATGGTACACATTATTCACTTTATGTCCCAGCATTGGGATTGGGCCACCTTCCCTATCTAGGTCTTGGTGTTATGTCGACCTTCCCTATATAGGGCTTGACCTCTTTGTGACCTTCCCTATCTAGGGCTTGGCCATAGTCATTACACAACAATTTTGGGCCACCTTCCCTATTTGGGGCTTGGCCATAGTCATCTACAAAAACAATTTGGGCCACCTTCCCTATCTGGGGCTTGGTGCCATACCGGTCTTCCCTATATGGGGATTGACCTCTTTTTGACCTTCTAAGATGGTATACGTGGGTTCAAAGATTGTATGTGCTTTCATATTTATGTCTTAATCTTAAACACTTTAGTTGACATCTAAGGTTACCTCAATTCTCAAACTGAATGGTCAACTCACCCTTCTAGGGAAGGCTCCATCCTAGGGTGTCTTCTTGACTCACAAGAGGTGGTTAGGCTCTCTTATCCACAACTTGATCCCCCAAATTTAGGGATTGCCTCCCCCTTAGGTCCCTTCCCTCTCTTAGGATGACCCACCCCAGGTCAGGACACCATTGGTAAAGGTTGAATTGAGGGTTTCATATTTTTGCATGTACATTTTTAGTTACTACTTCTCAACTCTTATCCTTTCTCTCTCATGGTGAGCCCTCTTTTTATGGGAGCCTCTTTATGAAGAACACTCTTTTTAGGTTTTTAACCCCTATGGTGGGACGTTCATAACCTTCCCTCACTCAGGTTTGGTTTTGTTCATAGGCTTTCCTTTCCCTGCTTGGCCTGAGGTGACCTTCATTTTCAGGCTTGATCGCCCTTCATTTCCATAATGACTTTCTGTTACAACCCCAATTTTTGGGTTCATTTGGTGGGAAATGTAATTTCTCATAATGAAGATAAATGAACAAATAATGATGTCTTTTGATTGAATGCATGTAATTCATTTAAAATTTCCTTGTTGTTTTAATTGTGGGCTTTTTGGCTATTGGGCCCAATAACAAGGAAATTCAATTAATAAATGAATAATTGAGTTTTGAGAAAAGTGTGGAAACCTCTAGAAGGCAAAAGAACTTAATCCAAAGGTGGATTTCGTGCCAGATGGGTTCCTTGGGTTCCAAGGAGTCCAAAGTTGCAAAGAAAAGCAATAAGAAAAGAAAAGATTAATTAAGTATTTCTTTATTAAGAAAATAATGGTAAAAGGTGAAAAACAAGTGGAAAGAGGTATAATTGAGTTATCCTTAGTGGAATTTCGTATTCCAAGGATTCCTAATGATAAAAGGAATACTAATGAGGAAAATAGAAAAGAAATAAAGAGAAATCCTCAAAAGGAGATATTTTAATAAGAAATACACATGATAATGAAGAAAAATGCATGTAGATGCTCTAGAAGGATAATGAGTATCCAATAAAAAGGATTTCGAAATAATAGAGTTTCTTGGGATCCAAGGAGTCCCAATGAAGAAGGAGGAAAGAGAAAATACCTATAAAAGAAAATAAGAATATAATGTGAATACATTCCTAATGGATTATGTGGTTTTGCTAAAAGGGAGATGTTTTCTACTTAAGGAAAACATAAATTCATGATTAATGAATTAAAAAGCAAGTCAAAAGATAATAAGGGAGAATATTTTCATATTCCCAAAAATCCAATGAATATGTTGTTTTAAGGAGATGTTTAAGAGAGAGAAACATGTTTATTAGTAAAGGAAGCACATTCCTAATTGAGAGAAGGCTTGGTTGCTTCGTAGACAAGCCTATTGGAGAGTGGATACCCACCCTTATATAAAGGGACGAACCCTTTGGCAAGGACCAGAGAGATCCCACACAAGTATCTATCTCTCCTCTTCACCTTCTTCATCGTTTCCATCCACGAACCCTAGTTTAGGGATACCTCGATCCTTGGAGCAAGGAGGAGCCAGGGACGGGGGAAAGGAAGGCTGCATGACCCTCACACAACAACCGGAAGGAAGTTCGACTCCACCTACTCTCTCTGGCTCTTGCCCAAGGTCTGCAAAGGAGCAGCAAGTCTAGCCATTGTCCAGGGAGTAGCAGGTGTGGATAGGTCATCTTGGCTGTGGATAGAGGACGCTCCCTGAGCACAGGGACCTGTCGGAGCCAATGGCACCGTCCATGGTGACCATCGTGGTCCGGGAAGGGAGCAGCAGTGGCTGCACGGTTGCAAGGCGTGTTGTGAGTCGCAGGCATGGCCAGCACGAACCAACCCCCTTGGGAGCAAGTTGGGGACCGCCCTGAGTGCAGGGAGAGGCAACGGAGGAAGAGGCATCATCCCCAAGGGTCGCCGGACCTTGGAGAGGAAGGGGCGCATGCGTGGTTGCTGCAAAACCGGCGGCTAGGGCAGCAGGTGTCGACCTGCTCAAGGTTGAAGAAAAGGAAAGTGGTGCTGGACATATATGCCCTTTGTGGGATCAAAGAGTTGTCAACTTAACCAGGGGTAAGAATGTCTTTTTGAAATGTTTTCCAAAACAAACGTGTTGTAAGTATAGGGGCTACGTGGCGCCTCCCTATTGGCCCAAAATAAGTTTAATTTGCAAAATTCATATCTCGTGAACCGTAGCTCGGATGAATATGCATAATATATGAATTTTGCTCAGCAGAACATGAGGAATCCATTAAAAATATAATTGAAGCCTGATTCTGATTGAAATTCAAATAGAATAATAGAAGTTATTAACTTTAATGTAATGATGGTTAAGAAACCCTGTTTTGGTATGAATAATGTGATTAGTAGGGTTTGATTGATGATTAAAGTTGATATTAGCATGTTAATGATAAAAAGGAACATTAGGAAGAAAAAGGATGAAATTTGCATATAATTATTTAATTTAGAGTTTATGTGCATAAATAGGCTTTAATGGGCCTTGAAACCCTAATGTTGGTAATTATGACTATTAATGGCTTTAATTGATTAATTTCATGATTAAAGTTGGAATATGTTGAATATAAGCTATTTTGAGCATTAAAGTTCCTAATTTGTGGATAAATACCCTAAATGTAGTAATTAGGGTTTTCTCATGAATAAAATGTGGAATTTATAGCAAATCGAGTTCATATGTGATTTAGACCATAATGAACTATGAATTGATGATAAATGCGTATAATGATATTGTCATGGATTAAAAGGATAAAAATAGTAGCTTTAATGAAAAAGAAGCTTAATTGATGATTAATGTGCCTGTAATATGAAAATAGGGTTATATGCTGTTAAGATAACCTTAATGTTGAAGAATAGACGAGATAATTAGGGTTTATGAGTAATGGCATAAAATTAGGGTTTAATATGGTAAAAGATGAAGGGAAATCCTAATTGCAAAACGAAACCCTAAAATGGATACAGAAACCCTAGAAAGTGAATCCAAGTTAATAAAGTAGGTCCTTGATCAAGTGTGTAATAAATAGAGTACATATTCTTTTCAGGAATTATGTGATTGTTGAATTACTTGGATTGCATGCTTGGTTGGATTTTCTTAATGCTTTTGAAATCATCAAATCAGGTATGTGGTTACTCTTATGACTACCCAAATTAGTTTTCTGGGATTTTATCGATGTTTCCATCGTGGCTTGAATTAAACTGTTAGATGTATTTAATTCATGCAAAGTATAATGTGAATATGACTATCACATAAGAAATATGCCTACTAACTCAGATCCTAGTCCCCTCTGTAGCTTAATGGGATGACCTACTAAATGGCTACCAATGGGGTAGGCCCATCAGGTCATTGAATGACTTAGTAAATGGCTACCAATGGGGTAGGTCCATCAAGTCACATTGAGTTAGATATTGGACTATCTATGAGTAGTACCATGCAACTCAACCCTAGATATTGATCTACCTGTTAGGTAGGATCATGCGGGGTCTAATAAGGATCTACCTAGAGAGAGGTAGTATCTCAGTCTGCTGCAAGGACAGCACAGAGATAGGGGATAGGAAAGGATTGAGTAGTATGGTTTAAATTGTAATCTTGGCTGTTAAATGATAATTGGTTGAATACTTTATTATTATAGTTGCATGATTATTGTTTCCCCCACATACCAGCTCCTTGCTGACCGATGTTTTGTTTGTCGGCGTTTTAGGTACAAATGAAAAGAACAAACAGTAAAGCGGCATATGTGCAATTAAATGAGAAATAAAGTGCACATGAGGATTAGTTAGATTAGCATCTTCATGGATAGAAGTTTTAAAATCCCAGTTTTTCCAAGGTAAGAAAAGTTTTATTTTATGCCAATTTTCAGTTTAGTAGTAGAATTTCATAATTGTTTTTTATTATTTGTCGAACCTTTGATCTGGGTTATTAGATAACGACTCTGATCTCTTGGTCTCCCTTAAGTGGGGGTTATCGGGAGACAGGGTCGTTACAATTGGTATCAGAGCATAGGTTCCTCAATTAATCTTTAATAATTATTAAATTTTACAAATTCTATAGAACCCAAGGGAGTTATTAGAGGATTATCCGGAAGACGGAGGTGTCTAGAAAAGGATCACGACTGGGGGCTGGCAATATTTTCCTCCACACCGCTAGTCAGAATACGAGGACTCCCAGATCCGTATGACTGACTGGCCAAAGTCTTAGGGTATGAATCGAAATAAGATACCTTTAGGACCCTCTCATCTTGTTCATCCCTTCTCAACTCAAATTTTGTTAAGGACCTTAAGGATTAGGGTTTCCTCTCTTCTCCTCGCCCTCTTGAGGTAAGGGTAAGGTTGATAAGGATTAAGGGATCCTCCACCAAATTAATGAAAAGCATGTAAATAAGGTGTCATGGACATAAGCTTAATAGATTAAGCGCAAACTAAAGAATATATACATGCTTAGGTCATATGACATAAGTTGTCATTGCCCTCACGAGAGACCTGAGGATAGACCTCCTTGGTAGGAGGATGAGTAGAGAGAGTTAGTCTTAGAGGTAGAGATCTCCATTAAAGTAAAGACCTAGCACATCCTCTGAGGATGATGTTAACCCTAACCCTAAGTGAAGGTTAGAGAGGAAGATGACATGATGAGTTAGATGTCATGGTTGACTGAGTGGACATGCCTTTGGGATGCCATAAGAGGGTAGATGACCTAGTACCTTTGGAAACCCAACCCTAGAGAGGGTTGTGCATGCCATAGTGAAGGACAGCTCCTTTGTGGATGAGGTTAGAGGAGAACCTATAGAACCCTATGGGCTTGTGCAAGTAGGGTGTAGCTTGCACCCAGGGTACGTTAGTGGTGCTGACAGTAGGATGAAACCCTGGATAAGGAATCATGGTGGGTGTCTTATGAGAGCTAAAGGCTTCACCTAGGTAGGGATATGCTGGTAAGCTTGATCCAACTTAATGAAGTAAGGATTGATCTAGAGAGAGAAAGCAGGACCCAAGAAAGGAGGTTGGAAGCTTAGATTTTGAGACATGAGGAATAGTGGGGATGCTTCTAGTACCTATGGTATAGGTAATTACATGTTGGATGAGATAAAGCATGCTTTAGACCTTTAAGAGGACGAAGTAGCAAGTTGTGAAGCCTTGTACCTAGTTGGTTGTCCTGGAAGAGGACTCAACTCTGAGGTGTTGCTCGTATAAAAGGTTCATGGGAGTACATGACATACCTTGGACATGCTTGATTCGTGGTTAAGAGTTTGAGCATGCAGTTCGATATCCAAAGGAGAACCTAGGGTTCCTAGGCCTAAGAGGGGAAGTTGTGTACCTGATGCTCATGATGAAATTTGAGTTTCTATAGTTTAGAGCATGGTACTCCTTCTGTGTAGAGGTAAAAGAAATCCCTTAAGTTAAATGTATGTTTGATGGACCCCTCATGACTAAGTTGATCTAATGTTAAGGATGAGAACAAGCATGATCTAGCATGGTTTAGTCGGTACTCTGGTGCCTTAGTAGTTGTTGGATTAAGCATGCTCATGTGAATGTAAACCCTAAGGACAGTTGTGACCTTGTTGTCAAAAGGTGTAGTTTCCTCCCATCCTAGGAGAAGGACCCCTTTAGTAGGGGATTTACCAGTTTTTTGGGTATGAGGAAACCTAAGGAGGTTTCATAGGATCTTGAGAAGCTAAGTGAAGAGTACATGACATGAGAATGAACCTATAGACCCATAGATAACCATCTCTATGTGCATATGGATGTGTTACCATGGAGGTAACCGGTATGGGGCCTGACCAAGGTAGGCAGGTCACCATGATCCCTGAGAAAGGATGAAAGACAACCCAAGAATGCAGAGAGAGAGGTGATGAAGGCTTGGGTAAGGTTCTAAGTCAGACATGTACTATGATAGAATCCTAAGTCGATCCTAGGGTCAGGTAGGGATAAGACCGATGGAAGGAGTTACCTAATTCCCCAGTGGCACATGACCATAGGGTCGGGAGGTAACAGCTATCATTGTCTGAGGGATATGGGTTAGGAGATTGATCACCTTCATAAACTCATGGGACCCAAAGGGTAGATGAGTAGGGCACTCTCTGATGCATGAGGGAAGAGGGATGACCCCAAAAGTGTCGGTACCCTATAGACCTAGAGGAGATGACCAAGGATTGTGTAGTAACCCAAGTAGAGACCAGTTTTCCATGGAAGCAACTTTGATATCATAATGTTGGTGATGTAGAGACAGGTGTGGCACATTTCAACATAGCTTTAAAGGTGTACTGGCAAGGTGGGATGTACCATCTCTACTCTTGGAACAGGAAGAACTCTGTATTTGGACTGCAGCCAAATGCTTATTTCCTCTTATTATGGGAGTGAGAGATAGGACAGTACGCATGCCATACACCAAGGATAAAGATGGTGTGAGTTGAGACGTTGCTACAGAAAGGATAACATATCTTAGTGGAGTGATTGATACATGGATGGTTTACAAACACTAAGAGAAGAAGTATAGTCAGCTTAAGAGGATGTTTTATCAGGAGCTAAGTGGAATTTGCAAGTGAACCAAGGTTGAGTTTGATCACCATGAGGATGAGCTCAGAGCTTCTCGAGGAAGACCAACTTAGAGTTTGAGATGAGATTATAAGTATAATACATGGAGGGGTATGTTACCTAATACTTAAGGATAAGAAGTGGTGATGAATTCTCTGGTTGAGATATAGTGCCTAGTTTAGCTGGAAGAAGTTGAGGTTGTCAGGCTAACCTTAAGTTGAGAAAAACAGATAAGTTTGGCTAACACTCAGATATAACGAGATCTGTTGAAAAAGATTAGTGGTTGTTTGGATAGCCAGAAGAATGGTTTTGGAACCCTGGACACACTTCTTTGGATAGGAAGGTAATAAAACCTTGTTGAGAGTGGTTTAGAGTTTTCAAGGAGTCGATCTTGAGGAATCATGACATATAGGAGATCATGGATCTAAGATCACCAAAGATAGTAAGTATAGTAGCACGTTGGTTGCTTGATGTGAAGTTGCATGTAGCATGTGGTCATTCAAGCTAAGAGTGAAGGGTGAACACCAGTAACCCAGTGCATGGATATAAAGTATAGAGAGTCCCCAAGAGAGAATGGGAGTTCATTACTATGGATGTTGTGGTAAGGCTCCCCTAGACCAAGGAGGGTCAAGGTGCAATATGGGTTATGGTAGATCACCTTACCTAGATGACATGAGAAAGGAAGAGTACTATCACGAGACAGAGAGAGAAGATGATTCAGCCACACCATGATGCGAGTTCAAAAGTTCTTGGATATGACAAAGGTTCACTTCCATGAGGTGGAAGTAGATACATGACAAGCTTGATCATAGTATGGTCTATCACCCCTAACTAATGGTTAGTATAATCCAGACTAGAGGGTCTGATGTGAGCCAGTGTGCTTGTTCAGGGTGATACAAAGAGACAGTTCTTATGATGCGATGTTAAACACCATAGACTTTATCGGGATGTAAGAATTTCTATAAGGAGGTTGTGTCGGTCACCACTTCATTAAGATGATGTTGGTGAAGGAGGCCTCGCGAAGGTCAGAACAGAACCACAGAGTGTGCAGATGAAGTCGCTTGATCGTGCAATGGCTGAGAGAGAGCCCAAGGGTGACATGAGTCACGAGCTGATGCAAAGCAAACTGACAAGCAGTTCACTGTGGGAGAATATATGATGTGAAAATCTGACCCCTCTAGGCTACAGTTGAGAAAGTTGAGTCCCCGATATATGGGTCCATTTGAGATGGATTGGTGGAAATGGTTGTGTTTAGCCTTACCCCTCAGGATAACATGATGTATAATGTGTTACATGAGTCCGATCTAGAGCACTATGTGAGGTACCCAAGCCATGTGTTGAGCCCTGAACCTATTCAGCATTTGAGAGGCTGAAATGTCCTGAGTCACCTATGAGGGTATGATATACCAAGGTAAGAAAGAACTCAGATGGAAGAATGTGAGATAATGAAGGTTCTTGGGAAGCACCATGGAAAGGGTGAAGCCACATGGGAGCCATGATGGACATATGAAAGGCTTATCCTGAATTGTTTGGTTGCTTGATGGAATTTTGAGGACAAAATTCTTATAAGAGGGGAAGGATGTTACAACCCCAATTTTTGGGTTCATTTGGTGAGAAATGTAATTTCTCATAATGAAGATAAATGAACAAATAATGATGTCTTTTGATTGAATGCATGTAATTCATTTAAAATAGCCTTGTTGTTTTAATTGTGGGCGTTTTGGCTATTGGGCCCAATAATAAGGAAATTCAATTAATAAATGAATAATTGAGTTTTGAGAAAAGTGTGGAAACCTCTAGAAGGCAAAAGAACTTAATCCAAAGGTGGATTTCGTGCTACATGGGTTCCTTGGGTTCCAAGGAGTCCAAAGTAGCAAAGAAAAGCAATAAGAAAAGAAAAGATTAATTAAGTATTTCTTTATTAAGAAAATAATGGTAAAAGGTGAAAAACAAGTGGAAAGAGGTATAATTGAGTTATCCTTAGTGGAATTTCGTATTCCAAGGATTCCTAATGATAAAAGGAATACTAATGAGGAAAATGGAAGAGAAATAAAGAGAAATCCTCAAAAGGAGATATTTTAATAAGAAATACACATGATAATGAAGAAAAATGCATGTAGATGCATCTAGAAGGATAATGAGTTTCCAATAAAAAGGATTTCGAAATAATAGAGTTTCTTGGGATCCAAGGAGTCCCAATGAAGAAGGAGGAAAGAGAAAATACCTATAAAAGAAAATAAGAATATAATGTGAATACATTCCTAATGGATCATGTGGTTTTGTTAAAAGGGAGATGTTTTCTACTTAAGGAAAACATAAATTTGTGATTAATTAATTAAAAAGCAAGTCAAAAGATAATAAGGGAGAATATTTTCATATTCACAAAAATCTAATGAATATGTTGTTTTAAGGAGATGTTTAAGAGAGAGAAACATGTTTGTAAAGGAAGCACATTCCTAATTGAGAGAAGGCTTGGTTGCTTCGTAGACAAGCCTATTGGAGCATGGATATCCACCCTTATATAAAGGGATGAACCCTTTGGCAAGGACCAGAGAGATCCCATGCAAGTATCTATCTCTCCTCCTCACCTTCTTCGTCGTTTCTGTCCATGAACCCTAGTTGAGGGATACCTCGATCCTTGGAGCAAGGAGGAGCCAAGGACGGGGGAAAGGAAGGCCGCATGACCCTCACACAACAGTCGGAAGGAAGTTCGACTCCACCTACTCTCTCTGGCTCTTGCCCAAGGTCTGCAAAGGAGCGGCAAGTCTAGCCGCTATCCAGGGAGTAGCAGGTGTGGATAGGCCATCTTGGCTGTGGATAGAGGATGCTCCCCGAGCGCAGGGACCTATCGGAGCCAATGGCACCGTCCATGGTGACCATCGTGGTCTGGGAAGGGAGCAGCAGTGGCCGCACGGTTGCAAGGCGTGTTGTGAGTCGCAGGCATGTCCAGCACGAACCAGCCCCCTTGGGCACAAGTTGGGGACCGCCCTGAGTGCAGGGAGAGGCAACGGAGGAAGAGGCACCATCCCCGAGGGTCGCCGGACCTTGGAGAGGAAGGGGTGCACGCGTGGTTGCTGCAAAACCGGCGGCTAGGGCGGCAGGTGTCGACCTGCTCAAGGTTGAAGAAAAGGAAAGTGGCACTGGATGGATATGCCCTTCACAGGATCAAAGAGTTGTCAACTTAACCAGGGGTAAGAATGTCTTTTCGAAATGTTTTCCAAAACAAACGTGTTGCAAGTATAGGGGCTACGTGGGGCCTCCCTATTGGCCCAAAATAAGTTTAATTTGCAAAATTCATATCTCGTGAACCGTAGCTTGGATAAATATGCATAATATATGAATTTTGCTCAGAAGAACATGAGGAATCCATTAAAATTTTATTTAAGCCCGATTCTGATTAAAATTCAAAAAAATAATAGAAGTTATTAACTTTAATGTAATGATGATTAAGAAACCCTGTTTTGATATGAATAATGTGATTAGTAGGGTTTGATTGATGATTAAAGTTGATATTAGCCTATTAATGATAAAAAGGAACATTAGGAAGAAAAAGGATGAACTTTGCATATAATTATTTAATTTAGAGTTTATGTGCATAAATAGGCTTTAATGGGCCTTGAAACCCTAATGTTGGTAATTATGACTATTAATGGCTTTAATTGATTAATTTCATGATTAAAGTTGGAATATGTTGAATCTAAGCTATTTTGAGCACTAAAGTTCCTAATTTGTGGATAAATACCCTAAATGTAGTAATTAGGGTTTTCTCATGAATAAAAGGTGGAATTTATAGCAAATCGAGTTCATATGTGATTTAGACCATAATGAACTATGAATTGATGATAAATGCATATAATGATATTGTCATGGATTAAAAGGATAAAAATAGTAGCTTTAATGAAAAAGAAGCTCAATCGATGATTAATGTGCATGTAATATGAAAATAGGGTTATATGATGTTAAGATAACCTTAATGTTGAAGAATAGATGAGATAATTAGGGTTTATGAGTAATGGCATAAAATTAGGGTTTAATATGGTAAAAGATGAAGGGAAACCCTAATTGCAAAACGAAACCCTAAAATGGATACAGAAACCCTAGAAAGTGAATCCAAGTTAATAAAGTAGGTCCTTGATAAAGTGTGTAATAAATAGAGTACATATTCTTTTTAGGAATTATGTGATTGTTGAATTACTTGGATTGCATGCTTGGTTGGATTTTCTTAATGCTTCTAAAATCATCAAATCAGGTATGTGGTTACGCTTATGACTACCTGAATTAGTATTCCTGGATTTTATCGATGTTTCCATCATGGCTTGAATTAAACTGTTGGATGTATTTAATTCATGCAAAGTATAATGTGAATATGACTATCACATAAGAAATATACCTACTAGCTCAGATCCTAGTCCCCTCTATAGCTTAATGGGTTGACCTAGTAAATGGCTACCAATGGGGTAGGCCCATCAGGTCATTGAATGGCTTAGTAAATGGCTACCAATGGGGTAGGTCCATCAAGTCACATTGAGTTAGAGATTGGACTACCTATGAGTAGTGCCATGCGACTCAACCCTAGATATTGATCTACCTGTTAGGTAGGATCATGCGGGGTCTAATAAGGATCTACCTAGAGAGAGGTAGTATCTCAGTCCGCTGCAGGGACAGCACAGAGATAGGGGATAGGAAAGGATTGAGTAGTATGGTTTAAATTGTAATCTTGGCTTTTAAATGATAATTGGCTGAATACTTTGTTATTATAGTTGCATGATTATTGTTTCCCCCACATACCAGCTCCTTGTTGACCGACGTTTTGTTTGTCAGCGTTTTAGGTACAAATGAAAAGAACAAACAGTAAAGCGGCATATGTGCAATTAAATGAGAAATAAAGTGCACAGGAGGATTAGTTAGATTAGCATCTTCATGGATAGAAGTTTAAAAATCCCAGTTTTTCCAACGTAAGAAAAGTTTTATTTTATGCCATTTTTTAGTTTAGTAGTAGAATTTCATAATTTTTATTGATTATTTGTCGAACCTTTGATCCGGGTTATTAGATAACGACTCTGATCTCTTGGTCTCCCTTAAGTGGGGGTTACCGGGAGATGGGGTTGTTACACTTTCTTTCCCCCCTATGTTGTTTAATTCACCAAAGATATATTATTTAGGGTTCGAGCAAATTATATCCATAAAATGAATTGTCATAGGTTGATTGTGTTTCTTAAAGCTTTTCTCATAATGCCTTGCTCCACATGTACGCATGCATGGGAGACTGAGTCACCTAACTTATTTATGTTTTTATTATTCCTTTTCACCCTAATTAGGGTTCATATGGGTAGGGTTTTGTATCTCATCCACACTACTTCCTATTTCCCAGGATTAGGGTTTTGGGTTAGGTTGAGAGACTATACCTGCATCTTATGGTTTCATGTCCCTTGACCCACTAGGGTTTTCCCAAACCAACCTAGTTCCATCTAGGGTTACCCTAACAAGGAAAGGCCCATAAAACTCTTTTCTTTTATTTATCATTATTTTCACATGCATGTACATTAATTGGTAGGGGATGCCTTAATCCTACTTCTCAAGAACCCTAACTTGATATGAGGAGTTCCTTTTAGGCTTTATTAAGAAAGAGGTTGAGAAGTAGATGAAGTTGGAGATGAGAAGACTTAGAGGAAACATTACTTCATGCAAACTCTAGGGTCTGGACAAGCTGGTATCACATCGGCTAAGAGAGTCCTCATATACCAACTTAAATTGTGGAGGAAATTATTTCCAGTCCCTAAAACTATGATCCTTTCTGTGTACCATCACATTAGGTCATGCCTCAATAAGTCTCTTTATAATTCTACAAATTACTTGAAATTATAAAAAATGAAATATTATTTGTAGATTTAGGGCTCTAATACTAAATGTTACAACCCCACTTTTCAACATCCCCCAATTAAGAAAAGACCCAAAAAGTTGAGAGCCATTACCTAAAATTTCCCCAGATCCATATCTAATCAAATAACAAATAACAGTAAATAATTTCCATTAAATCCAATCTTGCTTACAAAATGCTCCTCTAATGAGTTACATGAATTTCTTATACAAGAACTTGACATATGAGAAGACTTATCTATCTAATCATCATTTACTTGGTTGTAATACATTCAAGTAGATTTCATTGTTACAGTATGTCTTGATATTTTGATATTTAGCATGTACCTAAAGCATCGTGAAACAAAGCATAGATCAGCATATCAAAATATATTGTGTACATGGGGTGCTTGCATAAGTATGCAAGTAAGATAACAACATATAAACAATCAATTACTTGCAAATAAGAACTGGCATTTTATTCAAATATTCTAACCCACGCTTGATATGCTATCTTGGGTGTGATAACTGCCCCTCCATGGCTCGTGTGCATCACCCCTTGATGCATGTCTCCTAGGATTCAAAATATTGTGTCTTTATTTATGCGATAGTCATAGTGGCGTTATAATTGAATAGAATGCAAATAAACTCTCAATTGTTTATTTATTAAATCCTAGAGAAATACTCAAAAAACATATAAAAACTATTGGGGGTAATCATAAGTGTAACCACACACCTTTTGTAGAACCATGCAGACTATCATGTAGAAAATACTTAAAGTACATTTAAGCAATCTAATCAACAAAGTTCAATTCAAGCAATCAACATTTAATCTCCATGTATGTATATCCTAAAGTGTCACCATCACATTAATCATAGTAAACTCTACATGAGTCCTAATCTAGGGTTTAGGTTTTCTTGGGTTCGGGATAGGGAATAAGGGTACAAGCCTTAATTACAATGTGCACTAAACATTAAATGAAACTATAATTAGTATATCCAACATATCCCCTCATTATGCTCACTTAAATCCATGTATGTTCATTAACAACATAGCAATTTATGTCCTTTAACCCTAATTCATCATAGCCATGGTTATTCACATTTGAAACACTAATTCTATGTCATTATAATAACGGACATGTTAAATCATCATTAAATTCCACAATATTAGTTTACATCTCAAGGAAACATATGTAACATGACTAACACCATATTCATTGAAAACTAGTGTTTTTATACATTAATCACCACTTTAGCACATATTTGCACTACTTTTAGAATTCAGATCAGAATTAAGCATTATTATATTTTATTCAGGTTCCTCTCATTTTTTGATCAACTTTCATATATAACTTGTCATAATCAGAGCTACCAATAATTGATTCTGATTATTGCAAAGACTATTATATTTGATCAATCAAAAAGTGTCATAGCATCAATAGAAGGAAATCACCTTATTTCCATGCAGATAGGGCTAGGCCAATAGACCATATCCACCTCAGCATGTGGCCCACTCATATTGCAGCCTAAGTCATAGAGTAAAAGAACCCTTATGCCCATGTGCCTCTAAGTTTGGGACCTCATGAACCTGGACGGGATGGTACTTCTCTCCTCCCCCTTCTTCTACCTTTTCTCACCTCCCACTTGTGAAACCAATCCTTGGATGGTAAAATTTGGTCATTGACCCCGGTCGTTTGAGTACTTGAGGGTCGGCCACTAATCTCTCTTTTTTGTAGGTAAAAAGTGTAAACACGATTGTTCAGTCAATAAAATCAGAATTTAAATTTATATCTGCCTAGAAGAGACGAGCAACTAAATACATAGTCTTTCTAGTAGTGTGGAGTTGAACACAGGGACAAGGGGAATAATAGATTAAGAATGCAAAATCCTGACTTAGTCTAGCCTAACCACAGAACAATTTTGATGGTCTTTCTATTAAGGAACGAATTTAATCTAATGAATTAAAACCCTAAGTTACGATAGATCAAAGGAATAACAAAGATAAATTGAGAAATCAAGATAAAGAGGGACTTGGATTGGGATTTGCCAATCAAACCAACCACAGCCATGTAATACCCTTATTCCTATTTTATATATGCTCTCTACTTGTTTTGCAAACAGTCATAAGAAAATATTTGTTCCTTCCTTCTCTCGAGATCTGGAAAAATTCCTATCTTACGGGGTTCTCTCTCTCGAGTTAATGAACAAAAATTTGAGGAAAAATAGTTTGAACTTTGTTGTAGCAACTCCTCACTTTTGTGTATCGTTACTATCCTATACTCCAGATCTAATTGAAATCATTCTCTGGAACCATATTCATATAAAACATCTAAAGAGGGTAGCTAAACATCAAATGACTCAATACAACAAGAGTATAAGAACAAAACTTTAAATAACATATGTCATAAAATGGAAATATGACCAACCACATAGTTGGGAGGGCTTAATGGCTACTTCCAATCCAAGTTGTGGGGTTTAGCCACACATGGTAAATCAAAAAGAGTACAACTAAAATAAGTCTTGATAAACAAAAGAGGAAAAGGAGATCGATACAAGGGTATATCAAATGATCGACCTACCAACCTCTCAGTTGATATCTCAGCGGTCGACAGTAATGTCAACAGACTTCCTCCATCCTTCTAATCTTATCTTGAAACAAGAGGGTCTTTCGGATCGACAGTGATGAGAATAGAGCTGAAAAGGAGCGAGGTCGATAGGTTTCATCCTTTGGCTCTGGAACTTGAGAAGACTTGGCGGCAGCCTCTCGGCACATTTTGACTCCAAGGATGCAAGATGTGTTGTATAGATGCACTGAGGGCCTATTTATAGGGTTGAGGTTGTCGACCTCTTTCCATTGGTGTCAACCAGTCATTATCGATCGGTAGCTTCTGGACTTCCGATCGATGGGATTGTTGACCTTAAGGGTCGATATTAGATCTCGTCGACAAATCTTTGTCGATCGACAGGTGTGTCGATCTCTTCTTGTCATCAATAGAATTCTTCTTTGTAGGGGATCTGTCAATACGATGGTTTGTCGAGGTGATTCCCCTTTGTCTTGGGCTTTGACAGTGTTGTCAACGTGGCTATCATTAGAATAATCGATGGGGTATCGAGGATTATATATTCAATAGGTGTGTCTAGGACTGGCTCGATATATTTGGACCAATAAGAATCTATCGATGTTGATGCAGTGGAATATCAATGTCTAATCAACATATGTGAACTTTGCACATTGCTCGTCATTCATTACTCAACAGATGACTATTGAGGTTCTTCAATCTTACAAGTTGGTGCTCGATGAGGTTGTCAAACTTGAGTCGACTGGTCTTTTTGTCAGATTCCTTGGTGAAAAACTTATCTTGTCGACTGGTTGGTCGATTGTTTGTAACAAGGTCTTTCAGACTTCATCAATTTCACTAGATTTGCACTCGATTCCTTCAAATTTCATCAACATAGTATTAGAGTTTTATCATTTAAGTGAACCAGAGTAAAAATGGGTCAAACCAAACATTAAATATTACTTCTTTTAATCTTTATCATGTAAAATGTTATTAAAGGTGCATCAAAACTGATGTTATAAACTCTCCCAAACTCTCAGAGTAGGTTGTTGTTCCAGGTTCTCTGTACTTTGGTTGTTCTCCACCTAATCAAGGTGGATTTCCCTCTAGATGTGGAGGTTGTTGAAATTTGGGTTTCCCCTAGATCTCTGACCATGGTAGAGGCTACGCCTCGATCTAATATTTTGAATCCATATGAGATAGGATCTTATCATATCTAGGCTAAAGCTCGAAGAAGGTCTTGTCTTATCTTGGTAAATGGCTCTCGAGTTCATCTATGGGCTACCAAAGATCATCCATGGCTAACGATTCTCAAGATTGATGATGGATTCTGTCTAAAAGCTACTTTATGCACGAATTGTAGGAATCCAGGTTGAAGTTTTAGCATTTTTATCAATTGTAATGTTGTTCCACCCATGTACTCTTGGTCCCGATCTGGTGTCGAAACATCTCACCTTGTAGATATCATATAGCCTCCTTAATCTAGTATAATCTACTTTTAGTCCAAAAAAAACTCCCCCAAACATAGATTTTAGCTTGTCCTCAAGCTAAATCAAATCATTATTTCTTTGATCAGTCAAACAAAAATCTAGAAATTACTAGAAACATAATTTTATACTATCCACTTATCAAAACTAATCTTTATCCAAGATGTCATTATGTCAACAGTTTATTTATTTGTTTTTTAGCCTTATGCTTGTCTCCAGTATATCTGTCACTTTGCCAAAGAAGCTTTCACTCTCGTCAAGGTATTATGTGGAACAACTAGGTAGGCATAAAGTCTTATAGATGTTCCCTTCTTCTTCTAGGTCATTAAAGTACGGGTCCATTTAGATAGGCGAGTGATCCTTGCGTTCCAAACCAGATGGTTTTAGAGCAATGATTGCACCACTGCCCCATATTGCAATACCTTTAAATGAACTCCATTAGAGTATGGTAATGTTTGTAGAGGCTATATAAAATCGACATATATGCATTCACGAGCGCAACACTACACCATTTTAATAGCTCTAATTTATGGGATATCTCTCAGATTCTTTTTTGCTCCTTACTCTTTTTGGGATAAAATATTCTGGGGAAGACACGCGGTAGCTCTCTTTTTTTTATTATGACAACATACTTTTAAAAAAATAGGACTTTATTAAATATAATCTTTTGGTAAGAATCAGTTGATGACATCATAAAGATAAATTACGTTTTGCTAAGAGGAAAACATAAAAATTGTATTGGTAAGAACAACATTTTCCTTGAGATATCATGTAAAAGGGAATAGTTTAGAAACAAACTAGAATCTTTGTAGAGGGAGTTTTTTTGTCAACTACAGCTTCATTTCATAAGCATGTTTGAATTGGTGAATGAAAATAAATATTGAAGGAAAAAGAAAGAGAGAAATGTTTGTGATATAGTGGATACCTAACTCACGGGATTACCCCCCCCCCAAACTTACAACACATTGTCCTCAAAGTGTGAAAAAGAAAGGAAAAGAAATTGTAAACTCCTGAGTTTCTCAGTGAAGGTCCACAGTTGCCCATGGGGACTTGAGCAGCATCAAAGCGTAGTTTCCTCAAAGGCAATGATAATTATCATTGTGAGTTTCTTCAACAACATCATGGAGAACTCCCATGGTGGACATCCATTATAGAATGTAAAAGCCACAATCATTGGATAGCGGACGTTGTTGAGGACAATGATGCCATAATCGGGTTACCTTCCATCTTCGTGGTTCCTGAGAAGAATAGCCACTTCCAAATTCTCATATTAGTGGAATAAGAGCCTTTGAACATGCATCATCAATACTTTCATGGGTAATGTGGATTAGCACAGAATATTTAGGGCCTTTAGGGTCAAAAGAAGAATCAAAACTATTGTAAAGCATGACCTTCCTTTGACAAGTAGAGACAGCAAGCAAGGTCCAATGCGCATCATGAAGAATAGGTATAAAAATATAGCGGGGAATAGACTCATGTAACCAATGAAGAAGAAGATCTTTTAATCCTAAATCAGAGTCTTGGCAGAGATCAGTGACAAGATCAGGGTCGGCCATATAGACATCATAAACATCCTGGCATATAAGAGATTGATAAGCTACTATGAGGCTATGAGATAAACATCCTTGTGGTTGAAGAGTCTCTGTGAGGTCATCTTTCATAACTAGAAGGTCATCTCAACTGAAGACTACGTGATTTCTTCCAGGTGTGAAGCATTGCATCAACATCATCAGCTGAGAGAGAGAAGTTCGCACCATGAACTGTAGTCAAAGTTCTCAAAACTTAGTTCTATAGTTGAAATTGGGCCATATACCAAAAATGTCTCAGGCTCATCTAGGAATTTGAGTATATCTGTAGCTTCTTTGACTTGTGTAGTCATTGTAACAATAGAAGGAGGCTCGATGACAATAGGTGATGGTGTAACATGTCCTTCTTCTACCTCCTCCTTCTGTAAGATATCTCAAAAAGCCTCCTTCTCATGTTGAGGAATAAATGGATAAAAATCCCTTAGATTTTTTGGCAGTTCAGGGTCTTGAAAGAAGCACCCGTCGAGGATGACCTCCATAGCTTAACATCCACAATGTGGTGTGAAGCCATTAGGATCCAGACTAGAAATAAGAGTTTCACAATTAAGGGCTTCCATAACCTAGAGAATGATGAAATCACTATCGTTGTGCTCGGGATTGTGCTAGAAAGTTAAGGGTGCAATCACATAACTTGTCTAGTTAGGTTGACAATATTGAACTTCATGGACAACTCATTGAAGTCAAATTGGGATATGAGAAATCTTTTAGGAAATGTGATTCCTAAACCACATATTAGAACTTGTCAATGTTTCAACGCATGTGTCGAATAGAGTGATGTTTGTTTAAATCAGCAACACAAAGGAGCCACAATCCTCTAAAATGAAAAGGTATCAAGATAACCCTTATTTTCTTAAATTCAAGCTTTTCCTACAAAGTCAAAACTTCTTGAGCTGTCAAACACTTCTTGAATAAGCAGCTAGCTAAGGAAGGAGTTGCATTATAATATGGCCAATCCTTAACGCTAGGCATGACGTCCTCCAGGATAGTTGATGCGAGGATGGTGAACAATTTTTTGGTAATTTTGGTAGGATTGTGAAAAAGATTCCAAAAATCATCTCGTGACAGGGTGATGGAGTCGTTGTTATAGATAATATGGCCACCATTACATTGGGTGTCAAGAATGTCTTGTAAGACAAAAATTTCATGAACTGACATTCGCTTCAAACAATTCAAATTGAGTTCACTCATTTTTAGAGGAAGTTGAGGCAGAAGTGGCAAAAGAGGTTCCAGAAAGATTGGTTCAGAAAGATGAGGACGTGCAGCTGATAGAAAAATAGAGAGATCACCATTATCATCATCAGAATAAACATGTCCATTGTCAGAAGGACTCATAGCATCATCTTTGAGGTCCATATGTGTGGTATATTCCCCAACAGATATGTCCTCTTTTGTATGTAGACTAAGAAGAGAGCATATTGGGATTAGATTGAGCAGTGCTTCATCAAGTTTCTATTTTATGTCCCTTTCAAAAATATATGGGGACAATGGTGGAGTCGGAGGAAGAATATTTTTGGATGGATGGTCTTTAGAAGTGTTGATGATAGGTGTTGTATCAAAAAGAGGTAGACCATCTACTAGAGGTTGTGGGATATGTTAGACACTGATTCCTAGAATGACCCATCAGTCAAATCAAGAGAGTGGTGATGAGCATCTTTACTCATAGTATCAGCAACATAAGAATTACCTTTGGAAGACTAAGAAGATGGTGAGGATGATGCTTCAACAAAACTACAAAGGTTCTCTCATTTATGTTGTCGTTAAAGGATGCACTTTTCTTCTCAGTGCGACCTGGCTTTTTCCAAGTGGGTCATCTTGAGCAGGAGGTGGTGTTGAACCTTGTATATTTTGTCGAGCTTACGTTGAAGGGTCACCATTTGTACAGGAATGTTTCTTAACTCTATGACCTGTGTGACCAGGGATTGAACATGTTGTTCTATGTTCTTTACGTCCTTTTGAAGTTTAGGAAAAGTAGTCATAACTGTACTAGTTACCCTATGCATAACATCAAATTCATGACTAAAAGCACCACCCAAAGTATCAGGTTCTGAGGAAGACAAAGAATGATTCTTAGATATGGGTACTTGATGAGAAGAAGAGGGGCGATCTAAACAAGGATGACATCTTGGTGGACTATCAGGAACATCATGCATCGTCTGTTGTGGTGGAGAGACAGGTTTGCTAATAGTAGCAATTGGAACTGGGATGGTGGCAGGGAGTTTGGTTGGGTTGAGTTTGTGGTTTCTTGCTTGTAGCAGAAGATGGAGTAACCCAAGGGTGTTCTTATTTAGAAATTGGAGGGGAATCTAGGCCATTCTTGATGACACTCGCAGTTCTTCTAAATCATACATGACTACTCTTCTTTGTTCACTTTGTTTTGATATCTTGGGCAGAGGTCGCTTAGGTTTCTTTGTAATAATAGGCTTTGGTCAGACCCAGTCATATGACGTGCCTGGATGTGTTGAATTTATCATCCGGAAATTTTGAATGAGCTTAATAATTTCCTCCTCAAAATATAGTAACTTGTTTGTCATAATCTGCCAGTCCAGGTAAAGGAATGGAAATCTTGGTTCTTGTGAACCTGTAGTGGCTAGAATTGTTATGCCTTACCAAGATACCAGTAGACATTAGGTACCTAATGGTGATAAAGTTGTCTCCTGACATTTCCTTAAAAGCAACGCAGGGTGGGTGTCCATATGCCTGGAATATGAGCCTAGCGAGACCAACCATAGAGTATTCTTTTTGCATAGTCAAGTTGATGAGCATCGATTTGTCAATTAGAAGGTGGACAATGTTGATAGGTCATCCTTCCATTATACGATATAGTACATAGAGTTCCTCAAGATAGATGCTTCTAGTCTATACCTTAGTAAAAGGAACATTGGCCACAATCTTGTGCATAATTCTTTAGAATCCAGAATGTACCACCGATTCCTTAGAATGCCCAGATGGATACTTCCTTTTTCCAATTAATCGCTCCCAATATTTGGAAGCGGTGTAGCTTGTATCTTCTTTTTCTGAAAAACCTAAAGAAGTTGTAGCAGCCTCTTCCTCTGAACTGCAAAAGATTTTGTTCAAGATTTGATAGGTAAGAACATGGTCAAAATTATTGATGCGGACTTGCAGCTGCCTAGAGGAGACCTCTTTAATAGAGAATATGAATTCCCTTGTCTCTTCCACATAAGCTCGAGGTTTCACAAAACAAAAATGAGATAGATTAGATTTATCCAATATTTCCTCTACTCTTGCCCGGATGCCTATTTCTTCAAGAGCAGTGGAAGAGATGAAGCAAGTGGATTTGAAAATTGCTCTTTTTATTGCTTTGAATGCCTCTAGATGGTCTTTGTTTTGAGGACTAAAGGTTCCATAGTAGGGAAGATCTAGCTATGAGCCTTGTTGAACATCAGGTACTAGTTCAATAATCATATCTCTCTTTTCTACTTCTATTATGGGTTGCTCAAAGAGAGGTCTTCTCACCTTATTTGATGGGGTGGCGTTTCCTTACTGAGCCATCACTATAAAAGAAAAGGAATGAGCACAAAATAGGTATGATTGAATTCTATCAATTATTATTATTGATGCAAACATCGACAATATTCACTAAAGTTGGTGGTATCGACATGTAAAGGGAAATATTGTCGATATGACTGTCAATTGATCAAAAGTTGTTAAAATTAACTAAGTCGACATTGTTAACAACTGAATGGTCGACAAGAGGTAAATAAATAAGTGGAGTACGGAATAGGTCGAAAACTGTTTCCTGTAAAATGGTCAATAAGGTCATCGATCAACAATCGTTGTTGCAAAGGTCGACAAGAATGTCAAACGGCGTGAGCATGTTGACACGTGGTTTACCGTGCACAAAATGCAAGTGAATGTATCGAAGTAATAAGGCCATGTGAGGCCCGAGTCGAACACGGGGAAGCATTACTCAAGTAGACTACTACTAACTACAGATCAATTAGCTAGGCCAATGAGGATTGCTTGAAATGAGTTGAATTGCCAAATGAACACTAAAGTAAATGAATTAATGGTTTTATTAAATTAGAAGGAGAATGAATTCTTTAGGAGGTGGTTTCACCACAGATACGACTAACAATCAATCCCACCGCACTAATATATATTATCTCAATCCTTAGATAAGGAGCTTGTAGCTAGAATTACCTACTCCCGCAGTGTAATTCACTACCTAATCTAATGCCAATCCCACTCTCGTAGTTATTGGTTTGATTAGTTAGGTGATTTATACTCATACTCTGGGTTTCTCCTCTCGTCTATTCTCCACTTTTCCCAAAGGGTGCAATATATGAGTAATCATATGCTTTCCAATCCTTAATCCCTCTCCCGAGCTGACTAAGGGTCTATTAATCCCTTCATGGTGATCAGGCACAAAAGGAACATGAAACTTCCATAGAATTATATCCAGTAGTAATGAGATAAATTGATATTAATGCATAGAAATCAACTGCAGTGTACATCCAGGCTACTCCTGAGTCCTAAAGAATATAAGTTTTTATTGTTGCATGGCTTTCATCACAAAACACATAGAAGGGAAGAAGAAAAATGTGGGGAACATAGTAAAAACTAAGGTAACCTCTGGATCTTTGCCCGTCTGGATGATCCCCTCTGTTGTACATGCATTTTGTTGTCTTCCAGCTACAAAATTGTCCTCTATAGGTGCTCGAATCTTCCCGGATGAAGCATTTAGTCCTCTATCCTTCTCCTCTCTCTCTGTCTCTCTCTGGTCATCGTATGATCAAAATGAGGGCTCTTTCTTTTTATTTGTCCGTCGTCCCCCTAAGTCATAGCAATCACTTAGGGTCCAAAATTATATTCACCGTTGGATTAGAAACATATCTTTGGTCGGCTTGATCAGGAAGACTCGGTAGTACCGACTAGGTGAGCTGGAAGTATCGAGTCACTTAGGTTTAGTCACGCGATCTTGATCTCGTCAGTACTATCGACTGGGACTCGATAGAACCAACGTTTTGCAATTTCAAACAACCTCTTTGATGTCAACTCGATAGCACCGAGTTGGAATTTTAGTAGCACTGAGTTTTCTTGATTCACGCTGGGCTTACTGATGCTATCTCGGTAGCACCGACTCTCCGTGTCGGTAGCACCGAGTTCTTGCTGGTTTTTGGGCACATCCCTGAGGGTAAGTCAGTACCACTGACTCTTAAAGAGTCGGTAGCACCGAGCTGTGTAGAACTGCCTTGTACCTAAAATCACATAAAAGCATCATGAGTACTTAGAATGCATAGAATGCTAGTAAAAATTGCTAAAATCATGTAATTTGATGCATTCAAAGAAATATAGGCTATCAATGACAATCCATGCATAATAGGTCAAATAAAGGCCCAAAATACACATGAAAATAAGGGAAAATGAGCCTATAATAACAACTGAAAACACATGCATCAAACTCCCCTAAGATTAAATGTTGCTCATCCTTGAGTAACACTCTCTCAGATCCGTTTGACAAAATCAGCAAAAGGTCACAACACATACGTTCTCTTCTTAAACAACTCCACCTAGCAAGCCCTAAACCTCCCTTCACTGACCACTTAACCAATAACTGCTCTAAAGTGACCAAACACTTCCATAAGAGATGTCCACCCTTAGACAATGAAACTATCAAGGAAGCAGTTAACGTCATAATTACTCAGACATTCGCTTGGTGTATTGTGTGATTCCCTACACTAAATTGCTCTTTCCTAACAACCAACTAACTGGAAGCAAATCTCCATATAAGCATGTATGAGGAGATAAATCATTAGGGGTGGCCTACCAATAAGAGCAATTAATGATGAAAGATGGGTGGCAACTAAAAATTTATGAGTACATCTAAGCTATTTATGCATAAAAAATGAACCTATAAGGATGCAAATAATGTAGTGCATGAATCCTAATGCCTAATTGTTTCTCCCTTTTTTTATAGAGATGGTGCATGTATATCGAGTTGATAAATTTCTTTTCCACTCTGAAGATTGCACATGTGGGTTATGCTCTTTCACATAAAATGATGTAGAACATACTACAACTTCTTTTTCTTTTTTTTCTTTTGAACTTTATCATCAATTTTTTAGCAAGCCTCACTTTGTGCCTCTTGATTTCATTCAACTATTAAAAAATACCTTTATTATATTTTTCTGCATTTATTCTTCATAACCTTGAATTTGAAATCCACATGGCAAAGGAAATATGCATGCTATGGTGAAATGTATGCAACTATATGAATTGTGTTATGCAAGCTAACATGGTGTGCAAGATAGTTAATGTCTATGAATGCAATATATTTTTTTCAAATGCAAGCAAACTATCCAATATGTCCCTATTATGCTATGATATGCAACGTAATAAAGGAAAATAGCTTGGAGTACTAAAGAATTTTTTTTTTGAGGTGGTGAGTCAAAATGAATGGTAGGACAGATGGAATCACACAACTAAGAGACAATGCCTTTCATTATATTATGATGTGTCTCACTTAATTGACCTGTGTTCAGGGTTATCTAAAGGTTTATTTCCCCTATATTCATTTAAGATCTTGTTATGGTTTGGTCATTTTAGGCTCAGAATCTTCATCAATCACATTCCCAAGTTGATTTAGACTTTCATGTATGTAGTATGGCCTAATGCTGACTAATTCAAACACTTCCTCAAAAGGTGTTGTAGAAGAATTTTGCATGTTAAGCTTTTAAGGACATGACCTTCATTTCCTTAAACACCATGGAGAGTACAAAACATTTGAGACTATAACCTCCATAAACACATCACTAGTAATATTACTAAAAAAATTAACATTTTTTTGTGGGGAGGAAAGACACATGCCGTGAAATGGGATACTGTTACCAAATCTTTACAGAACAGAGGTCTCAACATCAGGAAAGTGGAAGAGATAGTCGAGGATAGCGAAGCTAGAAGACTGGATAGATTCATGACTGTCAAAGGCAGTGTGTGGGCCAACTGGCTTAGAGTGCAGTATGGTGATGTCCCTATCCCCCATGTCAATGCTTCCAGAACCAGGGTTCTACTGTGTAGGAAATGGAATCAGGTCAGCCATCTGTACAATGTGGATAGTGAAGGTCTCCTCACGCTTAACGGGTAGAAACCATGGATCCACATCCCTACAGGTCATGTTGTTCCCTGGTTCGATCTACTGTGGGGCTAGGGTCACATCCCCAAATGGAGCTTAGCTGGGTACAAGGTGATCCTTGGCAAGAATCTTACCAAGGATAGACTTATTAGATGGGGGATTCCTACCAGCCCCAAATGTGCATTTTGTGATGAGCCTGAAACTCATGAACACCTATTTTTTGGTTGCATCAAAGTCTTTAGGCTCTGGGTTCTGATGGCACTGAAGAATGGGTGGGGCAACCTAACGGCCAGAAGCATCACCGAGATGATTGATTACATCAAGCTGAAGTGTGCGAACAAGAAGGAGAGGGCTTTTGCAGGGCTCTGCTTTGCCAGTGTATGCTTCAATACTTGGAAAGAGAGGAACAATATCCACCATGGTCGACATCCTAGTCATGATGTGTTTATCTCAGTTAACAGAGACATTTGCAATGTTGTTAAGGCCAAAGGCCTGGAAAAGGGCCTTAATCCCATAGCTAAACGATACTGGGGCATTGTGTAGGTAGACCCCGTATAATTTTTGTAGCTTGATCTTGTACAGTATAGCTTGGCTATATGCACCTTTTGGCAATATATTTACCTATTTCCAAAAAAAACATTCGAGACTGAAACCATGCAATTGCTAGTCCATAATTACACTAGATAGATGTGGATCCTACACTTACACAACTAAAAACAAAACAAACAACTAAAATGGAAAATAAAAATAAAGATAAAGATAAAAACTAGTATAGAATGTTGTCCCAAGCTTGAATATGACTATGTCCTCATAGTCAATACTCTCACCCAAGAGTTGGATCAGTGGTAACATGATTCAAAATGGTAGAGGTGGCATGTTTTGGTCGTGGGGAGGAAACATCCCCTAGACAGAAAGATCTATAGGAGGCATCTGCGGTGGTTGTGGGTACTCCCTGAAGTATCCACAGTTCCAATAATTGTCAAAGAAGGGCTACTGGTATTGTTCCATCCTCTGCAGGCGCATATGAATATTCTCTTGGTTGGATAAGAGAAGGTGTTCATTCTTGTAGTTCGCCTGCCAATTTTCATATAGTTGTCCTTGAATATCTCACATGCCAGCTAAAGCCTCCTAGTGCTACTGCTGGCTAGACTGAATCTCCTACAGCATCTCATACATTCCCTACATGTTGTACGGGTCCTGCTCCTCCTGGGAAGGTGTGGGGCTGAGGAAGTGAAGCAGCATATGGGCGGGCCCGCTTGTGCGGGACTGGTCTCCTGGTCATCGGGATGGTGGGCACCACCTCCTCAACGTCGTCATTTTCGCTACTATGCTCCTCGTCGTCACCCTGAGTTGCTGCTCTGGGAAGATCTTTAGGTTCTCCCTCATTTAGTGGCCATCTGAGATGTTCCACCCTATGCAGGTTGATGATAGGGTCGGGTAGCCTCCACTCTAGAAATATGCCATGGTGGTTGTAATGCGCATAAAGGATATTGTGGTGATACCTAAGAAGATGTGCCTTATAGAAATGAAGGAGGTACAGCTTTGTATTATCCTCCAACGGCTCAAGGGTGGAAAGATAAAGGCACGAGTGAAGAGCTATAGGGGTGATGAGACCCCCAAATAGGATCGGCACCTTCCTTGTCACTTTGCGCCTCACAGAAAGCATATGGAGCAATAAAAAAGCTCCAAAATTAATTGTCTCCCCCTCCAATAGCCAGTAGAGGTTCTGCCTCTGGACGTTCCCTTGTACTTGCCCAGACCTAGAGAAGATGGTGTTGACACAGAGACAGTGCAGCATATGAGCAAATGGATGCTCAATGTCAGTCACAGAATTGATGTGCCAGTTGATGTGAAATCTCACAGGCACCTCAATCAGCTACTCCCAGGCTAGGTCAAAGTCAAAGTCAGATGGTGCTGAGAATTCTGGGACATGAGCCCAATTGAAGATGTTATTGAATGCTCACAGTGTGAGGGAGTAGTTCTTGTCGAATAGGCAAAAGTTGACCTTGCCCTCCCATCCTATCTTCTGCTCAGGGGCGACGAGGACGTCCAGTAACGCCAAGAACTCCAAGACCAAGTCTGGGTAGTCTGTTAATCGTTGAAGAAGGGATTATCTCCCTCCATGGCTTGTTGCTGACATACCAGTGCATGTTCTCCATGAAGCCTGCCATCTCGATCAGTGTGCGATCACTGTATCTCGTCGGGATGACTTCCCTAGTCTGCAACTCCTCCTAGAGCTTCTTTATCTCCGTGGATGGGTGTTGGATTCGTGTTGGCCGGGGGACCAACTCACCTTGTGGAGGAACAACTCCTCTCCTAGGAGCCACGGCGTGGAACCAAGAATGAGGATGAGAAAATAGAGCTCGGGGAAGACCGTCAGTGCCTAGTGTATCCTTTCTCTAAAATGTAGGAGGAGTGGGAGTTGAGAGTGTGAAGAAAATGGATCCACACCCCTCCTTATATAGTTGACCACGACAGAGCCAGCACCACTGTCGGTGGTACTGAGTTGGCTAGCACAATATGAGACTCAGTTGCATTAACGGCTGACGATTGCCTGACGTATTTGATGTGGATCATCTCAGGTTGGTAGTATCGACGGCACATTGGTGGTACCGACTTATGTCGGGGATCGGTGCCACTGACTGTTGTATTAAGTGTGTCATGGTTGTTGGGTCTCGATAGCCCAGATTGCTGACGTGGTCGTCGGTAGTACCAACTTCAAGAGTTGGTAGTACTGGGATTGGTCACTGCTTTTGAGTTTTTGGACTTGGTATACCAAACTTGGGTGCGTCTAAAAGTCAGTAGCACCGATTGAAATTCTCAGTGGTACCAAGTCCTTATCAGTTCACCTTTGAAAAATATTCAGAGACTTAGTGGTACCGACATTGGGGGTCGGTAGCATCGAGTTTTTGTTGTTGTTCTACCCAAAATGCTGACCTCTTCTCAGTACCACCGACTGATAGACTCAGTGGTAATGACTTTTATGCCCTGCACACTCCACAAAACAAGTCAATGTACCTTTTTTACAAAAATAAAATTAAATTTCTAACTAAAAATGAAAAATGAGCATAAAATAAATAAAATAAAAGTTGGGTTGCCTCCCAACAAGCGTCATTGTTTAACATCCTAGACTAGACGGTCCTTAGAGAAATAAATCTATGGAATGGTGCAAAGTTACACCTCCTCTATCTAGGGCTCTATCTCACCTCCATAATAGTGCTTAAGTCTTTGGCCATTTACAAGGAACGACATATTCCCATCTACAATGTTCACAACACCATGGGGTAGAACTTTGTCAATCACAAATGGTCCACTCCACTTGGACGTTAGCTTTCATAGCTGCAATCTCAACCTAAAATTAAAAAGGACTTTCTGGCCAGGGAGAAAGACCCTATTTAGAATATGTCTATCATGTAATTCCTCGTCCTTTCCTTATATATCCTAGAGCTTTCATAAGTGTTCATCCTCGGCTCATCTAATTCATTTAGTTCTGGAAACCTCTTCCTACCTACTTCATCAATGTTGAAGTTCAGTTTCTTCATAGCCATTTGTCTTTGTGTTCAAGCTCTACAGGTAGGTGGCATGCACGGCCATAGATCAGCCTAAAAGGTGTTGTTCCTATTGGAGATTTGTAAGTTGTTCTATAGGCACAGAGTGCATCATTTAGCACATAACTCCAATTTGTCTTGTTGGTTGAGACAATCCTTTCTAAAATTTGCTTAACTTCCCTATTTGACACCTCAACCTGTCCTTGAGTTTGTGGGTGATATAGAGTACCCAGTCGGTGTTTCACCCCATATTTTCTCAAAAGAGTTCCAAACTTCCTATTAGTGAAGTGTGAGCCGCCATCACTAATAATTAGGCGGGGGACACCAAACCTATAAAAAATGTAATCCTTTACAAATTTGCACACCACTTGTGCATCGTTGGTGTAGGTTGTAATGGCTTCCACCCATTTAGACACATAATTCACTGCAAGTAAAATGTAAAGGTATGAATTAGACGACACAAATGGGCCCATAAAATCTATTCCCCAAAGATCAAAAACCTTGACCTCTTGAAATGCATTTAAGGGCATCTCGTGTCGCTTGGAGATAGTACATGCATGCTGACATGTGTCACAATGACAAACATAGTCATGACCATATCGTTAAACAAAGTGGGTCAATAAAATCCACTTTCCAGGATTTTGGCAGTAGTCTTGGAACTAGCATGGTGCCCACCTATGGGTAGAGAGTGACAGTGTGATAGGATGCTCTCTACCTCACACTCGGGTACACACCTTCTTAACAGTCCATCCTTGCATTGTTTAAGAAGAATTGGGTCATCCCAGATATAAAATCTCAAAGAATGAAAAAATCATTTTTTTCACCTAGTCCCAATCCACACGCATCTCCTTACAAGCCAGGCACTGTTCAGGAAATCAGTCTGCACGGCCGCATACACTCCCGCATATACCTATTCAATCACCCTACTGCACTGCATATTGCTAATCAGTCCACTAAGCAGTCATGAGCCACATATACTCCCGCTTGGTCGATTAAGCGGCTGATTAAACTCCACTTTTTTAAAAGCCCACAACTTATGTCCATGCATTTCATGCATACATATGCACACATTTCATTATATATTTAAATCTAATATATAGTCATTGATTTATATATATACATTGTAATACATATAAAAACGTCCACACACATTTGTACATTTATATGCATACCTTTTGATATATAAACATGTATACATCCATATACAATAAATATACAATCACATTTTTATACATGTATATATACATTTTAATTTATCCACATTTATACATACGCTCTACACATGTGTACATTGATTTACATAAATTTTAGTATGTGTACATATATTACAAATGCATTGCATATATAAACATATATACATATATAAGCATATCATACATCATATGTACAAGCATATTAATGTTTATATGCAAATGTATATACGTGCCTACTTTGTATATATTAATTTATTATCTCAACATATCATTTTATATATGATTAGTTTATTGAAATTGAAAAATACAAAACCACATATACTCTGATATATACTCCCACATACCGCATATACTATATGCAGTACCCATGTCGCCCGTACACTGCATACCCATTTTCTGAACAATGAAGCCAGGTAATTGACGATATCTGCAAACCAAGGGTCTTTAGTTTCAACTGAAAATAGTTTTTCATCTAGAAATTCCTCAACTATGGGGATAGCAACATCTCTTTCATCCGACCTTTCTAACCTAGATAGATGATCAGCCACTACATTCTCCACACATGCCTTGTCTTATTTCAATATCAAATTCCTACAGTAAAAGAATCCACCTAATAAGTCTAGTTTTGGTGTCCTTCTTTTGTAACAAGTATTAAATAGATGTGTGGTCAGTCCAGACTATCACCTTGGATCCTACTAGGTATTGTCGAAATTTTTCAAAGACAAACACTATCGCTAACAACTCTTTTTCAGTAGTAGTGTAGTTCATTTGTGCATCATTCAAAGTTTTTGACACATAATATATGACAGTTGGAGTTTTGTCTCGGCGTTGACCCAACACTACTCCCACTGCATAATCGGATGCATCACACATCAGTTTAAATGGGAGGCTCCAATCAGGAGCCTACACAATAGGCATAGAAATTAGTTTTTCCTTAAGTATCTCAAAAGCTTTCAAACAACGCTCTTCAAAAGAAAATTCAGCGTCTTTCACTAAAAGCTCAAATAACGGCTTGGAAATGAATAATATTTAATGAACCGGAAATAAAATGTAGCATGCCCTAAAAAACTCCTAACTCCTTTCACTGATTTCGGTGGAGGTAGTGAGGAAATAACCTCAATCTTCACTGGATCAACTTCCATGCCTTTGTGGGACACCTTGTGTCCAAGAACTATCCCTTCACTCACCATCATGTGACACTTCTCCCAGTTAAGCACTAGTTGAGTGTCCTCAGATCTTTGCAAAACCCTATCCAAATTGTGTGGGCAATCATTAAACGACTTTCCATAGATAGAAAAATTGCCCATGAAAATCTCTAGGTACCGCTCCACCATATCAGACAAAATGGCAAGCATACATCGTTGAAACGTGGCAAGTGTGTTAGAAAGACCAAAAGGCATTCGGCGGTATGCAAAGGTGCCATAAGGACAGGTGAAAGTGGATTTATCCTGGTCCTTAGGCTCTATGGACATCTGGTTATACCCGGAATACCGGTCAAGAGAACAAAAGTGAGAGTGGTCGGATAGACGTTCCAAGATTTGATCAATAAAGGGTAGGGGAAAATGGTCTTTAAGGGTGGCTGCATTTAAATTGTGATAATCAATACACACACGCCATCATGTTACTAGCCTAGTGGAGATCAGCTCATTAGCTGCATTTGTAGTGACTGTAATCCCCCCTTTCTTTGGAACGACCTGTGTAAGACTAACCCACATTGAATCAGAGATAGCATATATTATACATGCTGATAGAAGCTTGATGACTTCCTTCTTTACTACCTCTGTCATGATTAGGTTGATATGCCACTAAGGTTGGACAATTGCTTTTGCCCCTTCTTTGAGTCAGATCCTATGTTGGCATAAGGCTGGAGAAATCTCTTTTATATCAGCTATCGACCAACCGAATGCAGCTCGGTGGTACTTTAGCACAGTGAGTAGTTGCTCCTCCTCCTCACCACTAAGAGAAGATGAAATGATCACCTAAAGTTTTTCTTCTATAGAGAGGAACACATATTTCAAGTGTAGAGTTAATGGCTTTAGTTCCAACTATGGTGGGCTCAAAAGAGATGGGACCAATAGTGGGGGTGGCAGTCCAAAGTCTTCAAAGCGCCTTGCATAGTAGCAAGGTACTATTGTGTTCAATAGAAAGATGCACTCCTCTAGATAGTTGTTGCATAAGCTTCCTTCCATTCTATTTATCAAGCATGCCTCTAAGGGTAGTTGTGGAGATTACTCTATCATAGAAATAGCCATGGCTTCTTCTTTTGCAGTTGAGTCATAGTCCTCCTAGTCATCTTGTGGGTAGCGCATAGCTTGAGTCAGAGAAAGTACATTTGTGTTTTCTAGGATGTCCATAGCTAGAGTACCTTTTTCCACTCTGGTCATCACATGGGCCATATCCAGGAATGGGTTTCCTAGAAATAAAGAAAATTTGTTGTCCACATGTTGAAGTGTATTTCACTACACCTTGTATCCCATAGTTTGAGAGTGCTTCGGCATCTTTATCTCAAACCTATCATCTTGGATTCCCATAGTGAGACATCCTCGACCCATCTCAAGTATCATATCTGCAGTAGCTTGAAATGGTCTCCCTAATAGAATTTCATTGTCGTGATCATCCTGCATCTCCATCACTACAAAATTTGTAGGGAAAATAAACCTATCCACCTTTACCAGAACATCATCACATATACCATATGGCTTCACTACTAAAGTATCCTCCAACTGGATTTTTGTGCTTCTCTTCCTAGTTTCCTTGAGTCCAAGCTTCTTGAATGTAGATAAGGGCATCAAATTGATGCTTGCCCCTGAATCACATAAAGCATCTCTAAATTTTATCTTCCCTATAAAGCACATGATATTGAATCACCATGGATCTTGTCTTTTAGGTGGAAGTGCGCCCAAAATGAAAGCACTAACTTGTTCCTTTACCACATCAGACTCTGGAATCTTCCTCTTCTTTGTAATGATATCCTTCAAGAACTTCCCATAAGATGGTATTTGCTCTATTGCGTCAATCAAGGGAATGTTCACAGACAACTTCCAAAAGTTATCTAGAAACTTCGTGAACTGCTTGTCCATCTTGGTAGCCTTCAGACAATTTAGGAATGACACAGGAATCACAGGTGCCCTCTGGTGAGGTGGTATGTAGGCTTGAGTTTTATTGCCTACAACCTCATCAACTTGCTCCTCCACAGTCTTCTCTTAGCATGACATGTCTGGTTCTTCCACTTCCACAGGTGTAGCTTGAGTTTCTACCTATTCTATGACTACATTGTGTGGTGCACCATCCATTAGCTTTTTGCTGCTGCAAAGTAGAACTACTTTCACATGCTAATTTCTAGAAGGTACATTGGTATTTGCCGAAAAGCCTTGTTGAGTTGGTTGCTTTAAAGCAATCACATATGTTGTTATCTAGGATATTTGCGTTTCAATGTTGCGAATATGTGCACCTAGATTTTGAAGGTCATTTGTGCAATCTGCAGCTCATTCTGACTCACCATCTTACTCAGCATTTGTTCAATCTTGTCAATCTTATGATGTTTTGATGGATATTGGGCTTCACTACCATACTGTTGTGGCCTTGGTTGTTGTTTTGCCTGTGATGGATCATGTTGGAAATTATTAGGGTCTTTCCACGAGAACTTGGGGTCCTTCCTCCATGAATACTCATTATTCATGTATTAACCCTGGCACACGTACTTGCACTCTCCATCCTCTTCTTCAGTAAAGCCTTTATCTGGAGCACATAGTGTCTTGGAAATGAGGTCTAACTTTTATTTTAAAGTAGATATCACCTTAGATTCTCTAACACTCTTTATGGTGGATGGTAGTTCTCTTTCTTCCCCCCATGATTGATTCTTAGACATGTTCTTGAGGATTTCAAGGAAGCGAGTGGGCTTGTTGTTGAGAAAGAACCTTGCTCCTACGCTGTCAAGGGTTGTTCTCTCCCCTTTGTGTAGACCATAATAGAAGATTTTGTCCTGCCTATGTAGATAAATGCCATGAAGAGGTACTTTTCTAAGCATGTTCTAAAATCCCTCCCATGCCTCTGAATACGACTCATCAGCCTACTTATTAAAGTTATGAATCTTCTCCACTAGATCATTCGTCTTTTTGGAGGAAAGTAGCATTCAAAGAACGCATCATCGTCTAATCCCATGACTCTATGATCTCATCATCCAGATTGTCAAACCACAACTTTGCACCATCTGCAAGTGACGATGAAAATAGCTTGAGGTAGATTGTGCTAGCTAGAATCCTATCTATCTTCACCATATCACAACTTTCCACAAAGTTTCTGATATGTGTCATTGGATCCTTAGAAGGGTGGCCATGGAATGCCTAGGATTTGACTAAAGCAATGAGTCCAGGTGCTATCTTGTAGCTACCCAAATTGATAGCTTGTCTTTTGATGGGCCCTTTCTGGGCCATGGATGATGAAGCCTTTATTCTCTCCCATATTGTCTGTTCTTCTGGTTCATCTACTCTGTCCCCCATTTCTCTTGGCTCAAGTACTATTGGTGCCTCTAGTTCTTCAATCACAAGTTGGTTTGGTGAAGGTGTTCTGTTGAACCTATCCACAAGTCTGCCTAGCTCTCTTCCTCCTTGTAAGAACTCTGCTTGTCCAAAGCCCACTGAAGATGGTTCACCGTAGTCTAGGGCTCTGGTCCGCACCATGCACTAGTGTCCCTGAAACAATGAGAATAAATGTCAAGTCTAGAAGCTTGTACCTGAATGAAGAAATTATTAAAAATTTAGCTTCAAATAAAGAACTAAAAATTATTATTATTATTATTAAAATTGTCCTAGAGTGTCCGACTACATCACTCGTAGTATTGGATGTTTCCGCTTCCCCGACAACGGTGCCAAAACATGACACGTGGTTAACTGTGCACAAAATTCAAGTGAACGTATCGAAATAATAAGGCCCTGTGAGGCTGGAGTCAAACACGAGGAAGCATTTCTCCAGTAGACTACTACTAACTACAGATCAATCAGCTAGGCTGATGAGGATTGTTTGAAATGAGTTGAATTGCCAAATGAACACTAAAGTAAATGAATTTATGGTTTCACTAAATTAGAAGGAGAATGAGTTCTTTAGGAGGTGGTTTCACCATAGATGCCACTAACAATCAATCCCACCACACTAATATCTATTATCTCAATCCCTAGATAAGGAGCCTGTAGCCAGAATTACCTACTTCCGCGGTGTAATTCACTACCTAATCTAATTCCAATCCCACTCCCGCAGTTATTGGTTTGATTAGTTAGGTGCTTTATACGTATACTTTGGGTTTCTCCTCTTGTATATTCTCCACTTTTCCCAAAGGGTGAAATATTTGAGTAATCATATGCTTTCCAACCCTTAGTCCCTCTCCCAAGCTGACTAAGCATCTATTAATACATTCATGGTGATCAAGCACAAAAGCAACATGAAATTTTTATAGAATTATATCAAGTAACAATGAGATAAATTGATATTAATGCATAGAAATCAATTGCAGTGTATATCCAGGCTATTCCTAGTCCTAAAGAATACATGTTTTTAGCCTTGCATAGTTTTCATAAGAAAACATGTAGAAGGGAAGAAGAAAATTGTGGAGAACAAAGTAAAAACTAAGGTAACCCCTGAATCTTTGCCCGTATGGATGATCCCCTCTGTTGCATGTGTGTTCTGATGTCTTTCGATAGTAGAACCATCATCTGAAGGTTCTCGAATCTTCCAGGTGAAGCGTTTAGTCCTCCATCCTTCTCCTCTCTCTCTCTCTCTCTTCGATCGTTGTATGATCAAAATGAGGGCTCTTTCTTTTAGTCTAGTCGTCGTCCCCCTAAGTCATAGCAATCACTTAGGGTCCAAAATTATGTCCATCGTTGGATTAGAAACAGATCTGCGATCAGCCTGATCGAGCAGACTCAATAGTACCGACTAGGTGAGTCAGTAGTACCGAGTCACTTAGGTTTAGTTGAATGATCTTGATCCCGTCGGTACTATCGACTGGGACTCGATCGCACCGACTTTTTGTGATTTTGAACAACCTCTCTGACGTCAACTCAGTAGCACCAAGTTGGAAACTTGATAACACTGACTCTCTGTGTCATTCGCACTGAGTTCTTGCTGGTTTTCAGGCACATCCCTGAGGGTAATTTAGTACCACTGACTCTTACAGAGTCGGTAGCACTGAGCTATGTAGGCCTTGTACCTGAAATCACATAAAGCATCATGAGTACTTAGAATGCATAGAATGCTAGTAAAAATGGTTGAAATCATGTAATTTGATACATTCAAGGAAATATAGGCTATTAATGACAATCCATGCATAATAGGTTAAATAAAGTCCCAAACTACATATGAAAATAAGGGAAAAGGAGCCTATAATAACGACTGAAAACACATGCATCACATGTACATGTCGATTACTTAAGATCGTGTTGATAGGAAATCAAAAGTAAGGGTGTCTACTGGGGTATAGATAGAAGGTCTGACGATCTTGAAGTTGATAGTCGAGTAAACAGAGAAGCACTGCTTTGCTGGGAGTATAAGACGGTAAGAATTTCTTAACGTTGGGCTTGGTATTTATAGTTGTAGTTAAGGTCGGTGAAACTTGAGTCAGTGATTTGGATGGTGGATCTAGATTCGACAACGTGTTATTGGTCTACAAGGGTGTCGGTTGAGGTGCCGACAAAAAACCAGTCAATTTGGATGTCAATAGTTGAGTAAACAGAGAGTTGTGTTGAAATTTGTCGATCATTAAATTGAAAGATGGAACTCAAACAACAGTCAACCAGGACATCGACAAAAGGCCTATCGATCTAGTCATCGATAGAAAGATTGTCAATTGGCATCACCTAAAGGTTGACAGTCGTTCCAATGGGGAAGGCTAGCACAAGTTGGTAGACACAAGTTAAGATAGATGGGTTGACACCACTGTAGACCATGACAATCAACGAGGTACTTCAAAACCCTTCTAAGTAAAATTTGATAAATCTGGTCAAAATTTAGGTCGACATGTCACGGTAAAAGGATTGTCTTCCAGTCATAATTTTAAAAGGAAATAAAATGATTGTCCACCTTAGTTTAGGTCTGACAATCTCTAAAAAGTTTTTGTAATGATAAAAATAAAATCATTGAAAACTAATCTAATATGACAGAAAAGATAAATTCTTGAGTTGCCTCCCAAGTAGCAATTTGTTTATAGTCATGTATCTTGACTTCTTGAACATCTCATTCTAATTTTGGGGCTTCTAGTAGCTCCAAGTTTGCTCTTCTGGTGATGGCTTCATCTTCGTAGTACCTCTTTAGTTGGTGACCATTAAATGAAAATGTCCCTGATTTCTTGCTATGAATGTCCATCATTCCAGATGGATAGATGGTAACCACTGTGAATGGTCCAGACCAATGAGAATGAATTTTTCCTGGGAAGAGACGAAGAGCATAATTGAATAGAAGAACCTTGTCTCCTTCTGAAATATCTTTTTGCATGATATGAGAGTCATGCCAAATCTTGATGCGCTCCTTGTAGATTTTTGTATTCTCATAAGAATGCAAATAGAGCTCTTCCAACTCCTTTAGCTATAAAAGCACTTCTCTTTGGAAAGTCCAACATCCATGTTTAGGGATTTAATCACCTAATAGGCTTTGTGTTCTAGTTTTAACAGGAGATGATAAGATTTCCCATAGATTAGCCGATAAGGGGTGGTTCCCATGGGTGTCTTGTAAGTAGTTCGATATGCCCAGAGAGCATCATCGAGCTTAGACGACCAATCTTTTCTTTACTTGTTTATTACCTTATCGAGAATTTACTTGATCTATCTTTTGAAGACCTCTACTTGGCCTGTAATCTGAGGGTGATACGGAGTATCTATCTTATGTTTGACTCCATATCACTTTAAAAGAGCCTCAAATTGTTTTTCAATGAAGTGTGATCCTCTGTCACTAAGTACGATGCGTGGAACTCCAAACATAGGGGAAATTATTTTTGTGAATAGATGCATGACTGTCTTGAAGTCATAGGTTGATGATGGTATAGCGTCTGCCCACTTGGAGATGTAGTCAATGGCCACCAGAATGTATTTTTTTCCAGAATATGGTGTGAAAGGTCCCACAAAGTCTATCCCCCAAACATCAAAGATCTCCACCTCAATCCATTCAGTAAGGGGCATCTCATTTCATTTGTAAATATTCCAAGTGCACAGACACACATCACATTGTTTAGTGAAAGCATCTGCATCTTTAAATATAGTTGGCCAACAAAAACCAAAGTTTAAGATTTTCAAAGTTATCTTCTCAGCACCAAGATGTCCTCCATAGGGGGGGATGACATTTTTCTATGATTGAATGAGCTTCGTTGTGATCCACATAAAGACATATACATTGTTTGTGCACTTTTTGAAAAGTAGGGGATCATCCCAAAAATAGTTCTTGATGTTGTAAAAGAATTTCTTCTTTTTATTGTAGGTCATCCCTAGAGGTAATTTTTGGCATGCCAAGTAGTTGTGGAAATCAGTGTACCATGGAGTTACTTGATCAAGAGAATGAATAAGAAGTAGGGATTCATCTTGATAGGATTCATTGATAGGAAGTGAGTTGTTTTCTTTCACTTTTATTCTAGAGAGGTGATCAGCAATTACATTCTCTGATCCTTTTTTGTCAAAAATCTCATGATCAAATTCTTGTAAAAGGAGGGCCCACTTGAGGAGATGTAGTTTGGTATCTTTCTTCTGCATAAGATACTTGATTGCTCCATGATTAGTATAGATTGTCACCTTCCCATCTAACAGATAGGATCTGAATTTGTCAAAGGTGTAAATGATGGCTAACATCTCTTGTTTAGTTGTGGTGTAATTAATTTGAGCCTCGTCAAGGGTTTTGTTGATGTAGTAGATAACATGATGTTTCTTATCCTTCTTTTGTCCCAGGACAACCCCAACTACATGATCACTAGTGTCACACATTATTCCAAAGGGTAGGTCCCAATCTGGATCTTGCATAATGGGAGCAGTGGTCAAGGAATCTTTGAGGGTATCGAAGGCCTTCTAGCACTCTTTGCCAAAGATAAATGGAGTGTCTTTTATCAATAGTTTGGACAAGGGTTTTGTGATCTTTGAAAAGTCCTTGATAAACGATGATAATACCATGCATGTTCTAGAAAAATATGGATAGAAGAGATTGAAGATGGGGGCATAAGTTTAGATATTGTCTCTATTTTACTTTTATCCACTTCTATACCAGCTTTGAACATCTTGTGTCCTAGAACTATTCCTTCTCGTACCATAAAGTGGCACTTCTCCCAGCTAAGGACTAAGTTCTTTTCTTCACATCTTTGGAGGATTAAGGATAAATTCTTTAAACATTCTTCAAAATATGACTCATACATAGAGAATTCATCCATGAAGGCTTCCATGACTTCTTCTATTAGATCAGAAAATATAGCTGGCATGCACCTTTGAAAGGTGACAGGGGCGTTGCATAACCAAATGGCATGCATCGAAAAGCATATGTCCCATACAAACAAGTGAATATGGTCTTTTCCTGATCTTTTGGATGAATGGGAATCTGATAAAATATGGAATACCCATTTAGATAACAGAAGGGAGAATGATGTGCCAACCTCTCTAGAACTTGATCAGTGAAAGGAAGAGGGAAATGGTCTTTGTGTGTTGTTGCATTCAATAATCTGTAGTCAATGCACATACGCCAATGAGTCACTGTAGGAGTGGCTAATTCCTTTCCTTTACTATCTCTTACTACTTTCATTCCACCTTTCTTGGGAACCGCATAAACTGGACTTACCCAGTTGTTGTCACTAATAGCATAGATAATACCAGTATTTGTTAGTTTGATGACTTCTTTGCATACAACTTCTCACATTTTGTCATTCAATTTTCTTTGACCTTGGACTTGTGGCTTTTCATCATTGTCGAGGTTGATTCTATGCATGCACACCATTGGGATGAGACCTTTGATATCATCTATATAGTACACAAGAGCCTTCTTCTAGGTTTTTAACTCAGATAACAATTGCTCTTGCTAATTGGAGGGTAGTTGTGCATTAATGATCATCGGATTTCTCTTCTCTTTGTCAAGTAATTCATACTTTAGACCTTTAGGAAGGGATTTTATCTCTAGCAGCAATTTTGGAACTGAGTCATCTTTTGGTTCACGCTGAAGAGAAGCGTATCCAACTGTTTTAGTAGATCCATAAAATTCTTCTTCATCTGTGGTTACCAAGTATGCTAGGATTTCTTCAACCTCAGGATCGTCAAATCCTTAAGTAGGGTTGTTTAAGGCTCACATCAGTGAGTCAACTATATCATTGTGCTCCTCTATTTCTATAAATAGCTTATTGCAACAATCGGAAAAGTAGCTTGTTTCTACTAAAGAAGGGCCTTGCATATGATCGAGTATGTGGAAATCAATAAATTTGTTCCCAACCTTATCCTGATTAACCCGTCAACCACATCAATTAGTGTTGGTGTTGTTGAAAGGGAGGGTGATCTAAATATCATTGGACATGTGGGATCTTCCTCTACATCGATGATGACAACTTCACAAGGAATGAATAAATTCCCCATACTGATTGGTATGTCCTCTACCACTCCAACTGGTTTAGTATAGGAATTATCTGCTAATTGAATTCTCATATTTGATTTAATAATGTCGGTGAGGCCCAACTTGGCTTCCAAACTATAGGCCATGAGACTGATGTTGGCCTCTAGATTTGCAAGACCATATCTTGGTGATGATTCTCTAATGAGGAATGGAATAGTAAAGGCACTAGGATTTTTTTGTTTCGTAAGCATATTTGATTGATAAAAGGTAGATGCCATTTTTGTAAGGCATACTATCTTGAGTTCTCCCCTCTTTCTCTTCTTCATGATGATATCCTTAAGGAACTTGGCGTGCGTAGGCATCTCATCTATGATGTCAAGGAGAGGAATATAAAGATGAATTTTCTTAATGGTGTCATAGAATTTGGTGTATCTCTTCTCAAGTTGTGCCTTGATGAAGTAATGTGGATAGGGGGCTCCAGTGGGAACTTCAGTAACCTTCAACGACAGAACGGAGTTTGTGGCCCCTTTTGACTTTTTTCACACTATTACTTCCTCTGGGTTGTTGATGCTTCCTTCAATGATTGGTACTTTAGGATGTGGAACTCTGAGAGCGAAGCGTGGCCATTCTTGCTATTTTGTTCTTGGGATTTTGTTTGGTGTTGGATGGAAATTGTCTTGTAGATCTTCCAATCGATGCGGCAATAGAAGCTAGTTGTTGATCGCTCATCCTATTGTGGGTTTGAAGATCACTTATTTGAGTATTCAAAGTGCTCATTTGTGTCTGCATGTTTACCAATATGTTGTTGTTACTCATTAGACATTCTCCCATTTTCTCTATTAAAGATTCCAGACTGGATATAAACTTCTGAAGTTATTGAAAGAGATTCCCCCACTGCCCATTGAAAGTTCCCTATTGTAGTGGTTGAGTTATATTTTTTTGAAATACGGGTGGGGTTCCTCTAGAGATGTCTTGGGTCATGCCCATTACTTGAAAATATTGATTCAGCTGAAAAAAGTTTTTCGCTGCAGAGGTGTTCCCATAAGAAAATCTAGGATGATCATGTCATTTGTAATTTACATAACACACATTCTCGATTTGTGTGTCTTCTACTTCATGAGTGTAAATACAGTGATCGATACCATGACCCCCTTCTCCATAAGTGACACACTTCATAGATGCCTCAGTAAAGTGTCTGGAATTGACTTCCTTTAGATTTTGGACGTCAGATGCCACTTATCGAGTTTGTTTTTCAATTTCTCCAGTAGTTTAGAATCTAGAGAATCGCTAATGGCAGACACAGTTACTATAGAACCTCTATCAAAATAATATCCTGCTTGGAGATCTGCCATGTTATTGATTGTCTCTTTGGAGGTTTCGGCATCATGTTTCATGAAATCACTGCCAGCTACAGTGCTTAAGGATGTTCTCTCAATGGAGGTAATGCTTTCATAAAAAGTAGTGACAGTCAACCCATCATCATAGCCATGATTTGGATAGTCTCTCAAGTATTCTTGATATCTCTCCCATGCATCATGCAGGCTTTCAGTATCTTTCTACCTAAAATTGGTAATTTTAAGCTTACACCTAACTGTCTTTTCAACTAGATAGAACTTGTTCACAAAGGTTTCAGACAATTGTTGCCAAGAAGTAATGCCCTTTTGAGATAGATACCACTGTAAGGCTTTGTCATTAAGGGAGAAATAGAAACCTTTCATGTAAATGACATCTTGTGTCACTTTTTTCACCTTGATAGTATTATAGAGGTTTTTGAAAGCATCTATATTATGATAAGGGTTTTATTCAATAGAATTTCCCCAAAACATTTGATTTTGAATCATGCTGATGAATCTAGGGTTTAGCTTGAAGTTTGTTGCTGGTATGTGAGGGAGAACTATAGCATGCCGATCATCATGGACACGGCCTATGACCAGTGAATGCAGAGAGGGATTTTCTTCAAGACATTTGCATCAGGGGGGGCTCGTGCCACCATTGGATTGATGAACAGAATATCTACCACTGGATATTCAGTGAGGAACTCTAGGATTTCTTAAGAAATGATAATAAGCTACCTATAAGCAAGATATTGAATGAATTAGAGTCTAAGACTAGAAATGTAACCAATTTTCCAGAAGATAGGTGGTAAAAAGGATTCGCCAATAAACTTTTTGCAAAATTTAGAAGTGATGACTAGTACTAAGTAGATTGCATGTTCTTAAAGAGTATTTGTTGTCTTGTCCTCGATAACAGTGCCAAAAGTTGATCACTCTTTTTAGTAGGTCAAAAGTGTAAACACGATTGTCCAGTCAAAGAAATTGGACTTTAAATTTATACCCAACTAGAAGAGACGTCTGCAACTAAATACGAAGTCTTTGTAGTAGTGTGGAGTCAAACACAGGGACGGGGAATAATAGAGTAAGAATGCAAAATCATGAATTAGTCTAGCCTAACCACAGAACAATTTTGATGGTGTTCTGATTAAGGAATGAATTTAATGAAATGAAGTAATATTCTAAGTTATGAGAGATCAAAAGAATAACAAAGATAAATTGATAAATCAAGATAAAGAGGGACTTGGATTGGGATTTACCAACCAAACCAACCACAACCATGTAAGACCTTCACTCCTATTTTATATATGCTCTCTACTTGTTTTACAAATAGACATAAGAAAATATTTGTTCCTTCGTTCTCTCGAGATCCAGATAAATTTCTATCTAATAGGGTTCTCTCTCTCGAGGTAATGATCGAACAATCGAGGGAAAATAGTATGACCTTTGTTGTAGAAACTCCTCGCTTCCATGTATCATTACTATCCTATAATCCATATCTAGTTGAAATCATTCTCTCATATCATATTCATATCAAACACAGAAGAGGGTAGCTAATCATCAAACAATGCAATAAAATAAGAGTATAAGAACAAAACTTTAAAGAACATATGCCATAAAATAGAATGATGAACAACTACATAGTTGGGAGGGCCTGAGCGCTACTCCCAATCCATGTTATGGGGTTTAGCCACACATGGATGAAGAAATGAAAAGAGTACAACTAGAATAATTCATGATAAATAAAAGAGGAAGAGGAGATCGATACAAGGGTAGATCAAATGATTGATCTACCAACTTCTCGATTGATAGCTCGGCAGCTGGCAGTAATGTCGACAAGCTTCCTCCTCCCTTATAATCTTGGCTTGAAACAAGAAGGTCTTTTAGATCGGCGGTGATGACAACAGAGCTAACAAGGAGTGAGTTCGACAAGTTCTGTCCTTTGGCTCTAGAACTTGAGAAGACTTGGCAGCATCCTCTCGGTGCTTTTTTACTCCAAGGATGCAAGATGTGTTGTACGGTTGTATTGGGGGCTATTTATAGGGTCAAGTTTGTCGACGTCTTTCTGTCGGTGTCTACCAGTCATTGTTAGACAATGGCTTTTGGACTTCTAGTTGAAGATATTGTCGACCATGAGGTTCGATATTAGATCTCATCGACAAATCTTTATCGATCGAAATGTATGTCGATCTCCTCTTGTCGTCTAAAGAGTTCTTCTTTGTAAGGGATATGTTGATGTGATGATGTCAGTCGTAAAGGTCGATAGGTTTATCGAGGTGATTCCCATTTTTTCTAGACGTTGACAGTGTTGTCGACATGGCTATCGTCATAACTATCGATGGGGATATTGAGGATCCTCTATTTGACAAGTGTGTTGAGGACTAGTTTGATAGCTTCACACCGATAAGAATCGAACGATGTCAATGGGGTGGACTATCGATGTCTAATTGACAAATGTGAACTTTGTACTTTGTTCGTCATTCATTACTAGATAGATGACTATCGAGGTTCTTCAATCTGACAAGTTGGTGCTCGATGAGGCTGTCAAACTTGAGTGGACTGGTCTTTTTGTCAGATTCCTTGGTGAAAAACTTATCTTGTCGACCGGTTTGTCGATTGTTTGAAACAAGGTCTTTCATATTTCATCAATTTCACTTGATTTGTGCCTGATTCCTTCAGATTTCATCAACACAATATTAGTGTTTTATCATTTAAGTGAACTAGAGTGGGTAAAATCAAACATTAAACATTATTTATCTTGCTCTTTATCATGTAAAAGGTTATCAAAAGTGCATCAAAACTATCAGCCACTGGCACTACATCCCTCGAGGGACTCTGTTGAGTCCAATGGCAGGCTCATCTTTGACCGGGGAGGATAAAACCAATGGGAGAGAAAATTGGTTCTCTAACGACGAGTAGGGGCATTACAAAAGTCATAGGTGTAGATAGAGGGGGTAGTCTTAGCTCATCCTGACCTGCAAGGACTTTGACTTGCCTCCAGGAGGACACTCCTGCTCCAAGACTAAAAATGTGGCTCCTTACATTGAGGGAAAATAGGGAGGGGTCGCGACCTTCCATGGAGTCTGACTCTATCGACAAATTGGGCAAGACCTATTCTTTCTCCAAGGTAGGGCCATCCAAGGATGGTTAGGTTTGATTTCATCTCCCAAACCCAATGGGCTTTAAATCTCAATCATGGAACCAAAGTGAGAGATAGAGAGTTGGGGGAGGTTGGTTTACAATAGACGGTATTGCCTATTTGGGCTAGGGGTAGAAAATAACTATAGGTCTGTCGATTTTGGATCTAAAGGTCACAGAAGGTGTGACACATTAAAAGTGTGCAGGTTACCATCACTATAGTTGGGGCAATTAATTGATTTCCAAACTAAAAGGAATCATATGTATTAATTGCATCTAACACCCTCTTCCTTGTAGGATTTTCCAAGGCCAATAGGAAAGTCCTATGGATATGAAATTTTGGAGGTTACTCATTAATGTCCTTCTCAACCTATATACGATTTTTGGATTTGTTGGATTACATTAATAGATGAAACATGCTCTTTTTCTATATCCTTATATTAATTACCCACACCACATGGTATGTCATTTTTCTTCCAAATTCTATAATTCTCTTATATTTGTTATTATCTTCTATTATACCAAAAGTCAGGCCACAATATCCTTGTTTGATGCCCCAAACATTATTTTTTGCCATTATTGGCTAGATAATTGCTCTTCTTATTATCTAAAATACCACATATTTTATTTCTTTAGAAACTTGCATATTATCTTATAATTTAGTTATCTAATAATTAACAAAATCACCATTCATTATTTATGCATGAAATCTCTTATTTCTTTAACTTGTGCCACAAGGACCACACAGATAATTGTTCTCAGTCAGGATCCGGTCGTGATCTCCGATCCTAGCATATTGCCGGCTAGAGTTTGTGGTATGGCTTTTCTTGAGAAGAACCACACTCCTTACGTGGTTTTGAAGATTAAGCATCCTTAATGCTCTGGTTGGGGTGTTGTTTGGAGTCTGTCTTGTTTGGTCTTTCTGTGTGGTCGGGGTCTGTGCTGTGGAGTTTGTGTTGTGGTGTTTTGATGTTGATGACCATGTGGGGGTTCGACCTACATTTTATAAGCAGGAGCTGTATTTGTTTCTTTTAATGCTCACACGAGGAGGGTGAGATGAATAGACGACCTCCTGACTTAACAAAAAAAAGGACCTACAAACTAGTCTCATGGGCCTTTATATGGGAAATGGGTTGTACCCATGCCACAAAGAACAACATTATTCCATCAATAATATCATTAGGGAAATTACAAATCAATTCATTTATATAATTCAATTTTACCAAAAATGAGGATATTACACTATGGGTTTTACCGCTTCAAGTGGATCCACCAAGGTCCATACTTTGTTGGTATATGTGGAGTTTATATCAGATATCATGGCCTCAAGTCATTTCTCATAATTTGGTCCCTCAATAACCTCATTGTAAGTTGTATCATCATCCTCAATGATTAACATATCTTCTTGGGTTATGAGAAATCCATATCATTTAGCTCAAGGCATGCCCTACTATACCTTTGATGTTCTTGTGCAATGATAGGGATTTGAGGCTCCACAATAATGTGTGGTTTCTCTTGTTCATTATCTACCTCCATAATGTTGTCTTATTGGCCATGCACTTCTTCAAGTTCTGTTTTTCTCCCATGGGATCCTTTAGAAATAAGTTCATTTTTTAGGAATACAAAGTGTTGGCAAAAAACACTTTATTGTCAGACAGAATATGAAAAGAAGTAGTAGCCCTTACTTTCCTTAAGGTACCCAACAAAGATACATTTGTCTGATTTGGATCTAATCCATTGACAAAAGTGCTTCTTGACATAAGCTTCACATCTCCAAACTTTCATGAAAGAAATATTGGGATGTTTCCCATTCCATATCTCATATGGTGTCTTTTCAACATATTAGGAATGTACTAAGTTACGTGTAAACATTGCGGTTTCAAGAGCATATCCTCGAAAGGAAATCAGAAGATAAACAAAACTCATCATTGATTTTAAAATGTCCAAAAAGGTTCCATTTCTTTTTTTATGGTACACCATTATGTTGTGGATTTCTAGGTGGAGTCCAATGTGGGATAATACCACAATCCCTCAGAATGGCTTCAAACTCTTAGCTTGAGTATTCACCACCTTGATTTGATTGTGGTACTTTATTCTTTTTCTAGTTATTTTGCACTTCATTCATGAATTCCTTGAACTTTTCAAAGGATTCTTATTTGTGTTTCATAAGATATACATATCCAAATCTATTGAAGTCAATAGTAGAAGTGAAAAAAATATTGATATCCACCTCTAGCACTTGTGCTAAAAGGTCCACACACATCGATATATAAGAATTCTAATAAGTCACTCACTCTCTCACTATTTTGGTGAAAGGTTATTTTGTCATCTAGACCAATAAAAAAGATTCACGTGTTACTATTGGTTCAAAATCAATAGAGCCAGATAACCATCTTTATGGAGTCTACAATTGCACTTTTCACTTATGTGCCCTAGATGACAGTACCAAAGATAAATTTTGTTTGAGTCATTAGGTTTTAATTTCTTGGCATTTATATTACATACATGTGTCTCAAGATCTAACAAATAAAGATCATAAGACATAGGGGCACTTCCAAATGACATCTCATCTTTAGAAACAGAAATTCCACCATTCTTTATGAAAAAATCAAAACTATACTTCTCCAAAAAAGAAATAGAAATATCTTCTATTTATTGAAGGTACATGATAGCGGCTATCCAGCTGTTACACCCTGATCTCACAATTACCACTAATCATGAGATTAGGGCATAAATTGAGGATTTAATGTAATACAAAGATCACCCTTAACTTTTTCTTCTTTTTCAAACTTTTTGTTTTCTCACATCCAATCACATAAACAGACTTTACAAGAGAATTAAATTTTTATTTCTCTAATATAATCTCAGCATTAATGATACACATCCATACATTAATTATGTTTCTCACACTTCCATGTACATACGACATTAATTATGTTTCTCACACTTCCATGTACATACGACATGACAATCATATGCATTCTCTCCTATTAAGGAAACAAACATACAAAACATCATTTACAACTCTCTCTTAGATCTATACAAGGACCTAGAGTGACAGGGACCGAATGAACATAACTATACTCAGACTTAATTCTTGTGGTAGATCTACTCTGATGCAATGATATCTTCTTCAAGTCCATGTGATTTCCCTAAAATTTTGAGTAGAGGGGTGAGCCTACTCGCTCATTGAATGAGTACTTCAAAGAAACGGTCTAAAGCACTGATATAATTACATATTTACTTTTGAGCAATTGATATCAATTATAACAGTAGAAAGCTTTAGAGAGTCTAATAATTGACAATCAGAAATATGGCAGGATACTCTAAATATCTATAAGAGTGAATCAATATATGAAATGTTTGATTGATCATAAAGAGAACTAATAATTCAAAAACATACAAAGAATAATTGAATAAATGTACACACTTGTTTGACCTCTCATTCATTTTATTATGCCCTAATCATATGTAGTGTTCTCTACATATGAAGACTCATAGCGAACTACGATCTCATCGTGTAAGACTTAGCTTAAAACCCGGGAAGCTAAGCCTAGAACTGAATCTGGGTCTGCTTGACTCGAACTGTCACGTCTGACTAAGGCGGCTAAATAGCTGGCCTTTAACTGGACCTCTCCTTCTAGGCTGAGTACACATCTGGAGGGTTTGATACGCTCTGTGGGCCTCATCTTGGTACACTCTGTGGGTACCTCTGGGTTACCATCGGGATCTCTGATTCATGTTGGGTAACCTATCTTCTCTTAAGAGACTTCCTCAAGGGCTTTGTCTCCCTAGATGCTTTGTGGGTGTGTTTCGATCCCTGTATATTGGTCGCTGCCAGGGTGGATTGTTTCCTCCCTACAGTGCAGACATCTGTAGGTAATCTACGGTGTTCAAGGCACCTGTGTCTATTATTTTATTATTCTTGGAAAGCTCTTACTATATTGTATCTCTCTCTTACTTATTCTTGACTCTGGTATCTATATGGTACTGAGTCTATTCAACGCTGAAGCTTATAAATACGACATGAACTTTCTTACTTAAATTGGAAGAGCAGTATATTCGAAACACTGTAATATTCTGAGTAATCATCATACTATACATACAGACATACTAAATTCTTATATAAATAGAATACATGTCAACTTGGCACTTTATATACTAGAATCATGCAATTGAACTGTTAAACATCACTACATCTCATACGGAGAATATTGATATCACAATACTTGATTCATTGAACACCCTATCATTAGGGTTTCGTTTACCTCATTCACTTATCACATGGCTCTCATAAGGATTTCATACGACATAAACATTTACTGAATAAAGACTGCTTTCAACAAATCATATACAATCAATATATGTATGAAACCTTGGAACTGAGCTGAATTTGGGTTTCCATGCCATTCACTAGGATATCATGCATCAATAATAACATTGAATAAATAAAGTCTATCATGTCAAGAAAATTCCTTCAAATGGATTTCACGATATCTATTCACAAATATCCAACTTTCCTCGCATTTAGGATTTCACCCTCTTTACTGAGATATCAAACAAGCACTATTCACTTGAAATGAAATCCAAGATAGTATCTGACATATATGTACTATGAATTTAGATAAACAATCATTCATAACCAAGGTAAACTAGATAAGCAATTTTCTCTATTTACTTATCTAGCAAATTTCAGTCATAGACAAATTCCCTATATGTCAGTTTACTCTTATAACCTCTGTGAATACTTAGGGATTAGGATGTATTGTATACATTTCTAATATGATTTTATCATTTGAAATTCATCCAAATAGAGGAATAATCCATTTCATATCATTTTGCAACAACTTAGAACAAATAGACAATTCAGAGTTTGTAGTCGCATACTAGCAATTAAAGATTATGGATGAATTAACCAATTTTCGTGCAATATACTGTTTAAAGGAAGTTCCCACTCACCCAAATGTGTGAAAACACCTTAAAAACGTAGCTCATCCCTGAAAATCTCGATCTCATATCAAATCCCTAGTAGTTCACTCAATTCCTCTTCCTTCCAACTCAGAAACTCTAAAAATGAGGGATTATGAAGAAAGAGTGAGAAAAGGGGAAGTTTTGATACCATTTTGGATCAAATAAGAGGAGGGATGGAATTTTGACATGTGAGTGAATATTCACCATGAAACTATATCCAAAGAAGGTAAACTTACATGATTTCATCATTCCTCGAACTACAGAACCCTAGGTCAGCATCTCCATCAATTTCTCCTCTCAAACCCTAACTCTCCCTCTCTCTCTATGATTTCATTTCTCTGGAATGAATTACGAATTATGAGATATCCTTGTGTGTTATCTTGACCATATAGAGAAATTGAGTTGCTTGGGTCAATTGCACTTTGACCCCTCACTAAACTTTTTCTTATTTCAGAAGATTTTTCTATCATAAAAAGGTTTCTGTAATTCATGTATTTCAGAGATCAAACCTCCTCCAAAAATTATGAGAATTTATAATGTTATGTATAATTGAGATAAATGGAAATTTTATTAATAAGACCTTTTCAATTGTAGCCAATATATTATTAAAAAGTTTAATTTAAAATTTGAGATCATCCCAAGCTTTCATTAAATAATTAAAAATTGAATTGTGCACTGCTATCCAGAATTCTGTAGAAATGTCAGTTATTGTAATTCATCTAATGATAAGGTCTAAACATATCCAAAAATTATGAAAATTTTAAATGTTGTTTATGATTGAGTTTAAGATCTCCAATTAAAATTTTATATCATTTAAAACACTACACTGCTAAAAAGCATTATGTCAGCATTTTGGTCGAAGTATAGTTTGACCAATAACCACATTCAAAGAACACTCAAATATTCAAAAAAAATTCTCCAATATGCATAATTGAGTTATCCATATCATATCCAAAATTCAATTAAATACAATATTTGTAGAAAATATGAAAAACCATTTACCACACGGCTATCCTGATTAAATTCCATACCATGTACCATCAAAACCCTAATTTCAGCCGACTAGGGTTTATATTTCTCAAACCCTAATTTATCAAACAATAGAACACTTAACGTTCTTATTAGGTTTAAAACATCATAATTGAATTATCATCATTAATTAGATTTAAGCAATGATCAATCCAATTAAGCATATAATCATCCAGGTAAACCCTAGTTTACCAATTAAGCTCAGATGCGGCCATAACACCAACTCTATTATAAGACCATTAGGTAGAATAAATCATAGGTTCCTAATGTAGTGATAGCAACTGTCGCTCCATTTAGTTCCACCTCCCTTATATTCAAAGGTCGATTCTGTTCAGGTCTTGCATATTTGAGCATATGTGAAATCTATATCTAGAATCTAATACCCATGATGAAGGGGTAGGTAAGTTCATTTCTATAGCATATATACATGAAGAGGAGATACATATTCCCTACTTCTTATTATTCAATTCCTCAAAGTAGAGAGGATAGTTTCTCTTTCAATGTCCATCATGGTGACAATAGTGACAATTGCTTCCCTTTGCCACTCCTTTTGCCTTAAGTGCAAAAGACGTTTGGCTAACTTTAGAATATTTGTTAGATTTGTCTTTTCCTTTAGACTTTACTTTTCCTTTATATGGATTTGGGTTTGTCTTTCATTTACCCCTCAGCAGTTCTCAACATGCTAAGTAGCTATGTCAATGGCTTATCAGTTTTTTTCATGTTGCTATTCATGGCAAAGTGTTTATATGAATTAGAAAATGATTGAAGAATCACATATGTGTGCAACTCTTGACTCAAAATAAATACCACTCTTGCAATACTTTCCACATACCTAATTAACTTGAGTACATGGGGTCCAACTGGATCACCTTCTGCCATTGTACACTTAAATAGTGCATTGGAGCCATCATAAATCTCATCCCTTTCTTTTTCTTGATACATGTTCCTGAGATGTGTTACCATATCAATAACATTCATATTTTCATGTTGCCTATGAAGAGTATTCATGGAGCATAGAATGAGGAATTTGATGTTCATGGCATCATCAAGTGCTTCTTATGAGCTTCCCTTTCTGCCCTAGGTGCATTTAGAGTTGGTTCATTAGGTATTGGTGTGTCCAGGACAGAGCTTATGCTCATATGTGAGAAAAAATCTCAACGTTTTGAAATTGTTGTTGAAGTTATTCTCATTCAGTTTCTCTTTCTCAAGGACTGGTCATGGTGAAAAAGGATTGTTTGTGTTTTCCATTGATATACATAGAAGATATTTTGTACATGTCAATATATTGATTCAAAATTTAATTTGATTTTATAAATCCAATTTGATAAAAATAATTTTGACTTTTATTAACTTTTCTCTCACTATTTTATTCAAAAACATTTCCCTCTCTATTAAAGATTACAACAAGCAATCTTCTAATGAGCCAAGATCCAAAATACATTAAATCAAGAGTCAATTATGGTTGAACACTCACAACTTAATTGTTGATATAGGTAACAATTAGAAATTGCATCTTGTATAATTCTTGGATAGATGATTGCACAACTCTTTGTCAATAAATCCTCATATGGATATATGTCATCTTTACAATTATATGTCATTAATCATGTTAAGATCACCTAGTCAAGTTCAACCCAGGGCCAATAAAATAAGATGTGCAGCCTGCTTGGCAGGTCCACACACTTATTATAACACTTTCTAGAGGTAGATGGTGCATCAAGCTAAGTTTGTCTACACTTACTCGAAAAATATTTTCATGTGTATTGTACTTGGAGGGCATGTTCAACTTTTATATTATGTAGATGGATTTATATATATATATATATATATATATATATATATATATATAATCACCATTAGATATAGATTATTATATGTATAATATACTATAACAATCACCACATGTGGTAAAATAGGATATGACAAGTGTTATAGAAAAACAACCTAGATATTCGCATCTAAATGCAATCTTAAAACATCTCTTTTAGGGTTTCTTGTTGCCAGATCATGCAAGTCGATTGCCTGACTAGTAGTCCCTAATTTGGGTAGATCTTGTGTTGTTGTTGCTTGGTCATCTCATCTTGATCAAAAACCCTTTTAAGGACCATTTAATTTGGCATGGGCTTTTGATCATATCTTCCTAAGATTTAGGTGTATGATGACTTGTTTGAGGATGGATACCAAGACTAGTTTCCTTATTACCCATAGAACCACATGTTTGGATAGTTATCCCTAGAACCTAGACTTTGAAGTTTGGGGTTAAGTGAGCTATCAAAGTACACAGTCAAAGTGTGATGGATCTTGTACATGGTTTAGTTAGACTCATCCTTTAAACCTAGTGTATTTTGGCTTGATAGGTCGAACTCTTTAAGGGGTATATTATAGTTAGTTTGATGATGATGGGTGGTTAGATTTTGAGGACGAAATCCTCTTTAGGGGGGATGGATCCCTATGACATCTTTAAATCTATCTACACTATCTTTAGAAACCCTAACTCCCTAATTCAGAAATTAGTGTGATTGAATCTTTAGTAGGGTCCAAACAAGTTATAGTTATAGCCTAATGTGCTTGTTTATATATTAATGAAAATATAATGTTCATCTGAGGAATAATTTATATGTTCAAACCCTAATGAATACCTAATGCACATAATATGAGTAACTCACATATTAATCCTAATGGATATGCATGGTGTTGCCTATGTCATAAACCAATAAACTCTAATAAAATGACAAGTAAGATGATTGTAACCTAATCTTGGACTTAATACATGCTAAGTAAAATATAGTGATCATATTAACCTAAACCCTAAGTTGTAATCATCTAAACTTAACATATTCATCCTTAATGCCTTTCATGATACATTAATTACATTAGGTGTCATAATCAGTTAACATACTTTGATACACATAAATGATATATATAATCATCTAATCACATATTAATAAAGTCATCAATATGAAATGCATGGTATGTTACCTTGTTATCTAATACACACACGATTAGTCACTTAATGTGAATCAATTTGTAATATGTCCCACCTTGATCACCAAAATACATATAATGACTTCAATATGGATAAGTAGTAATTGATTCATATAAAAGTGCATAATCAATCATAAGAACTGAATAAATATGAAAAAAATGATTAACGATGACATTAATGTGAATAAGAAAGTTAATGTGACAATGTAAATATAGATATAAGTGATTAATGTGACATTATTTGGATTACTTGTAACAAGTTGGATAAAATGTCTTAATTCATGCAAAACAATTTGTTATAATTCAATATGTTGATAATAGAGACTAAATCCAATTATTAAGGATAATAATCAAGTATATTGATAATTGAGAAACTCTAATTGTGTTAAAAATCATGATGAGGTAAATAAGAAATATATATGGTTTCAAGCATAATAATGAAATATAACTCTTTTGGAAACAAAGTAAATATGACGTGAAACAATTAAGAGAATAATAATGATAATGTGATATCATAATAAATATAATCTTAATAAGCCAAAAATGTAAATAATGTTAAATATCCTAAAAAGAATATATAAATAATGAAAAATAGGTGATCCCTGAGAACCTGACCTATGTTGAGATGCTTGTGGAGTATATGTTGATGAGTTATTTGGTGGAAGTTAAGGTTGGAGAAATAACCTGAATTTTTGTGATGAGATGTTGCCCACTCACCCTTCCCTTCTTACTTGTGATTTCAGGGATGAAATCCTCTTTAAGGGGTGGAGTTTTGTAACATACTGATTTCTGAAATGTTGTCTTTTGACCCTCTTTCCCATCTTTTGCTTTCATTTCTATCCTTATTGGCCTTTCTATTTAATTAATGGAATTTATAGTGGTTTAGTGAACATTTATTTACTAATTGTACCAATACAAGGGTTTATGAACAAATACCTCAATGAAAGCTTAATTACCATAATTAAGTGCTCTAAACCTTAATCTAACTTTTTTATGCGATTTGAAAACATAACATATGCCACATAACTCATTTTAGTGATAATATGAAGATAAGAAACTTCATCGGATGAACAATTTAGATAATGGGCCGTTAATGGGCCATATGACATATCTCATATAAAGAAGTCTCAAAAGAGTAAACAAACTTCAAATTCGAAATCTACATATCAAAATTAGCCTACATGTCAAATTTCATCTAATTTGGACAACATTGAAATATTAGGATAAGTTTAGGAGAGAGAAAATGAGTAAAAAACATAAGTAATAATGTGATTATATAACCTCAAAATATGGAAATAATTATAAATTAATATTCTACACATCAAAGATAACTTGTGGATAAAGTTTGGTCCAATTTGGATGTTGTTTGTGGAGGTTATGCAATTATATGCACATTCTGGACTTTTGTGCAATTTACCCAATTGGGAGGTTTTCTTTGCAAATTATCACCTGAATTTTAATCCTTAGATATTACCTTACCATTAACGAGATTTGAAACCATTTGAGAACCTAGTTTCACCTTGGTTTGATGGTATTTGTTTCCAAGGGCATTATAGGGATTACCCTCTTTATAAAGATGCTTATCCTTAAAAGCTATCAACCAATGAGGTTATTTCTTTCTTGCAAAACGGTGGGGATGGCCTAAAATAATCTATGGGCCCTTAGAACCGACTTTGGATATGGATGAAGCCTCTATGAGCTATCCTCTTGCATGCCCATCAATCCCTAGGCTAAAGACACATGGAAAGTCCCTTAAGACTCCTCATGCTTCACCTCTTTCTATATATAGCCATGTATACCCCTTCCCAACTCATAATTCGAAAAATCTTTCTCTCCTTTTCTTTCCTCTAGCTTATATAATAGTTCCTTCTATATTTTTCCACGAAGTTGCTGTCCCAAGGCAAGAGAGGGAGCCTACCTTGGTGAAGAAGGCTCCTAGGGCTTCCAAATTGCCCTATTAGGGTTTCTAAAGCTCCTCCTTGGTAAATTCGACCAAAACTAGTAAGTTTTCTCCATTCCTTCCCTATTTTCATACTGTTAGTCTTCCTTACACCTTCTTCTAGGTCGGAACCATGACCATACATGGTGAAACCCCACCTAGAACCCTAAAACACCTCATCTCTATGCTCTTTTGTTAGGGTTTATCACCTCTAAGTTGAGAAGGTGATCTTTGTTCAAGAAAGGAGCTAGGCATGGAACAACCAGACCTTATAAGCTCGGGATTATTGCTGTTTGGACCTTATTATCTTCCCTAGGTATGAGCTTCATAACCCCCTTCCCATATATTTCTTATTACATGCTTAAAACTCATGATCTTATGTAAAATTGACGATGTGTCGATTTCTAATTGGTCAATTTTCAATAACTCATAACTTTTGATTCGTTTGTCCAAAAATTAAAGTAAGATATGTTCTGAACTCAGAAAAACATGTTATTTTTAATAAAAATATTTCCAAGTATTGGTTTTCAGTTTTGTCGAAGAGAGATTTTAGAAAATGAATTAGATACCTAAAAATCACCAAAAATACACTTTAAACTTCATAACTCCAATATATGCAAAATTATATGTTTTCTTAATCATAAAAGCCTAACTAAGTCAGTGGTGATATTTTTGAGGTCTGAATCGAGGTTTTGTGTAAAAATTTTATATATTAGGGTTTCAACTCTTTAATGTATATATGTTATTCTAATACATGAATATGAAAATTGGAAATAGGATAAGTGGACCTTGATTTCAAATAAAGGTTTGGAAAAGAGGTTAATAGGAGACATCCGATATAATTGGAAATAGGATAAGTGGACCTTGATTTCAAATAAAGGTTTGGAAAAGAGGTTAATAGGACTCTAAGTAAGATGTAGGTGATATTCCTATCCATGTATGTGTTATCCCTATCTATGTATGTTCTATGAATCCCTATTTATGTATGATGTATCCCCTATTCCTCTATAATGAGCAATTCACCTATCTTTTCATTCTCTTGAAATTGACCTACACAATATGTCTTATCTCTTGTTATCATGGTTCGTGTGAACTATCTTGCTTGTTATGAACTTAGATATTTTCTTGATATATTTTCTTGTGCCTTGGTACATGTTGGTCTCTTATATTGATATGTGCTACTTTGAAGTGGATGTTATATGTTTGTGTTGTCCATTGTGTGATGGCAACCTTTGTATCATATTCTGACTATACTTTCTACTTGCCTCTACATTTAACCTGCTATGTGATTCAGTAGCACTAGAGTAGTGTAATTGCATTGGTTTTATGGCAGATGTGTTATTTCCTGCCGAGCAGACGTGATATTTCCTGCTTTTTGGGATGGAAAGGAACCTCATACCCAGGGCAATATGTGTGATTCTTGGCCCATGTTTTATATATTTGGGAGATTAGAAGTATTCCTTTCTCTATCAGGTTTCAAGTTTGTGAGACTTGGCCGCCTTTGTATTTATAATATTCTAGTGTTATGCTTATCTCACATGCATGCAGGATGATGGTTATGATATGTGCTTATGTGGAACCACTCTTTTATTTAATAATGGCAAGTATTCTTTTGTTATCATATTATTTCAATTCCTTTTCTCTTGATACCTATTTGGGGTGGTCCTTATCGTTTATATGGGAAGACTTTTATATTTGATGTCCTTTATTCCATATATTGCTCAATTTCCTATTTAGTATGCACATACCAGCTTTTGCTGATGTCTCCTATTGTTTCTTTCTTTTGTGGGGTATGCTTCCAACCCCAGGTTAGATCAAGGAGTATATAGCTTTTGGCTTGGACCTAGCTCTTGGAGATTTTGCTTTGGAGACAAGATTTGAAGTAGTTTGGACTTCCCTCTATCTAGATCCTATTTTGTATGTTGATGTAACCCTAAATGGGAGAATCTGATGTATTTTTGTAAACCTTTATGAAATTGAATACAGTCATTTATTATTTTTATTCCGCTGCTTTCCAATGAGTTTTGATTATCATATTTTAGTAAGGGGGTGATCTCTCACCTCTCTTACAGCATGGTATCAGAGCCCATGGTAGTCGGAATCTGACTATTTCAGTTTTGTCTCCCTAATTAGAATCCCTGCCTTACATAGTTCCTTTAGGTGACATGGTTGCCCTACAGTTGATCTATAAATGATGAAAGGTTGATTTAGGACCCTATAGTTCCACATTAGTATCATGATGAATAAAACCCTAAAATACTCATAACTAAAATATGCATGACTTAATGTGGTTTAGGTTTGCCTTTAGGCAACTATTAGGGCATGAAGTTGAAGCAAAGGTGTCTAGAAAGGATCAGGTTCTGGGGGCTGGCAATATTTTCCTCCGCGCCACTTGCTTGGTTTACGAGGACTCCCAGATCCATATGATACCGGCCTGGCCTAAGCTGAAATGGATTGTCTGAAATAGTTAGCTTTATGCAATAGTGACCTTAGACATCTATGTTGTATATATTTGGGAACCCTAAGATTTAGGTGTATGATGACTTGTTTGAGGATGGATACCAAGACTAGTTTCCTTATTACCCATAGAACCAAATGTTTGGATAGTTATCCCTAGAACCTAGACTTTGAAGTTTGGGGTTAAGTGAGCTATCAGAGTACACAGTCAAAGTGTGATGGATCTTGTACATGGTTTAGTTAGACTCATCCTTTAAACCTAGTGTATTTTGGCTTGATAGGTCGAACTCTTTAAGGGGTATATTATAGTTAGTTTGATGATGATGGGTGGTTAGATTTTGAGGACGAAATCCTCTTTAGGGGGGATGGATCCCTATGACATCTTTAAATCTATCTACACTATCTTTAGAAACCCTAACTCCCTAATTCAAAAATTAGTGTGCTTGAATCTTTAGTAGGGTCCAAACAAGTTATAGTTATAGCATAATGTGCTTGTTTATATATTAATGAAAATATAATGTTCATCTGAGGAATAATTTATATGTTCAAACCCTAATGAATACCTAATGCAGATAATATGAGTAACTCACATATTAATCCTAATGGATATGCATGGTGTTGCCCATGTCATAAACCAATAAACTCTAATTAAATGACAAGTAAGATGATTGTAACCTAATCTTGGACTTAATACATGCTAAGTAAAATATAGTGATCATATTAACCTAAACCCTAAGTTGTAATCATCTAAACTTAACATATACATCCTTAATGCCTTTCATGATACATTAATTACATTAGGTGTCATAATCAATTAACATAGTTTGATACACATAAATGATATATATAATCATCTAATCACATATTAATAAAGTCATCAATATGAAATGCATGGTATGTTACCTTGTTATCTAATACACACACGATTAGTCACTTAATGTGAATCAATTTGTAATATGTCCCACCTTGATCACCAAAATACATATAATGACTTCAATATGGATAAGTAGTAATTGATTCATATAAAAGTGCATAATCAATCATAAGAACTGAATAAATATGAAAAAAATGATTAACGATGACATTAATGTGAATAAGAAAGTTAATGTGACAATGTAAATATAGATATAAGTGATTAATGTGACATTATTTGGATTACTTGTAACAAGCTAAATAAAATGTCTTAATTCATGCAAAACAATTTGTTATAATTCAATATGTTGATAATAGAGACTAAATCCAATTATTAAGGATAATAATCAAGTATATTGATAATTGAGAAACTCTAATTGTGTTAAAACTCATGATGAGGTAAATAAGAAATATATATGGTTTCAAGCATAATAATGAAATATAACTCTTTTGGAAACAAAGTAAATATGACGTGAAACAATTAAGAGAATAATAATGATAATGTGATATCATAATAAATATAATCTTAATAAGCCAAAAATGTAAATAATGTTAAATATCCTAAAAAGAATATCTAAATAATGAAAAATAGGTGATCCCTGAGAACCTGACCTATGTTGAGATGCTTGTGGAGTATATGTTGATGAGTTGTTTGGTGGAAGTTAAGGTTGGAGAAATAACCTGAATTTTTGTGATGAGATGTTGCCCACTCACCCTTCCCTTCTTACTTGTGATTTTGGGGATGAAATCCTCTTTAAGGGGTGGAGTTTTATAACATACTGAATTCTGAAATGTTGTCTTTTGACCCTCTTTCCCATCTTTTGCTTTCATTTCTATCCTTATTGGCCTTTCTATTTAATTAATGGAATTTATAGTGGTTTAGTGAACATTTATTTACTAATTGTACCAATACAAGGGTTTATGAACAAATACCTCAATGAAAGCTTAATTACCATAATTAAGTGCTCTAAACCTTAATCTAACTTTTTTATGTGATTTGAAAACATAACATATGCCACATAACTCATTTTAGTGATAATATGAAGATAAGAAACTTCATCGGATGAACAATTTAGATAATGGGCCGTTAATGGGCCATATGCCATATCTCATAAAAAGAAGTCTCAAAAGAGTAAACAAACTTCAAATTCGAAATCTACATATCAAAATTAGCCTACATGTCAAATTTCATCTAATTTGGACAACATTGAAATATTAGGATAAGTTTAGGAGAGAGAAAATGAGTAAAAAGCATAAGTAATAATGTGATTATATAACCTCAAAATATGGAAATAATGATAAATTAATATTCTACACATCAAAGATAACTTGTGGATAAAGTTTGGTCCAATTTGGATGTTGTTTGTGGAGGTCATGCAATTATATGCACATTCTGGACTTTTATGCAATTTACCCAATTGGGAGGTTTTCTTTGCAAATTATCACCTGAATTTTAATCCTTAGATATTACCTTACCATTAACGAGATTTGAAACCATTTGAGAACCTAGTTTCACCTTGGTTTGATGGTATTTCTTTCCAAGGGCATTATAGGGATTACCCTCTTTATAAAGATGCTTATCCTTAAAAGCTATCAACCAATGAGGTTATTTCTTTCTTGCAAAACGGTGGGGATGGCCTAAAATAATATATGGGCCCTTAGAACCGACTTTGGATATGGATGAAGCCTCTATGAGCTATCCTCTTTCATGCCCATCAATCCCTAGGCTAAAGACACATGGAAAGTCCCTTAAGACTCCTCATGCTTCACCTCTTTCTATATATAGCCATGTATACCCCTTCCCAACTCATAATTCGAAAACTCTTTCTCTCCTTTTCTTTCCTCTAGCTTAGATAATAGTTCCTTCTATATTTTTCCACGAAGTTGCTGTCCCAAGGCAAGAGAGGGAGCCTACCTTGGTGAAGAAGGCTCCTAGGGCTTCCAAATTGCCCTATTAGGGTTTCTAAAGCTCCTCCTTGGTAAATTCGACCAAAACTAGTAAGTTTTCTCCATTCCTTCCCTATTTGCATACTTTTAGTCTTCCTTACACCTTCTTCTAGGTCGGAACCATGACCATACATGGTGAAACCCCACCTAGAACCCTAAAACACCTCATCTCTATGCTCTTTTGTTAGGGTTTATCACCTCTAAGTTGAGAAGGTGATCTTTGTTCAAGAAAGGAGCTAGGCATGGAACAACCAGACCTTATATGATCGGGATTATTGCTGTTTGGAACTTATTATCTTCCCTAGGTATGAGCTTCATAACCCCCTTCCCATATATTTCTTATTACATGCTTAAAACTCATGATCTTATGTAAAATTGACGATGTGTCGATTTCTAATTGGTCGATTTTCAATAACTCATAACTTTTGATTCGTTTGTCCAAAAATTAAAGTAAGATATGTTCTGAACTCAGAAAAACATGTTATTTTTAATAAAAATATTTCCAAGTATTGGTTTTCAGTTTTGTCGAAGAGAGTTTTTAGAAAATGAATTAGATACCTAAAAATCACCAAAAATACACTTTAAACTTCATAACTCCAATATATGCAAAATTATATGTTTTCTTAATCAGAAAAACCTAACTAAGTCAGTGGTGATATTTTTGAGGTCTGAATCGAGGTTTTCTGTAAAAAATTTATATATTAGGGTTTCAACTCTTTAATGTATATATGTTATTCTAATACATGAATATGAAAATTGGAAATAGGATAAGTGGACCTTGATTTCAAATAAAGGTTTGGAAAAGAGGTTAATAGGAGACATCCGATAAAATTGGAAATAGGATAAGTGGACCTTGATTTTAAATAAAGGTTTGGAAAAGAGGTTAATAGGACTCTAAGTAAGATGTATGTGATATTCCTATCCATGTATGTGTTATCCCTATCTATGTATGTTCTATGAATCCCTATTTATGTATGATGTATCCCCTATTCCTCTATAATGAGCAATTCACCTATCTTTTCATTCTCTTGAAATTGACCTACACAATATGTCTTATCTCTTGTTATCATGGTTCGTATGAACTATCTTGCTTGTTATGAACTTAGATATTTTCTTGATATATTTTCTTGTGCCTTGGTACATGTTGGTATATTGATATGTGCTACTTTGAAGTGGATGTTATATGTTTGTGTTGTCCATTGTGTGATGGCAACCTTTGTATCATATTCTGACTATACTTTCTACTTGCCTCTACATTTAACCTGCTATGTGATTCAGTAGCACTAGAGTAGTGTAATTGCATTGGTTTTATGGCAGATGTGTTATTTCCTGCCGAGCAGACGTGATATTTCCTGCTTTTTGGGATGGAAAGGAACCTCATACCCAGGGCAAGATGTGTGATTCTTGGCCCATGTTTTATATATTTGGGAGATTGGAAGTATTCCTTTCTCTATCAGGTTTTAAGTTTATGAGACTTGGTCGCCTTTGTATTTATAATATTCTAGTGTTATGCTTATCTCACATGCATGCAGGATGATGGTTATGATATGTGCTTATGTGGCACCACTCTTTTATTTAATAATGGCAAGTATTCTTTTATTATCATATTATTTCAATTTCTTTTCTCTTGATACCTATTTGGGGTGGTCCTTATCGTTTATATGGGAAGACTTTTATATTTGATGTCCTTTATTCCATATATTGCTCAATTTCCTATTTAGTATGCACATACCAGCTTTTGCTGATGTCTCCTGTTGTTTCTTTCTTTTGTGGGGTATGCTTCCAACCCCAGGTTAGATCAAGGAGTATATAGCTTTTGGCTTGGACCTACCTCTTGGATATTTTGCTTTGGAGACAAGATTTGAAGTAGTTTGGACTTCCCTCTATCTAGATCCTATTTTGTATGTTGATGTAACCCTAAATGGGAGAATCTAATGTATTTTTGTAAACCTTTATGAAATTGAATACAGTCAGTTATTATTTTTATTCCGCTGCTTTCCAATGAGTTTTGATTATCATATTTTAGTAAGGGGGTGATCTCACACCTCCTTACAGTATCGGTATACCAAACAAATAGATTCGATAGTAGTAACAATAAATTACCATTTTCATTTGAAAAATCAATTTCTAATTATTATATGTAGTGAATATTAAAACCATGCAATTCTAATTTTACCAACTTAATTATTAGTAATATAGTAGACAATACACTTTGCAATAATCAGAGGGCTCAAAGAGATAACATTTAGTTATGGTGATAACCTACATCTTTTGAATATTTCTTTTATCTCAACTATTTCTCTCCACAAATAGTATGCCTCAATATCTTGATTTAATTCTTGTTGAGCTTACTTACTTTTGTATGGCCAATTTTTCATTGCAACATCCTTCTTGTACTTGTAACCCAATATAATTCTCAAATATCATTTATATGCACATACTCAATGTACATGCATGCCTTTTTTCCTTTTTTTTGGTGATGTTCCCCTTCCACCTAGGTGTAGGTACATTAGGAGACAAGGATTCACGAGAATCAAATTTATGAATTTGAACTTGAAGATAGCTTGGAATGGACAAGTTTTCCTCTACAACGGGTCTTGCATGTCACAAGATTTTCTATATGTATACATATTTACATTCTTATACCACCTTCTATGGTGAAGAACAATTGTATATGAATCATATTGTACCTTTCTCATAGTTCTAAATCTTGCTTATAAACCTTTATGCTTTGTGATATAAATACCATTTGAGAAATAATAAAATTCATACTTTCCTCCATTTTTGTAATAGAATGGTTTATCTCTCAATTCAATGAAGATTGGATCCCATATCAGGTCCCACTCTCTACCAAAACAAATCGACAATAAATTAATCCACTAATCCAACCAATCGGATGGGCCCACCAGACATTTTGGTTTCCCGATCAGATGGGAAATCAATATTTTATGATGCAGAACCATTCTAATCATTTATTTGATTGTGAACTTTTGTTCCCTTATGTGTCCTTATGTGTATGACCCACTAGGTTCCTAACTACATTGGTAGTTATGTTCAAAACAACACAAGAAAATATTGGTGTCTGGACACGCATCATTTCCACCTAAGTAATGGGAATTAGTTGGAGAACATCTACAACTTGTAAAGTGACCAATGTTGACATGACCATATAATAGATATGTCATAGATATCCGGATGGACATTGAGGCATGGATTGTCATCCTCTTAACATTCAATATATGTTCCTTGAAGTAGAGCAGACTAATTAAGATATTGTCATATCAATAACATATATTGACTCGCATGTGCATGGCCATGTATTTCATAGTCACACTTACTAAGTGGCTGGGATAGCACTCTAAAGGAGGGACAAATTCCATCTACATCACTAATAGTTTTCCCCATGTGTCACATGCACCCAAATGCTACCTTTTTGGTAACTCTTATTCAGAGCATGTTGGGCTAGTGGTCAAAGTACACAAAATAACATGTGTTACTATAGTGACTTGAGGTCTAGTGAGTACAGTCACCACTATCACATTTGAGATATGACTCGGACATGTCATTACATGACTTCCATGTGTTAATCTCAAGGTGGGTCTATCTCGTACAACTTGTTCTTTAACAAGTACTCATGTATTTGAGTCGGTGTCCATATCATGAATAAAGAGACATAGTCATCACTCAGCATAGATGCTAATCTTTATTTCTATTATTGTCCTATACTATCCACAATAATAACTGACTAGGGATACAACAAGAATGAGTACTCGTATTGTACATATGATTTCATTCTTAGGTCCTCAACCCAAAATCATATGTCATTGTGTTAAAATGTTCTTAGTGCATTATTAAGTTTATTAATCATCTCAATACTAAAATAAAAATGATAAGTGGAATTTCCTTTTATTAATAATTGAAACAAGTAAAAAAAATCTCGTTTAGAATCATCACATTATGGCTCTCAGGACATATAACAAACACCCCCAATCTCAGGTGCTTGCACCGGCCATAAGGGACTCGACTTAGAGTTTATGACCTACATGATCCCTCTCGGGGAGATACTTCATCTGTGTGAAGCCTTGTGAAGATTAAAACTCATCCGATTCTACTAGTTCACATAAGATTTCAAATTCCTTCTTTTTACCATATTCATTGCTACTCGTGGAGACAATACAACAATCTACCATTCCAGACCTTTTTCCCAGTTGTTTGCTTCACTTTTACCTTTGGCAGAGGTCTCAAAACCCATCTAGACCCTTTCATGTGATGATTTTCATTGAATCATTGACTTACGTGTCTGAATTTTCCCCCTGGTTCCCGACTTCTACTTTGCATACTATCATGTGATTGTTAGAGGAGTTAATTAGGTATCCAGGTGCCTTTGACCGTCGAGGAAATGAACGTCAGGACTGGGGTCATCCAAGTTTCTCATATGTGACATTAATTGATGTTGATTCACATCCTTTGTGGAGTTTGGAAATTCAAGTATCTAGCTCTTGTGATCCCAATTTTTTTCTTCGCATAAAGGACATAGAAAGATGGATTTTTTTCAATCTTGTCCTACATCGTTATTTAGGTTGTGACACTATTTTACAGACAAAGTCATAATTATCCCCCTATTTTTCTTAGCTATCAAAATAAGTTGCATATGTAGTCTCTGGAACAAGTGGTTGCATGGACTAGCCCAGTTTTTCTTTGTGGATGTGTTTTTGGATATAACTGCCAATGTGGATGTATCTTGCTCCGTGATTGGTGAATTCTTCTTAAATTTATAGTTAAATCGATTGTCAAAAAAATAATTGTAAATATGTTTTCCAAAGGGTTTTCATGAAGAACCTGACTGATTTTATGATTTTCAATCCCTAGTTTTGTCTTCTTGTTTTGATGTTTTATAAAGAAACCCTAATTTATATTTTAAATAGTAATTAAGCATACAAATGATTAATTGAATAGATTTTAGCGTCTACTAAATCAAATTAACCTACCCTAGTCAGGAACACATTAATTGAAAGAACAATATACTTAATCATCAATAGGACACCTTTACTGTAATCACTAATAAACCAAAGTCTAACCTTATGACATCCAAAACCCTAATCAACCCTAAATCAACTTAGGGATCAATACAACATATTGATATGTGGTGTTTGGTTGTTAGGTATAGGAAAATTGGTTTTTTAATTCAAGAAGACCTAGGAAACTCCTCCAAGATCAAGTAAGCAGGTCCATGCACTTTAAATAGTTTGCATAGGTTTTCACTCGCCTTATGATTTATCATGATGACCAAGAGTAATCATATGGATACATATGTACTCTAACTTGAATGTACTTGTTGAAATATTCCATGAGATTTATTGTATTGTTATTATCCTTTTCAGTTCTATATCAAGATTCTATAATCATGCTAATGTGAAATTTCAAGTGAATTAAAGTAATTCCAAGTTAATCATGTAACGGGTTGCATTATTTTGTCCTGATCACAGCTCAATTGGAGCATAAGTATGGCACTTGGTGCAAATCATGAGTTGAAGTGAATCATCGGTTGACCCTCTGGGCGTTATGAGCAAGTTGGTGCATTAGATTAGATGACACTAATATTAACCTTAAAATCATAACATGTAAATTTAGATTTATTGCTCAAATATTTCATCTTTTCCCTTATTGTCAATAGTAGTATTTTGTTATAAATACTCAATGACGTTTACTGTAACGTGTTTTCCCTTTTGAATGTATGGCTAAGGATGTGATGTCCGCAGGAGGGAAGAATAAGGGAGCTTAAACAAGAGGCATACATCTCAAGCATAGATTAGGGGTTTAGCGCTAGTGAGGTGCCAACTAACTCATGGCATATAGTTCAATTTTCATTTAATATAAGGATCATGTACTAGTTTAGCTCAGTCGAAGTCTAAATTTTATGTATAGGTTGGATATGAGAATTACTTTTATTATCCTATGTTGGTTGAATGAAACTTTATTTTTGTGCAATAATTATCGTGTTTGTAACATCCTTCCGCTTAGTAAAATGTATATTTAAGAAAGTGGGATGTAACACAATCTTGGGTCATTGTAGCCAGAAATTCAATTCTCAATGGGCAAAAAGAATCATTTAGTCTATAGATCAAATATGTTCAAATGGCGTCTCTCTCTCTCACTCACGCTCTCTCTCTCTCCCTCTCAGGTTGCATTGTGTAGCTATTATTATCCAACAAACCACATGCATCCTTGTTATCATTGGCTACATGGAGAGGGGGGAAATGAGGTAAAAGAGAATTAAAAACAAAAACTAAAAGAGAATCATTAACAATAAGTTTGGTGATTAGCACGGGAAAGTAGTCATGTAAACGGATCGAATATGGAGCGGATATTGCTATATCTAATATACGAATCCAAAAAATAAAGTTTGATCTAATATTTGATCTTATATCTGACGGATATCATACGTTAATATTTGAATCTGGTCTGAACGGACAGTATTCAAATTCTAACAAATATTTGATCTGAACCTAAAATGATACATTTAATGTTAATAAATATATTATATTATAAAAAAATGATATTACATTAAACATATATGATGAAATGTCTATATTTTCATATTTCTATATGTAAATAATATATATTTAATAATATATGTATGTATATGTCGAATTCTAATTTTTGGAGCAGATACAGCAATATCCAATCTAAAATTTTTGGATCCGAAATCCAATCCGAATTCTGCAGATGTCGGTTATTTTTCAAAATCTTGGATTCAAATTCGAATCGAATGTGTCGATTCTGGATATCCATTTGCATGTCTAGTGGAGAGGAAGAGGGAGGAATTATAACAATAAGAGCTAATCGGTCACATGGGTGCATGGAATGGTTGAAGAAATCAAGGACTACCTGTCAACTTGTTCCCTCTTTTGGGAAGGGGGGAAATAAAGTCTGATTTTCTCAAATTATCCTCCTTCGCCTGTCTTCTACACCCAAACAACCCACATTTATCTTCCATATTATTCCCCACATATTAAACACAGTTTAGTCAGGTAACCATTTTTCTTTTGCTTTTACTGGTTGGTTTCAATGATAAGCGTCGTTCTTCAGCCTCACATTTACAGAAACTGACTAGTGATTATTACACATTACCCCCACACAAGACCGCCTATGAGATTCCCATTCTCAACACCCAACCTCTCTTGTTATCTTGATCAGGGATGCACTAACGCACGTGCTTAAAGAGGTGGCAAGAGAACTTCATGGAGCACTATTTAACAACCGTCATAAGGCCCTGTTTGGTAGGGTGCGGTAGGGTGACATTTTGTGAGTTAGGAAGCTAATCAAATGAAAACATATTTTTTCAACTCTGTTAACGGTATTTGGTTGGATGCAGCTGTGATTCAGTACATTTAAGCACATCCATTTGGTTTCTAAGAAAAAGAACAACACTCTACATGTCCGCGAGTTTGCATACGCTAGCTGTAGAGGCCCCTACGAGAACTGATATTGCCGAATGGCTGTTGCCTGTGGGGCCGGAAGGCCAGGGAACCCTTCAAGTCTGTCACATTTATCGGCTGGAATACAACTGTCCGAGCTTTTACCTTTTCTCCCTACCTAACTACACCCGACCACCTCCATATCCCGTGCGGTACAAACTCACAGAATTTGGAGCCAACTATGCAGTTATGTGCAGTTGCAATTCATCCAATTACATCCTACCACACCCAACCAAACAAAATACAAAACTGAAAATTGAACAAATAGTTGTAAGGAACTTAAACTGCACCCTACCAAACAGGCCCTAAACCAAGAACAGAACAGAGCTCCACTGTCCCAAGACTTCGGGCCAGGCCTATGGTGGGGCTGTGGTGAACAGAGTACAGCTCTCCTGGTCGACGCTATCTGAACTCGTCTTGTTCTCCGCCCACTTGACGCCTGGTGCGCACGTTACGAAATGGCATGGAGATGTCGACCTCGGCAGACAGAACAGGACCTCCTCTCAAGAAAGAACAGGATACCTACCACACATAAGGCTGTCAATAAAGAGGCAATGGGGAGGGTATTATCTGTTTATCCTTACCCATACCTAGAGGGTAAGGGTAAAAAATTTTATTACCCTTAACTCATTTACTCATTTTTCGTTTCCCCGCTATACTATAAGGGGAGGGTAAGATATAGACATTATTCATACCCTTTTACCCGCACATGATATAAAGGTTATACGAAAATATATTCTAAAGGGATTTGTATATAAATGTTTAACCCTAATACTTTATTCTATCATTGGAAAATGACTTGGTATTGTATTTGTAATACTTTCTTGGGAAAAACATATGTATCTTGTGGAAAATGAGGTGTTGGTGAAACACTTATTTGTTATGCATACTTATGTAAAGGGAAAAAATGATTTATACATAAAAAATTGTTATTGTGTGAATTGACTTAACCTTACACGGAGAAACATATGATTTTGAATTGGATATAATGTTTTATATGTTGTTATCAATAAATTAGTTATAAAATTATTAAAATTCAACACACAATGTGTTTTATAACTTTTTTTTGTCAAAATTACCCGCTTATCCTTTATCCTCCCCGTTTACCCAGTGGAGAAGAGGGTAAGGGTAAAGGGAGGGTAAGGAAATTACTTAAAAGGATAATTACTCTTACACTTACCCGCTACACAAAGAGGGTAAGGGTAAGGGTAAGACATTATCCTCCCCATAACCTCTCCATTGACAGCCCTAACCACAGGCCTTGACATCGTGACCTGATGCAGGAGGGCAACTGTGGCTTGGATGTGCCAGCCATGGTCCGATGCAGACAAGTTGGTAAAGGAGGAGATAGTGGACGTTGTCCCGTTGCTGTGCCGACATCGAGAACGATATGCACGGAGGCTAGGGGTGCATAAAGTTTCGATTCCAAAGATACGGCATTTATTGTACCAAATTTCTTGTATAAATTGGGTATGCATATATCTTCCGAATATGGAAAATTGTCGGAACAAGGGAAAAGACGCACAATAAAGCATTACCAACTCCGCTGGAGCAGATTCACCAAAATTTTGAATAAATCACATTCAAATGCTTATATGTAGAGTTCGCTTTAAAAGCTAATAATTTTTAAAAAAGTTGCGTAATGCTGTGATTATCATCCCCGGCAGAAAGTAATTTAGGTTATCTGATGGGAGGGCATGTAATTTATTTTTCAAAGAAATGCGGAGTCCCATTTTGCAATGGAATAATCTAAAAATCCAGGCACACAAGAGGCCTCAAGAACCGAATTGAAACGGCAAGAAAGGAAATGAACTATACATGTGGGATGGTGGCACAGACAAAGATATTAGCACTGTAGCAGTTTTGAATATGCAAGACGTTGTATACAGCAGATCAAACAGATAATGGTTGGCGGCATCAATCCAAAAAATATAAATGCAGGAAAGAGGTCAGTTTGCAACCACATGAACTGAACCTGCCACCTATATGATGTGTCAGAATAAGTATTACATCACCAAATAGCAATAATGGAGATACATCTAAAATATTCAATATTCACTGGGCCTTTTGCAGGAGAGAACCTTATGGGATGGGAGCTATTTATGAGTGTTAGGATTGCCTCTACATTTTTGTATAGAGATACCACGGGGGGGTTTAAAGATAAAAGCTAACTTTATTCGTCTAGATAGGGTTTTAAACAGTTAGGACAGAATTCCTTGACGACACAAATAACAAGCTGGCAGAATATCTTCTTCTTTGAGTGATCATGATTGGTCGTGTACATCTATATACAAGGAGGTCAACCGATTGACATGTAGGCTTGCTGAATATGGGTCGGGATTGGTCGACATATACCGATTCACTACTCTGGCTGGTATGCCCCCTGTGAGGGGGTATACCGACGGGAAGGAATCGGTATATCCTATATTCAAAAGTTTCTTAATCCAATCAACAATGTTTTGCGTCTCAGTGGCTAAATTCGAAACAAATTTACTTTTTGTGAAAATTGTAAAAAGAGTCGCGAGTCCAATCTTTTGGGGCTTTTGTGAGGCCTTTGAGGACATTTAGTTCAGATGCCATGGGATGAGCGGATGTAGGATGAGTTCCTCAAAAAAAAAAAAAAAAGCGGATGTAGGATGAGTGGGTTTGTTGTGAATGGTGCCAATTCTGTAGATTTCGGACAACACATACATGTTTTATTTTCGCCTGCTGGGAACGGGATGAATAGAATTCCCCGCGTTAACTAAAAAAAAGGTGTACTGCTGCAAGCAAGTTGCAATAGATGAGCATCTCTACAGCATCGGTCTTGGTAGTGTTTCCTTTACCTTGATGGATGCACATCTCACAATCATCACTACCAAAACAACATTGGTCTGTCGGTTTTATCATTGCGGAAGGGTAGTAGCATGCAAATTAAAATCCTAAGTCATAAAAAAAATCTTAGGATAGATTGGAAGGTATGGATTGGAGGTAAAGAAGTTTGGAAGAGCTTAAAACAAGTGTTTTGCGTTACAATTTTTTTCAGAAGTCACGCGTAGAACAACTGAATACGGTAATCTACGTGGACGAATTCTGCACTGGGATCTTATTCCCACAACTGAAGGTTCGTCAAATCTCTCCTCAGAATAAGATAAAGATATCAACTGCACAATAAAAGTATAACCCAGCGATGCTAGATGAGCCAAATCTATTAGCGTATATGTTCTTCCGGCAAGAAAAAGCATCAAATGATTGACACACCCTTGCCACCAATATTTAGATGCCAGTGTAAGTTTCAGTGCAGCAAGTCAGAAAACACAGCATCCACCCTGAAAGCGAAACCCATTCATGATTGTGTTCCAATTAACTTGGTATCAGACCCCCCATCAACAAAGGAAATGTGGAACAGATTTTTCTGTTAGTTTGTTCATGCGGTTCCCTTGTTTCCTACTTAAGTGGGGAAGGATTGCAGGCAGTGAGCTATCCTAGTGATATCATCTTGACAGTGTGTCTTTCCCCTCCTTACGCCTTTGACGACAATAGTCTGTATGTCTTTGGCACACAAGCTAACCGGCTAAGAAAAATAATACCAACCTAAAGCAGGACGGTAACAGAGAGAAGTATGGGTGGATATGTCAACTATTCCGTGGTAAAGACAAGCCGGTAGTGGCTATGTCTGGATATTTCTTTCATTCATAGAGGTGTAACATGGAGATCTGCAGATTTCTGGTTATTCGGATTCTGACTAGGCAAGGAATTGCACTGATAGAAATTCAGTTCTTAGTGTTGCATCTTCATGAGTGTCAACATGCACCATGAATCGCTATTGGTTAACGCTTTGAAAAGGATTTTGGCCGCTCATGTGGCGATTTCCATCACATTTCGTGAAAATAAAGTTGTCATCTTGGTTGCTACTAATGCTATGTTTGGTACTTTGTGAACAAAAGTAAGGGAGCGTAAGAGGGGAGAGGAGAAAGGACGCGTTAGTGTGTTCAGTTAGCATCGGAGAGGATTGGGAGGTCAACATAAAAAATAATCTAAGTATTAAAAATATGTGACTCTTCAACGAGTCATACTATTTAAAATATTGCAAGCACCACATGAAAAAATATGTACTTGTATGTATAAGTAGATGAAAATTTTGAGAAAAGTTTTAGCTCAGATGTATCATGACCAAAAGAAGACAATTCAAATAATTGTTCTGATTAATGAAAAAGATTAAAGAAATCATGTTTAATAGCATTGACATAATCTACACTTCATGAGTTTGACAACATGTTTATTAATAATTTATTGCGGCGTAAAATAAATAATATTGTTATATATATATATATATATATATATATATATATATATATATATATATATATATATATATATATTGAAGTTATACAAATAGTTTCCCCCTTTTTTTGCATTTCCAACCAACTTTTCCACCATGTAGCCAAGTTCCTTCCATATTTCTGAAATTCGTTCCACATTTACCTTCAATTGTTTAGATTTCTTATATTTTTTATATTTGTAATCTTAATTATCTCAAACTTACATGGCTTCCAATCAACTTTTTTCTAATCTTTTAAACTTCCCTTCCAAGTTGCACACATTTTTTTCTAGTTTTCTTTTATATGTTTATTATCCTCTCAATTTTCTCTTCAAATTTTTCTTTAAGTGTACTATATATCCCTCTATGTGAGGTAGAATATACATGACATGCTAACTCTTCTCTGTTCTCTTTGGTTGTGAGATTTACCGTAATAACCCGCCATATAATTTATATATTCTCTCCCACATTTCATGTTTTTGTCCAATCTTTTTAAGGAGAATCCTGGCAAGTCTTTCTCTTTTTTCTTATCTCCACTCCAAAATAGTGATGAGAAAATGGGAGCAATTACACTTGATGATTTCTCCTCCATTCTCCTTTGTCCCCCTCTCTTCCCATCAATTTATCCAACCAAACAGCATAAATTCCGTCCCTTTCCTTCCCCTCAGCTCCATTCACCACCTATCAAACAGACTTTATTGTTTTGTGTATCAAGAGACGCAACCTATAATGCTTGGAATCGGGCCCATGAGGCCCAACTCCACAAGAATTAGGTAGCCCAGAAACAGACATCGTTAGCATGGATGCGGCAACAGTTGTAACAGGTTCTCTCTCCATAACTTTTGTAGGGGGTGGGCTTTGTCGTTTAAATGCTGCAAGTTGAATGGCCCCCTACACAAAAAAACATAGCAACGTCCCCGATACCATAATTTTCCCTTCGGAGAGTATGAAACCTGCGACTCGTCAGTGGGATGTCCTCCCTCACACGGTTTCAAAGTTTGCTTGTCAGATATTCATGCTCTAACATAAAGGGGTGTTACGGTACCTATTTATCAGTTTCTATCGTATTTACATTCTATTTCCCTATATGTTAAGAATACACTACATCATAGACAACATGTACATTGTCCACTTCACCTCCTGTGTCACTTTTACAGCAGAAGGAATATTTAATGACTGACAACACGGTTCGCATCCGTTTAGAATTGACACTAGGAGGTGCCTATAAACCAAAACCCGTGTATATATCATGTATCCTAACACATTACTGGATCTGAAGATGCAAAGAATGCTTTTGACTAGTTATTCCTCAATATTTGAGATGCTAGAAGTGAGATGCCTATAAATCGAACCCCATGCAAAAACCAGCGGCTGATTATGATTATGGGAGGGGCGTATATCACCCAGGTCAGGGCCTATCACACCTTAGGAGTGTACTAGGAGGCTCGAGAAATCCCCTCATAAGCTAAGAACCAACTTCAAATAAGCCAAAAATTAAGAGTTTTTGGCAGAGAGACATACATGCATACTGTAGAGGTATATGGTTCTTTGTAGAGTGATTTTTCTGAATCTTGTTGGCTTTCTTGATTTTCTAGTTGGTCTAGGCATAGGCTTGAGTCGATACTGGCAATGAATCTGATTTTAGACATGAATCCAATTTTGTGAGTATCGATGATACAGCATGTATTAGCATTTTTTTTAAAGCTGAAACCATACTCAATGAATCAGCCTCTCTACCACTTGGCAAGAGGTTCCAACTGGCATGTTGAAATCCCAACAGATGCAAAAGTAATTTAAATGAAACCATCACAGTTTGTGCTGAATTGGGTTTATCGGGGTGCATCGTAACAAAACTCTGATTTATTTTGAATCCGCATATAGCATAAGATTTTCGGTGGGATTCTATCCTAATAGTGGACTGTCGATTCCAAATGTAGATTTGAATGATACTGAGTTCACATCCTATTCACGTGTGATTGTAACATTAACCACGCCTTCTTATAGTTTGATAAGTAATTACAGTGGAATGTTGTAGTATGCTTTTATGTTATACTAATTTTTTTATTAAAGGTTTCTCAAGATATAGCTCTCTTTTTTCATTCGGATATGAGGGATTGATTCATTCCGCATCTTGTTTAGGTAAGCTCATACGATGTATTATGCGTTTTCCAATATGTAATTGACTCTTACAAAAAGACACCACACAGAATTCTCTCTAGTGTTAAGAAACATGAAATGTCTCATTCGTGCTAGGCAGTAGAGATACATTAAATACATGCATAAACCAAAAATTATATTTGGTAGTCCTGGTTTTCCGAGCAGCTTTACCAACCTCGTTCAAACTATTATAAATAATTACACAATGTTCTTCACCAAACAAACTCCCAATTCTGTACTTGTGATGTGATATGTAGTCCGATAAATGAATGTCAGAATGATTGTTGATATGTTGGTATCTACATCCTATTCATGTAAATGACAGAAAATGTATAGCAAAAAAGATGTCCCTCTTACACAGATTTACGCATCGAAGCATTAATGGACATCATATACGTAGAAGGATGTAGTGCACTGGTGATTTTAGCCGAATTCATGCATTCAAGCTTATATGCATATCAAGTTTTCTGTTTATAACATGTCACTCCAAATGCTGGCACCTAGGTCAAGGCAGCAGCCACGCCAAACTAGCCCCTAGAAGCATTGAAGAGTATGTTAGATCCCTTTTAGATCAGTGAATAATTAATATCCATATATTACTGACAGTGTCATAGTAAAAGCTAATTTTGCAACCAGTATCTTTCTACTATACTGGAGAAAATAACGGGGTTTTAAGACCTCTATCTTAGCCTACATCATTAAGATATTAACATGAAAATTCAAACCGAAAAGAAATGTCAAGTTCAGAAGGGCGTGATAACTTTACAATTCCACTTTCTTGAGTTCGAGTTAAAATTATGTCGTTCATTTCTTGACCTCCTAGCCCACAAAATGATGTGTTTGTGGATCCAGTTTGAAGGCTTTGAATCTGATCAAGCAAATTACAGAGAACAGTGAATCTGTGGTGAACTATGTAAAAGTGGGCTATGGTAATAATAGCAGAGCACATAGGCAATCATTGCTAGGAGGACAATATTCTTGGATAGAAAAAAACAGCCTTGTTTATGATGTAGCAAGTAAAGATATGCCGCAGTAGCACGTGCACAAGAAAGCTACCCATGCTCTCATCATAACAACTATCAGAAAGTTGCTTACACTAACATAAATAGTGATTTTATGAACCTCTAATCATCTTGATAAGCACAGATAATGCCATAATAGTTTATTAGTAATCTTATCAATGTTGAAAAATCGGGAAAAGTAAAGTGATGGATACTTCCATCGTCATTGCTGTAAAATTATCACTTGGTTACTAAACAATCCACCATTAGCTGTGGCTAATTTCTCAAAGGAATGCTAATACACTAATAAGTGAAAACACACCAGAAAATATTGTTCAGCACGGAGTTCAGGAATGAAGAAGCCAGCTGAGCTGCTGTCCATCCTTTCTGGTCAGCACATGGCATGGGTATTGGAAAGGGGTCAATGACTTGATGTGGCGCAAAACACAACCGTTTGAAAACAATCTTTTGCTTTACCCAGCATCGGCTTTTAGCAAGGCTTATTGCACGGAATATCACCCACAGTTTCCAGCATGATAGTGAGCAACCCAAGCTGATGACAGTGCATTGCATTTGAGCAATCAGTTATGTACCCATGACTTCTCTGAAGTACTCTCCGAGCTTATATCTTTGAGAGAGTTAGAAAAAATTTCTGTAATTTGTCTGTACTTTTCATGAGAAAGTGATGCTATCTCTGCCAGCCTAATACATATAAGGTAAACATCTTCATATCTTTCTGAAGGACTGTTTAAATCGTGGCCTACAGGTTGTAGTTCAGTTTCACGCCCAACATGGGTATGGTAAAGATCTTTCCTCCATCGGTTAAGAATGTATTGCTGTGGGATTTTATCTAAACCCCTATGTCGCAACACGGTAAGGACATGACGGCATAGTATGCCTCTATACTCATGTGACCCACAAATGCAAGACAGAGTCATATCCTTATCATTGAAAAACACGCTGTATTTCTTCTCGAGTAATTTGGATGATCCATTATTCAGCTTTACAGGAACATGCTCTATGACCATATAGGCAAAATTACAACCCTCGGTGCCTACAGCAGAAGGATTACAGTACATCATACCAAGAAGCTCTTCCTGAAACTTTCTGAATATGTCAATGGTGTATATCTCTGCTAATTGTTCCTCCATGTAGAATGATGTTTTTAAGGGGACCTTCTTGTAGCATGAAGCAAAGTCAGCATTGGCTGCTTTATCATATTTCAGCTGCAGTATCATTTCGTACTGTTCAATAAACTGCTTTATAGTAGTCTTTGTGTTCACATGATGATCAAAGAAAGAGCCGGGTGATTCACTCCACTGTATGGTTGACATATCAGGCCAAAACATATTTTTAATAAAAGCAGGGGCCCACATATTACGGAGTTCATACATCTTATGCAATGAATGATTGTCTTGTAAACCATTATTCTCCACCATAGATTTCCAGTTTTCCTCAAACTCCTTAATTGTTAGACTATCATAGACTACATTTTTTATACAATCATTTTTGTACTCATCACAACCAAGTTCGTGAAATAAACTTTGCATGATGTTTTTAAGGCAGAGGCGATATCTACTTTTAGGGAAGACAACTTCTACGGCATTCAGAATTGGTAGCACATGGTCTATGACAATTGCTTCTGGAGCTCTACCTGAAAACACATCATGTTACCATCCTAGAAGATTAACAAACAACTTCGTAAAAAATAGTAAAAGACTTGAAACATTTCCATTTGATGGACTGTAAACTATCCGGTTAAACTTTTAAGGTATTATGTTTTAGCATTTTTGCACACGCGCACACATAGGACGCACAAAAACGGACACGGACACAGGACACTGTCATTTTGGAAAATATAGGACATGGGACGGCAAATTTATTATTTTTTTGTAATTAAACTAATTATATATATGTATTTATATACTCATAAGAAACGCAAAATAAGACAATCTGACTTCATTTAAGATAAACAAAAAATGAAACCAATTGGCAATTGTATAACCACAAATTAAAACACTGAAGAAGAATATCCATAAAAGAGGTCATTTCATTTTTGTGTCAAATACAAATTACAAAACCGACAATTTGATTCCATTCAGATTTCGTGTATAATACCCAAACAGGACGAGATAAAGATTAGATATGAGAACATAGACTGGTAGATTAATTAAGAGAGATTGTAACATGAAAGGTGAAATTCATTTTAAAGATTTTATGAAGTATAATGGGACTCACATGAATGATGTAACGAAACCCCAAAAACTTAAGTTTTGTGAACTTTGAAGTCTAAAATAGTCAAAAGATAGAAATATTATAGAATTCAATAAACAATAGCAACTTTTGCAGTTGTAGTGGCCTAGTCCAAGAATGGACTTCACAAATTCACTTCCAATGATGTATTAAGCTGCTGAATTTCGGAACATTGACCATCGGACATATATAGAGCTTGTAAGTCAGTTGTCGATACTCATTAATTGTACATGTACTAATAACAACATTCATATTATCAGACGGTTCATAATGGACCATTGAATTGACAACCACACTGGTAGCAAAGGATATATCTAGACGAGTTACAGTAAGATAATTAAGCTTTCAGACTAGTCTTCTATATCTCCATTGATTTTCAAGAGGCTCCCTCTGATCCTTATACAACTTGACTCTAGGATCCATTGGAGTATCCACAAGTTTAGTTCCAAGTATGCTCGTTTCTTCAAGTAGATCAAGAGTGTATTTCCTTTGTGAGATGATAATACCATCCGGAGATCTAGCCACTTCAATACCCAGTAAGTATTTTATGGGACTCAGATCTTTAGTTTGAAATCTACTTTGAAGAAACAGTTTGAGTTGTAGAATACCCTGTTGATTATCTCCAGTGATGACAATATCGTCAACATACACAATAAGGAGGACACATGAGGGGTGTGGGATGAATGGAAGCGACCCCTGGCTTATTTATAAAAATAAAAATAAAAAGACAACGCCTGAGGACCCTCGCTGATGGAATATCAAATGAACAAAGATCAGATCGTAGAAGACTGAACTTGTCGAACCATGCTCGTGGTGATTGTTTGAGCCCATAGAGTTACTTATGAAGCCTACAAACAAGATGAGACTCCCCATGAGCAACAAACCCAGGAAGTTGCTCCACATAATTTCCTCTATCAAGTCACCATGAATGAAAGCGTTCTTAATATCAAGTAGATGCAGAGCCCAAGAAAAATGAGCAGCTAGTGAAATAAAAAGTCAAACAGAAGACATTTAAACCAATGGGGAAAAAGTCTCGAGGTAGTCTTCTCCATATACTTTAGGATATCCCTTGGCTACCAGTCAAGCCTTGAGGCAGCCAACAGCACCACTAGGCCCTACTTTCATAGAGAAACTCATCTGCAGCCAACAATAGCCTTGTTTGTTGGAGTAGGGACAAAACTTCATGTGTGATTTTGTCGTAGAGCATTCATCTCATATTCCATTGCAAACCGCCAACCTGGGTGACCCATAGCAACAAATATAGAACTTGGAATAGTGATATCGGATATGGATGAGATAAAGGCTTTGTATGAGGGAGATAAGCCGTATTATGAAACAAAGTTGGAGATAGGATGAAGAGTACATACCGTTTTTCTTTCCAGAGTGCAATAAGAAGATCAAGAGAACTATTCTTGCTGACAGGATCTCCAGACTGAGTGTTGATTGAAGGAGGGTTACCATATGCGTTGTCTGATACTTGTTCCGAATTGTTTGCCTTCAGACGAAGTGTGTAGACATGAGTAATGGGGGGTTTGTCCCCTTGAGAAGTGTCAAAGGGCAAGGTGATTCTTCTTGGACAAGATGTTCAAAAGACTAGACCTCAATGAACATAGGAAGTGGGAGAGCTTCCTCAAGTTCCCTCACAGACGGAGCTTTTCCAAAATATGGAGTATCTTCAAAGAAAATGACATTAGCGGAAACCCTAAATTTGTGTTCAACATGGTCATAAGACATATTCCTTTTGAGTCTTGGAGTAACCAAGGAACACACATTTGGTAGCCTTTAGGCTGAGTTTATCAAGACCAGTCCCAACATTGTGAACAAACCATACACCCAAATACTTTCAGAGAGACAATAAATGGGATGGTTTGAAAAAAAAGGAGTTGGAACGGTATGTGATTGTTTAAGCCAGACGAAGGCATGCGATTAGTGAGATATGTGGAAGTAAGGAGAGCATCGCCCCATAATTCATTTGGAACTTTCATATCTAAAAGAAGAGTACGGGTTGTTTCAATAATACAACGGTTCTTCCATTCAAACACCCCATTTTGCTGAGGTGTGTGTAGACAAGAGAATTAGTGAACAATCCCTTTTGAAGACAGGAACTGATTGAGAGCATGACTAAAATATTCTTTGGCATTATCCATTCGAAGACAAAATCAGCTGAGAAAATTGAGTTTCAATTTCATTGCAAAAACTGTGTATTATTGATAAAAAAATTTGGACGATCTTTCATCAAATACTTATGACCAAGTTTTGAAGGAACCCGACACGGTCCCCAGACCAAACATCAGAAAGAATAATCTCAAACTTTGACTTACCACACATCTGAACCTTGGCCTTAAAGGTGGATTGATGATGCTTTCCTAACTGGCATGACTCGCATTCTAATTTACTAAGACTATATAGTTGAGGATGAAGGACCCTGAATTTGTCCAAAGACATGTGTCCAAGACGACTATGAATATGGAGAGAAGTTGCTAAACTCACCTTGGAAGTCAGACCAAGATAGTAGAGACTTGCAACTTCATACCTGCCACCAATCACCTTTTACGTCCGGTGGTCTTGTACAACACAATCATCAAGGTTAAATGTAATTGAGGCTTGAAGAAAACGAGTTAACTTGCTTATAGAAAGTAAGTTAAAGGGACATTCAGGAACAAACAAGATTGATGGTAGTGTCACGGTGAGTAAGGGTTTGATAGTTCATGTGCCATGTACAGACACTTTAGAACCATTGACAATTGTGACAGGTGGTAGAGGTGATCCGGTGGTGGATAGGTTAGATATAAGGTTGTGTATACCTATAATGTGATATGTTTCACCCGAGTCAAGAACCCAACAAGATGAACTTGCATATGAAGCTTGAGATATGCATGCAGTAGAATCATCAGGATAGTGGACAAAGGAAGCCATAGTCGCCATAGATTATGAGGCTTGTTGGATTGCTTTGTACTAGAAGAATTGAGTGTATTCGTCATCAGTCACTTGAATCTGGCGGGTGGTGTCTCCTAGAGTGTCTTCAGTAGATGCAATATTTACATATCAGGTTCGTAGAGGATATCCATGAATCTCATAGCAGGTTTCTTTGTAGTGCCCCATCTTTCCACATTGGGTGCATTTTGGGCAGCCTCGTCTCCAGAAGGTATGCCTCCACGACCTCCTTGTCCTCATCGTTGTCGTCCAAGGGTAGCAAAACTAGGGTTGGTATGACCATTTGTAGCAGAAACCATGTAAATTTATCAGAAGAAGTTTGTGGAACTGGATCTATGAAAGCACGGGAAATTCGTGGATATGCTTCAACCAATTTGGGAAGTTCAGATTCATCAAGGATTTGACTACAGACCCCTTCATACTCACGTCTGAGGCCAACTCGGAATTTGATTAATACCATCTGATCTCTCTGTTTCTGGAGATCTTTGAGATCCAGAATTGGCGGAAGTAAAGAATGAAGATAGTCGGCAATGCGAGCTACTTCTCCAAAGTATTGAGTTAGAGACTTATCATCAGGTTGAAGATTATACATCTCCGCAGTCATCTCATACACGCGTGAGACATTAGATTCATACATGAGAATGGGATGATCCCAGACATCCTTGCATCTCTCGAAGTTGTTGGTGAGGTCGGCTACATGTGCCTCCATGGAGTTCCACATAATAGACAGAAGATTTGCATCATTTTGCTGCCATTGTTCTAGAGTGTCATTTTTTGGAGGACCTTTGAGGTGTTTATACTTTCCTTGTCCTTTGAAACAAATTTTAACTGTGGTTCCTTTGATTGAAAGTCTTCTCATTGAGTTTTCCAGTGGTGATGACTTGATCACGAACAAGGAGAGGAGCCACTACTTCTTTCTTCTCAGACATGATGACAATAGAATATTGACACGACATGTAAGAATATTGGAGGCGAGGAACAGACTGTCTTTGACACGGCGTGTAGGAATTCAACACGGCATGTAGGCATAAACCAACCTTCCGTCAACACTGTGTGTTGGATATCAACACAGTGTGTTGGATATCAACACAGCGTGTAACTTGCGGCCCGGACATGTATTGCCTGATGAAGACACACAGCGTGTTGACAGTGGACATGTCGTGTTTCGGGCGTCGTGGCAGATCTTAGAGAAAAACGTTAGAAACATTTTACCCTAGCTTCAAGGATGATTCCTCTTCTAAAAATAAGCCTCCCTGATATAGATCTAGAGGAGAGATAATGATCCAGATGATCCTTGTGAAGAAGATGATCCAAATGATGACGAAGATGATCTGGGTGATGGAGATTGTGACAGAATCAGGAATTGCAGAAGGCTCAGGGTTGCACAACGTGTGCACCCTCATATATATATTACTCAGACAATTACAGAGAGGTCCATATTTAAAGGAAAATAACAAAACAAATAACATGCTATGTAAAACAGGAAATATATATAATGTAACACTCCCCCTCAAGTTGGAGCATAGATGTCAATCATGCCCAACTTGTCCAGCAGCGTGCAGAACTGTTTCTTCGCCAAGAGCTTGGTGAAGATATCAGCAACTTGGTCTTCAGATCTTGTGAATGGAGTGCATATCTTGCCAGCCAGAATAGATTCTCTGATAAAGTGGCAGTCAACTTCAATATGTTTGGTGCGCTCATGATAGACAGAATTATTTACAATGAAGATGGCAGCTCTGTTATCACAATGCATAGGAATGGCCGATGAAGACTCAATCCCAAATTCTTTCAGAAGAGAACGCACCCACAGCAACTCACAAGCAGTATGAGCCATGGCCCTGTACTCGGCCTCAGCACTAGATCTGGCCACTACATTCTGTTTCTTGCTTCTCCAAGTGACAAGATTGCCCCCTACAAAGGTACAGTAGCCAGAGGTAGATTTTCTATCAACTTTGTTGCCTACATAATCAGAATCAGAATACCCTTCAAGAACACAGTGCCCATTCTTTTTATAATGAAGTCCCTTGCCAGGCGATTTTTTTAAGTATCTCAAGACTTGGCATGCAGCATCCCAGTGGCATTGTCTGGGTTTGTCGAGGTATCTGCTAAGAAGACCTACTGCAGTAGCAATATCAGGACGAGTAACAGTTAAATAGATCAATTTACCAATCAGCCTCCTGAATTTTTTATGATCAGTAAACATAGCAGAGGAATCATCATCCCAATTGACATTGGGATCAAGAGGAGTATCTGCAGATCTCGCACCAAGCATACCAGTCTCCTGCAGGATATCAAGAACATACTTTCTCTGCGAAAGAACCAAGGCATTAGAGTTTCTAGAGACTTCTATGCCAAGAAAGTACCAAAGTCTGCCTAGATCTTTGGTAGCAAAATGCTTACCCAAATGATCTTTGGTAGCCTGAATACCAAGAGTGTCGCTGCCAGAAATAATAATGTCATCAACATATACAATCAGAACAGTAATACCAGCAGAAGTCTTTTTTGTGAATACAGAATGGTCAACTTGTGACCTCAGAAAGCCAAAATCAATCATGATCTTGCTCAACTTATCAAACCAGGCACGAGGACTCTGCTTGAGCCCATAGATAGACTTCTTAAGCCTGCATACTTTGTGAGACTCCCCCTGAGCAACAAACCCAGGAGGTTGCTCCATATACACCTCCTGTAAGTCACCATACAGAAAAGCATTTTTCACATCAAGCTGCATGAGAGGCCAGTTTAGATTCACAGCAACAGATAAAAGAATCCTAACAGAGTTAAGGCGGGAAACAGGAGAAAAAGTCTCAAAATAATCAATGTCATATGTCTGAGTATAGCCCTTCGCAACAAGCCTTGCCTTCAACCTCTCAACCGTACCATCAGGTTGATATTTGACTGCATAAACCCACCTGCAGCCTACATGCTTACACTGAGGAGGTGGATCCACCAGCTCCCAAGTGTCTCGGTCAGTAAGAGCAAGCATCTCATCATTCATAGCAGATGTCCAAGCTGTACTTTTCAAAGCTTCCTGCACATTCTTAGGGACAGCCACAGCAGATAAGGCAGATACAAAATTGCTGGAATGAGTATTTAGATGAGCAGTAGACACACACTGAGCAATGCTATGAGAAGTGCAAGAATGAGTACCCTTACGGAGTGCAATAGGTATGTCAAGATCATAGTGTACCTCAGGAGCAGCAGAACCTTCTGGAGGAGAAGATTGGTTGTCTTGGGGGGGTACTTGTGTGGAAGGTGCTTTATTCCTGCGATGATAAACAATAAGAGGAGGGTCTTGCTTTGCAGTAATCTCAGTATCAGTGCGGTCAGGCATACAGTCAGAAATAACAGGTAAAGGAGGAGCCAGAATATCTGTCTGCAAACTATCTCCTGCTGAAGAATAATACGGTGTATCCTCAAAAAAGACAACATCACTACTGGTAAACCACTTCCGAGTGTTGGGATTATAACATCTGTAACCCTTTTGAGTGCGAGAATAGCCCAAAAAATGCATTTAGCAGCTCGAGGAGATAGCTTATCAGAAGTAGGTCCAAGCAACCGAACAAAGCAGGTACACCCAAAAATTCTAGGAGGCACAAGAAATAGGGAGATGTCAGGGTGCAAAACCTGGATGGGAATTTTATTTCCAATAACAGACGATGGCATCCTATTAATCAGAAAACATGCAGTCAAGATAGCTTCAGGCCAATAAGAGCGGGGCACATGAGAATGCATCATTATCGTCCTGGTAACTTCTAATAAGTGTCTATTCTTTCGCTCAGCAACACCATTTTGCTGTGGGGTATAAGCACACGAAGTTTGGTGAAGAGTACCCACAGATTTACAAAAAACAGCCACATCTTGCTTAACAAACTCTAAAGCATTATCAGTGCGAAAAGTTTTAATAGGCAAGCCAAACTACGTCTTTATTTCAGAAGAAAAAAAATTTAATAGTAGACAGCACTTCGGACCTACTTTTTAACAGAAACAGCCAAGTAGTCCTCGAAAAATCATCAATAAAAAGAATGAAGTACTTGTAACCAGACAAGCTTGGTACATGGCATGGACCTCATACATCAGAGTGAACTAAATCAAAAATGTTTTTACCGCTCACAGTACTACGTCTAGGATACACAGTACGAGTTTGTTTCCCTAGTTGACACGAATCACACTGAAAATGACAACTGCCAATATCAGGAACTAAACTACGCAACTTCTCTGAAGAGGGATGGCCCAGCCCGTAGTGCCACTGGAGAGCAGAAACAGAAGCAGATAATGCAGATACCACAGCAGCTTTCTCTGATCTAGGTAACTGGTCCAAGTAAAACAGTCCATCAGCACCTTCATACCCCCCACCAATCTTCGTCCTCGTGTGAAGGTCCTGAAAAACGCATGAACCAGGAACAAATGTCAGGCTACAATTTAAACTCTGTAAAATTTTGCTGACAGATAATAAGTTAAGAGGAAATATGGGCACATATAAGGCAGATTTTAAGCCAAAGTGAGAAACAATATCACCGACTCCAAGGACCAACGACTTAGAGCCATCAGCAAGCATAACAGAAGAATGTCGGGCAGGTGCAGATATATGTTTAAACAAAGATCTATTTCCAGAAATATGTGCAGATGCACCAGAATCTATCACCCATTTGGTATTACCAGAAGTAGAAGGTGAGAAGGAGCTCAGGAATGCAGTATCATAACCAGAAAAGACAGCATGTGCTCCACTCGTAGATGCAGCAGTAGAAGATCCAGCACGCTCAAGGAAAAGACGCTCCACCTCAGCACGGATGTAGTCTGCGGTAGCCCCCGCAGGCTCTGGTGCAGGTGTCTGAGTACCACCCTCAGACGCAGTAGAATCTGCCGCAGCATTGGCCCACGCCGGATTACCATACTTTTCCCAACATTTTTCCTCAATATGGTTAGACCGGCCACAGAAAGTACACAGGCGTTGTCCTTGCTGAGGACGCGCAGCAGTAGAAGGCGGGGCAGCAGGAGGAGCTCCTCGTCCAGCACCAGGTCCACGCCCCCGGCCTGCACCCAGGGGAGGACGGCCATCATTGGAGCGGCCACGGCCACGACCACGCCCGCCCCAAGCAGCCAAAGCAGTAGAGTCTCCAGTCTCAAGAGGCGGAGACGGTGTCGATGACGGAAGGCGCTGGAGACACTTGTAGGCAGTCTGCAAGGTAGAGAGTGGATCACTCGCCAAGATCTGATCGACCACTCCATTATAGGACTCAGGTAAACCACTGAGAAACTGAATCAGCTGAAGCTTCGCCCGCTGTTTTTGCATTGTAGCTAAATCGGTGAACAGCGGGTGATACATCTCCAACTCACCCCACAGACCGGTGAAGGTGGAGAAGTAGTCTGAGATGTCAGATCCAGTAAATTGTAGGCACCCCAGTTGCTTTGTGATATCAAAGACTTTCTTTGGATTTTCACTATGCGAGTAGGTACTGGCGAGCTGATCCCACATCTGCTTCGCCGTAGGCAGCTGAAGAAGAGTGACGCTAATCTTCTCAACGGAGTTGTTGAGAATCCACGTCATGACTGTCGAGTCATCACGAACCCAGTCATCAAAGGCTTTGAGGTCCTTTGCATCCGCCTCCTCTGCATGCTGAGGCGGACCCGTCCGAATCAAGTGAGAGTACTTCCCTTGTGATTTGGCAAAGATCACAAAGGAGCATACCCAAAGCTGGTAGTTGCGCCCGTCAAGTTTAACAGTAGTGACTTGACGGCGCGAGTCTCTCCACATGTCATCCCCAGAAGACGCCATGAGTATATGTAGGAAGGCAGGCACAGGCACAGGTAGGCACAGACAGAAGACGGACTACGCCGTCAGGCAGGCAGAAGCAAGTCACTGTGGACCTCTCACATACACACTACGCCAGAGCGTAGTAGAGAACCCGGAGGCCGAAGCCTACACGGGCAGACAGGCACAAACAAACACGAACCGAAGGGAACCCCTTAGACGAACAATGCGTCGATCTCCCCCTGAAGACTGATCTAGGCCAGATCTACCAGTGGCTCAGTGGTCCCGTAGAAAACGACCACCCGGCAGCGCACCTGCTGTGCGAACAACAACTACGGTTGCTCAAGCACTAGTGATGCACCACGCCAGGAGGCAAGACGGAACCACGGAGACCCACGGAGAGACCTACGGCCTGCTGGAGGCGGCCGGCCGGAGCTGTAGCGGCCCTGGCTAAGCCAGCGGCGGCGGCCTGCTGCGGCCGACCGGCGGCGGCCTGCTGCGGCCGACCGGCGGCTTGCTGCTGTCGGGTCGAGCGGCTCGCGGAGGGGGGGCGGCGGAGGAGAGAGAAGGGAGGGAGGGAAGCAAGGACGGCTAAGTTAGAGCCTGCTCTGATACCATGTGACAGAGTCAGGAATTGCAGAAGGCTCAGGGTTGCACAACGTGTGCACCCTCATATATATATTACTGAGACAATTACAGAGAGGTCCATATATAAAGGAAAATAACAAAACAAATAACATGCTATGTAAAACAGGAAATATATATAATGTAACAGAGATGACCTCCACCACGATAGGGATGATGATTTGGATGGTGGTGATGACTTCCACAATGATAGGGATGATGATCCGGATGATCTGAGTGATGGAGATGATTTCCAGCACTACAAGGAAGACGGACAGGAGGATGGAGATGACTTCCACCGATGAGAATAAGAAGATGGCAACGATGAAGATGACTTCCACAGTAGAGAGGAAGAGAAGAAGACAGATAGGACGTTGTTTGATGGAGCCACCGGTTGTCTTTCTCTTCGGGGAATTTGGGTATCGTCTGCTCTGATACCATGTTAACAAGATGAGATTATGAGGCGGAGCAACTTAAGTTTATATTAACATGGCACACCAATATACATGGATTTGGCGGCGGCTAATAACCCAATTACACAGTATGGGACTAATCCCATATATACAAAGGAATAGAATAAAATAATAATGGATAATAAATACTTAATTCTAATACCTCCCCACTAATCTTCTTCCCTTATATAATGGTTCCACTAACAACTGTATTACTTTCCAGATACCAGGAAACATGCACAACAATGACTATCATATTTCTTGTTTACGTGCTCTGCTTCTTGGCCATTCAACTTATCTTTTTTCTCATGTGTCCTTAATCCAATAAAAATTTAGTTTTAGAAACACATTCTCATATTATCTTGCATTCATATTTTAGTAAATTACTAAATAATTGCTCCATCAAACTTGGACCCCTCAAAGAGTTCATGATAGTGCTAATCATTCACTTAAGAAAGAAATTGAATTCAAAACCTTATAAATTAATGTTGCTTATACTTCAAATATAAAATGTTCATCAAAGAATTGTTATCATGTCTGAAATTCCATTTAACTTGCATTTACTTATGGAAAAATATTTATTATATATGAGACCATGATATATATGTCTTTTATGTTTGATAGGATATAAAATATACGGAAATTGTCAATATTTAAGTATTAGTTAATTATGAATTACTAACTATAAATTGATTGGATAAATTACTAAATGTGCATGGGCTTGTGAATGTTTACTAATACAATATAAAAGGTGATTACACAGTGACCCTCAACTACTTTTCTCTCTCATGTCCTTAATCCAATAATGAATAATTTTGTTATGTTAAAACATAACATATATTTATTCATTTTATGTTGAAAAGGGGTACATTTTATACATTTTAAAGGTTATTATTCCATATTATACTAAATTAAGAATCAGTTATTCATAAATCAATTAGAAAAAATACTCAATGTGCAGGGGCATATGATTGTTATTAATATAATTAGGAAGCAATTTTCCAATTAACCTTAGCCACCTCTCTATCCCATTTCCTCAACTATATACCAAATTAATATTTTTTAAAAAATCATGCCTTCCATAAACTCTCTCCAAAGTGTCCTACTCATAAATTTTTTGCGTAAATTCTCAATCACTTAGTAAATGGTTTACCCATTAATACAGGACTCCTAAATAGTTCTTATAATTCACTTTATATAGAATATGATTTCACAATCTTTTATATTAATAGTACATGTTTTTATAAGATAATATGCTAATCACATAGGTATATTTCTAATATCTCAAATTCCATTTAACTTTCTTTTACTAATAGGACTATTGCATTTGAGAACATGACATGTTTAATTCTTTTATACAAAATATACTTTAAATGTTAGTGTTCCAAATATCACTTAATTATAAATTAATTAACTAATATAATTAGATTAGACACTCATTATGCATGGGTGTCTGAATGTTCGCTAATATAATATAACTGATCACACAATGACCTACAACTACTTCTCCCTCTCTTATGTCCTTATTTCAGTTAAAGTTTAATTTTCTCAACACATACCATCAACTCTCTCGCATAATGTCGCATGCTCTTAATTTATTTTACATTTTTATTCTCAATGAATTAATAAATGATTTTCTCATTAACTTTGTCCCAAATTTGTTTACCTTATCTTTTTATTCCCAATCTAACCCTGATGGATCAAACTCTCTCCTTGTTCTCTATGTATTCTCTCTTCAATGATCTCGCTTGAATATTTCCAATTCAACAAGTTGATATATAATACCCTAATTATGCCAATACTCCAATGTATTAAAAAAACGGGAAGCGGGAGGCGTGCGGATGGGACCTTGTAGCCGCTCAAGCGGCAGGCGGGCGCTTAAGCGGGCGATTTTTGAAAAAGCGGATGCTTAAACTCTTATATATTTATATACAAAATTACATGTATGTGTATATAAAAAATATATTTCGAAGGAAATCAGTAATACTAACCAGTAGTATCAATTACTAATGAACGAAATCTGCAAGAATATCAGTAAAATCAGTAAAACCATTAGAAGTATAATAGAGTAATATGATATTTATTTGGAAATATTACAGCAGTACCCTATTATATACAGCTTACATACAAAGTTTGCATTCTAGAGTAGGACTAGGTATATCATAGAACATTTACTGTATACAAGCTTCATATATTATACTCAATACTACTTGGATTCTATAATTAATTAACATTACATGCTTACAGCAGCATTTTTTTCAAAAAGCGGGAAAAAAGTCGGCAAAAAGCGGGAAAAAAGCGGGTGAAGCGGGAAAAAAGTGAGTTTTTTTTAAAACCCGCTCAAGCGGACGCTTAAGGGCGATATTAGACGGATGGGCTTTGCTGCCCGCTTAAGCGGCCGCTCAAGCGGCCAGGCAGCCGTGTTTTAATTCACTGCAATGCTCTCATACTTTTTATCCCTCTACTTGATTTTCACGTATTCTAATTCCTTTCGTATCCAACAATCCACCAAATAAATATCTACATATCTATGCTATATATGATAAGAGAAAATTGTACCACAAATAATTATAGAAGACAAGATACAATGACGTGGTTATATATTTATATATACATTGATATATATGCTTATATATTCTTTGTTCTATCTATGCATTAGACTTGTCTTTGTCATTTGTCTTTTTATCTTATATTTATTGTTTCTATTTTGCACTTACTCTCTTATCTCATAAAGAGAGTGCCTTGTAATATTTAGACACGTCAAATAAACATTATCATTATTTACATGGTATCATACGGTTATGATCTTCCTTAGCCTCTCCAGCCTTTCCCCTTCCTAACACTAATGCTTCCGTCCCCCCTCTAACCCTACTGCTTCCCTCTCTCTATCTCCCACCCCTCCTTACCGCAGTCGTTGCCCACCCCACCGCTCGACGTAGCCACTGCCATCCCACCCCTGCTCGTCGCCGCCCACCCTCCATTCTTCCCTCCACATCGTCGCCCACCCTCCCCTCTCCTTCCTCAACCATCGCCCAGCTTCCCTTTCCTGCCTGCCGCCGATCCCTTCTTCCAACTGTTGTTACCTCCCACCTCCTTCCCCTTCCTACTACCGCAAACCACAGCCCCCTCCATTTCCCTTGTTGTCGCCACCCCCTCCCTGTAGTCCTTCTACCTTCCTCCATCTCTCACTCCACCCTCCATCTATCCTAAAACACTTTCTGCAAGAAGCCCATTGGCGCGTTAAACGATGCTCCTCTACCTAAGCCACATGGTGGAGTACTCACAATGGCGTAGGTTCTCCTTGCTTTTCTCAACTACCCCTATATAGGTTTCTATGATCCACTGACCTGCATCGACTGTTGTTGCTTAGTGTGTTGTATTATTCTACTTCTAATGTTGTGAACATCACCACCTTGTAACTCATGGCGCCTATGATTCCTCCTCGGTCCCTCTATGTCACAACCGTAAAACTGGATGGCCCCAACTACCATCTGTGGTCAGCTTCCTTTGAGCTTTATGTAAGAGCCCAAGGGTGGTATTCCCATCTTACTTACGTTGCACTGGCCTCTCCTGCTAAAACGGTTGATGACAAGGCCAAACAAGCTCGTGCTCAGTGGACTAAAGATGATTCAGACGTGATGACGTCGAATGTTAACATCGTCGAACCAAAGATCGATCAGTCTCTATTGCGCCTACAGACTATGAAAATCATGTGGGATCAACTCTTACATGTGTAATCTCACCAACAAAACTCGAAGAACATGTTTGAGATCTTCAAGAATCTGGCGAGAAAAGAACTCTATTGATTGGTCTGTGGAGGATGATTACAACTAGTATTTGGCTCTCTAGGATGAATACAAGGTATTTCATCCTCTATCTTCTTATATTAAAGAAGTTTAGAGCCAACGCAATGAACTTCAGTCGACTCTGTTTTTGGCTGGACTACCTAATACATTTCTAGAAGTCGTTGATCAAATCTTATCTAGTGATCCCTTGCCTATGTACTCAAGCGAGTCCAACAACTTCCATCCATGTCATCCCTACCCTCTACTTCTAACAATTCTATTGTTATTCATCTGGTGACAATGGTGACTCCAGTCATAGTCCTCCATCTGGATCTCAACGTAACCAACCTCCTTCCAATAGCAAATTCTATAAATTTTGTGGTCGTACAAACCACACTGAAGATTGTTGTTGGGCCAAACATGGTGAATCCGCATGGGCAAACCAAGTTACAACTAATGCTTCGGAAGATCACCCATCCACTACTGCGTTCAGTTCTACTCTGCCCATTGTTAAGTGGATCCACTCGGAGTTTGAGAAACTCCTTCAAGCTCGCCTGCCTTTGCAACCTGCTAATCAAGATGGAGGTTCTTTTGCTTTACTTGCTTCTCATGCATCTTGTGGTAAAAATAAATGTGTCATTGACTCAGGTGCATCTACTCATATATTTGGTTTCTTTGACTAATTTTCTGACCTAATTAAAACAACCAGGGTTATACCAGTTATAATAGTTGATGAAATTCAGACTCCTATCATCCTATGCAAGGAATTGGGAACATTTCTGTATCTCATAATTTACCCTTAAAATATGTGTTGTATGTTCCAAGATTTCCACCGAATTTGTTGTTTGTAAGTAAAATTGTTAAGAGCTTTAGTGATTTATTACATTTGATCCAGAGGGTTGTGCGTTTCAGGATATCCGCACGAAGATGAGGATTGGGTTGGGTCATGAGGGGCCAAATGGACTGTACTACCTGGATGTACTACAATCTGTTGTTGCTCTGCTTTCTTCCTCAGTGACTGGTCTACAGTGGCACTATCGTCTATGACATCCATCTATTGCTAAGTTGAAGTGCTTGTATCCTAACCCATCAGAGAGAGTGTTTCATTGTGAAGCATGTCAGTTTGGAAAGAAAACTAGGGTTGTGTTCCAAAAGAAAAAAGGCATTAGTTCCAAAAATATGTTTTATGTGGTACATGTTGATATATGGAGACCATGCTCAATTACTAGTCTATATGGATTGAGATACTTTTTACTTTCATTGATGATTACTCCCAAGCAACTTCGTTGTTTTTATTGGAAGATCGCAGTAACATTTTGGATACTATTGCTATCTTTTTTCATGAAATTGAAACCAGTTTAATAAACCTATAAAAGTTTTTCGCACTGATAATGCCTTAGAATTTATGCAAAAATTTGTTGGCTTGTTTTGTACTGCTAGAGGCACTATCCATTAGACTTCTTGCTCCTACACACCACAAGAAAATGGTGTGGCGGAGAGGAGAAATCGCCATCTTCTAGAAGTTGCCTGTACCATCCTTCTTCACTATCATGTCCCAAAAAGTTTTTGGCATGAGGTCGTCTCTACTGCACACTACTAGATTAACCAAATGCCCTCATAGGTTTTGAAAAATAAGGTCCCTTGCACTGCTCTATCGAGATGCACCTCTATTTTCTGTATCTCCTCGCATCTTTGGCAGTACATGTTTTGTTAAAAATCTTCGTCCAGGGTTAACAAAACTTGAACACCTATCTACTAAGCACATTTTTCTGGGATACTCTAGAACTCAAAAAGGATATCAGTTTTATGATCCTTCTAGGCGACAGTGGCTTGTCATTGTTGATGTGATACTTTTTAAACGCATACCATACTACACTGAAAAAGGGTCTATTTTATCTGGTGATCTACTGGATCCTACTCCACTCACCCAGATTGTGGAAGATGTTTCTCCTGAAGGCGATATTGTTCTTAATCCAGCCCATAAAAGCGTACAACCACATTGTCCTTCATCGGCCGATCACACCACCTCCCAAGTAACTTCTGATCTGAACCTTCCAATAGTCTAAGGTAAGGCGTTCGTTCTTGTACTTAGCATCCTATTATTGATCCATGCTATACTACTAATCTTAGTGCTAGCTTTGCATTCTTTACTCTGCTATCTCTGCTATTTTTGTACCAAAGAATGCAACTCGAGCATTATAACATCATGTATGACGTCAAGCTATGGAAACTGAGATGGATGCTCTTCGTGATCGACAGACTTGGGATCTTGTAGATCATCCTCCAAATTGCTCTATTGTAGTTTTGTCGGAGGCAATCTAGTCACATGGAACAATAAGAAATAGACTGTCGATCTATGTCGAAGTTGAGCATAGAGCCATGGCTCACACTACATGCGAACTGATGTGGGTCCAAAAACTCCTCAAAAAATTGGATACATGTTATCCAGATAATGTTCCTATGTTCTGTGACAACAAAACCTCCATTTTTATTGCTAGCAAGTAGCAATCCTACCCTTAATGAGCGCACCAAATATATAGAGATGGATTGTCACTTTGTCCTGGGAATCTGTTGTCAAGTCGTATTTCGACTCCATATATCTAGACAAAAGATCAACTTGTTGATATATTCACAAAGTTGCTTCCAAAATCTCGATTTTCTATGCTAGTGGACCAGTTGAGCATGTACAACATCCTCCATCTTGATGGGGAATCTTGATATATGACGCTTTATATATGCTTTCTGCTACTCATGCTTCAGACTTATATTTATCTTTTGCCTTTTCTTTTATCCCATATTTGTTGTTTCTGTTTTTCACTTACTCTCTTGTCTTATAATAAAAGGTCTTGTGATTGTTTTAACACATCAAGTAAACATTATCATTATATATATGGGATTAAGAGAGAGATTTTTCTTTCTCCTCTCTCATAACCCGTGGCAGAGGCCGGACGCTGGGGAGGGTGGTAATCAAGAAATGCTTCTCCATGTGGTTCGAACCCAGGTCCCTTCATTGGGGACCAGCAGAATTCGCCAACCGGGCCAATCCCTTATCCGCATATATATATATATATATATATATATATATATATATATATATATATATATATATATATATATATATATATAATTCGGACGTGAAAACTCCTTCCCCCAATTCTCTTTTTTGACCTCTTGACGGATATATATATATATGAGAGAGAGAGAGAGAGTCAGGCTAGAATACACTTGAGTGTATTAGGAGCAGAATACACTCAAGTAGTTTTTCATGATGCAATATTTTTTTCAAAAATCTAATCCGTTGATCTTCTTAAACATCTTGTGAATAGCTCGTACGCAAAATTTGAGCACATTTGGACATTTATAGGACATGTTATAAAGACCACAAAAATTATGCATTTCAAATTAGTTTCGCGCGTCGATTTTGTTTCCCTTGGATGAGTGACTTACACTCATCCAAATGGGCTCAAAATTTGTATGTAGCCTAATTATAGTATGACGGTGAAGATCAATGATTTACATTTTGTAAAAAAATAGTCTTGATATGCAAACACACTTGAGTGTATTCGTGCAATCTGTACACTCGAGTGTATTCTAGCCTGACTCTATATGTATATATATACACTCGAGTGTACACTCGAGGCTAGAATACACTCGAGTGTACAGATCGCATGAATACACTCAAGTGTGTTTGCATATTAAGACTATTTGCAAAATGTAAAGCATTGATCTTCACCGTCATACTATAATTAGGCTACATACAAATTTTGAGCCCATTTGGATGAGTATAAGTCACTCATCCAAGGGAAACAAAATTGACGCACAAAACTAATTTGAAATGCATAATTTTTACGGTCTTTATAACATGACCTATAAATGTCCAAATGAGCTCAAATTTTGCATATGAGCTATTCACAATATGTTTAACAAGATCAACGGATTAGATTTTTGAAAAAAATATTGCATCATGAAAAACTACTTGAGTGTATTCTGCTCTGAATACACTCGAATGTATTCTAGCCTGACTATATATATATAGATATATATATATATATATATATAGAGAGAGAGAGAGAGTCATGCTAGAATACACTCGAGTGTACATATCGCATGAATACACTCAAGTGTGTTTGCATATCAAGACTGTTTTTTGCAAAATGTAAACCATTGAACTTCACCGTCATACTATAACTAGGCTACATATAAATTTTGAGCCCATTTGGATGAGTGTAAGTCACTCGTCCAAGGGCAACAAAATCGACGTACAAAAATAATTTGAAATGCATAATTTTTGCGGTCTTTATAACATGACCTACAAATGTCCAAATGTGCTCAAATTTTGCGTATGAGCTATTCACAAGATGTTTAAGAAGATCATCTGATTAGATTTTTGAAAAAAAATATTGCATCAGGAAAAACTACTTGAGTGTATTCTCCTCCGAATTCACTCGAGTGTATTCTAGCCTGACTCTCTCTCTCTCTCTCTCTCTCTCTCTCTCTCTCTCTCTATATATATATATATATATATGGGGGTGTGTGTATTTATAGAGAGAGAGAGAGAGAGTCAGGCTACGATACAATCGAGTGTAGCGGAAAGTTGTTTTCCATCATGCAATGTTTATTTTGAAAATTTAAACCATTGATATTCTTAAATATCATGTGAGTATACTACATGTAAAATTTGAGCTCATTTGGACACTTATAGGTCATGCATCTAAAGGCGACAAAAATTATACAATTCAAATTAGTTTTGTACGTTGGTTTTGTTGGTCATAAAAAGGTGACTTAGAAAATTCCAAATGAGGTCAAATTTTACATGTAGCATGTAGTTGTTATAACAATAAATATCAATGGTTTGGATTTGTCAAAAAAAAGGTCTAGATAGGCAAACACCACTTGAGTGTACAGTGTGATTTGTGCACTCGAGTGTATCTAGCATATATATATATATATATATATATATATATATATATATATAGGGCAACGATCCCGTGAGAAACATATCTTGGTGAGAGCATGAGAGGCATTTGAATAACTCTCCACATAGATCAATTTTTCATAATCCAACCGTACAGATTAGTATACCTTAATATCTATCTTCCTATAAATTTTTATCACCATCCGATTTGTAGATCATTCACAACAACCAAATACTTTTCGACGCTCTATATTGAATTTCAGGTTGACCGTTGGATGTAAAAAAGTGTATATTGTACATATGGACATGTAAACAATGTTTGATTGCAATGATTTTTCGTGAGAAGGTAAATGAAATGATGCTTTTTCCATCTATACGGTTGGATTTTAAAAAATAGCTACTAATTTGTAGTTATTCAAATGCCTCTCATGCTATATATATATATATATATATATATATATATATATATATATATATATATATATATATATATATATATATATATATATATATATATATATATATATATATATATATATATATATATATATATATATATATATGTGTGTGTGTGTGTGTGTGTGTGTGTGTAAGAAGATATTATGTTAAAGTGTGTAAATTGTGCTGTCACGTGCATGGACACGTGTGTTTTTACTAGTGTGTGTGTGTGCGTGTAATTATATATACATATAATCATTATCACTTTTATTGTGATGTTATGCAAATCTCTTGAACTTCTCATGAAGCACATGAATAATGTAACTCATTGAGGAGAGGGATGAGATGATTTTTAATGGTCGAGCTGAGATTTTACTTTTTATTTCTTCCTTGAAAATGCATTCTATTTTTAATGAAATTGAGTACACCGATTCCTTCAGAAGTTATCATTTAGTAGACACAAACTGAGAAGAAAAAGGACTGAAAAGCTGTAGTAATCCCATGATATAAGATACCTGACATGCATGTTAACCAAGTTCTGAAGAACCATACATAGTTTTCAGTAGACCCTTCACATAACAGACCACAACCCAACAAAATTGTTTGACCATGATGATTCACACCCAGAAATGAAACCAATGGCAAGTTGTAGTTTCCAGTTATATATGTTGAGTGGAAGGTTACAACGTCATCAAAATATGTGTATGCATCTCTAGATATTGAATCAGCCCAAAAGACATTTTTTAAAACGCCCAGCTCATCCATATCAACCAAGTAGAAAAAATTATGATCCTTTAATTGCATTCTAAGAAAATATTGCTGTAGAGCATCTGCATCCCCTTGCCCAAACTTCAATGCTCTTGTTCTGTTAAAGAAATCTCTTGCTCCTTGCTTCTCCAATGATAGCCCTCCTGATTCCACAATAAAAGTTGTTTTGGTCCTCTTGATGCCAATATTTGAGGCAGCATGTAGCTCATTGTTTTGATGCTCCTTAAATGACTGTCTCTTGGAAGGAAGAAATCTCATCATATTTTGACTAAGCAGCTCATGATTGTGTTCCCTCACAAAGTTTACTATCACGTATTTCCCTCCAATAAATGTCGACCTAAGTCGAGCTTTACAATCTGTTTTTGAATTGAGCCTCTTTGAATAGAACATACTTTTTGGGTTATCTCGTGTCTTACCTGCCCTTGAGCATGCTAGCGTTGCTCTTCTTACGAGTTTGAGATCATCATCATGGGCCTCATGGGATGAATTCTTAATTACCACACCAAAGCCCATCAGATCAGCATACTGAGTGTAAAATGCCTTGACCTCCTCATATGAACCAAATTCCATTCCAATCTTGGGCTCTATCGAGATAGTGTTACCTCTAGCATGCTCTACACCAGTCTCTTCCACTGAAACTGCCTCATGCTCAAGATCAGTCTCTTCCACAGACACTGCCGCCTCAATAACTTCCATTTTTATTGCCTCCTGTTGACGCTCCACTCCCTTTGCAACTGCCTCCATAAGTCTCTGAACAGCATTATCCAGTGGATTTTTCGTGTAGTTGACCTATGAAGATTCAAACATAGGTGGCTAAGAAAAGGCAATAACAAGTTTCACATTCTATAGTAAATTGATTTATAGTTTATAACAAAGAAATGGCAACATGTATATAACAATTATTTGTACAGGTCAAAAATAATCTCATGGCAGAGCCTTAGAACTGATTGCAAGTCAAATTTCGAGGAGATGTGTATATTCTATCTAGCAAGTAGAATTCGGAATAGTAACCACATACCAATGTGCAAGCAAATATTATATGCTCAAAAACATAAGAAGCAGATGCGTCCGTGGTACAGGACGATGACTTGATGTCGACTTAAACATGCGTGGAAGTGGGGAAGTTTACAGAAACTTCAAGAAGTTGCCGAATAGAAATTCGATGCAACTTGACATAAATTAAGCTAAAAATAGTGAGATGCAATGAGATTTGATAGAAAACTCAAATATATGTAAAATAGATGGTCTAGATATGGTCTTATTCAATATTAAATGTCCACAACATACATATAAACACACGATGTCGTCGATGTCTAAAACGCTTGTCTCTAGTATAAACTTGATGAGTGATATCATATGACAATATATCATAGGAAATGACTATAAATTTACCAATATAGTGTCTAGTACTCTCCAGCCTCTGATTTCAAACCAAACATGCTGCTAGCTCTGGATACTTTTCAAAGCATTCTATCATGTTATCAACTCTCAGCGCATATTCACCTATAAAATATTTTGAGTGTGGTTTAGCTCATATCTGTTAAAAATGCTACAAATCAGATTTTTAAATACCGTCAAGGCATCCAAATCTAGCATATATAGAGTCGTCAAATGTCTACGTTATTTATATAATGATCATGTGATAAAGGTGTGGGTACCCTTTCATATTTAGAATGTATATCAGAGGCTTCATTACTCAAGAGAAGAAAAGAATAAGCATCTCCAAACATTTTATCTGGATGAACAACAAGAGTAAATGGATAGTGTGATGTACTCAGAGTGTTTGTCTCATGAGATGCACTAGATGTAGTGGCAACTCCCAAACTGACCAAGGACACTTCCACTACCATCTTGTTGCTGGCCTAACCACAATCCTAGTATACTCAGGCACTATGCTATATCCACCATTGCCAGTGTCAAAACTAGATAGTTAGTCCATTACTAGATCTGGCAGTGTGAATCAATCAGCAACATGGTATAGAAGCGTAGGATCTATTCCATGATAAGAGGGCATCTTCAATGGGAGCATCCGTCTACAGCCTGGGGAGAATCTCTGTCATCTTTGATGCCTCCAACAAGTTTGCCTCCGCCTCCATCTGGTCATCCTCTCAGATTGTCGTCATCTCCACCATGTTGTAAAAGAGACATCATCATCTCCATTTTCAGGAGAAGCCAATCCCCCATCCATCCCAAGGATATATCCTTTTCCTCCCCCATCTAGAAAATTTCTTTGATCCCAAGAAGGCCTTTAGTGCCCTCATCACCACTGGAGAAGTCTGTCTTATCTTCCATCAAGGTTGCACATTGCAACACGGCATGTAGCTCAATTACATAGTGTCGTCGGTGAATTAGGGTTTCGTATTCCCTAATCTTCGGCCCGATGACAGGTTGTGTACCTTCACGTGTCATGTAGCTTCATGTGTCATACACATCTACACGAGATGTTGGCTCGACACACGACATGTTGTCCTTTAGGTCAGAGTCCAGCAAGTCTGAGATATTACTCGTTGCTTATACACAGGTCATGTTGCTTATTGGCCAAACTCTCCAGCAAATCCAAGAAACATAGTGATGTTCTCAACACACGTTGCTTATTAAGCAATATATCCAGTGAAGTCTATACATATTGTGTGTTCTGCCACACTACCGATTCACTAACAGCATCCACAGTGCTTTCCCACTAGTCATATCGTCTATTGGTCATACCCTTCTACCCTTGTTTTGCCCTAGCATATGGTCCCTTGTAGTCTTTATTATTATTGTTGTAACAAGATTCACTATTGTCACCCTTTGATGCTGTAATATACCGGATCTTGGACCCTACCCTAGAACTTCAACCTTTTAGGTGTAGCCAAACAAGGTTGAGGTTAGAATTAAAAGATGTTCAATACAATCCTTATGAGCTAATACATGTATAAATCACCCTAAAATAACCTACTGTTCACACATTAGTCTTTGGCAAATAATGGACACATAAAATATGTCACATGGTGGAGGTTTCATAATAACTCGTACAAAATAATCATACATAATTCCTTTGGTGATAATATGAAGAGATGAAACATAATTGGAAGAATAATGGTAATAATAATAATAATGAGACACAAATATTAATTTGGACATAACTCATCCAAAGAAAACTAAAAAGTAGAATCTAAGTTGAGAATCGTGTTCCTTGGGTCCCAATTACCTTGGGAATCAAGTTTTACATTATTCACATAATAACAATTAATGTAATTCAATTTAGAAAGAGAAGATCTAAGTTTTTCTCAAAATATCAAATAAAATATTAAATGACTCCAACAGAGGAAAATAATCTTGCAATCGTAATGTACATAATAAATATAGCCTTTGGGTGAATTTTCATCCAATTTGGAAGATGTTTGATTAAAAGATGAAATCAGGAGAGAAAAAATGTGTAGAACCTTCAAAATATTAAATAAATGTACAAACCTCTCCAACATGTAAAATTAATGGCAAATTCGTATCCAACACATTAAATATGACTTGTGGGTGAAGAAGTTTCATAAAATTTGGAGAATCTTAAAGCCATTAATGCATGAGGAAAGAGAAAATAAGATTTAATTTATTTAACACATTAATAGTTTTCAAAAGGCAAAACTAATTGCATATTCAGATTCCTCATGTCCAAAATAGGATAGGTGTCAAATTTCATTAATTTTAGAGTTTGCTTGCACCCTCAAAAGAAGAGAGAGAAAAGAGAAAATAATTTAATGCACACTTTATTCGATTTGGTTTAGGAATCAAATTTTATGTGTCACGCCTAATGGACGGCCCGGATCGTCTGCGGATTTGGTTCCTTCGGATCGGACGGCGTTGGACCCGTCTCCTACCTTGGGTAAGAGGGGCGCGCGAGTTCAAGGCTGACGCTCGGGTATTTTGCGAATTTCTCGGCCGATAGTCGATCTTTTTCCTCCCACATATTCGAGAGAGGATTCCGCTCACCCGAAGCCGTAATAGAACCCCTCTCATGCCCTATCTGGGAAACGTCCAATTTGGCCGCCCTGCTCCCAAGACTACGGATACGGGGAACCCATAACCTTGCGTTCCATCTATAAGTACCTGACCCCAGAGTGTTGTCACACCTCCTATAACTCTCCCACACTCACAATTTCGTCCCTCGTCCTCACTTCAACCGCCGCTAGTCGAATCTGTGTTCCACATTTGCGGCACCTCTCCATGTCGGTTTTCTTGGCCGGAGTGCAATTACTTTCGGGGTAAGATTCCTTGGACCAACGACGATGTTTCTGATGTGTTGGTTTGGCTTTTGATTGCGCAATCGAGTTTTCCCCAAAAACGAGCAGATACTGCTTCCCTACCTCGCGGACATGGCGTCTATGCACGCGAGGGGGATGATTCCCCTCTAACAGTTCTCATTTTTACCCTTCCGTTTTCCCTTTTTTCGGGGAAGGGCATTTTGGTCATTCGCCCTCTCTTTCTTTGTGTTAGACGAGTCAAAGACGAGCTTTGACCCGGTGACATGGCCGCCTCTGGTTGGGCCATGTCAGCGGGTCTGGCTTCTCTCTTTCCCTCTCTCGCGAGGTGTTTAGTGATGTGGTTGTTCCTGATTGGCCGATTTTGTAAAAATCATAACTAATTCCCCGTTTATCCAAAAATTATAAATAAATAGTCGTTGGATTCAGAAAAATAAGGGCTATCTTATGGTGTTGGTTATGTCGCCTAAATCCACTGTTGAAAATATGTGATTTTAATGGATTAACCAAAATAAGTAATAACTTGTAAAATTCATAACTAATAATATATAAGTCAGAAAAATATGATAAAATATGTTTTAGACTCGGAAAAAGGTAACCAAAAATATGACATGGTTTTGATAACCTAAATCGTATGTAAAGAAAAAGGTAATTTTTAGGGTTTGATTAATCAATGTGAAATTGACCTAAAATCTACATATATGCTTAATAGGTTCATTGGAGACCTAGAATTGGATCTAGAAGTGATCTTGGACTTGTATAGACTCGGAAGTGAGGTATGTTTGCATCCCCTATTATTCAATGTTGAGCAATCACCTATATTCTTCTTTCTCTTAGTCCTATGGACAATAGCCTACACATATGTCTTTTCTTTTGGAAATCTTGGTTCATGTGAACTACTTTGCTTTGTTACTGATTTTGTGATCATGGATATTCTCTTGGACTCTTTTCTTTTGCCTTGGTGCATGTTGGACTTGGTGATACGTGCCCACTTTGAGGTGGATGTTTATTTGGTGACATGTGATGTCTTCTACCCACTTGCGAGGTGGATGTTTATGTTGTCCATTAGTATGATGGCAACTTTTGTAAAATCTGACTATACTTTCTACTTGCCTCTACATTTAACATGCTATGTGATTCAGTAGCACTAGAGTAGTGTAATTGCATTGGTTTTGTTTATGGGCAGATGTGTAATTTCCTGCTCGAGCAGTATGCTCTTTTGGGATGGAGCTCATACTCTTGAGATCCTGTAATACAAAGCAAGAAGGCCCAAACGTCACTGTACAGTTCATAGTATCAATTAATTTTGCAACAGAGAGAAGATTAAAAGGAAATGCAGGCACATAGTGAACAGATTTAAGATCAATTTTAGGAGTCAGAGAAACAGATTCACTTGCTAACACTCTCCTCACTGAACCATCTGCTATGGTCACAGATTTGTGAGGAATATGTGAGTCAATGGAATGAAGTAGTCTCATCATACCATTCATATGTTGTGACGCTCCAGAATCAACCACCCATGAAGAAGTTGAACCAGAAGCCAGTAAAGAGGTAGCCTGATTACCAATGGTATAAGCCAGGTTTCCTGAGGAAGAATATCCCACACTCAGATGTTGTGTAGCCAGAATAAATCTATCATTGTTTGTTGCCCCCACAGGTGGTGCAGCAGGTCTACCATGCTTCTTCTAGCATTTCTCAACGGTGTGTCCAGGTTTGTCACAGAAGGTGCACTTGGGACGTGCTCCACGTCCTCATCCCATACATGTATGGCCTCCTCTAACTGCAGCGGCTACAGAAGCATGAGAATCTCTAGAAGGCGAGAATGTTGTAGAATCAACTGGCTCAAAATTTGATTGTAGAATTCTCGAGTAGTCTTCTTCCAGGCTGATAAGGTTGTCAGAAGCTGCGGGCTGAACTGCATGACGAATTCAGACCAGATAGAAACTTTATGGTAATCAAGTCATCTCTGTCTTTGACTTGTTCTGGGACAGTCATTGGATGATAGAAGCTCAATTCTTGAGCAATACCTTCGATCACTCTGAAATATTCTTCTAAAGGTTTGTCTCCCTGTCGTTCGGCAAAGAGGCGATCATATATCATAAACTGACGAAGAGCATTCTTTTCTTGAGAGTAATGCTTCTTCACTGCATCCCATATGTATAGAACATGAACCTAGCAGCAATACCAGGTTCCATACTCCCCCATAGCCATGTCTTCACTAGACTATTATGACGCTTCCATTCAGCATAGCCTTTGTCAGTAGAAGCAGGAGGATCAAAATCAACATGCCTTGCTTTATCTCGGGATTCTAACACTGTATGGACAGCATTCATCCACAAGAGATAATTTTTCCCGTTAAGCTTGATGGAGGGGATAGGTGACATCTCGTTGTAGATGGTAGATGCCTTGGTGTCCTCCATGATTCAACGGAGAGATAGGGCGACGGAGAGATACACGTCACTGCAGAATAGAGAGTGACAGAGAGATATGTGTCACGTCAAATGATTAGATGTGTTTCTAACGCATCCACAGCCCCCAATCAAAAAATTCCCTAATCACACATGGGGGAGATGTGATTAGGAATTTCCTACGTACGGACGGAGCCTCCGGTGTGAATTTTAATGAGCCGTTTTACGTAAACTCTGCCTTCAGAGTCAACTGGAGGAACCGGGGGCTGCTGACGGACGGTGGGCCTGCCCGGAGCCGGCGACTACAGTGGTGCCCTGACCGGTGGCTGTTGCGGCCGCAAAGCTGGCGGCGGCAGCTGCTGCCCTCCTAGGTGGCGGCGGCTGCTGCCAGCGGGGGCGGTGGCTGCTGCCCGCGGGGCGTTGGCAGTGCTGCCCGGCGGTAGGCTGTCGCCCGGCGGCGACGGCGCGAAGGAGAGGAGAGAGAGAGGGAGGGCGACGCCCTAGATGAAACCCTAGGAGCAACCTTGCTCTGATACCATGTGAACGTATGCCGCAAAGCTGCTTGCAATGCAGCGTGTGTGAGGGTTCAAGACCTCTCACCCTTTTATTAATAGAAACTGGAGAAATTACATAGAGGTCCAGCAATACATAGAAATTACAAATAATAAACTATAAAGAGATATATTAACATGATCTATACAGGCTTCTCCGTAATTGTGTCACAACCAGTAGCAAATGTGATATCATGTTTTGTGACACTTAGATAATTTTGCTTTCTAACAAGGTGTCTATATCTCCAAGGATCATCAAGTAGCTCGTCCTTATTTACAAGCAATTTGACTTTAGATCCATTAGAGTGTTAGCAGGTCTAGTCCCAAGCATCCCAGTTTCGGTGAGCAAATCTAGGACATACTTCCTCTATGACCACTATCCCAGAAGTCAACTTGACAATTTCACTACCCATAAAATATTTAAGATTGCCTAAAAGTCTGAATTATCCCTATAAGAAAGCCTTCAACTGTGCAATGCCATGTTAGTCCACCAAAAATCGCAATGTCACAAACATATACCACCTTTTCAACTGTGAAATGTCATGGTTGTCATCACCAATATACACAATAGATACCACCAAAACTCTCTCAACCGTGGAAGATTAAATGATCCATATCACCATCTCGGTTGTCAAACTCAGAGAATATTGATGAACCCAGCACGCGGTGACTGTTTTGGCCCATATAGCAGCGACTTACAATTAGGACAAACTAGATTGAACACCCCTAAAAACAAATCATGGTGGTTGCTCCATATAAATCTCTTCGTCTAGATCACCATGTAGAAAACATGTTCTTGATGTGCAGTTGACGTAGCGACCAAGCATGAATGGCAGAAAGAGACAAGAAGATATGGACAAATGCCAGCTTTGCCACAAGAGTAAAGGTCTCTAAGTAATCATCTCCATAGACCTGAGTGCAGCCTTAGCTACCAAACATGCATTAAGGCGATCACACATCCATATGCTCCCACTTAAATAGGAAAGACCCAGCAGCATAGAACTACTAAATTGTTGTGTGCGCTAAACAAGAGACCAAATTTGATTCTCATCTAAAACTAACATCTTGTAAGGGCCTCAAAATTTGGGAGTTTTAGATCTACGAATCCAATAATATGATGTGGAAATCAAAATTGAGTAATAAACAAAATATTATGACCTTGGTTGATGAGTGTAAGTCCTAGACTTAGATTAAGTCTTCAAATTTAGCATATAAAGAAAGAGTGAGCAAAGGTACGTATTAGTAGATAGACTTTGCTGTGTTTTTCTCTTTTACACTTAGTCTATTTTCTATTTTTCTTTTCCTTTACACTTATGTTTTATCCCACATGGGTTATCTCTAGACCCTGTGGTTCTTTTGTGTATTATATAGAGACTCTTGTATATTCTTTTATCATCGAATAATACAAGACCTTTTTCCGCATTATCCAGATGGTATCAGAGCAACAAGATCCACCCTAATTCTTTTTCCCCCCCTCCTTACCCTAACCTACCCCTGCGCCGTCAACCACCACACCGCCGCCGCCCCCCCCCTGCGGTTTTCTCCCTGCCGCCGCCGTCCTTCTTCCTCCTCCTCCCTTCCTTCCTTACCCTACCACCACCGCAGCCCTTCTCTTCTCTTTCCCTGCCCACCGCCCCATCTCCTTTCTTCCCGCTGCTACAGTACCGCGGCTGCTACAGTACCGTGGCGCTACAGTACTTGTTGTCCGCCACCAACAGCCACCACCACCACCAATTTCCCGGCCCCTACACCACCCACAACCCTCCACCACACCCCCACATCCTCACCATCTCTATCGTTGTGGCCTAGACAACCACAAGTTCCCTTTTCGGTCTCCGTTCATTTTCTAAATCCGTTACGTACAGCCCCGACACTTTCCAGTTCTGGCACGTTGAGGGTCTAAAAGCTATATCCGGATCTGCCTGCCTGCGCCACATGGTGGAGTAATTGTTTCTCCATGTTGGCGTAGGTTCTGCTTCTTTATCTCTGCCCCGTGAGGGTTTCTGAGGTCCATGATCGGATCTCCTATCTGCTGCTGCTGGTCCATGTGTTGGACACTTCCTGCTGCCTACTGATTCTACTGTCTGCCCTGCGCTCGTGCTGCTGACTGTCTGCTTCTACTCTCATGGCGACTTCAGATTTACCACGGTCTTTGTGTGTTACTTCTGTTAAGTTGGATGGCTCCAACTATCACCTATGGGCTGCTTCATTCGAACTCTACGTGAAAGCACACGGGCGCCACTCGCACCTGACTACCAAGGGTCCTGCTGTACCTGCTGCTACTGCTGATGACAAGACTAAGCAAGCTTATGATCTCTGGTCCAAGGAGGATTATGGGGTTATGGCCTGGCTGGTCAACACCGTTGATGCTAAGATCAACCACTCTCTGCTTCGCCTTCAGACTGCTAAGGAAATGTGGGATCACCTATCCCATGTTTACTCTCATCAACGGAACCCCAAGAAGGTGTTTGAAATTTTCAAGAAGCTTGCGAAACAAGACTTCTCGACATCTGACTCTGTGGAAGACTACTACAACTCGTGTTGTGCTCTGTGGGACGAGTTTCAGGTTTATCATCCTCTGACTGCGAATCTTGAAGAACTACATCGTCAGCGGAATGAGCTCATGCTTGTTCAGTTCCTGGCTGGCCTTCCTACTTCGTTTGTTGGGGTCGTGGATCAGATCCTCTCCAGTGACCCGTTACCTACTCTTCGGGACGTCCTCAAGCGGGTCCAGCGTCTTCCTTCTTTGACGCTCTCTACTTCTGATGGAACAGCACTTGCTGTCCGTTCTGCGGATTCCTTTCGTGGTCGCGGCCGAGGTCGTGGTCGTGGTCGTGGTGGCCGCTCTTCTGCACCTGGACGTGGTTCTGGCTCAGAGTCAGGGGAGCCCCGCTACTGCACTCACTGCAAGCGTACTAATCACAATGAAGACCGCTGCTGGATAAAATTTGGTAAACCTGACTGGGCGAACCAGGTTACCACTGAACAACCTGCATCTACCTCTGCTGCCTCTGACCCTACTGCTGATTGGATTCGCTCTGAGTTTGAGAAACTGCTTCAAGCCCGCCTTGCCTCTACTTCTGCGGACTCTCCTGAGAATGGCACTGCTCTCCTGACGACGACTGGTAAAAGCCCTTGGGTGATCGACTCTGGTGCGACTGCACATATCTCTGATACTGCTAGTTTATTTTCTACTCTGCGCAAGACTTCTCTTATACCGCCTGTGACGGTTGTTGATGGTTCCAAATCTCCTGTTTGTGGCATTGGAGATATCACTTCTACTAGTACTCTACCTCTGCAGTCTGTGCTATATGTGCCCAAATTTCCTCTGAATTTACTATCTGTCAGTAAACTGGTAAAAAGTCTTCATTGTGCTATTACATTTGACCCGGATGGTGTTCTGTTTCAGGATCTGCGTACGAGGACGACGATTGGTTCAGGCCATGAGGGACTGGATGGATTATACTATTTGGACGAGCCGAAGCCAGCTGCTTTCCTGACATCTACAGTTCCTGATATTCAGTGGCATTACCGTCTGGGCCACCCATCTGCTGAGAAGTTGAAGGCTTTACTACCGACTGTTGCTAGCACTAGATTTTATTGTGAAACATGTCAATTGGGCAAACAACATCGTTCTACTTTTTCTGCAAAATTTTGTATTGGCTCTAAAGCCCCTTTTGACATTGTGCATGCTGACATTTGGGGACCGTGTTCTGTGCCTAGCGTTTCTGGATTCAAATATTTCTTAAGTTTTATTGATGATTTTTCCAGAACCACATGGTTATTTTTACTGACAGACAGATCTACTGTAGTTGAAAAAATTTCTGAGTTTTTTGTGGAAATTCGGACTCAATTTGCTAAGCCCATCAAGATTTTTCGCACAGACAATGCCTTGGAATTTGTGCAAATTTATGTTCAGTCTTTTTGTAAACGTCAGGGCACCATTCACCAGACTTCCTGTGCTTATACCCCACAACAAAACGGTGTCGCTGAGCGTAAGAATCGCCATCTCCTTGAGGTCGCCCGCACACTTCTCTTTCACTACCATGTTCTTCACAAATTCTGGCCTGAGGCAATCTCCACTGCTTGCTATCTCATAAACCGCATGCCTTCCTCTGTACTTCACAATAAAATCCCTTTTCAAATTCTTTTCCCTGATCTACCACTGTTTGCTGTACCACCGCGTATTTTTGGGAGCACATGCTTTGTGAAGAACCTTAGACCTGGTCTTACTAAATTAGATCCCAAGGCCACCAAGTGTGTTTTTTTGGGCTATTCCCGCACTCAGAAAGGATATCGGTGTTATGATCCTGCTTCACATAAATGGCTTGTATCTGCGGATGTGGTATTCTTTGAACACATGCCATTTTTCTCTTCGGAGGGTTCTGCTCTTACGTCTGATTTGTTGACTGATACGCCCTTACCTATGGTGGATGATGAGTATGATAGCCCTGCTCCTGTATCTACAAGTGAGAAGCCCCCTCTGCAGGTTTATCACAGAAGACCAAAGCCAACAGCTCCCTCTATGGCCTCTCCATCGTCCACGTCCTCTGCGCCAGATCAACCACCTCCGCAGGTATTTTCTGACCTTGATGTTCCCATTAGTCTGAGAAAGGGGACACGTGCTTGTACGAAACATCCAATTGGGAATTTTTGTACGTCTGTTCATTTGAATTCTAATTTTGCCAACTTTACTGCTGCTCTGTCTGCTATTTCTGTCCCTAAGACTACTGCTCAGGCTCTTAAAATCCCAGCATGGCGTCAGGCAATGGAAGAAGAAATGACGGCTCTTACTGATCGTCATACTTGGACTCTTGTTGATCCTCCTACTGATTGCTCGCCAGTTGGGTGTCGCTGGGTCTTCACAGTGAAATATCAGCATGATGGTACAGTCGAGCGCCTGAAAGCCAGACTGGTTGCTAAAGGATACACTCAGACCTATGGGGTTGACTATTTTGAAACCTTCTCTCCTGTGGCACGACTTAATTCTGTAAGGATTCTGATCTCTGTTGCTGTTAATTCTGATTGGCCGCTATACCAGCTCGATGTGAAAATTGCCTTTCTCTATGGCGATCTACATGAAGAAGTCTACATGTCTCAGCCCCCCGGCTTTATCTGTGAGGGGGAGCCATCTAAAGTCTGTCGTTTAAAAAAAGCTATCTATGGCCTCAAACAGAGTCCACGTGCGTGGTTTGACAAACTTAGCACTATTCTCCAGGATTATTCTTTTCGCCGCTCTCAGTCGGACCACTCTGTTTTTGTTAAACAATCCACAGCTGGCATTATTATTCTTATTGTGTATGTTGATGATATTATACTCTCTGGGAGTGATGCAGCAGGTATTCAGGCAACTAAGCGGTATCTTGAAAAGCACTTTGTTACTAAAGACCTCGGTTCTTTACGCTACTTTCTTGGGATAGAGGTCTCTCGCTCTTCTGTAGGACTGTGTCTTTCTCAACGGAAGTATGTTCTGGACTTGTTATCTGAGACTGGACTCCTAGGTGCTAAGCCTGCTAGCACCCCTCTTGATCCTAACACTGATTGGGATGATCAAGCCTCTCCTACATATCCTGACACTCATCAGCACAGACGAATGGTCGGGAAGCTTATCTACCTCACAGTCACACGAGCTGACATTACTGCTGCTGTCGGATTGGTTAGTCGCTACCTTGACAAACCCCGACAATGTCATTGGGATGTTGTTTGCCATATTCTGCGCTATTTGAAGAACTCTCCTGGAAAAGGGCTTCTCTACAAAAAACATGGGCACTGTAAGATACTGGGCTACTCAGATTCTGATTATGCTGGGAGCAAGGTTGATCGCCGCTCCACTTCTGGATACTGTACTTTTGTTGGGGGCAATTTAGTCACATGGAGGAGCAAAAAACAGGCTGTGGTTGCCCGCTCTAGTGCTGAAGTTGAATATCGCGCCATGGCACATACTACTTGCGAGCTCTTCTGGATTCGAAGCCTTCTGACAGATTTTGGTTTTTCAGACTTGTCGCCCATTCCTATGTTCTGTGATAATAAAGCAGCCACTTTCATTGCTAGCAACCCTACCTTCCATGAGCGCACGAAGCATATTTACGTGGACTGTCACTTTGTTCGTGAGGCGGTTCTATCTGGTCAGATTTCTACCCCTTACATTCATACTGATGAGCAGATTGCTGATATCTTCACAAAGATTCTTCCGAAGAAGCGCTTCACTGATATGACATCCAAGCTGGGCATGATTGACATCTATGCTCCAGCTTGAGGGGGAGTATTAGTAGATAGACTTTGCTGTGTTTTTCTCTTTTACACTTAGTCTATTTTCTATTTTTCTTTTCCTTTACACTTATGTTTTATCCCACATGGGTTATCTCTAGACCCTGTGGTTCTTTTGTGTATTATATAGAGACTCTTGTATATTCTTTTATCATCAAATAATACAAGACCTTTTTCCGCATTATCCAGAGTACGAACAAAATAATTTCACTGTTATTAAGGTTCTAACGGTGAGTCAAAGCCTTAATTTCACAATCAAGATTATAATAAAGCTTGTGGACCCTTTGGAAGGCCAAGGTATAAGTCATGGGCCCTATAACCCAATACAAGCTTAATTGGACTAATTAGGGTTTACATATGGGTCCTTCGGGTACAAAATGAGAAATTAAGTGTTTCGTGCTCATAATAAATATCCATGATGATTTTTGTAGATGGATAGTCGAATACAGGATTATCGAAGAAAATCTAGAAGATTCTAAGTTATCTTGTGACCTAGGTAAATAATTAAAGAATTAATGACTTATTGCTTGGAAACTAAGTTCAAAAAATTAATAGATGAGTTAATGATTTTATCTTCTTCCTAGTCTAAAATAATAGTAAAGTGAGGATTATCCTAAAATTTTGGATTGTTTGGAACTTAAACATGATCAATAGAATTACTCTTTGGATAAGACGTTTTTATTAAAGAAAATAGAAGATAAGGATAAGAGAGAGAGTACAGTCAGATCAGGATTCTCGAACTCGGGAAGAACCTAGGCCAGGGAGCCCTCCACCCTTACTCGGACTCTCCGCTTTCCCTTTGAAAGAAAGAGTCCACGACTACCCTGACTCCTCTCCCTCTCTATGATCCTCATCTTCACCAGATAGAGACTCCATCCTCTTCAAAAGATCGGACCGAACTCAACAAACCACAGACTTGCCATTATCGTGAAATATAGTGCTAATGCTCAATTTCCCAAAACACCAGGAACCTAGGGAGGACTACGACCGGCTCTCCTCTGGCCCCCATGCCTATATAAGGCATCCAGAAGTTTGGTTGTGACCCTCAGGCACACCTCTCCTCCCAGTTCCCATCGAGACTTCCCAAGACTCCACACCGAACTCTGACTTCCTCTCTAGTGACACAGACTTCGACCCAGTGGCATAGAGTATCTACGGCCAATTCCCTTGGTCTAGAGCTCCGCTAGGGGTCCACGCAAGTTCTCCGACCTCCAGAGAGGTGCAAAGAGGCCCAGAACCTCATCTTCGATCTCTGACATGGCTTAAAATTGTGGTTGAAATCTTGCAGTCAAAATTTCAGTCCCCAAGACTCCACACTGAACCCCGACTTCCTCTCCAATGACACAGACCTCGACCCAGCGGCATAGAGTATCTACGGCCCATTCCCTCGGCCTCGAGCTCCCCTAAGGGTCCACGCAAGTTCTCCAACCTCCAGAGAGGTGCAAAGAGGCCCAGAACCTCATCTTCGATCTCTGGCATGGCTTGAAATTGTGGTTGAAATCTCGCAGCCGAAATTTCAGTTCTGACAGGTATCGGACATAGAAATACACTTCCCCGTGAATAGGTAAGCAAAATTTTGAAATTTCGACAAAAAATTCGTGTGCAGAGGGGGGCTAAATTGATAAAATACAGCAATTTGGATGCAAAAAACCCAATTTGGGAATGCATTTTGTGAAACACACCCGAAATGGGTTCACAAATTCAAGAAACAACTGCCAAAAGCCTGTTGTACTTGGAGGGTTACTTCTTTGATGATTTTTTTGCATTCTCTTAGTCTTGAAGGCTTTCTTCTTCGAGGTAAGTTTACTCTCTCTCCTTCCCACATACATCTATTTCTTCCACTTTTTAACATTATTTTCATATATATTATGTAACACGTAACAAATGTTAACTCAAAATTATCTTATATGAGATGATTTCAGTAACAATAAATTATAAATATACAGTTCTTCAAACATAAATTAATTAATATATAAATTTAGACCTTAAAATGAAAAACGATCTAAAATTTTAGAATTGTTATATATGATGTTAAGTTACATATATCAAATTTGAACTACATGTTGGAACAATATATAGGTAAATGCATTCAATTAATACATTCAATATATCAGACTAAAGTATCAACTAGTTTTAGTAATTTGTATCTATCTTATGAATAATTTCAGACCTGAATTGAGAATAATGTTACATTATATATTTCCTATTTTACATAGCCTGCTATTTGTTTTGTTATTTCTCTTTTATATATGGACCTCTCTGTAATTCTTTTAGTATTATATATATGTGGGTGCACACATTGTGCAACCCTAAGCTCTCCAAATCTCATTGTTTTTCACATGGTATCAGAGCGGGACGATCCACCTTAAACCTAATCCCTATCTCCACCAACCCTAACCGCCACCACACTCCGAAATCTCTTTTTTTTTATGCTACAGTACTGCTACAGTATCGCGCCGCTACCGATCGCCGTCCACCCCTCTGCAGCCCTCCATCCACCTCTAATCCCCTAATAAACTCCATCCTTGTGGCCTAATCCACCACAGGACCCTCCGTCTAGCTCCGTTTCTCTTTCCGAAATCTCCGGACAGCCTCGGTAACTTTCCAGTTCCGGCACGTTGACGGCGTAACGAGCTTCATCCTCTCTGTCTGCCTGCGCCTCATGGTGGAGTGATTGATCCTCCATGTTGGCGTAGATTTTTTCTCTTCATCTGCTGCCCCTACGTGGGTTTTTTTTTAAGATCCATGCGTGGATCTTCTACCTTCTACTACTAGTCCATGTGTTGGACTTCTGTCTCTGACTGCTAACTACTCCTGCCTGTGCCTGCTTGCATGTGCCGGCCTTCCTGCCTGTTCTCATGACGTCTTCTGGAGATGACTTCTGGAGAGACTCGCGACGTCAAGTTACCACTGTTAAACTTGACGGGCGCAATTACCAGCTTTGGGTGTGCTCCTTTGTGATATATGTCAAATCACAAGGGGAAGTACTCTCATCTGATTTGCACTGGTCCGCCTCAGCCTGCAGTGAACGCGGATGAAAAAGACGTCAAAACTTTTGATGATTGGGTATGTAAAGACTCGACTGTGATGACATGGATTCTCAACAATGTCGTTGAGAAGATCAGTGTTACTTTACTTAGGCTACCTACGGCGAAGCAGATGTGGGATCAGCTCGCCAGTACCTACTCTTACAGTCAGAATCCTAAGAAGGTCTTCGACATAACCAAGCAACTGGGGCGACTCCAATTCACGGGATCTGACATCTCCGACTACTTCTCCACCTTCACCGGCCTGTGGGGTGAGTTTGATACTTACCACCCGATGTCTACTGATCTGACGACTATGCAGAAACAGCGGGCGGAACTACAGCTGATACAGTTTCTGAGTGGCTTGCCAGAATCCTATGTTGGCGTTGTGAATCAGATCTTGGCGAGTGATTCGCTCCCTACTTTGCAGAGTGCCTAGCAGCGTCTCCAGCGCCTTTCTTCATCGACACCGTCTCCTGAGACTGGAGATTCTACTGCCCTGGCTGCTTGGGCCGGGCGTGGCCGTGGTCGTGGTCGTGGCCATTCCACTGATGGTCGTCCTCCCCTGGGTGCAGGACGGGAACGTGGACCTGGTGCTGGACGAGGAGCCCCTCCTGCTGCCTCACCTCCTGCTGCTGCGCGTCCTCAGCAAGGACAGCGTGTGTGTACCTTCTGTGGCCGGTCTAACCATGTTGAAGAAAAGTGCTGGAAAAAGTACGGTAAACCGGCTTGGGCCAATGTTGTTGCAGATTCATCGTCTACTGCTTCTGAGGTTGTTACTCCGACGCCTGAGCCAGCGACTGCGGGAGCGACCGCAGACTACATTCGTGCTGAGGTGGAACGCCTCCTTCTTGAGTGTGTTGGCTCTTCGACTGCTGCTTCTACTAGTGGAGCACATGTTGCATACTCTGGTTATGATACTGCATTCCTGAGTTCCTCCTCACCTTCTACTTCTGGTAATACCAAATGGGTGATAGATTCTGGTGCCTCTGCACATATATCTGACAATAGATCTCTGTTTAAAACTCTATCTACACCTGTCCGTAACTCTTCTGTTATGCTAGTTGATGGCTCAAAGTCTTCGGTCTTTGGAGTCGGTGATATTGTTTCTCAGTTTTGGCTCAAGTCTGCCTTATATGTGCCTAGATTTCCTCTGAACTTATTATCAGTCAGCAAATTTTACGAAGTTTGAACTGTAGCCTGACTTTTGTTCCTGGTTCATGTGTTTTTCAAGACCTTCGCACGAGGACGAAGATTGGTGGGGGGTATGAAGGTGTTGATGGACTCTACTACTTGGACCAGTTACCGCGATCAGAGAAAGCTGCTATGGTATCTGTTTTATCGGCTTCTGTTTCTGCACTGCAGTGGCACTACAGGTTGGGACATCGATCGTCAGAGAAGCTGAGTCATTTAGTTTCTAATATTGGCAGTTGTAATTTTCAGTGTGAATCTTGTCAGCTGGGAAAACAGACTCGTACTGTGTATCCTAGACGTAGTACTGTGAGCAGTAAAAACATTTTTGATTTAGTTCACTCTGATGTATGGGGTCCATGCCATGTACCGAGTTTGTCTGGTTACAAATATTTCATTCTATTTATTGATGACTTTTCTAGGACTACTTGGTTGTTTCTATTAAAAAGTAGGTCCGAAGTGATGTCTACTATCAAATACTTTTTTGCTGAAATAAAAACGCAGTTTGGTTTTGCCTGTTAAAGTTTTCCGCACCGATAATGCTTTAGAGTTTGTTAAGCAAGAAGTGGCGGTTTTCTGTAAATCTGTTGGTACGCTCCACCAGACTTCATGTGCCTATACCCCACAACAAAATGGTGTCGCTGAGCGGAAAAATAGACACTTATTAGAAGTTACCAGGACTATCATGATGCATTCTCATGTGCCCCGCTCCTATTGGCCTGAGGCTATTTTGACTGCGTGTTTTCTTATTAATAGGATGCCATCATCTGCTATTGGAAATAAGATTCCTATACAGGTTCTGCAACCTGAGACTTCTTTGTTTGTTGTGCCTCCTAGAATTTTTGGGTGTACCTGCTTTGTCAGATTACTTGGACCTGCTTCTGATAAATTGTCTCCTCGAGCTGCTAAATGCATTTTTCTGGGCTATTCTAGAACTCAGAAGGGTTACAAGTGTTATAATCCCAGTACAAGGAAATGGTTTACTAGTAGTGATGTTGTCTTTTTTGAAGATACACCGTATTATTCTTCAACAGGAGATAGTTTGCAGACAGACATTCTTGCCTCTCCTTTGCCTGTTATTTCTGACTGTGTGCCTGACAGTACTGACACTGTGACTACTGAAACTCAAGATCCTCCTCTTATTGTTTTTCAGCGCAGGAATAGAGCACCTTCTACACAAGTACCCCCCCAAGGCATCCAATCTTCTCCTCCAGAAGGTTCTGCTGCACCTGAGGTACACTCTGACCTTCACATACCTATTGCACTCAGAAAGGGTACTCGTTCCTGCACTTCTCATAGCATTGCTCAGTTTGTATCTACTGCTCATCTGAATACTCATTCTAGCAATTTTGTATATGCTTTATCTGTTGTGGTTGTACCTAAGAATGTTCAGGATGCATTGAAAAGTACTGCTTGGACATCTGCTATGAAAGAAGAAATGATTGCTCTTACTGATAGAGACACTTGGGAGCTGGTGGGTCCACCTCCTCAGTGTAAGCCTGTGGGCTGCAGGTGGGTATATGCCGTAAAATATCAACTTGATGGTACGGTTGAGAGGTTGAAAGCACGGTTAGTTGCAAAGGGCTATACTCAGACATATGGCATTGATTACTTTGAGACTTTTTCTCCTGTTGCTCGCCTTAACTCTGTCAGGATTCTCCTATCTGTTGTTGTGAATCTGAACTGGCCTCTTCTGCAGCTTGATGTGAAAAATGTTTTTCTGTATGGAGACTTGCAGGAAGAAGTGTATATGGAGCAACCTCCTGTGTTTGTTGCTCAGGGGAAGTCTCACAAAGTATGCAGGCTTAAGAAGTCTATCTATGGGCTCAAGCAGAGTCCTCGTGCCTGGTTTGATAAGTTGAGCAGGATCATGATTGATTTTGGTTTTCTGAGGTCACAGGTTGACCACTCTGTGTTCACAAAAAAGACTTCAGCAGGTATTACTGTTCTGATTGTATATGTTGATGACATTATTTCTGGCAGCGACTCTCTTGGTATTCAGGCTACCAAAGATCATCTGGGCAAGCACTTTGCTACAAAAGATTTGGGCAGACTTCGGTATTTTCTTGGCATAGAGGTCTCTAGAACCTCTAATGCCCTGGTGCTTTCTCAGAGAAAGTATGTTTTTGATATTCTGCAGGAGACTGGTATGCTTGGAGCAAGACCTGCGGATACTCCTCTTGATCCCAATGTGAATTGGGATGATGATTCCTCTTCTGTGTTTGTTGATCATAAAAAATTCAGGAGGTTGGTTGGTAAATTGATTTATTTAACTGTTACTCGTACTGATATTGCTACTGCAGTGGGTCTTCTTAGCAGGTACCTTGACAAACCCAAACATTGTCATTGGGATGATGTATGTCAAGTCCTGAGATACTTTAAAAAGTCGTCTGGCAAGGGACTTCATTATAAAAAGAATGGGCACTGTGTTCTTGAAGGGTATTCTGATTCTGATTATGCAGGCAGCAAAGTTGATAGAAAATCTACCTCCGGTTACTGTACTTTTGTATGAGGCAATCTTATTACTTGGAGGAGCAAGAAACAGAATGTCGTTGCCAGATCTAGTGTTGAAGTTGAGTACAGGGCCATGGCCCATACTGCCTGTGAGTTACTGTGGGTACGTTCTCTCCTGAGAGAGTTTGGGATTGAGTCTTCTTCGGCCATTCCTATGCACTGTGATAGCAGAGTTGCCATCTTCATTGCAAATAATCCTGTCTATCATGAGCGCACCAAACACATTGAAGTTGACTGCCACTTCATCAGAGAATCTATTCTTGTTGGCAAGATATGCACTCCATTCACGAGATCAGAAGATCAAGTTGCTGATATCTTCACCAAGATGTTGGCGAAGAAACAGTTATGCACACTGATGGACAAGTTGGGCATGATTGACATCTATGCTCCAACTTGAGGGGGGGTGTTACATTATATATTTCCTGTTTTACATAGCCTGCTATTTGTTTTGTTATTTCTCTTTTATATATGGACCTCTCTGTAATTCTTTCAGTATTATATATATGAGGGTGCACACATTGTGCAACCCTAAGCTCTCCAAATCTCATTGTTTTTCACAAACAATATATAGGTAAATGCATTCAATTAATACATTCAATATATTAGACTAAAGTATCAACTAGTTTTAGTAATTTGTATCTATCTTATGAATAATTTCAGACCTGAATTGAGAATAATTTTAAAATTTTTCACTCTTTGATGATCTATAGCATAAGCTATAGAGTACCAATTGAAAATGATTCTTAACATAGTGTTCTATAAACTATTTCCTTCATTGTGTTATTGAAAATGTCTTCGTACTCCCCATTCATATAGTTTTGTATCTTATCACTCATACATGTAAGAGCCCCCCATACCAACATATGATATTATTGCATAATTAGGTGTATTTATGTATGTAGATCATCCGGGTAAATTTCTTGCCTTAATTCCTTTATTTTGTCGTTGAAATGTGTTTCAAAATCTTGTGTTGAAAGGAGCGGAAATGCCAATGTCTGTCGGAATTTTTGTAAATTTTGGTTTCTGACGCATTGGAAATGGCGTCAAAATCAAAATTTCAAGCCATGATCTTTGGCCTTGGCCGCTTGAAGCTCATGATCGGAAACCATGCTCCAACCACCAGGACCATCGCGGAGCGATGGAAATTTGTCCTTACACCGCCTAAGACCCTCCTCGGTCTCCATAGCGCCATGGATATTAGTAAATTTTTCTTCTTCTAGTCTCCTATTTTGCTTTGAAAGCTTGTATTTGCTCCTCCTGTGATCATCCCACGACAAGCCAAATAGTTCTTCGGACCCAGAGAGACTTATCGGAGACGTATGTGGCCCTAGCTATCACTGTGAGTCAACTCTCCAAATGATGTCCTTCATGGCTGGTCATGGTTAGCACTTAGTAGGTCGAGTCGTGTGAGAGGAAGAAGAATCCAGGTGTTGGAATGACCTAGGTGCCCTCACCGAGTGACGATTCCAAAATCACAACGAGAGGGTTAGTAATGCCTTTGGGTCTATTTTCTAATTAACCAGCCACGTAGGACTATCTACTTAGTTTGGCTGACTTGGCGCTCTACCATTGGTGCATATATGTTTAATTTGCAATAAATGTAGAAAATGGACCGATATATACTAAATTACCCAAAAAATACATAAGAGTTCAAATAAAATATAATCAATGGCTAATTCTGATCATAATTATACATGAATATAAGGTGATGAATACAAGCAAACCCAAGATTTAATAAATAACATGTTGAATTTATTGAATATGTTTGGTTTGTGATATAAACTGATATGGTTGAATAATAACGAGATTTCCAAGATATTAGAATGATAATGACATCCACTTAGGGTTTTTGAAGTCTTTAGACTACAATAAGGGTTTTGAGACCTATCCCTAATATCAACCCAGATTTAAGCCCTAGACTTGACCATTTTTAGCATATCAATATGGATACCATGGTGATTGTGGGAACGTCTCTCTTGGTCAGCATAAATGCCAACCACTAGAGAGACCCTAAACCTAATCCCTGATTATGAAACAAAATAATAATTTCTCAACAAAGGCGATTAAAACAATATATGAAAATCACAGATAAAGTTTTCCTTTTTCTTTCTCATAAAACCTTCTAACAGAAAGTCGCATCATGGACATCACATTCAGATATCAAAAATCATATTCAACTCTATCAAATCCAAAATCAAATCTTATTGCTCACATGCAGTTCAGTTTACATCAATTACATGTACACGAAACAACAAACTCAGTATACTACCCATCCCGAGAAAGAGAGTGTACAGGGACAATCTAATCTATCCAGATTATTCTATTTATATCTTCTTTGTCACGGCCTCTTCATTAGATAGCATTATACCTAAAAATATTTGAAGCAACCTCATGAGACTCATATAGAGCGTCAGTAAGTGGATACCTCCCACTCAAGCTAGATACATGCATCAGCATCAGATTAAGTACAACCAAGGAAGAAGATATCGACGATATCGTCGGTATACCGCTCGGTTTACCGATACCGAGTCAACCTGGCATCGATTTACGCATTTCTACCATTGCTCTCACAAATTTCGGTAAACCGGTGGGTTTACCGGTAAAACTGACCGGTTTTTGGTGGTAGGGGGGGTTCAGTGCAAAATACCCGACTTATGGGCGATATACCTCCCCGGTATGCCGTCATTTGCGAAGGCGAGCCTGCTGTTGCTGTTGGAGTGAAAGAACTTACTCATTTGGGGCGATTTTTTTCGTTGGAGCTCAAATCAGCTGTAATCAAGGTATGTTTTCTTGATTTCTTGCATTCTCCATCATTTCCAACCCATCTCCAATCTATTTCCTTCTATTTTCACCATAAAATCTCTCCAAAAATCTCAATACACCCAAATCTTAGATCTACTTCAAAAAACTTAAGATTAATGCTATTTAACAGTAGATCTATGTGTATGTAGATCTACTAATGGTATAACTAGATCTACTACTTTTAATTAGTATTATCATATAATTTCACTAATTAATATTAAATTCGTAATAATACAATAAGTACTAGAAATAATAGGTATCTAACTTAGGTTTAGTAGAAGAAGTTGTACCAAATAGCAATGTGAACAAATACAAACAAAAATATAGTAAAAATATTTATATTTTTCGTTTTTTTATTTATTTAAAATGCTGAAAATAAAAAAAATCATTTTTTTTTGTTTTTTCTATAGAAATGTATGCATTAGTGTTATGTAAGATGGAATGAGTAAAGTTGTAATACATCACTTGACTTAATACTAGATAATTATCAGATTTTATAATTTTTAAATTAATTTCAGACTTTAATTTTTTTATTTAAGCCTTTTTTCTTTCAATAAAAATCTTAAAAAATATTGTGTTTGATTCTATAAATACATTTAACATTTATACACCTAAAAGTGTTGTGTTTGATTCTATAATACATAAAATAGATTAATTTCTTGCAACTTAATGGGTTATAGATTTCATACACCTAGTTTTTATTTGTCTTTGTCTTTTTGCAGTGTGACAGTGTCCACTTTTGACTTTTGAGAAGATGTCTTCAAGCGATGGTGAGGGTGTTGGGGCCGGTAGTGTTGGTGGAGCTAAGAATGTGATGGATTTTGCATGGAATCACTGCACGCCTCTTGAAGGCAACAGGGGAAAGATAGTTTGCAATTACTGCAAGAAGACAATTGATGGAGGGGGGATTACTAGATTCAAACGTCACATTACTGGTGGTGACAAAAATGTGGCAATGTGCATGAGGTGTCCCCAAAGTGTTAGGGATGATTTTAGGAATCTTATGGGTGCAAAGAAACGCAAACAACAAAAGATGAAGGAGGCTAACAGGGGTTACACAGATACATTATTCAATGTTAGGGGCACATGCTCTTCTGCAGAATCAGATGATGACAATGCATATCCTCCTGATTGTGACACAACTTATTCACGTCATGCGTATAGACGTGCCCTCAGAGATTCCCGCAGAGATGAGTGGGAAAGAGAGGAGGCAGCTCGAATTACAAGGAGGTATGGGCCATCTGGTGCAGGTGGAGGCAGTGGTACTGCACGTATTCCTATCGTTGACCTAGATGACGATGAAGACAGAGTTGGTCATGGCAAAAGGAAGAAAGGCGACATTGATACACTTTTCCGTTCTGCTAGTACGAGATTGAGGCATGTTGATGAGCCAGGGGTTAGGAGGCCTGAAGCTAGGCAAAAAGGCATTAAAGCAATGTTCACCGGTGCAAAAGATAAGGTCGGCAAGGCAGTGGGTAAGTTCTTCTTTGGTCATGGTATACCTGCACATGTTGCAACTGAACTGTATCTGCAACATATGGTAGATGTGATAGGGGATTCTGGGAGGGGCGTCAAGGCCCCCACTTCATATGAATTAATGAACAAGTATCTTCCCCTAGAGAAGAAGGATCTACAAGCCTGGATTTCAGGCCAAAAAAATATGTGGGTTGAATATGGTGTCACACTTGTGTGATGGGTAGACTAGTGGCAACAGAAGACGAATTATCAACTTTCTTGCACATTGTCGTGGATCCACAATTTTTCTGGACTCTATTGATGCTTCAGGTGAGGTCAGGAACCACAGGTTCATAAAGAAACTAATAAAGACATACATGAAGCAGGTTGGTGTGGAAAATGTGGTGCAGATAGTTACTGATAATGGTTCTGCCTTCAAGAAGGCCGAGGACAGTTTAATGAAGAAATATCCCATATACTGGACACCATGTGCTGCCCACTGCATAGATCTCATTCTCAAGGACATTGGCTCAATTGAATTCATTAAATCTGTTATCATTGATGGTAGGTTGATCACAGGATTCATCTACAACCATTCTTTTTTGTTGAATGCAATGAGGCGACGTGAGTATTGTGGAGGTGATCTTATTAGAACAGGTGCAACTAGATTTGCAACAAACTTTCTTGCCTTACAATCATTAAAGTCCAAAAAAGGATGGACTTAGGAGGCTCTTCAATGGAGTGGAGTGGACCTCCATGAAGGAGCACAATACCCCAGTTGGCAGTAGAATTGAGCAGTTGATTGCCAGCAGACCTTTTTGGGATAAGGTTACTAGGGTGCTGCGAATAATGGAACCCATTGTTAAGGTATTGAGGCTGGTAGATGGTGACAAAACTGCAACAATGCCTTTTTTATATGATGCAATGACCTCAATGGTGGACCGCATCAAAGAAGCAGCTCCTAAGTCCAATGAGCAATACATCAGAATTTATGAGAATCGTTGGACAAATATGTTTTTGCATCCATTGCATAAAGCAGGTATATATCTCAATCAATTATGTTCTAAGTTTCTAACTTCTGAGTTATTTGTCTAACTCATAGTCTACCTATTAAAATGTCATTCTAATTTCCTTATTTATATTTATGACAGCTTACTATTTGAATCTGAGGTTCCAATACTCACAAACGCTTGGATTGAATCCGACTCTAATGACTGTTGTGAGAGATGTCACCAACAAGTTCATTACCTCTCCAGAAGAGCGATTGCTAGTACTGGAAGAGGTATAAGATAACTATATTACTTACATTCTTAATTTCTCATTAGTCATTAGTCATCACTTTGATTTCATCATCTAAATATCGTAAATGATGTTTTTTTTGCAGTTGCGCCATTTCCGTGAAGGCACTAGATGTTTTGGACATCCAAATGCGGTTTCTGATCGTGAGGCAGGTGATCCTAGTGAATGGTGGGTTTGGAATGGAACAGGTGCCCCCCATTTAAGAAAAGTGGTTGTTCGCCTCCTTGCTCAAACAACATCTACAGGGGGTTGTGAAAGAAATTGGAGCACATTCAATCTGATACACTCAAAGAGAAGGAACAAGCTTGGGGCAAACAGGTTGAGGGACCTTGTCTACGTTCACTACAACATGCGGTTGAGGGCTAGAGCAATACGAGATGTCAACTATAGGGAAGTGGATTTTGATGTTGTCCACGATCCCATTGACACCGCATACACTTTCAGCACTGACAGACGTAGAGGGCTGGATGAAGATTCAGAAAATCCTTTAGAGGAATGGATGAATGAGATAGGTCTACCTGTTCTTGATAATTTAGATGGGCGTCCAGATCCATACATAGAAGATCAATTTGAGCCAAACAATGGTGATGATTTTATTCTTGATAATCCGCCTAAAAGACTTGAGCCTGAAGCTGCACATGTAAATGTTGATATGGAAATAGATAGAAGAGTATGAGAGTAGTTAGGTAGCTCAGATTCTTCTTCTTCAGCTGGTTCCAAATCTAAGTTTGATGATAGTGACAATGATGGCGGTAATCAAAGTCAACGCTCTCCAGAATATCCTCAAGCTGTAGATCCTCAACATGATGATTGGCCTTATGTTACTAGGGGTGCACCTCCATAACAAGAATATCCCATGGCTGAAAAAACTTTTCAAAGAAGAAAAACTCAAACAGGGAAAGATTACAGCGGTTGCTAGTACTGGAAGAGGTATAAGATAACTATATTACTTACATTCTTAATTTCTCATTAGTCATTAGTCATCACTTTGATTTCATCATCTAAATATTGTAAATGATGTTTTTTTTGCAGTTGCGCCATTTCCGTGAAGGCATTGGATGTTTTGGACATCCAAATGCGGTTTCTGATCGTGAGGCAGGTGATCCTTGTGAGTGGTGGGTTGGAATGGAACAGGTGCCCCCCGTTTAAGAAAAGTGGTTGTTCGCCTCCTTGCTCAAACAACATATGCAGGGGGGTGTTAAAGAAATTGGAGCACATTCAATCTGATACACTCAAAGAGAAGGAACAAGCTTGGGGCAAACAGGTTGAAGGACCTTGTCTACGTTCACTACAACATGCGGTTGAGGGCTAGAGCAATACGAGATGCCAACTATAGGGAAGTGGATTTTGCTGTTGTCCACGATCCCATTGATACTGCATACACTTTCAGCACTGACAGACGTAGAGGGCTGGAGGAAGATTCACAAATCCTTTAGAGGAATGGATGAATGAGATACGTCATCCTGTTCTTGATAATTTAGATGGGCGTCCAGATCCATACATAGAAGATCAATTTGAGCCAAACAATGGTGATGATTTTATTCTTGATAATCTGCCTGAAAGACTTGAGCCTGAAGCTGCACATGTAAATGTTGATATGGAAATAGATAGAAGAGTATAACAGCAGTTAGGTAGCTCAGATTCTTCTTCTTCAGTTGGTTCCAAATCTAAGTCTGATGATAGTGACAATGATGGTGGTAATCAAAGTCAACGCTCTCCAGAATATCCTCAAGCTATGGATCCTCAACATGAGGATCGGCCTTATGTTACTAGGGGTGAACCTCCACAACAACAAGAATATCCCATGGCTGAAAAAACTTTTCAAAGAAGAAAAACTCGAACTAGGAAAGATTACAGTGGTGCACCTCCACCAAATGCCGCAATGCCCACAACTCCAAGCCCCTACCCCTACTCATACCCATCCAATCCACAACCACAACCACAATACCAGAGTCCAAGTGATTATCATTCTGATGTTATTGAATCAATGGATGCATTGAGCATATCTGACTCTCAATCTCAACATTCATTTGGAGATATGTTATTTGGGCAGACACTTCCATACCCATCCCAGACTTCTCAACATGGGTATTTTGGATATCAAGTTGAACCACAAGGTCCACAACCAAGGTTACAATTAGAACTTGGACCTGGTATGGGATATCATGAAGCATACTCTGTCCGTAGCCCTTATGGATGCTTTCGGGTGAACACCGAAGCATACTCTGGTGATTTCGGGCAAACATGGAGTGGTGGGCATACTACAATTTATCCTATTGTCGTAGTTCCATTACAACCTCCTTTTCCTCAACCTCCAACTCCTCGAGCAAGGGCACCCGCACCTCCTCCCGCTTCTTCTCAGCCTCCCGGGAATTCAGCAAACAAGGCTCAATATCTCAAAGATTTACAAGAACATTTTCCAAAGATTGGGATGATGCAGTATGTGAATCCTGAAGTATATGAGGAGCATGTTGTCACATACAACAAATCGTATAGAGCTTTGATGACATGGGAGCAATATGTAGAACAACAATATCCTTATCGGCAGCCGGCGCGCCACTCAACATACAACTGGTGTGAGTTAGTACTTAGTAATTTACTATGTTGTTATATGTTTGTTGTAAGTTGAATATTATTGCATAAGTGTGTAAACATGCGTTTATGGATTGTGCTACTAAAATTTCAGATCTTAATTCTCATATTTTGTCATCGAAATCTCCAAAAAAACAGGATTTATTCCTTACCTCCCACATGATTGACCCCCCCCAACATACCCAATATAGAATTTTATTGCATAAAACGTTGCATCTAGGTTTTAAGACCACGCTTGTAAAATTTCATGATTTAATTTGTTCATTTAGGCGTCGATAAGTCCAGGATTGCATCTGTTGATATTTCAGTCGGTATACCTGTAAATATCTATTTCCACGTCGTCAATAAGGCGTCGGTATCGGCATTTAATTCCTTGAGTATAACAACTCTAAAGAAACTTGCAGTATTGAAGGGTCTAGCAGATAGTTCTGCAGAAGTCAAATCTAGTCTATAATGATAATCTAATCAAACATATAAGGTAATGACTTAAACCAAATATAGCTTTAAAACATCTTTTAGAGCATGTCTATGAACAAATCAATAGATATTTTTTCGTTCAAATTAACAATCATTATGCATGAGTAACAAGTCAAGATCTAAGCACTTTGAATCAATAATAACATCATCTTTGTGACATTCCACCAGCCGGACCAGGAACACATCATGTAGTCCTGAAGCTGAAGTACACATAAGACATGTCTACCAAACAGTACTTATCAAATAGCAAGAAATCCAAATCATATTCAGGAGTTCATATTTAAATCCTAATATTTACTACTTGTCAACAAGATAGATCAGAATATGGAACAGATCATCACTATAACAACATGATTACTTTTCACAACAAGAAACATAATCAACAATGGTAAATCATCAGCTAGAAGTACAAGGAATGTAACAAACATTCAAATCATGTTCTATACGGCTTGTCATCTTTTATTCATTTGTCCTAAAACTACTTGGCTTGTACCTCACCAAGTAGAAGTCTTCGCGCCTGATTCTCGTGTCAATGACTCACCGTCACTATCTTAGGTTTAACCGGCCACCCTAAGATATCAACAACAGACCTTGGCCACATCAGGGTTGCCTGAAGAAGCTCACGTCCTCATCTCGGGTACACGAGATAGGAACCAGCAAAACAATATATCACATAACACAGCATTTTTCATATTTTCATATTTTACATATTTTATTTCATCAGAGTCTATTCCTCATGGACATAGACTCTCACAGCAAGGATCTAGGGCCAGAGCCACTCCAGATGACTCACTCCTAAATCCTGGTAGTCTAACCTTAAGGTCTCGATCCACACTCCAGAAATCCTTCTCATAATTCATCGATTACTATAAGGAGATCCGTTTTGTTTCTCCAGTGTGGTCCTCGGGGGAAACTCACGGTGTTCAGGACAAACAAGATGCTTCATCATTCCACTTGTTATTAATATCTTTTATCATCTTAAAAGAATTCAAAACATCATATATCATATGTGTGTATTCTCGCGTAACTAAAAACAAAATGAAACAGATTAAGCTTATCAAGAAAGACAATGACTAAAACAAGAAGCACAACAATCTATAATTTGCAACACATACAATTCTTTACATTTACACATCATCTCATAACAGTCATCATCAGTGGGCCTTCAGCCCAAGACATAATATTATTGTCCAACATTTACCCTATCAGTGTTTTATCATCATCAGTGGGCCTTTAACCCGAGACATAATCTCATTGTGCAGCATTTACCCTCATCAGAATTTCTCAAATGTAATCAGTGCATGTTAAATTCAATTTCAATATATTTCTTATCAGTTAATTCTATATCATAGTTCTCAACAAATATTCACAAAGATATAAGAACTAGCAATAATAAAAGTATATAGATATCTTGTATCATTCATCATACTCAAAATAGGTTTATCATGCAACATATACTTATTCCATCCAATTTAAATAGATGCAAATAAATTTCATGCATAACAAACTTATTTCTCTTCTTTTATTTCACATTCTTTAGTTAAGATTACTAATCAAGACATGTTGAATATCATTTGAAGTCCATCAAAATAGCCCATTCTCAGAGTACATGTATTCTATCAAACAATCACAATCCAAGAACACATTCTTGTAAATCAATTCAAATGTTGAAACTTCATCTTTTAATTGAATTCGACCACAGTTATGTGCATTCCTTAATCCCTCACTTGAGATCGTTATTCATTAGCATCATCTAGCTCATCATTTTAGGGTTAGAGTTAGATTCTTGGATTCATCTACTAATTCCCATCTTTTTCCTTCATTTTATATTCATTAGTATCAACTTCTTTCTTTTCATGTTCATTACATTATTGGAACCAATCATTCTTAATTCACTTGATATACAATGCTTCTCTTCTCATTAACATACATCAAAGCCCAATTTTAGTATATTTCGTTCAATTTGGATTAAGCCACATGTAATTAAAATAAAAGATTAAAGACTTCATCATAATAACTGCATTAACTTGTCATCATTATTCAGTACATTTTTTTTCATATCATTTCTTATATTTAGACAAGTGTACCATATCATTGACTTCTAATGGCACCCCCATAATGAACAATGATCATTCCTTATTATACTACTCACTTTAGGTAAAAAGAATAAATTAGGATTACATCTTCTTACACCATAATCTCTAATCATCTTTCACAATTCATTGTTATGTAACTTGTATAAAAGACTTGGATTCATATCGAATTCCATAAATTATGCTAAAATGGATGAATTAGGCTTAGATCATACTAATCAGACTTATCATTTTCAATTAGAGTAATAACACCTAAATTTGAGAATTTCATCACATTCACAAGACTATATACAACCTTAAGTTTTATCTCTCATACTCGGCTCGGTACTAGATTTCTATAGTTTAACTTGTCATCTTAGTTCAACATATCATAAGAGTCATATTATTCAGTAATCTCATTACAGTACATAGGGTTTCATTAGGCCATTCACTCACATGGAAACCCTAGTTTCCATTTTCACACATTTCGTTCATCAATCATAAGTATACATTGATTAATTGACTCATTTAATTCAATCCTTCAACACAAACCATAATCAAGGAATATCGCCACCTCATACTGATCCTTGTGTATGTATCATATTCAATTTTAGTAAAACTCAACAAAACACTTGTATAATTCATTCTAATACAATTGAAATATGATTCTATACATGTCAATTCAATTCCCAAACATATTGACCATTGAGCTGATTTTTAGGAAATATTCACATGAAATAGCATAGTCATTTATCCATAGAATTTTCCATGGAACATCAATCAATATATCAGAAACTTAGCAAGCTCCATTCAATGAGGAGTAATCAAAATCAGTAGAATTTGATTTCCTAATATATCTTTCCAAATTAATACCTAGTCACATATAAATACAAGCAAGATTTCTGATTATTTTCACTGGATAGAATTACGCATTCAACATGAATTCAGAGCTTAAGAGGGAGATAAACACTCACCTAAGGTGACAAGCACCTTAAAAACGTAGGTCAAACTCTGAATTTCTAGAAATCCAATCAAACTCTAGCAACTGCATCCATTTCTTCCTCCACTTAACTCGGAAACCCTAGAAATTGAGATTAAGAGAGAAAGAGTGAGATAAGGGGATGATTTGATGTGATTTCAAATCAAATCAGAGGGACGGAATCTTGACATGTGAGAGAAGAATCACCATGAAAGGCTATGGGAAGAAGATAAGCTTACTTGATTTCATCATATCTCGGATAGGGAAACCCTAGGTCAACATCTCCACCACTTTCTCCTCTCAAAACCCTAGCTCTCCTCTCTAGGATTTTGTTTCTCTGGAATGGATCACAAAATATGAGAGTTCCTTGGGACTTGTCAGTACAAACATGTACATTAGCCCCAGTATCAATTATCTAATATAGTGGTTCAAAAATAGAAACAACTTCAGGTTTTATAGACATCAAGGTTGTCAGACTCGAACCGGTAAGCAAACCGGTGAGGCCTCTGGTTCCTGGTTCACTGGTTCAACCAGTGGTCTGACCGGTTCAACCGGTGACGTCAGCATGACGTCACTAATAGTTTAAAAATAAATAAATATCTTTGATACTCATAGAAAATGTCCCTGCAAACATTATGAAACATGAATACTAGAAAAACTGCTCACAATAACTTGATAAACAGACCAAATAACTAATATTATTCTATTGATGGACATATTATATACCAACATGTATATAGTATTCAATATTAATTAACAAAAATAGCAGCAAAAATATGTTTACTTGTTAAGTGAGAGAATCGGCCGATTCAGCTGAAACCGGACCGGTTCGCCGGTTCACCGGTTTGATGCCGGTCAGACTTCATTTCCGGCTTTGGGAGGGAACCGACCCGGTAGAGTGACTGGTTCCCGATTCAACTGGCCGGTCCGATTCGGTTCTGATAACCATGATAGACATGTACCCATAATTGAGGTTCAAGGATGTAGTCATCATATTGGCCATAGCCTACTCAATTGCAGATGTGGCAGCTTTCTTTGCCTTCTTTGAAGGACAATCCTTGTTCTAGTGGTCAACCTGTCCACAAGTCAAACAAGGCTTGTTCTTCGGGTTTTTCTGGAGCTTAACCTTAGGTCTAAGTGAATTCTTTAGTTACTTATCCTTGTTCTTAGCAGTAGTAAAATTGACACTAGGATTAACATCAGTGGGTAACTTGATAAACTTCTCTTTCAGGTGCTCTTCCTGTATGTTGATGTTCATCATGAAATTAATCATTGACATGTCCCCTTTGCGATGCTTAAGAGACGTGTCAAACGACTCCCAAGATTTCGAGAATTTCTCGATGATTGACATCGCAACAAACTTTTCAGGAAGTACCATGCCCACATTTGCGAGCTCTTACACCAAGAGTTGAAAATCGTGTGTTTAATCATAAATAGATTTACCCTCAGTCATCTGAAACTTTAGAAATTTAGAGACAATATTTTTCAGTTCCCTAATTTTTCGTATTATATTTCTTTTCTGACGTCCCCCACAATACTTTGGATGTAGTAACATGCGGCTTCGAGTATGAATCATACAATTTGTTGTTTAACGCAAACAAAATCAACCCTCGGCACGTCTTATCACTCTTCTAGATTGCAATTACATTAGAATTATCAGGGACAATTTCATCAAGTTTGGGTTCGTCTTCTTCTAAATATTGATCATACCCTACTATGGTTAGCCAAATCTGCATCCTACTTTGCTAACGAGCAAAATTAGTTTCAGTAAACTTTTCAAGCATACTAGACATTAATTTTCATGCCATAACTTGAGTAGCCATAGTTAACTAACGACAAATAATGATTTCTTTAAGACTGTTGTTAATTTTTTAATTACGTCGTTACATGCAACAGCAAACAGTTGCAATAAAGTTAACATTTTCAGGCCAGATCTAGATACAAAATTCACAGAATAAACCAATGCAGGAGAACAGAAATAAAGGTTAGGAACTCAAACTGGATCGTTCGCTGAAAAAATGAATGTGATACTTAAAAGAAATCAACGGTCTGCAATCCTTCTGGATAGGTGTCGTTCTTCTAGTCGATCCGATCACGAACTTGCAGCAGGTTCCCGTCGTGCTCGCGCTCAACGATGATCAAAGTGCACCATCAATGCAGCTCAACAGTTGCAGATACCACCACCCTTACAGACCACGTCAAGAAGGAAAGGAAGGAAGACAACGCTTCTCGCAGGAGACGATTCTCCAAAAGCAGCAGGGAGTGACGGCAGCTAAGGAACGTCTCGCTAGGATTTGCAAAAGGCAGTCACGAACTGTTGAAGGTTGCGTGTTCGTATGCTGAGAGATTTGCATTTAACCCTAATGACCAGACATATTTATAGCCTAACACGCTCCCTAGTCCTATTCCCATTAAGACGTGATCACTCGATCGCTCTTGTACACGTTGTGGAAAAACGCGAGACAAACACTTTCCAATTAGGATTAGATTAATAAATCCGATTCGAAAAGAAACAACTAATTAAATTAATAATTAATTATGTAGTTGTATCCTTATGTAAAAAGAAGATGGAAGACGGAAGACATTCCCACAACCCACAAGCCACATGCTTGAGCCCATGCCTGACCCGGCCAGGCGAGGCATGACGTGGCGCGCGTGTGCGTGTTGTGGTCATCATACCCACCAAGGAGGTGAGCATACACTCTCCTAGGATCCTTTTGACACTAGTGTCACATATGATATTATATATAAGGACCAAAAAAATTCTAGGAGTGAGCAATGTGGGACTAAACTCTTCTTATTTGCACAAGACGACACAATGTCTTTTCCTCTATGTACTAGTTGCACTACATTGGGCTTAACCCATGCTAATCGCATGGTTGTAGCAGTCATATATCTAACAGATGCATCTTGGAATATCTGTGAGAATATAGACAACTATCCTTGCTTGGATGATAGTATCAAGTTTGTGTCTAGTTACTTAATGTTAACTCCATAGATCTTTTTTGTACAGTTCGTGGCCCCTTTAGAGGCTGTAATAGAATTGCCTAGAGAGGTTAGTAGTGACTGGGAGAAGCAACATGATGGCTTTAGAAACATCCCAACTGGCTAAAGTACCAATGTACTCAGCATACGTACAAGTATGACGAAATGGTTTAGCAACAAACAAAACAAAAAAAACATAGGACAGAATTGAGTCATGGACTACTTATGTTTTTCTCTAGCAAAGAAAACATCGGACTCCTAATAAGGCGGTAAGTCATGAAGGAAAGTGGTCGGATACGATGTGACAGGACGTGGGTATAGTAGGGAGTAAGGATGAACCAAAATGAAGAGCATCACCCATTAGGAATGGGAAACTCGCCTCTACTCTCCTGGTTTAATCATAACCTCGGCCAATTCAATTACCGCTGAGCAATATCTAGAGGTAAATTCGGCCTAAGTTTTTGATAATAGAAAATAATGAAAGAAATGTACCTTTTGTTGTGGCCCTTGTTTTCGACGAGCTCGGGAAATACCAAGTCAGCTTTCGCTGCTTTACCAATCTCCTTTAGTTAAGCCCTCTTCCCACCCCGCCATGCACTGTGTTCTGCATTCCACGGAGGGCCCATCCGAAGGAAGGAAATGTCAATCGCCGTCTTGACGATGAAAATGAGCAGCTTGAAGGCAGGGCAGCGGCTTAACCGGGAAATGGACACAGAAATCCTACTACACCGTCAGCTCCAACAAGCCTAACGAACGAGAGGAGAGCTTTGGTGGCCAGGAGAGGGACACAAGGGTGCTTCTTGCCCCGGGGCGGGGAGCTCGAAAGCCGCTTATTAGCGGGCCAGCGACCATCCGATGTGGCAGTGGACCGAGCGGATGGTCTTTTGCTCCCCAAAGACCGAAGCAATCCGGTTGGCCTCCTTAGAGGACCAAAATGCCCAAGACGTCAATGCAGCTGGTCACTAATGTCGTCCCTTTGATTTTTTTTTTTTTAGAAGTCCCAACGAGATTTGAACCCACAACTTGTGTTTCACAAGGAGCAGGCTTAACCAATGACAAGTGTGTTTGTCCCTTTGATGTTCGTCATATATACACTTCATTAAAATTATTCTAAAATGGGTTTTTTTATGAGAAAATTTATATACATAGTCTTCTAGTCCTTGTTTGGTTCGCGACCCAGTTCGGATTTGCGGCCGTCGTTTTACGCCATGTCAGCCTAATCTGGCCCGGGTTGGCTCGTTTCGGCGTTTGGTTCATTATCCTGGAACGGTCCCATTTTGGGGTTCCGTTATCCCAAAATCCGGACCAAATCGGTTTCGGTCAAAGCGGGATTGCAAATTCTAGTCCGGATTAGCCATCCTTAGTCACGACTTTCCTCGTTTCACCCCCCACTCCCCAAACAACTTGACTTTACTCCATTTGCGCAAACCAGCTGCTCCCGAGGAAGACGAAAGTCAAGACCCGACTGCTCCCGAGAAACCTGCTATACGACTGCTAGGTGTGGTGTGGGCACGCCATCTACTACTGGCAGTTAAGTCGCCGCGTGGTCTGCCCTCTGTCTCGACAGCGAGATGCTAATCCTACCCTTGTCTTTACTCCATGGCTCTATGAGCAGCAGCTACATCACGGGCAGAACAAATGCTAGCAGACGACGAATTGAAAGGTACTATGTGTTGTCCATCGGTCTAATCTCGTCTTCTCTCATCATTTTGACCATATTTGGCCATGTTTTCAAGGAAGAGGCTAGAGAGAAACCCTAGCTTCCGCCTAGGGTCCTCGTTCTGCTATAAATTAGGGGCAACGTTGGTCTAGTTGCTCCTCCTGCAGTTGCACATCATTCTCCAGGTACTCGTAGACGTGGCGGCTTCAGATACTTCCTTGGTCGAGCTCTCCTCACTTCTTAGGTAGGCCGACTTCTTCAATAGATTTTTTTTATTGCAGTCTTTCTCCTGATCATAAAAGCATACTAACGGTTATGTGTTTTTTTTGTTATGTTCTTTCTCATACTCAACTTGGACGCTTCCTGTTGGCGGATCTGGATGTGTTTCTACAATTCCAGGTATTCCCTCCCATCATTTCCCCAAATTCACTTTTCACATAGTGAAGCGATTTCAATGTGTGTGTCATACTATGTGAAATGAAAATTGTGGTGAGACAATGGATTTTTCAAGATAATGTGTTGATTTTGAAATGGAAAATGATCGAACGTTGTTTTTCTTCTTCTTGAAGCATGTTTGTTGTTGTTTATATGACAATCGTATGTCATGGCATTTGAATGGGATATGGTACTGCAATACATTTCAATATTGAGGGTGTAGTGAGTGTTATATCTCATAATCAAATTGGGTGTGTGCACAATGATAGGTGTATGTCTAATTACAAAAGTAATTCAATTTGCGTGTATATGCACATCATTTGTGTGTATATCTGAATATATCTTCGTAAAGAAATGTTGGTTTGTTTAACAAATCTTGTCAAGGAATTTAGTTTAATTAGGCTTAGGAAAGGCCATGTTTTGATTTGATAAAATTTAATGTTTGCTAAACTTTAGAACCGAGCAATATGTTTAGGAAAGGCAAACAAAATGGAAAATAGAACTACCCCAATGCATGGGCTAATTAGGTCAAACTTGATGTTCAATAAACTTTACATATCATATTGTGTCAACATGATAATTATCTCAATACATACATAAGGAAAATGTCGCATGAAAGAAATTGATGGTTAATACATAAGAAGAATATGAACATAAATTCAAGAAAATGTAGCATGAAACGAAGTGGTGGTTTAAATCCATGGGAAAAAGCTTCACACTCTAGAAACAAAAAAAAAACACAATTAAAGTTGAGCATGGGAAAATCATCACGATTCACAGACCAATTGTAGACTCCTAATACATGTTTGAATGACCACAAAGTCTATCATGCAATTTGGTTGACGCATGAAAGATAGCCATGTTCAACTATATTGGGCCAAGTGGAAATCAAATATTTTTAGGGCTAGGTTTAAATCTGACTCACAGCCACAGTTTGGTAAATAGCTTGGCTAAAATTGAACTAGGCATACAAAATGTGGTTAGGCTTGAACGTATCAGTATGATGAGATCAAACTGCAACAACAATAATATGAAACAAATTGAAAATAATGTGGCATTTAAATCTAATGAAAAATCACATTCCAATTCAGAAACAACAAAAAACACAATTAAAGTTTATCTTGGAAAAAATTCAATAAAGCGTAAGTTGAAATTTCTTATGAAATGGAAATTGATCTACAATTCAATAAAAACATTTTGTGACCAACCTAGAATGTTTGAAAGTAACATGGAAAACATGATTCTCATGCATGTATGAATTGGATGTGTTCTTGAACTAAAGATGGTCAATCATTATGATTGGGTTTTAAATTTACTTAGGAAAAGCCTCTTCTTTTTTTAAAACCTACTGATCACATGTGCATATGTAACATACTAGATCTCAAACCCTACCCTAGAAGTTTGATCTTTTGGACTTATCCAAACAAGGTTTAGTATAACCCTAATGAGATAATGCATGAACAAATCACCCTAATGTAACATAATGTTCTTGTAACATGTTGAAATCTACTTTGTATCTCTTTGGACTCTTTTTTAATAAGATATGTTCTTCATTTTCGTCCCATATATCTTTGGAGTTGAATTAGTGGAACTATGATGGTTATTGAATAAATATTTCCCATATATTCTTAATAAAGGGTTTTATGCACAAATGCCTCAGTAGAAATCTAAGTAATGGGTTTGATGTGCAAATGTCCACTTAAGTAATAAAAATAATGATGGAATTTGTGCTAGAACTTTCTAGGACCTTTTGGAATGTGCAAAAGAAAAGAAAACCCCAAAATATACATAAAGGAGATGATAAATGCTATAAATGAATAAAAGGAGATAATGTGGAATATATTATTTCCAAAAAATCACAACTAGAAAACCCATAAGATAATTTGATACACAAATTCATTTTCTTGAACTAAAAGTTACTTAAGGGTCAAGTATCACCTAATTTGGAAAATATACATATATAAAAGCCTTTATTAAAGGAAAATAGGAAATAAGCCAAGAAAGAGAAATAAAATATCTAATGTTCTCAAATTGGAAAAATAACTCCAAATTTGTAATCTAGAAATAAAAATAAGCCTTTGGGTAAGTTTTCAACTAATTTGGATAATATTTGGATAATGTGAAAAGGTAGGAGAGAGAGTGTGTGTAGAACCTTCATTTTGAGAATTAATTAAATAAATGGCACAAACATGACCAAATAATAGCAAAATTGTATCTAAGACATTAATTGGGACAAGTGGGTGAAATTTCATCATATTTGGATAATCATAGAGTCATAAATGAAGGACGAAATAGAAAATAGGTTTTGAATTATTTAACCCATTAAAAGTCCTCAAAAGGGAAAACTAATTCCATATTTGGATTCTACACCTCAAAATCTGTCAAGGTGTCATTTTTTATTAAATTTGGAAGTTGTTTGAGCCCTCAAAAGAAGAAAGAGAAAATCATTTAATTATATGTGTCACTTTAAAACCAAATTAGATTTATAATAAAATTTGGAGTTTTACGCCCGATCAGACGGTCCAGATCGACCATGGATGCTTGTTTGTGGGATCATATGACTAAGGATTGCATCTTTTACCTCAGTTCGAAAAAGGAAACAGCAGGTATGTTGGCAATTTTTCAAAATCGAATATCTCCTTCCACACTCGACCAAATCGAGAAATTCTTGTTTCTCTGGACTCCTCTCTCGAATCTGCACCACATTATCCCAATATTTTCATATTTTAGTGAATAATCGAGAAATCCCCAATTCTCTCAAAGCTTCCTTCTCACCTCATTTTCTAAAACCCTAACCCACACCCCCTTGCCTATAAATACCTACACCCGGAGCATCCCCATCACCTTTGCAACTCGACGCAACCCTCAAATTCTAGTTTCCTCAGCGTTTGACCCCCTGGCGATCGGTTTTGGGCATTGAGCTTGCGGCAGACCTCTCTCTCTCTGACCGGCCTAAATTACGCGTCCAAAAGGAGCGAATTTGAAGTACTCAGACTTTTAAATAACCCGACTCTTAGGCCCCCGCAACGATAACGGGGTCCGAAGTAGCGATCGGGGTCGAACCACAGGGACAAGGGTGGTTGTGCTAAGAACGCTGAATCAACACTCTACACTCCAGTAAAAGAAGGGTAAGAAAATGTTCCCAAGGGAACAGTAGATCAAGAACGGTAAAACAAAACAATAAAAGGAAACAAAATGCCACAAGAAAGCATTATAAAGAAAAAGCTATCTCCAACTTGAGTTACAAGGAAGATTTAAGGTTTTGGCATTTCATCAATTTTTAGGAGTTTTGTGCAATGAAACGTAAGGAGATAACACTATTGCCTCAGTAAGGAACGAAGGAAGAAAACTTAGGCATAACAAGCGGCAGCAGAAAACATCCAGTACCCCTTCTCTCAAAGAGGGTACCTCCAACTAAGCACCAACACCCTCTCTCAAAGGTAGCCGACTTGGGTTGGAGTGGAAAGATAACTGAAGCAACTCCGACCCTGGGTACTCTCGTACTCCCTGATCGGATCAAACTCTAGAGTTATAACACCTCTCTCGAGGGAGTTGAAACGGGAAACATGATTCGATAGCTAGTCAAAACATGATCCAAGCATACAAGCTAGAGTTCAGATGCTAAAAAAGAAATCATCCAACAAAAGGGGGCCAAACACAGAACAATAGGTATTAAAACTCCACTAATTCCATTAGCATGAGTATTGTATAAAAGGTTTTAGTTACATTGCGTAATAAATGAAAGTAAATGATTATAAAAAGGGAAGATAGGTATCGCCTCCTTGATATAGGAGGGTGATATACAGCAGCAGACCCCTAAGGTGTCTCTAACCTGATACTGGGCGGGAGCTCTGACTGGCATGCCCGTGTTGGGCGGCCAGCCCCTGTCAGGCGACAGGCAGTGACGGGCAGGCATAACGGCCAAGGCTCACTACCCGATACGACCGTATCGGGGTACCACCCTCTCGAGCGGTACGCCGTGACGGGAAATCCGTATCGAGCTCGGTATCATGTTGGGTTAAAGATAGACCGTATCGGGGTACCACCCTCTCGAGCGGTACGCCGTGATGGGAAATCAGTATCGAGCTCGGTATCATGTTAGGTTCTCAGGTTCCTTGTATCGGGTGTAGGGGCAAGCCATCTCGGGCAAGAGCCCATCTAGGAACCTGACACATCGGGTGGCTTTCTTGGTCGTATCGGGCTAATGTGGCTACCGGGACGGGTTCTAAGTGAACCACTCCCGCCCCTCTCGAGTAGGGGGTGTGCTCACCTAGTATCGCCTGACACGCCCTTAGAACGTGTCACACTAGCTCCTGAAGCTTTCCAAAGTTAGCTTTTGCTAGGGTTCTGACCCGTCCCATCGGAGTCCTGTAGCTGCTATTTATAGGCAGCAGTTGGATGAAGTTGCGGTTCTCTGGGCGCCACGTGTCCTCCATCGGCTCCATTTGTGCGGCTTTGGGGATGATCGACATGTGTGTCGCCCGACATAGTGGGTGCTGGGTTGCAAGCGTGTCGGGTAGTCGTGACGGGTGGGCGCCTGCGGGTGGGTGGCTCATATCGCGTGACACGCTACATCGAGAGAGTAGTCGTGGCGGGTATAGCTCCATGTCGGGTAGCGGCGTATCACCCGGCGGGGTCTTCTTGTGCGACACACCCGTGTCGCGCGACAGTTGTATCGGGATGTTGCGTGATGGGTAATGAGTGTGTCAGGCGATTAGTAGGAGGGCAGATGCAGGTAAACGTCGTTCATGGGCCGGGACGAGCCTTTTTGGTGGAAAGACAAGGAAAAACTCTGCAAAATGATGCCAAAATTGGTCAGAGCGTAGCGCAGTTTAGTTTTGTTCAAAACATAACAAAATTGATAGAAAAAATAGTTTAGAGGGTAGTTTTGTCAACAAAATATATGCCATAAATAACCCCAAAAAGGGTGTTATCAACTCCCCCAAACTTAGCATTTTGATTGTCCCCAATCAATATGTACATATTTTAAGGCGTTGTTTTGTGATACTTCTTCAGAACCCGACATAGTCTTCGGACAAGGGGTTTGAGCGAGTAATGAGATGTCTTAATGAAAACTTTGTCTGACTACGAACAACAGACTTTATTTTTCCTACCTTATTTAAGCAAAAATTCTCTCTTCAGCTTTGTCGAGACTTAGGTGTATGATTCCAAAGTTAGCTTTCACACCAAACAGCTTTTGGGAATAGAAAGTTGGGTTTTTGGGTAGGCTTAAGGCTTTTTGGGTTTTTCTTGTTTCCCATTAGTCCATCCAGGTACGAGTCCATTAACGGGTGAGTGGTCCCTGCAGTCCAAGCCAGTTGGCTTTAGAGCAGCGATTTCATATCCTACGCACCACTGCCCCGAATCTACCATGCCTAAAGATGGGTACTTTTGGAAAAACAAGTGTGTATATATATTTTGGCACAACTCTCATGCTTTTATTCACTCTCATAAGGCTTTTCTCTCTTTTTGGGATTTTTGATGGGTAGGGAAACAAAAGCAAGTTGATGTTTGGGCAGCTTTTTCCTTCACATACACATCTCTGAGCTGTTGCGAGATTATTTTTTGAAATTGGCGTAGAAAAGTTATAGCCTTTGTCGTTTGAGACTGCAATTTCAAAAAAACATAACAAAAACCTGCACCACCTTAGACACAGAGAAAACAAGTTGGGAGAAGTTGTATCAGATTTTTACTATAGAGTGTCTTTGTACAATTGTATAGAGGCAAGAGGTTGTATATGCACTATATTGTATCAGACTTGTATATGTATATATACATAGAGTATGTTTAAGAGAAAAAGGAAAGACAAAATGAGTACCTCCCTCACTGATATATAGTACCCCCCCCCCAAACTTACCCCACACTCTATCCCAGAGTTATGAGATAAATAAAGGAGCATAGTGATAAATCAGTGAGGGTTTAGTTGGTGAGCGTACCTCCTTTAGATATAAGCTCCCACACATATTATCCGCATTTGTTGTGGTAGTCGATGTGATGGAGCTTGTCAGGTGTTTGTTGTAGAACTACCGAGCTATAGATCCATTCCGACACGTAGATGCCGCAGTAATTGGATTGTGGAGCTTGTTGTGGACTGTTGTGGCAGAATTGGAGCTCGTGCCATTTGTTCGTTGTGTCCTTCAGGAATGGCTGGATCAGTGTTGCCACCTCGATGTAGTATTTTCTTACTAGGCGCTCGAGGGGTGTCAACGCGGTTGATGTACACTGCACCGGATGATCTTTGTTGTTGTCTGAGCTGTTGTAGAAGATTGCTGCTCGTGGGTGAGTGTACATCATCAGGAGCATCTAGTGGTTGTAATGTAGGATAGGGAAGAAGATGATATGTGGCAGAAAAGATTGCTTCGCGCCTGACTCATCAGCTAGACAGATGTCATTGAATAACATTAGATGGGCAATGTATGCGTGTTCAAACTTCTTCTGTAGTATCTGGATGTATGTTGCTGCCACTGACATTGCCAAACATCCTCTTGCCTTTATCACATCCCGAAGCTCATCGACTGGGACTATGACGTCTTCTGCCTCATATATGACGTCTGCGGGGGTAGAATCAGCCAGCTTATTCAGAATTTCCTTAATTTGTTCCTCAGTTAGGGTAGAACACGAGGAACAGTCGAAGTTGATGATCCTTTCTTCTGAAACATCAGGCAAAGCAGAGTCTTTAGTTGTAAGGATCTCACGCAGAACATCCAACTGTTTTCCTGCCCGGTAGATGTTCGTGGAGATCTCGGTCGCTTCCTCTGGAGGGTTGCTGGGTTGGGAGGATTCAGCTTCGTAATCACTGTCCAACAACTCTTCTGGGACACCTGCGTCCCAGAAATAGCGCTTGTCCTTGATCAACATCAGTGCGTAGATGCTCCTAAGCTGATAGAAGTTTTGGTTGTTGAGTTGCCTTATCAATCCAAAGACATGAAGCAACTCTATGGTACGGAGGACTATAAATGCGATGTTTCCGCTTCCCGCTTCTTCTTGGATGGGGAAGTCTCCGATGTTGAAGAAATTCCAAATGCTGGAGTGGCATTGGATTCCATATTTGATCACTCAGAGAAGACGTAGTGGAAGGAGCCTCAAGATCTTGTCTTCGGGGCGTACAAATGTGTGTCATGTGTGTGGAACCTCCTCGTTGCAGCTGCTGAGAAGCTGGACGTCATGATGTTGGAGGTCTGCCACGCACAAGAACCAATTCTTTCTGTGCTTGTAAGGGGCTAACATAAGGTTTGCGTTGTAGTCTTCAATATGCTTCAGCATGTTGGCTACCAGCACAGAATCGTACTACCCCATCATCAGTCTTCTTGCCAAGGCCGGGGTGGCAGTGTAGATCGGATGTCGGCCTATCCTGGTGATGAGATTCTCGAGTATAGTGCCTTCTAGGACCCTGAACAGCTTCTTGGAGATTATGGCTGGCGAGTGGAATATGCTCCTCAGCTCCCCTTGTCGTGTGGAGAAGTATCTGTCGCTCCAGACGACATCTTTTTCATCAGCTTGTGACCTCAGGACCTTGTTTAGTAGTTTCTGGTCTCTGATCGTCAAGTATCTGATGGCTTTCCTTTCAAAATCTATCATCTCGAAGGAAGGGATATCTGACGGCACAGAAAATGCATCTGCCGTTGAACTCCTTCTTCTAGGGGGTGTCTGTCATTAACACAGCAGATGTCCCCCTTTCTCCCTCTGATTCATCAGAAGAGTCCTCCCCGACACTGATCGATTCGTCGTTGTCTTCAGCTTCATTCAGGGAGGCTGAGGGAGCAACTTATTCCATGCCGCGGGAGCTCACCTATCATGCTGGAGCCCCGTCGGCTATCTTGTGCATCGTCCCTTCCTCGGGCATTGTGGATGGCCCGCTGGAGGAGGAAGGAGATGACGTCCTAGGTGAGGATGCTGACGAGGAGGGCTGGGAGCTGAGCTAAGAGGTGATGGAGACCTCATTGGTTGTCTTGAACGCAGATGGTCGTCCCTCATGTTCAGCCTTTCCTCAACGACATCAAGGCACTAGAGCACCAGCTGCATCGTCTTGTTCAACGCCTCTAGTAGGCTGTGGAGGCCAACTAGGGTTAGCAGTTGCCGCTCTTGATCATTGAGCCTCTCCTAGAAGATAGTAAACTTGCGGGTAAGTGAAGCTAAAGTTACTGAGTTGTTTCCTGTTACCTCCCACAAGTTGTCGAACTCTAGGCCTAAGATCTACCCCATTAATAAAGGGGGTGCGTCTGACCGACCTCTCGTCCTTGTGATGCTCCTTGCGTGTGAAGATCGGCCCGATGAGTATTCAGCTTCATGCGGGTCTGAGTCCATCTGTACCGTTCGCAAGGGCATCGCCTCTGATCGAGGCGTTGGTATTATTGAGGCTGCTACTGCCTCACTTGTTTGTGGTGGTGGAGAAGGGTGTGGCATGGGTGGTTGTTGCTCCACCACTCGGTTGTCAGTGACCTCCTCCACAGCTTCCACCGGCGTCGTTGGTGGCGGCGTCGGTGTATGCCGCACAGCCCCCTGAACTCTGCTTCTAAGCTCTCAGCAAATGCATTGTTGCTGGCGTCGGGCTATACCATCCCTTCCTCCATTGAAGGCGCAACAGAAGGTTTGGGAGCGGTGGCTGCTTCTTCTACGGCAGCTCCCGTCGGGGCTGTTGTCGTTGCTTCCATCCCGATCATTTTGGCGATTTCAACTATCGTCAGCACCTCCTCAGTAGCCGCGACTATTGTCTTTTCGGCAGCCGCGGCTGGCTCAGGAACAACAACGACAACTTCAGATATGGTAGCCGCTGGTTGCACAGAGGTGATAGACAGCTCGACAGGAATTGTGGAGGACTTCCCCTGCCAGGCGTCGAGATGGATTGGCCCTCCCGTTGCAGCCACACTTTCTTGTATTCTGGTGGTGGTAGCGTAAGCGGCTTCAAACTCCAACGATTCGACTTCTGCTTTGGTGAAGACCAACTTTTCTACATCATAGTTGATGCAGATCGGGAGGGGAATAAGCTTGGAAGTTCTAGCAAACTTGTAGAAGTAGCGTCTGCCCTCCTTCTTGATATTGTTTGCTCGTTGCAAGAACTTCATGTCGATCCTGTCATCACCTCTGGTTCTTGACAGGCTGTACGGCTCCCTTGGGTACCCCAACCCTACCGCGATCAGATTGACCACACCACCCATGTAATACTCCTTGGTGGCATCTTTTATGGGGTAAAGCATGTTCAATAAGAATTGTCCCAAATTGACCACCTTCCCTCCATCATGTACCACATGAGATGGAGTTCTTCGGTGTAGATGTTGTTTGTCTCGTACTTGATGAAGAGGATACAAACAACTATCTTGTGGATGATCCTCCAGAAGTATGAGTGGATGGCCGCCACTTTGCTTCCTGGCTTGTAGTTTGATTCGCCGGTCAGTTTCCTCCAGACACTGATAAGGTTGAATCCATCACCCTCGCCAAGCCTGGAGTCGTTGTTCAGTATCTCCATCTCGGCTTCTGAGGAGGAGAATATCTTGTTGAGTAGATTTACTGAGATCTTGTGCTCAGCGTTGTATAACCGACCCTATAGCCGGTCTTCTCCTATGAATCTCTCCACTTCCTCCGACCTGTTCTGGACTCGCTGGAGGGAGGACATGAACTCCTTTGTGAGCTCAGTATATGATCCAGATAGGCTGAAGCATATTGTCTTTAGCCCTGTAGCCCCCAAGACGTTGTCCAGTCTGTTGAAGATACCGAGGTGGTGGAAGGATGGCTAGTGGGTGAATCAGGTTGGCCGGTAGATCTTGACCACCAGCTCTGTGTATCTCTGTTGATATTCTTCGTTTCTGGGCACGAACCGTCCTGGAGAGTGAGCCAGAGGTTCTGCTACCATTGAAGGGGCTACCGCCGCTTCTATCCTTGGCCTCTTCTCGGCCCTAGACGTCCCTGCTGAGTTGGGGTTCGGGCGCTTCTGCCCGGCTGCAGTGGCTTCTGTTGTGGCATCGAGGTTGATCCTCTGGTCGTGCTCGTCTACTTAGACGACTGTCTACTTTGTGCGGGCCATTTCTATAAATATCAAATAAAAATATGTTAAGTAATATTATTGTTGAATGGGTCACCTTGTCTGATATCGGGCGGCAAGGTTGTGTTGCCCGATACAAGGAAGGTGATATCTTTAAAAATCGAAATAGGTTAAGACTACACCAAGCCTGTCATAAGCAAGTCAATATCGGGCAGGGGTAAATTAGTCTTATCGCCCGATAGAGGTATGGCCAATATGGAGCCCAATATCGTGCATCGTTAACAAAATGGGACCTGCTCGATACGGTTGCACGATATGACCCTTGCGCGATACACGTGTCACCCGATACAAGGTCGGAGGCTGATATGGCTACAAGCGTCAGAACTCAAAACTTATCACGCGATAGGGGTGGTATGGTAAAAACAAAGATTTGCCCGATACGATCTCATGAGAAAAGGTGTCGCCCGATACGGAAGAACTGAAAGGCGATACATGCTAAAACCTTATTAAAACAAAACTGGGCGACAAGGGTCCCACCCGATACCAGGTATCGGTCGGACGCACGATAGATGTGTGTCGCGTGACAAGCGTGTGTCACGCCATATGAAAAAGAACTCAAGTCTTACGTCTGACACGAGTATAACAAAAAAGTACGAGATACGCTATGCCCGACACGAGTTACACGACACGATAGGTGTGTCGGGCAACTCGCACGATACATGTATCAGGTTATACCTTTATCGTCATAAGGTCGTGACGGGCGAAACGGGAGCAGATGGAATGTTGGCCGACACGAGAGCTGAAGCGAGAGAGTTGAATGCGCGATACAGAAGTAGGTGAAAAGTAAATGCAAGTGCCCGACACGGTTTACTGCAGTCACTATTTATAGCGACTGCTAGCATGGGTAAATCAGGTAAAAATGGGGCATGCGTCGTGTAGAGAGATAAATCATTCCCGATGCATGGTCTAATCCATCACTTCAAGAGTCGATATGGCTTCTTAAGCACGCTTCGCGCCTCGCGGCTCGTGTGTCACACGATATGTTGCTCGACACGAGAATTCCTGCCCGATACGAGTGCCATTTGCGCGACACGGGGCTTCCTGCCCGATATGAGGGTGTTGTGCTGGTGCGTAAGCTCTGCCCGATACAGATAGAAAAGATAAGATTGCTAAAGAAGCAAGGTAGAAAAATGCTATAAAGAGCATTCTATAAAAAAATTTAAAAAGGAGTAAAACTTAGATCGAAAGTAGAGGTGAAAAATAGAGGTAAAGAGAGCGTTGATGGGTAAAACATCATTGGAAAGAAAGAAGACTCCATGTCTCAGATAGTATTAACTATAAGAGCTTAATAAAACTAAACCAGTGGCCCATAAAACAAGAGAGTCTATGCATGTGGCGCATGCACTGACTCAAGCCTTACTACAATGATAATGTTCGTAGTGTTTTTCAGAAAGGAAAATAACATCCTATTCTAGGAAAAGTAAAATTTTGGGCTGCCTCCCAAAGAGCGATGTAGTTTCCATCGTCAGCTCGACAAGCTTCAAGTCCTTCTATACGAATCCTTCTGCTTCTTGCAGTGCTATTTCCGATATTTGCACAAACGCTTTATCTTCATAGTATCTTTTGACTCTGTGCCCGTTCACCGGGAAGACCTTCGTTGGATCGTCTTTGTCGTATAGCTCCATCATCCCTGATGGATAGATCTTCACCACGGTGAAGGGTCCAGACCACCTAGTTTGTAGCTTTCCTGGAAAAAGACGGATAGAGGATTTAAATAATAAAACTTTATCACCTTCACTCACGTCCTTTTTCTTCAGGTGGGCATCATGCCACACCTTCATCCTCTATTTGTAAATTCTGGCATTCTCATAAGCACTAAGTCTCAATTCTTCAAGTTCTTGGAGCTGAAGAAACCTTTTCTTCCCGACTAACTTCCGGTCCATATTAAGGCATTTTATCGCCCAGAACGCCTTATGCTCCAGTTCAAAGGGAAGATGGCAAGCTTTTCCGTAAATCAAGCAGTAGGGTGTGGTGCCCAACGACATCTTGAAAGCTGTTCGATACGCCCATAAAGCTTCACCCAACTTAGCTGACCAGTCCTTGCGGGACTTGCCTACTATCTTTTCTAAAATTTGCTTTATCTGCCTATTTGAGACCTCAACCTGCCCTAATGTTTGGGGATGATATGACGTTGCAACCTTGTGATGGATGCCATACTTGCATAGCAGCAATTCAAACTACCTTTCTGCAAAGTGAGAGCCGCCATCGCTAATGATGGTCCTCAGAACTCCAAACCTCGGAAAGATAATCTTGGTAAAAAGTTTGATTACTGCCTTTGCATCACAAGTCATGGTAGGAATTGCTTACACCCACTTGGAGACATAGTTGACCGTGACAAGAATATAGCTCAAGCCAAAAGAGGATGGAAAAGGGCCCATGTAGTCAATGCCCCACACATCAAAAATCTCAACTTCAATCCAATCAGAGAGTGGCATCTCATTTCGATGGGAGATATTCCCCGTTCGTTGGCACTCGTTGTAAGATCTTACAAAAGCATGGGCATCCTTAAACAAGATCGCCCAATAAAAGCCTGACTGGAGGACTTTAAAAGCAGTCTTTCCGCCACCCAAGTATCCTCCATAAGGCGAGGAATGGCATTCCCTTAGAATGTTTGACACCTCTTCCTCTGGTATACATCTTCTATATAGATTATCTGAGCACCTCTGAAAGAGTGGAGGATCATCCCAATAATAATGCTTTACATCTGAGAAGAGTTTCTTCTTTTGATTGTACGTTATTTTCGGAGGTAACTCCCCACAAGCAAGGTAATTACAAATATCCACAAACCATGGTAGACTTGGCTCATTGGATCGAGCCATTAATAGGGCTTCGTTAGCATAGTTGTCGTTGACAGGAAACTGGTCTTCTTCATTGCAAATTATCCTTAAGAGATGGTCTACAACTACATTTTCCTTGCCTTTCTTATCAATTATCTCATGATCAAATTCTTGGAGCCATAAAGCCCACCTTAGCAACCTAGGCTTAGTGTCTTTCTTTTTCATCAGGTACCGTATTGCTCCGTGGTCGGTGTAAACCTTCACTTTGGTCCCAATTAAATAAGATCTAAACTTGTCAAAGGTGAAGACAATTGCTAGCATCTCTTTTTCTGTTGTGGTGTAATTTACTTGCACCTCATCTAGAGTTCGGCTGGCGTAGCAAATTAAATGATGCTTCTTATCTTTTTTTTTGCCCTAGGATAGCCCCTACAGTGAAGTTGCTAGCATCACACATTAACTCGAAGGGTAGCTACCAATCCGGAGCTTGGAGAATAGGGGGTGTTACTAGGGCTTCCTTCAGCGTCTGGAAAGCCTTCAAACAATCATTAGAAAAAATGAACTCTGCATCCTTGACCAAAAAGTTTGAAAGAGGTTTTGATATTTTGGAGAAGTATTTGATGAACCTTCTATAGTACCCGACATGACCGAGAAAGCTTCGTACCCCTGTCACAGACTTTGGCGGGGCTAGTCTAGAAATAGCCTCAACCTTGCTTACATCCACTTCAATGGCTTTCTTGGAGACTTTATGGCTCAACACTATGCCCTCTTGTACCATGAAATGGCACTTCTCCCAGTTGAGAGCTAGGTTCTTTTCTTCACAGCGTTGTAGGACCAATGATAGGTTCTTCAAACAACCATCAAAGTCTTTCCCATAAACTTAAAAGTCATCCATAAAGACATCTACGATATCTTCTAGAAAATCTGAGAACATTGAGATCATGCAACATTGGAATGTTACTGGAGCATTGCACAGTCCAAATGACATTCTTCGAAAAGCTTACGTACCATAAAGACAAGTGAACATGGTCTTTTCCTGGTCATCCAGTAGGATAGGGACCTAGTAGAACCCGGAATAACCATCTAAAAAGTAGAAATACTCATGATGTGCTAGTCTTTCTAGCACTTGGTTGATGAAGGGAAGCGGGTAATGATCTTTCTTCATTGCTTGATTTAGCTTCCTGTAATCTATACACATTCTCCATCCGGTGACAGCACGGACGGCTACTTCATCACCCTTCTCACCTTTCACAACCGTCATACCCCTTTTCTTTGGTACAACATGAATGGGGCTTACCCAGTTGCTATCGCTGATAGGGTACATAATACATGCATCTCTCAGCTTGATAACTTCCTTCTTTACAACCTCTTTCAACATCTGGTTCAGCTTTCTTTGGGGTTGGACCAAGGGTTTGGCGGATTCTTCCAGATTTATGTGGTGCATGCATAGAGCAGGGTTAAGTCCCTTGATATTCTCTACTGAATAGCCTATATCTTGTTTATGGAGCCTCAATTCCTTGAGAAGTCTTTCCAATTGTTCTTCAGTCAGATTGGTGTTAACTATAACGAGATTTCTTTCCTCTTGATCGAGAAACTCATACTTCAAACCTTTAAGCAACTGTTTCAGCTCTGGTTTGGACTTAGGTGCCTTCTCTTCTTCTGGTGCCATTTCTAGGGAAGCATATTTGACTGTCTCTATAACTTCCTCACCCTCGCTCAGATCTTCTTCATTTTGATTTAGGTAATCAAGGATCTCAACAACCTCAGGATCTTTCATTTTTGAATCATAATTGTTTAATGCCCTCATAAGAGGGTCTACAACTGCAGTCTCTTCTCTTATTTCTTTGTAGTATTGGTAGTAGCTATCCATGAAGTAAGCAAACTCTAATAGGGATGGTACCTTCATGGCGTCCTTCACTTTGAAATCAGTGTGGTCATTTCCGACTCTTAAAGTTATGATACCTTCAGCGACATCAATCAGTGCCCTCCCTGTCGCCAAGAAAGGGCGTCCGAAAATGATGGGGCACTTTGGGTCTTCAACAGTGTCAATGACAACAATGTCACATGGGATGAAGAACCTCCCTACATGAATCAGAACATCTTCAACTACCCCCAGGGTCTTTTGAAGGAATGATCTTCCAACTCGATTCTCATGTTGGTTCCGACCATGTCAGTTAGCCCCAATTGTTGTGTGAGGCTTAAGGGCATAAGGCTTATGCTAGCCCCTAAGTCAACTAGACCCTTCCTTTCGGTGTTAACCCCTACAACAAAGGGTATAGTGAAGGCTCCAGGATCCTTTTTCTTTGTTGGTAAACCAGCTTTAACGAAGGCCATAGACATACTGGCAAGGTGTACCATTTCAATCTTTCCTCCTCTTTTTTTCTTTGTGACCAAGTCCTTGAAAAACTTGGCATAAGTCGACATTTCTTCCAAGGCATCCAAAAATGGCACCTCGAGATGGAGCCTTTTCACCGACTCCATAAACCTTTCATATCTCTTCTTAAGATGTGCTTTTATAAGTTTTTGTGGGAAAGACACTCTCAGAGAGTATTGACTCCTTTTCCCAAACAAGTTCTCCATAGGTTTCGTTTCTCTGACATAAGCTTGTTGGCCGCCTCCTTCAGCTGATTTTTCTGCAGCAACTCCGGGCTCTAGTTCTTCAGGTCTGGCCGATTCAGGGCATTCCACTGTTTTTCTCGATCTTAAGACTGCCATCTTGGCAGATTCCGTGTTAGATGGTATCTTACCCGTGGGATTCTTCATCAACTCTGCCATCTGAGCGAGCTATTGGTCTATCTGGCATTGATGCATTTGCATATTCACCATCTGGACCTGCATAGTATTAAGTACACTAGAGTTTGATAGCGCACCTTGTGCTAGCTGATTGTTTATAGTGTTTTGTCTCTTAATGAAGTCAAAAAGCTGACCCACTAAGTCTGGCTGGCTGTTGTTTTTCGCATGGCTTTGCCCTTAAGCTTGCACTTGCCCTTGACTCATGTTAGCTACTTGACATGGTTGGAACTTTCCTTGGCCTTGATAAGTAGATTTGTTTGTACGAAAAGAGCTGGTCTTGACCTACTGCCATTGTCCACTTCTCTTCTCAAAACTGGGTGGTTGCTTGGGTGGATTATTCAATTGATGTGAATTCTTATGACATCCTTGTTGCCATAGCTGAATCAGGCCTCTTGAAATTGACATAAGAGATGTTCTCACCTTCCTCCTCTTCTTTTTCACTATCGCTCGATTCTTCAAGTTGAGTATATACATAGTTATCTATTCCGTGTCCTCCTTCACCACAGGTGACACACTTCATCACCTTCTCTAGCTATTTCTTGCCCTTTCTTCCTGACTCTTTTAGCTGTCTGAAATTAGTAGCTATTTTCTATATCTGAGAGGTGATTGCCTCAAGAGCCTTGGATTCGATTGACGGGCCTTCATTTGTGGCTTTCTTAACATGTCCTCTGTCGGTCCTGTCGTACTCAGTCCTGGCTTGTAGTTCAGCCATATTTTCAATGATCTTTTAAAACCTACTGGGCTTCTTCCCAAGAAAGTCGCTTCCTACAACTGCATTTAGTGATACTCTTTCTTCAGGAGTCAGACCATTATAGAACGTTGTTATCAGGAAACCTTTCTTGTAGTTGTAGTGAGGGCAGTCCCTCTAATACTCCTGGTATCTCTCCCAGGCTTCATGTAGGTTTTTTCCTGGTTTCTGGGTGAAAGATGTGATCTTCTGCCTGTTCCTGACGGTCTTCTCAGTAGGGTAGAACTTGTTTACGAAAGCATCCACTAAAGAATTCCATTTGTTTAGAGATTGATGTGGCAGTCCAAGGTACCATGACAGTGCCTTGTCCTCCAAGGAGAAAATGAAACCCTTGTAGTAGATCACTTCTTGTGGCACTCCCCTCATCTTGATGGTATCACATATATTTTTGAACATCGAGGTGATGATAGGGGTTGTCATTCTTGGAACTTCCTCTAAAGCTTTTATTTTGAATCATGGAGATCACAGCTGGCTTCAACTCGAAGTTTACAACATCAAACCTTGGGATTACCACTGGGCATCTTGAGTTGTTGGCTTTCGTAGCTGCCAACTCCCGAAGAGTCTTTTCTTCTTCTTTAGAATCTTCACTGTCACTGTCTCTATGATTTCGCTCTTGATTATGATGATTCCTTCTGTGCCTACGGCGATGACGATGTACCTCGTGATGATGATCATCCCCAGGTTGTTCTGGTTCAGGATCTTCAGGCTCTTCGTAAAGGTGGTGATCATTGTAACAGTCATTTCTATCTTCTTATGTTCCAGGTGGAGGTGGGTGGTGTGGTCCAACTCTCGCATTCTGCTCATCTGCGGAAAGAGGTGGTTCCACGCGAGGTGGCATGATGAACGGTGTTCAACCGAACAGAGTGCTTCTTCCCTGAGTACCTGAATAGGACATATGATCAAGTTAGAAAACCTGTGTTAATGAAACGAACTATTCTGTACACATTCAGGCTAGAAGACTAAAAGAAACTGTGTAGCTTATTACTAAGCTTGAGGCACGGGATTGTAGTTAGTGGATTCAGGTTCGTTAACAGTACTGTTTTGCCTTGTCCCCGGCAACGACACCAAAAAATTGACCAGCCTAAATCGCGCATCCAAAAGGAGCGGATTTGAAGTAGTCAGACTTTTAAATAACCCGACTCTTAGGCCCCCGCAACGATAACGGGGTCCGAAGTAGCGATCGGGGTCGAACCGGACAAGGGTGGTCATGCTCAGAATGCGGAATCAACACTCTACACTCTGGTAAAAGAAGGGTAAGAAAATGTTCCCAAGGGAATGGTAGATCAAGAACGGTAAAACAAAAGAATAAAAAGAAACAAAATGTCACAAGAAAGCATTATAAAGAAAAAGCTATCTCCAACTTGAGTTATAAGGAAGATTTAAGGTTTTGGCATTTCATCAATTTTTAGGAGTTTTGTGCAACAAAACCTGAGTAGATAACACTATTGCCTAGGTAAGGAATGAAGGAAGAAAACTTAGGCATAACAAGCGGCAGCAGAAAACATCCAGTACCCCTTCTCTCAAAGAGGGTACCTCCAACTAACCACCAAAACCCTCTCTCAAAGGTAGCAGACTTGGGTTGGAGTGGAAAGATAACTGAAGCAACTCTGACCCTGGGTACTCTCGTACTCCCTGATCGAACCAAATGCTAGAGTTACAACACCTCTCTCGAGGGAGTTGAAACGGGAAACACGATTCGATAGCTAGTCAAAACATGATCCAAGCATACAAGCTAGAGTTCAGATGCTAAAATAGAAATCATCCAACAAAAGGGGGCCAAACACAGAACAATAGGTATTAAAACTCCACTAATTCCATTAGGATGAGTATTGTATAAAAGGTTTTAGTTACATTGTGTAATAAATGAAAGTAAATGACTGTAAAAAGGGAAGATAGGTATTGCCTCCTTGATATAGGAGGGCGATATACAACAGCAGACCCCTAAGGTGTCTCTAACACGATACCGGGCGGGAGCTCTAAACGACATGCCCGTGTCGCGTGGCCAGCCCATGTCGGGCGACAGGCAGTGACGGGAAGGCATAACGGCCAAGGCTCACTACCCGATACGGCTGTATCGGGGTACCACCCTCTCAGGCGGCACACTGTGATGAGAAATCCATATCGAGCTCAGTATCATGTTGGGTTAAAGATAGCTTAGGTTCTCAGGTTCCTTGTATTGGGTGTAGGGGCGAGCCTTCTCGGGCAAGAGCCCATCTAGGAACCCGGCACATCGGGTGGCCTTCTTGGTCGTATCGGGCTGCTGCGACTACCGAGATGGGTTCTAAGTGAACCAATCACACTCCTCTCGGGTAGGGGGTGTGCTCACCTAGTATCGCCCGACACCCCCTTGGAACACGTCACACTAGCTCTTGAAGCTTTCCAAAGTTAGCTTTCGCTAGGGTTCTGACCTGTCCCATCGGAGTCCTGTAGCTACTATTTATAGGCAGCAGTTGAAAGAAGTTGCGGTTCTCCAGACGCCACGTGTCCTCCATCGACTCCATTAGTGCGGCTTCGGGGATGATCGACATGTGTGTCGCCCGACACAGTGGGTGTCAGGTTGCAAGCGTGTCGGGTGGGCACTTGCCGGTGGGTGGCTTGTCGCGCGACATGCTACATCGGGAGAGTAGTCGTGGCGGGTACAACTCCCTGTCTGGTAAGCGATGTATCGCCCGATGAGGTCTTCTTGCGCGACACACCTGTGTCGCGCAGCAACTGTATCGAGCTACTGCACGATGGGTAATGAGTGTGTCGGGCGACTAGTAGGAGGGTCGATGCAGGTAAACGCCGTTCATGGGTCGAGATGAGCCTTTTTGGTGGAAAGACAAGGAAAAACTCTGCAAAAGGATGCAAAAATTGGTCAGAGCGTAGCGTAGTTTAGTTTTGTTCAAAACATAACAAAATTGATAGGAAAAACAGTTTAGAGGGCAATTTTGACAACAAAATATAGGCCATAAATAACCCCAAAAAGGGTGTTATCACTCTCCTATATTCGTCTCCGGTAAAATCAAGGGTACCTCTGACTTCGTCTCTTCCCCCCCTTCTTTTGACTACTTGTACGTTGGATTTCATTGTGTTTTGTGGTTTTGCCTAATTCTTATGCAAGCAGCTTGACGCCATCACATGAGTGTGAGGAAGGGGACAATACCCCTTGTGCAATGTCATTTTTGCCCTCCGCTTCTTCTTTGTTTCCTCTCTGTTTCGTGCTAGGGGCATTCATGTCCTTTACTTTTCTTTTCCACAGTTTGACCCGTGCCAACCAGTGAGGTAGGCCACTGACTTGGCTTGTAGTGATTGGGCCAAGCAGTGGGCCCGACTCGACCCACGCTCACTCTCTTTGCTTTTCAAAATGAAAATCAAAATTTATAATTTTCCTATTGGTCAGACTTAATTAATTCATATCTATTAATTCCTTAGTCCAAAATTAAAAGTAAAATATGTTCTAGACTCAGAAAAAGATGATCTATTTAATAAAAATAATTTCGATGCCTAGTTCTGAGTTTTTCAAATAAGTGTTTTTAGGAATGAATTAATTAAGTAAAAATCACTAAAAATACGACTAAAAGTCCATATCTCTAAAATATATAAAATAATATGTTATTTTGATTAAAAAAACCCTAACTAGGACAGTGGTGATGGTTTCAAGACCTAAATCAATGATTTGTAGAAAAAGTTGGTCACTTTAGGGGTTTTAAGTCTTTAATACATGTACATAGTTATCATACATGAATATAGTTATGATATTAAGCCAAGTGGACTCATATCTTTCTTAGGGTTTTGGAGAGTGGTTTCTAGGGCTCTAAGGAAGAGGTATCCACATCTAACACCTTAGTTGGGATATTTATGCCTTAACCTAATATTCCCTAATGAGGCTTAATTGAACCCAACTCTTTTCTTGAAACCTTAATTTCTTGTGCCTCAAATTTGATTATAGCTTCTTATTGTTTGGGTTTTAAATCCCACAGTCATGCTTATTGATTCACATGATTATTGTTGCCATGACTACTTTCTAGCATGTGGATTTATGTTATATTTAATTTAAAGTAGTGGTACTTATGTACAACCACCCACAGAGGGCATGTATTTATTCGTCTTGAGGAATGTTTTTATTGTCCCCATAATATTGTAGGTGATTAGGGATGTCTTATTCACCCCTCACCTAAGGTTAGAGGTCTGGTAGGTTCTTCAACCCTACTTAGTTATGTAGACATAATTATCTTACATTCAAACCCTTTTTAATTTAATTGGTAATGGCAAGTTTCTTTTATTATAGCCTCATACTCTTGTTATCTTCATCTTATGATGAACCCTAGCCTGTTTTCATTTACTTATTTACCTTGTTATCCTAGACTAGTTTTTGTAACACATACTTTTTCTTTACTGGGTGCTTTCCCAACCACCCAGGTGCTGGTGTTGAGAAAGGAGAAGGACAAGCTTGAAGGAAGTCATCTCAGGAGTAGATCTCAATCTGTTTGGAAGGATGTCTAGGTTGCTATAGCTAGATCCTTTTCTCTTATCTTTTTCTTTTGTGAACAATCATGTAGTGAACAATGAAATCCATGTAATAGGCTTAATATTTTTATTTCCACTGCTATTGACATTATATAATGTATCTAGAATCATGCTTATTTATTCGGATTATTATGCAAGCATCTCAAAGTCTCTCTTTTGTGAAAAGTGTGGATGTTTTTTTGTATGTCCTTTAAATTTTAGTAAGGAGGTGATCTCACCTCTTTACAGTTCCCACATTAATCTTAGGCCAATAATGGACACATAAAATATGTCACATGAAGTAATAAAAAATTTGTACAAATAATCACACATAATTCTTTTGGTAATAATATTAAGTTATGGAATATAATGGAATGATAAATGGTGATAATAATGAAATAATGTGATAATAATGGTCGCAAATAAAAATTGTGACATAACACATTAAAAAAAACAAAAGTGGAATCTAAGTTAAAAATTATGTTCCTTGGGTCCTAATTGTCTTTGGAGTCAAGTTTCACATTATTCACATAATAATTAATTTAATTCAATTTGGAAATAGAAGATCTAAGTTTTCCCCAAAATATAAAAAAAACAATAAATAACTTCTAAAGAGGAAAATAATCTTATAATCGCACTCTACATAATAAATATAACATTTGGGTGAATTTTCATCCAATTTGGAAGATATTTGATTAAAGAATGAAATTAGGAGAGAGAAAGTATGTAGAACCTTCAAAATGTTAAATAAATATACAAAAAACTCCAACATGTAAAATTAATGGCAAAGTTGTATCCAACACATTAAATACGACTTTTGGGTGAAGTTTTATAAAATTGGGAGAATCTTAAAATCATTAATACATGAGGAAAGAGAAAATAAGATTTGATTTATTTAACATATTAAAAGTTCTGAAAAGATAAAAGTAAGTACATAATCAGAATCTACATGCTTTAATCAGCATCTGTGCAAAATTTTATCCAAATCGGGGTTTGTTTGCACCCTCTTTAGAGGAGAGAGAAAATAGGAAATTAATTTCATTCCCACTTTAATCAGATTTCGACCTATATAAGTTCCTTATTTTTCTCTGTCACGACTAGGTTTGATCTCGGGTTTGTCCTAGACCATCTGATCCTTGATCTGACAACTACGGGTTATCTCCTACTTTGGGCAGGAGACTGAGTCGGGCGTGTACAGGAATCGTGATCCTCCAAGCCATGAATCTTCCTCGTTTCTCAATCATTTTTGACGAATTTTCTTCCATTGATTTCCTTTTTCGATTCAGAATAGTTCGACCCCTTACATGAACCCTAATTCCCTATATATAGGAAACCCCCAAAAATGTGTTCCCCATCAATTTTCGTAGTAGCTCATCCACCGCCACTGTAAAACGGTCCTCAACTTCTTCCAAAATCTCTTCCATTGTCAATTGGGCTGCTTCTGCCTCCAAGCCCTTGGACCTACTCGTTCTTGATCTTCGATGACCTAGACTTCATCCCTGCTTCCTCGGCTTTCTCCTATACAATTAGCTCTATGGTGAGCTTAACTGAACTTCTCGTCATCTTTCTCTGCTTTTCACCTCTGTCGGCAAAAGTGTCGCTGAGCTTCTGTAATGGCCTTTTTGGCGGGATGTTTTTGATGTTTCCCTATCTACGGATGTGCCCGTTTTGGCATTAATGACTTCAGTTGATCATTTCCTTCTCTCCTTTCACTTTGATTCATCACTCGTCTCTCAGAACTCTTTTCCTAGTTTGCTCCTCTGTACTGCTCTCTAAGGCAGGATGATTCTTCCCCTGTCAGTCACCATAGTAGGCGAACAAGGGCTCATTGACTCCGCCTGACTCCTGCAAGGTTATATGGATTGACTCCATGGTGAGATAGGTAGTCAAGGTCAGGCTAGACTCTTTGCCTACTACTGCTATCTGACAGCCATGGCCGATGTGCTGGAGGGAAGAATACCTCATATGAATGTCCTTCTCTACCCTCCTATTTTCCTCTTGCCTTTTGTTTTTCACAGAATGACAATTTCGTAATTTCACATGGTTTTATTTTTTATTTTTTGCGTCTGTAGTTGCTGATGTGTTTGAGTGGAAGGTTGAGTTGGCCAACTATGATTGGGCCAACTTGGATAATGCGGCTCTCTCTCTCTCTTTTCCTCTCTCGATGCATATTGCTGACGTGGAATTATCAAATTGGCTGATTTTCAAAAATTCATAACTAATTATTTATAACTCATAAAAATAAAATAAAATATGTTTTGAAATTAGAAAAATACAAGATTTCTAATGTATCTAGTTTTGTTGCCAAAATATAATGTTGTAAATATGTGATTTTAATGAATTTTCCTAAATAGATAATAACTTGCAAAATTTATAACTAAATATCTATAAGTCATAAAAATATAATAGAATATGTTTTGGACTTATAAAAATTTTCACGTACATGATAATATGTGCTTTGGAGTCCTAGATTTGGATCTAGAAGTGATATTGGACCGTTAGACTCTGTAGAGAGGTATGTTTGCATCCCTGATTATTCTCTATTGAGCAATAACCTATCTTTATCATTATTGGTCCTATGGACAATAGCCTACACATTATCTTATTCTTTTGGAAATTATGATTTATGTGAAGTATCTTGTTTGTTGCTAATCTTATGATCATATTTGACACTCTCTTGGAATCTTTAATTATGCTTTATTTATGTTGTAACTCTATATGATGACATATGATGTCTTTTGCCCACTTTAAAGGTGGATGGCTATGTTGTCATTAGTATGATGACAACTTTTGTTTAATCTGACTATACATTTTTACTTGCCTCTCTATTAAACATGTTATGTGAATCAGTAGCACTAGAGTAGTGTAATTGCATTGGTTTTTGGGTAGTATGCCCTTGTTATTATTGGGATTGAGGTGGTGGTTCCCCATACCCTCATTTCAAGATTGTGAGGCTTGGCCTAACATATATATTGGGAGTGGCAGTATGTCATCTCTATCAGGTTTCAAATTTGTGAGGCTTGGCCACCTTTGTATTAATATTGTTCTTGGGCTATGTTTATCTCACATGCATGTAGGTTGATAATTGTGGGGTGTGTGCCCTACTATCTTTGTATGTGCTAGTATGGCACGATTTTATTTTTTTGGTTATGGCAAGTATCTCTTTTGTTGTTGTTCTTTTCTTTTATGCCCGGTTGGGTAGTACTTTTCTCTTTCATGGGAAGCCTTTTATATTTGTTGTCCTTTATTCCATATATTGCTCAACTTTCCTGTTCAGTATGCCAATAACAACTTTTGTTGATGTTTCCTTTTCTTCTCCTTTTTGTGGGGTATGCTTTCATCCCCATGTTTTGATCAAGGAGAGGATAAACAATGTGGACTTGGACAGCAACCTTTAAAGTTGAACTTATGGGAGACTTGAAAGAGGTGGTTAGATGATCCTCAACTAGATCCTTATAGTTCTTTTGTAACTCACCCATGTGCAGTGTGGTGATGTAAAAAGATATCAAGCTTTGTAATAGTTAGATATATTTATTTTTCACTGCTACTTATTGTGTTATGATACATACATGCTGAATGAATTGGTCATCATCCCTTTGGTGAAAAAAAATTATGTGGTGTTTGGTTCAAGGGATGTTACCTTTTTATTTCTAGTAGGGAGTGGTTCCCCTCTGGGATCCCACTCCTTACAGTATGGTATTAGAGCCATTAGCAGTCGGTTATCTAACTATTGTTGACCTTGAGGTTATACACTATCCATGTTTTGATAATGACTTAACCATTCCACTCATATGTATCTAATATGTGTATTAAAGATTGATTTTAGGTATTAGGTACATGAAAAGGATCCAAAATCAAAAGCCCTAGAATGGCTCAAGTTCAAGTCAAAGAGCTACACGTGTGTATTTGTGGAAATCTATGTAAATGACCTTAGAACTTTTTTGTAATCACTTGTAATGATGAATTGACTTGTAACTTAGATGAGAAAAATGATTGGGACATAAAACGCCAAAGTTAAATCACTTTAGATGCATTTTCCAAAGATTGACAACAGGTTGTCGATCGGTCAAGTTTTCCCCAGGACAAACTCGACCAATCCATCTTGGTCAGTTTTCTAGAGATAGCATCGGTCGAGTTGTGTTTTCACATAACTCAACCGATCGAGTGCCTGACCAAAACGATCTTTAGTGATCGGTCGAGTTTCCCCAGGACAAACTCGATTGATAGTTTGAATATCGGTTGTGTCTTTTACTTGATCGGTCGAGTTAACTTTATTAAAACTCGACTGATTGCACTGTATGGAATTTTGCAAAAAAAGTGATGTGATCATTGGTGTGTGTTTTGAGCGAAAATAGAGTTGTTGCTTTGAGAAAAAAACGGCCATTTTTGTATCTAAGTGTCTCACAACTTAAAGGGGCACCCTCAACTATGAATAGGACCTCTTGGAGTTCATTTCAAGGCTGCTCATTCATTGCAAACTTGGTTCTAACATAGTTGAGAGTGTTGTAACCCTTTGAGCCCCTTTATTTTTCTACCTTCAAGTCAAATTCGTGAGTATGAGTGAGATAGGTTCTTGTGTAAGAGAGCTACTCTGTGTATTGATGTAAAGCTCTCCTCCTCCATCTTCCTACCTCAATTCACATTGAAGATAAAGTTTGAAGATCCTCTCCAAGTGAAGGAGAAGGAGGTGATGTTCTTCAAGGTTGAAGAAAGCAAGGTGCTCCAGATCTCGAGGTGAAGGAGATAGGTTCTCAAGATCTCCAAGTGAAGGAGATAGTCAAGACAATGCTCAAGGAAGATAGGTAATCCCTTGAAGGCAGAAGACTTGAAGGAAGAAGTGGGTAAGTCCATGTTGATGGTTGAAGACTCCATGGTTCAAGTGGGAAAGCTCCTTCTATAGGTTGAAGATCTTTGCTTGAGGTACTAAGCCCTTTGATGTGTGGTTGTTGTGTCTCGTAATCTTATTGTGGAATATAAGAGTACCAAGATTGCAAATCCTAGAGACTAACCCACTCTAGGTAGTGGATTGACATTGCTCCTAAGTTTAGGACATGGAACCACTCTAAACCACCTGTCCAAGTGCCTGCTTTTCCTTGTCTCTCATCCTTTCTATGCATGTTAAATTAAGACATCAAATTGTTGCTTGTTTAAGATTTTACACTTTATATAATTTGGTGGTCTAATTTGTCTTGTGAGAATTGTGAAGCTCTATTCACCCCCCCTCTAGAGCCCATTGATCCAACAAGTGGTATCAGAGAAGGTCTTCTTCAAGCTACTTCAACAAGTAGGAGAAGATGGACAATTTGACAATTGGATCCCTCATCCTAGAAGGGAACTTCTCGATGCGACCTCCGGTCTTCGACGACACCAACTTCCTATATTGGAAGAGAAGAATGCAGTTCTACCTTCAAGGTGTGAGCTACGAGATGTGGAAGGTGGTGAACCTCAAGTATGAAGAACCAAAGGGGGAGATCTCCACTTGGATTGAAGCTCGAATGAAGCAATCCCAACTCAATGCAAGAATAGTGAGCATCATCTACGCAACCCTCAATCCATCCAAGTTCAACCAGATATCTTCTTGGGATACTGCACATGAAATTTGGAACAAACTATGTGTCACCTATGAAGGTAGGGAGCAAGTAAAGGAAGCCAAGATCTACATGCTTGGTGGGCTACTTGAGAACTTCAAGATGGGTAAGAATGAGAGAGTGGCTGATATGTACACTAGGCTCAATGTGATCATCAATGGATTGGTAGCCCTTGGGAGTGTGTTAAACAAAGGCACTATCAACTCCAAGATCTTGAGATCTCTTCCTAAGAGATGGGAGCCCAAGGTTACATCCATTAAAGAGGTGTACAAGCTAAGTGAGTTGTCAACCAAGGAGATGGCTGGGAACCTTCAAGCCCATGAACCTAGGCTTGATAAGCAAGAAGAGGAAGAGAAAAGAGAAGAGAAGGAGTCCAAGAAGATAAAGGACACAACCTTCAAAGCACAAATAGAAGAGATGATGCGGCAACAACAACTTGCTCTAAAGTCTCCTACCCCCTCCTCAAGTGAATATGAAGGCCCAAATGAGCATGAAGCAAATTACTCCAAGGGCAAGCACTGATAACCTCCCATTTTGTGATGTTATCTTATTGGTTCTCCTTAATTTTCCATACTCTTTCTTAGATAAATTAGATAGAATCATTAACTTTTTACTTTATTGCTGATATACCAATAAACTAAACTTCTCTTCTTTATTTTTGCAGGAAAACACAAAAAATTATTACAAAGTGTCATACGGTCTCAAGACCGTATGAGCCCATGCGGTCTCAAGACCGTATGAGCCCATGCGGTCTCAAGACCGTATGAGCGCATGCGGTCTCAAAGACCGTATGAGCCCATGCGGTCTCAAGACCGTATGATCCCATCCGGTCTCAAGACCGTATGAGCCCATGCGGTCTCAAGACCGTTTGAGCCCATGCGGTCTCAAGACTATTTGAGCTCATGCAGTCTCAAGACCGTATGAGCTCATGCGGTCTCAAGACCGTATGAGCCCATGCGGTCTCAAGACCGTTTGGGCTCAACTTAAGCCTATAAATAAGACCCCAAGGGTCACTTCAAAGGAGAGATCCCTGAGACGCCCAAAGGCTGCCGCTCCAGTTCCAGAGCAATTCCATCCTTCATCCATCGCCCCAAGGCTGCCGGTTTGAGGTCCACGTCTCATCATCAAGCTACCTTCTCTCTCATCAACAAAGAAGGTGGGAAGAGAAGATCCATCATCAAGCAGCCACGAAGTGTGAAGATCGTTGCTCTCTCCACCAAGGGTTCAACCTTCCCTCCTCCGTGGAGATGTCGTTCTTTCTCTCTCTTCTCGCCTCCTCCTTTGCTCTTGAGATGAGCAAGTAGTCCTTTTCACTAGGGTGCGGGGAGTAGCCCCGCTACCCATGTTCTCATTTCATGCAATGTAATTCAATCACTTGCAATAGAGATACTCTCCTTTTTGGCTCAACATCAATCGTTTAATGGATGCTTGTTGCTTGATCACCAACTAGTGTTACTTATTGTCTCTTGGTATGAATTGTCTACGTTTATACCCTTAGATCTGAATATCGATTGAATGTTGGTTCTAGATATATGTAGTCACCATATGTCTATTTCGGTATCTAGGAGTGCTTTCATGAGTGGAGTAAACTCACTCCCATCGATGCACTTTCATACTATGAAATGGAATCAGTTGACGTATGGAAGTGCAACCTTGGTAAGGTCGAGGAACACACTTCATGAAGGAGTAATGCAAAGTAAGTGACCATTCGTTAGGGGATGGCTGGCATTGTAATACTCCACACTCCTCGTAGTTGGTTATCCGAAAGGAAGCTAAGTCTACAAAGATACTAGCTGATTAGTTTCTCTTTGCAGGTCTTTTTATTATGTTGCATGTTTATGATCCATGTGTAGTGGTGTGAAACCTGGCAACATCCTAGTGGTTTTAATCATTGCCTACAAATTTAATTTCTACTTTCTTGCTTTTACTTTCCTTGCATCTAGTTTAAACAATCAAATCAAACTTTCGGTCTAAATATCAATCGTTAAGTAGTTAAGTACGGCTAAAACATTTTCCATCTTGTTTAACTCTAAACACGACCGTTGTCCCGTGGATCCGACCCTTAAACTATATTATGATAAGACTTCCGCGTGTCTTAGCACACGCGGGTGGAGATCTTACCATAATACAAGCAAGGCTAAACTTAGAGATTCATCATCTCTAGGATTTTTAGTGGCGTTGCAAAACTCCATCAAAAATTGGCGCCGTTGCCGGGGATAACGGAACGTTTTAGCTTTTACTTAACAACTTCTTGGTTGATTAGGATTTTACACTTTTTCTTGATAACTACTCCAAATATTCTTGATTTCTTTGTTTCCTTCCATCATCTTAATGTGTGATTTTCTTTCTACTCAGGTAGAAAACGTGTATGCAAACCCCGCATCGCATCAGATTCTCCCCTGAACCAGAGTATGACTCTGAGGTAGAAAGAAGTTTCCACCGAAGGATTAGACTTAATCGCCAAAGAGCCAGACAAATGGCTAACGAGCAACGCCTCATTGCGGAGAGAGTTAACGCCGCCATAGCGGCACAAAGAGCACAACTCATAGCTGACACTCGTGCTCAAGTGCAAGCCGAGATTCGAGCTGAGGAACAAGCTCGCATCCAAGCCGAGAATGCTGCTGCTCAATTAGCATTAAGAAGCAAGAAACTTCGGGATTATGTAGTCCCAAAGAATTATGAAGATGATCACCCAGTCCGACCACCAATTATCAACATTCCAAACTTCGAAATCCAGACGCAATGGATCCAGATCATGCAAGGCATTTCTTTCTCTGGAGGACCGGGAGACGATTGCATGGATCATCTTAAGAGATTCAAGTCACTCTGCTGACTTGTACCTCAAGTGGGAGTTGCTCTTGAAGCTATAATGTTACACCTCTTCCACTTCACCTTATCTGGGAGAGCTCTAAGCTGGTACAATGCTTTGGATAGGCATCCTATCATCACTACTTGGACTCCTTTAGAAGAAAAATTTCTTGAGAAATTCTTTCCACCTTCACTAACCTATGAGATCAGGGGACAAATTAATCACTTTGCCCAACTACCGGGAGAAACACTTGCGGAAGCCTGGGAAAGATTCAAGGAACTCCTGAGGAAGTGCCCTCACCATGGCATATCTCAAAATCAACTGATAGAAACATTCTATAGAGGAGTAAGTGATGATATAAAACAATTTTTAGATTCCTCATATGGAGGAAACTTTATGAGAAAGAATTATGAAGATGCTTGGAATATAGTTACGATAGGGGCCGAGAACCAATCTAATTGGGGAAGGTCATCTAATCAAACCAAGGGAGTTCTTAAAGTTTACAAAGCTGAAGAATCCATGGAACTCAAGGCTATTGCAGAGGCCCTAAAGACTATTGCTAACAAGCAACAAGCTCTCGAAACTTCTTTCGGAGAGTACGACAAGAAGAAAAGCTCTCAGGTTCAACAAGTGAAAGATGCTATCGGAACTTGTGAAGCCTGTCATGCATCTGATCATCCCACATTATCATGTGGCATGTTATACAATGTTATATGATGGATTTACAACCACCAGTGCCGCATTATGAACCCATTATTGAACACCCCGAGGACCAAATGCCGGAGCAAATCAACTCTATTCACTCAATACCCGACCAAGTGTATTACAATCTAGACAAACCAAGAAATCACCCGGGTTTCCAATATGGAAATCCTGCAGGAATCGCCAATCCTCAACAACAGACACAAGGTGGATCTTTCAGCAAACAACCACCAGGATTTCAGAATAACTTCGCCCAAAATCAAGGGAATTATAGAAATGGGTTCCAACGATCCAATTATACTAGGAATCCCTCTTATCAATACCGAAGACTGCACCCACAGCTGCAACAACCTCAGTTGCAGCAGCCACAACAAACGCAGTTGATAGCACCTCCACAGCAACCCCAGGGGCAACAAGTCACTCAATATCAATAGAGGAGTGCTCCTCCCCAACCATCTGATGAAATATCGTTGATTAGGCAGATGCTGCAATCTTAGCAGACCATGCTTGCGAATCAACAAGCTCAACAAAAGGCTGTGGAGGCCCAATTAGCACAGATTGCTGCTCAGTTGAAACCACCAGCAGGTACCTTCGCTGGGCAACCAGAGGCAAACCCAAGGCATGACCAAAATAGACCTGAGCAACTGAATGCTGTCACCACAAGGTCCGGTCGTGTCCTTCCTGATACCATTAGAATCATCCATGATGATGATGATGTAGCTATTCTCTCACTAACAGAAAACTCAACTCATGAAAAGGAAAAATCCACTAAAACTACTGAAAGAGAAAAAGAAAAGGGACCTATGCCAGAAGCTTCACTCAAAATTCCTTATCCAGACAGACTGAAAGGAACCAAAATGGACACTAGGTTCCAGAAATTCAAAGAAACTATGAAGAAACTGTATATCGATATCCCATTTCTAGATGCCCTTTCTGAAGTGCCCGCTTGGGCCAAATACCTGAAAACCCTACTGTCGAGAAAATATATGACAGAAGAGCATGAAACAATGAAAATAGCTCAGACCACTTCAGATATTCTACTTAACAAAATGCCAAAGAAAAAGAAGGACCCAGGTTCCTTCAGTATTCAGTGTTCGATTGGAAATGGCTCTAGCAAAAAGGGATTAGCAGATCTAGGAGCAAGTATATCCATTATGCCCTATTATATGTGTAAAAGATTAGGCTTCACTGATTTGTTACCTACGTCAATGACAATTCAGTTAGCCGACTCTACCATAACTGCTCCCCTTGGAATTATTGAAGATATACCCGTCAGAATAAGAACAAATTCTTATGTCCCGTGCGATTTCGTTATTATGGACATACAAGAAGATCTAAGATACCCGATAATCTTCGGAAGACCCTTCCTAGCTACGGCCCGAGCACTCATCGATGTAGAAGCGGGAACGATTATACTAAGACTTGGGAAGGAAGCTTTCCAATTCAGAGTCCTTAACAGCATGAAAGGACCAAGCATTCAAGAGGAAGTTTTTCTCCTAGATGCTATATATCAAATGTCCCAGTTAGAAATGTCCAAACCCTCCGATGAGTTGGAAAGTGCCTTGACAAACCCGGAAGTAGAATTTTCGGCAAATGAACTAGTGCAACAATGCCTTCAATATTTAGAAAAAGCTGAAGAAGCCCCAACAGCCACCTTTGAAGAACTCAAGGCTGTCACCGTTATAGAAGCAACCGAGCCACCTAAGGCCCCTGAATTGAAGGCCTTACCCGAGGGACTCAAACATGTCTTCCTTGACAGCGAGAAACTTTGTCCAGTGATTATCAGCTCTACTCTGGAAGAAGACCAAGAAAACAGACTTCTTGATGAGCTAAAGAGACACAAGAAAGCTATCGGATATAAAATGACTGACTTAACTGGTGTAAATCCAGCTTTATGCATGCACATATTGCCTATGGTGGAAGAATTCAAACCATCAAGGGAACATCAAAGGAAGTTGAACCCTAATCTCAAGGAGGTAGTTCGCATCGAGATTCTCAAACTTCTAAAGGCAGGTATCATCTACCCAATCTCGGATTCTCAATGGGTAAGCCCCGTGCAGGTGGTCCCTAAAAAGGGGGGGGGACCACTGTTGTTCTTAATGATAAGAATGAACTGGTACCTACTAGAATAGTAACTGGGTGGAGAATGTGCATAGATTACAGAAAACTTAATAAAGCAACAAGGAAAGATCATTTCCCCTTGCCCTTCTTGGATGAAGTTCTTGAACGTCTCGCCCACCAAAAATTTTTCTGTTATCTTGATGGATATTCGGGATTTTACCAAATTCCAATCCACCCTGAAGATCAAGAAAAAACAACCTTCACTTGTCCTTTTGGAACATATGCCTTCCGAAGAATGCCTTTCGGGTTATGTAACGCACCCGCAACCTTCCAAAGATGTATGACTGCTATCTTCGCCGGACTAACAGAATCTATCATGGAAGTCTTCATGGATGATTTTTCTGTATACAAAGATTCTTTTGATAACTGTTTACTCAATCTAGGAAAAGTCTTACAAAGATGTGAGGACACCAACCTGATCTTGAATTGGGAAAAATGCCACTTTATGGTGACTGAAGGTGTGGTCCTAGGACATCGAGTAAGTGCAAAAGGGATTGAAGTAGATAAGGCAAAGGTCAATGTCATCTCAAAGCTAACTCCACCTAAAGACGTCAGAGGAGTCAGGGCATTCCTTGGTCATGTAGGATTCTACAGAAGATTTATAAAAGATTTCTCAAAAATAGCAAAGCCAATGACTCACTTGCTGACCAAAGAAGCAGATTTTATTTTTGACCAAGAATGCCTTAATAGCTTCACGACTCTGAAGAATGCCCTTATCTCTGCCCCTATTCTAAGAGCTCCTGACTGGACACAACCATTTGAAATTATGTGTGACGCTAGCGATTATGCTATAGGGGCAGTCCTTGGACAAAGGATCGACAAAAAGCCTCATGTTATATATTATGCCTCCAAGACACTTGATGAGGCACAAAAGAATTATACTACTACCGAAAAAGAGTTTCTGGCAGTTATCTATGCTTTTGAAAAATTTCGGTCTTACCTAATAGGTTCAAAAGTCATAGTATATACTGACCATTCTGCTATACGATACTTGATCCAAAAACAAGATGCTAAACCCCGACTTATCAGATGGGTGTTAATGCTTCAGGAATTTGATCTAGAGATTAAAGACAAAAGTGGGATTGAAAATGTCGTCGTAGATCACCTCAGTCGCATTGAAGCTAAAGACACTAACGAATTACCCATCCAAGACTCTCTACCGGATGATCAACTAATGAAGGTTACTACTGGATTTCCTTGGTATGCCGACATTGTGAATTATTTGGCAACATGAATCATCCATTCGTCTGCATCATATCATGACAAAAAGAAATTCCTTCACGACGCTAAGCAGTATTTCTGGGATGAGCCCTACCTATTCCGCTTATGCGCTGATGGACTCTTTCGCCGATGCATTCCAGAAACAGAAATCATCCCAGTTTTAGAGCACTGTCACTCAGGCCCTACTGGGGGGCACATGAGCTCTAAGAAAACCGCTCTTAAAATTCTTCAATCCGGTTTTTACTAGCCAACCATCGCAAAGGATGCACATGAATATGTGCGATCATGTGACAAATGCCAACTCTCTGGAGGAATAACCAAACGGAACAAAATGCCTTTGAATATGTGGCAAGAAGTCAAACTCTTTGATGTTTGGGGAGTAGATTACATGGGTCCCTTCCCCCCATCTTACGGATTCACGTACATTCTAGTTGCTGTGGATTACGTCTCAAAATGGGTGGAAGCTCTACCGACTACTTCCTCTGATTCCAAACCAGTCATCAAAATGTTTAAAGAAATAATATTCCCCAGATTTGGCGTTCCAAGAACAATAATATCCGATGGCGGATCTCATTTTCTGGAGCGGAGTTTCGAAGCACTTTTAAGAAAATATGGTGTCAACCACAAAGTTTCCACACCTTATCACCCACAGACTTGTGGGCAGGTTGAAGTCTCTAACAGGCAACTCAAGGCTATTTTGGAAAAAACTGTTAACAGGCACCGCACAGACTGGTCTACCAAACTTCCTGACGCTTTATGGGCTTATCGCACAGCTTTCAAAACACCAATTGGAACAACACCATTTCGATTGGTGTATGGGAAGTCGTGTCATCTACCAGTAGAATTAGAACATAAAGCTTGGTGGGCTATCAAGCAATTGAACCTTGATCTCAAAAGTGCCGGTGAATCTAAACAACTTCAATTATAGGAATTGGAAGAACTGCGAATGACAGCATACCACAATGCCAGAATTTATAAAGAACAAACTAAGATGTGGCATGATGGCCACATAAAAAGAAAGGATATAATCATCGGAGATAAGGTTCTCTTATTCAATTCCAGACTGAAATTGTTTCCTGGAAAACTACGTACAAAATGGTCGGGGCCTTTCACAATCAAACATATTTACCCGACAGGAGCAGTCATTATCCTTGATGATAACGGGGGAGAAAGAACCGTCAATGGTCATAGATTAAAGAAATACTACACTCCAGCAGACAAATTACCAAGACAAACTATAGAGATCCAAGATCCTATAACATCAGCATAACTGGAGCAGAATTTTGTCGAGCCAGCGACGTTAAACCAAGGCGCTTCTTGGGAGGCAACCCAAGACCTGAGTATCACCTTTTCTAATTTTCTAGTCTTTTATTTTCTTTTAACTACTTTCTTTAAGTTCTTTCATCATTAATCTAAAAACAAAATACATAAAAATTCACATAATCTAAAAACAAATATAAAAACACAAGGTCTTTTGCGGTTAGGGGCGCATCCCATAACCCTTAAATACCCCCCCTCGCCCCCCATTCTTTCTTCCACTTTCTCGAATTCTCGGCTTCCCTGTTTCATTCCAGAGCTTCGTTTTCGCGCTCGTTTCCCTCTCTGACGCTGCTGTCGTCTCCACCGCCGTTTCATCACCTCGCCGTCGACTCAGCTTCTTCGCTGTTGTCTCTGGCTCCGTTGTCGTCCTCGTGCATTGCCGTGCTCCTGCTCTGCTGCTCGCCGCGCCCAGCATTCTCACCGCCCTCTTTACAGGTAGACCACCCAGCAGTTCATTGGTTTTCACCACCGCCAGATGGTCACAATTTTTCGAACTCTGTCGTCGCCACCATCGCCGTCGGTAACGTCGACGTGCTTACCCTTCGTCGCCGTCGCAGTTCCCTGCCAACAAACGGCCGCACGTTTCGTCTCTCACGCGGTTCATCTACCATTCGGTCTCCAAACCGTATGGAACCATTCGGTCTCCAAACCGTATGGAACCATTCGGTCTCCAAACCGTATAGAACCATTCGGTCTCCAAACCGTATGGAACCATTCGGTCTCCAAACTGTATGGAACCATTCGGTCTCCAAACCGTATGGAACCATTCGGTCTCCAAACCGTATGGAACCATTCGGTCTCCAAACCGTATGGAACCATTCAGTTTCCAAACCGTTTGGGACCATCCGACCTCCAAACCGTTACTTTGTTATAATTTCAAATTTAATAAAACCAATCTAATAAACCTCAAACTCCAATAACATTACTTTGTTATAACTTAAAATTTAAACATTCTAACTATTGTTTTCTTGTCAATAATTTTAGAATGACATCACCTTCCAAGCAACCTCAAGGAACAGCTGATGCTCCTTTCTGGACAAGGGAACAATTAGAAGCTGAGCGTGACAAACTACAACAAGTCATAGATAACTATGAAATGACTGGACAACTCTCGGCAAAGGTGAACCTGCTCAAAGTCATGCATGAGATCAAACGCCTCAATAGATGCTTAGGTGAGGTGCACTCCGAAGAAGAGGTCGAGACAATTTCATCCAACGAGGACTCGAAATATCAGCCTTCCCCCGAGGCAGAATCACCCACTGCAAAGTCTAAGGAGAAAAGAAAAGCCCAAGCAACCACATCAGAACCAGCACCCAAGAAAAGGGCCAGGAAACAAGTTCACCCTGCCACTGCAAGGGAACAAACTCTGGCAGGGTACATCCCATCACCCATCACCACCACCACCACCCCTGCAACAATTACCGTTCCTATTTTTCCCCCCATCACCACCACAACACCACCACCTGAAAATCTTTATCTCAATAACATCCCTTCCATCAACCAAATTCTTAAACCAACAAAGTATGTCTGCCCAAGCATACTTATGAAGATGGGGATCTATAATAGAATCCTCACACTACTTGACAATTCCAATCTTGCTCGGTTATGCTATGTACCCGAAACACCCGATATTGAGCCAACAACAGAATTCTTCACCTACTTCCACAAAGAATCGGTGGACATCATGGATAGAGCAAGGGACGGTGGTGACCGTAGAATAACCACCAGAATCTTTAACAACGAAGTGGTCATTACGGAAAATATGATGAATGAAATCTTCATCGATAACCAAGACCAGCTAAAAAAAGCTAAGGCCGCTGGTACAGAACACCCCAAGTTCAACAAACATACCTTCTGGAAATCACTAACGGGGATACAAAATTTTGACGCAAAGACAAGCAAGGCCTCTAACATTCATTCTGGCCTAGTGCGCACACTTCACAAAATCATCGCTGGCGCACTCTTCCCTAGATCAGAAGGAGGAACTATACTCATATCTGATCTCTATGTTCTTTGGTCCGTCCTAAATGGAATGCCAGTTAACATTGGACGTCTTATGCTCATCAAGCTATCAGCCTTCGCCCTAGGAAAAGAAATTTGCACGGGTGGTCATATCACATCCATCATCAAATATCTTAAGATGGATAGACTTCTACCCAAATGCAACCCAATAAAGGGCGACATCCTTACCAATGAACAGACATTAAAGAACTCCTTTATCATAAAATAAAAGGATGCAAAGCTACATTACGTGTTCTGCCCCACAACAAAATCTTCCAGAACCCTGCTCCCACTTCCAGAACTTGCTGACTATGACAAGGACAAGCTCCTATTCTCAGACAACGAGATCGTCAAACTCATAGCCTCAGTCAATGCCACAGCAAAGAAAGCAACAGCAGGGCAGGCAGAGCTCAGCATAAATGCCCCGACAGCCAAAATAACAAAAGTTCCAGTCAGACGACCTTTCAGAAGGCTTCTGAAGGCGCACGAGCTGTCAGGGACACCAACATCAAAACCCCACCCCAAATTTGAGCCCTCCCTTCCAGACGAGCATATTACAACCTCATCACTAGACTCTTTTATAATGAGTCTAAATGTTGAGCTCACTACCACCTCTCCACCTTTCACTACCCCAACATCTACTACCCCACCACCTTCAACCACCCCACCATCTTCCATTTATCCACCATCAACCACTCCTCAATCATCCTCCACACCACTTTTTACCACACCACCCTTCTCCACATCCATACCACCACCCCCACCCTTCTTCACGTCGGGCATCCCATTCTCCACTACAACGCCCGAATTCACCTCCTTCACCTCCACTGCCTTTCCATCAACATTCCCGGATCCATTCCTCTCTCAGGGTAAGTCACCACCTTTTCCATCCACCACCACCCCGACATCGCTGGTGACCCCATCCACAGTCACCACGCAGTTCGCGGGTCCATCAATAGTGTCTTTTCCGCACGACACTACCATTCCACCCCGACCCCAGCCACCTCACTCTTCATCTACTGGGGTCCCTTTTACTAACGTCAGTGAGGAATTCAGATGTCAATTCGACACCATCCGAAACCTCCTCACCGATCCCTCTAACATATTAAATTCTATTTTTTCTTGTGTGCAGGGTCTAACACAACTGGTCGCCAAGATCAACGAGCAGAACCGCACCATGCCAAGCATTCTCCAAGGAATCCAACAACGCCAAGATTCAGTGGCCAGGCAAGTCGACCACATCGACAACCACTGTAAAACTTTGCCCGAGTTGATCCATGGAGTACAACGCCAGCGTGATGCGTTGGCAAAGCAGGTCGATAGGATCTCTACGCAGACTCAACCTCTGCCAGAGACCCTCCGTGAGCTCAAGCAGAAACAACAAGCTTTCAGCACGCACCTGGACGACATCAATAACACCCTCACACAACTACATAAAAGCCAAGAGGTGTCATCAAATAATGAGCTTATTCAACTACGAGCTCAAGTAACTGACCTCACATCATGACTCCTCTCAGTCGAAGAGTGTTATTCGGATTTAAAAGAAACCCACGAAGCACTGCTCGAAGCACACGAGCACGTGCAAGTGGCATACGATGAGCTACAATCCCTCCATCGTCAATGCAAGAAGAAAGCACATAAGAAAACAACTGATAAATCAGCAGCAGATGAAGCTGATGAAGATGACGATGAAGATTCTGATTCCTCCGCTGACTCAAACAACAGTACCCCCTCAGCTGATGACTCCGATAAGCCAGATGATGCTGGGGCGGGCCCCAGCCAAGGAACACAACCAAAACACCAGAAAGATCACCAAGCTGGTGATAAGGATCCCAAATCCCCTACTCCCACAGAAAACGTCAACATATATTATGGGGATCAATTCCTAAACTACTCCACGGGATCTTTAGGGGAGGCTACGAAAGAAGTGGCTTTTGCTGAGTTCGAAAAATGTATTCTGGGAACCAGCAGCAGTATACCAGCCACAACAGCTCAAAAACTCTCTACACCTGAGCCTTCAGTGCCTGAGCAGGAAGAATCAGAAAGAGTACGCCTAGACACTGATGAAGAACTAGATACTCCTTCTGATTCTGACAGAGATGACGATCTGCAACATTACATGAATGACTTCGAGCAGACTTTTTCCCCCACACCGCAAGAACTACCCCCGCCGCCACCTCTACCTCATAAAATGCACGACCTTGATATGGCGGCCATCTCTACCTTAGACGCACAGGATATCTTCATCCTGAACACTATAGTAGATGATGCCAAGGAAGGGGGGGATGTTATCTATCAAAACACAAAGACCAAGCGCAAGTTGACACGGGAGGATTTCCGCTCCATCCTTCGACCCCGTTCTGAGGTGAAGATGGCGACCTTCCGCACCCTTCTTGCCAATTCTATCGAAATTTATAGAAGTCCCAGGCAGAAGCAACCAGTTCTGAACACCTCACCAGCTCTGGGGTTGTGCTTGCTATACAAAGAACTACAACACAAATCCATTGAGCGGTTGCATAGGGGAATGGCCAGAGGACCACGTTTTATAAACGTGCCATTTCAAGTCTGTGGTCACTGGATACTTATGATCGTGGACACCTCAACTAGAGACGCAAAAGTGTACAACTTCTGTGCTAGTGAACTGAAGTCCGGAATAATCAACTTTGTCGGCACTGAAGCTGGGGAGGAAAGATGCATCCCTTTCCGGCTTCTAAAACTCATATGGGCCGCATGCCCTCCTCTCCGCCAGGATTGGAGTCAACCCAGGTTTCAAATAATCAACTCCCAAGTCCAAACCACTAAAGGATTAGGGGACTGCGCTTTCTACGTTATACGACACATTTTAGCGCTCAACCAGCAAGTCCCATTCACCGATCTCATTAACGAAGATTTCCACTCCTTACGAGGGTGGTACGCCATGGAGCTTATCTGCGATAGAAGGTTCTTCAACGACCCTACTATGGCGCCAGATGACGTCCCTCGTTACCTTTTTTCATCCATCCAACGTACGCAGAGGAGACCATTCAGACAAACCCTAACGGAGTTGGAAAAAGAAAAGCAGCCAACCAAAGCCACCAAGAAAAGACAATGGAACCCTTTCATCTTCGACCTGGATCCAGATAAAGGTGATGTTGAGTTGATATTCGGGGCAACCATCAAGAAATCCTCACTACATATGGTGCCCCCATCTGCCATTGAACCATCATTTCCAAATTTCGATCGAGAAGCTTGCAAAAATCTCTCAGACAATGAACTCCGGCTCATAATGTCACGGCTATATGCTGAAAAGGACGACCTTGTATATATTGACGGGGACATCTTGGTTATGGCAGATGTCCTCCGTGAAACTGTACAGATCAAAGGTTCCATGTATGTAAGTGTAATGACTGCTTATCAATACTTGCTCACACTGAATCACCACACAGTCTATATGGTATCAGCTTACATGAAGGATGATCTTTTAGGGCTGAAGAACTTCGGAACAAAGGAGCCACTCATCTCTTATCTTCAGCATACAACTCCGAAGTTCATCATGCTACCTTTCCTTCATCAAGAGCACTGGATGTTACTGGAAACTAATCTTCATGAAGGAACAACAATAATCTACAACAGTTCCGACAACCAGTATGATCCAGAACAGAAAGAATATACTACAACTCCAAAGACACCAACAGAGGAGGTGGCGAAGGAGTGTGCTGAAAAATTACACGATCTTTTGGGTCACCACACGCGGGCATATGACAAAGATCACTTCAAACCACCAGCCTTCTGCCACAGGTCCCCCCAACAAATTAAAGAATCCAAAGACTGCGACTTCCACATCCTCTTCTGGATGTATACAATTTTGACCCTTCACAAGCCTATAGAGGACATGACAGAAGTGGACTACCACGCACTACGTGGAAAGCTCGCAGCCACCTTACTCAGAACTCATGGGGCAAATAAAGGATTAACAGAAGCCTAATGCCCTTGTCCATGCACTTATCAACCTACCACTTTGACACTCTGTGGGCATAGTGCGCGATTAGTTAGGGGGGGAGTGCACTGGACAAGGGCGAGGTATCATTCTTCTTCAACCCTTCTATCTCTACCCTTTCCCTTAACTCATACTTTTCCGCACATCTTTTTCAAAACCTTCTGTTCATATTTAGACTTTTTCCAGTAATTTCTTCAATAAAATAACTCTTAAGTATAACTTTCATCCTGGAAAGATTCACCCCTAGCTAAGTTAGAGATAAAGTAGTCCTCAATAATAAATAACAAGATTAGCATATAGGCATGAATGGCGAATTTATACATTACATTCACAATTGGTTTTTATGCTTTTACTTCAATTCTATCTCAGACTCTTCACAGGTCAACTTCAGGGCCAAAGCAAACTGAAAACTCTCAAGGTCAAGAGGGAAATCAGGGGGAAATCCAAAATCAAGAAATCTCACAAGCGGACCACCAAACAAAAATAAGTGCATGTCAGGAACCCTAAGAACAATTTTCTTCTTTCAATAAAAGAGGCTTGGCCGCCCAATCAAGAACCTGCAGAGACTGGGATTTCCACTGAGCCAAGAGTTGGCTACTGACGTGATACTGCAATCGTTGCCAGAATCTTACAGTCAGTTTGTGATGAACTACAACATGAACAACTTTGATAGGCCACTGTCAGAGTTGTTAGGCATGTTGAGGACAGCCGAGTTACAGATGAAGAAGGACAAGCCTAAGTCCGTGATGGTGATCACGAGCAAGAAAGGCAAGTCCAAGCGCAAGGGCAAGGGCAAAGCTAAGAAAGGTTCTGAAGCTAGCCAGGAGTCCAAGCCATCTTCAGCTCTCAAGGCCAAGGGAGGCGTGACTAAGAAAGGAAATTGCCACCATTGTCAAAAGCCAGGACATTGGAAAAGGAATTGTCCTCTCTACCTGGAAGAACAAAAGAAGAAGGAGGCGACTGAAGCCTCTACTTGAAGGTGTCATGTAAATAAACTTGTAACACTTTTTGAGATATATGATATCAAGATGTAAAGTGTAAAGCATTCTTACTTGGGGCAAGTGTTGCCTTTATAAGATAGGAATACTTTAGTTTATTTTCAGCCAATAAGGCATGTAATACAGTTATGAACTGTTATTTCATACTTGCCAATAGATAGAAACACTTTATTTTTGCATATTGTATGACAATGATGGCAATTAATAAAGAGATGTTTCAATTTATAAAGATGTGATCTTTGTGGCAATGCCTTATTTATCTTGTGATATTTGATATGCATAAGATAAGACGATACCTAAAAGTTATAGATAACTCAAACAATTTAATTAGCATTAATCATGAGAAATTCATTTCTAGTTTCCATGTGATGGATAAATCTAGACTCTTTTGGTTATAGAACCAGTAAGAGACATGAATATCTTGGACATGATTAATCAATCTTCACTAATGTAGTGGGAGAGTGATTATCCTATTAGGTATAATACATGTGATGTATTTACATACCTATTGGAATAAATGCTAATACTTCAAATGGTGTTTAGAGAAATACCAATATGAATCTCTTGAAGTGTTCAAGATTATCATAGATGAAGTACAAATTTGGTAAAGTATTAAATCTTGATGAGATCAATACTTGGACCAAATGTTTGAGATCCTTATGAGTGATTATGATAGTGTATCATAGTGAACTCATGATTAAGGCATGGTGATGTCTGAATCAAGAAGGAATCATACTCTAAGGAGTTAGAGAATGATTATCAAATAACTGAATTCTTCTTAATAAAAGAATACCCCACACTAATAAAAGAAATTAAGAATCACAAGGGTTGTGAGTTCTTATATCTTTAACAGATACACCTCAATTATCTATGTGATGAGTTGTTCATGTGATGAGTCAACTATCAAGATGAATATGAGGAACCGAATCTTGAGTTATGGTTTAAAACCATTACATCCTAAATGACTTCCATGTGAACCATAAGGTATGACCTTGATGGTAGCACTCATTGGATCATATCCGTAAGTGCAAATGAGTCTTAAGTGTTAAGACACATGGATAACATTTTGAGAAGGATGATGCTTGTTGATTGCAACTTAATGACTAATACATTTGGCATATGGATACTAAAACCGCATTCCTATGAGGAATAAAACCAGGATGTGTACGTGACACAACCTTTAAGGTTTATGAATCCACTAATGCAAATGAAGTCTATAAGTTACAATGGACTAATCAATGTGATTGATTGAGTACAAGCAACTCAAAATTGGATCTTTATTTTGATGATATAGTCAAAGGGTTTGACTGATATGTCAAAGATAAAGAAGGGATCTGTGATTAAGTGGGAGCGTATTCACATTCCACATGTTGATGTGAAATGGAAATGTTCTAGATTGGAAATCTGAAAGTGGAAATTATCTTTAAGGAAGATAGAGATGTTTCCTATGTGATAGGAATAGAGATCTATAGAGATAGTTCTCGAAAATCTTTTGACCTGGAAAGAGAGAGCATACATTGGCAATCTGTACTGAAGTGTTCAGTATGCACAGATTCAGTGGGAGAAAACTTGTCCATGTTACATGGAGTTAGTATCCCAAGGCCAAGTGTCCAATTCTTATGAAGAATGGGAACACTAAGAATAGATATGGATCTATCATGTATGTAATCATCCCATTATCTTGCATGTATGACATGGCAAGAATAAAATGCATTCATCATCTTGTATGTAGGACATGGAAATATGATGTGCTCATCCTGATAACTCGTATGTAGGACATGAAGAGTGGATGTCTGTCTACTTCCAGTAAGGGTTACTGGAATACCATGAGAACTTGATAAGTGCTTGTGAAGTACTAGTTCTATGGAGATAAGGAAGAGTTTAATGTAAAGAGTTACATTGATGCGAACTTCCGAAAGGACAGAAAATTAATCGCAATATATATACATGAGATGTATAAAAGTGAATGTTTGTTTATAATTGGAAGTGTTCCAATAAAACCATTTAAAAGGGAAAAGCCGAGTGTCTATGTGTTAGTGAACAGCAGTGGATACTATATGGATCTTAAAGTTCATTAGATGAACTTATATTCCACTCATTGATGACAAGTCTGGAATCCTTGATCATGCAATGTGGCTAAAGGTTAGCAAATGGAATATAAGATCGCATATTACGGCAACTCCATCTCATACGTGTGACGTACAGCGAAGAGATGAGAGACATGCAATTTGTACAAACTTTGGCAAGATGTTGTCATTACTCACTATGTTGGCACTAGAGCACAGTAACATGTGGGACATGTTTGAAGATCACTATGAATATGATTCATGGGTGATTGGCTCGCAGTGCAAGTGGGAGTCTGTTGGTATGTATGCCCTGAGAGCCAATCATGGGATGATTGGTGGGATACATTAAGATTGATTTGATAAACAACAAAGGCAAGCTTCCAATTCTCTCTGGTTCAGTCATATGAGATAGTGATAGAACAGATTGAATGTCTAGAGAATGACAGTACTCAATGACGTATGCCTTCAGGTTCATGACCTGAACGATGAGATCATACAGATGCTAAGAGTTTGTACATTCTTGTTATGTCCCTAGTCGGATGTCATTGTGGAAGGTAGATAGACAGCAATGACACACAAGACTAGATTGTGGTGTTGGTTGATGACAGAATCTCATTAGTCATGATATAGAGATATCAAACCAAACACATAGGTACTTGTTAGAGAACAAGTGTACCGGACAGACCCACCGTGAGTTTGACACATGGAACCATGAGATGGTAGTCACAGTCAGTACTCACAGTGATGGTGGTGAGTGTGATTCTTAGACCTGAAATCACTGCACTCAACACATGTCGTTGGGCACACTTTGACATCATCAAACGCAGTCCTGAAACATTGGTTGTTATAAAGGTGATGATTGGGTGGCTTTGACACATGGGGCTTTTGAGGGGCGAGTGATAGATATGGGATTTGTCCCTCCTGAGGGAGTTTGATATCCATGGCCACTTGATGAGTAGGATTGAGAAAGGCGTGCACGCATGTGTGAATCAGTATATGATATTGATGTCATACATATCTCTTCCAGTCTACTCTGAGATCAAGGAAGTGAATGAACGTTGACAGGATGACTATTCCATGCCTCGAGTTCATTCGGGATATCAGTGACAAAGGAATTATACATTCGCTATAACACCATTCACGGATTGTAGGATGAAAGTTGTTCTCCAACTTTCTACTTTCACTTGGGTAGAACTGATGTGTGACTAGGCACCGCTCTTTGCTTGTGAAGTCATAAGTGTTATGGACTTTCACTGCCAACGTGAAATGGACCTGCAGGGTCACACATATAGGATTTAACCTGGAAGAGGAGTTTTGTCCACAAAGCAATGTTTAGATTGATTACTAAAGGAGTTTAGTAGTTCAATTAAACACTCAATCAGTCGATAGCTCAATATCGTATGGTTCAAGGTGTTGGACGCATTGATTGGAGTATCAGATTGATTGAAATCGCAATTGACTGATTTTGCCCAACCTGTGCTCCCAACCGATCGGCTCATGTGATGAACCGGTCGGCTGAGGTTGCTGAACCGGTCGGCTGGAGTGTCCAGGCCGATCGGCTCATGCTCAGGTTGAAACGATCGGTTCAAGGGTTGAACCGATCGGCTCAACTGGTACAACCGACCAGTTGGGAAAGTCATGTCGGCAAGGATTTCCCTTTGGTTTCAAATTGCCCAATTCGATTGGGAATAACATTGGTATTCGATACCAATTGGGAAAGAAACAAGGAAAGTCTTTTTGAGCCGGATTAGGACCATGAACCGATCGGTTCAGGGCACCAACCGATCGGTTGGAGTGCCCCAAACGATCGGCTCAGGTCCAACCGATCGGCTCAATGGCCGAACCGATCGGTTCAGTTGTGAACCGATCATTTCAAGTTGCGAACCGGTTGCTTTTTGTGGAAAATTCTCGAACCCTTCTACTCCTGCTTTAGTCCCGCATTGCCCGGGATGGAGAACCCTGTCCCATGACTCTCCTATATATATAGGGGTATTGGGGGCTTCTCAAAGTACAGCTCAGTGCAACCAGTTGCTCTACAAGTTGTTGTTCTCTCTGGTTTTGGTAACCGTGAGAGAGCCCGAGCAAGTGCTTCCCGCAAAAGGGAGGTGCAGCAAGGGAAGGACAACTGCAGTTGCAATAGGAGGCAGGAGAGCGTGTTGGCGACTAGTACGTCAACAGGAGGGTGCGACTCCTTCCACTTCCTTGTGGGACAGGGAGAGTGGAGTTCCAGGTGGTCCGTGTGGACTACTACAGAGGCGGGAGGACACTGCCGCTTAGGAGGACAACTGTCACCCGACAGTCCAGTTCGAGTAGGAGTTGTCAGTCCCGGTGCGACCAGGAGCTGCACAGACACCGTCGAAGTCCGGAGTTGAAGACCGCGCATTGCGCGAGGTTTTGTCGCCGAGCAAGCCTCGGGACAAGGTATGATTCCACAAACCATCCTTTCCTATTATATAGACGTTGACGCGTTTCCTTGGTATGGGTTGGGGGAGAATTTTTTTTTTGTTTCCGCTGCCTTCTCTGTCTCCCCTAAAACCCAACAGTGGTATCAGATCCACGTCAGCTGTTTTATATTTTAGGAATATCGATATGATCGATTTTGGTTTGTCGCCTTTATTTATTGCATATGATGCGAATAATATCGGCTTTATGCATGTCCAATCCTAAATCCACAAATCCCTAATTACATATATGATATGTATTATTAATGCACTCGATACGCGTCGCCCTTAAACGAGTTTTGTGGTGGATATGTATAGCGTGATTATGGCCTATAAACCCCTATCTGTGTGTGGTTGTTTGTGGTTGCTTGCATCTCGGTCTACGCACCGATCTTCCCTCTCTTATTCCTGATGTAACTCGAAATAATTCGAGATTCTTTCCTACCTTTGCTCCCCCCGAATGTAACTCGGGGTTTCCTTTTAAAGCAATGTAATAAATATAATAGGATTTTATTTCCTGTTATGTCAAAGACCGGCGGACATCAAGATGACTGCTCAGACGGTCGGTTCAAGGAATGAACCGATCGGTTGACCTTCCAGACAGTCGGTTCAAGGAGTGAACCGATCGGTTGATGACCGGTTCGAGGAACGAGACGAGCGGGTGGCGGACATGACGAGATGCACGACGACCAGGTGAACCGATCGGTTGGAGGAGCCAATCGATCAGCTGGTGGCACCCAGACGACCGGCTGGAGAGTACAGATCATTCATGTGATGAGTTGATCAACTCGGAAGGCAAGGCACAGAGTTTATCTTGTACAGGTTGCATGTGATGTTGACCTAGATGACCGTGATTCCTTTTGGCTCGAGGAATCACATTAGGATGGCCATAATCATCGCTTTTTATCGTTTGTGCATGTTTTCTGTGGGATATAGCATGTATATGATACGTACTATGTATTGTAGTGATTGGATACGTATATGTATATAAAACCAAATCCCTCATTAAATATTAAGTTTTAGATGCCTTCCAAATGCGACACACGTGAAAAGCTTGATCGACCAAGTGTGGGCACGCCCAAGCGTGGTGTACCATCTATCTCGTGGAAGCGTGAAGGATGAATGTGTGGGTCTGCCCAAGCAGGGTGCATATTCATCGTGTTTGCTTTGGGTTGGACTTAACAAGGTGACCTAGATAGGATCTAGCGCCTTGAGGCATGGAGATGATCATTGCAAGGAGTTGTAGATGACATCTTATCAAGAGTTGCATATGATGCAATTGGCAAAAGTTGCCTACCTGAGAGATCTATGTTGTGGGTGACAGCCCAAGCTGGTCCATGACTTAGAGGATTTCAGGATCTTGCCCACTAGAAGGTTGTACGCTGCAATCTTCCGAATTGATGGTGAGGGCTATCAATTTGAAGTAAAATAGTGGGAGCGATAATTAATTAAAGGCCTAATTATATCGTCAAACTTTCAAATCAATCAAACAAGTCAAAAATGAGTTTTGGACTAAAATTGCATATTTTTCTTTTTGTAGTACAAATGGCAACAAACAACAACAACTTTTCTTTGTGATCGGTCCTTGACAAGGACAAGCTAAATGGGACAAACTTCCACGACTGGTATCGGACATTGAGAATTGTTCTCACTCAAGAGCGTAAGCTCTATGTCCTGGATACTCCAATTCCAGAGGAACCCGCTCCTAATGCACCAAAGGCAGAAAGGGATGCTTACAAGAAGCATTTTGATGATGCCATTGATGCAAAGTGCTTGATGCTATGTTCAATGAACCATGAGTTGCAAAGGCAACATGAGAACATGGGTGTCATAGAGATGATTCTGCATCTCAGGAACATGTATGAAGATCAGGCACGGCAAGAGAGGTACAATGTTTCTAGGGCGCTGTTCAAGTGTGTCATGACAGAAGGAGATCCAGTTGGTCCTCACACACTCAAGATGATTGGGTATGTAGAGAACCTGCAGAGACTGGGATTTCCACTGAGCCAAGAGTTGGCTACTGACGTGATACTGCAATCGTTGCCAGAATCTTACAGTCAGTTTGTGATGAACTACAACATGAACAACTTTGATAGGCCACTGTCAGAGTTGTTAGGCATGTTGAGGACAACCGAGTTACAGATGAAGAAGGACAAGCCTAAGTCTGTGATGGTGATCACGAGCAAGAAAGGCAAGTCCAAGCGCAACGGCAAGGACAAAGCTAAGAAAGGTTCTGAAGCTAGCCAGGAGTCCAAGCCATCTTCAGCTCTCAAGGCCAAGGGAGGCGTGACCAAGAAAGGAAATTGCCACCATTGTCAAAAGCCAGGACATTGGAAAAGGAATTGTCCTCTCTAACTGGAAGAATAAAAGAAGAAGGAGGCGACTGAAGCCTCTACTTGAAGGTGTCATGTAAATAAACTTATAACACTTTTTGAGATATATGATATCAAGATGTAAAGTGTAAAACATTCTTACTTGGGGCAAGTGTTGCCTTTATAAGATAGGAATACTTTAGTTTATTTTCAGCCAATAAGGCATGTAATACAGTTATGAACTATTATTTCATACTTGCCAATAGATAGAAACACTTTTTTTTTGCATATTGTATGACAATGATGGCAATTAATAAAGAGATGTTTCAATTTATAAAGATGTGATCTTTGTGGCAATGCCTTATTTATCTTGTGATATTTGATATGCATAAGATAAGATGATACCTAAAAGTTATAGATAACTCAAACAATTTAATTAGCATTAATCATGAGAAATTCATTTCTAGTTTCCATGTGATGGATAAATCTAGACTCTTTTGGTTATAGAACCAGTAAGAGACATGAATATCTTGGACATGATTAATCAATCTTCACTAATGTAGTGGGAGAGTGATTATACTATTAGGTATAATACATGTGATGTATTTACATACCTATTGGAATAAATGCTAATACTTCAAATGGTGTTTAGAGAAATACCAATATGAATCTCTTGAAGTGTTCAAGAATATCATAGATGAAGTACAAATTTGGTAAAGTATTAAATCTTGATGAAATCAATACTTGGACCAAATGTTTGAGATCCTTATGAGTGATTATGATAGTGTATCATAGTGAACTCATGATTAAGGCATGGTGATGTCTGAATCAAGAAGGAATCATACTCTAAGGAGTTAGAGAATGATTATCAAATAACTGAATTCTTCTTAATAAAAGAATACCCCACACTAATAAAAGAAATTAAGAATCACAAGGGTTGTGAGTTCTTATATCTTTAACAGATACACCTCAATTATCTATGTGATGAGTTGTTCATGTGATGAGTCAACTATCAAGATGAATATGAGGAACCGAATCTTGAGTTATGGTTTAAAACCATTACATCCTAAATGACTTCCATGTGAACCATAAGGTATGACCTTGATGGTAGCACTCATTGGATCATATCCGTAAGTGCAAATGAGTCTTAAGTGTTAAGACACATGGATAAAATTTTGAGAAGGATGATGCTTGTTGATTGCAACTTAATGACTAAGACATTTGGCATATGGATACTAAAACCGCATTCCTATGAGGAATAAAACCAGGATGTGTACGTGACACAACCTTTAAGGTTTATGAATCCACTAATGCAAATGAAGTCTATAAGTTACAATGGACTAATCAATGTGATTGATTGAGTACAAGCAACTCAAAATTGGATCTTTATTTTGATGATATAGTCAAAGGGTTTGACTGATATGTCAAAGATAAAGAAGGGATCTGTGATTAAGTGGGAGCGTATTCACATTCCACATGTTGATGTGAAATGGAAATGTTCTAGATTGGAAATCCGAAAGTGGAAATTATCTTTAAGGAAGATAGAGATGTTTCCTATGTGATAGGAATAGAGATCTATAGAGATAGTTCTCGAAAATCTTTTGACCTGGAAAGAGAGAGCATACATTGGCAATCTGTACTGAAGTGTTCAGTATGCACAGATTTAGTGGGAGAAAACTTGTCCATGTTACATGGAGTTAGTATCCCAAGGCCAAGTGTCCAATTCTTATGAAGAATGGGAACACTAAGAATAGATATGGATCTATCATGTATGTAATCATCCCATTATCTTGCATGTATGACATGGCAAAAATAAAATGCATTCATCATCTTGTATGTAGGACATGGCAATATGATGTGCTCATCCTGATAACTCGTATGTAGGACATGACGAGTGGATGTCTGTCTACTTCCAGTAAGGGTTACTGGAATACCATGAGAACTTGATAAGTGCTTGTGAAGTACTAGTTCTATAGAGATAAGGAAGAGTTTAATGTAAAGAGTTACATTGATGCGAACTTCCGAAAGGATAGAAAATTAATCACAATATATATACATGAGATGTATAAAAGTGAATGTTTGTTGATAATTGGAAGTGTTCCAATAAAGCCATTTAAAAGGGAAAAGCCGAGTATCTATGTGTTAGTGAACAACAGTGGATACTATATGGATCTTAAAGTTCATTAGATGAACTTATATTCCACTCATTGATGACAAGTCTGGAATCCTTGATCATGCAATGTGGCTAAAGGTTAGCAAATGGAATACAAGATCGCATATTACGGCAACTCCATCTCATACGTGTGACGTACATCGAAGAGATGAGAGACATGCAATTTGTACAGACTTTGGCAAGGTGTTGTCATTACTCACTATGTTGGCACTAGAGCACAGTAACATGTGGGACATGTTTGAAGATCACTATGAATATGATTCATGGGTGATTGGCTCGCAGTGCAAGTGGGAGTCTGTTGGTATGTATGCCCTGAGAGCCAATCATGGGATGATTGGTGGGATACATTAAGATTGATTTGATAAACAACAAAGGCGAGCTTCCAATTCTCTCTGGTTCAGTCATATGAGATAGTGATAGAACAGATTGAATGTCTAGAGAATGACAGTACTCAATGACGTATGCCTTCAGGTTCATGACCTGAACGATGAGATCATACGGATGCTAAGAGTTTGTACATTCTTGTTATGTCCCTAGTCGGATGTCATTGTGGAAGGTAGATAGACAGCAATGACACACAAGACTAGATTGTGGTGTTGGTTGATGACAAAATCTCATTAGTCATGATATAGAGATATCAAACCAAACACATAGGTACTTGTTAGAGAACAAGTGTACCGGACAGACCCACCGTGAGTTTGACACATGGAACCATGAGATGGTAGTCACAGTCAGTACTCACAGTGATGGTGGTGAGTGTGATTCTTAGACCTGAAATCACTGCACTCAACACATGTCGTTGGGCACACTTTGACATCATCAAACGCAGTCCTGAAACATGGGTTGTTATAAAGGTGATGATTGGGTGGCTTTGACACATGGGGCTTTTGAGGGGCGAGTGATAGATATGGGATTTGTCCCTCCTGAGGGAGTTTGATATCCATGGCCACTTGATGAGTAGGATTGAGAAAGGCGTGCACGCATGTGTGAATCAGTATATGATATTGATGTCATACATATCTCTTCCAGTCTACTCTGAGATCAAGGAAGTGAATGAACGTTGACAGGATGACTATTCCATGCCTCGAGTTCATTTGGGATATCAGTGACAAAGGAATTATACATTCTCTGTAACACCATTCACGGATTGTAGGATGAAAGTTGTTCTCCAACTTTCTACTTTCACTTGGGTAGCACTGATGTGTGACTAGGCACCGCTCTTTGCTTGTGAAGTCATAAGTGTTATGGACTTTCACTGCCAACGTGAAATGGACCTGCAGGGTCACACATATAGGATTTAACCTGGAAGAGGAGTTTTGTCCACAAAGCAATGTTTAGATTGATTACTAAAGGAGTTTAGTAGTTCAATTAAACACTCAATCAGTCGATAGCTCAATATCGTATGGTTCAAGGTGTTGGACGCATTGATTGGAGTATTGGATTGATTGAAATCGCAATTGACTGATTTTGCCCAACCTGTGCTCCCAACCGATCGGCTCATGTGATGAACCGGTCGGCTGAGGTTGCTGAACCGGTCGGCTGGAGTGTCCAGGCCGATCGGCTCATGCTCAGGTTGAAACGATCGGTTCAAGGGTTGAACCGATCGGCTCAACTGGTGCAACCGACCAATTGGGAAAGTCATGTCGGCAAGGATTTCCCTTTGGTTTCAAATTGCCCAATTCGATTGGGAATAACATTGGTATTCGATACCAATTGGGAAAGAAACAAGGAAAGTCTTTTTGAGCCGGATTAGGACCATGAACCGATCGGTTCAGGGCACCAACCGATCGGTTGGAGTGCCCCAAACGATCGGCTCAGGTCCAACCGATCGACTCAATGGCCGAATCGATCGGTTCAGTTGTGAACCGATCATTTCAAGTTGCGAACCGGTTGCTTTTTGTGGAAAATTCTCGAACCCTTCTACTCCTGCTTTAGTCCCGCATTGCCCGGGATGGAGAACCCTGTCCCATGACTCTCCTATATATATAGGGGTATTGGGGGCTTCTCAAAGTACAGCTCAGTGCAACCAGTTGCTCTGCAAGTTGTCGTTCTCTCTGGTTTTGGTAACCGTGAGAGAGCCCGAGCAAGTGTTTCCCGCAAAAGGGAGGTGCAGCAAGGGAAGGACAACTGCAGTTGCAACAGGAGGTAGGAGAGCGTGTTGGCGACTAGTACGTCAACAGGAGGGTGCGACTCCTTCCACTTCCTTGTGGGACAGGGAGAGTGGAGTTCCAGGTGGTCCGTGTGGACTACTACAGAGGCGGGAGGACACTGCCGCTTAGGAGGACAACTGTCATCTGACAGTCCGGTTCGAGTAGGAGTTGTCAGTCCCGGTGCGACCAGGAGCTGCACAGACACCGTCGAAGTCTGGAGTTGAAGACCGCGCATTGCGCGAGGTTTTGTCGCCGAGCAAGCCTCGGGACAAAGTATGATTCCACAAACCATCCTTTCCTATTATATAGACGTTGACGCGTTTCCTTGGTATGGGTTGGGGGAGAAATTTTTTTTTATTTATTTCCGCTGCCTTCTCTGTCTCCCCTAAAACCCAATAGCGGTCTCAAGACTGTTTGAGCTCATGCGGTCTCAAGACCGTTTGAGCTCATGCGGTCTCAAGACCGTTTGAGCTCATGCGGTCTCAAGACCGTTTGAGCTCATGCGGTCTCAAGACCGTATGAGCTCATGCGGTCTCAAGGCCGTATGAGCTCATGCGGTCTCAAGACCATATGAGCCCATGCGGTCTCAAGACCATTTGGGCTCAACTTAAGCCTATAAATAAGACCCCAAGGGTCACTTCAAAGGAGAGATCCCTGAGACGCCCAAAGGCTGCCGCTCTAGTTCCAGAGCAATTCCATCCTTCATCCATCTCCCCAAGGCTGCCGGTTTGAGGTCCACGTCTCATCATCAAGCTACCTTCTCTCTCATCAACAAAGAAGGTGGGAAGAGAAGATCCATCATCAAGCAGCCACGAAGTGTGAAGATCGTTGCTCTCTCCACCAAGGGTTCAACCTTCCCTCCTCCGTGGAGATGTCGTTCTTTCTCTCTCTTCTTGCCTCCTCCTTTGCTCTTGAGATGAGTGAGTAGTCCTTTTCACTAGGGTGTGGGGAGTAGCCCCGCTACCCATGTTCTCATTTCATGCAATGTAATTCAATCGCTTGCAATAGAGATACTCTCCTTTTTGGCTCAGCATCAATCGTTTAATGGATGCTTGTTGCTTGATCACCAACTCGTGTTACTTATTGTCTCTTGGTATGAATTGTCTACATTTATACCCTTAGATCTGAATATTGATTGAATGTTGGTTCTAGATATATGTAGCCACCATATGTCTGTTTTGGTATCTAGGAGTGCTTTCATGAGTGGAGTAAACTCACTCCCATCGTTGCACTTTCATACTATGAAATGGAATTAGTTGACGTATGGAAGTGCAACCTTGGTAAGGTCGAGGAACACACTTCATGAAGGAGTAATGCAAAGTAAGTGACCATTCATTAGGGGATGGCTGGCATTGTAATACTCCACACTCCTCGTAGTTGGTTATCTGAAAGGAAGCTAAGTCTACAAAGATACTAGCTGATTAGTTTCTCTTTGCAGGTCTTTTTATTATGTTGCATGTTTATGATCCATGTGTAGTGGTGTGAAACCTGGCAACATCCTAGTGGTTTTAATAATTGCCTACAAATTTAATTTCTACTTTCTTGCTTTTACTTTCCTTGCATCTAGTTTAAACAATCAAATCAAACTTTCGGTCTAAATATCAATCGTTAAGTAGTTAAGTATAGCTAAAACATTTTCCATCTTGTTTAACTCTAAACAAGACCGTTGTCCCGTGGATCCGACCCTTAAACTATATTACGATAAGACTTCCGCGTGTCTTAGCACACGCGGGTGGAGATCTTACCATAATACAAGCAAGGCTAAACTTAGAGATTCATCATCTCTAGGATTTTTAGTGGCGTTGCAAAACTCCATCAAGCACTACAAGGGGAAGCCTTGTTCATCAACTCTGAGATACTATGAGTGTGGCCAAAAAGGCCATTTCAACATCACAATAGCAGCCACAAGAAAGACAAGGAGTACAAGAAAGAAGGCAAGTACAAGAGGAAAAAAAGAAAGAAGATCTAAAGATGCAGCTCATGCAACTTGGGAGGAGTCCTCCTCAAGCTCTTCAAGCTCCGAAGATGGAGAATGACACCTTGCACTCATGGCCTCTATAAGTGAAGATGTATGTGAGGTAAGTGAGGTAAGTGAAGTCAATTTGCATGAGCTATCTAAGGATACTCTCATTGATATGCTAAATGAATGCCAATCATCCTTTACTAAATGCAAATCTAAAAGGAAAAGGTTAGGCAAGATAGTTGATGATCTTTATGCTAAAATTGAGATTCTTGATAAAAATGAAAAACTAGTCCTTGATAGCATATACTCTTTGCAAGGACAATTTCTTGACCTTGAGCTTCAACATAATGGAGTAGAGGTTGAGAATGGTGTATATCTTAAAAATAATGAAAATCTTAAGATAGAAAACCAAAAGTGCCTAAATAAGCTTAATGCTCTTAAAACTGAAAAAGTAGAACTCAAACTCATTGATGATGCTAGGAGGAATGAAGTTTATGATTATCAAAGAGAAATTGTTTTGCTTAAATCTGAAAATGCCAAGTTACTTGCTCAAGTTAATGATTTATCTTCTAGACCTATTTTGCAAAGTAATGAAGTTGCTAGCATGGCGTTAGAATGAGATTCCTTTCATACTAAAGCCCTCTGTTTAGAGGCCGATCTATTGAATGCTAGAGATGATCTTGCTAGCCTTTCTACTACTGTCATTAACCTTAGTAATGATAATGCCAAGTTAAGATCTTCTTTGCAAAAATTTATCTTGGGAAAGAAATCCCCCAATGATGTCCTAGAACACTCTACCAAACAAATTGGTACTAATGGTTTGGGATATGATGGGACTGCTCCCAAAGGTAAGAAAAAGAGCAAGAACAAGGGTAAGAAGAAGAGTGTGGAACTTCCTATTTTCCATGGAGAGACTTCCGGCTCTAAGAACCCTATGGTTTGTGTTCATTGTAAATGTGATGACCATTACTCTACTTATTGTCCTTACAAGCCCAAGGGGACCAACCCAAAGATGAAATGGGTCCCTAAGCTAACCCCAGATCTCAAAGTTTGAGTTGGGTTCCGACATCCTTCTTTCTTGCAGGTTAAAAAGAGATGGATTGTTGATAGTGGCTGCTCTAAGCACATGACTGGAGAAATTAACCATTTCAACAAGTTTGTGAAAAAGAAAGGAGGATCGATAACCTTCAGGGACAACAAGAAGGGTAAGGTCATAGGTGAGGGTGATGTCGACAATGAGCTATGTATTAAGAATGTTTTGCTTGTAGATGTCCTACATCACAATTTGATTAGTGTAAGTCAACTATGTGATAATGAATATCTTGTGTTGTTTACATCCTTAGAATGTTTACTTCTAGATTCCCTCTCTTACAATGTCATATATAAGGGAACTAGAAATGGTAATCTTTATGTTATTATTCTTGATTCTCTTAAGCCCGTTCTTGATAGATGCTTGGTAGTGGATAAGAATGATATTTCTCTTTGGCATCGTCATTTGGGTCATGTGAATATGCATCAAATGAAGAAGTTGAGCAAAAAGAATTTGGTTTGAGGACATCCAAAATTGGATTTTGAAAAGGATGAGGAATGCCAACCTTGTACATAAGGGAAACAAACCAAATCCTCCTTAAAATCCAAAGGAGTCATGGGTACCAAAAGAGTTCTTGAGCTTCTTTATATTGATCTATTCAGACCAATGAGAATGCAAACACTTCACGATTCCAAGTATTGTCTTGTTATTGTCGATGATTTTTCTCAATATACTTGGACCTTCTTTCTCATTTCAAAAAGTGATACTCTTGATGTTTTCTCGAGCTTTTACAAACGGGTTGAAAATGAAGCTTCTTGTCGGATTGTTTCTATCCACAGTGACCATGGGGGAGAATTTGAAAATATCTTTTTGAACATTTTTGTGAAAAATCTGGTTACTTGCACAATTTCTCTTCTCCTCGTACCCCTCAACAAAATGGGGTAGTAGAGAGGAAGAACATGCTGCTTCAAGATATTGTGAGGACAATGCTTCTTGAATATGACATTCCTAAGAAGTTTTGGGCTGAAGCCATTAGTACTGCCTATTTTGTGCAGAACTGAGTTTTTACACATCCTTCTTTGAAGAAAACCCCCTATGTGTTTTGGTGTGGTAGAAAGCCATCCATTGATTTATTTCATGTTTTCGGATGTCCTTGTTTTCTTTTGAACACAAAGGATTCTCTTGATAAGTTTGATCCGAAATCTTATAAGGCTTTCTTCCTAGGCTATAGCACTACAAGCAGGGCTTATAGAGTCTTCAACATTGAATTGTCTAAAATTGAAGAATCTATTAATGTTAAGTTTATTAAAACTAACCCTGTTGTTGGCAAGCATGTTGTTGATAATGATGTTGCAGATGACTTAATTACTATCTTGAAAGACCTCAACATCGACAACAAAGGTAAGCAGGTGATAGAAGCAGATGAAGAAGAAAAGAAGGATCCTACTCCCTGCATTGTGAAGAACCATCCCAAGGAGCTAATCATTGGCAACCCATTCGAGAGAGTGAAGACACGAGATGCATACAACAAAGAACAAGCAGACAATGCCTTCATCTCACAACTAGAGCCAAAGAACATCAAAGAAGCCCTTGGTGATGATGAGTGGATCCTTGCCATGCAAGAAGAGCTGGAGCAATTTGAGAAGAATCGTGTGTGGACTCTAGTGCCAAGACCAAGTGATAGAAAGATCATTGGCACCAAGTGGGTATATCGCAACAAGCAAGACGAGCAAGGAAAAGTGGTAAGGAACAAAGCAAGGTTAGTAGCACAAGGTTACAACCAACATGAAGGTATTGACTTTGATGAAACTAATGCGAATATTGCTAGACTTGAATCTATTAGAATGCTACTTGCCTTTGCTAGTTATAAAAATTTCTTATTATATCAAATAGATGTTAAAAGTGCATTTTTGAATGGTACAATCGAGGAGGAAGTATTTGTTGCTCAACCTCCGAGCTTTGAAAATGACAAGCTACCCAATCATATTTATTTGTTGCAAAAAGCTCTCTATGGACTCAAACAAGCACCTCGAGCTTGGTATGAGAAATTAAAGAACTTTTTGTTAGATAATGGGTATGTCATGGGCAAAGTTGATTCTACCTTGTTTCTAAAGAATACTTCTAACAATTTTCTTATTATTCAAATTTATGTGGATGATATCATTTTTGGCGGGACTGATCTTGATCTTTGTAAGGAGTTTAGTTCTCTCATGTAGAGTGAGTTCGAGATGAGCATGATGGGTGAGTTGACCTTCTTCCTCAGCTTTCAAATCAAGTAAAGAAAAGAAGGAAACTTCATCAACCAAGGCAAGTACACACATGAACTACTCAAATGCTTTGGGATGGAGAACATGAAGCCGATGGATACTCCCATGTCCAACACTGCCAAACTTGACAATGATGAAGAAGGTGAGAAGGTAGTTGAGAAGCTCTATCAAGGTATGATTGGAAGTTTACTTTATTTAGCTACCTCTAGACTTGATATTATGTTTAGTGTTGGCTTGTGTGCTCGCTTTCAATCTAGCCCTAGGAAATCACATCTTATTGCTGTTAAGAGGATTTTGAGGTACTTAGCCAAAACTCAAAATTTTGGACTATGGTATCCTAAGTCAAGGGACTTTACTCTTGTGGCATATAGCTATGCTAATTACATGGGTTGTTTGGTTGATATAAAGTGCACAAGTGGAACTTGCTTCCTTCTAGGACCATGCTTGGTGTCTTAGTTTTCCAAGAAACAGAGCACCGTGACATTATCAACTACCAAGGCTGAATACATTGCAGCCAGGAGTTGTTGTGCCCAGGTCCTATGGATTAAGCAAATGCTCCAAGACTTTAACATACATTTTGATGCTTCTCCTATCTATTGTGATAATACTAGTGCAATCAATCTCTCTTATAATCCTATATTGCATAGTAGAGCTAAACATATAGAGGTTCGCCATCAGTTTCTTTGTGATCACATTGCCAAGAAGGATATTTATATCACGCATATGGACACGGAAAATCACTTGGTGGACATTTTCACTAAACCTCTAGCTAGAGATCAATTTAATTTTATTTGATCTAAACTGCTCATTATTGCTTTGGATGATGTTGTTATGTGATCTAGCTAGTTATCTCTATCCTATATGTTTGCTCATGACATTCCTCACCTTATCTACCTATATATGCTTAATATGTGCCTAACTTGCTTGTTAACATGCTTAGTTTTTTGCTTGTTTTTGGGTTTTTATCAAATTTCATGTTTTATCACAAAATAGTACCCAATGATGAGCTACATGTGCCTAAATATGTTAACTATACAAAATCAAATTGAAAAATGAATTTAATTGGCATGAATATGACTAGAAATTAAGAATGATTGTTTTAGGTCAGGTTGACCTTCGGTCGAGTTTCCCCCAGGACAAACTCGACCGATCAGGAGTCGAGAGTTGTTCTTCATAGAACCATTCGGTCAAGTTTCACACTCACAGAACTCGACCGATCAGTGGGCTAAGCCAACTTTAAGTTATGATCGACCGACTATTTTCCCTCTCAACTAGAAAATAGCTGATCGATCCATCATCCTCAAGCCCTGAGCTCTCAACCCCAGCCCTACCCCAGTAGTGATTATGCTTCCTATGCATATAATCATTACTACCCCTCTCCCGAGCCTTCCACTGCTGCTCCTCCACCTCCGCCACCTTTTGTTGTTGGTAGCTCTGCTCCCGTCTATCTACCGTTGCTTGCTGGCCCCATGGCCACTCTGCTTCCTAGCCTTGGAGACTCTGCTCCGTCCTTCCCACAGGCCAATGACCTTCACACTCTTGGTATGTCTTGGGCTGAGCAGAATGCTCGTTGGCCTAGTCACTCTTTTGGACCTCTTGTTGATGAGGAGATGCCAGATGATGCGATGATTTTGAGTCGCATTTAGAGACCTATTTCATATGTGTTTTGTGCTCTAATTACTCATTTTTATGGATAATATTGCATAATTCACTTAATTTGGTCTTTTCCATCATATTATATCAAATCCCCTTTGTTTTACTATTTTGAGCATTATTTATCATCTTATTATAAATTGTGTGGATTTACTTGGTCTTGTTGTGAAATTTCAGGAAAAACAAGTATCTGCTTCCGTCGATACCATCGACGGAAGTCGATACCATCGACCAAGCCACAGATTGTCAGCCGAGAAGAGCAATACAGAGTCGATACCATCGACGCCCAAGTCGATGGTATCGAGATCACCACAGGCACTCAGAATAAAAGAAAGGAAAGCTGCCGCTAATCCGCTGGGTCGATACCATCGACCCGCGTCGATGGTATCGACGCCGGCAGATATGCGTTGGATCTGTTTTGATCTTGATCGGACGGCTGTTGTTATTTGACGACCTAATTAGGGACTTATACCTAATGACGGCCGCCCACACGAGGGAGGGATCTCAGTTTTGATTGCACGAGTGCCGAGGAGGAGAAAAAGGAGAACGGAGGCCGAGAAGCTCATCCCGGGTGATTCGGACGCTGCCAAAGACGATTTCCACCACCGACAGGCGGGGAAGCTCGTGTTCTACGCCAAGGATCCACCGGTTCTTCTCCGTTCAGGGGTTTTCACATTTATTTCCCGTTTTTCTTATGAATTCCCCAATTTCTACCATGTATTCATGTGAGATGAACATGAGAGGCTAAAACCCTCAATCTTTAGGACCGGGAGTAGCCCAGGAATGCATTGTATTACATTTTTATATCAACAACTCATATTTTTCTCTCAAATCCGTGGTATAGATTCGTTTTCTCCATTTCTATTGTTATGCTTGATCACCATAATAATAATTTAACACCCTTAATCACTTCGACAGAAGGATTAACGGTTGAAAAGAGACGAATTCTACATTAATCAATAAAACCCTTGACAAAGGAGTTGTAAAATTAATGGTGGGAACTGAGAGACCGTTTTTAATGCACTTAGTTTAGGGGAATGATTACTACGACGGTGGAATCAACCTAAACCTAAGTAGTGAATTACACCACGACAGTGGGTAATTCTCATTTCAGGCCACTACCCAGATAGAGAGAGAAGTGTGAGGAATTATATGAAACCTAATACAATGTTGACCCGCGGTGAAACCGCCATCCTAAAGATACCCTTTTGAATTGATTAAATTAACCTTTAATCAATTGTTTTCTTTGTTTGATTTTTATTTTCTTTTAATTTCAACAAAAACCCTATTTTGTTAATCGGTCTAGCTGATTGCGATTAGTTAGTAGAAGTCTCCAATAATTCACGTATCCCTGAGTTCGACTCGGGCCTCACAAGGCCTATATTACTCGACGCGTATACTTGCGTTTAAGCGCATAGTAAAATACACGTCAAGTTTTTGGCACCGTTTCCGGGGATACGGCGAATTATTGGCACTTTGAGTGCTAAGAGCGGCCACTCTAGGCCACATTTTTTTTTATTTTAAAACAATTTCAAAAATTCCTTTATTTCTCGATAATTGTGTTGACTCGTTCAAAGCATTGTACTGAACCCCTATTTCCATATTTCAGGTACTTTGCATGGTGCGCACACGTAGTCGAGACTACGTGAATCGCACACCTGAGGTTCCATCTGCGGGACCAGAGGACGAGGACTACTACGAGGAGGAACACCAAAGTGATATAAATTCTGAATCTGAGCAAGAACAAGAAGAAGAAATGGCTGAAGCACAGACAATATGGGAGAAGATCAAGGCGTCTTCTTCCTCGGCATCAAAGGGGCCTATAAAGAAACAGGGGCTAAACATTCCAACCTACAAGATCGATCCAGCATTGATTAACCTGGTTAAATCAAATGCATTTCACGGATTGAAAAATGAAGATCCAGTGGCCCACATCAGCCAGTTCGTGGAGAACTGTGATATGGTGAAGATAGATCGATTTCCACAGGATGTGCTCTACCTCAAGTTATTCCCGAGTTCCTTGGCTGGAGTGGCAAGAGAGTGGCTTCATAACCTCGACGACGAGTTTGTTGAATCATGGGATCACATGGTGGAGGTTTTCTTCGAGAGGTTTTTCCCTCCTGAGAAGACCAATGACATGATTAGGAAGATTCACAATTTCACCCAACAAGCGGGTGAAACATATTCTGAGACTTGGGAGCGATTCCAAGTCATGTTGAGGAGATGTCCACATCATGGATTGGACAAGGAGACACAAGTGAAAATCTTCTATTTTTCTCTCTCCGAGCACGATAGAAGTAATCTTGATTCAGCCGGATCCGGATTTTTTCTGAATAATACGGATACCAGATGTTGGGAGATACTGAAAAACATGGCTGGGAAACAGTCATGGGGTGATAGAGGGGCTGTGGAACATGTCAAGGCTGCTGGTGAATCCAGAATAGTGAGGGAGCTGAATGCCAAGTTAGATCTTCTAGCCAAGAAGGTGCTGACTAAGGAGGATGCATCTGATGATGGGGAGGCCCAAGTGAAATTCATGCAACAACAGGGCTATAGAAACAATGACTATGCATGGAGGAAAGATAAAAAGTTTTCATGGAAGGATCCGAACAATTTTCTACAGGATCCGGATGCCAAGCCACAGCAGAAAGCCGAGGATAAGAACACTGAATTACTAACTCAAATGGTCCAGCAAAACCAAGAGATGATGGCCATGTTTGGAAAACAATTGCAATCTCAAGGTGATATTCTAACCAAGTTTGGGCAGACGCTGCAGAGCCATGGAGCACAAATGCGGGCATTAGAGACCACCGTGGCACAAATTTCGAGTGAAGTGGCGGTCATTAAGCACGCCAACCAACAGAAACCAGCCGAGAATGCAAATGTGGCTCAAGCACACCATCAGGTCAAGTACATGTCTGTGGTGAGCAATGAGGAGGAATCTCAGGTGCAAGAAGCTGCAGAAGAAAGAAAAATGACTTTCAATGTGAATGCAACACCAGCAATACCATATCCACACACTTACTATAGATTGCCGGGCGGAAACCATTTCTTCAGAAAATCAGAGAGAGTTATGAATATTGTATCTCCATCTAGACAAAAAGAGCAAGTGCAGGTTGTTTGTGCACATGTGGAGACATCTAAGGAGAGAGAGGAACCACAACAAGCTGCCACTATTGAGGATGTCTTGCCAAAGCCCACGCCGGAGGGAGTAATTGAAGCAAGCTTAGGGGAGGTACCCCCGAAAAGCTCTTATGTGCCACCTCATAGGCGTGTTGAGGCAGCAGATGTTTTAAATGTGGTTAATCCTAAGTCAAAGAAAGAGCATCGTCACTTTAAAAAATTCCTATAGATATTCCGAAAACTCCACATCAACGTTCCGTTAGTGGAGATGATTGAGAAAGTACCCGCCTATGGGAGGTTCATTAAGGAAATCATCAATAAGAAGAGGCGGATAAAAGACGATGAAATTTATTGGATGAATGAGACAGTGAGCTCTATGATTCACGGGAGTGCACCAAAGAAGAGAAAGGACCTAGGAGGTTTTTACATACCGTGTTCAATAGGTGGTCAACATGTTTCTAAAGCGCAATGTGATTCCGGCGCTAGTATAAATCTCATGCCTTTGGCTACATTTCAAAAGTTGGGGTTAAAAGAGATAAAGAAGTTGGATGCAACAATTGAATTGGCAGATGGGTCTACCATGAGACCCTATGGAGTATGTGAATATGTTCTCGTCAAAGTGGATAGATTCATATTTCCAGTGGACTTTGTCGTCATGGATATGCCACCACTCCAAAGCTGTGAAATTCTCCTAGGAAGACCATTTCAAGCAACGGCAGACATTGTGACTGCCTTAGGGAGAGGTACTCTGTCTTTGGGCATTGGAGGAGATCGTGTTGAATTCAAATTACTGCATGATCCTCTAAGTGCAGTCCCCAAGGTGAAAATATGATGACTGTCATACGTCTAGCCTAAGACGTTAAATAAGGGCGCTTGTTGGGAGGCAACCCAATCATCGGTACATTAGGATAGTTTAATTTTAGTCATAGATTGCTTTTATTTTGTTTAGATTTTAGTTTAAAAATGATACCTTGATCCGTTTGTTGAATGTGCAGGCACAGGCAGGGTCGATACCATCGACACACTCGTCGATGGTATCGACATGGGTTCAGGTCGACACCAGCAAAAATTGCACTGCGTCGATACTATCGACACCCCCGTCGATGGTATCGACATGGTCACAGACAGGTCGCAATAAAAGGTCGATGGTATCGACATGCCAGTCGATACCATCGAGATCTCTGCAGATTTTCAGAAGAAATTGACTCAGTAGAGTCGATACCATCGATGGGTCCGTCGATGGTATCGACATTTTCAAGTGAAAATGACGGCGGCCGGACTCGCGAGGCAGTTGCCCTAATCAGCGAGTCGATACCATCGACTTTCATCGATGGTATCGACGGGCACACAACAGTGTCGGTGTCAGTTATTCAAGACATGGTTATTGGTCAAATGAAGTCACATCATCTAGAGCAAATCCGGACCCCACGACCCTGGCAATACCCACCACCGCCTCCGCAGGATTGATCAGGGTATCACTGTTCCACCCTTAAGTTGGTTTTTGACTATGAGGCCATAGTCGAATTCAAGCTTAGGGGGGTGGCTGGAACAACTCTATCTTTTATCTTTTCTTTAGTTGTTTTTAGTTTTTGCTTTGTTATTTGTTCTTGAAATTTTAGTTTGTTTAGGATCCACATCTATCTAGTGTAATCGTGGATGTCTTAAAAATTGTCATCTCGCTGTTTTCATGGGAAATTTAAGGGAATTTAAAAATTTCTGTGTCTTTTGGATAGCTTAACTTGGTTGTCCTTGGGGAACTTGTCCTATGAAAATGATTGATTATGTCAACTTTGAAGCAATATGTCACACCCACACCCCCATTGACTCATGAAAAGTGGATAGTAACGGTTGTTTGAGCCTAACCTAATCAAATGGTAATGAGACCTTAATTGGATATAAGAGAAAGAACCCTTTGAACTACTACACATGTCAGTAAGGAGGGACACATGATATTTTTCTAAGGTTTCAGTAACTTAATCTTGTGATCATTCCACTTCATATTTTTCCATAATCCACCCAAGAATTGGAAGTAAAGTACAGTTTTAATTCCTTCTTGCGTGCATAGCATGTAGATAGGATTTGCATTGTTATTTTCATACTTTGGCATAAAATGGAAAAAAATGTATAGTGATTCATGCACATTACCTTTAGGTGCATGTCATGTAGTTGCACTCATAACTTTCATGATTTTCATGCTTAAGTACACCATGTACCTCAGGTTGTCTTAAAAAGTGATCTAAATTGTTCCATACCCTCGAAATAGTACAAAGATTTCCAATCATGAAGAAAATAGCCTAACACATGTATCTCTAAGAAATTATGGATATGTGGGCCAATAAAAGAAAGAAATTTTTTTTTCTGAAAATCTGGAAAAAAATTGAGAAAAGAAAAAAGAAGAGAGAATTTAGAAGGAAATGGAATAACAGGGAGAAAGGAACATGATATCACTTGCATAACAAGGAAATTGAGTACATGATGTGGCTTAATTAGATTTCTATCTCTTTTTGAGGTGGAAGGTTAGTGCATGCATCATTCCACCCAATTTTAAGCATTAGGGCATTTTCAATGTGCATTTGCATCATTTAGGACATTTTGTTATGTGCATTTTGAAACTGTGTAATACTTCCAAATTCTTCCATGAACCGCCCATTCCATCCACCCGTTGCTCGGATTGGTAGGCCACCATGATTTTCTCCTCACTCATGTTTATCAGGAGAACTGCTTCCATGTAGATGGTAGTTAGGGCGAGCAACGTAGTGTAGGTGATCACAAGATGCACCAATGCTGAATCGGAGAACCTTTTATGTTAACTGCCTTATGTGATAGTGTTCATCGGTTTGAAGGATAATTTTTCTTATTGATGATTATTGTCGCCTGTAGGGTAATTACTGTTCTATGATTAGGAAAGGTCGGTTTGAGAACGTTCAGTGGGAGTCATGTGGAATGTGGGGTGATGTGTTGATTTTTAGTTGACATCTGCAATCCTATTCTAAGGATTAGTTGCTCGAGGGCGAGCAATGTTTAAGCTTAGGGGAGTTTGATGCGATGATTTTGAGTCGCATTTAGAGACCTATTTCATATGTGTTTTGTGCTCTAATTACTCATTTTTATGGATAATATTGCATAATTCACTTAATTTGGTCTTTGCCATCATATTATATCAAATCCCCTTTGTTTTACTATTTTGAGCATTATTTATCATCTTATTATAAATTGTGTGGATTTACTTGGTCTTGTTGTGAAATTTCAGGAAAAACAAGTATCTGCTTCCGTCGATACCATCGACGGAAGTCGATACCATCGACCAAGCCACAGATTGTCAGCCGAGAAGAGCAATACAGAGTCGATACCATCGACGCCCAAGTCGATGGTATCGAGATCACCACAGGCACTCAGAATAAAAGAAAGGAAAGCTGCCGCTAATCCGCTGGGTCGATACCATCGACCCGCGTCGATGGTATCGACGCCGGCAGATATGCGTTGGATCAGTTTTGATCTCGATCGGAGGGCTGTTGTTATTTGACGACCTAATTAGGGACTTATACCTAATGACGACCGCCCACACGAGGGAGGGATCTCAGTTTTGATTGCACGAGTGCCGAGGAGGAGAAAAAGGAGAACGGAGGCCGAGAAGCTCATCCCGGGTGATTCGGACGCTGCTGAAGACGATTTCCACCACCGATAGGCGGGGAAGCTCGTGTTCTACGCCAAGGATCCACCGGTTCTTCTCCGTTCAGGGGTTTTCACATTTATTTCCCATTTTTCTTATGAATTCCCCAATTTCTACCATGTATTCGTGTGAGATGAACATGAGAGGCTAAAACCCTCAATCTTTAGGACCGGGAGTAGCCTGGGAATGCATTGTATGACATTTTTATATCAATAACTCATATTTTTCTCTCAAATCCGTGGTATAGATTCGTTTTCTCCATTTCTATTGTTATGCTTGATCACCATAATAATAATTTAACACCCTTAATCACTTCGACAGAAGGATTAACGGTTGAAAAGAGACGAATTATACATTAATCAATAAAACCCTTGACAAAGGAGTTGTAAAATTAATGGTGGGAACTGAGAGACCGTTTTTAATGCTCTTAGTTTAGGGGAATGATTACTACGACGGTGGAATCAACCTAAACCTAAGTAGTGAATTACACCACGACAGTGGGTAATTCTCATTTCAGGCCACTACCCAGATAGAGAGAGAAGTGTGAGGAATTATATGAAACCTAATACAATGTTGACCCGCGGTGAAACCGCCATCCTAAAGATACCCTTTTGAATTGATTAAATTAACCTTTAATCGATTGTTTTCTTTGTTTGATTTTTATTTTCTTTTAATTTCAACAAAAACCCTATTTTGTTAATCGGTCTAGCTGATTGCGATTAGTTAGTAGAAGTCTCCAATAATTCACGTATCCCTGAGTTCGACTCGGGCCTCACAAGGCCTATATTACTCGACGCGTATACTTGCGTTTAAGCGCGTAGTAAAATACACCTCACCAGACCAGGCTGACGATACTGAGGCTGATGATGCTGATGACAATGGTGATGGCGAGGATGCTTCAGATAATGGTGATGGTGATGGTGCTGACTCCGATGATGATGGCACTATGATAACACCAAATTTTGTGATGTTATAGACTGTTATTCTGTTATCAAAACTGCCTTTTTAACTGTATTCCTCTTTGTTTATATGCACTTTTGCAATAATTGGCCAAACGACGCTCTTAATTCAATATTTCCATCTTTTGCAGTGTTTTCCTCCAATTTTGACCCATTTATCGTCAATAAGGCCGTCCCGGCCCACAAAGCAAGTTCCACCCGCATCGGCCTTCCAGATGGCCGATAAGATCACTGCCCGATAGGGTAGGCGCAACGCACCGACGCACGACATGAGGATGCCGTGCAAGAAGGAACTAGCGGGCGATATGTCTTTTACCCGACAGGGAGCTGAGCTCGCCATGACAACTTAAGCTTGTCGCACGACACAAGCCACCCAACGGCAGGCGCCGCTCATCACGTGACCGACAGCTGACATCCTTGTGCCGGGCGGTACCAATATCGGTCGTCCACCGAATGCAAGGATAAGGGGGACACATGGCACCTTGAGCACCATAAATTCCCCCAACCGCTGCCTATAAATAGCAGCTACAGGAAGCCGAAAAGGTAGGTCAGAACGCTGTGCAAGTCACCTCAGGAAGGCTACAAAGAGCGAGAGTATCGTGCCTCAGTGGTTGTGACGGGCGATACTAGGTGAGCATTTCGCCATCTCGAGAGGGAGGGAATGGTTCACTTAGTGTCGTCCTGAGCACCACTGCGGGCCGATATCGACCGACATAACGTAGATACTGGATACAAGTGACCGATACTAGATGCACTTTGTTTTAGCCCAGTACGATACTAACCCCGATACGTGTCACTCGTCGTGGCGTGTCACCCGAGAGGGTGCCGCCCGACATGACCATATCGGTCCAGGGTTCTCACACGATACAACATCCCATCACCGCGTGCTGCCTCAGAGGGTGTGCCGCCCAACACGGCTGTATTGGGCTAGGGTCCTGTCCGGTATCGGGCCGGAGGGTCAGCTGTAGCCTGTCGACCTTCTATATCAAGAGGGCGACGTTTATCCTTTATTTCTGTCATTTATTTCTTTACTTTACGCAATGTAATCAAACCTCTATATGTTAATATAAATAGAAGAGTTTAATTATTTGTTGCTTTATTCTTGGTACCCTTGTTGGATGAATTCTATGTTTAATATCTGAACTCTAGCTTGTATGTTGGATCGCATTTCGATTAGCTACCGAATCGCATTTTCCTGTTGCAACAACCTTGAGAGAGGTGTTGTGGCTCTAGTGTTTGGTCCAATTCTGGAGTACGAGAGTGCCCGGAATTGGACTTGCTTTAGCAACCTTTCCACTCTAATTTAAGTCCAGCAACCTTGAGAGGGGTGTTGATGCTTGGTTAGAGGTACCTGCTCTGAGAGGAGGGGTACAGGATGTTCCTACTGCCGCTTGTTTTACCGAAGTTTTTCTCCTCAGTACCTTGCTTTAGCCTTAGTCTTATCTCTCCGTTTCTGTTGCATGAAAAATCCCTAAAAACTGCTAAATGCTTAAAACCTAAGTTTTCCTTGTAACTCCAGTTGGAGATAGGGTTTTCTTTTGTTTTATCGATCTCGTTCTGCTATTCCCTTTTGGGAATTTTATCATCTCTTATCCTTGGCGGAGTGTAGCGTGTCGATTCTGAGTTCTCAACACTACCACCCTTGTCCCTGTGTTCGACCCTATATATCTACTTCAACCCCGTAAACAAAGTTGCGGGGGCCTAGAAGGATTCGGGCTATAAATGTAAAAGCTCGGCTACCTCAAATCCGCCTCTAATTTTAGGACGCACGATTTAGGCCGGTCAACTTTTTGGCGCTGTTGCTGGGGACAAGGCAAAATGACACTGTTGACGAATCCGAATCCACTAACTACACTCCTGTGCCTCAAGCTTAGAAATGAGCTTGACAACACCCTTTTTCTTTTATTATTATTATTATTATTATTCTTTGCCTAAAATAAATAATTCCATTTTCTAAACTTGATTTCTCGTACCATTCCAGTGACCCTGAAGAACGGTGACCTGTTCTACCAACCACTGACACCATGCCACCCCGCGTCGAGCCACCCCTGTCTGAAGGAGAACGCCCAGGGCGAGCTCAGCCTCATTCGCCTCCTCGAGAAGTCAACGATCGCTATGACGGCGATGATAACCTCAAAGATCCGGAAACGGAGCAATTTGAGGAAGGCCATCACCACGATAGACGTCATCGCCACCAGAGGCACAAAAGAAACCACAATAATCAGGAACGACACCGGGACTCCAGTGACAGCGACGACTCAGAGGAAGAAGAGAAAACACTGAGGGAGTTGGCATCCACGAAGGTCAACAACTCCCAGTGTCCTGTCATTATCCCGCGTTTCAACACGACAAATTTTGAACTTAAGCCGTCTATTATCTCAATGATCAGAATAAAAGCTTTAGGGGGAGTTCCAAGAATGACAACCCCTACCACCACCTGGATGCCTTCAAAAATATATGCAATACCATAAAGATGCGGGGGGTCCCCCAAGAAGTCATATACTGCAAGGGCTTCATTTTCTCCTTGGAGGACAAAGCTCTGTCATGGTATCTTGGGTTACCTCACCAATCTCTAAACGGATGGGGAGCACTGGCTGACACATTCATGAACAAATTCTACCCCAATGAAAGGACTGTGAGAAACATGCAGAAGATAACCTCTTTTATGCAGAAGCCCAATGAGAGTCTCCATGACACTTGGGAAAGATACCAGGAATATTAGAGGGATTGCCCTCACCATAACTATAAGAAGGGTTTCCTAGTCCCCACCTTTTACAATGGTCTGGCCCTAGATGAAAGGGTGTCACTTAATGCGGCAGCAGGCAGTGACTTCCTTGGGAAAAGCCGAGCAAGTATGAAAAGATCATCAAAAACATGGCCGAGCTACTAGCCGACACTGATTACGATAGATCCGATAGAGGATAGGCTAAAAAGGTCGGTGAAGGGCCCTCTCTTGAGTCCAAGGCGCTGGAGTCCATTACCTTGCAGATACAAAGAATAGCTACAGATGTTAAGCAACTGAGGGAATCTGGCGGGAAAGGAAAGAAGCCAGTCGAAAAAGTGATGAAATGCGTAACCTGCGGTGAAGGAGGGCATGGGGTAGATAATTGCGTCTACACTCGACCGGATGCAGCCAGTGATACTGACTCTGAAGATGAAAGGACTGAAAATGTCTCTTTCGTGAGTTTCAAAAGGCCAAACCACCCCGACTTCAATTACGGAAACAAGGACACGACTGAGAACTCACATCAGCTGCATAGCTCGTCTAAGCCGTCGCAAGCCTTTGAGAAAAGAGGGGGGCTAAGTCAGTATACCAAGAACACCCAGTTTCAGCCAGCCAAGGGAAATTTCTAGGTACAAGGTAAATATCAAGGGTCAAACAAAGAACAGGACAAGGGCTCGAGCCAATCAGATGTGGTTGGCCAGTTATTTGATTTCGTGAAGAGGCAGGACACTATCAACAATCAACTAGCACAAAGCGCGCTGTCGAATTCCGGCATTTTGAACTCTTTGCAGGTACAATTGGCGGACATGCAGACACATCAACACCAAATTGATCAGCAACTAGCTCAGTTGGCTGAGATCGTGAAGAACCCGTCAGGGAAGATACCATCAAATATGGAGACTGCCAAGAAGGCGGGACTGTGACCGTGGAGGCAAGGATAAAGATGTAGGAAGGAGAAGCTAAATACGGAAAACGTTGCGCTTCTCGGGAGGCATCCCGAGCTCTCTTTTATTTCTTAGAATAGGATGCATTTTATTTTCCTGCAAAACAAACATTACAAACATTATGGACTGTAATAAGGCCCGAGTCGGTGCGTGCGCCACATGCGCTGACTCTTTTGTTTTATGGGCCACCGTGCTGCTTTATAGACCGGGATGAGTAATACCATCTGAGGCCGGGGGCTTAGCCTTAAGCCAATGATGTTTTACTCATCAACCACTTTCTCCCACTCAATTTTCAAGTTTTTCTTCTTGTTTTGGCTCTGAAAGGTTCGCATCAGGCAGTTCATATCGGGCAGCAGCCCAACTAACTTACTGAACGAGCCCATGTCGGGCAGTGAAATTTCGGGCATCACAAAGGTCGTGACAAATGTCATGCCTGGGCAGCATGCACCCATATCGTGCATAGGAGTAATTACCCTCGTGTGACGGATGGACTATCCATCTCGGAATGACTTACCCCAACGGCCGACGCGTGCCCGAAATTACCCGTTTTACCCCCGGTTGGGACTGCTATAAATAGCCTAGCGAGTTCACCGTGTCGGGCTACTGCCTTACTATTTTCACCTACCCGTGTCGTGCATCGATTTTCTGAGTTAGCTCCCGTGTCGTGCAAGATCCTTGCTCTCGTATCGTGTGGAAGTTTAAGAACACAACAAGGTATATCCCGACAGACCGTATCGCCCGACACGATATTCCTTTCACGAATGAGTTATCAGGCTTGAGCCATTGTTAGCTGAGCAATCTTTTATCACCCGATACATATGTCGCGCAACGTACCTCTTTATTCGCGTTTGCTCGATACACCCATGTCGGGCGATATCCGTGTCGCCCATCTTTTTACCGCCTCTCCCGCTTTGTTGTTGGGTGACACACCGCTTTCCTTTTAGAGAACCCTATCGGGTGTCTTATCTTTCGCGACCGTATCGCCCGCCACACCCATGTCGGGCGACATACCTGACACGTATCTATCGCCGTATTGTCTTGTTCTTTATCACATGTATGATCTCTCGACGTGACAGACGATACCCATATCTCATATCGGGCACGAGACTTCCCCTATGAAAACCTAGTAACACCCGATATAGTGGCATGGATCATTGTCATATCAGTCCAATTCTTATCGTGCCTTCAGTTTAATTTTTTCAACACCAGCACATTTTAACTAATCAACTAATTTGTTAACAGAAATGGCCCGCGTCAAGCAGACAGTTGTCCGGGTTGATGAGCAAGGCAGGAGGGTCACCTTCGAAGCTACCACCGTTGGGCAAAAACGCCCGAATCCAGAAGCGGCCGGGCCGTCAACCGCGGAAAAGAGGGCGAGGGTAGGAGAAGCGGCAACTCCAATCACCACTCCAACAGCAGCAGCAGAATCCCTGGAACACACACCAGGGAGGTTCATGCCAAGAGACGGTGAGCACGCATGTCGTTATGCGGATCTGGCAACCAAGCTCTACAGGCCGATCCGGTTCTGCCATCAGCCTTCGTTTGTTGAGCTGGGCATCTATGAAAGACCGAAGGGCATCCTCGCCGCTGCAGGGCTGAGAAGGATCTGCTTTAGCCGGTCCTCTTCCTACACCAAACTCACGAGGGAGTTCATGTCCTCTCTCCACCGGGTGAAGAACTCTGCTGTAGAAAAAGAAGAATACAGCAGGGCAGATAGACTCCAAGCCCGGTTATACAACTCGGAGCACACTATCTCCGAGAAGCTGATGAATAAGATCTTCTCTTCCAGCAAGGAGGAGGAGAATATGATGAATAACGGTGAGAGAATCACCGAAGGAGATGGGTTCAGTCCCATGGAGCTCTGGGGTAGGCTAACCGGCGAGACATCTTATAAGCCGGGATGCAAAGTGGCGGCTGTGCACTCATACTTTTGGAGGATAGTGCACAAACTGGTGGCGTGCTTGCTGTTCAGCAAGAACGAGTCCAACAATATCTACAGAGAATAACTCCATGTCATGTGGCACATGATGGAGGGACGAGTGATCAACCTCCGGCGGTTTTTGCTGAACAGGCTGCACCCGATAAAAGATGCCACCAAAGAATACTGTATGGGCGGCATCATCAACCTGATTGCGGCTGGGCTCGGGTACCCAAAAGAGACGCGTAGCCTTTCGAGGATACAAGGCGATGAAGTGATCAACATCAAGTACCTGATGAGGACCAACATCGTAAAGAAGTTGGGGAGGGACTACTTCTACAAGTTTACAAGGACAAACATCCTCCTCCCGCTTCCTCACTGCACCAATTACGACGCAGAAAAACTGGTCTTCACTACCGTGGAGATTGAAGCTCTAGAGGTAGACGCAGCCTATGCCGCCACCACCAGAGCCCAGGAAAGGGCGGTCACGAGAGGAGAACCTATTCCTCTCGGTCCAAGGTGGGGAAAAGCTTCAACAGCCCACACTGAGCCAGTAGAAACTCCAGAGCTACCGACGACAACAGTCTTTAGAGTTGTCGTCGCTCCAGCCACTACCACAACAACATCTGTGGTGGCTGAAGAAGAGCCGGTGACTGTGGAGGTCATCGAGACCACAACTACGGGGGCTGCCGCGGGAGAGTCAGCCGCAACCCCCAAAATTCATGTATTGCCTGAAGAGGCAGAGGAAGGGCCGCAGCCGGACACCAGTAATGAGGTGTTCGCTGCGATCCTTCAGACGGAGCTTGAAGGTGCGCAGCTGACGCTGACACCGTCGCCGGTGTCTCTTGTTGCAGCTGCTGATGAGATCGCCGCCAGCGTAGAGGTGGAGCAACATCCGCCCACACCATGGCCTTCTCCACCACGACAAGGAGGCAAGGCGGTGATAGCTGAAAGAGCGCCGTCGCCTCGCCTGGCGGCATCTGCATCATGAACGATTGAGATAGATTCTACCTCGCCTGGTGGACCATCACGTGAGCAAGATGTCGCGAGGATAGGAGGGAGATCCGCGGGAATCCCTCCGTCACTTGGGAAGATGTTAGGGCACGAGCTCGACTACTTGTGGGAGGTAACAGATAACAATTCAACTACCTATATTTCCCTAACCCACAAGTTTGCATCTTTCCAAGACAGGCTGAATAGCCAAGAACGAGAGTTGCTGACTCTGGCTAGCCTTCCCGGCAGACTAGAGACCTTGACTGTGACACTTTAGCAAGTTCTCCAATGCCTTGACAAGATCGAGGAAAGGCTAGACAGGGGGGACGACCATCCACGCCGAAGGCAGCTGAGAAGGTCACCGTCACCCCCTAGTCAAGGCTCTCCTCCTTCTTCGTCAACGTCCTCCTCAAAATTAGTGTCCTCCTTCACCTCCAGCGGGCGATCAACAACGCCTGAGGAGGGGGCACCACAAAGGTCAGCCGACGGAGCTCCAGCAGGACGGGAGAGCTCCTTAGGCCTGGAAAAAGAAAATCCCTCAATCTCCCTGGACGAAGCTGAAGATGATAACGGAGATATCAGCATCGGGGTAGACTCTTCTGACGAATCTGAGGGAGAAAAGGGGGATGTTTATGCTGTCAATGAAAGACACCTCCCCCGAGGAAGATGCTCGATGGTAGATAAGTTCTGTGAGCCATCTGAGATACCCTCCTTTGAGATGGCCGACTTCGACAGAAGAGCCATCAGATACCTGACGATTAGAGACCAGAATTTGCTGAATACGGTCTTAAGATTGTAGGCTGATGAAGAAGACGTCGTCTGGAGCAACAACTACTTCTTCATATGATGGGAAGATCTTCGAAGTATGTTACGCACGCTGACTGTCGTCGGCAAAAGACTATTTAGGGTCCTTAAAAGTGCGATAATAGAAAGTATCGACAGCAGGACAGGTCGGAAGACAATATACAATGCTACCCCGACCTTGGCGAGAAGACTGATGAAGGGAGATTCAGACTCCAGTGCGGTGGCCGACATGTTGAACCACATCAAAAAGCATAGACCAAACTTTGTGTTGGCCCCGTATAAGCACCGCAACGTGTGTTTCCTCTGTGTGGCATATCTCAGGAACCACGACGTCCAGCTGCTGAACTGCAGCAGCGACAAGGTGCCACGCTCCGGGAATGTTTTCAGCCGCCCGGAGGACAAGAAATTGAGGCTCCTGCCGCTGCATCTTCTAAGAGATATCAATCACAGAAGCCAACATCACAAAGACGTTTTGAACTTCTTTTCTATCCGAGACCTCCCCGTCCAGGCATAAAGAGGAAGCGGAAACAACGCCTTCGCCATCTTGAGTGCCATGGAGGTGCTCAATACATTCGGAAACTTGAGAGCCCTTAGGGGCACATGCTTCTATCGTCGCAGGAGCATTTACGCCATGTTGCTAATCAAGGACAAGTGCTATTTTCGAGACGCAGGGGTGCCTGAGAAGCTGCTGGACAACGACATAGAAGAAGACACTTCACAATCCAGTAGCTCCCCAGAGAAAGAGGCGGAGATGGCAACTGACACCTACGGGGCAGGCAAGTAGTTAGAGATCCTACAGAAAGCGCACGGGATGGAAGACACTGCTTCACCTGAAACTACAAAAGGGCTGATCAAAAATTTCAACCGCTTCTTGTGCGTTACTCTCACGCAGGAGCAGGTCAATAATATCCTTCTGAAGTTGGCTGATTCCACCCCAACGGATGTCGCATATGAGGCAGGCAATGCCATAGTCCCAGTCGACGACTTAAGGGACATGGTAAAAGAAGGAGGATGTCTGGCTGTATCTGTGGTAGCCGCTTACATTCAAACAATACAGCCAAGGCTCAAACACGCATACATAGCTCATCCTATGCTGTTCAACGACATTTGCCTCGCTGATGAAACAAGAGCGAAATGAGCATTTATGGAAGAATTGGAGAGTGAGGTTCCACACACGATCTTCCTGTACATCCTCCATTATATCCATTGGACGCTCCTGACAATGTACACTCGACAACGAGTGGGAATCTTCTACAACATCTTAGAGAGTAACAAAAACCATCCAGTGCCGTGTACATTAGAACCATTGTAATCCGTCGAACGCTTAGTTCGAAAATACTATGACGAGGTGTCAAAGATGATCCAACCATTCCTGGACACACAAGCAAGCAAATGGAACGAACTACAATTCTGCCACCGCAGTCCGTAGTAGATTCCCCTATCCAACGACTGTGGCATCTTTGTCCTGGAATGGATGGCAAATGAAGCAACGCCTGACCAGCTCCACCACATCGATTATCACAGCAAAAGAGGAGAATATGTGTGGGAGCTTCTATCTGACATAGGCGCGCTCACTAGCTAACCTCACTGGAGTAACATTATCTCACCTTATCTACCTTACAACTCTGGGACAGAGTGTGAAGTAAGTTTGGGGGGGTACCATGTACCAGTGAGGGAGGTATAATTTTTTTGAAAATTTTCTGATTTTTCTGCCTCAAATTCTCCATTATTTTGTCTCATATTCTTTATTCTTTTGATTCTTTCCTATATCATGTGTACATATATATGTTCATACCATAGTGTTGAAAATTTTGCTTATTTTGTTCACATACATATGTACAATGTCGCTATATTAGTAAAAACCTGATGCGACTTCTTGCTAGTTTGTTTCTATGTGCTTAAATATATGCAAATTTTGTTATATCTTTCTGATAATGCTGCCTCAAATAAACAAAAGATTACATTTTTCCGTGCCAAAAATTTCGAAAAAAAATAATAATCTCACAACAGCTAAGAGACGAGTATGGAGAAGGAAAAAGCTACCCAAACAACAAAAATCCCTCTTGTTTCCCCTTACCCAACAAAAATCCCAAAAAGAGAAAGTAGCCTTATGAGGGTGAATAAAAGCATCAGAGTTGTGCCCAATAAAAGAAAAGAAAAAATATATACACACTTGTCTTACAAAAGTACCCATCTTTAGGCATGGTAGATCCGGGGCAGTGGTAGGAAGGATGTGAAATCACTGCTCTAAAGCCAACTGGCTTGGACTGTAGGGACCACTTGCCCGTTAATGGACCCTTACCTGGATGGACTGATGGGAAATAAGAAAAACCCCAAAAAGCTTCAACCTACCCAACACACAACTTTCTGTCCCAAAAATAAGCTGTTTGGTGTGAAAGCTAACTTCGGAATCATGCACCAAAGTCTCGCTGAAGCTGTAGAGAAATTTTTTACCGAAATAATAAAGCAAGAAACACGAGGTCTTTTGTTCGTTGTGGGACAACATTATCTCTAAAGGCATCGTGATTCTTGTTTTACCTCTTGAGCTGAAAACTAAACTGAGCAAGAAGAAACATCACAAAATAAAGTTTAAATATTGATTGAGGACAATCAAAATGCTAAGTTTGGGGGAGTTGATAACACCAAATTTTGTGATGTTTTAGACTGTTATTCTGTTATCTAAACTGCCTTTTTAACTGTTTTCCTCTCTGTTTATATGCACTTTTGCAATAATTGGCCAAACGACACTCTTAATTCAATATTTCCATCTTGTGCAGTGTTTTCCTCCAATTTTGACCCATTTATCGTCAATAAGGCTGTCCCGGCCCACAAAGCAAGTTCCACCCGCATCGGCCTTCCAGATGGCCGATAAGATCACTACCCGACAGGGTAAGCGCAACGCACCGACGCGTGACATGAGGATGCCACGCAAGAAGGAACTAGCGGGCGATACATCTTTTACCCGACAGGGAGCCGAGCTCGCCACGACAACTTAAGCTTGTCACGTGACACAAGCCACCCACCGACAGGCACCGCTCGTCATGTGACCGACAACCGACATCCTTGTGCCGGGCGGTACCGATATCGACCGTCCACCGAATGCAAGGATAAGGGGGACACGTGGCGCCCTGAGCACCATAACTTCCCCCAACCTTTGCCTATAAATAGCAGCTACAGGAAGTCAAAAAGATAGGTCGGAATGCTGCGCAAGTCACCTCAGGAAGGCTGCAAAGAGCGAGAGTATCGTGCCTCAGTGGTTGTGATGGGCGACACTAGGTGAGCATTTCCCCATCCCGAGAGGGAGGGAATGGTTCACTTAGTGTTGTCTTGAGTACCACTGCGGGCCGATATCGGCCGACATAATGTAGATACTGGATACAAGTGACCGATACTAGATGCACTTCATTTTAGCCCAGCACGATACTAACCCCGATACGTTTCGCTCGTCGTGGCGTGTCACCCGAGAGGGTGCCGCCCGACATGACCGTATCGGGCCAGGGTTCTCGTACGATACAACATCCCGTCACCGCGTGCCACCTGAGAGGGTGTGCCGCCCGACACGGCTGTATCGGGCTAGGGTCTTGCCTGATATCAGGCCAGAGGGTCAGCTGTAGCCTGTCGACCTTCTATATCAAGTGGGCGACGTTTATCCTTTATTTCTGTCATTTATTTCTTTACTTTACACAATGTAATCAAACCTCTATTTGTTAATAGAAATAGAAGAGTTTAATTATCTGTTGCTTTATGCTTGGTACCCTTGTTGGATGAATGCTATGTTTAATATCCGAACTCTAGCTTGTACGTTGGATCGCGTTTCGATTAGCTACCGAATCGTGTTTTCCCGTTGCAACAACCTTGAGAGAGGTGTTGTGGCTCTAGTGTTTGGTTCGATTCTGGAGTACGAGAGTGCCCAGAATTGGAGTTGCTTTAGCAACCTTTCCACTCTAATTTAAGTCCAGCAACCTTGAGAGGGGTGTTGATGCTTGGTTAGAGGTACCCGCTCTGAGAGGTGGGGTACAAGATGTTCCTACTGCCGCTTGTTTTACCGAAGTTTTTCTCCTCGGTACCTTTCTTTAGCCTTAGTGTTATCTCTCCATTTCTGTTGCATTAAATCCCTAAAACTGCTAAATGCTTAAAACCTAAGTTTTCCTTGTAACTCCAGTTGGAGATAGGGTTTTCTTTTGTTTTATCGATCTCGTTCTGCTATTCCCTTTTGGGAATTTTATCATCTCTTATCCTTGCCGGAGTGTAGCGTGTCGATTCTGAGTTCTCAACACTACCACCCTTGTCCCTATTTTGACCCCGTATATCTACTTCGACCCCGTAAACAAAGTTGCGGGGGCCTAGAAGGATTCAGGCTATAAATGTAAAATCTCGGCTACCTCAAATCCGCCTCCAATTTTAGGACGTGCGATTTAGGCCGGTCACACTGCTGCTCCACCTTCTGACGGAGACGAGGACTACACACCTGGAGATGATGATGATGATATTGTAGATATAGATAGCTTAGATATTTAGGTTGTTTCTTAGTTTGTAGTCTAGCATGCTTATCATATACATCTTTCTTGACTATTTTGTATAAGAAACATCTTGGCACATATATCTGAGTTGTACTATTTTATCTTTGTTTTCATTGTCTTATGCTTGTAGTTGCTCTCATGTGAACATATCTCTGAGTTGTTATATATCTGATGTGCACTCTGGCTTTTTACTCTGATCTTTTATATGTATTGGTGCCATCTTCTGCCACATTTTGCTTACAACTTAGATTGTATGTTATCTTTTGTCTCTGTGTGATATATCCTATGTGATTGCTTATTCTTTCTGCATATGTGGTTGCTTGTATTTTGGATAAGACCTGAGTTTATGCTATTCTACTCCCCTTACTTTTTGATAATGTCAAAAGGGGGAGAGATATTTCAAGTCTTGAAACTCAATCATATTGGTATTCATTGTTATACTACTACTTTTAGCTTGTGAGATCCTTTTCTTGTTCATTCACTATTCATCATGTGAACTTGCAAAGGACTACATACTACATGTAGATTGTTATTGCTATGTGTAAATACACTAACCATGTAGGTTAGAAGAAGAATAGATTAAGGGGGAGCAATTCACATTATTCGTATCATGAATCCCCCAAATTCACAAGGCAAAGGTATAACTTCTACATCCTTTCTCAATATGTTTGAGGAATGGTTTGTCATTGTCAAAAAGGGGGAGAATGTTGACCTTAAGGTTATACATTGTCCGTGTTTTTATAATGAATTAACCATTCCACTCATATGTATCTAATATGTGTATTAAAGATTAATTTCAAGTATTAGGTACATGAAAAGGACCCAAAATCAAAAGCCCTAGAATGGCTCAAGTTCAAGTCAAAAAGCTACAAGTGTGTATTTTTGGAAATCTATGTAAATGACATTAGAACTTTTTTGTAATCACTTGTAATGATGAATTGACTTGTAAATTAGATGAAAAAAATTATTAGGACATAAAATGCCAAAGTTAAATCACTTTAGATGCATTTTCCAAAGATTGACAGCAGGTTGTTGATCGATCGAGTTTTCCCTAGGACAAACTCAGCCGATCCATCTTGGTCAGTTTTCTGGAGATAGCATCAGTCGAGTTGTATTTTCATAGATTTCGACCGATTGAGTTCCTGACCAAAATGATCTTCAGTGATCGGTCGAGTTTCCCCAGGAAAAAATTGACCGATAGTTTGAATATCAGTTTTATCTTTTACTTGATCGGTCGAGTTAAATTTATTGAAACTCGACCGATTGCACTGTACAAAATTTTGTAGAAAAAGTGATGTGACCGTTGGTGTGTGTTTTGAGCAAAAATAGAGTTGTTGCTTTGAGCAAAAATGACTATTTTTGTATCTAAGTGTCCCACAACTTAAAGGGGCACCCTCAACTATAAATAGGACCTCTTGGAGTTCATTCCAAGGCTACTCATTCATTGCAAACTTGGTTCTAACATAGTTGAGAGTGTTCTAACCCTTTGAGCCCCTTTCTCTCTCTACCTTCAAGTCAGATTCGTGAGTATGAGTGAGATGGGTTCCTGTGTAAGAGAGCTACTCCATATATTGATGTAAAGATCTCCTCCTCTATCTTCCTACCCCAATTCCCATTGAAGATAAAGTTTGAAGATCCTCTCCAAGTGAAGGAGAAGGAGGTGTTGTTCTTCAAGGTTGAAGAAAGAAAGGTGCTCCGTATATCTAGGTGAAGGAGATAGGTGCTCAAGATCTCCAAGTGAAGGAGATAGTCAAGGTGACGCTTAAGGAAGATAGGTAATCCCTTGAAGGCAGAAGACTTGAAGGAAGGAGTGGGTAAGTCCATGTTGATGGCTTAAGACTCCATGGTTCAAGTGGGTAAGCTCCTTCTATAGGTTGAAGATATTTGCTTGAGGTACTAAGCCCTTTGATGTGTGGTTGTTGTGTCTTGTAATCTGATTGTGGAATATAAGAGTACCAAGATTGCAAATCCTAGAGACTAACCCACTCTAGGTAGTGGATTAACATTGATCCTAAGTTTAGGACATGGAACCACTCTAAACCACTTGTCCAAGTGCCTACTTTTCCTTGTCTCTCATCCTTTCTATGCATGTTAAATTAAGACATCAAATTGCTGCTTGTTTAAGCTTTTAAACTTTATATAATTTGGTGGTCTAGTTTGTCCTGTGAGAATTGTGAAGCTCTATTCACCCCTCCCCCTCTAGATCCCATTGATCCAACAACTATTTCAATCTTGTCTCCCTTAGTATGTTTACCTTTATCATAGGATGCTAATACCTAGTACCCTTGCCTTGTGTAGGAAAAACCCCTCATGGTGGGAGATAACTCGACTCTTGACAACATGTCTGGCTATGAGACACCCAGAACCCCAGGTTTGGGATGCCAAGGATGGATCCACCCTTTACCACACCAGTGACTCAAGGTAGTCCTCCATCTAGAAGTGGACCATCAGTAGGTCACGAGACCCCAACCTCTGCTAGTACAGGGTAGTCATCTCTCCAGAGCAAGAGTTGGCCATGTTTCGACAACTTTTTTCTACTACCATGGCAGGGAAGATGAAAGACCCCTCTGTACCTGAAAAGCCTAAAGAGTATTCCATTATGGAATTCATGAAGATGCAACCACCCTCCTTCAAGGGTGAAGGTGAAATAGAGATGGTTGAAAAAGTTGATGATTGGGTGCTAGCCATAGAGAGGACTTTTGATGGTATGGCATGTCCTCCACACCAGAAGGTTAGGTTTGCTTCATATGTTTTGGATGGACCTACTTGAATTTGGTGGAACGGAATAGCAAGGACTCGTGATATCTCTATCATGACCTAGGAGCAGTTTTTAGTACTTTTCCGTGGGAAGTATATCTGCACTACTACTTTGAAGAAAAAGGAAGTTGAGTTCTATAGTTTGAAGAAAGGATCAATGACTATTTCTGGTTATGTGCAAAAATTTCTATTGCTTGAGAGATATGCTTCTGGACTTAGTGAAGAATGTAGAGCTGACCTATATCTATAAGGACTCAACTACAACATGGGCCATTCTATTATCCCACAACTGCCTTTGATCTTTCAACAGATGGTTGATAAAGCTTTGGTTGTGGAGTCTCACCTAGGGTTTCAATCTAGGGAGTTTGACAAGAAGAGGAAGCCCTCAGGAGATGAACAGAAAAGAGACAAGTGTGCTAAGTGCAATGGCTACCATCCTCTATGGAAGTGTTCTCAGGACAAACCTCATCATGGTACTCCAGTGATATGTCATTATTGCAATGAACCTGGACACATTCGACCTAAGTGCCCCAAGCTTCATAATGGACTAGCACCAGTGCAACAACAACCTCAAGTACCTCATCAGAATAATGGAAACAATAATAAAGGAAGACATGTGGAAAGGTGAGATGGAAGAGTTTTTGCTTTGGATGGTGAAGAAGTTAATGAGGGTGAACAAGATCAGGGTAATCCATAATTATGTAGTTAGGCTTTGCAAGTTATGTTTCCTTTTTGCATGATGGATGTAAGGAAGTATAGTGGAATCCTTTATGCCTTAAGAATAGTTCTGACTTAACAAGATGAATCCTTCAAGGGGTGGTGAATAAGTTGTTTTATTATATATGTATGTTTTTATTTCGAGGACAAAATCCCTTTAAGGGGTGGTGTGCTGTAACATACTAGATCTCGAACCCTACCCTAGAAGTTTGATCTTTTAGACTTAGCCAAACAAGGTTTAGTATAACCCTAATGAGATAATGCATGAACAAATCACCCTAATGTTCTCACATTAATCTTAGGCCAATAATGGACACATAAAATATGTCACATGAAGTAATATAGAATTATTGTAAATAATCACACATAATTCTTTTGTTAATAATATTAAGTTATGGAACATAATGGAATGAGAAATGGTGATAATAATGAAATAATATGATAATAATAGTCACAAATATTAATTGTGACATAAATCATTAAAAGAAATCCCAAAAGTGAAATCTAAGTTAAAAATTGTGTTCCTTGGGTCCTAATTGTCTTGAGATTCAAGTTTCACATATTCACATAATAATTAATTTAATTCAATATGGAAAGAGAAGATGTAAGTTTTCCCCAAAATATCAAATAAAATAATAAATGACTTCTAAAGAGGAAAATAATCTTGGAATCGTAATCTACATAATAAATATAGCCTTTGGGTGAATTTTCATCCAATTTGGAAGATATTTGATTAAAGAATGAAATTAGGAGAGAGAAAGTGTATAGAACCTTCAAAATATTAAATAAATGTACAAATAACTCCAACATGTAAAATTAATGGCAAATTCATATCCAACACATTATATATGACCTATGGGTGAAGTATCATAAAATTTTAAGAAAATTAAAGTCATTAATGCATGAGGAAAGAGAAAATAAGATTTGATTTATTTAACACATTAGAAGTTCTCAAAAGGCAAAACTAAGTGCATAATCAAAATCTAAATGCTTTAATTAGCCTATGTGTAAAATTGTATCCAAATTGGGGTTTGTTTGCACCCTCTTTGGAGGAGATAGAAAATAGGAAATTAATTTCATTCCCACTTTAATTGGATTTCGATCTATATAAGTTCCTTATTTTTCTCTGTCATGACTTGGTTTGATCTGGGGTTTGTCCTTGGCCGTTCGATCCTAGATCTGATGCCTACGGGTCGTCTCCTACCTTGGGTAGGAGATTGAGTCAGGCGTGTATAGGAATCACGATCCTCCAAGCCCCGAATCTTCCTCGTTTCTCAATCGTTTTTCACAATTTTTCTTCCATTGATTTCCTTTTTCGATTCTGAACAGTTCGACCCATTGCATGAACCCTAACTCCCTATATATAGGAAACCCCCCAAAATGTGTTCCCCATCAATTTTCACAGTAGCTCATCGACCGCCTACCGATCTCATGCAAGTAATCCAAAATAATCCTCAGCTTCTTCCCAAATCTCCTCCATCATCAATTGGACTGCTTCTGCCTCCAAGCCCTTGGACCTAATCATTCTTGATCTCCGATGACCTTGACTTCGTCCCTACCTCCTTGTCTTCTCCTATGGAATCGACTCAATGGTGAGCTTCCCTGAACTTCTCATCATCTTTCTTTTCTTTTCCTTTTGCGCGGGGCTTCGTTTTCACCTCTGTCGGCAAAAGTGTCACTGAAATTCTATAATGGCCTTTTTAGCGGGATGTTTTCGATGTTTCCTTGTCTGCAGATGAGCCCATTTTGGCATTAATGACTTCGGTTGATTGTTTCCTTCTCTCCTTTCACTTTGATTCACCGATCATCTCTCTAAACTCATTTCCTGGTTTGCTCCTCTCTGCTGCTCTCCAAGGCAGGATGATTCTTCCCCTGCCAGTCACCATAGTAGGCAAGTAGGGGCTCATTGACTCTGCCTGACTCTTACAAGGTCATCTAGATCCAGGGTGAGACAAGTAGTCAAGGTCGGGCTAGACTCTCTGCCTGTTGTTGTTGTTCGACAGCCATGGCCAATGTGTTGGATGGTAGTGTGAATGTCCTTGTCCACCCTCCTATTTTCCTCTTACCTTTTATTTTTGCGTTTGAATGGCAGTTTCATAATTTCACATGGTTTTTATTTCTTGTTTTTGTGTCTACAGTTGCTAATGTGTTTGAGTGGACGGTCGAGTTGGCCAACTCATACAACGTGGCCCTCTCCCCCTCTCTCTCTTTTCCTCTCTCGATGCATATTGCTGTTGTGGAATTATCAGATGGCTGATTTTCAAAATTCATAACTAATTATTTTTAGCTCATAAAAATAAAATAAAATATGTTTTGAAATTAGAAAAATACAAGCTTTCTAATGGTACTAGTTTTGAATCTAATGTTGTAAACATGTGATTTTAATGAATTTTCCTAAATAGATAATAACTTGCAAAATTCATAACTAAATATCTGTAAGTTAGAAAAATATAATAAAATATGTTTTGGACTTATAAAAAGGTAAACTAAAATGTGGCATGGTTTTGGTACCTAATTTACACATCAAGAGAAAGGTAACTTTAGGGTTTGAGAAATCAATGTATTCTAACCCTAATTTCACATACATGATAATATGTGCTTTGGAGACCTAGATTTGGATCTAAAAGTGATCCTAGACTATTAGACTCTACAGAGAGGTATGTTTGCATCCCCAATTATTCTTTATTGAGAAATAACCTATCTTTATCATTCTCTTGGTCCTATGGACAATAGCCTACACATTATCTTGTTCTTTTGGAAATTATGCTTCATGTGAAGTATCTTATTTGTTGCTAATCTTGTGATCATATTTGTGTAACATCCCTGACCTGGGTTATGAGTTAACCCTAGGTGTTTTGCCTAAATATGTAATTAAATCTTGGTGATTAACTCTGAGCATGTAATTAAGTTTTTCAAAAACATATATATCAGTATTTGCTCCTTTTTATTTAAAGTTGTAGCATTGTTTTGATTTACAGGGACCTATGTGCAATTTACCCAGTTAAAAGGGATAGCTTGCAAATTGCACATGTTGAGATGTTGCTCTGATGTTGAGACATCATGAGAATCTTTTTGGCAAAGTATGAGGGATTTCCCAAGCTTGGGCACCAAGGTGCAGCTGTGGAAGCAATCCCGGTGCTTGAAACCCTAATTTGGGGTAAAATGCAATTTACCCAAATTAAGGGATGCAATTTGTAAAATATATCATCTAATGTATCTTTTTAGACTCTTGCCATCATTAAGAGAAGAAATGATGAGGAAGTCACCTCAATTGAGTTATCAAGTTATGAAATATACCTTGTGATTGAATAATCAGGGTATATGTGCAATATCTCTTTATGTATGTACCTTATTATTAGATTGTTCTTCTTTGCCTTATTTTTCTAGACCTTAAGATAAGGTTTGTCCTTATAATAAATAGGAAGGGACGAGCAAGTAATGAAGAAAGGACTTAGTTGGAATTATGGACAACTTATGAACTAATGTTGAAAATCCTACCCCTAGTATATATACCCTCAACTTCTCTAAACAAGGGAACTTGCCCTTCGTTCCCTTCACTGTTCCATTTCACCAAAGACGACCAAAGACTTCTTTGGAGCTAAGGAGGACGACCAAGGGAAACAAGGTAGGTTTGGGACCCTTCTTCTTGCCTAATTCTATGGTTAGAACTCGAATTCAAGGTCAATTTGGTGGCTAACTCTTGAAACCCTACCTTTTTAGCCATATATTTTCGTTCTTCCTTGGAGTTTTCACCTTGGCCAACCTGTGGGAACTCAAGGACACCATTAGAGCTTGGAGCTCAAGGAGCAAGCTTTAGGCGGGTTTTATAACTCTAAACCCATGCTTTACTATGTACATCTCTTATATGCGGTTAGATGATAGCTCTTTGTGTTTCCCTACTTTTCCCTGCTATTTTGCAAGCAAATCCATGGGATATTCGTACGTTCTTGAGCTACGAGATGAAGGCGTGATTTTCAAGAAAAACCCACCGCTTTTCACTTCCTTAAACGGTCTCAAAAGTTTGCTCTCTCGGTCTCAAGACCGCGAGGTGAGCCAATGGTCTCGAGACCGCGACAGGGAAAACGGTCTTCAAGACCGTTTGGTCCCGTTGACCGAGCGTGAACCGTATAAGAAATCTGTTCCTAATTATATAGGCTAATTACCCTCAAAATATGGGAGGCTAACTCCAAGGGAATCGGGAGATATGACCTTTGTAAGTAACAACTTTATTTGAATTTATTCCCGATTTTCAAACGGTCTGAAATTGCCTTTTTGGGCAAACGGTCTCAAGACCATGTAAGGTCGTTGACCAGGCGTTGACCGTATGAGATTACTGTTCAAAATTATGTTAATTAACAACTCACCAAGTTTGATGGTCTAATTCCAAACGGGCTAAGAGTTGAAGGGTGAATACTAGGGCTAACCCTAGGTGAAATCAGTACTGAAATTATGGTGACCTAATTAGGGTTTTTAGGGTTGATTGACCTAAACGGTCTTAAGACCGTTTGGGGGACATCCAAACGGTCTCAAGACCACGAGGGCAATCAACCGTGACCGTTTGGAGGTCTGGGGTCAAGATTAGTTGACCAATTTAAGGTACAATTACATCAAATTACATTGCAATTAAAGTATTGATATAACCATCAACTCAATTCACCCAACCTAGATGAATTTGCACTAGAATCTAAAATTGGATGGGAAAACGGTCTCAAGACCGTTTGGAACTCATCCAAACGGTCTCAAGACTGAGAGGACAATCACCCAAGACCGTTTGAAGGTCTAGGATTAAGTAAATTGACCAATTGAGGACCTATTTGCAAATAAGTTATCAATTTAATCAAAATGCTGTTTTGTGGATCAATCATGGTTCAACCCCTATCAAATCACCTTGGAATTTGATGAAATCTTGGGGAAATGGTCTCAAGGCCATGTGGGTTCCACCCACATTATCTCAAGACCGTTTGGGCCCATTTGGAGCTCAAATGAAGGGTTCAACCTTGTGTTGGGTCACATTGTTGAGTGTTGATGGGTGAACATTGATAGACCCTAATTGAATCGACTTCAACCCTAAGTGGTCAACCCTTGAGGGTCAATTGAATGACCAAGTGGTCAAGAATAATCTTAATTGACCCAATTCATAAGTGGTCATCATAGTTTTGACCTTTTGAGGGCTTCAACATGAGTTGACATTATCGGGTGTATCATTGAATCTTGTTGATGGACCAAGTGGTTGAGACCATGTGAGCTCGCAGTCTCAAGGTCGAGAGGAGGCTCGCGGTCTCAAGGTCGAGAGGAGGCTCGCGGTCTCAAGGTCATGAGGAGGCTCGTGGTCTCAAGGTCGTGATAGGGCTCACGGTCTCAAGACCGCGAGGGGCCTCACGGTCTTGGGGTCAAAGAAGGGCAAACGGTCTTCATGGTCTTCGCGGTCTTAACCTCATTTGGAGTCCTCGCGGTCTTGAATCAATGGAGGGCTCGCGGTCTTGGAGGAGGAAGAGGCCTCGCGGTCCTGAGGTCAAAAGTGACCAAACGGTCTACACATCCTCGCGGTCCTAATGTCAATTGGTCAAAAGGTCAACTCAACCAATGGGTCTCAAATCGATTGAGGGTTGATGGTTGAGATCAATCAAGATAATTCAAGGTTGACTTCTTTCAATCGATTGATGATATAAATGGTTCAATGTTGCCCTAATAAAACCCTAATGATAACCTAGGATATTAAGTGGCTAATTGACTAAGGTTTTGACCATGATGATGATCAATGGGGTGAATTACCAAAATACCCCTGAAGGGTAAATTAAGTAATACCTTGATCAAATCAAACCCTAATCACATGATGGTGATGTTTTGGGCTATGTTAGCCTATGATGACTTAATCCAACCTGATTTAGAGTGATGTTGATATCACCTAACATTATGATGAGAGAGAAAGTACTTCTAGAGAGAGAAAGTACTTCTAGAGAGAGAAAGTGCCCTTTTTAGGTGAAAACTCAATTAAAGCATCTCCAATGCACAGGAAGGAGCATAACTAGGGTATGATCCACCTGTGTGATATCATAGAAAACCTAATTATGATAAATGATGAACCTTTAACTAATCTAAGAGCATCAATGAAGATGTTACTCATATATGATGATGTTATGAGTTCAATTCACCTTAATGTGAATAGTAAACCCTAATTCAAGGGTGATGACATGTAATGTGAATAGTAAACCCTAATTCAAGGGTGATGACATGTAATGTGAATAGTAAACCCTAATTCAAGGGTGATGACATGTAATGTGAATAGTAAACCCTAATTCAAGGGTAATGGCATGCTTTTGAGTATTAAACTCCATTTGATGTGAATTAGAGATTTGACTCTTATGACAAGAGTAGGAAGTATATTCCTTATTTCTGTATTACCTTTATCAGCTGTATTAACCATGCAGGTTCTGATATGAAGGTTATCATATCCAGGTATGGATGTTGATGTTATATTCATTAAAGGCATGTTGTTAGCCTTATGAATAAGTAAAGTAATTTGATGCCTTGTCAATGGCATCCTATGATGATAATGGGCTGTGAGAGCCATGAATACCATCAAGGTCATGCCTTAGAGATGACTTGTGATGAGGATAATAAGAAATGATGATTGATATGAGTTAGGCTTGTTACATTTAGTATTCTTCTTTTATAGCTGCTATGCTACTGTTATTGTTTGGAGAACAATGTATGCTGTTAAAGAATACTGAATGTACCTAACTAATCAAGTATAATGTAGAGCCCTGATCATAGATCCATCATTGTCAGAGATTAAGTGATGGTGAAACAGGTTTTCCTCAGGGAACTCCTGGAGCACATACTTTTGAGTATGTGGGTTACATGGATGTGTAGAACCTTACATCCTAGTGTAGGAAAGTGATGTAGATGTGTAATCCATCCATCCTTCACTATAATTCCATACCGTATCAGTGGTAGGTAAACATGAAACCTCCTGATGATGAAGAAAGCACAGATATCTGTATCAGTGGTAGGTAAATATGAAACCTCCTGATGACGAAGAGAGTACAGAATGCCACTGTGACTCTAGAATAGCGAAGGACCAGTTTACCCTGGTGAGCTATAGTAGTAGAGACACGAGATGTCCTACAAGTGATCCTCTTACTGACTGAGGAAGGTGAAGGTCACGAGAATCTGGCTCTCTTAATGACCTATGTATGATACTGATGTGACTTCTCAACGATCAGTTGGGGTATGAGTGGTAAGCCTCATCTCCACAGGGCATAATGTTGTTTGTAAAACATAATCAACCATGTAGTATAACTTGTTAGAGATAACTCCAAGTTAGTTGATTGATGTTACATTGCAATAGTGTTTATATTCTCCATATCTCCTAAATGGTAGAGATCTTATTATACCTGCAACTGTTATAGAATACTTTAAAGGCTTTACTGTTTAAGATATTCTTTGATGTTATAATAAAGCTTCTGGCGAAGAGTTATAACTCTCGTTGGGACAATTATGTATAATTGTCTCACCCCGTAGACTTCAACTTTTTAGGTGGACGTCGGAGACAAAGGAACCAACCTACAGGTGATCCGTCTCAGTAGCAGCAGCACCAGGGGCAGCAGTAATCTCAGGTGGAGATTGTCCTGCCATGTGGTGTAGTTAGAGTCAGTCCTATGTGTCCTCTGTACTCTCAGGTCTTGGAGTCTTATGTTATGTGATCTTGAGATTTTGTATCTTGATGTATATAATTACTCAAGAAGTAATTATTCTGAGATGTAAACAGTTTATCTCTCTTTATGAAAGAAGCTTTATGGATCCAAGTTCTTATCTTGAAAAGTTTTAATTTTCCGTGATTTTTTTCTTCCGCTGATTACCGATTTGCTTCCGCTAAATTTTAATCGTGTTTATGTCATGATTTGGAGATCAGAGCCCACAACTAGTGGTATCAGAGCTCCAGGTTCAGTTGAGTCTACAGAGGCATAGGACTTAGGATGTCGAGTCTACCTTTAGTACTCCTTCCTCATCTAATAGAATCTTCTGCTCCTCAGGAGAAGAAGATACATAAGAATGTCAGAACATCGTGATGAGCACGTGGTAGAGAGTAGTGCTAGTGCACCTCGAGGCGGTGCAAGAGTTCCAAGAATAGAACAACCTGCACCTGAGTCGCCAAGAGAGCCACCCCAGTTCGACCCAGCTGACATGAGTAATCCAGCTGTACAGATGATGTTCGGGCAGTTCATGACTGCCATGACACATATAACTAATAGGATGCCCATTCTTGCACCTAGGGCACCTGTCCAGCCTGAAACACAAGGTATCAGTAAGACATTCGAACGACTTCGTCGTGTCGGAGCTACCGAGTACTTCAGAACTGCTGACCCTGCAGATGCTGACTTATGGTTGACAGAGTTGGAGAAGGCTTTCAGGATTCTTATGATTCCGGAAGCTGAGAAGGTTAGACATGCTGTCTATCTTCTCAAAGGCAGTGCTGGTCACTGGTGGAACATGGAAGAGCAGAAGAGACCTGGAGTAGAGTTCTCATGGGAAGAGTTTCGTCGGGAATTTATCAATAGATATTTTCCAAAGACCTTCCTAGATGAGAAGATCTCTCAGTTTGAGAAACTAAGGCAGGGTATGATGAACATTAGTGAGTATGAAGCTAAGTTCATGGAGTTGCTGTGGTTCTGTCCGCACATGGCTGCTACGGATGAGGAAAGAATCAGAAGATTCGAAAAGGGTTTGAATTCTGATATGTCAACCCCTGTGTCTGCCTTAGAGAACCGAGAGATATTCTCTACCTTCGTTGAGTCAGTCCGAAGGATAGAGAGATCTGTGGTTGAGAAGAGACAAACCCATAAAAGATATCCACAGTTCCAGGGTTCTTCATCTAGGGATTACAAGAAACCTAGATTCTCTGCACCTAACCCTCCACCACCAGATTGAGTTTTCAAACTCAATGGACACCAAGCAGAGGTAGAGGACGGAGTCAACCGCTTCAAGGGACGCACAGTTCTACATCAGTGTCAGTTACTGGACCACCCAGACCACAACAACAGGAGAAGAGTTGCTACAACTGTGGTAAGATGGGACACTTGATGAAGGATTTCCGTTCTAGGCCTGTCGGTGTGACACAACAACCCCCGAGACAGAATCAACAGGGATCTCAGAATAGACAACGTCAAGGAGCAGCTCGAGGACGTGGACAAGCGTCTCAAGCTGGATCATTAGCACCACCTCAACACCAGGCGACTGCGAGGTTCTATGCTATGAACCCACCTGAGGCAGTGGTCAATCCACGGGTAGTGGCAGGTCAGATGAAACTTTTATATTTTGATATGTCTACATCTTGTGTTGTATCCGTTCTGATTGATCCGGGTGCTACGCACTCTTTCATCACTCGTGAAGTGATTCGTAATTGCAATATGACTGTTAGTCATAGGACAGATAGTTTGTTGTTAGAGACTCTGTTGAGTGGGTCTACCATTTTGCAGGAGGTATGTTCTCCCTGCATCCTCTTCTTTTCTGACCATCGCATTCAAGTGGATCTTATACCACTTGATATGCAGGGATTTGATATAATCCTCGGGATGGATACCTTAGAAAGGTATAGAGTTGTCTTGGATTGTGAGTCCAAGTTGGCTGTGTTTGCTGATGAAAGCAACACATGGATCTTTCAAGGAGAAAGAAAGATTCTGCCCACCTGTCTTGTATCAGCTATGGTTGCTGATAAGCTGTTGAGGCAAGGATGTTATGCATTCTTATCCCATGTGGTAGATGTTACCAAGGAAAGTTTCAATCCTACTGAAGTTCATGTAGTCAGGGAATTCGAAGATGTATTTCCTGAAGAACTTCCTGGTATACCACCACCTCGGGAGATTGATTTTGAAATCAATCTGATCCCAGATACGAAACCCATAGCTCAGACTCCATATAGAATGGCGCCTGTCGAGATGGCAGAACTCAAGAAACAGCTTCAAGAGTTACTTGAGAGAGGTTTTATCCGACCGAGTACTTCACCTTGGGGTGCTCCGGTCTTGTTTGTTAAAAAGAAAGATGGGTCAATGCGGTTGTGCATTGACTACAGACAACTCAATAAAGTAACAATAAAGAATAAGTACCCTCTGCCGAGGATTGATGATCTCTTTGACCAGTTGCGTGGTGCAACCGTCTTTTCAAAAATAGACTTGAGGTCTGGATATCATCAACTCCGTATTAAGGATAGTGACATATCCAAGTCCGCCTTCAGGACAAGATATGGTCACTATGAGTTCACGGTTATGTCGTTTGGACTAACCAATGCACCAGCTGCATTCATGGAACTCATGAATAGAGTTTTTCGACCTTTCCTTGATCAGTGTGTTGTCGTCTTCATAGATGACATACTGATTTATAGTAAGGATGCTCAGCAGCATGAGCAACATCTTCGCCAAGCTTTGACCTTGCTAAGAGAACATAAGCTGTACGCTAAGTTTAGCAAGTGTGAGTTCTGGCTGCCGGAGGTATCTTTTCTTGGACATGTGATATCCGCCTCGGGAATTCGTGTTGACCCTACAAAGGTAGAATCTGTTCTACAATGGGAACAACCGAAGACACCGACAGAGATTCGAAGTTTCTTGGGGTTAGCTGGCTATTATCGAAGGTTCATTAAGAACTTTAGTTCTATAGCTTTACCTTTGACCAAGTTAACCCGGAAAGATGTTCCTTTTTCTTGGAGTGATAAGTGTCAACAATCTTTCCAGTTGCTGAAGGAGAGGTTGACAAGTGCACCTGTGCTAGTGCTACCTGAACAAGGAAAAGGGTATATAGTTTTCTGCGATGCTTCCAAAAATGGACTAGGATGTGTGTTGATGCATGATAAATAAGTGATTTCCTTTGCTTCTCGACAGCTTAAGAAACACGAGGAGAATTATCCAACACACGATCTAGAGTTAGCTGCTGTGGTTCATGCTTTGAAGATCTGGAGGCATTATCTCTACAGAGAGACATTCCAGATTTTCACAGACCACAAGAACCTTAAGTATATCTTCTCTCAGCATGAGCTCAACATGAGGCAACGTTGCTGGATGGAGTTAATCAAGGACTATGACTGTACAATTGATTACCATCCAGGCAAGGCCAATATTGTTGCAGATGCCTTGAGTAGGAAATCAGCAACATCAACCATGAATAGAGCACAACTAAACTCTTTAGTATGCTCTAGGAGAGATATGCTTATCTCTTTAAGGCAAGACAATGTACAGTTGAAGGTGTCATTGTTAGCCGGTTTGTTAGCTGAGATGCATATTAAACCTACCCTAAGGGAGCAGATTAAAGAGGCACAGCTAGGTGATGCTGCAGTTCAACATATAAGATCTGAGTATGGAAATGAGAAGCAAGATGGTTTTCATGACTCAGAAGATCAAGTAGCTTGTTATAATGGAAGGATGATAGTGCCAGATGTGGACAACTTGAGAAAGTTAGTCCTGGAAGAAGCCCATTCTTCCATGTATGCTATGCATCCAGGGGGCACCAAGATGTATCGGAATTTGAAAGATCTGTATTGGTGGCCTGGGATGAAAAAGGACGTTGCAGAGTTTGTTCTGAGGTGTCCTGTGTGTCAGCAAGTTAAAGCTGAACACCAGAAGCCTGCAGGGACAATAGCAACCTTTACCCATACCACAGTGGAAGTGGGACCATGTGACCATGGACTTTGTTGTTGGCCTACCCAGGACAAGCAAAGGACATGATTCCATTTGGGTAATTGTTGATAGGTTGACTAAGACAACACATTTCTTACCTGTCAAAACAACCTATTCTGCTGAAAGATTATCAGAGTTGTATGTTAAAGAGATAGTGCATTTGCACGGAGTTCCTGTCATAATAGTTTCTGACAGAGGTCCTCCGTTTACAAGTTGTTTTTGGGAACAATTACACCAAGCCTTAGGCACCAAGCTAAGGTTTAGTACGGCCTTTCATCCACAGACTGATGGACAGTCGGAAAGGACCATACAAACCTTAGAAGACCTATTGAGAGCATGTGTTCTCCAGTTCACCGGAAGTTGGGATCTACACATGAGCTTGATAGAGTTTGCCTATAACAATAGCTATCAGCATAGTATTGATATGGCACCTTATGAAGCCTTGTATGGTAGACGTTGTAGGTCACCCTTGTGTTGGTTTGAGACTGGTGAGCACCAGTTGTTAGGTCCTGACCTGGTGCAGCAAACCACAGAAAAGATTAAAGTAATACAACATAAGATTAAGACTGCTCAGGATAGGCAGAAATCTTATGCTGACAAATGTCGTAGACCTTTAGAGTTCCAGGTTGGAGACAGAGTGTATCTCAAGGTCTCACCTTGGAAAGGGGTCCTTCGTTTTGGAAGGAAAGGGAAGTTAGCTCCTAGATATATGGGGCCTTATCCAATCATCGAACGGATTGGAAAGGTAGCATATAGACTAGAGATACCACCTGAGTTACAACGGTTACATCCTGTGTTTCACATTTCTATGTTGAAGAAATGTCACCCCGACACCGAGACAGTTCTACAACCTATGGAGGTAGAATTGAATGATGACATATCCTATGAGGAGGGACCAGTGTCAATCCTAGATAAACGAATTAAAAAGTTAAAGAAGAAAGATATAAGTCTTGTGAAAGTCCTCTGGAACCATCGTGGTGTTGAAGAAGCCACTTGGGAGTTAGAGGATGAGATGAGAAGGAAGTATCCTGCCCTTTTCTCTTAGTATGTTTTATCGATTTCGGGGACGAAATCCTGGTAAGGGGTGGATAATTTGTAACATCCCTGACCTGGGTTATGAGTTAACCCTAGGTGTTTTGCCTAAATATGTAATTAAATCTTGGTGATTAACTCTGAGCATGTAATTAAGTTTTTCAAAAACATATATTTCAATATTTGCTCCTTTTTATTTAAAGTTGTAGCATTGTTTTGATTTACAGGGACCTATGTGCAATTTACCCAGTTAAAAGGGTTAGCTTGCAAATTGCACATGTTGAGATGTTCCTCTGATGTTGAGACATCATGAGAATCTTTTTGGCAAAGTATGAGGGATTTCCCAAGCTTGGGCACCAAGGTGCAGCTGTGGAAGCAATCCCGGTGCTTGAAACCCTAATTTGGGGTAAAATGCAATTTACCCAAATTAAGGGATTCAATTTGTAAAATATATCATATAATGTATCTTTTTAGACTCTTGCCATCATTAAGAGAAGAAATGATGAGGAAGTCACCTCAATTGAGTTATCAAGTTATGAAATATACCTTGTGATTGAATAATCAGGGTATAGGTGCAATATCTCTTTATGTATGTACCTTATTATTAGATTGTTCTTCTTTGCCTTCTTTTTCTAGACCTTAAGATAAGGTTTGTCCTTATAATAAAGAGGAAGGGACGAGCAAGTAATGAAGAAAGGACTTAGTTGGAATTATGGACAACTTATGAACTAATGTTGAAAATCCTACCCCTAGTATATATACCCTCAACTTCTCTAAACAAGGGAACTTGCCCTTCGTTCCCTTCACTGTTCCATTTCACCAAAGACGACCAAAGACTGCCTTGGAGCTAAGGAGGACGACCAAGGGAAACAAGGTAGGTTTGGGACCCTTCTTCTTGCCTAATTCTATGGTTAGAACTCAAATTCAAGGTCAATTTGGTGGTTAACTCTTGAAACCCTACCTTTTTAGCCATCTATTTTCGTTCTTGCTTGGAGTTTTCACCTTGGCCAACCTGTGGGAACTCAAGGACGCCATTAGAGCTTGGATCTTGAAAGCTTGGAGCTCAAGGAGCAAGCTTTAGGCGGGTTTTATAACTCTAAACCCATGCTTTACTATGTACATCTCTTATATGCGGTTAGATGATAGCTCTTTGTGTTTCCCTACTTTTCCCTGCTATTTTGCAAGCAAATCCATGGGATATTCGTACTTTTCTTGAGCTAGGAGATGAAGGCGTGATTTCCAAGAAAAACCCACCGCTTTTCACTTCCTTAAACGGTCTCAAAAGTTTTCTCTCTCGGTCTCAAGACCGCGAGGTGAGCAAACGGTCTCGAGACCGCGACAGGGAAAACGGTCTTCAAGACCATTTGGTCCCGTTGACCGAGCGTGAAACGTATAATAAATCTGTTTCTAATTTTATAGGCTAATTACTCTCAAAATTTGGGAGGCTAACTCCAAGGGAATCAGGAGATATGACCTTTTTAAGTAACAACTTTATTTGAATTTATTCCCGATTTTCAAACGGTCTGAAATTGCCTTTTTGGGCAAACGGTCTCAAGACCGTGTAAGGTCGTTGACCAGGCGTTGACCGTATGAGATTACTGTTCAAAATTATGTTAATTAACAACTCACCAAGTTGGATGGTCTAATTCCAAACGGGCTAAGAGTTGAAGGGTGAATACTAGGGCTAACCCTAGGTGAAATCAGTACTGAAATTATGGTGACCTAATTAGGGTTTTTAGGGTTGATTGACCTAAGCGGTCTTAAGACCGTTTGGGGGACATCCAAACGGTCTCAAGATTGCGAGGGCAATCAACCATGACCGTTTGGATGTCTGGGGTCAAGATTAGTTGACCAATTTAAGGTACAATTACATCAAATTACATTGCAATTAAAGTATTGATATAACCATCAACTCAATTCACCCAACCTAGATGAATTTGCACTAGAATCCAAAATTGGATGGGCAAACGGTCTCAAGACCGTTTGGAACTCATCCAAACGGTCTCAAGACCGAGAGGACAATCACCCAAGACCGTTGGAAGGTCTAGGATTAAGTAAATTGACCAATTGAGGACCTATTTGCAAATAAGTTATCAATTTAATCAAAATGCTGTTTTGTGGATCAATCATGGTTCAACCCCTATCAAATCACCTTGGACTTTGATGAAATCTTAGGCAAATGGTCTCAAGGCCATGTGGGGTCCACCCACATGATCTCATGACCGTTTGGGCCAAGTTTGGGCCCATTTGGAGCTCAAATGAAGGGTTCAACCTTGTGTTGGGTCACATTGTTGAGTGTTGATGGGTGAACATTGATAGACCCTAATTGAATCGACTTCAACCCTAAGTGGTCAACCCTTGAGGGTCAATTGAATGACCAAGTGGTCAAGCATAATCTTAATTGACCCAATTCATAAGTGGTCATCATAGTTTTGACCTTTTGAGGGCTTCAACATGAGTTGACATTATCGGGTGTATCATTGAATCTTGTTGATGGACCAAGTGGTTGAGACCATGTGAGCTCGCAGTCTCAAGGTCGAGAGGAGGCTCGCGGTCTCAAGGTCGAGAGGAGGCTCGTGGTCTCAAGGTCGTGAGGAGGCTCGCGGTCTCAAGGTCGTGAGAGGGATCGCGGGGTCAAGACCGCGAGGGGCCTCGCGGTCTTGGGATCAAAGAAGGGCAAACGGTCTTCATGGTCTTCGCGGTCTTAACCTCATTTGGAGTCCTCGCGGTCTTGAATCAATGGAGGGCTCGCGGTCTTGGAGGAGGAAGAGGCCTCGCGGTCCCGAGGTCAAAAGTGACCAAATGGTATACACATCCTCGCAGTCCTAATGTCAATTGGTCAAAAGGTCAACTCAACCAATGGGTCTCAAATCGATTGAGGGTTGATGGTTGAGATCAATCAAGATAATTCAAGGTTGACTTCTTTCAATCGATTGATGATATAAATGGTTCAATGTTGCCCTAATCAAACCCTAATGATAACCTAGGATATTAAGTGGCTAATTGACTAAGGTTTTTACCATGATGATGATCAATGGGGTGAATTACCAAAATACCCCTGAAGGGTAAATTAAGTAATACCTTGATCAAATCAAACCCTAATCACATGATGGTGATGTTTTGGGCTATGTTAGCCTATGATGACTTAATCCAACCTGATTTAGAGTGATGTTGATATCACCTAACATTATGATGAGAGAGAAAGTACTTCTAGAGAGAGAAAGTACTTCTAGAGAGAGAAAGTGCCCTTTTTAGGTGAAAACTCAATTAAAGCATCTCCAATGCACAGGAAGGAGCATAACTAGGGTATGATCCACCTGTGTGAGATCATAGAAACCCTAATTATGATAAATGATGAACCTTTAACTAATCTAAGAGCATCAATGAAGATGTTACTCATATATGATGATGTTATGAGTTCAATTCACCTTAATGTGAATAGTAAACCCTAATTCAAGGGTGATGACATGTAATGTGAATAGTAAACCCTAATTCAAGGGTGATGACATGTAATGTGAATAGTAAACCCTAATTCAAGGGTAATGGCATGCTTTTGAGTATTAAACTCCATTTGATGTGAATTAGAGATTTAACTCTTATGACAAGAGTAGGAAGTATATTCCTTATTTCTGTATTACCTTTATCAGTTTATTAACCATGCAGGTTCTGATATGAAGGTAATCATATCTAGGTATGGATGTTGATGTTATATTCATTAAAGGCATGTTGTTAGCCTTATGAATAAGTAAAGTAATTTGATGCCTTGTCAATGGCATCCTATGATGATAATGGGCTGTGAGAGCCATGAATACCATCAAGGTCATGCCTTAGAGATGACTTGTGATGAGGATAATAAGAAATGATGATTGATATGAGTTAGGCTTGTTACATTTAGTATTCTTCTTTTATAGCTGCTATGCTACTGTTATTGTTTGGAGAACAATGTATGCTGTGAAAGAATACTGAATGTACCTAACTAATCAAGTATAATGTAGAGCCCTGATCATAGATCCATCATTGTCAGAGATTAAGTGATGGTGAAATAGGTTTTCCTCAGGGAACTCTTGGAGCACATACTTTTGAGTATGTGGGGTACATGGATGTGTAGAACCTTACATCCTAGTGTAGGAAAGTGATGTAGATGTGTAATCCATCCATCCTTCACTATAATTCCATACCGTATCAGTGGTAGGTAAACATGAAACCTCCTGATGACGAAGAAAGCACAGATATCTGTATCAGTGGTAGGTAAATATGAAACCTCCTGATGACGAAGAGAGTACATAACGCCACTGTGACTCTAGAATAGCGAAGGACCAGTTTACCCTGGTGAGCTATAGTAGTAGAGACACGAGATGTCCTACAAGTGATCCTCTTACTGACTGAGGAAGGTGAAGGTCATGAGAATCCGGCTCTCTTAATGACCTATGTATGATACTGATGTGACTTCTCAGCGATCAGTTGGGGTATGAGTGGTAAGCCTCATCTCCACAGGGCATAATGTTGTTTGTAAAACATAATCAACCATGTAGTATAACTTGTTAGAGATAACTCCAAGTTAGTTGATTGATGTTACATTGCAATAGTGTTTATATTCTCCATATCTCCTAAATGGTAGAGATCTTGTTATACCTGCAACTGTTATAGAATACTTTAAAGGCTTTACTGTTTAAGATATTCTTTGATGTTATAATAAAGCTTCTGGCGAAGAGTTATAACTCTCGCTGGGACAATTATGTATAATTGTCTCACCCCGTAGACTACAACTTTTTAGGTGGACGTCAGAGACAAAGGAACCAGCCTACAGGTGATCCGTCTCAGCAGCAGCAGCACCAGGGCAGCAGTAATCTCAGGTGGAGATTGTCCTGCCATGTGGTGTAGTTAGAGTCAGTCCTATGTGTCCTCTGTACTCTCAGGTCTTGGAGTCTTATGTTATGTGATCTTGAGATTTTGTATCTTGATGTATATAATTACTCAAGAAGTAATTATTCTGAGATGTAAACAGTTTATCTCTCTTTATGAAAGAAGCTTTATGGATCCAAGTTCTTATCTCGAAAAGTTTTAATTTTCCGTGATTTTTGTCTTCCGCTGATTACCGATTCGCTTTCGCTAAATTTTAATCGTGTTTATGTCATGATTTGGAGATCAGAGCCCACAATTTGACACACTCTTAGAATCTTTAATTATGTTTTGTTCATGTTGGAACTCTATATGATGACATGTGATGTCTTTTGCCTACTTGAAAGGTGGATGTTTATGTTGTCCACTAGTATGATGGCAACTTTTGTTTAATCTGACTATACCTTTTTTACTTACCTCTCTATTAAACATGCTATGTGAATCAATAGCCCTAGAGTAGTGTAATTGCATTGGGTTTTGGGCAGTATGCCCTTATTATTATTGGGATGGAGGTGGTGGTGCCCCATACCCGAGTTTCAAGTTGGTGAGGCTTGGCCCAACTTATATATATTGGGAGTGGTAGTATGTCATCTCTATCATGTTTCAAGTTTGTGAGGCTTGGCCGCCTTTGTATTTATATTGTTCTGGGCTATGTTTATCTCAAATGCATGCATGTTAGTAATTGTGTGGTGTGTGCCCTACTATATTTGTATGCGCTAGTACGACACGGTTATATTTGTTTGGTTATGGCAAGTATCTCTTTTGTTATAAAAAAAGTCTCTCTTTTGTTGTTGTTCTTTTCTTTTATGCCCAATTGGGTAGTACTTTTCTCTTTCATGGGAATCCTTTTATATTTTTTGTCCTTTATTTCATATATTGCTCAACTTTCCTATTTAGTATGCACATACCATCTTTTGCTAATGTTTCCTTTTCTTCTCCTTTTTGTGGGGTATGCTTCCATCCCCAGGTTTTGATCAAGGAGAGGATAAACAAGGTGGACTTGGGCAACAACCTTTGTAGCTGAGCTTTTGGGAGACTTGAAAGAGATGGTTAGATGATCCTCAACTAGATCCTTATAGTTCTTTTGTAACTCACCCATGTGCAGTGTGGTGATGTAAAATGATATCAAGCTTTGTAATAGTTAGATATATTTATTTTCTGCTGCTACTTATTGTGTTATGATACATACATGTTGAATGAATTGGTCACCATCCCTTTGGGGAAAAAAATTAATGTGGTGTTTGGTTGAAGGGATGTTGCCTTTTTATTTCTAGTAGGGAGTGGTTCCCCTCTAGGATCCTACTCCTTACAACATATAATATAATGCTTATACATGGATATATTTTAAATGAGAATGCAAGTTGGAGTAAAATTAGGGAGACAAATGCATTGGCCATAAGTGATTTGGGGTAGATTACCCAATTTTAACATCCATAAATTTGACAAATATTACTGGCCCAAGGTCAAATGTTGAAAAATAGGGGCTTAGGGATAGGTCATTTAGGTCACACTAACACCTAAAGTTTAATCATACATATGTCCATGAATATGAAAGAATCCATGCTCCCAATGATGGAAATTGTGTGACATGGAAATTGTGCTGAGACGGTGTGTTCATTTTGGAATGGAAATTGTTCCAACATTGTTTTTCTTCTTTTGCTGCTTTAAGCATGTTTTTTGTTGTTTATATGGCAATCATATTTCATGGCATTTGAATAGAATATGACAATTAATTGTTGTTGTCGATATAAGAACCTTCATGAATGATTAACCCTACTTATCGATCAATTCTAATTAATAATCAATCGTAATGATCAACCCTAGATATTGATCAACCCTAATTTGTGATTTAATTTGATGACATTATTGGTCTGATGTAATGTTGTAATATAATGTTGGTCTGATGTAATGTTGTAACATAATGTTGGTCTGATGTAATGTTGCCATATAATGGTGGTCTGATTTAATGTTGTAATATAATGAAGTGAGAATCTACACTCATATGTAAAATAGCTCCCCCACTTGTACATAAGTGTACATACTAATAATTACACGAATTATAGTATAAAATTAACAAGAAATATAATTACCATGACATATAATTAACATGACACATAAATCAAGAGCCTAAATTAGATATTTTTATAATATCTATATAACTGACAGGAGATATAATTAAGAAGACAAATGGCTTAGGAGGCTCAATGATTTTTGTAATATCTATGTAATCTGACCTCTAAAAATGTCTCAAATACCACAATTAGGAGGCTTAATTAAGAATACATTGTCAAAATTAGCAACCATCCAAATTTGCATCCAATTATGTCACTAACATATACCCATATTATCGCATACATGTTAATGCATCCAAATATGCAATAATAGAATTGTATATACTCAATATTAGTCTACTTGTAGAGTTTTTCATGTATGCAGACAGACCATAAATAATGTACTTGTTTTCCATTGGTACAACAATTGTTAAACATGAATAATCAGAGAGTTTTCCATCTTCTCTCTGATTTGACAAGGTGTTAAACAAGAAATTTTATGATCTCATTTAACAATACACATGCCTCATTTGTTGTTGGTAGTTTTTATTTTGTAATTAGTTTGTCCTGCACAATACACGTTGAAAGTGCTTACAAAAATGCATGACCCAATCAGCCCAAATGACACACTGTATTTTACTGAATACCCATTATGCCCAGACATGTTTCTTTCTTTGGTAATGGTTAGTGTGGACTCATGGCACAACACATGGGTATTTTGTTAATGGATAATATATTTGGGTCCACATATATTACTGAATTGAAAATATTATGTGGGTTAGATTAACATGTATGGTTCACAAAGGTTACATATAAACACACTCACTATCATGATCTATTACAACACCATTGGTATTATGTCTTTGGCAGACCCCAAACTCTATATTGTATGGTCGAGGGAATCTGATGAGGCTCTTGTTGCAGCATTGAGGAGGCAGTATGACATAGGTAGGTGTATAGATGGCCAATTTACTAGGGAGTCTTGGAGGGAGACACTTCATGATTGGAAAAATAGGATGGGGAGGATGTATTGTACATTAGATTAACTCAAAACTAGGTGGAAGAACCTGAGGAAGGAATTCACAAAGCTGAAGCTTGTGACTAACAAGAGAGGTGTTGGATGGGAAGAGGCCTGGAAAAATCCCATACTTCCTAACACCCCAGAGTGAAGGGAGACACTTATGGTATGTAGAATAATACAAGCACATAACATTCATGTGTTGCATTTAAATTGAACCTCCTAATTGAGAGTGTTTTACAATAGGAAAATAAGGATCTAGCAAGACTGATTAATAAATGCTTCTACCATTACTATGACATCAAGTTGACGGGGGAGGAACATTGCTAGAGGCCACCACACAATGTCTTCAACCAAAAAACAACTACCATCTGATGTTGCCTCTGAGGATGATGCTGTTGTCGACTTAGATGCATCCAATACTCCTGACAATGTAGATAGCACCAGAGTTGATGCAGGCATGGGTTGTTTTGGCACCCAGAGTGAAGGAGACAACATTAGCATGGATAACCAAGGTGTTGGGTCAAGGAATCCTCCTAGACACATGCATTGGAAGCGTGCGTCAATGACACCTGAACGATGTACGCTGACTAGTGAGATGGTATCTAAATTCACGAAGGTGTATGCATAGGTGTACGAGTTAGTCAATGGGGTGGCCACACAAGCCATTGAAAAGGAAGAATTTGCAATGATTTTGTAGCATTTCCACGAAACCTTACTAGATGCCCCTATTGGTGTTTTTACAACTCTTGTTAATGTAGTAAAGGAGTCAACTAACCGCAGTATCTACCTCAGTCTACGACAGACTCCACAAAAAGTTTTGTTATGGTTGCAAGACCTTTGGGAAGTGTCCTGTGAAGCTAATGCATCACCGTTACCATCCATGCCCCCCTCTTTTGTGCCATCTCAGGGATTTTCTTCACAGTCCCCCCCCCCTAGCCTTTCAACAACACATCTAGTATGCCATGCATGCCACAAGTGATGTTGTTGGCACAAGCGACACTAGAAGAGGTAACACACCATAAGCTCTTGTCGGTTTAGAAATAATTTTCTTTCTTTCAATATCCTAGTCAGATGTTTGTTGCATTATTTGTTAAGTTTGTGAACATTGGGTATATTTGATTATTGTCGTAATATTTACTTCCATAGAAACATATTTGAATTTGATTTTCCTATCTTCTTTTGAAGTAGCATTGGTTATGCACCATACTTCATGTTATCTTAGGCTTGTTGTCATCATTTTAATTATAGGCATCATGGTTGCTAGTGATCATACACGTACACCAGACCTAGTTACACAAATTTTAGATATTGTGTTGGGACCAGCAAATCACATTGCTGATGAAATAGATGACTCAATAAGGACTGTCATCTTGGACAATCCCAATGTTGACGACATACAATTTTTGATACCTAGGTCAGTTAGTATTATGAGTGGGCACCTAAAGATTTTATAAATGATAACTGGGCATGAACAAAGGGCATATGCCATGTACCATATGAATCCCCATACTATTTTAGCCCTCATGGACAAGCTTGAGAGGTGTGTCTTATTACATAGTAGTAGAGGTGTCTCATCAGTCGAGGTTGTATGCTACTTTCTACAGATGGTTGTCCATGGCCATACCAATCATGTTATAGCTGAGGACTACATTCACTCTAGTGAGATAATAAGTAGAAAGTTCAACAAAGTTTTGGATGGGCTGTGTGCCTTGTGTCAAGAATATATTGTCATGCAGACCACATCCACAATGCCGCGCCATCACATCTTGGAGAGCCAAAAGGTTCTAACCTTACTTCAAGGTAATCATTATCACCATAAATTGTGATGCATGTCAACATTTATTTTGTAAGTTGAATCTTATAATGCCTTATTTTAGGATGCCATTGGGGAAATTGATGAGACACACATCCCAATTTTGGTGAGACACGATAAGCAAAACCGTTATCAAAATAGAAAAGGTTTTGTCTAACTGAATGTCATGGCTGCAGTAGACTTCTCCATGGAGTTTACGTATGTCCTGACAAGATGGGATGGCTCTGTAGTAGACCAGAGTCCTACAATAAGCCATGACTGTAGGAGGTTTCAAAGTACCCACTGAAAAGTATTACTTGGTTGACGCAAGCTAAGCCAACACCCGTCAGTTCCTTGCACCATACCACAACACAACTTACCATATAGCTGAGTATCGGAGAAACAAACACACATACAACATCATGAAAGAGATGTTCAACCACTGTCATGCACAATTATGTAATATTGTTGAAAGAGCATTCGATGTATTGAAGCGCCAATTTTCTTACCTATAAAGAGGCCCGATGTATCACGTGCATCCATAATGTCACCAAATATTGGCATGTTGTATTTCACATAATTTTATATGACACCAAAATTATGGAGACATTATGATGGGTGAATTTGTAGATGACAATTCACCAACTGACCTCCCTGGAAATGGGGTCGACTTGAGCTCCCTCCAACAAAAAACTCAGGTCGATGCTCAAGAGGGTGACATATTGCGTGAAAGCATTTCAAATTTAATATGGGAAACTAGATGAAGTTGTTTTGTACTTGTCATCATTTCTGTAGTACTTTTAAACTCATCCCTCACATAACATGTGCTATATTATACTTTTGATACCGTCCTTATTTTTTCTTATACAATCTGTACATGCCTCCTAATTAAAAGTGTCACTATATGCTTCATTAGGTTTTCTTACAATGGACAATGGAATTCCCTCGTGTCCATGTGGCCCCCAATGCACTGTACGAGTCTACATGGATGCTACATATGCAGCTAATGGATGGTTCAAAGACAACAACCAACACATGTCATATTTTACATGTGGTAGGGGTCTTTTTCAAACCAGATGTTGTATGATGTTGCCCGCACAATGAGTACAATATACCGTGGGGCCACCCTTACTGCAATTAGGGATGCACTGGTAACACAACTTACTTATGCACACAACAAAGGCAAGCACTAGTCTGTATGGTGCAACTTTGTATGTTCCATCAGAGAAGACATTGATGGATTAGTAACTACAATTATGACTCTCAGGAGGAGGCACCAATATCTTTGTGAATGACTTAACCTATCGACAGATAGTGGCTCTTCAATAGAGGATGAGGGGTACAATACATCATAGTTGTAATATACTATATCCTATCCATATAAATTTCACTTGTATGTCAGAGTAGTCATTTGTCTTATTGAAATTTCCTTTAATTTTGATTTGAAATCTATTCTTTGAACCCCACATTATGTTACTAATGAACAATCATGATATAAATGTCAATGGTTCCATTTGAAGTTCATAGGGTTATATGACTTTGGCATTCTCAGTGAAAGGTCGGGTGAAATGTATTACATATGTCCTACTAGTCAGGTGTGATAGTAAAACCATAAACAATAGGCTGCACTTCCTAAGTAGATTGTACATTTATTGTCATTAACCCAAACTTGGGAATACATCGTACTTGTAATATACTTTGTCCTATAAACTTGTAGATGTCAATGGATGCATCTGAAGTTAGGAGGTGTCTTTGTGGTCTAAATGCATCATTGCGGATTATCACTGAAGATGTCAAGTTATATGACTTTGACATTCTCAGTGAAGGGCCGGGCAAAATGTATTACATATGTTCTACCAGACAAGTGTGATAGTAAAACCATGAACAATAGGTTGCACCACTAAGTAGATTGCACGTTCATTGTCATTAACTTGAAATTGGGATATATTTTAGGAAAAAAATCGATGCAAATACTTCCATTTGGTAGTCAATCTCCCCCAACAACTCCTTCTCTACAAGATAATATTTAGTTATTGACTGATGAGTGCAAGTAGGTGTGGGGCCAAGCAATGAACTTGAAGGAGTTTGTTGAAATCAATCACAATGTTGAAGATGTTTACAAGTCCAAAAGTATGAGCATGAAGTTCTAGAAACTGTTGTTAACAAATTAGAGAAAACTTGTAGTCTTCTTTTGGACATTCTTTCACCTTTGATGACTCCATAATATTTGAAAATGTTATATATATATGGATGATATTTAATTCATGCACTCAGACCCTTGAGATTGGATGTTGTTAGAGTTACATTATAAGTTTCCTAATTTTTATCATAATGTTGTTTAATGTTTTATGTCTGGACCAGATAGGACAAAGTATATTATTTAAATTTGAATCATCATATTATATCTGCATACTTGTGATATACACCCTTACATTTGAAATATATTATATGGCTGGTTAAGGCATGAGGCCGTATGGTATACGGTGTACAAGGCATGATCAGATCCTACTTGATGCGATGAGAAACTAATATGACATGGGGAGATGTGTCAATTGAGTATATATTAGAGAGGCTTGGAGGGAGGCAGTGCATGACTTTAAAAACATAACGGGGGTGCCTTCCATATCTTTGAGCTAGGTGAAAACTCATTGAAAGATCCTAAGGAGAGAGTTTATCAGACAAAATCATTTTCTTTTGGCAGATTTATTGCCTACTTGTCCCTTAGGCATGCCACATGTGATTCCACACAACTCCGTGAAGACTCATCATACTTACCCCTAGGATTTGCAGAACACTTGAACAATGTTGAAAACAACAACAATGCAGTTGTAGGAAGAGATGGTGAAGGCAACGAATGAAGTTGCGGGAAATTGCTCACCAACTTTGGGGCATACTTCTTATGCTTTTTATGCATTTGAAATCGTACTTGATCCAATGATTATGAAAACTACATGTAGTTGATGTCAAATACACCACTTATGTACTTAAATTTATGTTAACTATTGTAACGTCCCTAGATTCTACCACATCGAGACTTAGAAGGCTCTAGAGGACAAATATGAAAATGTTAGCTAATTGTATCAAAGAGTGATGCGTAAGTGACATACACATACATGGACATTCAACCATAACATGCACTGTAACATTTGCAACATAAACATGTACATTGTTACAAAATGAATTAATACAACATGGATTGCAATTACATATTAAGGGGAGATTTTACATAAGTCTTAACATGCATGCTAACTAGGATCTACACAAAAGGTACAACATGAACACTGCTCACTTCCTGTCTTTTCTCCCATTCTAGCTCTGCACCTATAAAATACATGAAACAATGAATTAACACAATTATTTGTGTACATGGGTAGAAAGATACATATATTTATGGTTTTCATTATTTTAAAAAGATTTGTAGAAAGAAAGAAAGATCATTGAAAATGGTTCTTTATTAAGCTAAATACACCGATTTTAACCATTTTCTAGATGAATTGCATTACTAAGATGGACTAGTACCTATATATTGCATTACTAAGGTGGACTAGTACCTATATATATATATATATATATATATATATATATATATTAGCCCCATCCCTGTATACCGAGTACTCTAGAGAACTACCCATACACCTTGTGCTCTAGGGAGGTGTACTAGTCAATATTTATCCTTCCCTCCTAAGGGGGATAATGAACACCTTAATAACTACAAAACATCTACTCGTCATTTATGTTTTCAAGTGACAAAACACCGAGTACTTACAGTAATACTACATACAATATTTGCAAATAAAAGAGCACACATAATTATCATGATTCAACCAAAAAAACATGGTCATATAATTAAATAAACCCACCTACCTGAGTTCAGAGATATCTAATGATTCTTGGTCATCTAAATATCTGGTCATCACTTGGTTAATAACAATTAATCATCATCAATAATTGTTCATCATATTATAGGTATTTTAGGTCCAAACTAGGATTAAGCCAAATCTAGGTTCATCTAACTTGGAACACGTGTCTGATATTTTTATACTGATTAGGAGGTCATTCTAGAGGTCCGGTCCAAATTTCATATTTTTCTCATGCTTATAGTAATTTCTAGAACTAAAATTAGGTTTAAACCATTGAAATATGCATTAATTGGAAAAGGCATAATATTTCCAAATTATAATCAGATCATAGTGTGTATTAAGTTTTCAAGTGATATTAGGGTTCAATAATATTTTTCTCAGATTTTATATCCATCATATGCTAATTATTTGAGGTTAACTAACCCTAAATGGATCATTATCATCTATATTATAAATAAGCATAAACTTAGGGATATATTAACAAAGGGGACACTTTTTTTGAGTATGGGAGTATTTTTGAGGAATTTATGGGCTATCAGAGCTATTTACTAAGCATTTTCTAAGAATGAATAAATGTTATACAAATTAAGGTTCATTTACCTTGACGGGAAATATGCAGGTCATCAGATTTGTTAGATTAGTTGCTCGGAAGAAGCCACATCCATACTTGAAGAGAAACATGACCCTCCTAGGCTCAGGTTGGGCTGACAGATTTATCTAGTTTTCTAAACCAAGCCCTCAGCCAACTCTCCTCTCGTCAGACCCAATATGCATCGACGCAAGGTGCGGTCCATCTTCTTCACATGCGATTCGTTAGGGTTACATGTCTAGGTGTGGCTCACACACTTTGGCTTCTAAATGAGCTTCTAAGGGTACTGGAAGATCTGACATAGCTTGAAAGGTCTTTTCTACGACTCCCAAGAACCTCCTACACGCCAGAAGCCCTCAAGGAAACCTGCTCCAAATATGGTTGTCAGAGCACAACTGTAGGAAAAGAGAAAGAGGATCTTGTGATCTCCAAAGCATCCCAAATCACCGACTAGAAGCACTGCATCTCCATCATTGAGCTGCTTTCATTATTGACTTGTGCATGCATCTCATTCCTCCTTCCAAACTTCCTCTTCAACAATGACAATGGTGAATCTTAACAGTGTGAAGACAACGATTGCAAGAACAAAAAAATTGCACATCATCTTATATCATGGACGAGGAGCATGGCTAAATACTCCCATGGGTTCTTCCTACATTATTGGAGAGCCTCAACCATCACCCGCCACCTATGAGAGCTAGAGATCCAACTCCGACCTTTGGCTAGATCCATCTCTGAGTCTAGATCTGTGAGTTAGGTCTTCAGTGGCGATTCTCATTGTTTAGGGAGGTAGGGAGCCCCAAGGCCAACTTCCATGGTGTGGGAATCTCCATGTCTCTACATCCTTTTCTAACTCAAAAGCTTAGGTAGAGCTTCCAATTAGAACCAGGGTTGTTAGGTAGGTCCTCTTCTCTCGCAGGTTTGGATCACTTCAATAGGGTTGATCACCCCCATAACCTATGGAGATGAGGGGCAACATGCCTATAATATTAGGAGCTAGGAGACGAGGTCTCCATTGCCAAATCAGCAGTGGCAATGACCTATATTGGGTCACCCTTGCTAATTCTGGCCCATGGTGACACACCAATGTCATGGTTATCAAAATTTCTATTATATTAATTAATGCATGAATCATTAAAACCTAAGTAACTTATCATATGAGGATCATTTCATAATCAAAATTTAATCAATGCTTGATCATCACTTAATCCACCTTCTAACAAAGATTGAGGCCAAAATTCTATGTTTAACCACATGATATTGAACCTTCATAGAGTCTCATGTAAATGTATATTAAACTCCAATACATATCCAATAAGTTCCAATATCTGTAAAATTACTTTTCAAAGTCACACTTCGAGATCCATCATTAAATTGTTTGGATTCATATATGTGACACCCTTTGCCAAACAAAGAGAGATTACTCAAAACAAAGCACATAATTATCATTAACAACTATATTACCACAAAATAGGGTAAATTAAAATATATCTCATATCAGGAAATCACGATCAATAACCACAATTGAAGCTATTAACTTGTGCAACTTCCATTTCAGTCATTGCCAAAAAAGATTACATATCAATATTCATTGGCTATCTAACTTTAACATGTTACATATGATCACTTGTTCTCATATACAAATCATGTATGTATTATCATGGCATAAAGACAAAAACTCAAACCGATGTACAATATTCACAAAACACCCCAAGGATCTAAGTGTATAGGGACGACACATAGGACTGTATTACTAGACACCAACTGTATATCCATGTTCCAACAACTACAACTTCTTTTATTATCAATCACAATCACACAATCTCTGTCTTAGCCTATCTGTCCACCTAAAAAATGTGGATCCCACAAGGTGAGACCAAAGTCCCAACGAGAGATATAACTCTCTGCCAACATCTATTATAAGCACAAATAAGCTAAACAACAATTTATACTATTAACAGAATAACATATTCAACTAAAATATATGCAAGGAAATTATCACTGTTTAAGCAGTTCTAATATCTACAATTGAGGAGTAGAATGTCTTATACTTTAAGAAGGAATATGAAGAACATGTATAATTGTTATAAAACAAACAATATAAGAATTACAACAAGGGGGTCATCCAATGTTATTCATATATGACCCTGAGCAATAATACTACACGAACATGTTACATCTTTAATTATTATGCCCTAAGGATTTGAGGCATACCACTCAAATCCAACTGACCAATGCTAAGTCAAAATCAGTACCATACAAGATCTATGGAAGAGCCGGACTCCACGATCATCACCAGCAATACTCAGTCAGCTCGAGTCTGCAATGCAGTGACATATAGTCAAACTACAAAGACACCAACTTATAGTTGAAGCTATAGTCCTGTAAAGACAACAATTCATAGTCAAGCTATTGTTATGTAAAATAACTAGTCTGCCTTGGTACATGGCGTAACACTAGAGAATAGGCTCACACATGCCGTTCTATAATTCAACATTATACTACTATTTCAACAATTTAAGGATATAGGGAGATACCTCCATTGATACCCCGCATATTCAACAATATGCGCTCTGAGTTTCCCATAGGAGTTACTCGTTTCACCATCCAACTAGATACTAATACTAAATATGGATCTATGACACATGGTAACTACATGATTAAGGTTTCAATTTATTAGTTATGCCAATTGGGTGATTTAAGGCTCCATCATACTAGTGGACATACAAAACCCTAATTCAATATAGCAAGCATAACTATGAAACAACCTCAGAAGATATAAAATGTATAAGGTGTGAACTTGTCACATCATCTCATAGCGACACTGTCTCACTGCCTTTAAAGAAGGCCATCACATCACCACATGTTATCACTGCCATATTAGGCTGATCATTATTATCACATCACTGGGGATACCAACCCCTCCTCACATCACTCTCAACACATTAAACACTTTAGGTAATGTAAGCAATGCATCATATGCCCCCTCAATTTAGGGTCAAGGTTTCATACTTAACCACATAGGGTTCCATATCATTATTTATTTACCAATCTCTAGTTTCATTACCTTCCACAAGTTTGGAGTGTATTAGGGTTAAGCACTATAGATTATAAGTAAGTATGCACATTCACATATTTAAAATTCTAATGCACCTCATCAAGGCTCATGGCCATTGTCTAGTATCAATTAATCATCTTCATAACATTCACAAGCTATAACACTCAATTACCCTACAAGTTAGAAAACAAGTAGGAGAGAGAAAGTACTATCACATGCTAATCATTTATACACATGCAAAAAGTCTAACACACCCTAGGATTATTAGGGTTAGGGTTCTCTCCCATAGTTGATTAGGATCTCACATCATAATTATAGCACTAAACTCTAATTACACCATCTCCCATTTTTCTTGGGACTGATTTAGGGTTGAACATCATTAGTTTAATATGATTAGATCATCATATTAATAGCACTAAGTATCACCTTCATATACATATGTATGCGTACCATCTCATCATGGCATGCATGTGTTACGACCATGTAGCATAGTAGGTGTCTTGACCACCTTCAAGGTAGGTGTTATGACCGCAACAACAAAGTGTCTCGACCACCTACTAACATGGTGTCTCGACCGCAACAACCATGGGTCTCGACTACCATCCAACATGGTGTCTCGATCGTGACAACCCAAGGTGTCTTGACCTACCATTAATAAGGTGCCTCGACCATTGTCTTGACCACTAATAAAACCATGTGTTATGACCACTAACCATCATGGATCACAACCAATCTATAGTTAGGGTTTTGTCCTCTAACAAGAGTACATGTCACGACCAATATCAAACTATGCGTCTCGACCATTACTCAAGGTAAGATGTGTTGACCTAGAGGTTATACATTACCTATATTTTAATAATGACTTAACCATTCCATTCATATGTATCCAATATGTGCATTTAAGATTGTTTGTAGGCATTAGGTACATGAAAAGGATCATATATACAAAGCCCTAGAATGGGCCAAGTTCAAGTCAAAATGGCTACAAGTGCACGTTTTAGGATTTCTATGTAAATGACCTTAGAACATCCATGTAATCACTTGTAATGATGAATTGGATTGTAACTTAGAAGAGAAATTTTTTTGGGACAAAATTCACCAAGTGCTAATCACTTTTATTGCAAATTAGAAAATCAATTACAGGCACTTGGTCGGTCGACTTTCCCTAGCCTGAAACTCGACCGATCAACCTTGGTCAATTTTCTAAAGATTGCATCGGTCAATTTGTGCACTCACAGAACTCGACCGATTGGGTAGCAGGCCATTCCCAGTTGAAATGGTCAGTCGAGTTTTGTCAAGAAAAACTCGACCGATCATTTGAATATCGGTTTGCCTCTTACTTGATCGGTCGAGTTACCCCCATTAAAACTCGACCGATTGCACTGTACGGAATTTGCAGAAAAAGTAATATGACCGTTGGTGAATTGTTTTGGGCAAAAATAGAGTCGTTTTCTTGAACAAAAAATGACTACTTTTGCATCCAAGTGTCCCACAACTTAAAGGGCCACCCTCAACTATAAATAGAACCCCTTTGACTTCATTCCAAGCTGCTCTTCCATTGCAAACTTGGTTCTAGCTTAGTTGAGAGTGTTCCAAGCCCTTGAGCCCCTTTCTCTGTCTACCTTCAAGATAAATTCGTGAGTTATGAGTGAGTTAGGTCCATATGTATGAGAGCTATCCCTTGTATGATGTACAACTCTCCTTTCTCTCTTCCTACCTCTAAATCCTTTTGAAGATTGATTGAATCTGCTTCTCCAAGTGAAAGAGAGGTTACTGCTATTCTTCTCCGAGTGAAGGTGAAGATGATTGCTGATCTTCAAGAGTGAAGATAGCTTGTTGCTCCAAGAAACAAAGTACAGTGGCATTATCAACTACCGAAGCTGAATACATTGCAACCGAGAGTTGTTGTGCACATGTCCTATAGATGAAGCAAATGCTCCAAGACTTTAACATATTTTTTGATGCTTCTCCTATCTTTTGTGACAATACTAGTGAAATTAATCTATCTTACAATCCTATATTACATAGTAGAGCCAAGCATATAGAGGTTCGCCATCATTTTCTTCGTGACCACATTGCCAAGAAAGGCATCTATATCACACATGTGGACACGGAAAATCAGTTGGCGGACATCTTTACAAAACCTCTAGCTAGAGATCAATTTAACTTTATTCGATCTAAACTACTCATTGTTGATTTAAATGATATTGCTATGTGATATAGCTAGTTGTCTCCCTCCTATATGCGTGCTCATGTCTATCTTCACCTTATGTTGCCTATACATGCTTGTTTGTGCTTAAATTGTCTATCAACATGCTTTGTTTTATGCTTGTTTTTGGGTTTTATAGAATTTCATGTTTTATCGCTAAATAGTGCCCAATGATGAGCTAAATGTGCCTAGGTATGTTAATTATGCATAATAGAATGAAAAATAAATTTAATAGGCATGTATATGGCTAGAATCTAAGAATTAGACTGTTAGGTCAGGTTGACCTTCGGTTGAGTTTCCACCTTGGAAAACTCGACTGATCAGGAGCCAAGAGCTGTCTTCAGTGGACCGATTCGGTCGAGTTTGTCACCCTTAGAACTCGACCGATCGATGGGCTGCGCCAACTTAAAAGTTAGGATCGGCCGACTATTTTCCCTTGCAACTCGAAAATAGCCGACCGATTCCTCGTCTCCTAGCCCCGTGCTCTCAACCCAAGCCCTAAACTCCCCCGTTCCTAACCCTAGGGTGACCTAGAAACCTGTTCTTGACCTCCCCGGGCGTTTGTGGTGTGCTTTCTTAAGCTTTTGAGGTTCGATCTTGCTTGTGTGCATGATTTCCTCCTTGCTTTTGTTTCCATGGCTTTCCATAGGCAAAAACGTGCCGCTCCTAGCAATGCTCCAGCCTCCTCCTCGACCAACCGCTTGATTCCGTTTGATAACACCACGTTTGTGTCCCTTGAGGCGGTAAATAGGTATAAGGATCTTCTTCCACGATCTCCTTTTCATTTTCGCCCCTTAGTTGATGCAAATCATTTTCAAGCGTACATCACCTCTGTTTCGAGGCTTCTTGCCAAACACCACCTATCCGCCCTAGCAATCGAACGTGACTGCTTCAATAATCAATTATCTAGCACAAAAGCAGTTCACGAGTTCTACGCAAATCTGTGTTGGAACTATGATTCGCTTGTTCCCTCGCCGAATACCGAAGTAGTCCTTACATCGATGATCGCCGGTCGTCGTTTTCAACTCTCCGAAGAAACTTTCAATTTTTATCTTGCCAGAGATGAGGAAAACACCACTTGGCGTAAGGACTATGGCAAGTATTTCGATCTTCTTGACCCGGAAGGTTTTTATAAACACCATGAATTGACGTTACCAGACATTCATCGGTTTTTAAAGAAACCTTACGTGGCCTACAAGAAGCGGTCAACCCTGCCATCATCCTCCCTTGACCTTCAGAGGCGCATCTTGGCCCTTGTGATTAACTACAATATCCATCCCAAGCGTAATCAAACAGACATTGCAGAAAACACAACGGTTCTTATGTATTGTTTGTTAAACAATATAGGTGTCAAATGGGCTCGATACATCTTACACCATATGACCTATTTTGACACCGACAAGAACACCAAGGGCACCCACCCTCCCTACCCAACCCTGATTTGTGGTCTTTTCCAGTTCGCCACTGATAAATGTCTCTTTTCTGACTTCCACTACCCGGTCGCTAGAAAAGGAGTGTGTATTAGTGAAACCACCCTTCAGAAGGCTGTACCTATCCTTTCCCCTACCCCTGGTGCTTCTGCCTCTGGCTCTGCCTCTACCTCTATTGTACCTCCCTCCTCCACCCATGCTCCATCTCCACAGCCACATCCCCGCCCTAGTCGTGCATCGTTCCGCGCATCAAATGAAACCCTTCTGGGATACATGATGCATGAACAGGTGTACAACCGTCAGGTTTAGGAGCACCTCCACCAGGATTTGTGTGCTATCATGTCTACCATGAACTTGTCCTGTGCTTCATCCTACCCTGTCTACCAGCCATACCCGGGTAGTGCCTATGCTTCTTATGCATATGAGCATTACTTCCCTGCTCCACCACCGTATGCTGCCGAGCCTTCCGCTGCCACTCCACCTCAGTATGCTACTGGTAGTTCTGCTCCTGCATACCTGCTGGCCCCCTGGCCACTCTGCTCGCCTCCTTGGGTAACTCTTCTCCGTCCTTCCCGCAGGCCAAGGAGCTCCTTGCTCTTGGTATGTCGTGGGCCGAGCAGAATGGCCGTTGGCCCGGTCGCTCTTTTGGTTCTGACGACGAGGAGATGCCCGACCAGGCTGAGGATGCAGATGAGGATGCTGATGCTGATGATGGTGATTCTGAGGATGCTTCTGACGAGGATGGCGATGATGGTGTTGGATCTGCTGCTGGCACAGCTGCTCCGCCTTCAGATGGCGATGAGGACTACAACCGTGGCGATGATGAGGAAGCAGTTGATATAGATAGCTTAGATGTCTAGGAGGTTTTCTTAGCTTATAGTCTAGCATGTCTATAATATACATCTTTCTAGACTCTTTTGTATAAGCAACATCCTGGAACATTATTCTGAGCTATACTATTTTCTTATTTACTGTTTTCTCACTTTATGGTTGTAGTTGCTCTTGAGGACATCTTTCTGAGTTGAAATATCTTTGCTATGCTTTTTAGCTACTTAATTTGTGTTATCTTATGCTTGGTGCTTTTTGAGCTATATTTTGATTCTGACTTGGATTGTATGTTCTCCGTGGTTGTATGATATATGCTTTTACAATGTTGTTTATTACCTTGCATATATGTGTGGTTAAGTCTTGGAGAAGACCTAGTTTTTGCTCTTCTACCCCTACCTTTTTGATAATGTCAAAAGGGGGAGAAATATCTCATGGTTTGAGACTCAATCATATTGTTTCTTGTTGTTATACTATTGCTTTCTTTCCTATGTGATCCTGTTCTTGTTAATTTGCTGTTGATCATGTGACATGCAAAGGATTACATATTACACGGATATTAGTATTGCCATGTATAGAAAACCTAACATGCCAGTGAGAGGAAGCATAGTTTGAGGGGGAGCAATTCAAATTGTCCTTATTATGAATCCCCCTAATTCACAAGGCAAAGGTATAACTTTCTTATCCTTTTCAATATGTTTGAGGAATGGTTTGTCATTGTCAAAAAGGGGGAGAATGTTGACCTAGAGGTTATACATTACCTATATTTTGATAATGACTTAACCATTCCATTCATATGTATCTAATACGTGCGTTTAAGATTGTTTGCAGGCATTAGGTACATGAAAAGGATCATATATACAAAGCCCTAGAATGGGCCAAGTTCAAGTCAAAATGGCTACAAGTGCGCGTTTTAGGATTTCTATGTAAATGACCTTAGAACATCCATGTAATCACTTGTAATGATGAATTGGCTTGTAATTTAGAAGAGAAAAATGTTTGGGACAAAATTCACCAAGTGCTAATCACTTTTATTGCAAATTAGAAAATCAATTACAGGCACTTGGTCGGTCGAGTTTCCCTAGCCTGAAACTCGACCGATCAACCTTGGTCGATTTTCTGAAGATTGCATCGGTCGAGTTGTGCACTCACAGAACTCGACCGATTGGGTAGCAGGCCATTCCCAGTTGAAATGGTCAGTCGAGTTTTGTCAGGACAAACTCGACCGATCATTTGAATATCGGTTTGCCTCTTACTTGATCGGTCAAGTTACCCCCATTAAAACTCGACCGATTGCACTGTACAGAATTTGCAGAAAAAGTAATATGACCATTGGTGAATTGTTTTGGGCAAAAATAGAGCCATTATCTTGAACAAAAAATGACTAAATTTGCATCCAAGTGTCCCACAATTTAAAGGGCCACCCTCAACTATAAATAGAACCCCTTGGACTTCATTCCAAGCTGCTCTTCCATTGCAAACTTGGTTCTAGCTTAGTTGAGAGTGTTCCAAGCCCTTGAGCCCCTTTCTCTCTCTACCTTCAAGATAAATTCATGAGTTATGAGTGAGTTAGGTCCATATGTATGAGAGCTATCCCTTGTATGATGTACAACTCTCCTTTCTCTCTTCCTACCTCCAAATCCCTTTGAAGATTGATTGAAGCTGCTTCGCTAAGTGAAAGAGAGGTTGCTACTCAGTGTCTCTTATCCTTGCTTTGAATGCTAGATTAGGACATCAAATTGTTGCTTGCTTTAGTTTTTGCAATACAAGTAAATTGGTGGTCTAATTGATTTTGTGAAGTGTGTGTAGCTCTATTCACCCCCCTCTAGAGCCCATTGATCCAATAAGATGTCTCGACCACATCATGACAAAGCATGTCACGACCCAAAGAAAAGCATGGCGTCTTGACCCAAACCCATACATGGGTGTATCGACCCAAAACATCAAGAGGCACATATGTCTTGACCCAAAATAGGAATCTAAACAACAAGAATACCAAGAGTGACTATGTTCAAAACTTAGGATTCAAGATCATTCAAACCCTAGAACAAGTCACCATGAAGGTCATTAATCAAAACCACCGAGGAGAGAGAAAGCACAAGCCTCAACACATGTAAGAACTCATTCAAAACTCCAAGGAAAACCTGATGGTCAAAACTTAGAATGTGGTGATAAAACATTGCATAAAAGATCATCATCTCAAGAATACTTTAGGAATCGAGCACGTGGATTTAGGGTTTAGAAAGAGAGAAATCTACATGAGAATGCTACAAAGTCATAATCCTAAAATCATAAGGACCTCACTTACCATCTTAACCATCATGTTAATAAACCAAGTATTGTAATACTTTTAGGATCATCACTTCCACCCTTTCTTAACAAAACATGGTTGTTGACCACAAACAACATATAAGACTAGAATATAGGTCTAATGACCACCGAGGTCAAATGACCACAAAAACATATTACCATCATCAAATCAGGGATGAACCATAATAAAAATAGTAGGTTTTGACCAAGAGATACTCATCAAAACTAAAGAGGATGACTCCTTACAAGGATGATAACCAAAATCCCTTAAACATATATGATTACATCTCCATAAAATAACCTTATTAATAGTGATAAATTCTCACGTTCAACATGTGCAATTCAGCACCAACACCCCATGTTACTCTAAGGTATCCGAACCCTTACATGTGGATAGAAATTATAGATCAGGAACACGAGAAACTATCCATCTATTATTTATCTCAAAATCAGGTACAAGGAAATTAGGGTTTAGATTTATAGAAAATTTCATAGAACCATCATCACGGATCAAACACTAATTCATGATAACACCTTTTTGCATGTTAAGATCACATTTTAGAGATAGAAATAGCAACAAATGTAAAAGATTATGATGCTAAAATAGAAGAGGGAAAAGTTATATAACCCACCTGATTTGTAGAGAATCAAGCTCCAAAGCACAAGCTCTAAGAGAAGAAAAGAAGCCCCAACTTGATTAGTACTTCATCCACGAGATCACCTCATAAAAGAAGAACATCATGATCAAGCGATAGATCAAGAAAGTGGAAAAGAAACCCTAGGTCAAACCAAAGAAGAAAGGAGAAGAGAAGAAAACTTCCTCTCACTAGGGTACCACCTTGTCAAAACATGGTCTCCAATCCTTTTGATGAGGAGTTTCTCTCCAAACCACCATGGATGATCCACAGTCTATGGCCAAGGAGGAAGAAGAAGATGGAGATTTCAGAAAGGGGAAACGTGATCAAGAAGGTAGAACCACTTACCAAAACAAGAATCACCAAAATCCCCACCAAAGATCTGATCTAAGACAAATCCTCCCTCAAGCAAGGTTGATCGGCCACCATGGCTTCAAGATCAGACTTTCTTTGCTCCCAAAGCTCCAAGGTTGGACATAAGAGATAAGGAAGAGAGTAGGGCCGAACAAGATGCTTTCCTTTGAATAGAATTCATTGTATACCCAAAGGAGGAGGGAAGTAAGGCATGCATGGGGTGTCAACACAATAGAATACTAAATAAACACTTGTCCTCAAAGGAAACCAACATGCAACCACTTTATGCATGCATGCACGAGATGGTGATACAACCAATGTTGGGCCTCGAACTACTTAGGTCCCAAACACTTTGGCTTCAGTTGAGACACATCAAGGGATCGAGACAACATCAAGGCACTTGTCTCGATCGAGACAAAAGAGTCACCAACACACTAGGTCAAGACACACAACAAGACGACCACTGTCTCGACCCAAAACACAACCAAGACCATCACGGTCTAGACAACAACACCAAGGGAGGGTGTCTTGGTTGAGACACACTCAAGACACTCCACAAGGTCGAGATATAGGGTCACTACACTTAGGCAAGCTCAACAAGGTCAACACCAACATTACCCTAAAGCCCTAACATCACCACATGATGCCACCTCATTAACCAGGGTCTAACAAGGCAACCCATAGCATCATACTCTATCTATTATGATGTTAAAACACTAAGGGCACACTCAACATGTGAAAAATTGTAAGATAACCCCTCAACTTGGGTAAATTGCATTTTGGTCCAAAATGAGCAAACATAGCTCAAACTACATTCAAATAGGAACAAACTTGAAATATTACCTTGTCACATGATAACAAAACATCTGAAAGGATTAGATCAAGGTTCTAAGCATCTTAGAACAAATTAGCATTAATCAAGGTCAGGGGCCTTACAATATATGTCATTGATTGAAAGCCAAAATTTAAAGTACTAAGGATTTCATTATTAAGTCACATTGATCATTACTCGCGATGTAACTAACCTTAATCAAATGCATTATTATGTACTAGGCCTTCATCCATATTTCTTAGATAAAAGAAAATCAATTTGGTTGAGATAAATCATCTAAAGCATATTCATGAACTTCAAATACGATATCGAGTGTCAGAACCCTAAGATATGGATTATCACATTCACACCACCTTATAAGGAATTTTTGTCCTCAAAATTCAATCAATCTCATACCCCAAAAAGTTTTTTTTTCACTACCTCTAGGCCACCAATTTTAGGTTCTAAGGCTATCATCTCTCTAGACATTCCCTAAGTTGGCATATTACCCCACCTTATATAGGTCAAGCATCATCTATCAACTCAATCATAAGATGACATTATTTTAAGTTAAGATTCACATACCTCATCTGCCTAAGAAATAGGGCTTGTTCATACATATGAAATTGAGAAGGCATAGCTTAAGTTTCACCTTTCACCTCACTAACTCATGCAAGATGGCATCAACATCTCAAGTCATTATTTACTAGATTTTTTGTCTTAATCATCATATATATAGTTTATGATCAACATCATACTAGGGTTTCATCATTAGAGGGAATCTATTTTCATATTGACATATTAGGGTTTTCACCGTATTGTATGAGAGTTATGCTCAAATTAGAAGCTTAGAGTTAGAATAATCAAGGTTAAGAACATTATTTTTGATCATGTAATCTATGATCCAAAGATATATTTATTTCAATCTCATTATTTCAAACTTATATCTTACATGTATGGTATGAAGGGAAAGAGAATATACTAAGTTAAGCTTATCATGGTTTTAAACTTGAATATAACATGTATGATACATGGAGGGAATATAGAATAGGCCAGGATTATATGAGTGAGTCCTCATATATATAAATTATCTATATAGCTCTAGTGAGGTTTCTAGTATCATATATAAAGAAGGAGAAGTGAAGGAAACAACATTCATGAGTATCTTATGCACAAGACATTTTACTCTCAGACTAGAGTTTCATATATCACCTCACTTGCAGCTAATGATGAGCTTCACAAACATATGTCATTCAAGCTAGGACCTAACTCAATCAAAAGGATTGAATTTTTCATTATGAGTCACCTACCCATCATTTTTTTACTAAACTCTCACATATATGATTAAATCATGCAAAAGGACTCAACTCATTTGCTCAAGAGTAACCCAACTTAGGACACATTATTTTACATATATCTCATATTTTTTATATATTGTAGGGTAGGTCCTATGACCCTCTGCTTGTGGGTCTCACTCTCTCTGGAGTTCACCACGTATCTTGTCCTAACACTGGAGGTCCTCCTTTATAAAAGAGCTAGAGGATCATGCATATTCAACTTTATCTTAACTTAGCTCATCTTAAGTAAGAAAGGGAATGTAGTCATCATCAAGACATAGCTTAGAATCTGCAAAATTGGATTCAACTCATATACAACTTAAATCCTTATAAGGGAACTTATACCGTCAAAGATCAAACTTAGATAAGATTACACATGCTTATTTCATATATAAATCAATAATCTACTCTAACTGTCACATATTAAATAAGTCTCTAGTCATCTAATCTAATTCTACTCTCTCTTCTAGACTGATGTCACTCCCTTTCACTTAGGTTGCATGCACACCTACTACTCTCATGTGTGAGGGACACATTTTCATATTTACATATATATAATAAAAACATTATATAGTTTTTCTCTAAGAAGATAGATGTTAGAGAAAATTGTCGAGGCTCAAGCCGATTGGGAAACAAACCCGAATCAGTAAAATTGAGTGTCCCACACACAATAGATAGTCTAGTGCCATGTAACCTAGTGAAATGGTGAGAACAAGGTGTAGACTAGTGTAGCTACCCAATACATATGAACTCTACATGGAAAGGATTTCACTCACTCATCTAAACTTAATTCTCAAACATCTAGGTTCTAACCTAGAGGCTAAGTCAAACCTAGTTCCTATGTAATAACTTACAAAGTTTCTAGGATTTAATGTGAAAGGTGAAATTTAATTTTTGTACTTCATGGTGAGCAATTGCCAGGTGTAGCTATTGTTCACGCTTTGATACCAACTATAACATCCCTGGTTCTTCCACCTTGAGACTCAGAAGGATCGAGAGGAAAAATTAAAAAATGTTAGCTAATTGTATCACAGAGTGATGCGGAAGCGACATACGCATGCATGAACATTCAACCATAACATACACCATAACATTTGCAACATAAATATGTACATTGTTACAAAATGAATCAATACAACCTAGATACGATTACATATTAAGGGGAGGTTTTACATAAGTATGAACATGCATGCTAAATAGGACCTACACAAAAGGTACAACCTAAACACTACTCACTTCCTGTCTTTTCTCCCATTCTAGCTCTGAACCTAGAAAGTACATGAAATAGTGAATCAACACAATGTGTTGTGTACATGGGTAGAAAGATAAATATATTTATATGTTTTCATAACTTTGAAAAGATTTGTAGAAAGAAAGAAAGATAATAGAAAATAGTTCTTTATTAAGCAAAACATGCTAATTCTAATCATTTTTCTAGATGATTTGCATTAGGAAGGTGGACTAGTACCGAAACATATATATTGGGCCCATCCCTGTGTACCGAGTATTCTAGGGAACTCCCCATACACCTTATACTTTGGGGAGGTGTACTAGTCAATGTTGATCCTTCCCTCCTAAGGGGGATAATGAACACCTAATTAACTACAAAACATCTACTCATTATTTATGTTTTAAAGAGACAAAACACCAAGTACTTACAGTAATACTACATCCAATATTTGCAAATAGAAGAGCATACATATATATCATGATTAAACCAAGAAAACCATAGTCATATAATTAATTAAACCCACATACCTGATTTTAGAGATTTCTAATGATTCTTGATCATCTAGATATCTGGTCATCACCTGGTTAATAACAATTAATCATCATCAATAATTGCTCATCATATTATAGGTATTTTAGAACCAAACTAGGGTTGATCCAAATCTAGGTTCATCTAATGTGGAACATGTGTCTGATGTTTTATACTGATCAAGAGGTCATTCTAGGGGTCTGGTCCAAATTTCATTTTTTTGATGCTTTTACTAATTTCTAGAATTAAAATGAGGTTTAAACCATCCAATTATGCATTAATTGGAAAAGGCATAATATTTCGAAATTATAATAATATTAGAGTGCATATTAAGTTTTCAAGTGATATTAGGTTCAATAGTATCTTTATCAAATTTTATATCCATCATCTGCTAATTATTCAAGGTTAACTAACCCTAAAATGGAGCATTATCATCTATATTAGAAATAAGCATATAATGTTATTCAAAAGCTTGATTTAGGGTGAGGCATTTTTTCTGAGTCTGAGAGTATTTTTGGGGAATTTATTGACCATCAGATCTACTTACTAAGCATTTTCTAAGAATGAAGATATTTTCTACAAATTAAGGTTCATTTACCTTGATGGGAAATATGCATGCCATCAGATTTGTTAAATTTGTGGCTTAGAAGTAGCCATGTCCATACTTGAAGGGAAGCATGACCCTCTTAGACTCAGGCTGGGCTAGCTAGTTTATATGATTTTCTAGACCGATCCCTTGACCAATTTCTCCTCTTGTTAGACCCAATCTGCATGGACACAAGGCGCGATCCATCTTCTTCGCCCGCAATTCGTCAGGGTTACATGTCTCGTCTAGGTGTGGCTTAGACACTTTGGCTTCCAGATGACCTTCTAAGGGTATTAGCAGATCTGACATAGCTTGGAAGGTCTTTGTTGTGACTCCTAGGAACCTCCTACACGCCAGTGGCCCTCAAGGAAACCTGTTCCAAAGATGGTTGTCAAAGCACAGCTGTAGGAAAAGGGAAAGAGGACCCTGTGATCTTCAAAGCATCCCAAATCACCGACCAGAAGCACTACATCTCCATTAGTGATCCGCTTTCATTGTTGACTGGTGCCTGCATCTCGTCCCTTCTCTCGAACTTCCTCTTCAGCAGTGACAATGACGAATCTTGACGACGTGAAGACAACAATCACATGCACAAGCATATTGTACATCATCTTGGATCATGGCTGAGGAATGACTAAATAGTGGCTTCTTCCTGCATTATCAAAGAGCCTCAACCATCACCCACCACCCGTGAGAGGTCCAACTCCAACCTTTGGCTTTCTCCATCTCTGAGTCCAGATCTGTAAGTTAGGTCTTCATTGGTGATTCTCATTCTTTGTGGAGGTAGGGAGCCCCAAGGCAAGCTTCCATGGTGCTAGAAGCTCCATAGCTTTGCACCCTTTGCCAACTCAAAATCTCAAGTAGATCTTCCAATTCGAACCATAGTTTTTAGGTAGGTACTTTTCTCTTGCAAGTTTGGATTACTTCAATAGGGTCAATCACCCTCGAAACATATGGAGATGTGGGGCAACATGCCCACAATATTAGAAGATAGGAGATGAGGTCACCATTCCTGAATCAGTAATGGAAACAACCTATATCGGGTCACCCTTGCTAATTCTGGGCCGTGGTGACACACCGATGTCACGATCATCAGAATTTCTACTATATTCATTAATGCACAAATGATTAAAATCTAAGTAACTTATCATATGGGGATCATTTCATCACCAAAATTTAATCATTGCTTGCTCATCACTTAATCCACCTTCTAACAAAGATTGATGCTAAAATTCTATGTTTAACCACATGATATTTATCCTTCATAGAGGGTCATGTATATGTATATTAAACTCCAATACATATCCAATGAATTCCAATATCCGCAGAATTACTTTTCAAAGTCACACTTCTAGATCCATCATTAAATATTTTGGACTCATATATGTTATTGATTGAAAGAAAAAATTTGAAAGTACTAAGGATTTCATTATTAAGTCATATTGATCATTACTCACAGTGTAACTAACCTTAATCAAATGCATTATTCTGTACTAGGCCTTCATCTATATTTCTTAGATAAAAGAAAATCAATTTGGTTGAGATAAATCATTTAAAGCATATTCATGAACTTCAAATACTATATCGAGTATCAGAACCCTAAGATATGGGTTATCACAACTATTTTCATACTTTGTGTTAATTATTTCCATCATAAGTTCATTACTATCATTATTTTCTCAAAATGTCATCGTAATTATTGTCATCTTAAGTTTGCTCACCAACTTTTATGTTTTTATTCATTTCAAACCGTACTTGGTCAAATGACTGTGAACTAGTACATGTTGAAGTTGATATCAAATACACTATGCACTTAAATATCTCATAATTTTTTTTTGGTTTGAGTAAATTATTGTCATCATAAGTTTGTTGTTATCATTACATGCTCAAAATTTTATTATTTATTATGTCCTGATGTCGATATCGCGTTCTAAGTCACGTTCAAAGTTTGAAAAGATGTTGATGTCATGTTCAAAGATAAAAAAATATGTGATGGAAAAACTTGTGCACAAGTGTAGCGAGCCTTAATAGTCTCCTTCTCCATCTTCACATGAAGAGCCCACACATGAGCGCCCTGATTAGAGCAATGATAGGGTTACTCACCCTATTCATCATTTGTCATTGTTGTTTGATTGACTGAAAGAGGACAAGGTAGTAGTGTAGGGAGACTGTATCGTGTCATGGGATGAGTACAATGGGGTCCTAAAGTGGGTCGAGTGGGAAGGTCCTACCTGGTATCAACTCAAGCCTTCCTCCACACCAAAGAATGGGCACCACAGTGGTTGGTCGCCATCTTAGACTATTTGGGGTGTCTAGGTTTAGGCATCCACCATGACCTTTTGCTCAGGGCACACAACTCCTTTTTTGTCTTCTCTCCATGAATCGTGCTGTATTTTCCAATATCTAGATGGGATATTATCATACTTTTGTGCATAGTTTAACATTAGACCTAATCTATGTAATCTATTTTTGTATGGAACAATTACTTCTAAGATGATTTTAATGACAATTCAAACCGGATAATATTCAATTTATTTTTCATATTGTTGGTTGAATAAGTACTTCTATGTGAATTTCAATTAGTATAATAATGTTATATCACCAAATTTTTCTTCATTGTTCTTCAATTTTCATCATGTTGTAGATGTCATGGTACAATAAGAGGAAGGACAAGTCGACATAGGAAGTAGTCAACTAGTCTAAAATTGGATGTGGTGGTGATGGGACCCCCCTCGTCTCCACTAGTTCATCTTCATATGCTCAAAATAAACATAGCATTGTTGATAACACACATGTTGTTTGACTAGACAAAGGAAGAGGCTATGGAAAAGGGCTAGAGAGCACATAAACAAGCCTTTGCTGATAAAATAAAATGGGAAGCACACAACTTGGGCCTCAAAGTAGGGTGGACATTGATTTATGGAGCTAGACATTCACCATGAGTTGTTACATGGTATAAAAGGCATAAAAGAATGCTTTTGGTAGAAGAATCTTGCCTTTCTCCCACAATGAAGTTGAGGCAAACTTTGACTAATAGGAGTCATACGGTTCACCTTGGACTGATGAGGAAGAGATTTTACCACTTTCTAAATTTAGCTGGGATGGTCACAAGATGCGGTCTGATTTAGTTTGGCAAACCGTCCATAATTGAGAAGTCCAAACATAATTAGATTGTATCCTATTACTATCTAAGCTAAATTTAGCAACCAATACTGGTTTTGCATTATCAGTATTTGGTAAACCATATGAATTCTATCTCTCAAAGTCTATCTTATCTTTGTTGTTGAAGAAAGGCATACTTCTCTACCAGAAGAATCCTTTGACACCTTTGGTCCTGTGCAACAACTCATGGAGAATGTCCAGATTCAGTCTTTTTTATTTGGGGTCATCTTGTATTTTTCCAATACATTCTCGAGCTATGTTATTTTTGTAGTTTTTAATATATATTTGTGAAACAAGTTTCTCTTACCTTACATCTAATTAAATTTTGTTACCATCCCTAGTTGGACATGTACTGTTAAATTTTATTGTATCCTTTGTTGCACATGTATCAACTATCTATTTTTGTTAAGGTCATTTTTGTCAACTACTTTGTTATCAAATATATTGGTTTTGATAGTTATTATACTATGCTACAGACGGTCTCGCACATGATGAATAATTTTCAATGGGATGATGAGTCTAATTCCGCACTCAACACAGTGTTGGGATGTCAATACTACTTGCATCGCTTGCATGACCCTCATGTATGTCAAGGTAGGCGTGATGTACTTACAGAATTCCATACATTAACTGGGAGGACTAACATAAACATACATATGTTTTTGGCATGGTGAAAAGTGTTAAAAATTATAGATGCAGTTCCATGTACATTTTCCAATCTCCGTACTTACCCATCGGAAACACAACAAGAAATTGATCAAGTGGAAAGCTCTCAACCACGTGCAACAATCAATAATGACAGAGATAAACAAATAAAATAATGTTGTTGGAGACAACGAGTGAAGTGAATGCATATTACTTCCTTTTTTTAAAACTTTTATACTTAAGCTTTCAATTTGTAGTTGGCACATTTTAGTTGTTTGTGGGTGATCCAATATTGTGTAACAGATATAGTAAGCTTGCAGACTAGTACATAACATAATATGATTTTTTTATATTTCAAATTGTGATGGTATATGTGTTTAACTTATATTGTTTTAACTTATATTGTTATTATTCATGCTACTTCAACAACAATGTATTATGATGATTTCAATTATTTTGCTAATTACTGATTCATACAAAATTGTACACGTATACATAGATACAACAAGACATATGCCATGTAGTATCACAATAATGGATAAAGTAATATTTATTTTAAGTCGTACATATAAAAGTAATCATACTCAAATCATATTCATAACATAAAAACAATAATTATACATTTATTGTAACATTTTTATTCTATATTGCATCATCATCATATATATGTAATTTTCTAACTGTTCTATATTAATAGAATCATCCGGATCTTGACTTGGTTTCCAAATAGGATCAGAGTGAATCCTAACTGGTTTCCAAACACAATCAGACAAAATACTGACTCAATCCTGACCAGCTGACCATAATCTAACTAGCTTGCCAAACAAAATCATAATGGATCCAGACTAGAACCCAATCCAGATATATTGACTAACCCTGACTAACCCAATCCTGAATACAGATTCTCAGTCCCGAACCAAATAGGGGCCTATAGACCCATCCCACTAGTTTCTTGGGATTGAGAGTAGGCATATTGTCCCGTACGGCCAGACAGTAAAGCAAAAAAGATGACAGAACTAGAAGGGAGAGAAAATAGTTTTGTCTATAATTTTTAATCTAGAATATTTTTTTTTTGATGAAATAAAAAGCATCAAATTCATAGCAAAAAATAATTTCTAGAAAAATTAGTATTGACATACTTTGGAAAAATGATAATATGAGAAAAATATAGTATTTGTGTTTTGGGGCATCATATACATATTTTGGGTACAATACTCATATTTTGAGTACAATACATTAACAAGTAAACATTTGTATTGTACCTCAAAACATGAGTAATTTATCCCAACTCATGCGTACTGTACCCATTTTATTTACCTGAGTATATTACCAATGTTTTGGGATATAATGTGCATATATTAGGGACAATACTTTCATTTTTAGAGGTACAATATTAATATTTTACTTGTTTACTAACTTTAACCCAAAACACGAGTATTATGTTCAATTTTAAACCCAGTTCAATTTTAATATTTTACTTGATGATCAATCTGAAAATAGTACCAATGATTTGGGCACAATACCTATATTTTAAGGTATAATACTGTTGTTTTGGAGGTAAAATACTAATGTTACTCCCATTTGGAATTTAATACCTAAAATTCTATAGGTATTGTATTTTTTATACTTCTCTCCTCTCTTGTTATAATTTTTTTCTCCAAAGCATGTCAACATTGATTTTGTTAAAAAGTATATTTTAAGGTGAACTTAATTTTTTTTATTTTGACAAAAAATTCATACGCTTTCAAAGTTATGGGCAAAACATTTCTCTCTCTTTCTTTGTGTGTCTGTATTTTTTTGCCACATCAGGAGTGATGACGCTACCCAACTAGCGGGTGGATGATCGTATGGGTGAAAGTGTGTGGGTAGTCTAACTCTTTGTATAATCTAGATAAGGACTTCATTAGGACACACTAGAACAACACGTTCATTTGGAAGAGTAGGAGCCAAGGGGCGAGTTGTTAGTCTAACTGGGTGGATAGTAGAATGGGTAGATAAGGAGAGAATTAATTAAAAAAAACAAAATTCAAGTCAAAGTGGAGATATTAGGATAATTAGAGGGAGAAATCAAATTGCTAGAGAGAGAAAATGTGAGACATAAAAAAAGTGTAAGTGCATATATCTATGGTTGCATGAGTATCACACTATAAAAGAATGGTTGTTAGGGTTCTTTTTGCAATTGGTTCCTCTATTTTATAAAATACAAAGTTTTATGTATTCTAATATATATATATATATATATATATATACTTTAAAGGAAAAAGTGTTAGAAGTATTTAAGCCATGGAGGAGTTTTTCTATATTTTTTTATAAAATATCAAAGCAATCAATACATAATTTTACTATATAGGGAAGACTGAGAATTTTTTTGGATAAAAAGTTTATACTTTTACTTATAAATTATTTTATTGTGAAAATTCATCATATTAGTGTACATGGTGTTTGGATGTAATTTTTTATGTAACTTTTAAATTACAAATTAGTCCTTGCAATAAGGCTATATAAAAGGTCGTGAGGAGTTGAAACTAATTTTTGTCTTTAGTTTTTAAACCAAAGAATGATGCTTTTCTTAATATTTGTGAAAGGTTTGGGTCATAAAAGGTTTACTCCACACCCAAGCCCATATTATTAAGCAACAATATAGTCCCATACGATATTTTAAAATTTTGACCCAGACCTAGTCATGTAAGAGAGTTGAACTCAATTTGGGTTTGGGCCGACTCTAGATAACATGTTAACATAATAATTTATTCAAATATATACTTAGAACAAATTATTAATAGATTTGTGAAATTGTATACCAATTATCACGTATAATCCATAAAACTTCTACACTTACAACTTGTCCACCAAATCGATTGGAATAAAAGAAAATCGTCTAAGTTAAACAAGTCTAGAGAAAGTAGTCATATCATACATATTTGTGAGATACAATTAAAAACTACCAAATATTTACAACCGATGATTACAAAAAGTACATTCTGCTTCAAGGAATGGTATAGAAATGCCCCTTGAGATTAATTTTAAAACACATATAATATAAGTAGTGATGTACAACCTATAAGGTTAGATTATTTTGTAGATCATGTAATCTAATATGTTTCTCTTTTATAATTATTAATATGATTTAATAAACATATTTTAGAACAATTATAATTAGGAAGTTTGTAGTCAAATGTATCTTACATAAAATACACAAATATATAGACATCTGCTTGTATACATGAATATTGAATGAATTTGGGCACCTAGATTTCTAGGTCGGACATGCATTCACACTGATCAACACATATAAAAATCTAAGTCAGAATTTTACGCATGACCCACCCATATAGATCATAGGTATCAAGTCTGTCACATGTTATGCAGGTTGGGACATGGGTCGGGTCAGGCCTTCTCAATCTGATGCTCATGTTTTTTAAATTATTAATTTGATATTTTTTATTTTAATTAGTTGTACCTTCACAGTGGGTGTTGACTCCTACCAATATCTATACTCATGTCATCTTTTTGTGGTTACTAGGGTTGGTATAGTAGTGTAAGCATGGTCAAGAGGATATGGTCACTCTGACGTGACACCAGAAAGGATCCACACGACGACATTACTGACACCAAAACCAGTTCTTCATCCTTGACTCTACATTAGTTGAAATAGATTCAACAAATTTCTTTTCCTTCTTTCTATACACACTACATCATAACTATTTTTTAGATATAATCTTTTTTTATCTAAGTTAGGTGATGCAACACAAGGTTTATGTCTTCAAAGTAATCTAATATTCTCACAATCATACACTGCATGACATCTACCTTATTGTTATTAAATGTGTGCTTCTATATCTAGAAATAAGTATTATTGTTAATATAAAAACATAGTGATATTTTGCATAGTATATTTACATGTTTTCAATTTTTAGCACATATCAAAAACCGTACAACCTAATTTCAATACTCATTTTAAACATATATGATCCATAATGTATGCTCAAACAAACCAAAAGTAACACAACCATAAATAGTTTTCACGTGTATTCATATGAGTTATACATTTCCCAAGTGTAAAAAATGACAATAACACACATAAACTTTCTCAAGGATAACCTTTGTAGACATAAATTTAGGCTCCTATTGATTTGATGTAAATCATAAATTCCATGGAATTCATTTTCTAGAAACTCTAATTCAATTTCTGGAACTTGAGTTCCATTCACCTACATGTGATTGGTTTGTTGTTAGTATAAATATGCAAACTATTAAAATTATTGTAATTTTTACTGTGTAATATAAATAAGTAAGGATGACAAAGACATAAAAAAAAGAATGATATCTGTGAAAAATTATAATATTCTTAAATCAGAATAACCTCATCAAGTGGATATGGTGCAACATATATATATATATATATATATATAATATTTTATTATGGTACAATTATAATCTCAATAAAAATATTATAATCAAAATCACACCGTAATATTTTTATTTCAATTTCCATGAAAAAGTATCGTAATAATTTCCACATTTTATGTGTTGGTAAATATATGCTTTGGTTCATCATTGTTTAACACAATGTAGAATATTATTTTTTACCTTACTTTTTGGAATTTTTACTATATTATTCATACACGGTTATAGTTAATTATCATTTTCATATCACATTGTTTAAACATGAAGAATAAAAATATATTAGGTAAATCACATTGTTTTCCAATCGTGTAGTGTTTTTTAAATTATTATGTTTGTATTTTTTACTTTGTAAATCACACTGATAATAGTGGTGATAGTGTAAAATGTTATACATAGTGTGATTATAATGTAAAATATTCTATCATATAATGTTACAATTTTAGCAACAAATTATATCCACAACACTGCTATTTCTAGTCATAAATACTTTAGATGTGTCACTTATGACAAATGAAGAATATAATTGTATAAGAAATGTTGTTAGTTGTCCCGGAACTCATTTTCCACTCTTTTTAAGAGGGAAATCTAGAACTGTATTTTGTATATAAGTCTGTAACTCATTGGAATTCACAGAACTCAAGTTCTAATAATTACTTTAAACCAATCATGAAAAATTTCTTAAGGAACTCCAGTTCATAAATTTTCCGGACCAATTACAACGAACCAATCAGAGCCTTAGTATAAAAGGTAAATTATGTAACTAACATAACAGAATTCACAAATAATGTAAGACTAAAAAATGTTACACACAACAAACAACATAATTTTCACCTTAGTATACATTACAAAAACAATTTACATACAAATAACATGGTACTTATAAATATTTACAACTATACTCATAATATTCTCATTTGTATATTGTTATTACATTATGAATTTGTATATAAATACACATTTTCCTACAAAACCATAATACGCAAAACTAAAAAATCACTTAAAATATTACACATATCTTTTCATAATATTATTATTGTTATTATATTTATTATTATTATTTGTGTTAAAATTAATAAAATAGTAATAATGATACTAATAAATAACATACATAGTTTTAATTTTTTATCAGAAATAAACAGTGCATTACAACATAAATACTATGTATCTAAATTGTGTGATACTCATATGAATACTATAATACCCATAATTATGCACATAGTTTTCAAGTTCGTATAGTGTCCACTATAATATAATATTTATGTACCATAAACGTGTTGTCCTATTAAAAATAACAGTATCTCTTATATCTATCATTTGTTTGCATTGTATTATATTCATATATATATGTAATATAATATATGTGTGAATGTCTATATATATGTGTATATGTATATATATACGTATATGTGTATATATATGTATGTATATATAGACACTCTATTTTTTAGTCTACTTGATCAGGTTGTAGAACAAGTGAGATTGTTACAAACATGAATTCAACATGATTAAACGAATCAAATTGAGATATGCAAAAAAGCTTTAAAAGTGGAATAGATTTGGCAATGAACTATGAGCGTAACTATAGTCACAACTATTGGTATGTGTGCCCAGAGAGACAATCATATGATGATTGGATTGGCATATGTTACGATTGATTTGCTAAATATAAAAGGAAAGCTTCCAATTTATTCTAGCTCAATCTATTATGAGATAAATGATGAAGCAGAATGGATGTCTAAAGAATGACAATACTCAATGATGTATAAGGACCTAAACAATGAGATCATACAGATGCTAAGAGTATGTACATTCTTGTTATGTCCCTAGTCAGATGTCATTATGGAAGGTTGATAGACAACAATTACACATCAAGACTAGAGTGTGTGTTGGTTCATGACAATGTCTTATTAGTCATGATATATGATATCAAACCAAGCACACAAATACATGTTGGAGAATAATGTATCAGACAGACCCACCATGAGAGTGACACATGGAACCATGACATGGTAGTCAGAATCATCTCTCATAGTGATGGTGGTGATTGTGATTCTTAGACCTAAAATCACTGCACTAGTCGAATGTGATTGGGTACTCTTTGACCTCATCAAATGCAATCCGGAAACATGGATTGTTATAACAGTGATGATTGGGTGGCTTTGACGAATGAGATAGATTGTGAGTGATAGATATGGGATTTGTCCCTCCTAAGGGAGTATAATGTCCAGGCCACTTGATAAGTGAGACTGAGAAAGGCATGCACATGCACATGTGAATCAATATATGGTATTGATGTCACACATATCTCAGACAGTCTGCTCTAGTTTAAGAAACATGAATGGACATTGAAAGGATGATGACTCCATGCCTTGAGTTCATACAGTATATCAGAGATAAAGGAATTATACATTCACTGGAACACCAATCATAGACTATAGGATTTGAAGTTGTTCTCCAACTTTCCTTTTCACTTGGGTAACACTGATGTGCGACTAGATACCACTCTTTTCTTGTGATGTCATAAGCTAGTTATGGACATTCATTGCCAATGTGAAATGGGACCTATAGGGTCACACATATGGGATTAACCTAGAATAGGAGTTCATCTATGAATGATGTTTGGATTGATTACTAAAGTGTTTAGGTACTCAATAAAACATTCAATCAATAGACTTGACTCAAAATCATTAAGTTCAAGTGTTGAACTAGTTGATTAGAGTGTCAGATTGATTGAGAATTGAATTGACTGTGTTCTACACAATCTGGACCACCAACCGACTGGTTCACTGGGTGAACCAATTACCTCATGGTCAGTGAGATGACCGGTTCACTCTGGTGAACCAATCGGTTCAACTGGTCTAAACGAGCAGTGTTGAGTTGTCCTGATTTGTGAGAAAAGTAGGCAAGTCTGGGAAGTGAAACGATCGGCAACTCACACTCCCAACTGACCGGTTCACTAGTGAACCGATCGACTCACCTTGCCAAAAGACCGTTTCAGTTATGAAACAACCGGTTCGCCTGCCGTAGTGCAAATTGTTCATGGAAATTCCAAACCCTTCTACTCCTGCACAGACTGGGAACCCCGACCCTGCCCTCTACAGTAAATAGAGGGGTACATGAGGCTTCTCTAGAGATACAAATCAGAACATCATTTGCTCTGTAGAGTTGTTGTCCTATCTGGTTGTGGTAACCGAGAGAGCCCAAGCAAGTTCTATCCATCCATGAAGGAACAGTGAGTGAAAGACAACTACAGAAAAGCAACTGGTGGTGAGAGAGTGTGTCGGTGACTAGTACACCAATAAAAGGGGACAACTCCTTCTAGTCTATTCTTCAGGATGACTAGAGTTCTCAGTAGTCTATGTGGACTATCTATAGAGATGGGATACTTCTACCACCCAGGAGGATGACAGTCAACTACAATCTGGGTCAAGACCAAGAGCTGCACAGACACCATCGAACATAGGTGGTTGAAGACCTCACTTGTTGTGAGGTATAGTCATTGAGCAAGCCTCAAGAACAGGTATATCTCTCTAAAACCATCCTTCCCATTACATAGATATTAACACAATCTGCTGGTTATGGGTTTGTGGTTAAGTAATTTTTTTGTTTCCGCTGGCTACTTCGACCACATAAAACTCAACAGTGGTATCATAGCCACATCAATACTCTATGTTTTGGGATAATCAATATGATCAGATTTTGGTTTTTCTGTCTTTTATTTATTGCATACGATGTGAATATTTAAATGACTAATGTGAATATCCGATTAATATCACATGATCCCAAACAATATATATACATATATGATATGGTATATATATGCAATCGATACACTTCACCCTAAAACAATTTTGATGGTGGATGTGTAGCATGGTTATGGCCTATAAACCCTATGTGCATGTGTGTGGTTGGTTATGGTTGTTTGCATCTCGGTCTGCACACTGAGCCCTCTTCTTCTATTCTGAATGTAACTTGAGATAACTCGAGATTGTCTTCTACCTTTGATCCCCTTGAATATAACTCGAGGTTTCACAAAGATTATGTAAAATAGGATTAGCTTTATTTCTTGTTATGACGAAGACTGAAGATGACCGCGTGATGGATCGAGACAACTGACTGAGGGGTAGTTGGTGGACCGATGAGAAGCCCAAATGATCAGACGAGCTGACCATCTGTAGGAGCCAGACGACTAGATAGAGGAGACCAACCGACCGGCCAAGAGGCGAGCTGACCGATTCAAAATTTGAACCAGTCAACCCGGATTGACAAGCACATATCTTCATCAATAATAGGTTGCATGTGATGTAGACCTTAGATGATCGTAGTTCCTTGTGGCTCCAAGGAACTACAATAGGATGGCCATAATCATCGCTTTATCGTTATTGCATGTTTTCATTTGCGGGATATATCATGTATATGATACATACTATATATGTGGTGATTGGATACATATATGCATATATAAGCATATTAAATCCCCTCAACAAACATATTAAGTTGAATATGCCTTCTAAAAGCAGCAAACATGAAATGCTTGATCGACTAAGTGTGGGCATGCCTTTACGTTGTGCACTGTAAATCTCATGGAAGTGTGATGGTGAATATGTGGGTCTGCCTTCGCAGGGTGCATATTCATTGTGTTGGCTTTTGGGTCAGACTTAACAAGGTGACCTTGATCAGATCAAGCACCTTGAGGCATAAAGATGAACATGGCAAGGAGTTGTACATGACATCTATCAAGAGTTGTATATGATGCAATTGGTAAAATTTTCCTACCTAAAAGATTCTAGTTGTGGGTGACAACCCTAGCTGGTCCATGGCTTAGAGGAAATCAGGATCTTACTCACTAGAAGGTTGTACGTTGAAATCTTCTGAATTGATGGTGAGGGCTATCAGTTTGATAAAAATAATGGGAGCGATAATTAACTAAAGACCTAATTGATATCATCAAATCAAATCAAATCAAAAGTGTTTTAGACTAAAATTGCAAATTTCCTTTTTGTAGAATAAATGGCTACAAACAAATCACTTTTGGTTGTAATCGGTCCTTGAGAAGGACAAGCTAAATGGGAACAACTTCCACGATAGGTTTAGGATGTTGAGAATTGTTCTCACTCAAGAGAAAAAGCTCTATGTCCCAGATACACTAGAGCCAAATGAACCTGCTCCCACTGCACCAAAATCTGAAAGGGATGCTTATAGGAAGCATACTGAGGATGCCATTGGCGTGAAGTGCTTGATGTTGTGCTCAATGAACTATGTGTTGTAGAGACAACATGAGAACATGGACGCCATTGAAATGGTTCAACATCTCAAGAACATGTATCAAGACCAAGCATGACAAGAGATATATGATGTCTCCAAGACATTGTTTAAGTGTGTAATGACAGAAGGAGATCCAATGGGCCCTCATACACTCAAGATGATTGGGTTATGCGGAGAACCTAACTCGACTGGGATTCCCTCTAAGCTAAGAGTTGGCTATTGATGTGATACCATAATCGTTGCCAGAATCCTACAGTCAGTTTGTGACTAACTACAACATGAACAACTTTGACAGGCCACTAATAGAGTTGTTGGGCATGTTGAGTACAACTGAGGCACAGATGAAAAAAGAAAAACCCAAATCTATGATGATGATCTGCAGAAAGAAGGGAAAGTCTAAAGGTAAGGGCAAGGGCAAAGCAAAGAAAGGTTTTGATGCTAGTCAGTAGCACAAGTCATCTTCAACTCTCAAAGCCAAGGGAGGGGTGATCAAGGGAGGCAAATGTCACCATTGTCATGAGCTAGGACATTGGAAGAGAAATTGCCCTCTCTACATAGATGAACTAAAGAAGAATAAGGAGGGGATGGAAGTCTCCACCTCAGGTATCATGAAATGAACTTAAAATGCTACTTTATCTTAGGTATATGATACCAAGATACAGAAGTGACATATATGATGTGTAGGATTTGAAAAGAAGTGATGGCCTTTATGAAAGGACCAAAAAGGAACACTCATCAACATTGGAGCAAGTGTTGCTGCCATAGATAGTAGTACCTTTAGTTTATTTCAGCCCAAAAGGCATGCAATAGAGTTATGAACTACTATTTCATTTTGCCAATAAATAGATCACTTTATTTCTGCATCTTGTAATGACAAGGATGTCTATCAATAAAGTTCATGTTTCAATTTCAAAGATATGATCTTTTATGCCAATGCCTTATTTATCTTGTGGTACTTGGTATGCATGAGATAAAATAATATCTAAAAGTTATTGATGACTCAAACTATAAACTAGCATTATCATTTAAACAAATGAATGAGAAATTCATCTGTAGGTTCCATGTTGATGGATAAACTAGACTCTCTTGGTTAATGAACCATCATGAGATACAGATGTCTTATTTATTGGGCATGATGACAAGTCAATATTCACTAAATGTAGTGAGAGAATGGCTATTCTATTAGGTATAATACATTTTGATGTATATACATACCTATTGGAATAAATGCTAATACTACAGATATGGTATTTAATGAAATACCAATATGAATATCTTGAAATGTTCAGGATTATCATAAATGAAGAACAAACTTGGTAAAAGTATTAACTCTTTGATATAATCAATGAATGAGATACTTAAACCCATGGTTTGAGGACCTTGTGAGTAACTATAATAGTGTATCATAGAGAACTCATGATTAAGGCATAATGATGTCTAAATCAAAGAATGAATCATACTCTAAATTGTAAGAGCATGATCATTAAACAAATAACTAATCTTATAGAATTCTTCTAAAGAACATGCTTTACACTAAATACACTTATAAAAGGAGATCAAGAATCACAAATGTTGTGTAATCTTAACTTCCTTATGTAACAGATACACCTCATATATCTAGTAGAAAACATCTTGAGCTTGATGGATAATGATGTCCTACAAACTCAAAGGTGATTAATTGGTCATATGATGATGAGCCAATAATCCATCTAGATGATGTTGAGGAACCATATTTTGAGTTATGGCTTGAAGCCATAAGATCCAAAATGACTTCCATGCAAACCAAATAAGGTATGACCTTAATGGTAGCACTTATAGGGATAAAACCCATAAGTGCAATTGGGTCTTAAGAGATAAGGCTGACATGGATGACATTTGAAGAGCTGATTGGTTGAGATAAATTCAAGTGAGTTCAAGGTGTTGAACCTGATGATTTTATATAACCAATTGCAGTGGCTATAGGCCATAAAGGATCATGCTTGATATTGTAACTTAAAAACTATGAAATTTGGCATATGGATATTAAAACCGCATTCCTAGTAGGAATAACATGAGGCTGTGTACGTCGCACAACCTGAAGGATTTTATAATTATGTTAATGCAAATGCAATCTATAAGTTATAAGAGATTAATCAATATGATTGATTAAATACAAGCACCTCGGAACTAGAGTCTTTACTTTGATTATATAGTCAAAAGGTTTGAGTGATATATTGAAATAAAGAAGGGATCTATGATTACAAAGATTTAGTGGGAGCATATTCATATTCCACATGATGATGAGGAATGAAATGTTCTAAAATAGAAATGGGTGTGGAAATACCTTCGTTAAGGAATAAAGAGAAATGTCCTATGTGATAGTAATAGAGACCTATCGAGATAGTTCTCAAAAGTCTCTTGACTTGATAAAGAGAGAGCATACATTGGCAGTCTATGTTGAAGGGTTCAGTATGTAGAGATTCAATGGGAGAAAACCTGTCCATATTACATGGAGTTAGTCTCTCAGATGCCTAGTGTCCCAAATTCTTATGAAGAATAGGAACACATAGATAGATGCCTTGTGCATTCACAATTGGATCTATCATGTATGTAATCATTCCATTATCTTGTATGTATCAAACATGATAAGAATATATATATATATATATATATATATATATATATATCCATTCATCATCTTATATGTATTGGACATGAAAATATGATATACTAATCTAGTTATCTTGTATGTATTGGACATGATGAGTGGACGTTTGTCTACATCCAGTAAGAGTCACTAGAATACCATAAATAACTTATTTAAGTACTTATGAAGTATGAAAGGATTAGTTCTATGGTAATAAAAGGAAGAGTTGAGTGTAAATGAGTTACACTGATGCAAGCTTCCAAAATGACTATTAAAATGATCGCAAAAATGCAAAATATAAAAGTTATATTCAATTGTAAACTGAACAAGAGTTGTTAAATGGAAATGTTTTGAGTAAAATTAAAAGGGCCATTTGATTCTGAAAGGAATGCTAAGTATCCTTGTGTTATGAACACCAGAGGATACGATATGGATCTAGAAGTTCATACGGGTGAACTTATAGATATTCCAACTGTTGATGACAAAGTAGAAATACTAAGTCAAAGTATTGAGCTAATTGTTAGGCTAGGAATATCAGATAGCATATTACGACAACTCCATCTCATACGAAATGTTGTACATCGAGGAAATGTGAAACATGCAATATACCGACTAAAGCAAAGTGTTGCTAACTCACTGGATTAGCACTAGCACAAAAGAAACATGTGGGACATATTTAGAGACCACTAAGAATATGATTCAAAGGTGATTGGATCTAAGTGCAAGTGGGAGTTTGTTGGTATGTATGCCCAGAGAGCCAATCATATGATGATTGGATTGGCATATGTTCTGATTGATTTGATAAATATCAAAGGCAAGCTTCCAATTTATTGTAGCTCCATTGATTATGAGATTAATGATGGAGCAGAATGAATGTCTAAAGAATGACAATACTCAATGACGTATGTCTTCAGGTTAAGGACCTAGACAATGAGATCATACAGATGCTAAGAGTATGTACATTCTTGTTATGTCCGTAGTTAGATGTCATTGTGGAAGGTTGATAGATAACAATGACACATCAAGACTAGAGTGTGTGTTGGTTGATGACAGTGTCTCATTAGTCATGATATATGATATCAAACCAAGCACACAAATACATGTTGGAGAAAAATGTATCAGATAGACCCACCATGAGAGTGACACATGGAACCATGACATGGTAGTCAGAATCATCTCTCATAGTGATAGTAGTGATTATGATTCTTAGACCTGAAATCACTGCACTCGTCGAATGTGATTGGGCACACTTTGACATCATCAAACGCAGTCATGAAACATGGGTTGTTATAACGGTGATGATTGGGTGGCTTTGTCACATGAGATAGACTGTGAGTGATAGTTATGTGATTTGTCCCTCCTAAGGGAGTATGACGTCGATGCCACTTGATAAGCGAGACTGAGAAAGGCATGCACATGGACACATGAATCAATATATGATATTGATGTCACACATATCTCATACAGTCTGCTCTAGTGTAAGAAACATGAATGGACGTTGAAAGGATGATGACTCCATGCCTTGAGTTCATTCAGGATATCAGAGACAAAGGAATTATACATTCACTGGAATACCAATCACAGACTGTAGGATTGAAAGTTGTTCTTCAGCTTTTCTTTTCACTTGGTTAGGACTAATGTGCGATTAGGTACCACTCTCTTGTGATGTCATAAGCTAGTAATGGACATTCACTGCTAAAGTGAAATGGGACCTATAGGGTCACACACATAGGATTAACCTGGAAGATGAATTTATCCATGAATGATGTTTGGATTGATTACTAAAGTGTTTAGGTACTCAATCAAACATTCAATCAATAGACTTGAATCAGAATCATCAAGTTTACGTGTTGAACCAGCTGATCAGAGTGTCAGATTGATTGAGAACTGAATTGACTGTGTTTTGCACAATCTGGACCACCAACCGACCAGTTCACTGGGTGAATCGATCGACTCATGGTCAATGAGATGACCATTCACTCTGGTGAACTGATCGGTTCAATTGGTTAAACGAGCAGTGTTGACTTGTCCCAGTTTGTGAGAAAAGTTTTTCGTTTCACTTGTTCAATTCGATTGGGACAAGAATTAATCTTTACCTTAATTAGAAATGAATGAGGAAAGTCAATTGTAGGCAAGTCTGGGAAGTGAAAAGACCGATTCACTGGGTGAACTGATCAGCTTACACTCCCAATAGACCAGTTCACTAGTGAACCGATTGGATCACCTTGCTAAAAGACTGTTTCAGTTATGAAACGACTGGTTTTCCTATCGTAGTGCAAATTGTTCATGGAAATTCTGGTCCCTTCTACTCCCACACAAACTGGGAACCCTAACCCTACCCTGTACTATAAATAGACGGGTACAAGGTGCTTCTACAGAGACACAACTCAGAACATCATTTACTTTGCAAAGTTGTTGTCCTCTCTGGTATTGGTAACCGAGAGAGCCCAATCAAGTTCTACCTATCTAGGGAGGAACAACAAGGGAAAGACAATTGTAGAAAAGCAACTAGTGGTGGGAGAGTGTGTCGGTGACTAGTACGTCGACAAAAGGGGACAACTCCTTCTAGTCTGTTATTCAGGATGAGTAGAGTTCCTGATAGTCTGTGTGGACTATCTATAGAGGCGGGAGACTTCTACCACTCATGAGGATGACAGTTTGGGTCAAGACCAAGAGCTGCACAGACACCATCAAAGACATGTGGTTGAAGACCGTACTTGCTATGAGGTATAGTTGCTGAGCAAGCCTCAGGACCAGGTATATCTCGCTAAAACCATCCTTTCCATTACATAGATATTGATGCGATCTGCTGGTTGGTTTATGGTCAAGTAAATTTTTTGTTTCCGCTGCCTACTCCGACCACATAAAACCCAACACCAACATCTTGCAGAGTATTGCTAAATGTCAATGTAGAATGAAAGAAAGTAGTACATATTGGTTGTATGTCCTAAGAGCTATCATGTGATGATTGTGTCAGGAATACATTGTATATGTTTTGACTAGTAATAAAGGCAATTCCACTTATTTTGTTTGTTATAGTATTGAGATAATGAAAAAAATGTGACAATGTCATAGGAATCTTTTGACTCGATGACATATGATTTGGGTTGAGTACTTGACATGAGACCATATGTATACTCAAGAGTATTCTTTCTTATCATGTCCCTACTCAGTTAATATTGTGTATATTATAGGAAAACAATAATACATAAGACTAATGTGTATGTTGAGTAATGACCATGTCTCTTTAGTCATGCTATGTTATATCAACTCAGATTCATAGGTACTTGTTAGAGAACAAGTTGTACATGACAAACCTACTTTGAGAATGACACATGGAAACCATGTCATGGCAAGTTAGAGTCATATCTTAATGTAATAACTTTGATTGCAATCCTTAGACCTGAAGTCACTACAACAAGCACATGTTGTTCTGTGTACTTTAACATTATCCCTATGTATCTCTAAATAAGGGTTGTCATACAGGTGGTTATTAGGTACACTGTGACACTTGTGGATTATTATGAGTGATGTAGAATAAATTTGGTCCTCCATTGGAGTGATACCTTGTCTACTTGATAACTGAGACTATTAAATGTATGTTCATCTTCATGTGAATCAATATGTGATATTGAGCACACAGAAGCTCAATAGTTTGGACTAGTTCAAGAAACACAGACGAAATGTTAAGAGGATGAAAACTACATGCCTCAATTTAAATCTAGATATCTATAATAAAGGGATTATACGATCATGGTAACATTGGTCATTTTACAGGTTCAAGTTGTTCTCAACTTAGTCCAATTCCTTGAGTAGCAATGATGTGTTGTTAGACACTAATCTTTGCTTGTGAGGTTATGAACATCACTACCAATGTAATGTGTAACTAAAAGGGTCACACACATAAGGATGCATAAGTTGAAGTTCAAAATCGGACTTATGATTAGAATGTTTATGAATCATATCTATGATGATTTCCTACCTAATTAGTCGACTGGATGTTTTGGTTCAGTGAAATGATTGATTGTCAATCAATTAATTAATTATCACTTTGGGAAAGTGAAGAGTCAGGTGTGTAGACCAAGTCAGGGAAAGAAAAGAAAAATTGCCTGGATTTGTTTTGGATTCAAATTGACCAACTAAATTAGACAAGGAATGATGAGTCAGGAAACTGGGTGTCTAAAGTGGTCCTAGTTGGATGATTGAGCATTCCAGTCTAGTGATTGGGATTACTGTTTGAACTTTTCTTATTTGAGTCTAATTTTTACTTGTGTTTAAGAATGGGATTGGATTTTAAGAATTCTAAGCCCATGACTCTTTTTTGGTGGATGACCAAGGGGAGAGACACACTTAACACAACATTGTGAGACAAGTTGTCTAAGAGTTCTTTCTCTTGAAGGGAGAAGAACTCACTACAAGGACAACAATCCACAAAATAGGAGGAGAAGTAGAGTGAGCATCACTAGTACATTTACAATTATGAGTTTCCTTCCTCTTGGAGACTAAGGTAGTGCACCAAGAGTTCCCACATCCATGTGGATAGTATAGAGGTTGAGGACCTTGGGTGGAGGCTTAATAACTATCAACTTAGTCAATAAGAAGACAAGGTGTTGTTGTAACGATAAGGAGACAATAACAATAACCACTTCAGATCCGGATATGGAAGTGTAAGTTCTACACTGACATAAGATGTGTCAGTAGTTGGGCAACTAGTATTCTCTAAATGGATAACTAGTATGCACTAAAGCATATTTGATATCCCCTCTATGTCTTTAATATAACAACATATTATGGTTATGAAAGATTCATTGGCTTGACTTTTGTTGGGAGTAAATTTTTACATTTCTCTTGCAACCCCTCCCACTAAAATCCTACAATACAAAATATTAGGTTTGTGAGTAACATACTAAGGGACATCGGGTCAAGTAAAGATGATTTAATGTGATACTTAACAAATCCAACCTCCCATGGGAATTTTTACTAGATCCACGATGAACTAGCAAGATATGATTTAACAGTCAATACGATGCACAAACTCAGACATCAAATTCATACAGGTATAAAGGTTTTTGACCAAAAGACACATCTAATTGATTAGCATTCTACTATGTACTACCTTTCTTAGATTTTGTCACTTAACCCCTGACCCAAGACATATCATAACTTAGTCCCTAACACCCAGAACAAGCTCTTTAGACCAAACACATGTGGTGCATCCCAAACATGCACCTTTCTTTGACCCCTAGTCATATATGGGATTCATGCTCTCTCAGCCTAACAAAGCCCCTCAGAGACTAAGGTCCATTGACGTGCCTACCAAGCTTGAACTCCACTATGGGTTGGATGGACCCCATCATGAGTTCGATTTTATTCCAATGGTTTCGAGCCAAACTTAGACCCGTAATTGGGAAAGCACCAAGCACATGTACCCTTTCCAAAACTTTAATAGGTCAAGAGAGCATCATTTGAATGCACTTGCATGCCTCTAGATGGGAGGGAATGCACTAAGAACATGCCCCACTTTGATCTATTTGACTAGTCAATGGAATGCCGGTCAAATACACACAAAAGCCTGTAGAAGATAGGGTGCTCACTTAGTGGGCGTCCTGTCACCACCTAACCACCTTTTTGCTAGAGAGGGACTCCACTTAAAATTTCACTCTAGGTAAACCCAACCCTCCTATCAATACTCCTCATCAACATACATTTAAGGAGGAGTTCCCTAGGCTATCATTTGATATGTTGGAACCTTGTTAAAACATATTTATCAGTCTAAAACCTGGTTGGAGCCCCCAAAATACCTTTTTTTTGTTAAAGATGAAGACAAGTACATGTCCATAAATTATCCCTTTGAAATCTCAACACCTCACCCCTATTAAAAAACCAGAGAGAGAGCGGTAAAATCCACCTCCATATTTTGCAATGTTCAAGCAAGGTAGTTTGGGTCTAACATGATATGAGAACCTATGACTAATGATCCCTCACATGATACTTGTGTGTTACCTATTTCTTGTGGGTCATTTTCTAATTATTTTGATCGCTTTGGCCTATATTGTTAAACAAAACTTGGTTTATATCACCAGGATTTGTGATACTGAAAGGTCGTTGTAGGGTTTCTAACACCTTCTCAATATGTAATTGGACGTCTTACCCTTACATTTGATTAATTTCTTACCTTATCCATATGCTTTTCAAAGCACCTTCGTAGTTTTCTTCATTTCCCTTAAAAGTGTAGTGGTGACTCCATTTACCTGACTTGACCATTGGAGTCCATTCATTTTAGTTATTGAAATGCATTGGAGGCATATTGGTGACTCTGTTGAGATTTACATCATAGTTGTTGGATATCATGGTGTGGTCCAATTTTTTTTTTTGAATTTTCCATTCAATATGTGGTCCTTTAGCATGCTTGATAAGATTCCAACCTCCACCATGATATTTTGTCATCTGCTCTTCATCATAGTTGCATTTTCCAAACCCATGAAATAGGGCACATGCGTTATACGTGTCCTATAGGTCTTAAGCATGTATGTCATTTTATTCATCCACTCTTCATAGAGAAGGGTTTTCTAGACCCAAGCAACAAGGTGTCAACCCTATGTGCCCCTTTGAGTTCCCAAACTCAACCATGGTTTTCTTTCATATTGTCTTCATTAATGCATGGGTTTCATCCATGAAACTGGACATGGGCCATCCTCCTAACCTAGGAGGTATTGTTCCTCTTATATGATTTTATTCACCTGCTCTTGAGGCTTACACATCACAAAAAATTTGGGTGGGGGCTATCTGCGTGCCTTATAGCTTGAACATGTCTTGTTTCCTTGTAATTTTTTTCTTCCTTTTTCTTTCTTTTTGATATTTCAAAAGAATCATAATTCCTTTTTTCCATTGTTTAAGGCTCTTTTCGATGGTTGGTGTTATATTGTTGTGTGCCCCTTTTAGGATGCATGACCTCATGCCATAGGCCCATAATGAGAAATGCTACTCAGTGATTGTGTGGCCTACCCTTAAGGATAAACATCATCTACAGATTCAAGGGAGTATCACACAACCAAACATTTCCTCCCTTTATCACATGTTTTAGTCAATTATGAGAAGGAATGACAAATTCACATGGTAGGATCTCCATGAAAAGAAGGGGTGGGGGTATTTCTATGAAATTGCTTGCTTGGAAGCCTTTTAGGTCATATTCAACTGAATTTCATCTTAAAGGTGACACATAATTGTTACTTTTCTCCCCTCTCATATCATTCAAATTGCCTTTTTTACAATTGTTGAGGACTACTTATTTCTTTTTTGTTCCTTCTTTTCTTTTTGTCTTTTAGGAGCTTTTGTTTATCAAAGCTTCTAATATATTATAAAAACAAAAAGGAGAGCTTAAAAAAAATAAAAATCTTGGGAGATCATAAATGCATGCCCAATATCTACAAGTTATATACAAATGACATGACATGACTTTTTTATTATGTTTGTTAAAAAAAGTATATAGAGATGCCAATGGTTAGAAATTGAAGTATTTTTTTGCAATATGCTTATAGAAGATGTTGGTTACGAAATTACATTAATGGTTTACATTATTTCTTTTCATCCCAAATCATGTATTTTCAAACTCCCTCATGTCACCATACTATTACAAAATTTGAGTTTTAGGTTTCTAAATTCAAAACATATTACATTGCACTCTCTTCCTCCTATGGTGACAACTTAGGAAGTGTATCACATTAGTAGTAGCAAGTACCCCATGAAAGTGGAATAATTCTTAGTCTCGAACATACCCACATCCTCATACCAATGACCAATCAAACTCATCATGACCGAGTGGTATATTGAGGACACTAACCTAGCTCAGTGAACTAGGAGACCTAAGTAGATGAAGTAAGTTGCGTCCCTAGAAGAGATAATGACATCAATTTGACCTATTGCAGGTACATGTGTAGAGAGATTGGTGATATATTTGTAAAACTCATGATGGGTAAAATGGAAAGACACTTTTTTTATGAAGCACCTACAAAAAGCACACTTATACCTTCTCAAAAACCCAAGATAACCTTGAAGTACTACCAAACTTTAGACTCTGAAAAAAAGCCCCTTTCAAAGATCAAGATAGATTCAAAGTATGGCTAGACTATTGACCCCTTAGAAAAATCTTTCTGAAAACCCAAGCTACATCAAGCCTACATAAGGTATTGGTCTCGGTAAAACTAGATCTGAAAATCCAATTAGTTTGGATATTTCAATCTTTAGCCATCAGTAAAACCTTTTTAAAAACCAAAGATAATGTCAAAATGCTACCAAAATTTTGACCACATAACAACTCCTTTTTGAAAACCCATGATAACGTCAACATACTACCCAAATTTTGACTCCTTAGTGACAACCCAAAATTTTAAATCCAGTATAGGTTGGAGATTCTAGTTTCCTCCTTTTGGTAAAACCTTTTAGAAAACCCGAGCTACACAATACCTTAATAAGATATTGGTCTCAGTGAACAAATTTTCTAAACCCAAAAATTATTAACATAACTATTTTGATGTTTTTGACCTCCTTTTTAGTAATGTAACCCCCCCTAGAAGATTAGAAACCAGTAAAATCTTCAATCCCCTGAGTTGGACTCATATGGCACCCATGAACCTTGAGAAACACAAACCAACACACAAGTGCGAAATCATGTCAGTACGTATGATCTTAAAACCTCAGATTACATTCCAATACAAATCTATAATAAAATATAAGCCTCAACTTCCTAGATTGGATTAGAAACCAAACATATCTTGAATCATTCTATCAAAAAAGTTATGAGAAACAAATGTTTTTCCTCCTTTCATAATCATATTGAGAAATTTTCCATAATGACCTATGATCACTACCCTTTAAGGCCCCAAGAGACATGAGGAAATATATTCACTTATACATATCTTTATGAGAATAGATGAAAGTATAACAAACATGATTCCTTGAAATAAAACTTCAACCCATACTTAAGTTGTCCATATATGTAAACTCACTTAATAAAACCAACACTATTTTCGACCATGAAAAGATGACCACACCCTGCTGCATTTGTGTAAGGATTAGAAATCATACGACATATAAGTCCTATAGGGTAACATATAAGGAAAAATATTTGATTCATATGTTCTGATGCATATCTTGACCACTTATAATGTCAGTTCATGACCACTAGATGAATCCTTTTCATCCCTATACGCCCAATTTGAAGTAAGGATCAAATTTCTTTATTCCATTTCCCCTTTGTCCCTCCACCTGAAAATTGTGTGAACAAGTCAAGAATGTTAATACCAAACCCTTCCCATGTAAGGGAAAAAATTATATGTATGCTTTCTTGATTAGAGCATTTAAATATTCACATAGGGGGATTTTGATTGTTTTCAATTGGGCACTCTATTTTAAAGCTATATTCACATCACCTATCGGTGTGGCATCTTACGTAAGCTTATAATCCCTAACACTATTCATGAAGTGTTACATGTTCTTTCACCTTGAGGATTGGGACTAAGAATATGCCACTTAGAGGAAGCCCTTATCTCCTGCATTCACACAAGCATCTAGTGCCATCTAATATCATAACAGTTGAAGCTATACCTTATAACTTGTTGCATGAGATTGATGAATGTGTCATCCAATATGCGTGACAGGGATGCCAAATACCCGAGGGCCAAGGTCAACGCGTATGTGACATTCCAATATGTATAACCCATTCTTTAATAGTTAGCGAGCATCATCCTTTGCATCCACTACCACTATGCATGCGCTGGTTGACTCTACAGTTGAAAAATTGAAGGGACAAATTTTAGTACTAAGATACAATTCCAACAACTCTAATAGTGAAGAAGTAAATGATACCATTTCCATGGATCCTCAATAGAATCTTGCTACCTTCCATGAGAGGTATTATGCAATTCCATGTTATCCATTCGATTACACATTTAGGATTCCCATGACGAACCCACCATAAAACAGACAACCAATCTTCCTCCAAACATGCATCATATTTTCCTAACACCTCATGTGGTGCCGATAGATCAACCAACAAATTGAAGGTTCAAAATCTATATACCAATGGAATATCTTGTTGAAGGCCCAATGGGTGGGGTTGAACCACCCAAGAATAAGAAATTTAAGGACCCAAACAACCCCCCATCAATGACGACTCATTTTTTGATAATGCCACCCCACCATCATACATGTCAAGTCATACCCTTGAAATTATCCCCAAACAAGAGCTCTAGTGTTGGCATCACATAGGTTCTAGGCCACCCTCACCAATATTAGTTCTAAATCCATTCAAGAAACAACATAGATCACACTAAAGGCACTAGCACAACATATAAAGGAAATAAAGGGACATAAGGAAGGACTCAAGTAGTTTGGGGACTTTTATTACTTCCCAAAAGAATGCCTACCAAAGAAACTCAAGGTTCCCAAGTTATCTAAATACAAAGGACATGGGGATCCATATCTTCATATGCCAACATGTTGCGAGGGCATGTTCGATGTAGAATATGATGAAAAAAACCTAATCATTCTTTTCCAAAGGTCACTTAAAGGACTATTTCAGGTCTATTACGCTAAAAGAAGTTAGAGACGATGAAATTTTTAGTCAGGTTAACTGCTACATTGAGTGGTATGCTTAGAACATTGACCAGGGACAACCTTCCAACAATCGTGTAGATGGAGGGAACTGGTAGTGCAAATAGAAAATAAGACAATCAACAAGGAAGGTGTTGGCTAAATGGACATCATCAAAATCCCTTTGTTTTGAAAATGACAAACATTTCATTCTTGTGGATCTAATGTGCTATTTGAGTATTTTAGGAACAAGGTGGATGATAAACTTTTGTAAGATCTACATGCTTAAATTGCTTTATTTTAATGATTGTAATCAAATGTAAACTTGTATAAATATTTAATGTACAAGTACTTAGATATCATGTAAATCAAGAATTTAGATCTTCCCTATCCACTCACAACACTTAGATAGGTCATCTCCTAAGATAGCGTCACAATTGCACATTGATACACACACTTAGTAAATGAATACATTGAATTAGGGATGTTCTCAGTCGAAAAAACTTCGACCGAGACACTCTCGGTTGACAAACTCCTCGACTGAGAAAAGACCCTCCTAGCCGTTAGACTGAGTTAGAAAAGTAGTTGGGAATTGAGTTAAACGTTGCAATACACTTTCCCCAGACTCACCCTCGGTCGAAAAATTCCTCGACCGAGAGACACTCGGTCGACAAACTTCTCGACCGAGAAGGTGTCTATCTGCACTTTTCATAAGTAATTAACTAGCCGTTACTAATGTAATTAATGGATACCTAATGGCTAGTTAAGCACTAAGAACCCCCTAGATAGTGTCTAGAACGTCCCTAAGAACTAGTAGGCCATTCCTATAAATAGGACATGCCTTAGGACACCTAAACTCACTTGAGCACACATACTTGCAATTGAGAATCAATCTTTGTGAGCAATTGAGCAACTTCAACCCTTGCTAATCATTTCCATTGCTGGCATTTTGTGTCCTGTAAGCTAGAATCTCCTACCCACTATACTTCCACTTTCATACACATTGGATAGGAGATCAAAATGTTTGAAATAGGATTCAAGCCTTGTGCTTATGTGGCTATGGAGTGGAGAGGGTGAAATCTTCTCAGGTGGAGAAGCAGGACTTTGGACTACTTCTAAAAGGTCTCAACGGGAAGCTACTTCAAGGAGGAAGGCTACTTCAAGGGGAAGCTTGAAGTTACTTCAAGTGAAGGTTGCTTCAAGGTTGGTGAGATGACTTCGGATGAAGGCTGTCCAAAGGGTTTGGGAAGGTATTTGTAATTTTTTGTAATATCCTTGAGAAGGTAATAAAATTCAAATACTTTCAAAATCCCAATAGGAAACAATTGGGTAGTGGACTGACTCCATTAGTTTTTGCTAAGGGTGGAACCACTCTAAATCCTTGTCTCCTTCTTCTACATCCTTGTGGTTGTTTGTTGGTTGAATTATTTTAAAAATTATTATAAAACCCTATTCACCCCCTAGTGGTTTTTCAATTGGTATCAGAGTAGGCTTCAAGGAACTTTAACAAAGTCTTGAAGAAAATGGGTGATGGGGTACTAAACAACCTCAACTTGGAAGGAATAGTCGTAGACCGGCCTCCACCATTTGATGGTACCAACTACACCTATTGGAAAAGGAGGATGCAATTCTACTTTCAAGGAATCAACTGGGATATCTGGAGAATGGTGTCAAATGCCTATGATCTTCCTCAAATTGACTATGCTACATGGGATGCAAACACGGTGAGATCAGCTTGATGTGCACAAATCATATCACCTTTTGGATCATGTTTGGTTGCATATCCATGTTATTTTGACTCAATTATCACTCTCATTCATGCTAGATTCTATATTTTTAGCTATTCTTACTTGTCTCATGGTTTGGATTGTAGGTACCACATATTACAATAAAATTATAAGGAATATATCATATTATCTCTTATTGGATCACTCCTCAAGTATATACATGTTTTGGGGTTCAAAATTGCGCAAATACCACTTTTTACGACATGTAAATTGGACCTACACACTGAAAGTTATGATCAAAATACACAACAGCCCAGAACAGCAAAGTGCACGCCGTGCACCTGGAGCATCGAGAAGAATGAAAGTTTCTGGAAAGTTGCATGGCGTGCACCTGAGAGCTGAAAGTTTCTGGAAAGTTGCACGACGTGTATTTCTTCAGCGCATGCCGTGCACAATGCATTCTGGAGTAAACTGAAAGTTTCTGGAAAGTTGCACGGCGTGCACCTGACAGTTTCAACATTTTGAAAAATACAAGTTTTTGTTTAAAACGAAGTGGGAACTTAATGGGCGGTTATGCCCGGTCATTTGTGGAAGTTCTCTCGTCCTAGAGTAAGCCTAGAGCATAGGAGGGTGATTTGGAGGGGAAAGGAGGTGGTTTCTTGCCAAAGAACCCTCATTCTTCCTCTCTTCTTCTCCAAGCTTCTTCTCCAAGGTGCAGCAGAGCTTCTTCACTCCACAAAGCTTCTCGAGAGGGAAGTTTGTCTGGTTTAGAGCAGCTGTAGAAGTGGGATTTCGTCCTTAAGTCGGAATTCTACCTTCCTTTGATTACACCTTGGGATTGCTTAGCTTTTCCTTCTCTAAACCATGCTAAACTCTGAAATTTCTACACATTTTCTACTGTACATCATTATGGATGAGTAGACTCTTTTTCTTGGCATGGGAGAGTAACTACCATATCATATCTTGTATGAACATATGAATTTCATACTAAATGTTAGTTTCTTGCATGTTCCAAGAGTTGTTTCAGATCTGAAATGCTTATTTGTGTGATTGGCCATCATACTTGCATGTTTTATGCTTTCTTTCATAATCTGAGAAGAAGTGTTTGAGAGTATGGAGTTACTCTTTTGGAAACTTGTTCTTGACCGCGAGAGTGGCTGGGATTATGTTGAGGAGAAAGGTTTGTGATTTGAAATGAAATACATACACGAGAGTGATGTATGGAGTTAAAATCGTCATCACTTCACCGGGAGGTGAGTGATGACTACAAACCTCCTTTGCAAGTTAATTAACATGTTTAAATTCATATTTTAATATAAGCTATGATGTGATAGTGAAATCCCAAGTCTAAGATCCTTCCAAATCTAAATCTTAACCTTTCTTAAGTGATAATGTACTGTTTTGTTTTAAATCTATAATTTAGTTGTTCTAATTCAATCATCTTTTGTACAACGATCTAGATTATTGAAAATCATAACTCATGCGCCTAACTAACCAATACTCCTAGTGTTCGACCTCGACTACAACTACTCTCGTATATTTGCGGGATATATCTAGTTGAGTAAAAGATCATTCTTAATGATTGAAACTCGTTAGTGTAAATAACCAACACGTTTTTGGTGCCGTTGCCGGGGAGCATCGGTATTCCTGTTAGAGTAAGAGTTGATGATAAGTAAATGAGACTAGATCACAACCTTCATATCCACCATCATATCCATAAATCATAATTCATCATGATCATCATAATTTGTTGTATCTTCCACGTTTGTTTTTGTATCTCACTCACCTTGTTTATTTGCAGGAGCATATGGGGTGTTCATAAAAAGATCCTTGAACCATGCATATCTCTACATTTAGAAAATGAACACACTATTTGCAGCCCTCATAGAGCAAGAAAGAGTGAAACCCAAACATGTATGGAGGAATCACAACCCATACAACCATCATCCATGTCACCATCATCCAAACGACATTCACCCATGCATCCTTCATCCACATCACCATCATTCACACCTAATTTACCACCAACACCCATACCACATTCTTCCACACCCTCATATCCACCACCTTCATCCATACCACATACACCACCTCCACCTACGCCACATCCACCTAATCCTCCGGATCCACATGAAGAACTAGTCAAGGAGGATGACCTTCCTCTTAAGGACTACTTTGGTACAACTGCAATGCACATGAGTGGGCCTATTAATATTTCATAATTTAAGGAAGAGGAGTTTTCTATTAGCCTAGCCATCATACAATTGCTACAGCTGAATGCATTTGGAGGGACACCAATGGAGGATCCAAACCTCCACATTGCTGAATTTCTATAGTTGCTAAGCACCATAAAGATATATGGCGTTCCTACTGATGGGATACGTCTAATCCTTTTTCCATTCTCTCTTAGAGATAGAGCCAAGGCATGGCTCTATACTTTGCCTAAGAAGTCAATCGGCACTTGGGAGGAGCTTCTAAAGGTCTTTTTGGCAAAATATTTTCCACCTAGCAAAACTTTGCAGCTAAGGTGTCAACTCATCAATTATTCTCAAAGGGATGGAGAGACCTTGTATGATACATGGGAGAGGTTCAAAGATCTTCAACATCTTTGTCCACATCATGGTCTAAGCAATTGGCTTCTATTGCAATCTTTCTACAATGGTTTGTGCTACAATACAAGGATGTCTATTGATGCAGCTACAAATGGAGCTCTAATGAATAAATCTTATGGAGAAGCCTATACTATTATTGAAGATATGGCAACAAATCATTTCTAATGGAGTTCGGCTACAAGCTACCACCCATCCTTTTCACATACTACTTCCGAAAAGCAAAGGGAAGATCACACGGTTGGTGCTATAGACATAATTGCAGCAAAGATAGACAGTTTATCACAAAGGTTTGATAAGCTAAGCACACAGCCATTTCAAGCAACCAATATTATTTGTGATTCATGTGGGTTTCTTGGACACTCATCTTCTACATGTTATGCTTCTTCTATTTATTCTCCAATGGGCTACACTCCACCAGGCTTCTACAGCAATGCAAACCCAGATTTCATTCAGCCACAACAACCACAAGTAACTTCTAGATTAGAGTTCATGCTTGCAACATTTGTTTCAACTCAAAAGTAGCAAAATGAGGAGTTCCATCAACAAAGACAATCAATGAAGGGTGCCATTTTCCAACTCTCTTCTAAGGTGGATGATATTACCACTCATGCACACATCTTGGAGAAACAAATTACCCAGCAAGCTCTTTTTAGCAAAGAAGCATTTCCACCTTTCTTGCCTAGTCCACTGGAGATGAATCCTACATATTTCAGGCCGGTGACATTGAAGAATGGAGCTGTTATAGAGGTATATCCTTCAAAGTATGATGATGTTGATATCCATGATGATTATGAAGTTGCAACTAAAGGGGAGAAAGCTACAACACATGTTCTACATGTTGATTCTTCAAGCAAGCCACATGTCCTTCCTCCTCACATTCTAGATGACACATCACTTTATAATGAGACCACTCTTCCCAACTCATATTTTGATGATGCTTCAAAGAAGAATGAAAAGAAAAATAGTATTGGCATATAAAAGACTACTCTTGTTGCAGCTCATAGGTGATTTCGCTTGCCCCAAATCAAGGACATATTTGCAAAGAGGCATAAATCTTTAGCACAACAATTTCCAGCTGCAAATCAGAGCACCGGTCCTCCATGGACTTTGATGTTTCCACCATGATGAGGTACCCGATTGCAACCTTTTTAGTTTGATTTATGCAGTGAGGACACTGCATATTTCAAGCTTAGGGGGGAGCAACCGGATTGTCACTTAGTTCTTTTAGATTTTCCCTTTCATGTTATTTGCTTCTTGTCATTTGCTTTTATTTTGTGTTCACATTTCAGTCTTTTATTTTCAATTATGCTCTTCTTGTGGAAAATCTAGTATGATATGAGGTTTATCATTTATATGTGGATAGAACTCCTATGCTTAACTGATTGTCCTCTTTTGATGAGAAATATCATTTGGATAAATTGTAAAAGACATGCATTAATCAAATGAAAACTTTTGGCCATCAACATGTGCTTAACTATGGTTTATGCTTCTAACCTGAACATTCATCTTTCACATCCTTGATTGCTTAAAACATGTAATGGTTTCAATTTTTATGAGTAAATCAACTTTACAATATCATTTGGAATACGAGATGCCCTTGCCAAGCTCTTAGTGCATTTTCAACCACTCTTTCTATGAAATTTTTTCAAAACAAATGAATGAAATCTAGCTAATGTTGCAATTTAGTTGACTCTCCTAACTTTTGAAAAAAAAATTAAAATTTCTTTTGGCTTATCTCATCTTTATACCCCATAAAAGATGGCTAAACTGCCCACATATCATGCTAGCCTAGTTTAAGTCTGATCTGGCCACGATGGCTAGGTGGTATGTCTTAAAAGAGGGTAAAATACCCCAACCGACATTCCACGTGTGCATAAGCCTACATTAGCAGCCGAGTGTCGGAACTCATAATCCATTATCATATCATTTTTGGGAAAGAAGGAGAGTACAACTAAAATTGTCAATTTTAACTAAGATTTCATCATTTGTATCCTTAATAGTTGAGAGTTTGAGTTGCACATCCACTAATTGTTTGGCTTGGTCATCCAAATTCTACTTAGTGTTGTTTAATTGATTGATTCATTTAATTGTGACCACCCCTGCTGAACTAAAAATCTCTTTCTTGGGTGTTTAAGTTGAATTGATGGCTATGAGCATAAACATGTTGATCATGGTTGGTTTGGTTTTATACACATCTTTCATTTCATTTGATCTATTCATGAACTTGACAATTCTTCATTTATGTTTCTATGCTCTTTTTGCTTGAGGACAAGCAATGGTTTAAGCTTAGGGGGATTTGATGTGCACAAATCATATCACCTTTTGGATCATGTTTGGTTGCATATCCATGTTGTTTTGACTCAATTATCACTCTCATTCATGCTAGATTCTATATTTTTAGCTATTCTTACTTGTCTCATGGTTTGGATTGTAGGTACCACATATTGCAATGAAATTATGAGGAATATATCATATTATCTCTTATTGGATCACTCCTCAAGTATCTACATGATTTGGGGTTCGAAATTGCGCAAATACCACTTTTTACGGCATGTAAATCAGACCTACACACTGAAAGTTATGATCAAAATACACAACAGCCCAGAACAGCAAAGTGCACGCCGTGCACCAACAATGCACGCCGTGCACCTGGAGTATCGAGCAGAATGAAAGTTTCTGGAAAGTTGCACGGTGTGCACCTGGGAGCTGAAGGTTTCTGGAAAGTTGCACAATGTGCATTTCTTCAGCGCACGCCGTGCACAATGCATTCTGGAGCAAACTGAAAGTTTTTGGAAAGTTGCACGGCGTGCACTTTAAAGTGCACGGCGTGCACCTGGCAGTTTCAACATTTTGAAAAATATGAGTTTTTGTTTAAAACGAAGTGGGAACTTAATGGGCGGTTATTCCCGGTCATTTGCGGAAGTTCTCTCATCCTAGAGCAAGCCTAGAGCATAGGAGGGCGATTTGGAGGGGAAAGGAGGTGGTTTCTTGCCAAAGAACCCTCATTCTTCCTCTCTTCTTCTCCAAGCTTCTTCTCCAAGGTGCAACAGAGCTTCTTCACTCTACAAAGCTTCTCGGGAGGGAAGTTTGTCCGGTTTGGAGCAGCTGTAGAAGTGGAATTTCGTCCTCAAGTCGGAATTCTACCTTCCTTTGGTTACACCTTGGGATTGCTTAGCTTTTCCTTCTCTAAACCATGCAAAACTCTGAAATTTCTGCACATTTTCTGCTGTACATCATTATGGATGAGTAGACTCTTTTTCTTGGGCATGGGAGAGTAACTCCCATATCATAGCTTGTATGAACATATGAATTTCGTACTAAATCTTAGTTTCTTGCATGTTCCAAGAGTTGTTTCAGATCTGAAATACTTGTTTGTGTGATTGGCCATCATACTTGCATGTTTTATGCTTTCTTTCATAATCTGAGAAGAAGTGTTTGAGAGTATGGAGTTACTCTTTTGGCAACTTGTTCTTGACCGCGAGAGTGGCTGGGATTATGTTGAGGAGCAAGGTTTGTGATTTGAAATGAAATACATACACGAGAATGATGTATGGAGTTAAAATAGTCATCACTTCACCGGGAGGTGAGTGATGACTACAAACCTCATTTGCAAGTTAATTAACATGTTTAAATTCATATTTTAATATAAGCTATGATGTGATAGTGAAATCCCAAGTCTAAGATCCTTCCAAATCTAAATCTTAACCTTTCTTAAGTGATAATGTACTGTTTTGTTTTAAATCTATAATTTAGTTGTTCTAATTCAATCATCTTGTGTACAATGATCTAGATTATTGAAAATCATAACTCATGCGCCTAACTAACCAACGCTCCTTGTGTTCGACCTCGACTACAACTATTCTCGTATATTTACGGGATATAGCTAGTTGAGTAAAAGATCATTCTTAATGATTGAAACTCGTTAGTGTAAATAACCAACACAACTCAATTAAATGCAAAAGCTGTAAGTATTCTTTATTGTTTAATTTCCGTAGGTGAGTTCAATAGAATTTCAAATTGTGAAACTACATATAAGATATGGCATAGACTCTCTATTACCTATGAAGGAACTGTTCAAGTAAAAAATTCCAAAATTGGCATGCTTAAACAAAAGTTTGAACAGTTTCGTATGGAACCAAATGAGTCTATTAGTGAAATGTATGCAAAGTTTTCTTCTATTGTTAATGGTTTGAATGCATTAGGTAAATCCATTAGTGAAGAAGATCAAGTGTCAAAAATTCTTAGGTCTCTTCCTCCTAAGTACAAGACTAAGGTGACCGCAAGTGAAGAAGCCAATGACCTCACCCGACTAAGGATGGAGCTATTCATTGGCAACTTAGAAGCACATGAGGAAACCTTGGAGGAGGAAGAAAGACGAGAGCATGAAATTCAACAAGGAAGAAAGAAGGACATGGATTTCAAGGCTACAAAGGTCATCACTCAAGAAAGTGATGAGACAAGTGATGGAGATGAGGGAGAAGAATCTCTAATTGTAAATGATAAGAAATATAGAAGATTTAAATCTAACAAAATTATTAGTTCTTCTTCTTCTTCCTCTCCTAGGTGTTTTGAATGTGGAAAGAAGTGACATCTTAAGAATGAATGTCCTAAAGCAAAGAAAGGGAAGAAAAGCTCATCCAAGAAGAAGGGAGAAAATGCATACAAAGCTGCATGGGATGAGTCAAGTGATAGTGAGAGTGGAGAAGAAAATGTGGAGTGTCTCATGGACAAAGAAGATGATAGTGATGATTCTCAAGAGGTAAGCCTTCTTGATTTTCCAAAAGAAGATATAATTACTAGTATTCAAGATACTCATGACAAATATGTTGATTGCAAAAAGAAACTAAAGAAATTTACTAGAACTGATGAGGATTTATATGCTAAATTAAATAATCTTTCTTTTGAAAAGGACAAAGTTATTTCTGAAAACCTTACTTTGAAATCATCCTTAAATGGTTGCAATATGAAGGTGCTTACTTTAGAAACAAACTATGGTCTTCTTTCTCAAGAAAAGGTTGAATTTCTTGCAAAACTAAATAATTTTCAGACTCAACCTATCCTATGTATTCATGTAGATTATGTTGCCGTTGTTAAAGAAAGAGATGCTTTATCGTCTGATCTAGATCAAGCAAAGTTAGATATCAAAAAGAAAATGGATGAGATTGCTAAGTTACAAAAAGAAGTTAGTATCTTAAGAAATAATGGTATTCTTGATAAGATCCTAAATAACTCTTTTGGTTATAGTGGGAGAAGAGGTTTAGGATATGTTCCAAAAGAAAACTCTTATCAACGCAAACCTAGGAGAAGTCAAGCACCCAAGACCAAGATCATGTTTGTACCCAAGAACACAACTCAAAATCCTAGGAAGAGAAATGAAATTGATTCTATTTGCTGTCACCATTGCTTGCGTCTTGGAAATTATTCCTTCTCACGTCCTTACAAGAAAAAGGATGTTGAGTTAGTATGGGTTCCAAGACTCCACACTTCGAAAATTTAATATGATTAAGTTGATATTTGACCTAACACTTCATTTGAACATTTAAATGTCTCATCTCAACTAAATAGAATGGTACCTTAGCATATTACAAAGATTTAAGCCCAAACTAACATAAACAGATTGCTGAAAACAAATAGAAACAACCTCGGTCGAAAAATAGTTCGACCGAGATAGTTCTCACTCGAGAAATTATTCACCGAAGGAATTCTTGTACCAAAATCTGAAATCTGCAGTTAAAATAGTAACAATCCCGGTCGAGAAATTGTCGACCGAGACAAGATCGGTCGAAGTATTTGTCGACCGAATGAAGTTCTGATAAGCTTAAATTATGTAATCATGTTCAGTTTATTATTAAATGTACCTAACCATAATGGACCATCACATGGGTATCAAACTCCATATTTTATTGCAGGATTGGGTAGTTGATAGTGGATGCTCCAAACACATGACCGGCAATAAGGACGCTTTACAAACTTTTGAAGAAAAGAAAAGTGGAACAGTTACTTTTGGAGACAATGGCAAAGGTAAAATTGTTGAAATAGGTAATATTGTTACAAACCTTGAAATAAAAAATGTTTTACTTGTTGATTGTCTGCACCATAATTTAATAAGTTTCAGTCAACTATGTGATACTAGATATGATGTTTTATTCAATAAAAACTACTGCAAGTTACTAATAGAGAACACTACAAATGTTGTGTATGAAGGAAAAAGAATTGGAAATCTATATATTCTTAGACCTAACTCTATGCATTCTATAGTTGGAAAATGTTTACTTGCAAAAGATAATTCTCTCCAATTATGGCATAGAAAATCAGGTCATGCTAGTTCACATGTTATAAAAAAGCTAGTTAAATATGATCTTGTTCGTTGTTTGCCTAAGCTATCTTTTGAACAATCTAAAAATTGTGAACCATGTACTTTGGGTAAACAAACTAAAACTTCTTTTAAACCCAAAAACATGCTTAGCACCAGTAGATCACTAGAACTTATTCATATGGATTTATTTGGACCTATGAGGACACAATCTATTGGTGGAAAAAGATATTGCTTTTTTATTGTCGATGATTACAGTAGATATACATGGGTTCATTTCCTTGCAAATAAAGATGATACCATTCAAGTGTTCATACAATTTTGCTTAAAGATTGAAAATCAATTACAAAATAAAATATACACAATTAGAAGTGATCATGGTGGAGAATTTGAGAACCATATATTTGAAGAATTCTGCACATCTCAAGGCTACACTCACAATTTTTTAGCTCCACGTACTCCACAACAAAATGGCATAGTTGAAAGAAAGAATAGGTCCTTACAAGAAATGGCTAGGACTATGATGATTGAACATAGTACATCTAAAATGTTTTGGGCTGAAGCACTAAACACAACTTGCTATGTGCTAAATAGAGTAACCGTACACTCTGATTTAAAGAAAACACCTTATGAACTCATTTATAATAAGAAACCAAGGGTTGATTATTTTCATACTTTTGGCTCAACTTGCTATATCTTAAACACAAAAGAGGATAGAGAAACGTTTGACTCTAAATCACAAAACACCTTTTTCTTAGGATATTCAACTTCTAGCAAAGCATTTAGAGTTTACAATACCATCTCTAGAAAAGTTGAAGAATTCATTCACATTACTTTTCATGAAGGACTAAAACAAAGTGATGACATAGTTGATATTACTCATCATATTGAGATCTAACCATATCAACTAAAGATGATCAAAATGCTGAAAATGATCAACAAATTGAGACACAACAACCCATCCCTAGACTTATTAATGATCATCCTCAAGAACTAATCATTGGAAATCCTAAAGATAAAGTAAAAACCCGATCATCTTTTAGAGATGTTGCAAATATGGCATTTGTATCTATAATTGAACCTAAGAAAGTGACCAAAGCTCTAAAAGATGATTATTGGATAATGGCAATGCAAGAAGAATTAAACCAATTCACTAAGAATGATGTATGTGACTTAGTTCCTAAACCTCAAGATAAAACCATTATTGGAACTAAGTGGGTTTTTCGAAAAAAGTTAAATAAAGCCGGGGAAGTAGTAAGAAATAAAGCTAGGTTGGTAGCACAAGGGTATAATCAACAAGAAGGAATAGACTTTGATGAAACTTATGCACCAATGGCAAGACTTGAAGCCATTACAATGCTACTAGCTATAGCTGCCCACAAAAACATCAAAATATTCCAAATGGATGTAAAAAGTGCATTTCTAAATGGAATAATACAAGAGGAAGTATAGGTCGCCCAACCGCCTGGTTTTGAAATTCCTGGTAAAGATGATCATGTTTACAAACTTAAGAAAGCACTTTATGATTTAAAACAAGAACCTTGAAATTGGTATGAAAGGCTAAAAAATTATCTCTTTGATAACAATTTTTCAATTGGAAATTCAGATTCTACTTTATTTTTCAAAACATATGAATCTGACTTTATAGTTGTTCAAATTTATGTTGATGATATTATCTTTGGTGGATCAAATGAATCTTTATGTAAACATTTTAGTGATATTATGCAAAAGGAATTTGAAATGAGTCTCATGGGAGAATTGACTTTGTTTCTTGGTTTTCAAATAAAGCAAATGCCCGCTGGGATTTTTATAAGCCAAGAGAAGTATACAAATGAACTTTTAAAATGTTTCAAAATGGAACATTGCAAACATGCTACCACTCCAATGGCTACCTCTACTAAAATTGACAAGGATGAAAATGGGGAACCCATTGATGATTCCTTATATAGGGCCATGATTGGTAGTTTGCTTTACTTAACCGCTTCTAGATTGGATATCATGTTTTCCATTGGACTTTGTGCTAGATTTCAATCAAAACCCATGCAAACTCATTTTCAAGCTATCAAAAGGATTCTAAGATACTTAGCCGGCACCGCAAACTATGGTTTATGGTATCCTAAAAGACAATCTTTGGATTTGAAAGCTTATATTGATGCCGATTACGCTGGTTGTCGACTTGACCAAAAAAGCACAAGCAGAAGTTGTTTCTTATCAGGAAAAGCCTTAGTATCTTGGTTTAGCGAGAAACAAAACACAGTTGCCCTTTCTACCACTGAAGTTGAGTATATGGCCGCCGGGTGTTGTTGTGCTCAAGTGCTTTATATGCAACAAGTTTTAGATGATTATGGTTTTATATTTTCATCTACGCCTATCTTTTGTGACAATACAAGCGCTATAAACTTGGCACATAATCCTATCTTACACAGCCATGCCAAACATATTGAATTCCATCATCATTTTCTAAGGGGTCATATTTCTAAAAAACATATATCCCTTCATCATGTTGATAAGGAAGATCAATTGGTAGATATTCATCATGTTGATATGGAAGATCAATTGGAAAATATTTTCAAAAAACCACTTCCATTAGATCAATTTAATAACATAAGGAAGAAACTACTTATCACTCCCATAGAAGATGTTTTCTTTGACATTTGTGCTTCTTAAAATTGGTTGGTTTCTCCGATCCTTACAATTTGGCTGTAAATGGACATCTTTTAGCATGTTTCAACGATTATCTCTTTGAAATGGGAGAACCAATTAAGGGGGAGTCTTAACAAATGTTTTTAATGGTTATCTTTTTGAAATGACAAAGGGGGAGAAATAATATAAATCTTAAATACTCAATAAATGAGTTTCATACATACTCTCTTGACTTCACATCAAATGTTGCTATATTCCCTAAAGATTTGGATTTTATGTTCCACACCTCTTTGGGAATAATAAGCACACATTCCATAAACAAGAGAAGGTATACACAAGGTAAATTTCAGGTATGAAACTCAACTCAATATTAATTAAGCTTATTTGGATTATATTTAAGAAATGTTTGTCATCTTCAAAAAGGGGGAGATTGTTGGCTAAATGGACATCATCAAAATCCCTTTGTTTTGAAAATGACAAACATTTCATTCTTGTGGATCTAACATGCTACTTGAGTATTTTAGGAGCAAGGTGGATGACAAAGTTTTGGAAGATCTACATGCTTAAATTGCTTTATTTTCATGATTGTAATCAAATGTAACCTTGTACAAATATATAATGTACAAGTACTTAGATATCATGTAAATCAAGCGTTTAGATCTTCCCTATCCACTCATAACACTTAGATAGGCCATCTACTAAGATAGTATCACAATTTCACATTAATACACACACTCAGTAAATGAATACATTGAATCAGGGATGTTCTCGGTCGACAAAATCCTCGACTGAGAATAGACCCTCCTAGCCGTTAGACTGAGTTAGAAAAGTAGTTGGGAGTTGAGTTGAACATTGCAATACACTTTCCCCAGACTCACCCTTGGTCAAAAAATTCCTCGACCGAGAGACACTCGGTCGACAAACTTCTCGACCGAGAAGGTGTCTGTCTGCACTTTTCAAAAGTAATTGACTAGCCATTACTAATGCAATTAGTGGATTACTAACGGCTAGTTAAGCACTAAGAACCCCCTAGAAAGTGTCTAGAACATCCCTAAGCATTAGTTGGCCATTCCTATAAATAGGACATGCCTTAGGACACCTAAACTCACTTGAGCACACATACTTGCAATTGAGAATCAATCTTTATGAGCAATTGAGCAACTTCAACACTTGCTAATCATTTCCATTATTGGCATCTCGTGTCCTATAGGCTAGAATCTCCTACCCACTATACTTCCACTTTCATACACATTGGATAGGAGATCAAAATTCTTGAAATAGGATTCAAGCCTTGTACTTAAGTGGCTGCGGAGTGGAGAGGGTGAAATCTTCTCAGGTGGAGAAGGAGGACTTTGGACTACTTCTAGAAGGTCTCAACGAGAAGCTACTTCAAGGAGGAAGGCTACTTCAAGGGGGAGCTTGAAGTTACTTCAAATGAAGTCTACTTCAAGGTTGGTGAGACGACTTCAGATGAAGGTTGTCCAACGGGTTTGGGAAGGTATTTGTAATTTTGTGTAACATCCTTAAGAAGGTAATCAAATTCAAATACTTTCAAAATCCCAATTGGAAACAATTGGGTAGTGGAATGACTCCCTTAGGTTTTGTTAAGGGTGGAACCATTCTAAATCCTTGTCTCCTTCTTCTACATCCTTGTGGTTGTTTGTTGGTTGAATTATTTTAAAAATTATTATAAAACCCTATTCATCCCCCTCTGGTGGTTTTTAAGAAGGCATATGCACGATCTTTAGTTTGGCCTTGACAACACTATCAACGATGGTGACATTCCAGTCCTACAAGTCATTTGTTGATCTCATTCAAGTTGGTAAAAGCATAGAGATTGTAATAAGCAAATGGATCTATTTGAACACCGGGCTCACCCCAACACTACCACCAATTCCAAAAACAATGTAGGGATAAAACTAATGACAAAAACCAACAACTCCATCTCTAAACCTAGGGGATTTGTGAGAACCACAAAGATGTAACGAATTACAAGTTGCATTAACTTCCCCTGCATCAACAATCTCGACTCCAACAATCGTATAAGTCCCCACAAGCCCAATAAGGGTTGTAGTAACCTACCCCTATTCACTATGGTGGATGGAAATATATCACTCACTCTCATTCACTGATACAACAACATACATCTCCAATGATATCAGCCCCGACCCAACACCAACCAAAGAAATGTAGGTAACAACTACCAGAACCCCTCTGAGGGAACATATTGATAGATCTTTTCCCTCAAAAGCTTTGTGGAAATTAAATATGCTTGGGTGAACCTACACATCAATCTTTCTTAGGATGCAATATGTGCTTGAATTTTGGATGCAACAACCACACCCTAACTAGGTATTAGATTTTTTTGATAAAACAACATACTATGACTACCAACAATCCACAATCCACCTCATATATAGATGTGAAGCCTTCATGTATGTTGTTGTAGATCTCATTGATGTTGGAACACTTGAGTTGACTGAGTATCTTGATTTGATACACAATATCATAGTGATTTTAGAGAAGCTTTGAGAAGCCCATCAATCACTTCGTCTCATAGTCCCCTAAAAAATTAGAACATCCAAGGTTCTCATGACAAATGGGGAAAAGGTCAGTGTTCCTTCTTTTCTAAGGAGACACAAAAACACTTATCACGGTTGACCAAACCTATATCACCTAAGACAACCCTCCAATTCATGATTCTACATCTCAGAAGAATGGAGAAAAGTGCCTAAGTCTACCTTATATCCTACATATAGAGAATGTTAAAGAGAAATTGTGTAGGGAAATGGCAAGAACAACCACATGTAAAACCTCTGCCTGACCAGTGACCTCACTTTCCTCAACAGACTTGTTATGATTGCCAAGCCAATACTAGCCAGAAGTACCAAAAAATTAAAAGGCTTACAAGTCTCCCAAACCGAACTACTCATAGGACTACGGGGAAACTTGTAATATCTGGAGCAGAGGGGCTCTCCATCTCACTCTCCAGAGAACTAAAACCCTCATGTCTTCTATTGCTTTTACCAACTTGAAATAACAAGATGAATGAGTAGAAGACCTTTTAGAGGGAGCTTATTTGAACATGGAAGACAATTTATATAGCTTTGATGGGTCAAAAAATCCATCATTATGCATTTCCCTACATTTATTGGGGCCAAAAAGTACCCAATTAAAGGAGGGCATCATCAATACAACATACAATAAAGATCCTCGCAACTCCTTCATCAAGGATGCTGCCTTAAAAACACATCAAGATCTTAGTATCTGACTCAACTACCTTGATAAGGGATGCAATTAAGGTCCACATCTAGACCCCATCCATGTAGCCACCTTCATTCAAACATTGACAAGTTATACTAGGACCTTCTTCTCATCCGCAATACATACCAAAGATTTATATCTAAGAAATGTACCCATAGGACAAGCCTTGTCTTCCCATGTACAACTGAAATAGTCAGATTCTACAAGGACCAAGTTTAGTAAAGAGAAATCACATGGATCTGAGACTGAAGATAGACAAAAGGGATTTGGACTTGCCTTTGGCCAGGTTCAACAAAGAGAAATTATAGGATGTGGGGCTCTCCATGAAACGGAACATCAATATAAGCTCAAACAATTCCCAAGCACAACGATAGCAATAGCTGCAGCTTGAAAAGCAAAGGTAGTTCTTGAGACCTTCACATTTACAAGAGATCACTTCCAAAAACTTTTGGCATCAACGACCCTCACCATCAAACTATATACTTCTAGATGAATCAATTTCCCACAAACTTTAGACTAAGATCACCACATAAATGCTGCCTCCACAGACTATTATGCACCTGCCTAAGGCATGTGCTAGGTGATCTTGGGGTGCAGGAAAAGTCCAATCACAAGCTTCTCAATCATCACACTTGTTCCTATAAATAGGGACCCCATAATACATGAAGAGGATCTTCACCTTTGATGATGAAGTGATTCCTAGATCCCCATCCACTATCAACCTTTGGAGGATCAAGGACAAGAATATGAGTTCTTCCTTTGACCTTTTGCGACCAAGGATGAGAGTCCAAGATCTCCAATGTCACCTCTCGCTTCCATCAGCTCTGACGATCCTCTTTGAAAGAGGAAGGATGACTAGAGATACCATTTTAGTCACCAAGAAGGAGGTTACCATCGACCTCTAGTACCCTTGTGGTTACTATTTGTTGTGTCTTTTTACTTCTTCCCCATCTTGTTCCTCTCCTTCCATCCATCCATTTTTCATGGATTCGTTCATGTGTGAATCCATATTGTCTCTCATCACCATGAGTAGATAGACCTTTTCTTTGGTTGGGAGTAGACATTAAGGCCCTACCAACATGTAAATACTTATATCTATTGGTTATACACTCTAAGTAGTGTTTTTTCCGATACTTATGCTTTTTGACGCTTCACTTGCATGATTAGCTACCATCTTGTATATTTTTGGTTGTTGATGCCTCAAAAGAGTAGTATTAGTCCCAATCTCGAGTTATTAAGAAGTATGGATGTACGAGAAAGTTAGAATAATAAATTTAAAAATCACATGGTTGTTTTGCAGTTGTATGTTTTACATATTGAGAGAGAGACACTTATGATACATATCTAACCTAATGTCAAGAGAGGACCAAGTAGATGCTAATGATGATTGATTATAAACTATGCTAGGGGTATATAATGGAAATGAGGATTGGATGTTGGTGAGAGACCTTAATGGTGAAAGACAATCCAAGTTTTATCAGTATATTCAAGACATACCAAAAGGTCCACATTCTATCTTGCTTGGTTAATATAGATTTACTTTACATTTGTTTCCTTACTCTTGGTTTGGATACGATCATTTTGTTGGGAGCACATCTATTATTTTGGCTAGACATAACTAAGACAAGGCTTTAATTCCTATATACTTGTCACCCCTTGTCCATGTGTTTGACCCTATCTACTACATGACTTTATATTATCATTGTAGACATCTAATTATTGGTTTAAAAATTTAAAGTCCAATTACTCTAGATATGAATCGATCTTGGACACAAGATCTAAATCGATTAAATGTGAGTGGGAAAATGGGAGTAACTCAAAACCCATTTTACCACAAGTGCAAATACAAGCAATTTATCCATATCAAGGCTTTCCTAATCCTTATGCACCTTCACCACCACAACAGCCATTTCACTCCTTCACCACCACCTCAATAACACCCTATCCAAGGACATTTACATCAACATGTTCAATAACGTCTTCCCCTAGAACCACAATATCATATCCCCCCTCATTCCTTTTACGAGCATGTACATACTGTAACTATTATAAGAAGAGGCCAACCACTTGAAAGACCCATGGAGAAAGTTGGTAATGATATCATGATAGATGATGTTGTTGATACCATGAATCCATAGATTGAAGATAGTATGACATTGGTTAGTGATATTGTAATAGTAGATGATACCATGACACCTATAATTGCTAGTGTGAAGTAGAGAAATGTTACTGTTGTGGTTGGTCAAGATGATGTGCAAGAGCCTCTGTGATAAATTGGAATTTTAGTATTATAATACTCAACTTTACCTCTATGCTCATAAAATTCTTAACTATATTCCATGATGTCTCCCTCCTCTCGTTGGATAATTTTTGGCCCAATTGCTATGTTGAATGCATATAATCACTCCTTGAATGCATTTGTGTTGGGAAATAAGGCATTATATATGACTATAGAAACACAAATTTAATTACCATAAACCCCTTTAAACAATAGATCGGGTCAACAACTATGTAATGGGAAGGATGGTAGCAAGACATATACCTGGTCTTGGATCAAGTCCAACAACAATTCTCATACTGTAGCATGCACTTGCGCATAGAAAATGTCAGCAATGGTCTCCTGGTTGATCACCATGGATTGAAGTTGATTGTGTCCTCCTAGCGGGTGGAAAAAGCCTCCTCACCTCCTCAATCAAAAGTTGGGACCAACTTCTAAATGCTTTCCTTGCAAAGTATTTTCCGCCGAGCAAGACAACTCAGTTAAGAATCCAGCTCACCAACTTTTCTCAATCCGATAGAGAAACTCTGCTTGATACATGGGAGCGGTTTAAGGACCTACAACACCTTTGCCCTCACCATGGATTGACCAACTGGCTGCTATTGCAAACGTTCTATAATGGACTATTCTATAACACCCGGATGACACTAGATGCCGCAACTAATGAAGCATTGATGACTAAGTGTTACAGAGAGGCTTATGACATCATTGAAGACAAAGCCCTCAACCATTTCCAATGGGAATCATATAGGAGAGCACAATCATCCTGTACAACTAGTTCTTCAACTGGGAAACAATGAGGGAAGCATACTGTTGATGTCGTTGATTTAATTGTTGCTAAACTTGATATTCTTACACAAAAGTTTGAGAAGATGACTACATTGCAAATCCAATCAGCTGAAGTGATATGTGAAGCTTGTGGGAATTCTGGAGATACTTCTTCTTCATGCTTTGCTCCAATGTGAATGAAGGGAACCTAGAACAAGCCAATGCCGTTGGGATGCAGGGGAACAAGAAGTACAATCCCTATTCCAACACCTACAATCTAGGATGGAGAGATCATCCTAATTTCTCCTACCAGAACACAAGCAAAGCTCAAAACTTCCAACATGGATAGAAACAAATACAACAACAACAAAACTTCAACCGACAAAACAATGGGAATCCACTGGGTTTCAACAACAACAGGGGTTACCAACAACAACAACAACCCCAAAGTTCTTCCTTGGAGGCCATGATGGAGAAATTTATCTCCACACAGATGCAACAGAATAAAGAGTTAAGGGGCAATGACAAGCTTGTGAAGGATGCGATTGCCCAACTCTCCGCCAAAGTGGATGACATTTCCACTCACACAAGGATGTTGGAAAACCAAATTACCCAACAAGTCTTGACGCAGCAAAATAACACCCAATATAGTTCTCTTCCAAGCCAACCGAAGATGAATCCAAGGCAGCAAGCTAATGTCATCACCTTTAGGAGCTGAGCTGAAAATCCATAGACCTTCTCCACCCAAGGAGAAGAGTGTAGAGGTCGCCGATGAAGAGAAGCTTGACAAACCTATGGGTGACAAAGGTAAAGGTACAATTGAGGTACCATATTCTATTAAAGAAAATGCACCATTTCCGCAAAGGCTTGCTAATATGAAGGATGACTCAAAGTTTAGGAAGTTTATGGACATTCTAAACAAACTCCATGTCAATCTTCCACTAGTTGAGGTTATTGCAGAGATGCCGTCATATGCTAAGTTCCTTAATGACATCCTCACTAAGAGGAGGAAGGTGGACCAAGTGGATACCATGATGCTTTCTGAAAGAATCAGTTCTATCATCCAAAATTGACTTCTTGAGAAGTTAGATGACTTGGGAGCTTTTACTCTACCATGCAAGATCAGCAACACCACGTTCGACAAAGGTCTTGTAGACCTTGGATCTAGTATCAGTCTCATCCCATCTATGCTGTGGCAAGAGCTAGATCTTGGAGATCTGAAGCCTACAAAGATGGCCATTGAGCTAGCCGATCATTCCATCAAATACCCAAAAGGTATCATGGAAGATGTGCTAGTGCAGATCGGTAAACTTTATATTCCTTGTGATTTTGTAGTACTAGATATGGTAGAAGTTCGTTCCAACCCCATTCTTTTTGGGAGGCCTTTCTTGAGAACTGTTGGATGCCTAGTTGATATTCACGAAGGCAAACTCACACTCCGAGTTGGTAATGAAGCCATGGAGTTTTTTGTATATGATGCCATGAAAGCACCCTCTTATGTAGAAGAAATCTGTTTTATGGACTCTATTGATTCTGTTGTACAACAAGATCATGATGTTACCAACTTGATAATGAACTACTATGGTGATGATGAAGGTATGAATAATGGATCTGAAAATTCTGGGGTATTTTCTATTGCCCAATCATATGCTACTGAAGAAGATACTCCAATTATTGATGACAAAGCCAAAGACAATGCAACCAGGAGAAAGGTAGAACTCAAAGCCCTTCCACGAGGACTAAGGTATGCATTTCTTGATTCCAACTCTACTTCTCCTGTAATAATCAATAATGAGTTAACCAATGAATAAGTAGATAAATTGCTTGCTGAATTGCATTTGTATAAAGACATTATTGGTTACTCTATTGATGATTTGAAAGGCATTCATCCCTCCATATGTATGCACCAAATAAACATGGAGGATGATGCTAAACCAACCATTGAACTGCCTAGATGCTTAAATCAAAATATGTTTGAGGTGGTTAAAAAGGAAATCTTTAAGTTGGTTGAGGCCGGTATCATTTATCCTATAAGTGACAACCCTTGGGTTAGTTCCATCCATGTAGTACCTAAGAAGGGGGGTGCAACTATCATAAAGGGAGACAATGATGAGTTGTTTCAAACACGCATTGTCACAAGTTGGCATATGTGTATTGATTATCAACGTTTGAACAAAGCAACCCGAAAGGACCATTTTTTGTTGCCATGTGTCGACTTAATGCTTGAAAGCCTTGCAAAACACTCTTATTTATGTTACTTGGATGGGTATTTCGAGTTTTTCTAGATTCCTATCTACCCTACCGACCAAGAGAAAACCACTTTCACATGCATGCATGAAACTTATGCTTATCGCCGCACGCCCTTTGGTCTTTGCAATGCTCCTGTGACATTCCAACGATGCATGATGGCTATTTTTTCTTATTTCATTGAAAACATAATGGAACTTTTTATGGATGATTTTAGTGTCTGTGGAGATTCATTTGATCAATGTTTATGCAACCTATCATTAGTATTAGTCCATTGTAAAGAGGTTAACCTAGTACTAAACTGGGAGAAGTGCCATTTCATGGTACAATCTGGTGTAGTATTAGGTCATGTTGTATCTAATAAGGGTATTGAGGTTGATAGGGCCAAGGTGGAAGCTATTGAGAAGATGTCTACTCCTTCTTCAGTCAAGGACATCCACAATTTTCTTGGTCATGCACGATTTTATAGAAGATTCATTAAGGACTTCTCCAAAACTACAAAGCCATTATGTTCCTTACTTGCAAAAGACGATGAATTCATATTTAATGATGACTGCCACACTACCTTCACCAAGCTCAAGGAAGATCTTATTTCTATACCAATCATTCAACCACCAGACTGGAATGCCCCATTTGAATTGATGTGTGATGCAAGCGACTTTGCAGTAGGGGCAATTTTGGAACAGTGAAAGGACAAGAAGCTTCATGCCATATACTATGCAAGCAAGACCCTTGATGAAGCACACATCAATTACACAACCACAGAGAAGGAGATGCTTGCTATAGTGTATGCCTTTGACAAATTTTTACAATACTTTGTTGTATCTAAAGTGATTGTGTATACAGATCATGTTGCCATAAAGCATTTGCTCAATAAGAAGGATGCAAGGTCATACCTTGTTGGTTTACATGGACTCCATGTTGGATCTCATGGCCTCAAGCCATTTCTAAAATCAGGGTTCCACAATAGCTTCTAGGTAGGTTGTTGACTCATCATCTATGATCAACTCACCACCTTTTGAGTTATAAGATATAATAATATTTCAATCTCAAGGCGTGTTCTACTAGATCTATAAGGATTTGTGTTACATAAGGAACTTGAGATTCCCCAATAATTTGTGATTCTCCTTGTTACTACTATCCCTCTTTAGGTTCAATGTTTTCTTGTTTGAACATTTTGAGTTCTACTTTTCTCACACTAATTCCTTTGTAATTAAATTCCTCTTAAAGAATTCACCCATCATGGCAACAAACATTTTTGTTATCGGATTGGAATATAAAAGCTATATTAAACAAAATAACATTTATGTGGTTTGTGGACAAAGCTTCTCAAGAAACTATTTTCTTATATATGCTTTCAATCCTGATCCTTATAAAAGACATTATCGGGGCACTTCCCATGCCATATCTCATATAGTGTCTCTTGAACCATTTTATACGGTACAATCTTTTAGTGTAAAGCATGGACCCAAAAGGAATTTGGTAAGATTAGTTAGATTTATTGATAATCCTTCTTTCTGATACACTATCATGATAAAATATCATTGTGTTTCAGGTGGAGTTTATTATGTTGCACTATCATGGTCTTCCATAAGGTCTTCAACCTCCAGGTTTAAATATTTTTAGGTTGATCATAACAAAGTGTTTTAATATTTATGCCAAGTTGGTTATGTACTTAATTCATGATCTTAGTGAAAACTTAAAAGAGATTTAGACTTGTATTTCATTAAATACAATCTACCATATCTACTAAGATCATTAGTAAATATATTGAGGCACTATTAACCACCTTTAGCATTTATTCTAAAAGGTCTATATACATCAATATGTATGAGGCCTAATAGAACAATGAATCTCCCACTACATCTAGTAAAGATGCTTTTGTCATATTACACAATAAATAAGACTCGCATGTCTCTATTGGTTCATTAACCAAAAGAGTCTAGACAACCATCATTATGGAATCTAAAAATGCATGTCTCATTTATGCGCTCTAAATGACAATGATATATATATATTCAATGTTTGAGTCATCAACTCATTTAGTTTATGTGTCCTACACATATTTGTCTCTACAACTATCAGGTATAGATTATGAGACATAGGATATTTCCATACAAGATCTTATACTTTTAAAACAAAACATCAATTTATTCATAATATTCTTGTCCATAAAAGATACATGACGTTTTAATCAATGGCACATACATAATAGCAGTTCACTAATTCTATTACATGCCCATGAATGAAAGATATCAACTATAATGGTAGAAACCCTTTCTCCATACTATTCTAGCTTACTTCTTCTCATGTCCTGAAGTGGAGAGCTCTATGTCTTTCTTCTTCCTGAGTTCCTATATATAAAGAGGACAACACCTTTTCCAGTGTCCAGGATGGTGACACTGATAGCACTTTCCTTCCTTATTCACTCCTCTCTTAGCTTTTAGTGCAGAAGCCTTTGGTTTCTGGCTAGTTTTAAAACTATTCTTAGCTTTTCTTTTTCCCTTGGATTTCCTTCTGTTGATCATCATCACAAATTTGGGTTTGTCCTTCTTCATCTATCCTCAACCTGCCAAGTAATTCTGACAACATCTTGTTAAAGTCATTCATGTTGTAGTTCATGACAAATTGGCTATATGACTCTGGTGTGATTGCATAATCACATCTATGGCCAGCTCTTGACCCAAGGGAAATTCTAGTCTAGTAAGGTTCGCCAAATACCCAATCAACTTGAGTACATGAGGACCTATTGGATCTCCTTCAACCATATTACACTTGAACAACGCCTTGGAGATATCATATCGCTCTAGTCTTGCCTGATCTTGGTACACATTCTTAAGCTGTGCTACCATCTCAATAACATCCATGTTCTCATATCGTCTCCACAATGCATAGTTCATTAAGAACAATATCAAGCACTTGACATCCATGGCATATTGAGAGTGCTTCCAGTAAGCATCCATGTTAGCCTTAGGCGTGTTGAGAGCGGGTTCATCTGGCTCTGGTATCTCCAGGATGATAGAGCAAGTGCTCTTAAGTGATAACAATTCTCAAAGTCCAGAACCAATCATGGAAGTTATTCCCATTCAACTTGTCCTTCGTAAGGACCGATCACAATTAAAACATATTTGTGTTTGCCATTAGATTCTACAAAAGAAAATATATGACTTTTGTCAAAATATTTTTGATTTGATTTGATAAATTTGATGATATTAAATAAGGCTTTTAATTAAGTATCACTCCCACTATTTTGTTCAAATTGATAACCCTCACTTGTCATTTTGAAAGATTGTAGTATACAACCTTCTAGTGAGCCAAGATCCAAAACAATTGAGTTATTACCCTGCCAATGCCAACATCCATAATCAATCATTAAGGTAGGCAACTTTTGCCAATTGCTTACTATGCAATTCTTAGATAGATGGTATGCACAAGTCTTTGCCATAGTCATATGTATTCGTATAGATTCTTAATCTCATTAATATCACCTAATTAAGTTTGATCCAATAACCAACACAATAGTAATGCACCTTGCTAGGTAGGCCCACATCACTACCTATAGTTCCATAGGATGGACTGCACACCATGTTTGGCATGCCCACACTTAGTCGATCAAGATTTTCATGTGTGTTACTAATAGGAAAGTGTCTAACACTTAATATTTTATTGAGGGATTTCACACACACACATTATATATATACATATCCAATAACCACATACTTATAGTACATATCATACATGCTAGATTCCAAAAAAAGAAAACATGCAATTATAAAACACAAGTGATGGTTATGGCCATACTATTGTAATTACTTGGAGCCACAAGGAATTACTACTGTGATGACATGGGTTTTCCTCTCATTCAATTCATGTTCATTTTGACTCATTAGATGCTCTTTTGAACCCAATAACCTTCATCACCCTCAATTTGATGACTTTGAGTCTCTTTATGCTCAATTGATGAGTTAGATTTGATTTAACATCTTTTTACACTTATATATGACTTTAAATTGAGTTTTGAAACAAGTGTCATGCTTATTATGTATCATCATATTGAAATCAAAATTGCAACCATTTAATGAACTCTCCTTACTATAAAATACTTCATTATGTAGAGGATTCAATTACAAATCCAATGGCTCAAAAAGCACCTCAATCGGACCCTCATGGCCTAATTTATGGCCAATTGAATATTGCTCTTTGATCCTTGACTTAGCCTTGTTTTAATTCGTTTTTGACCCTTTTGGGCCTGAGTTGGCGTGTGGCCCACTGCCCACTTTTATTTTCTAGCAATCCGGCTCCTCTCTTAGAAACCAATCACATGACTCACATCCTCTAGCCTTTGTTCTCAGCTTCTGGATCATGCAACCAAGGATTCGAGCTACATCTAACGACCAAAAATCCTTACCTACATATAACAGACAAAAATCCTTCTCCAAGATTCGTACCTCGCCCAACACCAATTGCGCTACCAAGGTCTCACCTACTCCTCTTTTGGACCTCTAATCACCTTCGATCTTGCTTCTTTTTGCCACATTTATATACCTCCCTACTTTGTTTAGATACCCTCTTTCTATTCCCTCTCTGTATCTATAATTTTGTGTTCTCTACCTTCCCCTTTACCCCTTCCTACTTTCCTTCTTCTCCCCAGGTGCCGGCAGCACCGCCACCCTTGTCCTCCTCCACCAGGCCACCTCAATGTTGATAAAGACTTCCATCTTCTTATCGATGGTGCCCTAAGCCTGACCGGCCACCCTCCATCATCCTTTGAAGCAAGGATCTCGATCAAAGATCCTCTCTGATGAGGTGCCCCTCCATGAGGCCTATGGCTCAAGCGCATTCAGGTTGAGGTGCGGGGCGATGGGCGACCACGTCCAACTGCTGCAATAGCTTGTGGAGCGGTGAGCTGTGGGTGACAGTGACATGTCACCACTGAGCCGAGTGGTGACCAAGCACCTAGCCCACATCTTGGAGGGATCAATTGAGGCACCCCCTATCATCCCTTGGATCCAAATTCGAGGGCCCAGATAGGCTCAAATTTCCACTGTGCAAGGTAGCCCTCCTCCCTCATTTTCAAAATCCAAGCTTGAACTTGTATGGACCATATATCCTCATTCCTTGGGCCATTTTGGCCATATAATATATGAATTTACATCTACAGAACAAGATCTTTGCAATGTGACTAATGTGATGACCCGTTTCTACTTATAGTTCTCTTATCATGCTAAAAATGATAGCTTTTGATCTCTTTCTTTATGTCTTGTTCTATTTAATGCTCAAGTTTGTTTCTTAATGCCCCAAAACTGGATGTTAGCCCAATATAAGTCACTTGAACATATATATATATATATGTGCATCATGATCCGAAATTGTCTAATTTTGTACCCTAAAATGATCTCATGATTGCCTAAATGACCTAATATGGACCTATATGCAAAATGTTACTTCTTTTATGATATAACTTGTTCAAGTGGTCTTGAAATGTCTATGAAGGCTTTAAATCAGTATATTCCACCCTCATAAGTAATCATTCTTGATCATGTTCTTTCTTGGACCATAATTATGATCTTGTGATGTCTTAACACAGCCTTTATGTGTACTTTTGTGATGGATGTTATACCTTATGCTTTCATTGATCTAAAGTTACTTAAAATGATTATGTGGACTAAAAATTAGTAATCTTACATGATTTGTATCCCTTTATTCCTTATAGGGATTCCTTATGAACTTATATGACCAAATGCCCTAATCTTAACTTGAAATGTAATCTAGCATGCATATTGATAACTAGCCTCCAATCTTATCCAAATTTTTCCCTAATGATCCTACATTTTATATAATGGTCTCAAATAACTAGTTTGAATATGTTTATGATACCTAACTCAAGCAAACCCCATCTATACTCTAATGGTGACAAACTTGCATGATTATGACCCAAAATGACTAGTTCGACTATTTTAATGCTTACATTGCTTAAATCATATGATCACTTGATCTAAGATCATGAAATCCTAATCTTATGGTCCCTGATCTTAGTTGTGATGTGTCACCCTAAGTTCTAGATGAATCCATGATGTGTTGCATGACCTAGTTGAGATATTGAAATCAATGATTAAAGATATGATACCTAGAGTTAGATGACACATCCAACCTCCATGATTATGATTATCAAGACCCAATCTTTCTGGTATTAATACAATTATACTCACTTGTTGTCTCAAGATCTCTTAGTGGACTCAATTGCCAAGATCTAGACAAGCTCATTATATATGGTTTTCTAAATCAATAGTTGATCTTGTGCTCTAATCAAGGTATGCTTTATCCTTTGATTTGCCAGACTAATAGTATTGAAGTTGCTTATATGATTGTATGCTTATATTTCTTGGCTTTATATACTTGTTTGAGATACTTGTTCCCTATGATTAGTATGTTCATTTTGCTTGAAATATGTTGAACAAACCTTGAACATAATTGAACTTGTCCATTATACGAACCTTATGTACCTTCAAAAATTCTTGGGGTAAGGGCGCAAGGCATGTTCAAAATAGTGTTAGCTCATTGACATAGGTATTGAGGTCCCTCATGTATATACAAGGGTTATCTAATCTTGAGCACCCTTACAGACCCTTCCTTTGAGGAAGTTGGTCAATGGCCATATATTGTTGTTTAAGTATAATGGAAGCACGCCTAAAACACGATTGCATGTTAATAAGAAAGTATTTAATGTTGCTTGTTCTTTCTTGTTATCATATCAAGTTTTTCCAAGCATGTATGTTTCTTAAACCTGTCATTTTTTTATTTTATAGTGTACTCAGCACAGTAGTGCTAATGTGTACCCATTTTATGTTTTTAGGCAACATGTACATTATGAATCTTACTAAGATCGTCATTTTCACTCTATTAGGATAATATGCTTCTCTTACACATGAGATCATCTAATGATATGCAAATGATTTGTCATATGGGTTGTTACATGGGACTAAGATCTTAACGACATGTACTAGTTTAGTTTTCTCATATTCCATGTTATCTCTTATCTTTCTCTTACTTGTGGTTTTATTCATGCATATGCTATGTGGTTCATTCTAGGGACAGACGCCCCGGTCTACTTGCCTTTGGTTGTGTAGCCATTAGGAGTGTGGACTTAGGGTAACAAACAGTTCTGTGACAACTACCACCTAAGATCTACATCACATGTAGCAACCTGTTGTTGATGAAGATCTATGCTCGAGCCAATCCAGGTTGATATGTTCATCACTTGAACCGATCGATTCACCTCCTGGTCAGTCAATTGGTCTGTCTGTCAGATCGATCGTCTATCCTCCAGTCCAAACAACATGTGGATATTTCCAGTCGCTCAGTTGGGTCACTAACTGATTGGTTTGACTCCTCCTATCATATGTCCTCCTTAGTCCTCCAACCATTCAACTCATATTCTGAAATGGATAGTTCATCTAGTGATGAACATCTTCCTCGTCATAACAAGAATTAAAACTATCCTACTCATATTTAACATATTATGTGATAATAGGAAACCTCAAGTTACATTCGAGAGAAGCATAGGATGGAGAGAATAATACTTTTACATATGGTAGAGTAGATAGAGTCTCAATATTCAAACCAAGATATAAACATAAATCAACAACCACAACCATGCACATAGATCTAGGGTTATTGGTCATAATCATGCTTCACATCCACCATCAAAACCAAATTTTAGGGTGACGCATGTAAATTTCACACACACACACACACACACACACACACACACACATATATATATATATATATATATATATATATATATATATATATATATATATATATATATATATATATATACATTGGGATTGTATGTGGTGTTTAATCAAATATCCGCATTAATGATTTCAAGTACTCACATCTTATGTAATAAATAAATGACAAACTAAAATATGATCAAATCGATTAAATCCCAAAGCATAGTGAATTGATGTGGCTCTGATACCACTGTTGGGAAATATGACATCAGATATGAAATCAAAAACTTAACTTCCATATTTCCCTTTAAGAAGTAGATCATGTCAACTACTATGTAATGATAAGGATGGTTGCAAGAGATATACCTAGTCTTGGAGCAAGTCAAGTGATAATTCTCTTGCTGTAGCATGCACATTTAATGTGGACAACATCAACAGCGATCTCCTGGTTGATCACCACAGATGAAGGTTGACTGTGTCCTCCTAACCAATGGCAAAAGCCTCGTCGCCTCTAGAGTAGTCCATGTGGACCATCAGGAACTCTACATTGCACTACTAGAGCGAACAAGGAGTTGTCCCTTCGAACATCAATCTACTAGGATTGATTTACTCTCCCAATGGTCTCTCCCTTGACATTCCTCTCTTTGATGGGTAGGACTTGCTGGATCTCTTTTGGTTACCACAACCAGAAAGGATAACAATCGTCAGAGCTTATTATTGTGTTTGGGAAGCCCCAATGGCCCTCTATTTATAGGAGGGTCAGGGTTTCTAGTCGATCTGGGAATCGAAGAGACAAAATGTAATGAATTTTTTGGATGATACAAATTGTGAACCGATCAATTCATTGTTGAACCGGTCGGTTCACAGGTGAAGTAGTCAGTTCAAGCCTTGAATCGATTAGTTCATATGCTTTCCTATTTACATCGTATTGATATTCAATATTTGATTAATGCAAAACATGGTGTTAACATCAATCCTTGATCCAATCAAATTCATCATTGAACTGGGTGGTTCAACACTTAAACCAATCATCTCAGACCTTGAACCAACCAGTTCATGCCATGTTTCAAATATTATTCAGCCAATGTTGTTTACAATTGACCTAACACTTGAATTGATTGGTTCAACACTTGCACCAGTTAGTTCACAATCTAGTCAGCCAATTTTCAATCACTATTGTTTAAATTGAATACCTAAACACTTTCAGGAATCCAATTAAACATAATTCATAAATGAACTCCCACTCCAAGTGAATCCTATGCGTGTGACCCTATAGGTCCCAATTTACGTTGGCAGTGAATGTCTATAACCAGTTTATGACATCACAAGCAATGAGAGGTATCTAGAAACACATCATTGATACCCAAGTAATTTGAAAAGTTGGACAACAATTTCAACCTACAACCCGTGATCAGTGTTACAATGATCATGTAGTTCATTTGTCTATGATATCCAGATTGAACTCGAGGCATGGAATCGTCATCCTCTCAACATTCAATCCATGTTCCTTGAACTAGATTAGATTATCTAAGATGCATGTGAGTTTGTATATCTTATATTGAGTCACATGAGCATGGCCATACATTTCTCAATCTTGCTTATCAAGTGGCCTGGATATTAATCTCCTGTAGGAGGGACAAATCCCATCTACATCACTAACACTCAATCCCATGTGCCACAATGCACCCGAGCATCATCTTTATTGCAACCCTTATTCAAGGTCATGTTGGATGATGTAAAAAAACATCGAATGAGATGTTATGAGTGTATTGACTTCAGGTCTAAGAACCACAATCACCACAATCACTATGAGAGCTAATTCTGACTACCATTCCATGGTCTCCATATATCACTCTCATGACGAGTCTGTCTGATACACTGTTTTATAACATGTACATGTGTGCTTGACTTGATATCACATATCATGACTAATGAGACTCTATCATCAGTCAACACACACTCTAGTCTTATGTATTACTATTGGCTATTTTGCTTCCACAATAACATCCGACTAGGGACATAACAAGAATGCATGTACACTTATCATACATATGATCTCATTGTTTAGGTCCTCAACCTGAAGACATATTCCATCAAGTAACATCATTCTTTAGACATGTATTATATATGTGTCATCATCTCATGGTTGAGACTAACATAATAGACATAATTACCTTTATGATTATCAAATCAAGTATATGATGCCCCATCACAATCATCATATGATTGGCTCTATGGGCATACATACCAACAATTTGACATTTTAAGACTTCTAAACATCATAATATTGATCTCACTATTTTTCTACAAGGAAAGGATAAAATTAGTGAACCTTCAGTGAAAATTTCCCCATAATCAGACCTAAGGGTTGAGTTGTGATTTTTCCAAGTTTAATGAACTTTTAGAACCTCTTCCCCTATTTTCCTATCATATTTTTCATGTCAGTTTTCATAGGGTGTCCTCTCATACAACTAGAGGCCTTAGATCATGGGTTCATGGATCACACCCTCAATCCAATTTCTAGGGGCTTGTCCTCTTCCTCCTTCTAGTTTGTGTCATTGTAGTGATGACTATATGGCAAGCCGGCAATGCAAGGATGATGAGGCACACTCAAACCTACCAACTAAACCCTACCATCTTCTTTACCTTGTTCTTATATTTCATCCCTCTCTTCTTTCATGGCCCATTGCACATTTGACCCCTCTAGTTCCCTATCTTATTCATGATTTTCCACAAGCACCTTTGCAATTGCCCTTTTGGGAAATTTTGCCCTTGCCCTTGGTCAGATCTGGGCATTCCTTAACCTTACAATACAGGAGGATCTTGACCAGAAATGAATCTTTCTCCCTCGAGATATCCTCCTCCTTCCCTAGTTTGCGAGCTTCTAACATTGAGCTACTGGTCTATGATTAATCATTGGAGAGAAGATTAGATGGCCTTCAGATCCAATGCCAGGTCAACATTTGGCCTAGGATCAATGCTCAAAATTACATGACCCACTTGCAAATGATGTGAGGGGAGTGAGCAAACTATTTTTACATGATCACAATAGGGTCCACAATGGACTCACCATCCATGTCCAATGATTTTATGCCACTTGGTAATCTATCTCTCACACACATATCCAAAAAATGCGTAGATCTTGAAATAAACATTAAATTGACCCTCTTACCAAAGTACAAGTACAATAGATCTTTTGATGAAAAAATGCAGCTATCCATTAAAAATACTTTCAAGTCCTAGATATACTTGGAGTTTCACTAATTTTCTTGAAATGGCTACTTTAAGTCCTTTTAAAATGTTAAATGCTATATTATGCCTAATCATGATCAAATAATGACCCAAATCCTTTTATTGACTATGATGAGTAACTATTTATGTATTATAAGTAAGTTTTGACTTGGATCATTCTAGTCTACCTAATATGATGAATGTGTAACATGTAATGTGACTTATGTGAACTTTTGATGCTAAATCCTTAATATTATGCGAACCTTGACCAAATCACGACTCAAAATTATATTTCAACTCCAAATAAGTAACTTTGATGACTTATGACATGAAATATGACCAACATCACTATGTACTCTAGTGGTGACTGTATGACTTGATTTATAACTCAAATGGATATGTCGATGCTCAAGTCAATTAATCTGATTTAAATCTTATGCTTTTCCTATTAAGATTCATGAAACCCTAACCTTGAAATCACTAACCATGTTTGGTATGATTCACAATAAGAAAAGAATGATCTATGATTTATTAGGTAAAATGACTATGACTTGCATCCATCGTTTGAGGCGTTGAAATCAATATTTATAAATGACGAATCTTAGATTAGGTGAAACATACAACTTTAATTAAAATGATTCATATGAATAAATCTTGCTTATATTAATCAAATCACACTTGCTTAAATGTTATGAAGGCCATGTCGAGTTGTTTTGACATGATTTACTCAAGATTGTTAATTGAGTTCTCTTGTTGTAACAAGCACTTTGCCTCCTATTGTCCAGACTAGTGGCATTGAACTTTCTTTTATGACTATGTATTAAAATTCTTGGTCAAGCATACTTGAGCTACATGTTTTCTATGACTATTTTTTTTCTTATTTATAAAATGTTGACAAAATGCAGCCAAAATCATATATTTCAATTTTACAACCCTTGTTGTGCCTGCCTACATTCTCTAGATAAGGGCCCAAGGCTTAGTGTACCTACTCGATTTGATAAAGAAAGGATACAACACTTGAAATAGGGTTTTCTCGTGACTTTGGTCTTGAGGTCCCTCACAAATTTTAAATAAGTTTAAGCCTTTGGCTTTTCACCTTGTAGTGCCTCACATTGGAATTGGGTTCATTCTTAGTATTGGCTTTGAATGACCCTCACTGACCCTTCCTTTGGAAGTTGGTAAACGGTCTTATCATGATTTTGTATGGTATAAAGGAAATGCACTTAAAATATACTTGTACGGTGAAAAAAGTCTTTAATGTTTTTACTTTATTTCTTAGTATTATACAAGTTTTAGCCAACGTATATGTTTCCTAAACATATGATTTTATGTTTTTCATAGCTTAACACATTTGCGTTGATGTGTACCCACTTTATAATTTTAGATATTATGTATACAAAGACTCTTACCAATATCATGCTTCCATACATCATGATATGTGCTACAAGATCTGCAAATATAACACCAATGTGATTTGATAAGGTTTATGCATAACTAAAGAGTGTAGATCTTTTGTATCTTCATGTATTAGATAATTTCCTTTTGGTATGTATCTCCCCTTTTGTTGTGTATGCTTTAAGTTGTAAACCTTATGGTTCATGATATAAAGAATGAAGTTTTTGTTGGCTTTATTCATCTATATGTAGTGTAGTATGAGCCATTGAACGCATGTACACTTGGGCCTATGTCCACTAACCTTTAGACATTAGGAGTGAGTATTATGTAATAAATGATTTTGTGATAGAAAATATCAAAAACAAATACAATATGTATGAACACAATAACAATATTTCAATCAACCTAGTGAAAACCTAAGCCCATGATGGTGAAATTGAGGTGTCTAGGATTGGTGGAAAATGTAGGGGTTGGTCTACCTTCTAATTGTGGTAGTTGAGGTCTCCCCTACACACCTACTTAGCTGAATTTAATTTAAGACTAGATTATTGACCTTTCCCTTAATTTACTATAGAGTCTTCTATCATCTCATCTCTTCTATAAGGATTAACCCCAGACACCCATTATATGACAATTGGATAATCTTCTCATGTCTTTCTCAGTAAGATTGTGACTCATATGATCTCTTGATGATGGGTAGCTATGTATGGGAAAACTAAAACTCAAACAAATTTGTAATGAATAAATTAAAGATAATGGTGCCATGATATGATCTTGAGTCAAAACTCTATTATGATAATGAATGTACTCTTGATTATGCACTCATGTGCTGTTAGATATGTGCCAATTGTTGTTTCCAAATGTAGTATACGTTCTTCCTATGTTTAAGGTAAATCACAAAGATCTTGTACTCGATGAAATAAGTGGAACTCATGCCTTAAAAATCATAGTTGAGAGGTCACTAAACTCATGTGGCCAATATTTTTTAGGATAAACCTCAAACATTACTAAGAAAATCATTCCCTATCATTATGTATCATGGTTATACCTTGGAGTGACTATGTATTCTGACACCTAATCATGATGCAAGGATTTATTACAAGAGGCAACTTATGATACCTTTTTATCAAACCCATGTTTTAGTTTGGTAGATATTAGATCTCAACCATATCCTGTGATTCTCTAATTTTTGGAAAGCCTATATTGACTTCTCTATTTTACCCTTACCTTACATACGAAGGGAAGGGAATGGAATCATAATATCAAATATGTCAGGATCTTGAGCCATGATTGGATTATGATTAGAATAGATCATTCTTGAATCCTTGAAATACAAATAGATAATCAACACTCCACCCATGTACTCATTTAATATCATTTTATTTGTACAAACCCATGCTAATGCAGTGTCCTCGAAGAAAAGTGTGCTATATTGGGGGTGGTAATTCTATTTATGACTCTCCTAACCTATGCCACATCCTTATTATGACTTTTTCAAAATGTTCATCTCTTGATTGTTTGGATACAATTTTGACCTCAATTATGTTGAATATTGGAATTAGCATAAAGTAAAAAAAAGTTGATTTGATGATAATATTGAACATGTTTATGTTAATTATAAGCTTATGGTTAAAGTTATTAGAAATACCTAGGTCTAGATCATTCATCAATCTTGAATACCAAGATAACGAAATTGATATTGATATCATGAAATGTTGCTAGATTGTTGTCTATGGACGAATGATCACACCTATGGGCTAAATGGAAATTTATACCTTTTTCTTGAAAATTTTGGTCTCATTCAATTTAATATCAAAATATTTACTCTTGGATTTGATATGCTAAATTTTGCCTCAAGATTATTGTTCTTGATATCGAATTAAATCATATGACATCCAATTTGGGTCTTCGGATCAACTTTGATATATATGATTGATGACTTTCATATCCCTAACCTTCAAAACTTAGAATGATTATCATGTTGACCTCTCTATATATAAATTAATGATAAGATCCTATGTGGACTAGGGTGGGAGAATTCATTGATTTTGATATGAAAACATTTTGTCAAAATATGATGGTAGCCCAGAATCGTTGAAACACGAAATCTCAATCATTGATGTAAAATTTCACATATGACCAAAGAAGATTAAAACCTTAACGTTGGGGTTGAAAGTCATGTATTGCCTTTGAGTAAAAGATCTATACTCTTTTGATCTACATGATGATATCTCAAATTTGTGATTATGGAGAATCCATGTGGCTATATTTTTGAGATTGATTCTTGATTTCTTTATATTTTGATAATGATGATGAGGAGGTAACGATGATGATAAATATAAAGTAATAAAACATTTATGATATGAAATATAATGTTGGAATATGTATTGAGCATTTCAATTTTGGGGATAAAATTCCTTTTGTGGTGGGAAGGGTATGATGATGCAAAATTTTGGTATTAAAGTAATCAATGTTACTTCTATGCTCATAACATTATCAATTACACTCAGTGATGTCTCTCTCCATCCCTATGCTAATTTTGGAATCAGTTGTATAATGTTGAATGCATATAATCACCCCTTGAATGCATTTGAAATTTTGATACTCCTCATCATCCTCATCTTGACCTCAATCTTTTAGAGAAAATTTATGAACTGACTATGAAAATTTCACATTAATCAAACCTACAGTTTGTGATTTATGATTTTTGTAAGTTAATACAATTTTCACCACTTTTCCACTCTTTTCCTAGCCTGAATTTCCACATTAACAATCTTCAAGATTTTCTCTTAGCCAATCATAGACCTTCAATGGGGCCTTGGATCATGGCCCTGATTGGCCATCCAGAAAGCTTTCCCTCTTCTCCTACTAGTCCACATCATGAGAGGGTTTTCCACATGGCCAACTAGCCATGTAAGGTTCATGGTCCATCCTCAAACCTTCCGTGACCTATCATGCTTATGAACCCTCCTCTTCCTCGTCTTCTTCATGCTAAGGAACCAACATCACCAAAACCATCACACTTGACCCCCTCAGACCAGATCTGACCATCACATGACCTCACAGTGCCATTATTATCTCAACCGTCCATGACTCACGCTCCCCTGACACTTCCTCCTCATTCCCTAATAAGCCTCTGACAAGCTTCTTCCATGGAGCTGCAACTACTGCCCTCTTATGATCAATCATTGGAAAAGAAGACTGGATGACCATATGATCTCGGGTCAAGTCCATGAAGGACCTATGATCAATTTGTAAAATCACATGGCCAACTTGCTAAGGATGTGTCTAGAGTGAGGGTGGCACAACTATTGCATTGTGATCGGGTTCACAATGGACCTACCATCCACAACTAGTGATCTTTTCTCACTTGGTAACCTCTCTCTCACACACTCATATCCAGGAAAATGCCTACATCTTTCAAGAAAGATATCAGGTATATCATTTCTCCAAAAATACAACTATTACATTACAGTTTAATTAGAAAAAGATGCAAGATATCCATTAAAAATACTTGTAAAGCATAGAGCTGCTCAAACTTTGATGAATTTTCTTGAACTGAATGCAATAAGTATTTGGACATACAAAATACAATATTATGCCTAATCATGATCTAATAATGACTTAACTCCTTTCCATGGCTCTGATATGTAAATTTTGTATGTATTATATACCAAGTTTCTACCTCAATCCCTCTAATTTACTTAATATGATGAATTTAAAACATGTAGTGTAATTTATCTTGTCTTGTAATGATAAATCATTAATATATTGCAAACCTTTATACAATTATGAATTAAAATGATATTGAACTCTAAATTAGTAGTTTTTATGAGTTATGACACGAAATATAACTATGATCACTCACTGTTATACTCAAACAATGACTATATGACCTGATTTATGACTTATATGGATATGCTGATGCTTAAATCAATTAATCTAATTCTTATGATTTTCCTATTAAGATTCATGAAACACTGGTCATAAAATCTCTGACCATATTTATGGTGCATCACTCTATGACACAAATGATCTATAATGTAATATGTAACATGAGAATGAACTTTCATGTACCTTTTGAGGTGCTGAATTCAATATTTGTAAGTGATGATACTTAAATCAAATGTAATATAAAACCTTGATGAAAATGATACACATGACTAAATCTAACTGATTTTAATCAAATCACATTTCCTTATATTTTAGGATCACTAGTTGAGTTTTTTCCATTATCTAATTAAGATTGTTAATCTAGTTATCTTATTACATGGTACAGTTTACCTCCTATGGGCGAGACTAGTGGTATTGAAATGCTTGTATGGATATGTCTTAAAATTCTTGGCTATACATTCTTGTCTAAGATAGATGTTCCTTAGGACTACTATGTTTCATCTTGTTTATAATATGTTCAAAAAATTACAAACATAATCATATATGCCCATTATACAACCCTTATCATACCTACCTATATTTTCAAGGTAAGGGCACAAGGCTAGGTGTACCTAGTTAATTTGATCAAGCAAGGACACTACAATCAAAATAGGGTTAAATGTTGACTTTTATTTTGAGGTCTCTCACAAACTTGAAAAAAGATTAAGCCCTTGGCATTTAGCCTTGCAGTCCCCTCATGTTGAAATATGGTTTATTCTTAGTTTTGGTTTTGAATGTCCTTGACGAATGCTTTCTTTGGGAAGTTGGTCAATGCCCTTATATGATGTTGTATGTTATATTGGAAATGCACTTAAAATATGCTTATATGTTAGAAAGAAAATGTTGTTTTTTACTTTAATTTTGTAAGTTTTAGCCAAGAAAATGTGTTACTTAAACCTATAACTTAATGTTTTACATAGCGTATTCAAATTAGTTGTGCTTATGTGTACCAATTTAATGATTTTAGGTGAACATAACACAATGAATTTTACCAAGATCATGCTTCTACTACATCATGATATCTATTTAGAATTTTGAAAATTTAACTCCAATGCAAGTCCAAGGGGTTTGAGTATAATTAATGGTATAGATGTTTTGTATCTTCATATATTAAATAGCTTCCTTTAGATATGCATCTCCCTATTTGTTTCCTACAACCAATGCTAAAAATCTTATCGTTTATTATACAAATAATGATGTTTTTGTTTGTTTTATCCATATCAATCTTGTGTGATTTTCCAAAGATGTGGCATCCGAGTTGGTAAAGTTGGGGTTGTATGACCGATAGGTTGAAGGTTCTAACCTCATTGATGGGATAAATAAATCACCAATTTTCCATGAAATCTTGTGTGATTTGAGACATTCATGGGATAAATGCTCGGGTCCTCTCGCCATTGACTGTTTAGTCAATAGAAAAGAAGATTTGGGTGATAAATGGTGACATGATGCCCCCTTAATATATTCTTTGGATGATCTGATTTCATCCAAGAGGAAGCAAAAACACACTGACTTGTGAAATTCAAGCAATCATGACATTAATATACACCTCTTGGATGCAATCAAACAAAGTCCAACATATGCATAATTTCTTAAAGAATTGCCTAAAGACAAAAGAAAATTCACAAGAATGATGCGTCAAAAGGTGAAAACCCACTAAATAAGTGAGTTAAAATCTATATCATTTAGTCCCTACAATGAGAAAGGACCCTTGGGATCCCATCATTCATTGCAAATTTGGTGGGTACCGTATTGAGCAAGCTCTCATAGATTTAGTGTAAGGAGTGGGAACTGACAGGGGATCCACTCCTTACATAATATCATAAATAATGCATACAACCCCATTCGTTCACAACCACATAATAATAACCTTCAAATAAAAGCGGTGCATAATATTTTTACAATAGATTGGTAAAAGAAACATAGTTTTATATGTAGTGGAAATGTAAATCTAACTATTACAACATTTTGTCTAAGATTGACACAGGCCCCTTGAAGGGCATATAACAAGATATGAAATCTAATCTAGTAGGATCAATTTGCAGTGAGAAACCTGTCCATCTAAGAAGTCTTCCTGAAGCTAGTCCTAAGTGATGCCTCCTACTTATTTGAACTCAAGCTGCACAACCACTGGGTGGGTTGAGAGCAACACCCATAAGAGGAAGAAAACAAGAGAATGAACACCAAAAAACTTATGTCTGTGTAGTATTATAATAACTAGGCATTACTATAGACCACTGAGAGTTCAATATAAGAGATTTCAATAAAGTGATGTTTAAGAGGGATAAGTTCCTAAAAATTTAACACATCAAAAGCTGAGCCTTTTTTGATTCAACCCAAAGGATATAATTCATCCAACCTTCTTCAACAAAGATAAATGACTCTTACAATGTATCCAAGTATCCCTTCATCTACAGATAAGGAAAACTTTGCAAAATATACGACCCTCTCACCCCCTCGAAAGACCATCATACCATCATATACATCATGTATAAAGAAAATCAAAACAAGATATGTATCTTGTATGCTCCCTTATCCCCCATCATCTGATATAGGGTACTCTCTATTTATCTAAAATCAGGAGTCCTTTCACTTTTCTTGGAAAACACCATATATTTTTGAACACCCTCAAGTCTTCATCTATAAAGCTGGTTCATCCAAGTTCTCTCATTGCTCTATTTTCCTCATAGTGAACTTTTATACCGATCATAGAAAATTCATTAAACACTTTCTTAATCTCTCACACATGGTGTATAATCTTCTGATGATACTTTGCATCACCCCATACAATATTGAGTACTCTATCATCATTAGTTTCCACCACAACTACATTATGTTTTCTTCATCACACACTTTGGGAGCCACAATCATCCAATGAGCACAAGCCTCATCATTCTCTACTACATTTACCCATATTCTAAAAGCTAATACCAAGTGATCTTGTCTCCTTCTCACGAAACCTGTGAACTACCATCTCCACCAAGATTCTGTTTGCCTTGATTTTCCAAAAGAGATATTCATTTTTAGATTATTGAAATCAGGTGGGTGCCATGTGATGATCTTTGGGTGCCTAAATATCACTCTCATTTCACCTAAACCCATTTTATGGCATTTTGATGAACTCTCATGTTTCCCAACTCTTGAAAAGTCTTGGTTTTCATCTCACAATTTGTTAGGCTCAGAATTTCTCTCCATCTAGTATCATGATTCATTATCTTCCTTAAAATCTTTTGGAGGATCTTTCTCTCCAAACAGACCAACAAATGAGACTGGGTATAGTTCTATGTAGCCAACCTATAAAAGATTGACCATCCTACTCCCAAATGAACCTTAGCTAGGAAGTGATCGTGTGTTCCTCTCTGTTGAACTAAATATCTAACATATTTTCTAGGTTTATCCTCATCTCCACTTCAACATCACTAGAGATCATAAGGTTCTGGATATTCTCCATCTTTGGATCCACACAGCAAGAACATTCTGAAGCAAATGAAAGCATACATTTTGCAATCTAATCACCAGTAGGGATGTCACTACACAATACTTTCTAGGTCAAGGTTGCTACTCTAGGTATGCCATCTCCATTCCACACTCTTTTCCATGTATCAGGTTGATGATAGCTTTGTCTAATCAATATCTTTTTAGCCGAACTCATGGAGAAAATACAATCAGTAGTAGACATCTCCCATCAGACTTAGAGATGTGAAAATGGATAGCTTGAGCTGTAATGGAATTGACTGTTACATCCAAGATATATTTCCAAAGTAACAAAATTATACCAAGGTGAGAGGTACAATTAGAACCTTTCTAAACTTCATACAACTAGCGATCAATAAAATAGGTGGACTCTTTCATATTCAACGCTACTACCTAACCCCATGCATAGATTCTAAAGAGCTTTCTATGGTACGGAACATTGCAGCCGTAAAGAGGCGATATCACATCCTTACTAAAATTTGAAGGAAATACAAAACATTCATATTTTCAAAAAGATAATAGATATTGAGGGATGCATGTATAACATTCCAAGTAAATAAGCATGCACCAGATACATATAAAATGTCAATAGTAGTAAAAATGAAAAGAAACTAAAGCTATTACATGGCTTTCATCGCTGTTCACTACATATGTTTTTCAGAAGAAAAAGATGAGAAAACAAAGGATCTAGATTTAGCAACCTAGACATCCTTCAAGCAAGTCTTGAATATACTCATGGTCCTATTTTCCTTGATCTTGTTCAACACCCTGTCCAAAATATGGGTGGTTGGGAAATCACCCAGCAAGAGGGAAAGAAAACAAGGTATATGTCAACAATACGAACAAGAACATAAAAAGGAAATAACATGGAAGTAAGGGATAGAAGTTCATCAATAGATGAAGAAATAAAAAGTATGAGGCATAATGAAAATAGATGCTTGTAATAACATTAAAACAGTAAAGGAATTGCATGCATGATTAATGTTGACTACATTATCTAAGTAGGGTTGAGGCACCTACCGGACCCCAACCTATATGTTAGGGGAGAAATAACACATTCCCAGTCACCTATAGAAATTATATATGGGGGAGAATAACACATTCCCCAGGGAAAAATAACACATGCCCTATCTATGGGTGGTTGTACATAAATACCACTACATTAATTAAATAGTCTAATAAAATCAACATGCTAAGATAAACTATGGCAAGTAGAAGCATCATATATTTAAAACATGGAAGTGGGGTACAAGACCCCAGAAATAGAATATCAATACTAATTTTTGAGGCAATTTAGCCAAAGAGTCATGAATAGAGAAAATGGGGTTCATAGAAAGCCTCATAATGGAATATAGGGTTTGGTTTGCAAATATCCCAACTTAGGTGTAAGAATGCACATACATCTTTACTATGTTCAACTACCAAGTTCCACCACTTCTAGATGTTCCAAGTTCAACTTTGGCCTATTTCAATTTATTAACATTCATTAGTATATATCTTGCACATTATTGCATAGAAACCCTATGATTGGACCTTTTTCAAAAAACTCAGATTTAGACTATGAAAATATCACCATTGGACTAATTAGGTTCTCTGATCAAGAAAACATATCTTTATGTCAATTTTGGAGTTGTGGTGATTAAGTTGTAATTTTAATGGATTTTATGTAATAAAATCATATTCCAAAAATCACCTTTCGAAAAACCTTGAAATCAGACCTCAAAAGAATTTTGATTAGACAGAGTTCAATTTTCCAATTCCAAAACATATTTTTTTATTAATTTTGGACAAGAGGTTTAAAAGAAATAAATTTTGCAATTCTGACCAACTAGAAAATGACATGTCAACAATTTAGTTGAAGCGAGGAAGAGAGAGAGGGAGAGGGGACGACCCGTGACTTGGCCCCCAAAACCTATCCTAGGTAATACTTTACCCTAGGAGGGATGTAGCAATCATTTCAGGTTCATCTAGATCTAGTAACAAATTATATAACTCCAAAGAAACAAAACCCTAAACAAGAACATCATCTAAAGGTGGAGATCATCATTTAAGCATAAGATTATGAACTAACAAGCTTATAATAAGAAATAAACATGGATAAAGCTATATAACTTTCCTATAGGAAGAAGATAAGATCCCAATAAGTAGGAAACTTGAGTCATATGGGTTGGTAGCTCCAAGCACAAACTCCAAACTCGAGCAAGAATCACCTTCTTCTCTAGGATACAAACCCTAAGCAAGAGGAGCATTAAAAGAAGAGTTTTTTTGAGCTTTAGATGGAGTGACACCATGGAGGACCAGGGTTCATACCTAGAGGAATGTGGAAGGAAGATCAGTAGGGAAAATAGAGGAGAAGGGGAAGAAACCTACTTTCCTTGGTCAGAAATGCCAAAAGGTGACTTTAGAAACCCTAGATGAGCTTAGATGAAACTTAGAAGACCTTCTTCACCAAGATGGTGTCTTCTTATACCTTGGGAAAGCTCCTATGTGGAGAAATAGAGAGAGGACGAAGTTCTAAATAGGAGGGAGGTGATATGGATCAAATATTTCGATTAGTAGGTAAGGAAGGAGTATATAAAGCTTTATGGTTAAGGAAGAAACAAGGCTTGAGGTGTCCAAGCTACTTTCCATGTGTCCATATCTAAGGGTGCCCATGGTCATGCAAGCCTTTATGGATAAGGAAGAAGCAAAGCATTAGGTGTCTAATTACTTTCCATGTGTCCATGTCTAAGGGTGCCCATGGACATACAAGCCTTTATGGATAAGGAAGGAGTCTAACATGAGGTGTCCATGGAGCTTTCCATGTGTCCATAGCCTAGAGCTTCTATGGACATGCAAATAGCTGTTCCACATCTCCTAGATACTTCTTAGCCATCAATTGTCAGTTCTCCAGGCGGAACACCAACCTCCAAACAAAGAAACCACCCCATTGGTTGATAACTCCTAAAGATAAGCTCATCCATAAAGGGGAAAATCCCTAAAATGTCCTTGGAGAGAAACACCTACAAACCAAGGTGAAACTTGGTGCCCCATGGCCCAAAAAGCTCAAGAATGATAAGGAAACATCTAAGTATCATAAGGCATCTGATGATTTTGCAAACAAAACCTCCCATTTGGGTAAATTGCAAAAAAGTCCAAAATGCACATAAAAGTTGCATAACTTGCACAAACAACATCGAAATTGGACCAAACTTGAAATTTACACTTATCTCATGATTTTTAAAACACCTCAAAACGTTAGATTAATATTTATAGAACTTAATTATGGTAATTAAGCTTGTTCAACACATTAAGCAAGGTTTGAGGCCTTACAGTTCTAGCACGAATTTATTTACCACTATTCCACTTATGTGGTGATTTTGCATTTTAGATCCTTAAATAAGCTTCAATGAGGTATTTATGCATAAACCCTTCCATTGGTATAATTGTTGAACAAAAGTTCACCAAACCACTATAAATTCCACTAATTCATCAACAAGGATATAAAGGAAAATGAGAAGAAAACTTAGGGAAAAGGGTCACATGGAGATTACATTTAGAATTTTGTATGTTACAATAATCCACCCCTTAAATAGGATTTTTTTACCCAAAATATTAAAAAAAAAGAGAAGTATGAGTACACAACATCTCATCTCTCAACTCTGAAGTGGTTTCTTGCAAACCATGATATTTCCACAGAACTTTCACCAACTCAATCTCCTTGTTCTTCAGCTACTTTTCTCAAGAGTCTAAGATCTTCATAGGTAGATCCTCATATGTCAGATTCTCATGAATCTCCAAAGTATCAATAGTAAGCACATGAGAAGGTACCTTTGCATACTTCTTTAACACTGAGACATGGAGCACATTATGAATCTTATCATAGGCAGGAGGAAGAGCTAAGCGCTATGCACAATCTTCAACCTTATCCAAGATCTCAAATGGTCCAACATAGCAGGGAATCAGTTTGCCTTTAACTTTAGATCTAGAAATAAAGCATATAGGATTGATCTTCAAGAACACATAGTCACCCACTAAAAAGCTAGTGTCACATCTCTTCTTGTCAGCATACATCTTCTATTGATCTTGAGCAGCCTTCATATGCTTCTTAATCAACTAAACTTTATCTATCATCATCTGCATATCTATCTTCACTAGAGAATGTTGACCAACATTATCACAATGCAAAGGTGCATGACAAGGTCTACCATTAAGATCTTCAATAGGTGACATACCAATACTAGCCTGGTAGCTATTGTTGTAAGCAAACTCAACTAATGGCAGATAGACATTGTAGAAACGGTCACCTTTTGAAGCTCATAGAACCATATGCAAGATCCTTCTTCCGAATTATAGCATCAAAACTACATTTTCTTTATCAAGATGATAAATGATGGTAAAGTCATAGTCCTTAAGGTACTCCATCCACCTTCACTGTAATAGGTTCAGATCTTTTAGTGTCAACAAGTACCTCAAGGTTTTATGGCTGGAGAAGACTTCAAACTTCAATCCATATGAATAGGGTCCCCAAATATTTAGAGCATGAACAATGGTAGCTAGATCTAAATCATGTGTAGGCCAATTTGCTTCATTCAGTTTCAATTGGTGGGAAGCATAGACGATCACTCTACCTACTTGCATCAAGACACACTGTAATCCTTGTTTGGAAGCGTCAGTGTAAATGACATATGGTATGCCTTCAACATGAAAGGCAAGAATAGGTGTAGATGTCAAGCACTCCTTCAACTAGTAGAAACAATCCTCACATTTAGGTGTCCATGGGAACTTGACCTCCTTTTATGTCAACTTGGGTCAAAGGCAAGGCTAACTCTGAGAAACTCTCAATGAATCTCTGATAGTAACCTACTAATATGAGAAAACTACAAATCTTTGAGGGATTCTTTGGAGCTTTCCACTTGGTCACAACTTCTACCTTTATAAGATCAACAACTATATGTCTGACAAAAATCACATGACCCAGAAACATCACTTCCTTTATCCAAAACTCACATTTTAATTTAGCATAAATTTGGTTTTCTCTCAGTATGTTGAGCACAATCCACAAGTGTTTGTGATGTTGTTCTTCCATCTCAGAGTAAACCAAAACATCATTAATGAACACCATCACAAACTAATTTAGGTAAGGGTGGAATACTCAGTTCATCAGGTCCATGTAAGCAATAGGGTCATTAGTCAAACCGAAAGGTATGACCAAGAACTCATAATGCCCATAGCGAGTTCTGAATGCTGCCTTTGGCACATCCTCATCCTTCAAACGCATATGGTAGTAGCCACTTTGTAGGACCGTCTTTGAAAACATGATGGTTGACTTCAACTGATTGAACAAGTCATCCATGCGAGGCAAGGGATAACATTTCTGAACCATCACTTAATTGAGCATGCGGTAGCCCATGCACATCCGCAACAAACTTTCCTTCTTCTTCACAAACAAGACAGGGGCTCCCCAAGGTGAGATTCTAGGGTGAATAAAACCCATGTCAAGAAGATCCTACAACTGCTTCTTAAGATTGACTAGTTCAATAGGGGCCAAGCGGTAAGGCGACTTTGAGATCGGAGAAGTCCCAGGCATAAGCTCGATGGAAAATTCCACATCATGAGTTGGTGGCAGTCCGAGCAACTCCCTAGGAAACACATCAATAATGTTACACCACGATCACACAATTACCATTAATCATGATATTAGGGCATAAAATTGAGGATTTGTCATAATACAAAGATCACCTGTAACCTTTTCTTCTTTTTCAAACTGTTTGTTTTCTCGCATTGAACCACATAAACTAACTTTACAAGGGAATCTAAACATTGATTTCTCTAATCTAATTTCAACAGTAAAAATGCATGTATGAACATTCATTATGTTTCTCATACTTTTAAGCACATAAGACTTGCTGATTCACATATATTGCTAAAAGAGGAATAATGTTATACATCATCATTTACAACTCTCTCTTATTTCTTTACAAGGACCTAGAGTGATAAGGACTGGTGGAAAATAACTGTACTCAGACTTAAATCTTGTGGCAGATCTACTATGATGCAATGACCTTCTTCAAGTCCATGTGATATCCCTAAAAAAATGTGAGTAGAGCGGTGAGTCTACTTGCTCAGTGAATGAGTACTTCAAAGAAATAGTCTAAAGCACTGATATAATTACATATATACTTTTGAGCAACTGATGTCGATTATAGAAGCAGTAAGCTTTAAAGAGATTGATCATTTACAACCATAAATATGGCAGGATACTCTAGATATCAACAAGAGTAAATCAACATATGATAATTCTTGATTAATTTCAAAGAGAATTAATAATTGAGAAACATACAAAGAATAATTCCTCGGAAACTGTACTTGAATCTTTCTTAGCCTTTCTTACTTATAAGAAACTCTTTAAAACTTATATTATCAAATTTTAGCTTATGCCCTGATCATATGCAGTGTACTCTACAGATGAAGACTCGTAGCGAACTACAAACTCACCATACAAGACTTAGCTGACACACTCGAGAATGCGAAGCCTGACTACGTCGCTGGTCTGCAACAGGAAAATGGCTCTTTGGCCTCGACACACCTATTATGCCATAAAAATTGGAATCCTCCTCTAACCTGAGCACACAGGCAGAGAGTCAAGCCACCTATTGGCTTTACTGTACTCTAGTGCCACTAAGATCTCTGGTTGATGTTGGACACTACATTCTGTATTTTATGGAGACTTCCACTAGGGCTTCATCCCCCGTATCACCTATTAGTACGTTCGGACCCCCGTATACTGGAAACTACCAGGGTTAGGTCATTTCATCCCTACAGTGCAGACTTCTCATAGGGAATCTATAGTGTTTAGGGCTCTTAAGCCTATTATCTTATTATTCTTGGAAAGCTCTTACTATATTGTATCTTTTCCCTTACTTATACTTGACTCTGGTATCTCTATGGTACCATTTCTATTTATTTGAACTTTATATACAACATGTATATCATTCTAAACTTGGTCGAGAAATATACTCAAAACACTGTAATATACTGAGAAATCAACATTTTATACCTACAGGCAGACTAAAATTCTTAAATAATAGAATACATGTCCACTTGATACTTTATACACTAGAATCATGCAATTGAACTTCTTAATACACTGATAAGAGTTAATTGCTTGACATACGAGTAATCATCATTTGCACCTGTAAATTATTTGTACTTTCTTGGAAAACATGCACCTCAACCCAGATCTTGAGTTGTGCATCACCACATCTCATACTGAGAACATTGATATCAAAATACTTGATTCATTGAACACCCTATCCTTAGGGATTCATTTACCTCATTCACTTATCACATGGCTCTCATAAGGATTTCATGCGACATAAACATTTACTGAATAAAGACTACTATCCACAAATCATATAAAATCAATATATGTATGAAACCTTGGAACTGGGATGAATTTGGGTTTCCATGCCATTCACTGAGATAGCATGCATTAATCATAAAATTGAATGAATAAAGTCTATCACGATATCTATTTGCAAATATCCAACTTTCCTTGCATCTAGGGTTTCACCCTCTTTACTGAGATATCAAACAAACACTATTCACATTAAATGAAATCCAAGATAGTATCTGACATATATGTACTATGAATTCAGATAAACAATCATTCATAACCAAGGGGATCCAGATAAACAAATTTCTCTATTTAATTATACTTCAATTTCAGACATAGACAAATTCCTTATATTTCAATTTACTCTTATAACCTCTACGAATACTTAGGGAATTCTCATTAGGATGCATTGTATACATTTCTAATATGATTTTATCATCTAAAATTCATCCAAATAGAGGAAGAATCCATTTCATATCATTTTACAACAACTTAGATCAAACACATAATTCAGGGTTTGTAGTCGCATACTAAGCAATTAAAGATTAGGGATAATGTAACCAATTTTTGTGCAATATACTATTTAAAGGAAGTTCTCAATCACCATAAGGTGTGAAAAAACCTTAAAAACGCAGATCATCCCTGAAAATCTTTATCTCATATCAAATCCCTAGCAATTCACCCGATTCTTCTTCCTTTCAACTCAGAAACCCTAAAAATGAGGGATTATGAAGAAAGAGTTAGAAAAGGGGAAGTTTTGACACCATTTCAGATCAAACGAGAGGAGGGACGGAATCTTGACATGTGAGAGAAGATTCACCATAAAACTATATCCAAAGAGGCTAAACTTACATGATTTCATCATTCCTTAGACCGCAAAACCCTAGGTCAACATCTCCATCACTTTCTCCTCCCAAACCCTAACTCTCCCTCTCTCTAGGATTTCATTTCTCTATATTGAATCACGGATTATGAGATCTCCTTGTGTGTTAAGTTGACCATATAGAGAAATTGAGCTGCTTGGGTCAATTACACATTGACCCCTCACTATACTTTTTCTTATTTCAGCTGAATTTTCTGTCATAAAAATATTACTGTAATTCATCTACTAAGAAGATCTAAATTCATCCAAAAATTATGAAAATTTTACAAGTTGTTTATTATTAATTTTAAGATCTCCAATTAAAATTTTAGATAATTTGGAGTTACCAATAAATAAAAAAAATAAAACACTACATTGCTGAAAAGCACTCTGTCAGCATTTTGGTCGAAATATAGTTCGACTGAGAACCACATTCAAAGAATACTCAAATATTCTGAAAATTTTCTCAAATATGCATGATTAAGTTATCCATATCATATCCAAAATTCAATTAAATAATTTTTTTTAGAAAATATGAAAAATCATTTACCACACTACTATCCTGATCAAATTCCATATTCATGTACTATGAAAACCCAAAATTTTGCCAATTAGGGTTTACATTTCTCAAACCCTAATTCTTCAAACTAAAATCATAGTTCGAGTTTCTTCTTAGGTTTGAAACATCACAATTGATCTACTATCTTTAATCAAGTCTAAACGATGTTTAATCTAATCAAGCATGTAATCATTCAGGTAAACCCTAGTTTACCAATTAAGCACAAATGTGGTCATTACAATTCTCACCCCCTTAAAAAGTTTCATCCCCGAACCATAAATACACAAAAAAAGTATATTCAAAGTTTATTTTAAGCTTATGAAGTCTTACATGTCATTAAATTCTTGTATTTTATACTTGAATGTAGTTTTCAACGTTAAGTCTTTTATTTCTTTTCTAATCACAACATGTTAAAATAGTTCTCAATGAAAACAAACAAATTCTCTATGCCACAAACAATCATAGCAGAGAGAGAGAGAGAGAGAAACAACCATTGCAACATTTTTTTATACTCTTGAGGTGTTATCTCAACATTGATAGTCTGATCCAACTATCTCAATTCATACGGCTCAATATGTACTATTTTTATGTATTACCTCTAAGTCACAAAAGAGAGTTTACCATGTTCTTTTGAATTTCACTATTGTGCTACTCAAATAGCAAAATAGTATTGAGTTGGAAAACTAGATTCAACATCAATTGTACAATACTACTCATGACATCCCCATTGCATCATGGATGCATAAGGTGAAGAATTACCATCACATTCCATATTATTCTCAAGTATGAACCCACACATAATTCAAGGTGTAACCATCAGGTTATAGCATACTAGGGTTTCAACAATAGTAACAAAGTACTCCATGATTGTATTAGTCATTCAAGGACTATTCATACCGAATTACCATCACTTAGTTATATTAAAGCTAGGTATAGCAAGCTATACCTCATTAGGGTTACATATCAATACAATATGGTTATCATCCCTTCTATTCATATGAGTGAATAGGTAAGACTACCTTATTCAGGGTAACCCTTCATTTGTTCCATCATCATTCAACCCATATTACCATACCACAATTGTACAATACTAAGATGGATTACTGGTATGGATGACTACAACTATCAAACACCTTTAATTAACATATTGCTTGCACATGTACACTGAAATCATACGTAGAACCAATTTACATCCCTTAATATACCTTCAACAAATTATACTTAAAAAAAAAATTCACATATTACTAAAAGCCATTGTTTTGTCTTATCTCTCTCCTCATTCACTACTACTTACTTTTTGCTACCCATCCTTCTCATTTTAATCATGTAGATTAAACATTCCAAAAATTGAAACATACAAGGTAAAAATAGATTATTCATTATTCTTGCTATCACTGCAAGAATTTATCTCATATCACACTTCACTCATATTCTATTTCTCCTTTTGTTCAAAACATACTTGTTACATTTCAAATTTATGTCTTACTCTTTACTCTAAATCATTTCCATATTGTTCATCTACCTTTCAGATTATCTATCTTTAAACCCTGGATTACTATCAGTGCTAGTTTACTTCTCATAGTGAAAATCTCATGATCTTGTTATATAGAGATGCTAGTATTCAAGGTCAAATCACTAGTGACATCCCTTTAACTACTACAACTATAAACATTCTAGGGTTTGGTCCTTCTGAGTAGCATGACGTTATTGTGATGTGACTTTGCTCCCTTAATTTGAAATTCAAACATTGGATCTCACAAGTTTTACTAAAGTCTTCTTTATCTTATCGATTGAATTTCCTTTCTCTTACTTGGCCATTCAGATAGATTACATTCTCAATTACCCTGCTAGGGTTTCATCATCATATTGTGTGTCATTATTACATTCACTAGATGTCTCTACCACTATGGTTTTGCATCATATATGATTCATTTTCTTATCACTTCATTCCCACATTTCTCTCCTTAAGGAAGATATGAAAGAGAAGATGATTTTGAGACTTAGAATTCTTATCTTCAAACATTCAATAATAGATTTCTCATATGTAGGTTTAATTAATTATCAACAAGGATACTTGACTAATTAGCACTTTCTTGAATCTCACAACCTCTTTCTTTTATAATCTATATTACTCCATTATGTTTCAAACCCTTCTTTACTTTCCATAATCCCCTTACCATATACTACTATTCCACATGTCATCTTTAACTTCTAGTTTTCTCTTATGTTCATGTTGCTTCTTTTATGTGTATGATCATGTATACCATGTTGCATATATTTCCTTTTATCCTTCTACTAATGTGAAGTTGAAATTCTAAATCAATAATCTCTCTACTAGTATCACCTCATGTTTAATACATTACATATCCTTCATTTTAAATCAAACGACTTATGCATGGGTGAAACATAGTTTCTCTTTCAATCAAGTTTTTTCCGTCCTAAATATAGTCTACCTTTGTATGACTTTTTCATTTATTTAGCTACACTTTTGTTCTTATTTTAGAAACTAGTTTGTTGTTCTATAGAGACTTAGAATCCAAAGGCAGTAAGGATGAATGTATTAAAATTATTAAGAAAGGTATATATTCCATGCTCTCAATTAAATCATAACCCTCATTCCTTAATCAATCTCATCATTTCCAACATTTATCTTTATTTTAACTTAGTTTCTTATCCTAGTCTTGTGATTTACATGTTCATCTAATTCTCTTTACTTTAACTCTTCTGAAGACTCTTCACTTATATTTACTTATTGTCTACTTAACTCTTTTCTTCTATTTTCCCTTTGCTTTGGAGTACATTAAAACATTATACTTGATTAGATAGTCCATTCCTCATGATTGATTCTTTCTATCTTGGTCCTTACATACTTTTCTCATATCTTTTCCACATTTCATATTTGGAGTTCATATAATACTAATCATTAAACTTAATCTGAACCTTATGTGGTGTTCCTTTATTCCCAATTATGGGTTTCTTATATGAGGCCCCAAAGTTGGATCTCAGATATCAGTTCCAATTGATTCTTAGTTATCCCAGTCTTTCCCTTATACTTCAAAATCTTAGAGTATATACATTCATACTAGAATTTGGATCTAATCTATCCATAATTTACTCTTGTTATGTTACTAATGGGAGTCATTAGATCCCAGTAATGCATCCTGCCAGCCAGACCAGGCCAAATCTACTGTCCTGAAGCCAAGAGCTACTCAGGATTACTCAACTCCTATTCATCTCCAATGTGTGGAAGAAAACTTATCCACGTAGGAAAGCTCATTCAAAGATCATTTCTAGTCTACTTGATACAAAGAATGTAATTAATAAATGCTACAACTGCATAGTGTACAACAAATCTTAAAGACCCATATATATTTCAAAATACTGAATATCTGAATCCAAACATAAAAGAGCTTTTCTATTCATCTCCAATAAAACAACAATATGAAATGAAAGTTTTATCTCATTTTATATTTATGCTCATAATTCATGTTACTTATCTTATTTCTAGCCCTAATATTTCTAGGGTTCCTCTCTAGACCATCCTTCCACTGTATACCTATCTAGGGTATACATGAAAGAATTGACAAAGTAGCTTGATACTGGTTGATCCAAGTACTCAGATACCAGACCAATATATCCAAATACTCAAAATCCCCAAAGCTAACATCATAACATCTCCTTTCTGCCACACTTATGACTCTAAATTACTAACTTAATGGTCCCTGACAACTCAGCCTAAGCTCTGATACCAAGTTGTTACACCCCGATCTCACAATTACCATTAATCATGAGATTAGGACATACAATTGATGATTTGTCGTCATACAAAGATCACCCTTAACCTTTTCTTCTTTTTCAAACTCTTTGTTTTCTCGCATTGAACCACATAAACTAACTTTACAAGGGAATCTAAACATTGATTTCTCTAATCTGATTTCAACATTAAAAATGCATGTATAAACATTCATTATGTTTCTCATACTTTTAAGCACATAAGACTTGCTGATTCACATATATTACTAAAAGAGGAATAATGTTATACATCATCATTTATAACTCTCTCTTATTTCTTTATAAGGACCTAGAGTGACAAGGACCAACTGAACTTAACTATACTCAGACTTAACTCTTATGGCAGATCTACTCTGATGTAATGACCTTCTTTTAGTCCATTTGATATCCCTAAAAAATTGTGAGTAGAGGAGTGAGCCTACTTGCTCAGTGAATGAGTACTTCAAAGAAATAGTCTAAAGCACTGATACAAATATAGATATACTTTTGAGAAACTGATATCAATTATAGCAGTAGTAAGCTTAGAAGATATTGATCATTTACAATCATAAATATGGTAGGATACTCTAGATATCAACAAGAGTAAATAAATATATGAGCATGTTTGATTAATTTCAAAGAGAACTAATAGTTTAGAAACATACACAGAATAATTGATGGTAAACTGTACTCAAATCTTTCTTAGCCTTTCTTACTTATAAGAAACTCTTTAAAACTTATATTATCATATTTTAGCTTATGCCCTAATCATATGTAGTGTACTCTACATATGAAGACTCATAGAAAACTACGATCTCACTGTACAAGACTTAGCTGACACACCTGGGAATGCTAAGCCTGACTACGTCGCTGGTCTGCAACAAGAAAATGGCTCTCTGGCCTCGACACACCTATTATGCCATAAAAACTAGACTCCTCCTTTAACCTGAGCACACATGCAGAGAGTCAAGCCACCTATTGGCTTTACTGTACTCTAGTGCCACCAGGATCTCTGGTTGATGTTGGACACTACATTCTATATTTTAAGGAGACTTCAACTAGGTCTTCGTCTCCCATACCACTTGTTAGTACATTCCGAACCCCGTATACTGGACACTGCCAGGGTTAGGTCGTTTCATCCCTACGGCATAAACCTCTCATAGGGAATCTACGGTGTTCATGGATCTTAAGTCTATTATATTATTATTCTTGGAAAGATCTTACTATATTGTATCATTTCCCTTACTTATACTTGACTCTGGTATCTCTATGGTACCGTGTCATTTAATTTGAAGTTTATATACAACATGTATATCATTCTAAACTTGGCAGAGCAATATACTCAAAACACTGTAATATACTGAGAAATCAACATTTTATACCTGTAGGTAGACTAAAATTCTTAAATAACAGAATACATGTCCACTTGATACGTTATATACTAGAATCATGCAATTGAACTTCTTAATACACTGATAAGAGTTAATTGCTTGACATACGAGTAATCGTCATTTGCACCTGTAAATTATTTGTACTTTCTTAGAAAATGTGCACCTCAACCTAAATCTTGAGTTGTGCATCACCACATCTCACACTGAGAACATTGATATCAAAATACTTGATTCATTGAACACCCTATCCTTAGGGTTCATTTACCTCATTTACTTATCACATGTCTCTCATAAGTATTTCATGCGACATAAACATTCACTGAATAAAGACTACTATCCATAAATCATATAAAATCAATATATGTATGAAACCTTGGAACTGAGATGAATTTGGGTTTCAATGCCATTCACTGAGATAACATGCATCAATAATAAAATTGAATAAATATAGTCTATCATGTCAAGAAAATCCATTTAAATGGTGTAATGACCACATTTATGCTTAATTGGTAAACTAGGGTTTACCTGAATGATTACATGCTTGATTAGATTGAACATCGTTTAGAATTGATTAATGATAGTAGATCAATTGTGATGTTTCAAACCTAATAAGAAACTCTAACTATGATTTTTGTTTGAAGAAGTAGAGTTTGAGAAATGTAAAACCTAATCGGAAAAAATTAGGGTTTTGATAGTACATGAATATGGAATTTGATCAGGATAGCAGTGTGGTAAATGATTTTTAATATTTTCTACAATTTTTGGATTTAATTGAATTTTGGATATGATATGAATAACTAGATCATGGATATTGGAGAAATATTTCAGAATATTTGAGTGTTCTTTGAATGTGGTTCTCAATTGAACTATACTTCGACCAAAATGCTGATAGAGTGCTTTTCAATAGTGTAGTGTTTTATTCTTAGTTATTTATTGGTAACTCCAAATGATCTGAAATTTTAATTGGAGATCTGAAACTCAATCATAAACAATATGTAAAATTTCATAATTTTTGGATGCGTTTAGACCTTATCAGTAGATGAATTACGGTAATATTTTTATTATAGAAAATTCAACTGAAATAAGAAAAAGTATAGTGAGGGGTCAATGTGCAGTTGACCCAAGCAGCTGAATTGCTCTATATGGTAAACCTAAAATACAAGGAGCTCTCATAATTTGTGATTCAATCCAGAGAAACAAAATCTTAGAGAGAGAGGGAGAGTTAGTGTTTGAGAGGAGAAAGTGATGGAGATGTTGACCTAGGGTTTTGCGGTCCGAGGAATGATGAAATAATGTAAGTTTAGCTTCTTTGCATAGACTTTAATTGTGAATCTCTCTCACATGTCAAGAATCCGTCTCTACTCTGATTTGATCCAAAATGGTATAAAAAATTTCCCTTTTGTCACTCTTTCTTCATAATCCCTCATTTTTAGGGTTTCCGAGTTGAAAGGAAGAAGAATCAGGTGAATTGCTAGGGATTTGATATGAGATCAAGATTTTCAGGGATGAGCTGCATTTTAAAGATGTTTTCACACCTTAGGGTAAGTGGGAACTTCCTATTTTTTTTTGGGTAAGTCAAGTGGTCATCTTATGCATCTTGCCCACCTCGTGCAAGCGAGAACATATTCACGTTACAAATGTTAGCTAGATGTAGTGAATGAAATTTGGTAGTACTACTACCATTACAAAATGGTGCCTGACTAGTGTCAATCACAACTTTAGGGGGGTTTTGTAGTGGGTGTTTCCATTGCTTTGTTGGAAGTCATACTTAGCAAGGGCGTCACCCTGCATATTGTTCTTTCTGTCCGTATGGTTGATCACAGTAGTCTCCTTCTTTATCAACTATATTCCTATGATTGTGTTAGCAAAATGATGGTGTTTCCAGTACACTTCTTGGATCATAACTGACGCTTGGAGGCTATCTGTAAAAATCTCAGATTCTTGTGTAGCGCTCACCCTGATGATCTTTTCTGCCAAGGCGATTTCCATGAGTTTCGCTTCCAATGGGCTCTCCGCCGTAACCAATTGTCCAATTCCACTCAACCAGTGGTCATTAGAATCACAGATGACCACATCTATAGCTCCTTTCCCCTTTTTCCAAGCAACATATGTATTGAATTTAACAACTCCTGGATTGAAGTTTTTCGTATGGGGGCTTCTGTTCTGTGCAGTCATGTTTTGCGCGGCAGTCCAGGCTTTAGAATTCAAGGTGACCTCCTGATTTATAAGGTTGATTTGATGTTGTGGACAATTTTCTCTGCCTTCAAAAATCCACAGGTTGCGTTGTTTCCACATACTCCATCACACAATTAAGAAGAGATGTTTATATGAATCTGGGGTCTTGATGTTCTGGTTGATCCACTGGTCAAAATTATTAGTTGTCCAGAATTGGTGAGGATTATTAAGTCTGAGCAGTGTTTGCCACACACTTTTTACCTTTGGGCAGTCGCGGATAGCATGTAGGCTGGTTTCCTCCACTTCATTGCATCTGGAATAGGTTGAATTTGCTGTCATGTTCTGGCATTTTCTGTTGTAATTGGTGAGGAGGGCTCCGTTAGCTGCAATCCACATGAATAACTTGATACACGTCGCCACCTGTGCGTTCCAGATAAGATGCCAATTCCCTTGTCTTTTGATCTCCGTTTCAGCTCGCAGAGCATGATATGCAGTTTTGGCTGTATAACTTCCTCCTTCATTAAGCTTCCATACTCGAACGTACTCAGCATCTGGGTCTATGGGAGGATTTAAGTCGCATATAGCTTTGGTGATGTCAGGCGGAAACCAATGTTCCAAGAAGCTTCGATCCCACTGTCCTTCCAAATTGACCAAGCTGCTCACTATCAAATCATCCAAATCCTCTGGGATGGGAAATAATGCATGGTTTTTCAAGATGACTCTGTTGGGTAACCACTTATCGTGCCACACATTTATGGACGTTCCGCTCACTGGACTTAGATAAGTATTTGATTCCATGAACGGTTTGGTGAGGATGACACTTCTGGTCAGTCGAGAGAGGTTCTGAGTTGATACTGGTTTGTCATTTAAGATTTTTTTTCCATGGCGTCACTCCAGATGATTTTCCTTTTGGTGTAGATATCCCAACTATTCTTCATGAGGAGTGCTTGATTCCATTCTTTCATAGATTTGAGCCCGATGACTCCATGAATCTTCCTGCTAGTGAGGCGGCTCTAGGGTATAAGGTGTGTTCCTCCCTTACTACGTCCACCATTCCATATGAATCTCCTTATTTACCCATCAATTCTTTCACATAATTGTAGAGGTAGTTTGGCCATCTGCATAATATAAGTAGGTATATAGGTTAAAGTACTCTTGGGTAGGCTCACTCTCCCCACCATAGATAAAATTTTAGCAGTCCAGGAGTTAATTTTACTCGTTACCTTCTCCAGTACTTCATTGTATGTTTTCCTGTTAACCCAGTTATGTATAATAGGTACTCCTAGGTATTTTCCCAGATCTTGAGTTCTTTGTAGGCCACACCTGTTGCAAATAGCTTCCGTTTCCTGCTGAGTAACACTCCTCGAGAAGAAGACTTTAGTTTTCTCGATTGAGATGGCTTGTCCAGAAGCTTGTTCAAAATCATTAAAACATTCCATGATGGTTCAGATGTTGGATTCACTTTCTTTTGAGAAAAGGATGATGTCATCGGCAAATCATAAATGAGCTATTTTCGGTCCTCCTCTCCCTAGCTGCATGGGTGCCATTTCTTTTCTATCACAAGCTGATCAATAAACTGACTTAACCTATCGATGCAAAGAATGAAAATATATGGGCTTAGGGTTCCCCCTGTCTTATCCTCTGGATGGTTTGAAGCTTGGTGTCATCACTCCATTCCAGGCTATTTGCGAGCTGCCACACCTAATGGAATTAATAATGTAGTTTTGTATGTTGGTTGGGATATCCGTCTTCTCTAGTGTATCCTGGATGAAGCTCCAAGCCATTTTATCATAAGCTTTGGTAAGATCAACCTTGATAGCCATGGTCTTACTCGAATTCTTCCTTTTCATTGTGTGAATAAACTCCTGCACAATAGTGATATTGTCTGTGATTTTCCTTCCAGGTACAAATGTGCTTTGTGATGGACTGATCCATTTTGGTAACCACTTTTTCAGACGCTCGACAATGACTTTCAAACAACATTTGAGGATTGTATTGTTAAGTGAGATTGGCCTGAATTGACTTCGACATACATGTCTCTTTTCTTTAGGTATGAGCACAATGGTGGCGTTGCACAACTTATCGTCAAGGGTGGGAGAATTATGAGCCTCTTTGATCGTTCTTGTGACTGTCTCCTGCATAGTAGACCAGTTCAATTGTAAGAAATGTGTTTTTGTTCCATCTGGACCTACCGCTTTGAATGGATGCATAGAAAAAATAATGTCTTCAATCTCCTCCATTTGAGCCTCCCTCACAATATGTTGTTTCTGGACTTCAGGTTGTGGCTGCAAAATAGCCTGGGATTCTCCTCATGGCCGGCTCGCTGACACAACTAGGTGTGGTGAAGAGGTCTATGAAATACTAAGTAACCAGTTTGAATACTTCCATAGTATCAGTAACCCATCCTCCATCAGGTCTTTTGATCGCCTCACATCTATTCATTCTTCCCCACTGGTTGACGAAAGCATGATAGAAGCGAGAGTTTGAGTCTCCATCCTTCAGCCAATTGATATGGCTTTTTTGTTTCCAGTCTTCCTCCTCCTTCTTTAACAGAGTGCTTAGTTCGACCTGCATTGTCAAACACAAATGGTCGGTTGTTTCATCGTACCTGGTAGCTAGGTTTTTTTTGCAGGGTATTAATGTTATGCAAAAGCTGGTCCTTGTGCGCTCTTTTAGTCTTCTGCAGCTCCCCGTCCCAAGCTCTTAAGTGCGGGCTGGCTATGGCGAGGGCACTTTGGAAGTTAAGGTCTCTGGGCCAGCTGTTTTCAATGCAAGGTCTGAATGACGTCTCCTGCTGCTAAGAAGCTTTTGTCATGAATTGCCCTTGATAGTTAGTGCGTTTAGCCATATTGATCAAAAGGGGGCAATGGTCAGATTCGACCCTTGCTAGGTGTAACACAGAGACATCCAATTTTTTTTTTAACAAAGGCGCTGTTTGCTAATCCTCGGTCGAGTCTGCTTTGTTTCAGGCCGTGGCAGAAGGTAAAGCATTGGCCAGAGACAGACCTTCCTACAGCATCGTGTCAGTGAAGGTTTGTGCTTCCCTAAGATTGAAGGTCTGGTACCCACTCTTTTTAGTTGGAGTAGTAGTAGTATCGAAGTCACCAGCATCGATCCAAGGATCTTTATATCTTTTCCCCAACTCAGTGATATGCTTCCAGATTAAGTTGCGTATTTGTATGTGTGGATTTGCATATATAAAGGTCGCATAAAAAGAATTATTGATTCTGCATGTTCCAAACTGGCAGTGAGTGTTGATGATTTCAATAATGCATGTAGCTGAGTTCCAGCATACCCAAATCCCCCCCGAGTATCCACGAGCTTCAGATCTGTGAGAGTTCGAAAAACTCAGCTTTTGGATTGTGTCTATTGCCTTTTCGACACTAATTCTTGGCTCAAGAATTGAAGTAACCATGGGATTGTGAATAGAGATGTACTCTTTTAGAATTATGCAAGTATCAACGTTTTTTTATTCCTCTGGTATTCCAACATAGTATATATGTCATAGCAGATAAGGGTAGATATGAAAACTTGGGCAGATGGTTCTCTCACAGGGGTGGTGCCTCATTCTCCTTGTTTGCAGCAACCTTCAGAGCCTCTAGGATTGCTTCAAAATCTTAAGTACCTCTTTGCCGATGACTTCTTCGTGTACCCTCCAAGTTCAATTTTGTCGAACCAGGCCTTTTCATCCTCGTGCCGCTTCCTTTAAACATCTTCCCAATCTTAGACTTGTTGAGGTTTTTATTTTTCTTTGAAGATGTTTGCATGACAGGGGATTCACTTCCAGTTTGATCTCCTGGCTTCGATGTATCTTCTATAATAGAATCTTCAGGTATTGCGAATATTTCAACTACTTCATCAATATCCGGGTTAGCCATTGTATGATCCTTGGTGTTCTTGTTCTGTCCGTCAATTTCCTGATTTCTACTGTGAGATTTTGATTCATTTGTGACATCTTTGAGTGCCCCCACCTTCTGTTCTATGGTTTCTATGTTTTTTGTGTTTATCTTCTTCCTCCAGACTTTGGCTGTTCTGTTTGCTTCTTCGTTACTCATTTCAGTCGTGTTCTACGAACAACTGCCTTCTTCAGTCGCTGCAGTTCCATGATCTTCAGGAAGGTCGCCGTAACGATTCCTGGAGAAGCTTGGTTTAACAGGAGATTTGCATACTGGTTCTTTTCCCTATCGTCTGCGCCTATTCCGTTGGGTTTTCCACTGTGGTTCTTCAGAATTTGTGGAGATGGCGTTGTGAAGCGTAGGGTGCTCAGTCGTCTCGATATCTTCCTCATTCTGGTCACGAGCCGATTCATAGTGTTTTGATATATGACCCTCCTCCCCACACTTCGCACAAGCACATGGCAAGCCTTCATATTCAATCTCATAATCGATACCATTGATTTGTATGTAAGGTGCCAATTGTTTCATGGTATCAATACCTATGGCCATTCTAGAAAATTTGCTCCGTGTCCTCTTGATTGTGTGCTCATCCACTTTGACCAATCGGCCCAGTGCCTTTCCTATACACTCGAACATGGTCTGGACATATAGGTGAAGTGAGAGATTCAGTATTTTCGTCCAACATACGATTTTCTTTGGAAGATCATTTGAAGGGATGAAGGATGGGTTCCAATGCCAGACTAACATGTTGCAACCAAACACTTTCCAAGATCCTCCCGTCATGGCCATTTCATAATCTCTACAACAGGATAGTTGTATAACAAAGTGGTTTAGATCTAACTCATATATGTTGTATTTGCGAACCAGACTCCACATGGCTCTCAATCGGTCTCGTAGAGTCATGTATCCAACTTGGGTTCCCATTGCCTTAACTATAACATAATATTGCCAAGGTCTTATAAGGAAATCTTCCTCCATCAGATCAATGATAATGTCAGGCTTATTATCCAGAAAGCTCAGGCTTATTGCCTCCAGATTTAGATGCTCCTCAAACAACTTGTGCAGGAACAAATCTGATGTGCCTTGTTCGGTAGATCTGTTTATAGAACGTGTGTTGTTTGCTGTCCAAGAATTATCACTTGACCGACGTTCATGTTGTCTGGTGGTATGAGGGTGTCCACGCAGCGGTGGAAAGGATTCGTCTAGAAAGCTATTCCCATCCGTCACATAGGCGGCATCTCCTCTGTCATTGGTTCATCCTGTCTGCCAATGTACTTCCTTAAAGGTTTTACTAGAGGATCCCTTCAATCTGTCGTAATGGAATTCAAATCCCACTTGGGGTATGCTTAGTGTTTCCACCTCTGACTCCTTGAGAGTTGCCGCATCTGGTTCTACTGAAATTCTAGGGCTTTCTGATTGTCCCCTCACCTACCTTCCATCATGTTTTTTGCATCCACCACTGCCCCGATCTCCTGTTGTATCCTCTTCTTCTGCTATGCGTGCGCCGCCATGACCCCCATGGTCGTCTGCCACTGCCTCTTTCCCTACGCCCCCATATTCATCCGCCGCCGCTTCTCTCCCCCCGTCCTCTTCCATTCTCCCCTCGAGTGGGAACTTCCGTTAAACAATATACTACATGAAAATTGGTTATCTTTAATTGCTTAGTATGCGACTACAAACCCTAAATTGTCTGTTTGATCTAAGTTGTTGCAAAATGACATGAAATGGAATCTTCCTTCGTTTGGATGAATTTCATATGATAAAATCATAATAGAAATGTATAAAATACATCCTAATGAGAATTCACCAAGTATTCACAGAGGTTATAAGAGTAAATTTAATATAGGGAATTTGTCTATGACTGAAATTGCTGTATAATTAAATAGAGAAATTTGTTTATCACGATCCCCTTGGTTATGAATGATTTTTTAACTAAATTCATAGTGCATATATGTTATATACTATCTTGGATTTCATTTAAGATGAATAGTGTTTGTTTGATATATTAGTAAAGAGGGAAAAACCCTAGATGCGAGGAAAGTTGGATATTTGCGAATAGATATCATGAAATCCATTTGAATAGATTTTCTTGACATGATAGACTTTATTTATTGAATTTTATTATTGATGCATGTTATCTCAGTGAATGGCATGGAAACCCAAATTCAGCTTAGTTCCAAGGTTTCATACATATATTGATTTTATATGATTTGTTGATAGTAGTCTTCATTAAGTGAATGTTTATGTCGCATGAAATCCTTATGAGAGCCATGTGATAAGTAAATGAGGTAACTGAAACCCTAAGGATAGGGTGTTCAATGAATCAAGTATTTTGATATCAATGTTCTGAGTATGAGATGTGGTGATGCATAACTCAAGATTTGGGTTGAGGTGCACGTTTTCCAAGAAAGTACAAATAATTTACATGTGCAAATGATGATTATTCGTATGTCAAGTAATTAACTCTTATCAGTGTATTAAGAAGTTCATTTGCATGATTCTAGTGTATAAAGTATTAAGTGGACATATATTCTGTTATTTAAGAATTTTAGTCTGTATGTAGGTTTAAAATGTTGATTTCTCAATATATTACAGTGTTTTGAGTATATTGCTTTGCCAAGTTTAGAATGATATACATGTTGTGTTATAAACTTCAAATAAATATACAAGGTACCATAGAGATACCAGAGTCAAATATAAGTAAGAGAAAAGATACAATATAGTAAGAGCTTTCCAAGAATAATAAAATGATAGACTTAATAGCCCTGAACACTATAGATTCCCTATGAGAGGTCTGTGCCGTAGGGATGAAATGACCTAACCCTGGCAGTGTCCGGTATACGGGGGTCAGAATGTACTAACAGGTGGTACGAGGGACGAAGCCCTAGTGGAAGTCTCCTTAAAATACAGAATGTAGTGTCCAACATCAACCAGAGATCCTGGTGGCACTAGAGTACAGTAAAGCCAATATGTGGCTTGACTCTCTGCATGGGTGCTCAGGTTAGAGGAGGAGTCCAATTTTTACGGCATAATAGGCGAGCCGAGGCCAAAAAACCATTTTCCTATTGCAGACCAACGACGTAGTCATGCTTAGCATTCCCCGATGTGTCAGCTAAGTCTTATACAGTGAGATCGTAGTTCGCTATGAGTCTTCATATGTAGAGTACACTGCATATGATCAGGGCATAAGCTAAAATATGATAATATAAGTTTTAAAGAGTTTCTTATAAGTAAGAAAGGCTAAGAAAGATTCGACTGTTTCCCAGTAATTATTCTTTGTATGTTTCTGAACTATTAATTCTCTTCGAAATTAATCAAGCATGCTCATATATTGATTTACTCTTATTGATATCTAGAGTCAACTGCCATATTTATGACGGTAAATGATCAATCTCCTTAAAGATTACTACTTCTATAATTGATATCAGTTGCTCAAAAGTATATATGTAATTATATCGGTTCTTTAGACTATTTCTTTGAAGTACTCATTCACTGAGTGAGTAGGCTCACCCCTCTACTCACATTTTTTAGGGAAACCACATGGACTTGAAGAAGGTAAAAGAATCAGAGTATATCTACCACATGAGTTAAGTCTGAGTGTAGTTAAGTTCATTCGGTCCCTATCATTCTAGGTCCTAGTATAGATGTGAGAGTGTTATAAGTGATGTTTTGTATCTTTATTTTCTTAATAAGAGAGAATGTATCTGATTATCATCTCGTATGTACCTGAGAATGAATGTATGGATGTGTATTGTTTATGTTGAGATCAAATTAAAGTAATCAAAGTTTGATTCTCTTGTAAATTTGTTTATGTGATTGGATGCAAGAAAAACAAAGAGTTTGAAAAAGAAGAAAAAGTTAAGGGTGATCTTTGTATTACGTTAAATCCTCAATTTATGCCCTAATCTCATGATTAATGGTAATTGTGAGATCGGGGTGTAACAACTTTGGTATCAGAGCTTAGGCTGAGTTGTCAGGGACTATTAAGTTAGTAAGTTAGAGTCATAAGTGTGGCAGATAGGAGATGTTGTGATGTTAGATCTGGGGATTTGAGTATTTGGATATCCTGGCCCGGTATCTGAGTACTTGGATCAACCAATATCAAGCTACTCTGTCTATTCTTTCATGTATACCCTGTCCAGGTATACAGTGGAAGGATGGTCTAGAGAGGAACCCTAGAAATATTAGGGTTAGAAACAAGATAAGTAACATGAATTAAGAGCATAAATATAAAATGAGATAGAACTTTCATTTCATTTTGTTGTTTTATTGGAGATTAATAGAAATGCTCTTATATGTTTGAATTCAGATATTCAGTGTTTTGAAATATATATGGGTCTTTAAGATTTGTTGTACACTATGCAGCTGTAGCATTTATTGATTAGATTCTTTGTATCAAGTAGACTAGAAATGATATTTGAATGATCTTTCCTAAGTGGATAAGTTTTCTTCCACACATTTGAGATGAATAGGAGTTGAGTAATCCTGAGTAGCTCTTGGCTTCAGGACTGTAGGTTCGTCCTGGTCTAGCTGGCAGCATGCATTACTGGGATCTAATGACTCCTATTAGTAACATAACAAGAGTAAATTCTAGATAGATTAGATCCAAATTCTAGTATGAATGTATATACTGTAAGATTTTGAAGTATAAGGGAAAGACTTGGATAGCTAAGAATCAATTGGAACTGATATCTGAGATCCATATGAGAAACCCTTGATTGGGAATAAAGGAACATGACATAAGGTTCAGATTAAGTTTAATTATTAGTATTATATGAATTCTAAAAATGAAATATGGAAACGATATGAGAAAAGTATGTAAGGGGCCAAGATAGTAAGAATCAATCATGATGAATGTATTATATGACTGAGTACAATGTTTTTATGTACTCCAAAGAAAAGGGAAAATAGAAGAAAAGAGCTAAGTATACAATAAGTACATAGAAGTGAAAAGTCTTCAAAAGAGTTAAAGGGAAGAGAAATAGATGAGATGTAAATCATAAGACTAGGATAAGAAACTTAGTTGAAACAAAGAGAAATGTTGAAAATAATGAGCTTGATTAAGGAATGAGGGATACGATATAATTGAGAGCATGGAATGCATACCTTTATTAGTAAGTTTAATACATTCATCCTTACTGGCTCTGGATTCTAAGTCTCTATAGAACAACAAACTAATTTCTAAAAGAAGAACAAAAGTGTAGCTAAATAAATGAATAAGTCATACAAAGGTAGACAATATTTAGGAAGGAAAAACTTGATTGAAAGAGAAATTATGTTACACCCATGCGTGAGCCATTTGATTTAAAATGAAGGATATGTAATGTATTAAACATGAGGTGATACTAGTAGAGAGATTATTGATTTAGAATTTCAACTTCACATTAGTAGAAGGATAAAAGGAAATATATGCAACATGGTATACATGATCATACACATAAAAGAAGCAACATGATCATAAGAGAAAACTAAAAGTTAAAGATGACATGTGGAATAGTAGTATATGGTAAGGGGATTATGGAAAGTAAAGAAGGGTTTGAAACATAATGGAGTAATATAGATTATAAAAGAAAGAGGTTGCAAGATTCAAGAAAGTGCTAATTAGTTAAGTATCCTTGTTGATAATTAATTAAACCTACATACGAGAAATGCATTATTCAATGTTTGAAGATAAGAATTCTAAGTCTCAAAATCATCTTCTCTTTCATATCTTCCTTAATGATATCAATGTGGTAATGAAGTGATAAGAAAATGAATCATATATGATGCATAAACACCGTGGTAGAGACATCTAGTGAATGTAATAATGACACACAATATGATGATGAAACCCTAGCAGGGTAATTGAGAATGTAATCTATCTGAATGGACAAGTAATAGAAAGTAAACTCAATCGATAAGATAAAGAAGACTTTAGTAAAACTTGTGAGATCCAACATTTGAATTTCAAATTAAGGGACCAAAGTCACATCACAATAACGTCATGCTACTGATAAGGAGCAAACCCTAGAATGTTTAGAGTTGTAGTAGTTAATAGGATGTTACTAGTGATTTGACCTTGAATACTAGCATCTCTATAGAACAAGATCATGAGATTTTCTCTATGAGAAGTAATCTAGCACTGATAGTAATCCAGGGTTTAAAGATTGCTAATCTGAAAGGTAGATAAACAATATGGAAATGATTCGAAGTAAAGAGTAAGATATAAATTTGAAATGCAACAAGTGTGTTTTGAACAAAAGGAGAAATACAATATGAGTGAAGTGCGATATGAATTAAATTTTTACAGTGATAGCAAGAATGATGAATAATCTATTTGTACCTTGTATGTTTCAATTTTAGGAATGTTTAATCTACATGATTAAAATGAGAATAATAAGTAGAAAAAAGTAAGTAGTTGTGAATGAGGAGAGAGATAAGAGAAAACAATGGCTTTTAGTAATATGTGAATTTGTTTTTAGAAGTATAATTTAATGAAGGTATATTAAGAGATGTAAATTGGTTCTACGTATGATTTCAGTGTACATGTGTAAGAAATATGTTAATTTTAGGTGTCTGATAGTTGTAGTCATTCATACCAGTAATCCATCTTAGTATTGTACAATTGTGGGATGGTGATATGGGTCAAATGATGATAAAACAAATGGAGGGTTACCCTGAATAAGGTAGTCTTACCTATTTACTGATATGAATAGAAGGGATGATAACCATATTGTATTCATATCTAACCCTAATGAGGTATAGCTTGTTATACCTAGCTTTAATATAAATAAGTGATGGTAATTGGATATGAATAGTCCTTGAATGACTAATACAATCATGGAGTACTTTGTTACTATTGTTGAAACCCTAGTGTGCTATAACCCGATGGTTACACATTGAATTATGTGTGGGTTCATACTTGAGAATAATATGGAATGTGATGGTAATGCTTCACCTTATGCATCCATGATGCAATGGGGATGCCGTGAGTAGTATTGTACAATTGCTGTTGAGTCTAGTCTTCCAACTCAAGATTGTTTTGCTATTTGAGTAGCACAATACTAAAATTCAAAAGAACATGGTGAACTCTCTTTTGTGACTTAGAGGTAATACATAAAAATAGTACATATTGAGACATATGAATTGATATAGTTGGATCAGATTATCAAAGTTGAGGTAACACCTCAAGAGTATTAAAAAATATGGAAATGGTTGTTTCTCTCTCTCTCTGCTATGATTGATTATGGCATAGAGAATTTGTTTGTTATCATTGAGAACTGTTTTAACATGTTGTGATTAGAAAAGAAATAAAGGAATTAACATTGAAAACTACAAGTATAAAATACAAGAATGTAATGACATGTAAGATTTCATAAGTTTAAAATAAACTTTGAATATACTTTGTTTGTGTATTTATGTTTCAGGGATGAAACTTTTTAAGGGGATGAGAATTGTAATGACCACATTTGTGCTTAATTGGTAAACTAGGGTTTACCAATTGAAATGGTTGTTTCTCTCTCTCTCTGCTATGATTGATTATGGCATAGATAATTTGTTTGTTATCATTGAGAACTATTTTAACATGTTGTGATTAGAAAAGAAATAAAGGACTTAACATTGAAAACTACATTCAAGTATAAAATACAAGAATGTAATGACATGTAAGATTTCATAAGCTTAAAATAAACTTTGAATATACTTTGTTTGTGTATTTATGGTTTGGGGATGAAACTTTTTAAGGGGGTGAGAATTGTAATGCCCACATTTGTGCTTAATTGGTAAACTAGGGTTTACCTGAATGATTACATGCTTGATAACATTGAACATCGTTTAGACTTGATTAATGATAGTAGATCAATTGTGATGTTTCAAACCTAAGAAGAAACTCTAACTATAATTTTAGTTTGAAGAAGTAGGGTTTGAGAAATGTTAACCCTAATCGACAAAAATTAGGGTTTTGATAGTACATGAATATGGAATTTGATCTGGATAGCAGTGTAGTAAATGATTTTTCATATTTCTACAAATTTTTATTTTAATTGAATTTTGTATAATATATGGATACCTCGATAGTTATTATTGGAGAAAAATTTCAGAATATTTGAGTGTTCTTTGAATGTGGTTCTCAGTTGAACTATACTTCGACCAAAATACTGACGAAGTGCTTTTCAGCAGTGTAGTGTTATATTTTTAATTATTTATTGGTAACTCCAAATGATCTTAAATTTTATATGGAGATCTGAAACTAAATCATAAACAACAAATAAATTTTTCATAATTTGTGGATGTGTTTAGTTCTTATCAGTAGATGAATTACAGTAGTATTTTTATGATAGAAAATTCAGCTGAAATAAGAAAAAGTATAGTGAGGGGTCAATGTGCAATTGACCCAAGTAGCTCAATTGCTCTATATGGTCAACCTAACACCAAAGGAGCTCTCATAATTCATGATTCAATCCAGAGAAACAAAATCCTAGAGAGAGAGGGAGAGTTTGGGTTTGAGAGGAGAAAGTGATGGAGATGCTGACCTAGGGTTTTGTGGTCCGAGGAATGATAAAATCATGTAAGTTTAGCTTCTTTGCATAGAATTTTAATGGTGAATATTCTCTCACATTTCAAGATTCCATCCCTCCTCTGATTTGTTCCAAAATGGTATCAAAACTTCCCCTTTTCTGACTCTTTCTTCATAATCCCTCATTTTTAGGGTTTCCGAGTTGAAAGGAAGAAGAATCAGGTGAATTGGTAGGGATTTGATATGAGATCAAGATTTTTAGGGATGAGCTGCGTTTTTAAGGTGTTTTCACACATTATGGTGAGTGGGAACTTCCTTTAAATAGTATATTGCACGAAAATTGGTTAAATCATCCATAATTTTTAATTGCTTAGTATGCGACTACAAACCCTAAATTGTGTGTTTGATCTTAGTTGTTGCAAAATGACATGAAATGGAATCTTCCTAATGAATTTCAGATGATAAAATCATAATAGAAATGTATACAATACATCCTAATGAGAATTCCCCAAGTATTCACAGATGTTATAAGAGTGAACTGCAATATAGGGAATTTATCTATGACTGAAATTGCTGTATAATTAGATAGAGAAATTTGTTTTTCTAGATCCCCTTGGTTATGAATGATTGTTTATCTGAATTCATAATACATATATGCCAAATACTGTCTTGGATTTCATTGAAGGTGAATAGTGTTTGTTTGATATAAAGAGAGTAAAACCCTAGATGCGAGGAAAGTTGGATTTTTGCGAATAGATATCGTGAAATCCATTTGAACAGATTTTCTAGACGTGATGGACGTTATTTATTCAATTTTATTATTGATGCATGTTATCTCAGTGAATGACATGGAAACCCAAATTCAACTTACTTCTAAGGTTTCATACATATATTGATTTTATATGATTTTTTGATAGTAGTCTTTATTCAGTGAATGTTTATGTCGCATGAAATCCTTATGACAACCATGTGATAAGTAAATGAGGTAAATGAAACCCTAAGGATTTTTCTTAGTATGAGATGTGGTGATGCACAATTCAAGATTTGGGTTGAGGTGCACATTTTCCAAGAGAGTACAAATAATTTATAGGTGCAAATGATGATTATTCGTATGTCAAGTAATTAACTCTTATCAGTGTATTAAGAAGTTCAATTGCATGATTCTATGTATAAAGTATCAAGTGGACATGTATTCTATTATTTAAGAATTTTAGTCTGCCTGCAGCTATAAAATGTTGATTTCTCAGTATATTACAATGTTTTGAGTATATTGCTGTGCCAAGTTTAGAATGATATACATATTGTGTTATAAACTTCAAATAAATAGACACGGTACCATAGAGATACTAGAGTCAAGTGTAAGTAATGGAAAAGATGCAATATAGTAAGAGCTTTCCAAGAATAATAAAATAATAGACTCAAGAGCCCTGAACACCATATATTTCCTATGAGAGGTATGCGCCGTAGGGATGAAACAACCTAACCCTGGTAGTGTCCAGTATACGGGGGTCGGAACATACTAACAGGTGGTACGGGAGACGAAGCCCTAGTGGAAGTCTCCTTAAAATACAGAATGTAGTGTACAACATCAACCAGAGATCCTGGTGGAACTAGAGTATAGTAAAGCCAATAGGTGGCTTGACTCTCCGCCTGTGTGCTCAAGTTAGAGGAGGAGTCTAGTTTTTATGGCATAATAGGTGTGCCAAGGCCAGAGAGCCATTTTCCTGTTGTAGACCAGCGACGTAGTCAGGCTTAGCATTCCTAGGTGTGTCAACTACGTCTTGTACGGTGAGATCATAGTTCTCTATGAGTCTTCATATGTGGAGTACACTGTATATGATTAGGACATAAGCTAAAATATGATACTATAAGGTTTAAAGAGTTTCTTATAAGTAAGAAAGGCTAAGAAAGATTTGAGTACAGTTTCCCAGTAATAATTCTTTGTATGTTTTTAAATTATTAGTTATCTTTGAAATTAATCAGACATGCTCCTATATTGATTCACTCTTGTTGATATCTAGAGTATCCTGCCATATTTATGATTGTAAATGATCAATCTCTTTAAATCTTACTACTGCTATAATTGATATCAGTTGCTTAAAAGTATATCTATAATTATATCAGTGCTTTAGAGTGTTTCTTTGAAGTACTCATTCACTGAGCGAGTAGGCTCACCCCTCTACTCACATTTTTAGGGAAACAACGTGGACTTGAAGAAGGTCAAAGCAACAAAGTAGATCTACCACATGAGTTAAGTCTGAGTGTAGTTAGGTTTAGTTGGTCCCTGTCACTCTAGGTCCTAGTATAGACGTGAGAGTGTTATGAGTGATGTTTTGTATCTTTTTTTTCTTAATAAGAGAGAATGTATCTAATTATCATGTTGTATGTACCTGAGAATGAATGTATGGATGTGTATCATTTATGTTGAGATCATATTAAAGTAATCAAAGTTTGATTCTCTTGCAAAGTTGTTTATGTGATTGGGTGTGAGAAAAACAAAGAGTTTAAAAAAGAAGAAAAAGTTAAGTGTGATATTTGTATTACGTTAAATCCTTAATTTATGCCCTAATATCATGATTAATGGTAATTGTGAGATTGGGGTCTAACAAATGGGTTTCACGATATCAATTCGCAAATATCCAACTTTCCTTGCATCTAGGGTTTCACCCTCTTTACTGAGATATTAGACAAACACTATTCACCTTAAATGAAATCCAAGATAGTATCTGACATATATGTACTATGAATTCAGATAAACAATCATTCATAACCAAGGGGATCCAGATAAACAAATTTCTCTATTTAATTATATAGAAATTTCAGTCATAAACAAATTCCCTATATTTCAATTTACTCTTATAACCTCTATGAATACTTAGGTAATTCTCATTAGGATGTATTGTATACATTTCTAATATGATTTTATCATCTAAAATTCATCAAAATAGAGGAAGAATCTATTTCATATCATTTTGCAACAACTTAGATCAAACACACAATTCAGGGTTTGTCGTGGCATACTAAGCAATTAAAGATTATGGACGATTTAACCAATTTTCGTGCAATATAGTATTTAAAGGAAGTTCCCACTCACCATAAGGTGTGAAAACACCTTAAAAACTCAGCTCATCCCTGAAAATCATGATCTCATATCAAATCCCTAACAATTCACCCGATTCTTCTTCCTTTCAAATCAGAAACCCTAAAAATGAGGGATTATGAAGAAAGAGTGAGAAAAGGGGAAGTTTTGACACCATTTTAGATCAAATTAGAGGAGGGAAGGAATATTGACATGTGAGAGAAGATTCACCATAAAACTATATCCAAAGAGGCTAAACTTACATGATTTCATCATTCCTCGGACTGCAAAACCCTAGGTCAACATCTCCATCACTTTCTCCTCTCAAACCCTAACTCTCCCTCTCTCTCTAAGATTTCGTTTCTCTAGATTGAATCATAGATTATGAGAGCTCCTTGTGTGCTAATTTGACCATATAGAGCAATTGAGAATCTTGGGTCAATTGCACATTGACCCCTCACTATATTTTTTCTTATTTCAGCTAAATTTTTTGTCATAAAAATATTACTGTAATACGTCTATTGATAAGGTATAAACACATCAAAAAAGTAATAAATTTTACATGTTGTTTATGATTGAGTTTTAGATCTTCAATTAAAATTTCAGATCATTTGGTGTTACCAATAAATAATTAAAAATAAAACACTACACTACTAAAAAGCACCCTGTTAGCATTTTGGTCGAAATATAGTTTGACCGAGAACCACATTCAAAGAACACTCAAATATTCTAAAAATTTTCCCCAATGTTCATGATTGAGTTATCCATATCAAATCCAAAATTTAGTTAAATACAAAATTTTTAGAAAATATGAAAAATCATTTACCACAGTGCTATCCTGATCAAATTCCATATTGATGTACTATCAAAACCCTAATTTTTTCCGATTAGGGATTACATTTCTCAAACCCTAATTCTTCAAACTAAAATCATAGTTAGAGTTTCTTATTAGATTTGAAAAATCACAATTGATCCACTGTCATTAATCAAGTCTAAACGATGTTCAATCTAATCAAGCATGTAATCATTCAGGTAAACCCTAGTTTACTAATTAAGCACAAATGTGGTCATTACAAATAAAGTCCTTCACCACATCTATATGATCTAGAGGAGGAGGTGTGGCATCAAGAATGATAGATGCTAAGTATTCTCTAGACCCTTGTGAGATAAGTTTTTTGGCTTTGATGTTAGATATGATGAATTCCCATTCCTCTCACTTCCTACTCTTGATACATAGCCTCTCTCCATCAGGATGCAACAAGCTAAATTTCTTTTCCTGATAGAATAAGTCTGCATCATGCTTATTCAACCAATCCATGCCCAAAATAACATCAAAGGCAGACATGTCGAGTAGAATAAAGTCTAAAGGAAACATTTTCTTGATATACAAAGTTCCAAGGTAGGGAGTTTGAGATAATAAGAGAAGATACTACCACTATGTGTTTTTACATCTAACACATAGCCCATGTATTCAAATTCTAACTCTAACATGGAAGCAATCTGATAAGACACGAAGGTGTTCGAAGAGCTAGAATGGAAAAGTTTCTTGATAAGATGCATATTGATATGTAAGGTACCTTCAATGACTTCATTGTACTCTCCAACTTCTTCAGTGTTAAGAGTAAACACCCTTCCATTCCACCTCTCCACATGCGGTCACTACTGGTTCATATTGTTATTCCATGGAGATAGATTCTTTTGTGGCTGTTGTAGACTGTTGGGCCGGTTGGTGGGCTAGAGCCTCTCCTTATGAAATGAAGGATAGATTGTTCAAATATGTCCAATCTAGCTGCACTCATGGCAAGTAGGTGTGGGTCAATCATCTGTTCAAGTAGGGGCATTGCTGGTAGGGCACCTCCTCGGAGGATGGTAGCGGGAGCATCAATTGCACCTCTCAAAACCATGGTTGTCACCATGATTCTTCCTCTTGTTGTTGTTGTTGTGTCCCGAAGGTTGGAATCCGTGGTAAGATTCAATCACTAAGGCCTTGTCTACCATTTAGTGGAAGGTGAGTGGAAGTTTTGGAATAAGGTTTCAGCCAACACAATAGCTCAGACCCTCTAGGAATAGGGTCAATATTCTCTTGGAACCAAGGTCCATGGCATAGCATTCCAACAACAAGAACTGTTGAATATAGTTGACAATGCTCATGCCACCCTGCTTAAGGCTATAGAAATCAGCTTCCTTATTCCTCAAGAAAGCCAGGCAGATGTACTTCTCCCTGAAGAGTTTGAGAAACTGGTCCCAAGTCATGGTGGTTGTGTCTCTGGTGTAGACTGTGTCATTCCACTACACTCGGGCCGGTCCATCCAGCATGTAGGTTGAAAATCGGACTTTCTAGTCAGAAAGGACAATGCATATTTTGGAGGATTTGCTTTGTGCTTGTGTGATGGATTAGGGAGGTGCTTGGATAGCTATCTACCATTAGCTGAATTTTCTTACAACAACAACTACCAAGCTAGTATTGGTATGTCACCTTTAGAAGCTCTCTATGGTAGACCTTGTCGTTCACCATTGCATTGGGATGATGTTGGTGAACATTCTCTAGTGAAGAAAGATGCTATGCAGATGATGACAGATAAAGTTAAATTGATTAAGAAGCATATGAAAGCTGCTCAAGATTGACAAAAGATGTAATTCTGACAAGAAGAGATTCGATGTTAGCTTCTTAGTAGGTGACTATGTGTTCTTCAAGATCAAGCCTGTACGCTCTATTTCTAGATCTAAAGTTAAAGACAAACAAAGTCCCCACTGTGTTGTACCATTCAAGACCTTGGATAAGGTTGGAGATTGTGCATACTGCTTATCTCTTCCTCCTACCTATGATAAGATTCATAATGTGTTTCATGTCTCTGTGTTGAAGAAGTATGTGAAGGACCCTTCTCATGTTCTTACTATTGAGCCTTTGGAGATTCATGAGAATTTGAGAAATATACATAAAGCATCACCCAATAGAGCTTAGACATGAGTAGATTTAAAAGTGCTCTTAGAGATTGAGAAGAGATTGGAAGCCACTTTAATTTGGTCAGAGGTAGGCCCTCTCGTGTTTCAACCCCACGTGACTTTGATTTGTATCTGGTTATACGAAGAATGATCAAGTGAAAAATGATGCCCTTTCTTGTTTTGGTTCGACAACACCCCTTCTTTGGTCGTGGAAAGACTTCCACCAAATTATTTGATAGATTCTCATGCCTTACACCCGTTCACCACTTTGTTCTCAACTATTCCCAGTACCTCCCAATAAGATTGATATGTTTGGATCTTGGTCAATGATGGTGAGATTGTTCACCCTCATGGTGACCCTTTGTCCCATCCATTGTAGCATGTGTGTCGCCTAGGGCATAAGGGGCATGATGACCCATAGGTAGCGGGGCTCAATCCTTACTGGATCAAGAAACCGAATACTTGTTTGGGTTGGTCCTGAGAAGTGTTGATGCTCTCTCTCTTCTTCTCTTCCTTGGGAGTTCTACATTTCATGGATCTGAACGAAGTGGCTCCCAGATCTAGAATTTTCTCCAAAATAAGTAGTGACTCCTGCCACACAAGACAAATGGTGCGGTCCTTGTTGTGCTTTGTGACCACTCGCTTATGATACAATCAACTACATTCGTCAGACTTAGGCCTACCCGACCTCTGAATGGGCTACTTCATCGGAAGTCAGTCAAACATCCATCCCCGCGGGGGTAGAGAACATGTCACTGTCTGGACTATGCTTGTGCTACCAGAGGCTCTGGGAAAGTTAGAATAGGAGTCATCTTGGGGTGGGCTTACTAAGACTGAGGCTGGATTTCTTGCCAAGAATGATTGAAATGGCTTGACTTTAGCTACATGGAAAGTTTCACCGACCTAAGAATTGGCGCCTTTAGCAACAGCAGATAAAAAAAGACTCCATTGAGTTTTTTTTCATTAGAGATTCCATCCTTGAGAGAACTGTTGTTGAAACATTGATTACTGTCATAGAATAAAGGGGCATCACCGCTAGAGTATGCTTAATCAATGTTATTCTTCCTACAAAGGAAAGCTATCTAGTTTTCCAAGAAGATATGTTTTGTTGAAATATCTCTATAAACTATTCAAAGTGTTGAATCTTTGCTCCCCTTTTCACAATTAATACCTCAAAACACTTGAAATCTTCTGTAATCATTGGGAGACCCATTGTAGTATGGATGTTATCTTACAATTCAACTATAGTTTGATGTACCATGTGTTGGATCTAGGCCTCAAGGTGGGGGGGGGTTAATAGAGATTCAAAATTCTCACAAGAATAATTAGACCTTCAAATTATATCATTAAAAACCAATAGCTTAAGAACAATTTGAAGTCTTATCTAAGCAAGAAAAACAATGATGAGAGAGATTGAAACATCTTCTTGGACAAGGTGGTTTAGAGTGGTTCCAATCTCTAAACTAGGATATAGTCAATCCACTACCTAGAGAGGTCAACCTCTAGGACTTTGCAATCCTTGTATACTTATATTCCATCATAAGAGATACAAGGAAACCATCATACATCCAAGGACTTACCCAAGATAAGAGTCTTTCACCTACACAAGGACTTACCCACTTGATCAAGATATCTTCAGCCTTCAACAAGGACTTACCCACACTTGCATTAAGTCTTTAGCCTAGAAGGAATTACCCACTCTTCTTGAATCTTTGCCTTTCCCTTGTCCTTCACCTAGAGAAAATCTTCACCTCTTCTTCAACCTTGAAGAAGACCAACAACTTCACCTTCACTCGGAGTAGCTTGCTTCAACCTTTACTCTTTAGAAAGGGGATTAGGAAGATGGAAGGAATGAGAGATTTATAAGCACATGGAGGTATCTCTCTTACAACATGCCTAACTCACTCCTATTCACAAAATGCTTTGTAAATGAGAGAGAGAAAGGAGCTCAAAGGGTTGCAACACACTCAAGTATAGCAAGGACTTAGGATAGCATGAATGAGCAAACTTGGAATGAACTCCAAGGGGTCCTATTTATAGCTGGGGGTGTTCCTTTGAGTGTGGGATCACTTAAGAACTAAAAATAGCCATTTTACAACTTGCAACAGATATATTTTTGTTTACAACAACTCTCCAATGGTTATAATTACTTTTTTTTACATTTTTTGTACAATACATTCGGTCAAGTTTCAATAAAGATAACTCGACCGATCCACTAACCACAAAGTCAATTTTTAAAGTATCAGTCGAGTTTTTTCTGGGAAAATCGACCGATGAGTCAAAATCAATTTTGGTTAGTGAGTCGATCGGTCAAATTCTATGAGTGTGAAACTCGACCGATTGATCATTTCAGAAAATCCATCACTGGATTGGTTGAGTTGGAAACTTGACCGACAAAGTGCATGTGACAAATTTTCCCAAATGAATTTTGAGTGACCAAATGTTGGAATTAAGTGTCCCTAATTTTTTCTCATCTTAGTTACAAGTCATATCATCAATACATGTGATTACAAAATTAATCCATGGTGATTTGGAGTGATTTCCCAAAATGCACACTTGCATTGCTTTTGACTTGAACTTGGACAAGCTAGGACTTGTGTAATTTGATCCTTTTCATGCACCTAAAACCTGAAATCAATCTTGAACAAACATAATAGATACATAGGAATGGAATGGTTAAGTCATTATTAAAATATGAATAATGTATAACTCTCAACTCAACAATCTCCCCCTTTTTGACAATGACAAACCATTCCTCAACATATTGAAAAGGATATGTAAAGGTATACCTTAGCCTCATGAATTGCAAGGGGTATATGATTTTAACAATGTGAATTGCTCCCCCTCAATCTATGCTCACACTTACCCACATAGTTAGACTTTCCACACAAATCAATATAACATATATATACTATATGGTCCTTTTGCAAGTCACATGATATAACATATATTTAACAAGAAAGCCAGGTTGTATGGATGAAGCAAATGCTTTGATACTTTAACATTCATTTTGATGCTTGTCCTATTTATTGTGATAATACTAGTGCAATAAATTTATCTTACAATCCTATATTGCATAGTAGAGTCAATCATATAGAGGTTTGTCATCACTTTCTTCATGATTACATTGCCAAAAAGGATATCTATATCACACATGTGGACATGGAAAATCAATTGGTGGACATTTTCACTAAACATCTAGCTACAAAGCAATTTAACTTTACTAGATCTAAACCGCTCATAACTACTTTGGATGAATCTAATATGCCTTCTAGCTAGTTGCTATCTATCCTATATGATTTGCTTATGTATTGATCACCCTTGCTTGATAAAGTGCTAAAATTTTCATGTTCATATCCTTGTTTTTGCTTGTTTTGGGTATTAATCGCAAATGCTTGTTTTATCACAAAATAGTACCCAAGGATGAGTGATATGTGCGTAAGTATGTTTAAAATGCAAAATGGACTAGAAAAATAAATTTAATTAGCACTCAAGAGGCTAGAAATAATAAATTCTAAAGTTGATTCAGGTTGACCATTGGTCGAGTTGCCAACTCGACCGATCAGTGGCCGATGGCTTTTGTAAAGAGCCATTCACTAAAGTTTCCCAGTCGGAGAACTCGACCGATGGTTGGGCTGGAGAAAACTTAAGTATGGTTCGACCTACTTTTCTCCCTCTCAACTAGAGAAAAATCGACCGATTCACTCTCCAACTCCCTCAACCTCTCAACTCTAGCCCAGATCATCCTCTCCCTAGCCCTAGTTCGACCTTTCTCGACCTCCCTTCACCTCTTTCTCATCAACCATAGGTGTTTGGTCGGTTTTTGGTGGTGTTTCCTACATTTTTGATCTCTCTATCCTATTATCTCGCCTCCATGACTTTGAATAGGAGAAAGAGAGCTGCCCTAGCTGGAGAAGGATCCTCCTCCTCCAACTCATGCCTTATACTCTTTGATGATACCTTCTTTGTCTCCAATGATGCTCTAAATAGGTACAAGGAGATCCTTCCTAGTAACCCCTTTCCTTTTTGTGCCCTATTTGAGCCAAGCCACGTAGACAAAAGGTATTTGTTCAAGTTGTCAAGTTTCTTTACGACCACCACCTCTCTGCCTTGAGTGTTGAACGTGCGTGCTACCAGAATTCCATCACAAGCACCAAAGTTGTTCATGAATTCTATGCAAATTTGCAATGGAATTATTACACTCTCATACCCACTCCTAATGCTCAAGTAGTCCTTACTTCCATGATAGCTGAGAAGAAATTCAAAGTCTCTGAGGATACCTTGAATATCTTTTTCTTTGGTACTGAGGTGAATGGCACATGGATGAAGGATTACCCTGATTATTTTGACCTCCTAGACCCTAAGGACTTATACAAGAAATATGATCTCACTCTCTTTTATGTCCATAAATTCTTGAAGAAGCCTTAATTTCTCTATAGGAAGAAGTATACCCTTCCCACCTCAGCCTTAGACCTCAAGAACCACATATTCGCCCTAGTAGTCAATTGCAATATTCACCCAAAGAAAAACCAAACTGAAATTGTAGAGAATATTGCGGTGATTATGTTCTGTATCTTGAAGAACATCAGAGTCAAGTGGGCCAGATATATTCTCTACCACATGACCTACTTTGACTCTGGTAAGAACACCCATGGCACCCACCCACCCTACCCATCCCTGATTTGTAGTCTTTTTCACACTACCACTGGAAAATCTCTTTTTCATGACCTTCATTACAAATCTTCCCAAAAAGGAGTTTTCATTAGTGAGACCACACTTCAAAAGAATGTGCCTACCTGTTCTTCTACCACACCTGGAGCCTCCACATCTACCACCTCAGCCATCCCAACCTACCTGCACCTCTTTCCATGTATCGAATGAAACCCTCATGGGTTACATGATGCATCAGTAGGTATATAATCTTCAGGTTCAGGACCACATACATCGGGATCTCTGTGCTATTGTGTATATCATGAACCTATCATGTGCACATCCTTACCCTACCTACCAGCCCTACTTGGAGGTGATTATGCATCCTATGCAAACAATCACTTTTACATTGCCTCTCCACCTCCTACTTCTGCTGCTACACCTTCTACTGGTGATGGATCTACCCCTGATGTGCTACCTCTCCCTATTGGCCCTATAGCTACCTTGCTTGTAAGACTTGCTACTTCTAATCCTTCTTATCCTCAAGCCCAGGAGTTGCATGACCTTGGTATGTCTTGGACTAAGTAGATTGCCAGATGGCCCGATCATGGTTTTAATTCTTCTGTTGATGAGGAGATTCCATATCAGACTAATGAGGAAGTTGTTTTTGCTGATGAAGAGGCATCTGAGGATGATGTCGATGATGGTTCTGATGGTTCTGATGGCTTTTCTAGTGCACCTAGTGATGAAGGTGATGTTGCTACCTCTACTACACCTTCAGACAGAGATGATGACTATGAGCCTGAAGCCTCTGATGATGATGCTGATGTGGATGATGATGACCCTTTGGACTTAGATAGCCTAGACATTTAGATGTTTTGATTTTTAGTCTATAGATTCTGATCATATATATCTTTCTAGAATATTTTGTACTAAAAACATATGGACACATTATCTGGGTTGTACTATATATCATCATGATTGTTTTCATCATTTTGGCTTGTAGTTGTTTTTTAGGACATGCTTTTAGTGTAGTAATCCTAATCATATGTACACTTCCTCTTTGATTGACTATATCTTATGAGTTGGTTCCATGCTTCCATATTTTGATTATGACTTAGATTGCTTGTTTCTCTCTCGTCTTTGTTTGGTGTATGCTTTGAGGTTGCATGTTTTATGTTGTGGATGTATGTTTTGGTTGTGCTTGGAGAAGACCTATTTTTTTCTCTTCTACCCCTTCCTTTTTTGATAATTCCAAAAGAGGGAGAGAAGTTCAATGTTTTGAAGCTCAGCCATATTGCTTTTATTGCCTATGTGAGGATCACATTGTATCCAAAGAACAAGGGAATACAAAAAAGTAATAAGAGAGGCGCTATAATGTATTCGGCCTTGGTAGTTGATAAATCCACTGTGCTCTATTTCCTGGAAAAGCAAGACACCAAGCATGGTCCTAGGTGATAGCAAGTGCCACTTGTGGACTTTCTATCAATCATGCATCCTGAGTAATCCACACCACTATAAGTCGTAAGAGTAAAGTCCCTTGACTTGGCATATCATAGTACAAAATTTGAGGTTTTGGATAAGTACCTTAAAATCCTCTTGACAGCTATAAGATGTGATTTCTTGGGATTTGATTGAAAGTGAGCACACAAGCCATCACTAAACATTATTCCAGGTCTAGATGCAGTTAAGTAAAGTAAACTTCCACTCATACCTCTATAGAGATTCTCATCTACCTTCTCACCTTCATCTTTATCAAGTTTGGTAGTGTTTGACATGGGGGTGTCCGTCGACTTGGTGTTCTCCATCCCAAAGTGCTTAAGTAGCTTACTTGTGTACTTACCTTGGTTGATGAAGTTCCAAACTTTAGTTTGCTTGATTTAAAAGCTGAGGAAGAATGTAAGTTCACCCATCATGCTCATCTCGAACTCACTCTACATAAGATCACTAAACTCCTTGCAAAGATCCAGATTAGTTCCGCCAAAAATGATATCATCAACATATATTTGAATGATAAGAAAATTGTTAGAAGTGTGTTTAAGAAATAAGGTAGAATCTACTTTGTCCATGATATACCTATGATCTAGCAAAAAGTTCTTTAATTTCTCATACCAAGCTCGAGGTGCTTGTTTGAGTTCATAGAGAGCTTTTTTCAAGAAATAAACATGGTTAGTTAAACTATCATGTCCAAAGCCTAGGGGTTGTGCAACATACACTTTCTCCCCAATTGTACCATTCAAAAATACACTTTTAACATCCATTTGATAAAGACGAAAGTTTTTATAACTAGAAAAAGCAAGCAAAATACAAATGGACTCAAGTCTAGCTACGTGTGCACATGTTTCATCAAAATCTATACCATCCTATTGATTGTAGCATAAAGCCACTAACCTTGCTTTGTTCCTTACCACCTTTCCACTTTCATCTAGCTTTTTGTGGTAGACCCACTTGGTGGCAATGATCTTTCTATCACTTGGTCTTGGCACTAGGGTCCAAACTTTGTTCTTTTCAAATTGCTCCAATTCTTCTTGCATGGCTATGATCCATTCATTATTTCTAAGAACTTTTTTGACGTTCTTTGGCTCGAGTTGTGAGATGAAGGTGTTGTTGGCTTGTTCTTTGTTGAAGGCATCCCACATCTTCACTCTTTCATATGGATCACCTAAAATCAACTCTTTTGGATGATTCTTTGCAAAGTGGGGAGTTGGATCCTTCTTTTCTTCATCTTTCTCTTCTTCTTGAATGACCACCTCTTTTCCCTTTTGGATGATGTTGAGTTCTTTTAGGATGGGAACCACCTAACCTGCAACATCATTATTTGGAACAATATTTTTGGGAATAGAGGGGTTAGTCTCAATAAACTTAACATTAATAGATTCTTCTACTTTAGCAAGATGAACATTAAACACTATATAAGCCTTGCTAGTAGTGCTATAGCCAAGAAAGAATGCCTTGTAAGATTTCAGATTAAACTTGTCGAGAGAATCTTTCATATTCAAAACAAAACAAGGACATTTGAAAACATGGAAATACTTGATAGAAGGCTTCCTACCACGCCATAGCTCATAGGGGGTTTTCTTCAAAGAAGGATGCGTAAAAACCCGATTTTGCACAAAACATGAGGTACTAACGGCTTTGGCACAAAACTTCTTTGGAGTGTCATACTCTAAAAGCATGATCCTAGCCACTTACTATAGTGACCTATTATTCCTCTCTACAACCCCATTTTGTTGAGGTGTTTGAGGTGAAGAGAAGTTATGCGCATAGCCAGATTCTTCACAAAAACATTAAAAAAGACCATTTTCAGATTCTCCCCCATGATTACTACGGATGGAAACAACCCGACAAGAAGCTTCATTCTCAACTCATTTACAAAAACTAGAGAAAACATCAAGCGTACCACTCTTTGAAATGAGAAAGAAAGTCCAAGTATATTTAGAGAAATCATCGACAATAACAAGGCAATACTTGGAACCATGAAGCAATTGAGTTCTCATTGGTCCAAATAAATCAATGTGGAGAAGTTGAATAGCTCTCTTGGTACTAAGGACTCCTTTGGATTTGAAGAAGGACTTGGTTTTCTTTCCTTGGGTACAAGGTTGGCATTTCTCATCCTTTTCAAAATCCAATTTGGGAAGTCGCTTGGCCAAGTCCTTTATGCTCAACTTCTTCAATTGATGCATATTTACATGACCAAGCTGACGATGGGAAAGAGAAATATCATTTGAATTGACTACTAGGAATATACCAACAATAGGCTTCATAGATTCAAGCATAATTACATAAATATTACCACTTCTAGTTCCCTTATATATGTCATGATAAATGAGGGAATCCAGAATCAAACATTCAAAAGAAGTAAATAAAACAAGGTAACCATTGACTCACATATTTGACTTACACTTATTAGGTTTTGATGTAGGCCATCCATAAAAAGAACATTCTTGATACACAGGATTCAAATACATCACCCTCACCTTTCACCTTACCTTTCTTATTGTCCCCAAAGGGAACCAAACCTCTTTTCTTTTTAGTGAAGTTGTTGAAATGACTTATATCACCTGTCATGTGTTTAGTGCATCCACTATCAGCAATTCATCTTCCTTTTCCTACAAGAAAGGAGAGTGTTGGTTCCCAACTCAAAGATGGGATATGGAGTTAGCTTGGGGACCCATTTCATCTTTGGGTTGGTCCCCTTAGGCTTGTAAGGACAATAAGTGGAATAATGATCATTACATTTGCTATGAGAAAAAAACACATGGTTCTTAGTGCCAGAAGATTTTCCAATGAAAAACGAGGTTTCCTTACTCTTTTTCTTACCTTTGGCTTTGTTCTTGACCTTAGGTTCTCCCCCTACAAATCCTAAACCACTAGTACCACTTTGTTTGGTAGAATGGTCAAGGATTTCATTTAGGGAGTTTTTCCCTTTGAGGAATTTCTCCAAAGAGGCTCTAAGTCTATGATTGTCATCATTAAGAGATATGATAGTAGAAAAAAAAACTAGCAAGATCGTATCTAGGATGAACAAGGTCGGCCTCTAAACTGAGGGATTTAGTCAAATAAGAATCTTTTTCAAGAGAGATAGAAGCAATATCATTACTAGGCAAGATAGGTCTCTAAGATAAATCATTAACTTGACCAAGCAGCCTAGCATTTTTAGATTTTAGCAATTGAATTTCTTTAAGATAAACACTCCGCTCATCTCTATGAGCCATCAACAATAAGCTTGAATTCAACATTTTTAGTTTTAAGTATTTCAAGCTCATTTAGGCACTTTTTGTTATCTTCCTTAAGAGATTCAATGTTCTTAAGATAGACACCATTCTCGACCTCAATGCCATTGTACTGGGGCTCAAGATCAAGAAATTTGCCTTGAAAGTTACCAACACTCTCAAGATGAGTTTTATCATTTTGCTCAAGAATCTCAAGTTTAGCATACCAATCATCAATAATTTTTCCTGACCTCTTTCTTTTAGATTTACATTTAGCAAAAGAAGAACATTCAATAAGAGTTTGCTTAGATAACTCATGCAAGATACCTCACTTATTTCTTCACTTGTAGAGGCCATGAGTACAAGGTGGCACTCTCCATCTTCATTGGAGCTAGAGCCACTCGAGGATGATTCCTCCCAAGCTGCATGAGCTGCATTCTTGTGTCTCCTCTCCTTCTTTTCCTTCCTCTTGTACTTGCACTCTTTCTTGTACTCTTCCTCCTTCTTGGAGCTTCCCTTGTAGTGTGACTTTCTTGATATATGACGTTCACTCTTGTAGTGTCCCTTTTTGTCCACACTTGTAGCATCTAGGAGTAGAAGAAGAAGATTGCTTTCCCTTGAAGTGCTTGCCCTTGGAGTAGTTGGCATCATGCTCACTAGGGCCATAATCTTCACTAGAGGAGGAGGGAGATGCCCAAAAGCAAGTTGTTTTTGAAGGATGACAACCTCCAATTAAGCTTTGAAGGCACTATCTTTGATCTTCCTTGCTTTCTTCTCTTCTTGCTTGGCTTCCTCTTCTTATTTGTCAAGCCTTGGCTCATGAGCTTGTAGATTTCCAATGAGCTCTTCAGTTGGGATTTCACCAAGACTTCTCACTTCTTCAATGGAGGTCACCTTTGAATCCCATCTCTTTGGTAGAGACCTCAAGATCTTTGAGTTGATTTCTCCTCTATCCAAAGTGTTTGCCAAAGCATATAGACCATTTATGATGATGTTGAGCCTAGAGTACATCTCGAAAACTCCTTCTTTCTTCACCATCTTGAAGTTCTCTAGAAGGTTTTCAACATGTATATATTGGACTCCTTTACTTACTTTATGCCCTCATAGGTGATGCAAAACTTATCCCATATCTCATAGGCTGTATCCCATGAGGAGATGCAGTTGAACTCTGTTGGGGTGGGGGCTGCATAGAAGATGCTTATAGCTTTAGCATTGAGCTGGGCTTCTTTTAGAGCAGCTTCATTCCATATTGACACAGCTCTGGTTGGCTCCTTGTATGGTGTGACCATCACCTTCTAAATATCAAAGTTCATGTCTTGAATGTAGAACTGTATACGCCTCTTCTAATAGAGGAAGTTGGTGTCGTCGAAGACTGGAGGACGCATGTAGAAGCCTCCATCTAGGTTGAGTGAACCAAGTAGGTTCTCACCCATATTCTCATCTCATGGGAGATTGTTGGAGAAGATCCTTGGCTCTGATTCCACTTGTTGGATCTAGGGCTCTAGAGGGGGTGAATAGAGATTCAAAATTCTAATCAAATTATATCAATCAAAACCAATATCTTAAGAGCAATTTGAAGTCCTATCTAAGCAAGCAAAGTAATGATGAGAGAGATTGAAACATCCACTTGGACAAGGTGGTTTAGAGTGGTCCCAATCTCCAAACTAGATGATAGTCAATCCACTACCTAGAGTGGTCAACCTTTAGGGCTTTGCAATCCGTGCATACTTATATTCCATCATAAGAGATACAAGGAGACCACCATACATCCAAGGACTTGCCTACTCAAGACAAGAGTCTTTCACCTACACAAGGACTTACCCACTTGATCAAGATGTCTTCAGCCTTCAACAAGGACTTACCCAAACTTGCATCAAGTATTTGGCCTTGAAGGAATTACCCACTCTTATTGAATCTTTGCCTTGCCCTTATCCTTCACATGGAGAAGATCTTCACCTCTTCTTCAACCTTGAAGAAGATCAACAACTTCACCTTCACTTGGAGTAGCTTGCTTCAACCTTTTTTCTTTGAGAAAGGTAATTGGGAAGATGGAAGGAATGAGAGCTTTACAAGAACATGGATGTGGATCTCTTACAACATGCCTAACTCACTCATAATTACGAAATGCTTTGTAAATGAGAGAGAGAGAAAGGGGCTCAAAGGGTTGCAACACACTCAACTATAACAAGGACTTAGGATAGCATGAATGAGAAAACTTGGAATGAACTCCAAAGGGTCCTATTTATAGCTAGGGGGTGTTCCTTTGAGTGTGAGATCACTTAAGAATGGAAAAAGTCATTTTACAACTTGCAACAGATCTATTTTCATTTACAACAACTCTCCAACGGTTATAATCACTTTTTTCTACATTTTTCGTGCACTACATTTTCTCAAGTTTCAATAAAGATCACTAGACTGATCCACTAACCAACAAAGAAAAATTTTAAAATATCGATCGAGTTTGTTCTAGGAAACTCAATTGATGAGTCAAAATCAGTTTTGAATAGTGAGTTAGTCAACCAGTTGAGTTTTGTGAGTGTGCAACTCGATCGATTGATCATTTCAGAAAATCCATCACTGGATCAGTTGAGTTTCCAACTCGACCGACAAAGTGCATGTGAAAAATTTTCCCAAATGAATTTTGAGTGACCAAGCATTGGAATTAAGTGTCTCTGATTTTTTCTCATCTTAGTTACAAGTCATATCATCAATACAAGTGATTACAAAATTAATCTAAGGTGATTTTGAGTGATTTCCCAAAATGTACACTTGCATTGCTTTTGACTTGAACTTGGAAAAGCTAGGGCTTGTGTAATTTGATCATTTTCATGTACCAAAAGCCTAAAATCAATCTTGAAAAAACATATTAGATACATAGGAATGGAATGGTTAAGTCATTATCAAAATATGGACAATGTATAACTCTCAAGTCAACACCATGACTACCGATATGGACTTGTTAATCTTTTAGCCAGACTCCTCTTCATAGATTCTAAGAATATGAGCTATGTATTCTAGTGACTTGTTCTTTGAAGTGGTAAAAAGAACCACATCATCCACAAACATGAGGATAGGAGGGGCTATCCCAGTACCCCTTGAGAAGAAAGAAGAAATATCCTTGTCTTGTAGCTCCTATGTGTTGTCTTTTTGGATATGCCACACTCATAATTCGATGACACATATATTTGCTCTATTATATTACTAATTTGTACTAAGTAGTTTAGGTGATCAGGGAACATAATCAAGATCCAACTATAAAGACCATGCAAATACATAAGTTTGGATACATGCAAATCAAGTTGTACCATGAATATATTTATACTTATATGCTTTCATACAACTTGATGGACATGATGTAAGGACCAGTGATGATCATCCAAAACCTACCCAAAACCATATCCCGTACTCATATGAAGCCTTTAGGGTTGTTAGGTTTTATTAGATAAGATTACCCTATTATTTTTGCTTTAAATTGAGCTCTGGGTCACTCTTGGTCGAAGTTTTTCTTGACTAAGATATAGCCATTACACATTTGATTGGAGAGCTCGATCGACATATAGCTATTGGAGAAAATGTCAAACCAGAGCAAATCTCGGTTAACAATATTGTGGACCGAGATGGTTTCCGGTCGACAATGTTTTGGACTGAGAATGTTTCTGGATGATATTAAGCAAATAGTCAAATTATCCATTGTAATTCAATTTACTTAATCCTAATAGCTAGTTTTTGTCCTAGAACACTCTAGACACTACCCATAGTTGCTCTAATTATGTGTAAACATTTCCTATAAATAGGAGTGGTCTTGGGACACCAAAACATTAAGTTTTGCATACAACAATTAAGATCATATGCTCAAACTTGTCCCAGTTGCCGCATTGATTTACTACCCTCCCAGGCGTTTGGCCTCCGCCACGGGAATGGGAGAGGGTGGGGGGAGAAATCTTTCATATACTCAAACTTGCATACTTTTACTTTCTATCATTCTCAAGAGTTTAGGCCTATACTTGGAGTTTCCATTATTCTAGCCTAAGCCAAATAGTAGAATCCTTCTCCACCAAATATCAACCTTGCCTAAACCTTTTGTGGAGTGGATCATCATCACTTGTCTATAAGATCTTGATTGTATATCTAGTGAAAGAGTATTGTAATCTTCTTCTTCCATTCTTATTTCTGTTACTTGTGATTGCGGTTGGTCTACCTCTACAAGTGGTGGTTCTCTTCCTCGGCCCTCGATGCATCTGTAAAAGAATAGGTGTGGCAATTCTCTTCCTTGGCCCTTGGTTCATCCGTAAGAGAAAAGAAGAGGTGTGGCGGTTCTCTTCCTTGGACCTTGGTGACTCCATAAAAGAAGAGGTGTGGTGGTTCTCTTCCTCGTCCGTTGGTGCGTCTATAGAAGAAGAGATTTGGGTGGTGCTCTTCTGTGGCCAGTAAAGAAGTTGGATTTATTTGCAGCAACCATCTTGTAACTTGTCCTCACCAATAAATTAATAAAAGTGTTTGTTTCAAATCCTAGTTGGCAACAACTAGGTAGTAGACTAACGTTGTAGATGGAACCACTCTAAATACCGTCTCTCTCTTTTGGTTGACTCTTTTATTTCCATTGAACTTTAAATTTGTTTGAATATTTCTTAAAACTCTATTCACCCCCCTCCATAATTTGCATTTGGTATCAGAGAAAGTCTTCAAGGAGCCCTTATCGGTCTTGAAGCAATGGGGGATGGTGTGATTAGCAACCTCAATGATGGAGAGCTACCAAAAATATTTGATGGATCCAACTACAATCATTGGAAGCAGGATATGCAATCCTACAATCAAGGTGTTGGAGTTGATCTTTGGAGGGTCATTCACCCGTATGAACATCCTGTAATTGAGTTTGAGGAATGAGATGAGCCAATGGTAAGAAAAGTCACACTACATGCCAAAGCTGTAAGTATATTATATTCACATTTATCTCTTGAAGAATTTGATAATATATCCTCTTGTGAAACCGCATATGATGTATGGAGAACAATGTTGGTTACACATGAAGATACTTTTCTAGTCAAGTGTAATAACATATTTCATATACAAGAAAATTAAATTGTTTCTAGCATGTATGCTAGCTTTTATTCTATAACAAATAATTTGAGCGCCTTAGAGAAGTACATAAGTTAAGAAAGTAAAGATGTATAATGCCACCATGATCAACATGAATAAGGCAATAATGAAGAAGAAGGATCACATATAGAAGTAGATGCACATGATTAAGATGAAGGTTAAGATAGTGATGATGATGTATCTCTTGCTGCTATATCAAAAGACAATATTATTGATATGATTGAAAAAGGATTAAATAATAAATCTTCTATGATTGAAAAAGATCTTTCTAACCAATGCTTGATTTCTACTAAAAAAATGAAAATTTAATGTTGACATTAGAAATTTTTTCTAACAGTAGAAATATGTTACATTTTCATAATCATTGTCTTGGATACAGTCCAAAATACTATGAAAGAAAGAAAAAGAGGAATCCTATCTTTGATAAATTAAATGTTTCCATTAATCATGTGACATGATTTGCTTTTAGAAAGTTAAGACATTATGTATGCCATATCACTGAAAATAATGTACAAGAAAAGGATAGCACACAAAGTGTTGATAGTGATGTATTTATTTATACTTTATCCAAAAATTAGTTTATTAAATTAAATGAAATCACCGTGAATATAGTGGAAAAATATAAATGCAAGAATAGAAAATTGGATACTATTGTTGATTCACTTATAAATGTTGATGAGAAAAATGATACCAATATTGTTCTCTTAATTTGGTTTAAATTAATTGAGAACGGATAATTGTTTTGGACAAACTACCTCTCGGTTGAAAAGATGTTTGACTGAGGGGAAGTTCGGTCGATATCCAGTTCGACCGAGCTATTGGCTGTCATGTTTTGATTCGACAATCTTACAATTAAACATTTAAAGTCAGTTTGTTACATGTTTATTTGGTCTTTCATGATACAAATGTTTTATTTACAAAAATGATATTTTTCTCACACACTCGATTAAAGATGTTAAAATTGTATTGCAAGGAATTTCTATTAGAACTTTTTTCTTTCAAAGGAGTGCATACGACACAATTTTAAATGCTCCATAGAATTTCTTTGCAACATATTCACTTTTACTATTTTTAATACTAATTTCATTCATTTTTAAAATTTTGTCAAAAGAGTTGATAAAAATTTGTTGCTGTCAATATTTTTAGATGCTCAAATTAACATAAAAATACCACAATCATAACTTAGTCAAGCCAAACATATTGAAGTAAAACATCATTTTCTTCAAGATCCTATTTCTAAAAATGATACATGTTTTCATCATGATCAATCGATAGAATTTGTTTTCTTCTAAACCACTCACTTTAAAACAATATTTATCTCACACGAATGGTTCAAAATGTGCATAGTTACCATTGCAGCTTTGTTTTGCCCTATTTAAATGATGGATTGTTTTGAACCCTCATCTAATGCTTATTGTGGATAATATTTGATACTTCCATATTTCACCATAATTTTTGAATATTTTTTAAGAAGCATTACATTAAAGGGGAATGTATTCTTTTGACGAGATTCATGAAAATAATGCCATCCATTTTGTAAATAGAAAAGTGTAATAAATAATTCTTAAAAGAAAAATCTTTAATGTCCTTGAAGTCTCCTATTTTGATTAATATGGATAATCAATTCCCTCTCTTAAGTTTTCTTTGGTCAAAAAATATTTCAAATTTATTGGCAAGTTCAAGGCATTGCCATAATGCATATTACTAATCTTTTCCACTTAAATGTGTTGCACTTTCCATGTTTTCCAAAAAAAAATTATTGATTTATAAGACAACTACCTTGGTAGAAATAGACATAGATAAATAACATGAAATTAAAATGGAAAATTGTTGTGGTTCTTGCAAACCAAAAATTATATTTTAGGCATGTGCAATTAAAATGATGTGACACTTTTGAAATAAGACATTGGTACTACAAGAAAATGCTTGATTTCTACTACTAAAGGTTCTTTGACACATGCCAAGAAAAATCTTTTTGACTAAATAATAGAAGTTTCGTACATGATTTTTATTTCTTCCTACTTTAATTTTATGGAATTTGTTGAAAATATGTTGTATAACTTGTTACATTCTTACTTGACTATATTATTTAACATGATTTTATCAAAATTACATTAGTCATGAAACATTTCTTGCTCAATATTATGCACTCTCATGTCATCTAAATAAGAGAAGAATATAATTTTTTGATTATCATAACTTCTCTGTACATAAGGTGTAAAAAGATCATCAGCCTTATTTTCAAATCATTTTGATCTTAATATATGCCATAACATTCATGCTTATTTGGTATTAAATGTTATAATGCTCATACTTCTTGTGGCTACATTGACATTTTTTTAAGGAGTACTATAACAAGGGGGAGAAATTACCAAGCAAGAACTTTTGATCTAAACTTGGAGATAAATAACATGTGTTATGGCATTGATATTTAATCTACTCAAATTATTTTTCTACAACTATCTGTGAGAATCTCGGTCGAATGACATTTGGACCGATCAGGGACTCAGTCAAAATTTTTCTCAATCCAAATGTTATTAGCAACATGATTTTTTTGTAAAAAACTTGGCTTTCAAATTCACATTTTACTTGATATCTTGGTTTCTACATATGGCATGAATGCTTTTTCATGAAGTTTGGGATCTTATATGGCTATCTTTTTAGCAAATACTTTTCTTATGTCTGAGCTCATTTTTCTTGGTATGGGATTAAGGGGGAGCTCAAAATATTTTGATATAAGTTGCATATCTTTTTACCTTGTGCTTAATGGTTTCTCTATCAGTATGGGCATAACATCCCTTATATTTGGTCTAGAGATATTTTTGACCTCATTTCTATGCTTTATTAGTTCTTTATATCAATATGGGCTTAATATCCTTATATTTGGTCTAGAGATATTTTTTTGTTGACCTCATTCTGAGCTCAAAGGATTCTCTAATCATTTTTGGGCTTAACATCCTTTAAAAATGGTTGAGAAATCAGTTTTTGGTTATATACTTTTTGTTTTTCATGACATCTCTATATCATGGTGGACTTAACATTCCTTGCCATTGATCTAGAGTATCTTTATGATATTTGTGCTTTATAATGTCTTTTTATCATGAAGGACTTAACATTCCTCTCATTGGTAATTAGACAATATTTCAATTGTTCCTTGATCATATATGGATTTTTTTGACTATGCCTTAATGTCTATCTTTTTGGATTTTCCCTTAAATTGGTATACTCTTTAAATTGATACATTGGGCATAAGTTTTTCCTCTCCAAAATAACAATCTTATCAAGGGAGAGTGTCTCGTTGAGGGGGAGCACTGGTAAGTGTTGATCCTTTTTTATTTTGACAAAAAGGGACCGAATAACCCATGAGATAAATTGGCTATCAAAGGAATTAAGTTCTATATTTGCTGCTTTCAATTTATCTTATGGAAACAATTGTTATCATCATATTTCAATGATACAAATATTTCCCATGTTATGTTACTAATGTGTACTAAGTATTTCAGGTGATCAAGGAACATAATCTAGATCCAACTACAAAGACCATGCAAATACATAAGTTTGGATACTTGTAAATCAAGTTGTACCATGAATATATTTATACTTATATATTTTCATAAAAATTGATGGACATGATGTAAGGACTAGTGATGATCATCCAAAACCTACCCAAAACCCTATCTCGTACTCATATGAAGCCTTTAGGGTTGTTAGGTTTTATTAGATATATCATTAGATAAGATTGTCCTATTATTTTTGCTTTAAATTGAGATCTGGGTCACTCTCGGTCGAAGTTTTTCTCGACCGAGATATAGCCATTGCACATTTGACTGGAGATCTAGACTGACATATATCCGTTGGAGAAAGTGTCAAACCAGAGAAAATGTCGATTGAAAATACTATGGACCAAGATGGTTTCTGGTCGACAATATTATGGACTGAGAATGTTTCTGGATGCAATTCAGCACATGGTCAAATTAGCCATTGTAATTCAATTTACTTAATCCTAACAACTTGTTTTCATCCTAGAGCACTCTAAACACTACCCATAGTTGCTCTAACTATGTGTAAAAATTTCCTATAAATAGGAGTGGTCTTAGGACACTATAATATCAAGTTTTGCATCCAACAATTGAGAGCATATACTCAAACTTGCATACTACTACTTGCTATCATTCTCAAGAGTTTAGGCCTATACTTTGAGTTTCCAGCATTCTAGCTTAAGCCAAATAGTAGAATCCTTCTCCATCAAATATCAACCCTTCCTAAACCTTTTGTGGAGTGGATCATCATCACTTGTCCATAAGAGCTTGATTGTATATCTTATGAAAGAGTATTGTAATCTTCTTCTTCCATTCTTAATTCTGTTACTTGTGATTGTGGTTGGTCTACTTGTATAAGTAGTGGTTCTATTCCTCGGCCCTCAGTACATCTGTAAAAGAAGAGGTGTGGCGGTTCTCTTCCTTGGCCCTTGGTTCATCTATAAAAGAAGAGGTGTGGCGGTTCTCTTCCTTGGCCCTTGGTGACTCCATAAAAGAAGAGGTGTGGGGGTGCTCTTCCTCGTCCGTCAGTGTGTCTATAAAATAAGAGGTTTGGTGGTTCTCTTCCCTATCCGGTAAAGAAGATGGATCTATTTGCAACAATCATCTTGTAATTTATCCTCACTGATAAATTAATAAAAGTGTTTGTTGCAAATCCTAGTTGGCAACAACTAGGTAGTGGACTAACATTGTATATGGAACCACTCTAAATCCCATCTCTCTCTTTTGGTTCTTCTTTTATTTCCGTTGCACTTTAAATTTATTTATAATTTATAAACTCTATTCACCCCCTCTAGAATTTTCACTATGATCATTCTGCTAAAGGATTCCTCCATTTGTATGAACAAAGATGGAGATAATGGATTTTCTTGTTTCAAACCCTTTTTTGTAGGAGAAAACTAAAACTTTCTTCATTACGAGACACATACATCCAAGTTTCCACAAACAAAGAGAGATACAGATTGATAATATCCTCCATCATACCAGTCCTTCTGACAACTGCTTATAAAAACTTCCAGTTGACCATATTGTAAGCCTTTATCATATCTAATTTGATAATCACATTATAATGAGAATCCCTCTATTGAAATCATGCATCAATTCATTTGTATGTTTGATGTTATTATCAATATCTCTCACTCTAATGAAAGCACCTTGCTCTTCAGATATCATCTTCAACAATAAAAAGGAAATCTAATTATTGACTATGCATGCAAGCATTCTCTTTTTTTGGTCCTAGTGTGCCAACATTCTCAACATGGCATTTTCCATAGAAACCACTATGAAGTATGAAGATAAAGAAGAATTTGAGTCTGATTTTGGTATAAGGTATAATATGTAACACTTTAAACTTCTTTGGAAAACCACTTCTGAAAAGATTTTTTTTGCAAGATCATGATATCTTATTTAGTAATGTTCTAAGTAGTTATGAAGAAAGAGATAGTGAAGCCATCTGGTCGTGTTATACTAAATCTATCCATGTGTCCGAAGGTGGATAGAATCTCCCCCTCTCTGATATCCTTTGTGGACATTATGCTTGGAATTAGAGCCAGGAGTGGGGAATCCCTTTGAGTTGAGTAGTGACCTTTATCTCCATAGAAGAGGTAAAAAAAGTTGGATGGTTCTTTATTCATATCTTCTTGACATGATATAGAGATACCATCTTCCATAGTAATAGATTTAACCATCTTTCCCTTTTCCACCCAATCACCATATCTTGATAAAATTTGTGTTTATATCCCCATCCTGAAGCCATTAAATCTTTGACTTTTCTTTCCACATCAATTCCTCCTGGTCAAGGACTATCTTCAAACCTACTTCTACCCCACTCAAAAATCTCTCATTGAATTTCATTGTGTATACATCATAATCAGTTAGAAGAGAATTCACAACATCATGTAACAAACTTTTCTCCATGTTGATATTGCCAAAAACTTCTATGCTTCATTTTTTCAACACCCTCCTCAGATTAGACATCTTTGTAAACATACAATATGATGGATCTCTCCATCCTTCCATCCTACAAACTTCCTAAATCACCTACATACAATCAACATGTGTTAACCATACATCTAAAAAGGAAAAAGTAGGTGGAGACATACGCTGGGGACAATGTGAAGTAGAGAACATTAGAGACAGTGATCAGAATTGTAATTTCTCATAAGGTGTTTAAGGTTCATGCTCATAGGTAGAGCCTTCAAAAATGTATTGATAAAACCTCTATCTAACCTTTGATAAGATGTTGGGTTTCTACACTATTTAGACCCAAGTGTATATGCTTCCTTCAAATTGAATCTCATTGTATCTAGAATCATTAATCCATCTATTGAATTCTTTTATGCCACAAAGATTAGGTTGAAAAATACCATGTTGATCCTATTAAGACCTTACAATATTAAAATCTCTAGCTACCAACCAAAGATAAATATATGTAATATTTGAAAAGATTTCATTCCATAACCCTCTTATGTCAGATGTGTTACATTTAACATACATTGCTATAATGAAGAAATCATCCCATGAGCATCCACAATCTGAACTATGATGCATTCCTGATAGGATGTTATCACAATTGGTGCTAATCTGGCATCCACATAGATCTATATTTTTCCATTAACATCTTTTTGTGAGCACACCACTCTAAATCTCACCATATCAATAAGATCTTAAACTTTCTCTGTATGAATCAAGGGCACTAACAGGGCAACAAAAGCCAATTTTTGTCTTCTACATAGCATGCCTAACATTGTCTTGGTTCTAAAGTCATGACCCCTCTAGTATTCTATATAAAAAATTTAACCATATGGAATAACAAAACAATCATGTCAGATGATCTGTCACCTAAATCCCTTAGCAACTTTGTCTCCCTCATTTGAAGCTACCTCATTTTGAATCTCATGATCGAATTGAAAGAGATTCCCCATCACCAAAATAGTAATCCCCTCACCATCCCTATCTTCCTCAGACAATATCATCTCTTGTTGTAGTCTGTTGTATAGTATGCAATATGTTCTTCCTTGTACATAGAAATCATGTTCCATTTTGTCCATGCTAGCTCATTTTAGGGTCCTTTTGTGGGATTAAAATATGTTTTGTAGAAGGGGCTCACAAAATTTCGCATTTCTCTCTATTGTGTGACAGTCCTTTGACCATCTTTGTCACATAACCTCCTCATATTCAAAAATTTACATGGTCATTTTGTCACCCTTTCTTCTTCCCCTTTCTTATTAAGGGAATCATTCACCAAAGGAGGATCACTATCAAGAACTTCCTTCACCAAATTCTAAGATGATGTTTCTTTATCTCCCATGCATTTCCTTCTATCATCCTCCATATTCACATTATGTCTCAATGAGAGAGAGCATGCTTCAACATGAATCTAGAACTCTTTAGCCATATTTGTGAGGAAGTCAAGGATCCCAACACAACATCTACCATGGCAATCTTAGATAACTTAGCATAAAATCGTAAATGACATAATGACAGAAAGAAATTTTGGTACATTCACACTAAAAGCTTCCAGAAAATAAAGAATCCATATTTCTTTATTAGTTGCTTTCCTCCATATCAATACACCAACCAAGGTTTCGAAAGATGAAATCATCTTTGTAATAGATCCATCATCTCTACATGCCAAGGGTACCTCCTCTATCCAATACCAAGCTTTTTCCATTGCTCTACTAGGAGAAATTTTTGTGGCATCTTTAATATACCATCTCAAATCCACACTTTTTTCAGAAGATAACTTTGCCTTTAAAACATCCATCTCAGAAATGAAGAAGATCATCGTCTTTCATTTTGCAACCCTGATCATCTTCTAAGCATGAGGCCATATATGTCCCAGATCTTCTTTAATGACTGACCAAGTAGAATCATCATGCCATTCAATCAGTAAGGCATTTTGAGTGTCTGTAATTACACTTTCTCAAATAGAATCCCCTTATTTCTACACCACATATACTCCTTTAGGATCATGTAAATTATGCACTCTTGGTATTGGAATATCCCCATATCTCTAGGTGCTCAAGGGAGCAAAATCCACCCTAATACAAATATTTGGATGTTGAGGTTTCTCCTTCACCAGACATCTACTAATCATGTGACTTGGATGGATACATTTGTAATAGACTTTATCCAACTAACATTGAGCTTGCAAACAGTCTTAGTTCAAACATCTGAAGCATACATTTATAGCGATGTAGTAAAAAGTATTTTTTCTTATCACAAAGTCGCCCCTCTTCTTCATCATATTCATTTGATTGATCACAATAGTGAAACCTTCTTCATATTCTATGCCCTATGTATTAGCATTATCTAGAAGTGATTTTGGAACCATAGATACATCCTCTGATGCCTCCTTATCAGATTGTATTTCCTCAAAAAGGTGGGAATGCTCTCAACCACAAATTTTGAGATCCCTTCTTTTTGATGTTTCCTTCTATAAACGACTATGCTCATTGGGCCCCGATATCATCCTTGATGATTGTGAGGGGAAGTACAAGGGCTGGTTGGTCATGGAAACCTACTGGAAGAGAGTTTAGGTGGAAGAACACTTAGTAGGGAGTGGGTACTCTTGATAGAAAATCATTGCCCCGATGCGCTATTGCCCATGAATGCTCTATCCTTCACGAAGGGTTTGGAGCACCAAAGACCTACCTTGTCCATCCTGTCTCTGAAGTATCAATCCTTGGTTTTGTACCCTTACAAGATGCCAAAGAGGATGATAGAGAACCTACCTTGTTTGACTAGATGGGAATATCGGTTCTCAACACCCTCTTGGTGATCTCACAACCCCAGATACACAATCCGCTCACTAGAGAAACTAGCACCGACCATGCAAGGCTCCCTCAAGGCAATTGTTAAAATTTCCTGCTCCGCTCTGCTACATGAAAAAGATGATCTGTGCTTTATTACAATTAGATTTGGCAATCAGGGAGTCTAGCCTTACAAATATTTCATCAAGAAATATCAAAACCATAAGGAGTGCATGTAAACAAACATTAGACCAATGTTATCTGATGTAGGGCTTTGACACCCTATGATCTTAGCCAAAAGTGGGTGGAAAAGTGCAACTTAGGTAGAATAAGAATGCCCTACATATAACGAGTGGAAAATGACACTCAAGAAGGTAAAAGGGCGTCCTATGTATGGTTGTACTCATGTACTACTATTAAAAATAAATTAATCTAAACCAACACATAAATAGAGAAAGTCAAGTTAAAGTTTACTCAAATCTTCACATATTTCAAGAAAAGGATGAGCACATCTTCATAAGCAGTAAATCCAGGTAAAAAAACCATAGAAAATATAATCACACAATTTCAATAAAACTTTAGGGAAATAATCCCATAAGAGATTGAATTCCAAAGTGATATACAAGTAATCAAGGGATATCAATAGATGCCTCATAAGGGAAAAAGTTGGTTGTTCATATTAGTAATGTATAGAAAAATAGGGAAGATGCATATACCTTAATTGAAAGCCTAAATATCCATTACATCACAAAGATCAGTGCCAAGGTCACAAAACCTACCATGAAACTCACCATAGACCAGTATGCAACCCCAATGTTTCTCAAACAAGCCCAGGCATTTGAGGTTGGGTGTATTCAAGAAGAGTAGGGGGTACTCTTGGCATCAACACAAGCCCAAGAACTATAAAAGCTTCTCTTCATGCCGAGGAAGTCTCCTTGCCAAAAAATGAGAAGGAAATGGCTAGAGGGAACATAAATTGACCACATTCCTTCCAAATGTATATGGATTTGACAAAAAAGTAAGGAACATGTTTAGATGAACGTAACTATGTATTCCATGAAGCACTTTGATGCTCATGTAGTTTTGGTTTTATGGGAAAGTTAGTAAGGATATATCTAGTTTTGAAGTCTAAGAACCATAGAAAGAATGATTTTAGAGTTTCTTTCTTATCTGGATTTTGGAAGCAATAAGTTATATTCCCATACATAAACAAAGAGGGAACCACCAGGGTATAAAATCTCACTGAGAGGAGAATGATATATATAGTAAAACTAAGAATGACAGTTGAGGTTGTTGTTCATATGCTTCCTTTTGTAGATATAGGATTTAGTGTGATAGAAAGTTCTTTAGGAAAATATAACCTAAGAAAACAATAATATATCCTTATATCCTAGTATTATTATCTTTTCATATATATTCTATTTAAGGAAACAAAAAATAAGTAAAAAAGAGTAATTTGATACTACTTTCTTGTTTGAGATTGTTCAGTGGATTATTTAAATGTAAAAGTGTTTTTAATGTTATATCATTATAATGTATATATCATTTTCTTTTATATTTATGACCCTTTAGTGATCACCAACTCAAAAGGGAAGTGTATAATATTTTATATATCTTTTCACATTAATTTTCCATTAAGCATGCATAATAGAATTTCCTTCTAGGAAAAGGCATCTATTTAGGTAATGTAAATTTGGGTTCTAATTTTTATTTTCAATCTTTCCAAAACTATTCCAGTCGTACTCATTACAAATTGAATTATATTAATTACTTATAAGATAAAACATTTATTGATATTCTTGGTATCTATAGTATATCATTCTTTTCAGTTTGTCTCAAATAGAATGATGATGAGATTATCAAATTGATTATTCTACATTTTTAAGGATTTGCAAAGTACATAGGCAAGATAGTTAAGAAAAATGTGCAAACCATTTTATTATGACTTCTCAATTGATATTTTTTCCCTTTATTATATGTGCTTTATGATGCAAAATACTTCCAATGGATTGTAACTTCATGGGAGTCTATTTCTTTTACGGTACTCTAGAGAGGAATATTATACCTACATGCTAATTTATATATAAGAGAGATACCAATATATGGTTTTTTTTTGTAATTAATATATTTAATTGATTGGAATAATGTCATTAAATTCCATGTATCACCATATTTGGATATTATAATTTTATTGAAATTCTTTATGATGAACAATTTCACACATTTACTACACATAAAGCATTACTTTTCCAAAAAACAATTTGTTAGCCAAATGTAATATAAACTGTCACACTTGTATGAAATACCCATCATTATTTATTTAGACTTTTATGCATTTGTTTAACATTGACATATATATATACATATATATATATTTACATATATATACATATATATATATTTATATATATATATATATCATAATATCTATTTCTACATGCCTTGTAAGTATTATTGGGTGTGTTTATTGAATCATGGCATAATTGTTTGTGAATATACATTTATAAATTATAAACTAAGTTTACCAATATTGTTACACGTTACACCATCATAAATTCTTATATTTCTTTTTCTTTCAAATTTCAACTCGTACTTTTATTATTTTAATTCATCTTGGAAATAACAACAAGTTTCCCAATTTATGTTAATTTTCTCAATAATAAGAAGCTGACTTCTATGACCAATAAGAAAGGAGAAAACTACTTTCCTCACTAGTTTCCACTTTTTGATATTTTTAAACACACACACACATGTGTGTGTGTATAACATGTGTTGTAAGTGAAGTAAATTTCTAATGCATTTATCTTTACCTTTTAGTCATTTAGTTATTATATTCATTTTTGACTCTTCTTTTTCTCTATCATCTAGTTATAGGAAAACTCTAGAAAATTCATGTTGATCAAGTCCCTCTTCCCTAAGTGGAGCTTTTGTGCTTACATGGAAATCATGGGTCGTCTATCAACCAGGGATAAAATCACTAAATGGGGTCTTAATTGTGAACCTGTCTTCCTTCTCTGCAATAAGTTTCCTAAATCTCAAAAGAGTTTTTTAGCATGAGTTGACCGCTTATTTGTGGAGAAGAGGAGAGCTAAAATGTAGAAGGGGTGGTGTGACCCCCCTTGGGATGAACAAAGATTTACTTTGGATCTTTGAGGTGGCAAGAAGCAAATTGAGAAATATGATTTTGGGGGAATCTTCTTTACTTCCCTTATTTTCCACATATGAGGTGAAAGGAATGGAAGGTTGAGAGGTAGAAGAGCCCATGATAATCTCAACAATTTTGATGTAGTTATTAATAGCTTGGTGTGGTTTTTTTAAAGAAAACCCAAAGAACATGGTGGGGGTTGATACCATGGTTCTTAGGATGGTGGGGTCTCTGGTAGACTATGTACAATATGAGGGGTTTTTGATGCTTTCCCCTATACACCTTTTTGACCATAGTAATATCTTACCTTATTAAAAAAATACTCCAGAAAAATTAATAATAATACTAACTCTGATTGAAACATTAATTTAATAAATTCTCACTTAATATCTCAAAATAATTATAAATAGAGGAGAGTGATATGGAGGTGAGTAAGATTATATTCTGTTATCACACACACACAATATATATATATATATATATATATATATATATATATATATATATATATATATATATATATATATATATATATATATCCCAAATATTAGCATTCACTATAATAAACGACTGTTTTGAGGCAACACAACTTTTCCTGGTAAAAGTAGATCTAGTCTATTTGCCCAACTAGCATCTTTCATAGTAAAAACTGAGGTAGTAAGTGCTTCAACTTAGCTGGTGAAGGGTGCCCCAATGATAGTGTAACTGGACGCCGGTCACAGAAGTAGTCAGGAATGCAATAGTCGTTGGTGTGTCTAGGTAGTATAATCCGTTTAGTCCCTCATGGCCCAAACCAATATTCATCCTCGTGTGTAGATCTAGTCTGTGCTAGTAGAGAAAAATTGCCATCCATAGAAGTCTTAGCAGAGGAAGCCAACCATTCTTGGAGCAACTTCTCAAACTTAGATTGAATCTGGTTGGCAAAAGGTGGAGCAGACGAAGAAGCTGGGGCATCAAGTTGTTATGATGAAACTTTATTTGCCCAAGTAGATTTTCCATGCTTGATCCAACAACAATCTTCAATATGATTGGTGAACTTGAAAAAGTTGCAGTAGCACTATTCAATAGATGAGGAGTCATAACTAGATGAGTACAAACAATGACCATGGCTGGTAGTAGAGCACCGTCGACTATGGGCACGACCACAACCACAAAAAGAATCACTGAACAAAAAGGGTTGCTCCATTAGAAGAGTCAAGAGACACTTGAGAGATAGAATATAAGTGCTGTACATGTTTCAAAACATCTCACAAAGTAGGTAGAGGATCAATGGATAAAATATGATCAATAACACCTAAAAGGAGGGTGGTAACCCAACTAGGAACTGAACAATCTGAAACTCATTGTCACTGTCATTGGGCTTCCTTAATATTAGACGTGAGTGGATGGTAAATCTCGAATTCATCCTAGAGTGTGCAACACTAATTATAGTAGTCTTCTATAGGATCAATATTAGTGTACTCCTTCTTGGCCAAGTGTTTGAAGATATCAAACACTTTCTTATGATTTTTTTGATGAGAGTACATGTGGGAAAGTTGATCCCACATGTCATTAGTGTTTGTAAGGTATGCCCAGAGAGCCAATCATGTGATGATTTACATGGTATAAACCATAAAGGATTAGATTAATACATATAAAGGCAAGCTTCCAATTCTTTCTGTTTCACTCAATTATGAGAAAATGAGGAAATATTATGAATGTTTAAAGAATGACAATACTCAATGATGTATGTCTTCAAGTACGTGATTTGGAAGGATGATATCATATGAATTCTAAGAGTATGTACATTCTTATTATTTCCCTAGTCAACTGTTACTGTGGAAGGTAGATAGACACTAGTAACACATAAGACGAGAGTGTGGATTGGTTGATGACAAAGTCTCATTAGTCATGATATGGATGTATCAAACCAAGCACACAAATATGTGTTAGAGAATAGTATATCACATAGACACACCTTGATAGTGACATATGGAAACCATCATTGGTGGTCATACTCACATCTCATAGTAAAGGTGGTGATTATGATTCTTAGACCTGAAATCACTGCACTCGTCACGTGTTGTTGGGTATGCTTTGACATCATCAAAAGCAATCCTGAAACATGGGTTGTCATAACAATGATGATTGGGTGACTTTGACACATGGGGATAGACTATTAGTGATAGATATGGGATTTACCCCTCCTACTGGAGTATGATATCTTAGCCACTCGATAAGCAAGACTGAGAAATGCATGCACATGCACATGTGAATCAATATATGATATTGAGGCCACACTATCTCAGAAAGTCTACTCTTACTTCAAGAAACATGAGATGAACATTGAGAGGATGACGTGTCCATCCCTTGAGTTTACTCAAGATATCATAGACAAAGGAATTTGTACAATCACTACAACACCTTACATAGATTGTAGGTTGAAGTTGTTATCCAACTTTCTATTCAATTGGGTAGCACTAATGTGTGACTAGGCACCACTCCTTGCTTGTGATGTCATAAGCTAGTTATGGACATTCACTACCAATGTGGTATGGGACCTATAGGGTCACACACAAAGGGACTCATCTAGAAGAGGAGTTTATCTTGAATGATGATTGGATTCATTACTAAACTGTTTAGGTATTCAATTCATACAACAAATCAATTGGTTGGCTGACTAGTCTACCAAACGACCATCTCACTAATTGATATGTCTATTTGGATAGCCAGACGAGCGCCTCAAGTGTTGAGACGGCAGTTTGGGTGGTCAGGCTAGTCATAGTTCAAATTGGCTAAGTTCTTCCCTTGAACTGATCAGTCCAATATGATTGAGCCGAATGGCTCATCTCAAACTCACCGGACGATCCTCTAGGTGAGTGAGACAGATGTCTCGCCTAGGTGAGATGGCTCAGTTGGTCTGAACAAACATTCTGGATGTTTCCTAAATAGTTTCGATTGCACATTACTTTTGGTGCAAGGAATTAATATATGATATTAATTGGAATCAAAATTGCTAATTTTGTATGTGATTGGGAAACTACCAAAAGGATGTTAGGTAGTACGATCGATCATCTCATGTGACCAGATGACCGTCTAGGTCACCAGACAACCGTCTCATGGTTTGTAGGTTGTGAAATTTCAAGATCTTTCAGTCCCTTCCACTCCCAGGCAGTCCCGTACCGACTGAGAACCCTAACCCTTACCTCGCCTATAAAAGGAGGGGTACGTGGGATTCACTGAACACAACACAAAAAACTTAGAATCAGTTCATCAGATAACTGTTGTCTTCTATAGTTGCGGTAACCGAGAGAGCCCAGGAGAGAGAAACTGAGAGTTGTTTTGTCATTGTGGGAGAGAAAGTTGGTGACTAGTACACCAATTGGAGGGACAACTCCTTCCTGTCTATTCTTATTGAACGACATGAGTTCTAGTTGGTCCGTGTGGACTAATATAGAGGGAGGAGTCCTTTGGCTACTGCTAGGAGGACAAATACATCCTACAGTTCGTGGCAAGACCACAGGAGCACTATAGAAGCTGTCATGTTCATTGTGAAGACTAGGAGTTGCACACCGAGCGTCCAAGAGAAACTAGTTGATAGTTGTAAAGACGCAAGTTTTGTCACTGGGCTTGCTCCAGGATCAGGTATAGCTAGTTAGTCCATCCTTCGTATTTCATAGTAGTTGATGCGATCTTGATGTTATGGGAATGTAGATAGATAATTGTTTTTTGTTTCCACTGCTATACTCTGTTCCCATATTTTCCATCAGTTGTATCAGAGCCATGCCAACCAATTAAGATTTATGATAATTGACATGAACAAATTTTTGGTTTAGTCATTTATTTATTGCATACAATGTGAATATTTAAACCGTATCATATGCATATCCGATTAAAGACAACATAATCCCAAACTAATATATATATATATATATATTATAATATAATAAAGTACCAATATGATAGTTTTCTTTATCTTGAGACAATGAAGTAGATGATCATTGTCGAAAGAGACAACCAATTCATGAGAAGTGTCAACCATATGGAGGACCATGGAGAACAAAATGATGGAGCTAGATGACTACCTGGTGGACCCAACCGACCATTTGGAAGGAGTCCAAACATTGTTTAGACTGGAGGCCAGAAGAACGTTTGTGATGACCAATTGACTGGCCAAGAGGAGAGATGACCTATTCAAGGGTTCAAATGATCTACCAAGATTGGCAAAAACATATCTACACCAACAGAAGGTTCATACATATTATGTGATGATTGATCCAGGTGGTAGTAATTCCTTATGGATATAAGGAATTACAAGTAGACATGGCTATAACCATCACCTTTTGTTATATATTGCATCTTTACACTGTAGGATATAGCATGTATATGATACATACTATATATATGGTGATTGGATACATTATATGTGTATATATATGATATAAACCCCTCAATCAAACATATTAAGTCTAAGATGCTTTCCATTAGAAACACACATGACAAGCGTGATCAACCAAGTATATATTTGTGCAAACTATGGTGGGTCGTCTATCTTGTGGAAGTGTGATGGTATATCTATAGATTTGCACAAAGCATGGTGCATATCTATCATGTTGGCGATTAGGTCAGGCTTAACTGGTGACCTGGAGAGCCCAAGCCCAGAAGCATACATATGATTATGGCAAAGAGTTACACATATCGTCTATCCAAGAGTTGCATATGATGCAATTGGCATGACTATCTACCTAAATAATCAAGTTTTGGGCGATTGGCAAAAAGCCGACTCATGATTAGACAAAATATAGATCTTGGCTCATTATAAAATTAGTCACTGCAGTTTTCCAAATTGATACTTGAGGGTTGTCAATTTCAACAAAATAATGAGAACAATAATTAATTAAAGACCTAATTATTATCGCCCAAACTTAATCAATCAAATCAAAGTGAGTTTTTGACAAAATTGCAAATTCTTTCATAAAACCAAAATGGCATCAAATAACAATCTCTTTTCTCTACGACCGGTCCTTGAGAAGGAAAAACTCATTGGGAACAAATTCCATGACTGGTTCAGTACATTGAGAATCATTCTCACACAGGAGTGCAAGCTCTATGTCCTATAAATGCTAGAACTAGAGGAACCCCCTCAAAATGCACCAAGGGCTGACAAGGATGCTTACAGGAAGAATACTGAAGACGCTGTGGATGTCAAATGTCTGATGCTATGCTCACTAAACTATGAGTTGCAGAAGCAGCATGAGAACATGAATGTGACTGAGATGGTCACACATCTCACAAACATGTTCCAAGATCAGGCAAGTCATGAGAGATATGATGTCTCCAAGGCACTTTTCAAGTACAACATGGCAGAAGGAGATCCAGTAGTTTCTTATGTACTCAAACTCATTGGGTATGTGGAGAACCTAGCGAGAATGGGATTCCCTTTAGGTCAAGAGTTGGCCAGATGTGATTCTGTAGTCCCTGCGAGAGTCATATAGTCAGTTTGTCATGAACTACAAGATGAACAACTTTGACAAGCCATTGATAGAGTTATTGGGCATGTTGAGAACAACTAAGACACAAATGAAGAAACACAAGCCCAAGTCTGTGATGATGATCAATAAGATGAAGGGGAAGTCTAAATGCAAAGGCAAAGAAAAGAAGGGTTCTGAATCTAGTCAGGAGCCAAAGTCTTCAAATCTAAAAGCAAAAGGTGGAATGAAGAAAGTAAGAGGCGACTGTCACCATTGTCACCAACCTGGACATTGGAAAAGAAATTGGGCACTCTGGTTAGAGGAAATAAAGAAGAAGAAGGAAGATACTGAGGCCTCCACTTCAAGTATAAACATTATAAGATAAATTTGATTACTTCTTCATATTGATATGTGATACCAAACATAGATCTGACATACTTGTTGTGCAGGATCTGACAAGAAGCAAAGGCCTTCAAGGAAGGACAAAGATGGACAATGCAAAGCAAGAGTTGCAGAATCCATAATCTTCATTCAAATTTACCTTATACTAATGGACATGTAATAGAGTTAGTAGAACTACTATTTCACCAAGCCAGTAGAATAAAAACATTTACTTAAAATCACCTTGTATGACAAGGATGATAAATCAATAAAGTATGATTTTGATGTTCTATTTCAAAAATATGATCTTGAATGGCATTAGCCCTAAACATCTTGCGATATTTATCCAAAATGATCTGAAGATGAATGTTTATAATATTTTTACCAAAGGATTATAATTGATAACTCAAAACTATCATTAGCATTAGTCATCTCATATGAATATGAGAAATGCATGTCTAGAATACATATTGATGTTGATCTAGATTCCCTTTGTTACCAAACCAAGGCAATATGCAAGTCTTATTAATGCACAATATAACATAAAATCCTTCACTAGATACAGTGGGAGGATAATCTTTCATTAGACCTCATACATGTGATGCATGAAGATCGTATGAATAAATTCTATAGATAATTGCTCATACCTCATTTCATTTACCGATAATATGATGATATACACTCAGTAAAGTAGAACATAAATCTTCTGAAGTGTTCAAGGAGATTATAAACGACATAACTTTGATTGAAGTATTAAGAAGCATTGACAAGATCAAATGTTGAAATACTTTACATCAATGCCTTGAGCACCTTCAAGAATGAACTGTGATAATGCATCACAAGTCAAATCCATCTAAACATGATGATGTATCAGAATGAAGGAATTATACCATGATGATTCATGATATATTTATCATTAATCAAGTGTTCTTATATTCTCAAATATTATATACCAATCACTAAATAATGTACCTTCTAAATGGTTTATTAGACATCATATATGATATGATTTGGGAATGTCCCAATATGTCTAAAAGATTGAAACCTACATTGAGATAGTAGTTTCTTGAAAGGGTTTATCCACAAACCACAATTGTTGAACACTACTTATCTCAATCCAATAACAGAGTGTTTGTTGATTGGATAACTAGATTATTAAAGGATCAATGGGAGTAAGAGTGAAACTCAAAATGTTTGAGGTCGAAAATCAAGTACAATGAGAACTAAGAGAATCACAAGTTGTTGTGGAATCTCAAGTTCATCATATGACATAGAACAAAATAGTTCTAGTAGAACATGTCTAAGAATGGAGGATTGTGAATCCAAAAACTAAGACAAGTTGGTCATAACATGATGAGACAACTAATCAACTAGAAGCTATAAAGTACCATGATCTGAGTGATGGTGTAACAAACTGAATCTCAAATGTACTTGCAATTCCATCCAATTCATAATGATATCCTATTTTTCTTATCTATTTGTCCTTAATGTTAATTTTGTGGAAATTGAGGGACTTGGAGTAAGTATGCATGCAAACATAAGGGTTAGTGCACAATTACCTAAAGTAATGTGTTGTTAGAAGTTATGTTGCAAAATGTCCATAAAAACGAAATGGTTGTTAAAATAAAATTAGAAATAAAACTTAATGTAAATACAAGTAGTAAATAAGTATCATTATGACCCCTCTTTGCCTCTCTCCTCATAAAAAGTGAATTAAGCTTGAAAATGAGGGTATTAACTTAATAACATTCAGTTTATTTCCAAAAATGTTAATAGAAAATCTATTTCAAATTAACTCAATATTCTTTTTTTTGAGGTAATAACTATTGAAACTATTAATTCAAGCCCAAACATGGCTCAACCCAGTCATCTACAAAGGAAGGAAAGGATGCAGAAAAAGAACAAGGGGCAGGCCAAGCAGTAGCTTCTCGAGCTAGGCGATGAGCTAAGCCGTTGGCTTGCCGTCTATAGGAAATAAACTGAATGATATTAAAAGAAACTATGGAATTCTGAATGTCTCTGAGGATGGTTCCCAACAGGTATGGACATTCTGTTCTGGCTTTGATTAAGTTGATGATGGTCTCTGAATCTGACTCTACTATTAGTCTCTCCAGCCCCAGGTGTTATAATTGGTTTAGTCCTTCTCAGATGGCCCAAGCCTTCACTAACTGTACGTCGTTTAGGGTTAGATGACGTAGCCCCGCCGCCTGGATCACTCTACTGCTGATATCCCACTATACCAGACATACTCCATCATGCCCTTGGATGCCAACTGCTGTATCGCAATTCAGTTTGACTTCATTCCATTTTGGTGGTTGCCATACTTGTTATTCTCTTTGTGTTGTAGGTTTAGTTCCTTTTGACATGGCTTCGCAATGATCTCTGATCAGTGCCAGGTAGGTTCTTTGGATCACTAATGGAGGTTTTAGCTGATTTCCAAAAATGATGTCATTCATGCGTGTCCAGACTAACCAAAGAGAGGCAATCATGGTTTCCTCTTCCACCACCTTGGATGAGGCCGTCAGGTTCAAAATGGCTTCCTGTATCCACATTTGTCCAAAATTTCTTATCTTGTTTTGTGTTTCCATCAGGCTTTCTTTCCACAAATCCCATGCTTGAGGACATCAGAAGAACATATGGCTAGTGTCTTCTTTCTCACAGTTGTAGATACCACATATACCATCGGGATGACAATGCCTATCAAACAGATGCCGTACTGTGCCTAGTCCTCCTGTCATGCAACGCCATAGGAAGTGGGCAGCTTTGGGTATGAGGCCCCTTCTCCAGATCTCCCTCCTAGTGCCTGCTTCATCCTGTTCTCCTTGGAGCCGCAGGTTGGTATTGCTTTGCGTAGCCAGCCAATAAGAAAATCTAACTATAAAGTCCCCTTTTCTGTTTGGTCTCTAGAAGATTATGTCCGCTTGCTGCGATGAGCTCAAGGGCGTAGCAATCACTTTGTGTGCTATTTCTTGGGTAAACAGGTTGCTCACCATGTCTTCATTCCACGTTCTTGATTCCGCATTCATCAGTTCATTCACCCACTTCACTGTTGTGCTTGATATGTTGTACACTTTGTCAATGCTCCCTCCCAGTTGTGGTATCCATGGATCTATCCATATATTGATGTTGGCTCCGTTCCCCACCCTCTATTGTAATCCCTCCATGATGATGATTTTTGCATTCCATATACTTCTCCAAGTAAAGCTCGGATAGTGTCCCCTTCTTGCACTTAACACAGACCCCCCTTGGAAAATATTTGGCTTGGAGAACTCAGTAAACAAGTGTGTCTCGTTTATGAAACAACCTCCAAGTTTGCTTTGCTAAAAGAGCTTGGTTGAAGATGTGAATATTTTTGAATCCCATCCCTCCTTGTGATTTCAGTTTGCAGAGATTGTCCCAGCTGACCCATGCCATCTTCCGCTCTGTACCCTATTCCCCCACCAAAATCTCAAGATGATTTTGTTAATGGAATCGAGTAGATACCCCGGTAGCTGGAAAATACTCATAATGTAAGACGGTATTGCCTGGGCCACTACTTTGATAAGCACCTCCTTCCCTACTTTAGAAAATAATTTTTCTTTCCACCCTTGTAGCTTCCTCCATATGCATTCCTGGATATAGGCGAACACTTATTTCTTAGATCTGCCCACCGTCGTGGGAAGTCCAAGATATTTGCCATGCTTATGAACCTCTTTTACCTGCAAAAGATTTGTCAGTTCTCTTCTCTTTTCTCAGTCCACCCCTTTACTAAAAGCAACCTTAGTCTTAGATAGGTTAATCTTCTGTCCAAATGCCCGCTCGTATTGGCTGATGATGTCAGCTAATCTCAGGCACTCTTCTTTAGTTGTTCTTGTGAAAAGGATGGAATCATCTGCAAATAAAAGATGAGAGACTCGGGGTCCGTAGCGGTTTTCCCGGATCCCATGGATGACTTTCTGTTGGGTTGCTAAAGTAAGAGACGTAGAAAAATCTTAAGCACAAAGAATAAAAAGGTATGGAGAGAGAGGGTCACCCTGATGCAGTCCTCTGGATGGTTGAGTTTTCCTCGTTCGTTCCCCATTGATGGTAAAAGAGTGGGTTACATTTGACATACAATCATAAATCTTTTGACTTCACTTTTCTCCAAAGCCCAGTCTGTCTTGGAAAGATGTTGTTCTTCCCAAACTAACGTTATTATTTGCTCACAAGCCTCATCCTCTGCCCACATGGGTTCAAAGAAAAAATGTTGTTGTCATTTGAAACTCTTCCTTTTGCTTTATTCGATATTGATAATGATCAGGACATGATCAGATTCATACTTGGTCAGATAAATAACTCTGGCTTGGTAGAACTTAGAAACCCAGGCAGGGCACCCCAAAGCTCTATCTAGTCTTTCCTGCACTATTGTTTCTGGTGTGAGACCTCTCTGCCATGTAAAAATACTCCTGCTGAAGCCCAAATCTGTCAGATCATAGTCATCAATCATGGTTCTGAAGTCTTGAATATACCTCAGCGGTTTAGGTGGACCCCCTTGTTTTTAAGAATTAGATAAGATCTCATTAAAGTCACCGAAAAAGAGAGTCGGTGTATCTACTTCCCCTTTTAACTTCCGCATTAGAGCCCAAGTTCTAAACTTTTACTGTTGATCTGCCCATCCATATATGCCAATAGCTCTCCATGTCACACCTAAATTGCCTTCAGATATGTCACAGCAACAATGATTTTGTGAGTAGGACGTGAGCGTAAGATCAACATCCTTCCACCATAATCCAAACCCACTTGCTCTGCCTGCACTAGATAAATAGAAACCTTGAGTGAATCCGCATTTCCTCTTGACCACCTCCAAATCAGTACTAGATATCATAGTCTCCATGAGAAAGACTATGCTTGGCACCTCCCTCCAGCACCAAGACCAATATGGTGGTTAATAACCAAAAGGTGAATAAAAATGAAAATTAAAGGTATACATATATTCTATAATTTATGGTGGTCCTGTGGTTCAAATTTGGGATCATTTGACCATTGTTTGACCCATCAAATCATTTTTAAAAGAATTGATTAACATTTTATTAAGAAATCAATTTGATTTCATTAACTCAATGCATTAAATCAAAGTTCGGTTATAATTTAATGTCACACATGACATTTCACTCATCCACCCAAGACACATACAATGTAGACTGTGGATTCTTGATCCAATTAATCCGAAATCATCTCCTAGCTCCAGCCATTACTCGGCTAGGAGCAGTGGTCGCGAGGCTCTGAGTTTCAACTCTCTCCCCCTCCACAACTAATCGTTCGATTTGATTTCTCCTCCATCAAAACCGTCAGTTCTTCCCATTCAATGTGAGCCATTACTCACCAGCTAATACCCATGGACGGCGAAATGCCATTGCGGCTGAAAGAAGCCCTCTCACCTCCAACTAGCCTAGACCAAACGACACCACCCCACCTATAAATACCCATGCCTAGAGCTTCGCCAAGGCACCAACAATAGCTAGATACTCTCAATTTGGTTGAAGGCTCTCCCCACATCTACCAACTGCTTGAGCTCTCCCCTAACCTAGCAATGACTTCCTCATGTTGTAGATGAGACCAGTAGAGCAATAGATCGCTCAAGTCAGTTCACCATCCTCTCGCCTTCATTTCTAGTCTTTTAGTTTGAGTTTTTGTTTTGATTTGTGGAAATGCCCAATCTCGGGGCATGCTACTTGAAGCAACTTGATGCCATGCCGATTCATGAGGGGGGAAGAACCCTTGTTTGCTTTCCCTAAATGACCATTGATCACTCAGTTACTTTTGTTTTCGCCCAAAGGGCAAAATGGTATTTTCACCCTATTTTTAGCCCTTGCGTTTGACCGAGACCTGTGTGTGTGGATCTGTGACTTGGCCTCATGTGATTGGCCCAGGTCAGCATGGGCTCGGCCTTTGGGTCAACTCTTTTGAAAACCTTTGAGCCTGCCTGGAATTTTCCTATTTGTTGATTTTAGAAAATTCATAACTAATTATTCAATTATTAGAAAAATATAAATAAATAGGCTATGGATTTAAAAAAATAAATCCTATCTAATAAAAATGTTTCTCGAGCCTAGTTTCCAAGTTTTTATAGAAGATTTTTCTATGAACCAAAATAACTAATTAAAAAGCCCTAAAATGCATAAATAATTCATTTCAACCTCAAATTAATTAAATGAATATGTTTTTGAAATTAGAACAATATACCCAATCATTTGACCTAGTTTTCAAACCCAAAATCAAAGTTTTGTCTATAAGGTATAAAATTAGGGTTTCAACCCTTAAACTATTTCAAGCCCTAATTCTTGTGATTAAATACTTATACTTTGGATGTAAGGATCTTGGACATCAATAATTGAGGAAAAGTCAAATATAGGATAACTCAAGTGAGGTATGTGCCTTCTGACCCTAAAGTTGGGCATTATTTATCCAAAACTAAATTCCCAATGAGGCATGAGGCTATTTTATTTATTCTTGCGATTTCAATATAAATGTTTCAAGGGTCTAGTACCCCACTTGGAAATGTTGTTAAACTTCTTATATCTGCCATTGATATACTTTAGTATGATGATAAAAATGACTAATTAACTAATGTAGTGTACATGAGTACAAACCACCCATAGTTTTGGACATGAACCTAGGGGAATGTGACCACTCTCCCCAATTATAAAAATATTAGGGTGCTTATGAACTTGTTACTCTCCCTCACCCAGAGGTTGAGATCCGGTAGGTGCCTCAGCCCTATGTTAGTCTAATTGAGCCAAAATCAATCATGCATGCAATTTATTATTGTTTAACTTCGTAGAAATTCTTATTTATTATACTTTCCTCATACGCTTGACATCTTATAGTGAACCTTTATTTTATCATACATATACTATTAAATTCTCCTTTACCTATAATTGACACATACATTTTATCTTCTTTTGCTGGGTGACCCCAACCACCCAGAACCAGGAAGACAAATAGGACCAGATTATGGTGTAGATGATCAAGTGTGAGTTGACCTGAAGATGGCTAGGTTACTATTGCTAGATCATGTAGTAATTTTCAGTTTATCTTTCTAAAGTAAAGCTATGTTATAGCATAGGTTTTTACATTCTGTTGTTGTTCTTGACATTAAATTGTATTTGGTAAATGCTTATTTAATTGGAATTATTATGCCTTCATACCTCACCTTTAAGTTTTTATAAAAAGATGGATGTTGTGTATTTTTCATTAGATTTTAGTAAGGAGGTGATCTCGCCTCTTTAGTACATGGTATCAGAGCCTGTAGGGTAGCTACCAGGGAATGGAGTTGAAAATGATGGTGTCTAGAAAGGGTTAGAACTTGGGGGCTGGAAATATTTTCATATGTGCCACTAGCTTGGTTTATGGGGACTCCAGAGTTCATATGACACCGGCCTAGCCTGATCTGATACGGAATGCCTGAAATAGCATGCTTATAGGAAATAGTAGCGTCATCTTTTTCTATCAAAAACTCCTAGAAATCTTACACTATGACCTTGCCGTTCAAGAGAGGCAACATGTTTGGAGACTAATCTGAAAGCTCCAACATTCCTAAGACTCCCATCACTCCACCTCCACCAACAATGACACTTGAGCAGGAGTTGACTATGCTACGTCAACTTCTCTCGACTACTCTGGTGGGACAACTTTCTACTACTACGGATTCAGCTAGTAAGCTGAAGGAGTTCACACAGACATACTTCATAAAGATGCAACCACCATCTTTCAAAGGGGAAAATGAGGCCAATATGGTGGGCAAGGCTGATGACTGGGTGCTAGCACTGGAATGCACTTTTGATGGCATGGCGTGCCCTCCTCACCAAAAGGTCCGTTTTGCAGCCTATGTCCTGGATGGCCCAACCCACATTTGGTGGAGGCATCTCCCACACTCAAGGCATAGCTGAGATGAGCTGGGAAGACTTCCTTAAATTATTCAGAGAGAAGTATGTCTACCCAGCTTACCTGAAGAAGGAGGCTAAATTCTACAGTCTTTGTCAGGGGAACCTGAGTGTCTCTGAGTACATTCATCATTTTCTACTTTTTGGAGTGCTACGACGTTGACCTAGGGACTGAGCGTAGATCAACCTTGTTTCACTACAAAAAATTTGGCCTTTGTTGAAGAACATTTGTGAGGAACCATAGATTGTGAATAATGATGTCTATTTGTGAGGGCTCATCCTTCAAATATGGGACCAAATCCCTCAACCGTGTTTTTAACATCCTTGGAAATACTAATCCCTCACAAATACATTACTCACTAATCATTCCATGAAAAATACCATGCCAAATGTTTCCCTCCATCTCATATTCCTTCCCTCCATTCTAAAATACAACATTTGGAAATCAAAATTAAAAAGGAAAAGAAAAACCCTCCCCACTCGTTCCTCTGTGCAAGTGGTCCTCCCCCTCTCCGCAGTGCCTCCCCGTATTCTCCTTTCCACAACGCCAACGACGAACTAGGGAAGCACTCAGCCACCGACTAGCCACTCGTCCTCGGTGCCTCTTTGATTCCATCGGAGCTGCCGGAAGCACTCCGCCTGTATGCTTTGTTTCGTTTACATATACTAATTGTATCCTTCCTCTGGAGCTCTCTTCTTCTTCTTCTTCCCCCTAATTGTATTGCTCCTCTATTTAAGCTACACACATATCATAGTTAGTAATTAGTTAGCAACCAAATTGGAGGATGAGTTGTCGCCGTACGTGGTCGGTGGTTAAGCTTGGAAAATTTAATTTCTTGGTTCCTTTCTCGCCTCATTCTTTCCGTGTTCCGTCCTCTTCTTTTTATCTCCACCTCTATAGCTGGTTGGTTCGTTGATTGTGAGTTTGGTTTACCTCGTATGGGATTAGTAGTAGTGGGAGGTGAGGCATTGTTTACTTTATCAAGTGATCCCTTCCTACCGACTTAATTTGGTGCCTCTCCTCGTCCTCTGGAAGCATGCGGAGCAGGAGGTGGAGCTGCGCATATATATATATATATATATATATATATATATATATATATATATATATATATATATATATATATATATTTCTATTTGTTAATAACAGATACAATAGATAGCTGCTGCGATAGCCAATTGCAGAGAGATAGAATCCTGGTAGTCATAATAAATATACACATACATACGCTTAGGGAGGTGTTGCGAATGATCGAGCAAATCATACATGTCGGATATATGGTGTTCCTACTGAATATCGCGTTTGACGGGTTCAATTCATGGTCGTCGGTGTTAATTGATGGTTGATTCTGCATAGTTATGTGTCTTTGTGTTTCTTCATATCCCTATGTGTGCTGTTGTGTGTGTACGAGACAATCCAATACCTCTGACATCTCTTTGTTTGCTGTTTTAGGGCGGTTTCCAGTAAGTAGCTAGCTACCAAGTAGCTGTACTATCAAATTAGAGCAGATAGCTAGCTAGCAGGTGTTCAACACTATATAGCTGGTGGTTTACTGAATTTTTGGAAATTGAAGAGGATCACACAAAGGGAGGTAGAGGTAGAGGTAGAGAGGTACAAGTAGTTGTAACCATCATCTCTTCCTAAGCAAGGCCATTATCTCAATCCACGATCCATCATCACCTTCTGCCACTACTACATTTTTTTTTGTTATAACCATGTTCTTTGTCCTGTTCTTAGCAACTGGGAGAACAACAAACTCTAAGTCATTTCTTTCTGATCTAGTTTAGAGATGGCTACTCATTATTGTTGAGGATGAACTTGATTTGGTTGTAGGGTTCTAAGCTTCCCCATGGTGGGGAGAGTATTATGCAATTGGTTGAAGCACTCTTACATTGACAATTCTTAATCTACTGAGAAAGATATCCATGGTGGGGAGAGTATTATGCAATGCAGGTCATAGGAATATGGAGTCCCTTTCATGGCACAACCTATCTTTTTTATAAACATAAATACTATTGTGTTGTTGGTGATGGTGTGATGACACTATATTTCTTGGAAAACTTTCTTGAGAAGACTTATTCCATTGTGCTATATTTTCTACCACTTGATACAACTGAGTTTTTGAACTTTAAATTTGGGTGTCAACCTTTTTCTTCTTCTTGACTAATTTTTCAAAATACTTGTCAATTTTATTTATGAACTTCCCAAGCATATTTCTTAAGTCATCCTCTTGTTAAGGGCCCTATTTTTGGTGCACTTGATGTTGTTTCATATGACAAGGGTCTTGTTGAAAGTTATTTGTATTTCAAGAGAATTATACATTCTTCCTACATGATTATTTATAGGGTTGTTTTCTGTGCATACACTCCTCTTCCTCTCCATCATGTGAGAGGGTCCTTAGGCTAAACATCAACTTATAAATTAGAACCATATTTAGAGAGTCATTGGCATGTGTATTTAGAGAACTGCTAACACATGTTCCAACCTGCAGTCAACATGAATTTCTTAGAGTTTCTTGTGACTTAATTGTATATTAACAAGATGGAATTGAGGCCTTTACATACCAACTGATATATTCTCAAAGTTATAAGAGAAATAAGTGAGAAACTAACAACATACCTATCAAGATCAGTAAGATCTATTGTTATCCAATTAGAAGGTTTGGGAAAATGTATAAAATATTAACCCATAATTAAAAGATAGTAAAACTTCATCCAAGATTCTTATATTTATCTTTAGTTCTTAGACCGTCTTGCTATTTTTGTCTTATAATATGTGTGGTCGTATACTTGAAAGGTAACATTTGTAACACCTTCATCCAAGATTCTTATATTTATCTTTAGTTCTTAGACCGTCTTGTTCTTTGTTGTCCTATCTAGATTGCTGCAAAGTATAATGCCACTGCATATAAATACATTTTGCAGAAATCACAACTCTAACATGCAGTCCATAGCATCCGGTCCATCAAACTCTAACATGCAGTCCATTTGTAACACCTTCATATAAATACATTTGTTACCGACCACCTCTACACACCTCCTACATCCATACCAAAAGTGATAGCATTCAACTTGTAAAAACTACTGCATCATCTCTTCCTAAGCAAGGCCATTATCTCAATCAATGATCCATCATCACCTACTGCCACTACTACATTTTTTTGTTATAACCATGTTCTTTGTCCTATTCTTAGCAACTGGGAGAACAACAAACAATACTTGTTTTATTTCATTGATTTTTTTCTTCTTCTTTCTGTTAGCATATATTTCTTCACCGGAACTTTGAATGTCACACTTATTTTGGGTTTCCATTGTCTACCTGTCTTATTTGATCTTAAACTTATAGTATTATACTGATGTTAGCTGTTTCTCTTGCACCTTAGCATCGGAAGATAAAGATAAATACTTGATAAATAGATGATCTTCAGTAATTCTTGGTTAATACCTTCTAATTGTCATCCTAAAAGTTTATCAAATGTTTGGCATTGCTAATTTGTTGCCAACAGAAAGTAAATATAAAAATATATCTTATGCTGCCAATATTTTCTTCTGTTAAACTAGTAGTTATTTTCTTTATATTTCTTTGTAGGGGTTGTTGCAATTCTTCTTACAACCGATGTGGCGCTCCTTAGTGGCTATGAACTCTGTGCCGTATATGTCACATCAGGGTCTACTGCTTCTGAGCAATATTCTCCATCTCGCTTCTTCTTTGGCGTATCGACAATAGCACTTGCTGTCAACATGCTATTTATTTGCAGGATGGTGTTTGATGGTAATTAGAAATTTCTGTTTAAAACTATTCCACTACTGATTACTTCATGTATATTTTATGATATCTCTATTCACAGGAATTGGTTTGGATGTCGACGAATATGTCCACAGATCTTATAAGTTTGCATATTCTGATTGTATTGAAGTTGGACCAATTGCTTCTTTGCCCGAGCCACCTGATCCTAATGAGTTGTATATACGGAAATCCAGCAGGTCAGTCTCCCTTTTGCATCAGCGATTCTGTAAATTTGAGGTTTTTAGCTCTTTAGATAATTTCTAGAGAAATTATCTCGTCTCTTGCAATACATATTTTTGGATGAAAGGAGATATGCAATACAAAATGTATTCTTTTTTCTTCCTATAGTCACTTTCTCTCTCTACTCCCCTCTCTTTAAATATTACATATGTTCAGGACTATTGTTTGGTGGAGGAGTGAGGTGGTAGCTGTTGGTGTTGTTGGTTGATGGTGGTTGCTGTATGGTGTGCTGGTGTGTGGAGGATGTATGGAGTAGCAATTTGCTATTGTTGGTGCTGTTTTGTGGATGGTGGTGTGACGGTTGGTGGCGGTGGATGTTGGCTGGTGGTGGTGGTGTTGGCTGGTGGGTGGGAGTGCTGATGTGTAGGTGTTGGTGGTGGTTGATGGTGTGGGCTGTTGGTAGTGGCTGATGGTGTGGGCTGGTGGTGGCGTGTAGTAGCATGCTTCTAGGAGATGATGATGTTATGATGGAAGATTGGTTGGTCTGTAGATTTGTAGGTGGTTTCTAGGAGATGGGAGGAAGTAGTAGGATGTTGCTGATGTGGAGGTGGTTTCTTGGGGTGGTTGCTGGCTGACAATGCACCTTGGAGTACACCAGAACCGAAATATAAGATTAAGTTGTTTGTTTTACTATGATAATATGATTTATGTATAAACTTTAAATTATATTAATATAATGATTTGTCATTTTTAGGAGAAGAATATTCAAGTACCTAACCGTATGAGGCCTGACATTGATGAAGAGAACCACACCATTTGAAGGAATATGGAGACATTATAGATCTTAAGAGTTTCTAGCATGATATGTTGATTGTCATCAATCTCAAATTTTTGAACCATATGTATTCTTTATTTATATCAACGTTGAGCACGCAATATATGGATAATATTTTGCTTCAATAACAAAATTTGGTTTGAGGTGATTTAACATTTTTATGTGTCATTTTGGTGTTGAATCTTCTTATGATGTCATGTGAATTAGTATAAAAATTTTTCTTGAGGTTATGTATACAAAGTTTTCATTTAAAATTTGATATTCACTATAGTAATAATTAATTATCATTTAATAAATCATTCAATAATCAATAACAAAATCATTTATAGTAGTCCCTCATAAATATATTGATGAAGGCCCAGATTGACCATCAAAATTGCATTGATGACGCCCACATAGCCCCTCAAAAATAATATTAATGAAGGCATTATCCCTTCAAAAATATATTCTCCAGGACCATCAAGTCCCTCAAAAATGTATTTATGAGAACTAAATAGTCCCTCAAAAATGTAATTATGAAGGCTAAATAGTCCCTCAAAAACGTATTCATGAAGGTTAAATAGTCCCTCAAAAATGTATTTATGAAGGCTAAATAGTCCCTCAATATAACATTCTTGAGGGTCAGTTGGTCCGTGACAATTGTATTCGTGAGGGACACTGGTGTTTGTCACGTGAGTTCTCTTCACAGACCATTTGTGATGGCCAGACCCACAACCGTCCCTATTTGTGAGGGCCTGTAGAGAGGGGTTTGTGACAGGACTCACTCGTGAATAATGGCCCAATTTTTACTAGTGTTTCTGGAGGGACTCAACTATAGTGTGGGATGCAATCTTATTCCACAACTACCACTTACCTTCCAACAAATGGTAGACAAGGCCCTGGCTATAGAGTCGTACCCTGACTTCCAAGCTTTCGGGTCGAGTAGCAACAAATAGAATAGCTCTGGGGGATATCAAGTAAGAGACCGTTGCAACCGGTGCTCCTGCTCTCACCCACCTGGAAAGTGCCCTATGGGCAATGCACCCCCTTGGAGGAGGATCGACCTGTACCAATCTGCCACGAGTGTGGCTTGCCTGGTCATATTTGACCAAATTGTCCTAGATTTTAGTGAGGACAAGCCCCAACCCAATAGCTGCATCAATGTCAGAATCTGCCTCTATGGAACGACAACAACAACAACAACAACAACAACAACAACAACAACCAGCAAGGACGCCGACCGCCAGTATAGAGGTAGAATGGAAGGGTTTTTGCTATAGATGTTGAGGAAGCTGGTGAAGGCAATGAGGTCATCGAAGGTACTTTACACCTTAACATGCATCCGATTAAAGTACTTTTTCATTCTAGATCATCACATACCTTCATATATACACAATTTGCCTCTATGCTAGAATTGGAATATGAATTTATGGACCGTGTGTTAGACGTCAAAACCCATAATGGTAGAATATGCTCATCTTATCTCAAACTTATGACCATAGATCTATGCATATTGGGGAAGATGTTTCCGTCGTACTTTATCTTACTTGACATGACGACTATGACATTATCCTGGGTATGAATTGTTTGAAGAGATATAAGGCAGTCCTATTCTGTGAAGAGTCAAAGGCTAGCTTGTTACATCCTGAAGTAGGAAGGATGTGTATCAAGGGTAGAAAGCAAGGACAACAAAAATTTATCATCTCCACCATCAAAGCTAAAAAACTCATCTCATAAAGGTGTAGGGAATACTTAGCATCTATATTTCTCGATGCCACCCCTCCTATCCTCAACCATATAGAAATGGTGAAGGATTTCCCTGACGTATTCCCTGAAGAGTTATCTGGGTTGCCTCCAACTCACGACGTGGAATTCTCCAACGATCGTGCACCCGAAACTTCACCAATTTTGAAGCCACCTTATCTCTTAGCACCAACTGAGCTTACTGAGATGAAGAAGCAACTTCAAGAACTTCTCGATGTGGGTTTTATTTTCCCAAGTGTCTCATCTTGGGGAGCCCCTATTTTGTTTGTTAAGAAGAAGGATGCATCAATGCAGATGTGTATGGACTACCTCATGCTTAACCAAGTCACAGTGAAGAATCGTTATCCACTACGACGCATCGATGATCTCTTTGACCATCTCAAGTCTGCCACTGTCTTTTCAAAGATGGACTTACGAAATGGTTATTATCAGATGCGAGTGAAGGATGAAGACATAACAAAGACAACCTTCAGAACTAGATATGGGCATTATGAATTCTTGGTCATGCCTTTTGGGTTGACCAATGCCCCTACTACTATATGGACCTGATGAATCGAGGATTCCATTCTTACCTCGATCTATTTTTCATGGTATTCATTGATGATGTCTTAATATGATCTATGTCAGAAGAACAACATTGTGAACATATGAGATTAGCACTCAATACACTACAAGAACATCAACTTTATGTAAAATTCTCAAAGTGTGAGTTCTGGATCAATGAAATAATCTTCTTGGGTCATGTGATCTCCTCTAGACACATTGTTGTTGACCCTGCAAAAGTAGAGGCTGTAACCAAGTGGAAGGATCAGAAAGAACCCATCTGACTTCCGTAGATTGCTCAGTCTAGCAGGTTACTACTGGAAATTTATCAAGAATTTCTCAGAGTTAGCCCTTCCTATGAAAAAATTGACAAGAAAAGAAGTCAAGTTTGTTTGGACTCCCGAGTGTGAAGATAACTTTTAGAAGCTAAAGCAAAGCCAAACATCTACACCTGTACTTGCATTACCAATTGAAGGCAAACCCTATGTCATTTTCACTGATGCCTCCAAGTAAGGTTTAGGGTGTGTTCTTATGCAAGAAGGTAAAGTGTTTGCTTATGCCTCCCACCAGTTGAAGCCAAATGAAGAAAACTGGCCTACACATGATTTAGAGCTAGCAGCCATTGTTCATGCTCTAAAAATCTGGCGACACTATATCTATGGAGTCAAGTTTGAGGACTTCTCTGATCACAAGAGTTTAAAGTACCCATTGACACAAAAGGACTTGAATCTGAGACAACGTAGGTGGATGGAATATCTTAAGGACTATGACTTTACCATCACATATCATCCCAGTATAGCTAACATATTTGATGATGCCTTAAGGCAGAAGAGAACTGGTACTTGTGCTGCTATAACCTATTCTATATGGAAGAAAATGGAGTATGTTTCTAGCTGGAAACAACAACCTGTGGAAATTCTGAATGATGAAGCTACCGACAAGTTATGTGTTTGCATGGCTAGCTTATCCATCACCCCAACCTAGATTTTGGATATTGTTGTTGCCCAATTAAAAAGTCTTGAGTTAGAATAAATGAAGACCTTAACCCTAAAGCCACAGTCTGATTTCTCTATCAGAGTGGATGGTGCTCTCTGCTTTTGACAAAGATTGTGGATTCCTGATATCAGTGGCTTATGATAAAAAGTTCTGAATGAAGCTCATGGGTCTAAGTACACAATTCATCCTGGCACGACCAAAATGTACAAGGACCTACAATGAAGTTTTTGGTGGAAGAATATGAAGAAGGATATAGCCATATATGTGTCTAGATGCTTGACTTGTCAACAAGTGAAGATAGAACATCAATGACCTGGTGGTCTTCTCCATCTTCTTGAGATTCCAGAATGGAAATGGGAGAAGATAACTATGGATTTTGCTACTAGTTTTCCCAAGACTCGAAAGGGCTGTGATGTTGTGTGGGTAGTCATTGAACGTTTGACAAAGTCTTCCCACTTTATACCTTTCAAATCAACCTATAAGGTCAAAGACATGTCACAATTATATGTGGAGTGGATAGTTATCCTGCATGGTGTACCCAAGGTGATAGTATCTGATCGTGACCTGAAGTTCACCTCTTGACTATGGAGTCAAATTCAAGAAGACATGGGAAAAAACCTACGTTTAGTACTGCGTACCACCCAAAAAATGATGGCCAGTCTGAAAGAACTGTATCGATTTTGGAAGATATGCTACGTGCATGTGTTATGGACTGGGGAGGTGCATGGGACAAATATCTACAATTGGCTGAATTTGCAAACAATAATAGCTACCAAGCCAGCATTGGGATGCCTCCATTTGAAGCCTTATATGGTAGAGCTTTTCTTTCTCCATTGCATTGGGACGACGTGGGAGAACACACTCTAGTGAAGACTGATAATATGCAAATGATGATAGAGAAGGTTCAGTTGATTAAGAAGCATATGAAATCCATACAAGACTACCAGAAAATGTATGCTAACAAGCATAGGTCTGATGTAAGCTTCTTAGTGGGAGACCATGTGTTCCTAAAAGTCAAGCCTATATGCTCTATTGTGAGACTTAAAGTCAAAGGAAAGATTATTCCTTATTATGTGGGACCTTTTGAGATCTTGGCTAAGATAGGAGAGTGTGCATATTGTCTAGATCTTCCTCCTACTTAGACAAGATTGACATTGTCTTTCATGTCTCTGTGCTGAGGAAGTATGTGAAAGACCCTTCTCATGTGCTCACGATAGAACTTGTGGAGATTCGTGAGAATTTGACCTACAAGGAGTTACCAATTAAGATTCTTGACACCTGAGTGAAATATTTGAAGAACAAAGAAATTAAACTAGTGAAAGTCTTGTAAAAGTATCATGGGTTAGAAGAATCAACTTGGGAACTTAGAGACAAGATGCTACGTAATCACCCTTCTCTTTTTGTCTAAGATTTTGGGGACAAAATTCTTTCTAATGGGTGGAGTTCTGTAATGAACGGAATCTTAAATGTACTTGCAATTCCATCCCATTCATAATGATATCCTACTTTTCTTATATGTTTTTCCTTAATGTTAATTTTGTGGAAATTGAGGAACTTGGATTAAATATGAATGCAAAAATAAGGGTTAGTGCACAATTACCTCAAGTAATATTTTGTTAGAAGTTATGTTGCAAAATGTCCATAAAAATGAAATGGCTGTTAAAATAAAATTAGAAATAAAACTTAATGTAAATACAAATAGTAAATAAGTATCATAATCACCCCTCTTTACCTCTCTTATCATAAAAGAAAATTAATCTTGAAAATGAGGGTATATACTTAATTAAAGGCCTTTAAATTAATGACAGAGTATTACCTCACAATTTCATCCAAAAATGTTAATAGAAAATCTATTTCAAATTAACTCAATATTCTTATACAGTAATCAACACAGTAAAGACCAATATGGTGGTTAATAGTTAAAAGGTGAATAAAAATGAGAATTAAAGGTATAGGAATATTCTAGACTTTATGGTGGTCCTTTGGTTCAAATTTGGGATCATTTGACCATTGTTTGACCCCTCAAATCATTTTAAAAGAATTGATTAATGTTTTATTAAGAAATCAATTCGATTTCATTAACTCAATGCATTAAACCATAGTTCAATTTTATTTAATGTCACGCATGACATTTCACTCATCTGCCCAATACACATGCAATGTAGATCATGGATTCTTGATCCAACAGATCTGACATCATCTCCTAGCTCCATTCGTTACTCGGCTAGGAGCAGTGGTCGCAAGGCTTTAAGTTTTGGCTCTCTCTCCCTCCACAGCTAATCGTTTGACTTGATTTCTCATCCATCAAAACTACCGGTTCTTCCTATTCAATGCACACCTTTACTCTCCAACTAACAACCTCATACAATGAAATGCCATTGCAGTCGAAAGAAGCCCTCTCACCTCCAACTAGCCTAGACCAAACGACACCACCTAACCTACAAATACCCATGCCTAGAGCTCCGCCAAGGCACCAGCAATATGTAGCTACTCTCAATTCAGCCAAAGGCTCTCCCCACATCCACCAACTACTTGATTTGTCCTCTGAACTAGCGGCAACTTCCTCAAGTTGTAGGCTATACCAGCAGAGCAATAGATTGCTCAGGTTAGTTCGCCATCCTCTCGCCTTCATTTCTAGTCTAATAGTTCAAGTTTTGATTTTGATTCATGGAGATGCCCAATCTGAGGGCATGCTACTCAAAGTAGCTCAGTGCCATGCCAACTCACGAGGGGGTAAGAAGCCCCTAGTTTCTTTCCCCAAATGGCCCCTGATCGCTCTGTTACTTTTGTTTTCACCTAAGGGGCAAAATAGTATTTTTGCCTTATTTTTAGCCCTCACGTTTGACCGAGACCCGCGAGTGTGGACCCATGACATGGACACACTGATTGGCCCAGGTCAGCATGGGCCCAACCTTTGGGTCAACTCTTTTGCAAACCTTTGAGCCCACATGACATTTTCGTATTCATCGATTTGAGAAAATTCATAACTAAATACTTGATTATCAGAAAAAATATAAATAAACTGGCTATGGATTTTGCAAAATAAATCCTATCTAATAAAAATATTTCCCAAGAATAGTTTCCATGTTTTTAAAGAATGTTTTTCTATGAACCAAAATAACTAATTCAAAAGCCCTAAAATGCATAAATAATTCACTTCAACCTCAAATTAACTAAATGAATATTTTTTCTAATTAGAATAATATACCCAATCATTTGACCTAGTTTTCAAACCCAAAATTGAAGTTTTGTCTAGAAGGTATAAAATTAGGGTTTCATCCCTTAAACTATTTCAAACCCTAATTCTTGTGATTAAACCCTTGTACTTAGGATATAAGGGTCTTAGACATCAATAATTGAGGAAAAGTCAAATCTAGGATAACTCAAGTGAGGTATGTGCCTTTTAACCCTAAAGTTTGGCATTATTTATCCAAAACTAAATTCCCAATGAGGCATAGGCATGTTTTATTTATTCTTGGTATTTCACTTTTCATGTTTCAAGGGTCTTGGACCCCACTTGCAAATGTTGTTAAACTTCTTATACTTGCCATTGAGATATGTTACCATGATGATAAAAATGACTAATTAACTAATGTAGTGTACATGAGTACAAACCACCCATAGTATTGGGATGAGCCCATGGGAATGTGACCACTCTCCCAAATTATAAAAATATTAGGGTGTTTGGGAACATGTTACTCTCCCTCACGTAGAGGTTGATGTCCGGTAGGCGCCTCAACCCTATGTTAGTATAATTTAGTCAAAATCTTTCATGCATGCAATTTATTATTGTTTAACTTGGAAGAAATTCTTATTTGTTATACTTGCCTCATACTCTTGACATCTCATAGTTAGTGAACCTTTATTTTGTCATACTTAAACTATTAAATTGTCCTTTACCTATAATTGACACAAACATTTTGTCTCCTTTTTCTAGGTGACCCCAACCACCCAGGATCAGGAAGAGAGACATGACCAGATTGTGGTGTAGCTGATCAAGTGTGAGACTACCCGAAGATGGCTAGGTTACTATTGCTAGATATTGTAGTACTTTTTCAGTTTATCTTTAAAAAATAAAGCTATTTGGTTGCATAGGTTTTTATATTCCGCTACTGTTATTGACATTAAATTATATTTGGTCAATGCTTATTTAATTGGAATTATTATGCCTTCATCCCTCACCTTCAAGTTTTTATAAAAAGATGGATGTTGTGTATTTTCCGTAAGATTTTAGTAAGGAGGTGATCTCACCTCTTTATAGATGGCTCAAAACCATTATGGGATCCATGTAAGCTAACAACGTAGGGCCTCGATAGTGCCACCCAAAGGGGTAATACCTAAGGGTGCATTAGGGTCTTTTGGAAAAGACCTACATGGATAACATAAAAGGACAAATTGGTTTAAAATATTTTACAAATCAATTCAAGTTTTTTAACATTATAGTAATTCCTTTACCAATTGTCATGCTTGTTGTAGTTATAATAGACTATGAGATTTGGCACATGAAGATGGAAACTAGATTCCTTACAAGGATTACATCAGAGGATGTGTACGTGAAACAACCTAAAAGGTTTCTTAACTTCAAGAATGTAAATAAAACTCTATAAACTACAAAGTTCAATCTAAGACTGAACCAAGCATCTCATGTATGGGATCTTTTGACTTGATAAGATAGTCAAGGAGTTTGACTTGAAGCAAGACAAAATATGAAATCTATGTTTACAAAAGATTTTGTGGGAGCATATATGAATATTCCACATGTGATGAGGAATAACAACTAAATATTGTGAATACTGAGAGCTGGCATGAAAAACCACTTCAAGACAATGAAGGATTGAGTGTAACATCTTATGAGATAAGGATCAAGATCTATAGAGATAGTTCTTGAAAGTTTCATAATGAAAGTTCAAATCACAAATAATAGTGATATGTTGAAAGAGTTCAACATGGAAATATTCAATGAGAAAGAATCCAAATTAGTCTCTCATGTACAAAATGTTCCAATGAAGAATATAAATAACATGATTTAGATTCCATAGGTTGGTACAACAGTGGATCTATCATGAATGCTATAAACGTGCTTATCCCATATAATCTTGTTTGTATTGGACCTGACAAAATGGTATTATGTTAGTTGGAAGGAAACATGTTCACAATGAAACATGTTCATTATGGATGCAAGCTTCCATAATGAAAATATGATCACAATGAAACATGTTTGAATATAAAGAAAAGGAAAAGTGATATTAGTTGGAAGGGTTCCAAACTAATAGCCATTAATTCTATTATACAATAGAATCTGAGTATACTTGTGTTGCAAACACAGAGTGATACTATATGGGTCTAGAAGTTCATATGATGAACTTATATATGTTCCAACCATTAATGACTTAGTAGATGTACTGTGACAACAATGGATCTACTTGTTAGGAAAGGAATATCAGATACCATATTATGATGGTTTCATCTCAAAGCGAAGAGATAAGAAACATGCTATATACCAACTAATAGCAAGATGTTGCTAACCCACTGGATCATCACTAGCACAGTAGAAACATGGTGGACATGTTTGGATCATTAAGAATGATATTCTTAGGTGATTGACTCTAACTGGAAGTGGGAGTCTTTTGGTAAGGTGTGCCCAGAGATCCAATCATGTGATGATTTACATGGAATAAACCATAAAGGATTTGATCAATACATATAAAGGCAAGTTTCTAATTCATTATGTTTCACTCAGTTATGAGCTAATGAGGAAATATTATGAATGTCTAAAGAATGACAATACTCAATGACGTATGTATTCAAGTATGTGACTTGGAAGTATGAGATTATATGAATACTAAGAGTATGTACATTCCTATTATGTCCCTAGTTGGCTAATACTATGGAAGGTAGATAGACACCAATAACACATAAAACTAGAGTGTGGATTGGTTTATGACAGAGTCTCATTAGTCATGATATGGGTATATCAAACCAAGAACACATATACATGTTAGAGAATAGTGTATCAGACAAACCTACCTTGAGAGTGACACATGGAAACCATCATTAGTGGTCATAGTCACATCTCATAGTGAAGGTGGTGATTGTGATTCTTAGACATGAAATCACTACACTCGTCACATGTCATTGGGTACGCTTTAATATCATCAAATGCAGTCCTAAAACATGGGTTGTTATAATAGTGATGATTGGGTGACTTTGACACATGGTGATAGAATGTGAGTGATAGATATGGGATTTTCCCCTCCTAATGTAGTATGATATCCTGGCCACTTGATAAGCAAGACTGAGAAATGCATGGGCATGCACATGTGAATTAATATATGATATTGAGGCTACATTATCTCAAGAAATCTGCTCTTGGTTCAAGAAACATGAGATTAACCTTGAAAGGATGATGTGTCCATGCTTTGAGTTCACTCTGAATATCATACAAAAAGGAATTATACAATCACTACAACACCTTACATAAATTGTAGGTTAAAGTTTTTCTCCAACTTTCCATTCACTTGGGTAGCATTGATGTGCGACTAGGAACCATCCTTGATTGTGATGTCATAATCTAGTTATGGACATTCATGTCGACGTGACATGGGACCTATAGGGTCACACACAAAGGAACTAATCTAGAAGAGGAATTTATCTTTAATGATGATTGGATTGATTACTAGAGTGTTTAGGTATTCAATTTACACAACAGATCAACTGATTGGCTGAATGGTCTGCCAAATGACCATCTCACTTAGTGAGACATCTATTTGGGCATCCTGACAAGTGTCTCAAGAGTTGAGATGGCCGTTTGGTTGGTTAGGACAATCAAAGTTTGAATTAGCTGAATTCTTCCCTTGAACTAATCACTCCAATGTGATTGAACCGACCGACTCATCCTAGACTACCCAGAGACCATCTGGGTGAGTGAGATGGGAATCTCACCTAGGTGAGGCATCTCAGTTGGGCTGAACAAATATTTTAGATGTTTACTAAATAGTTTCTATTGCACATTACTTGTGGTGCAAGGAATTAATATGTGATATTAATTGAAATTGAAATTGCCAATTTTGTATGTGATTGGGAAACTGCCAACCAGCAATTTGGCAGTGCGATACGACCGTCACATGTGACCAGATGACTGTCTGGGTCACCAAATGATCTTCTCATGGTTTGCAGGTTGCAAAAGTTCAAGATCTTCTGATCCCTTCCACTCCCACACAATCCCATACCAATTGGGAACCCTAACCCTAACCCCTCCTATAATAGGAGGGGTATTAGGGGCTTCCCAGAACACAACACAAACAACTGAGAATCAGTTCCTCTAACAACTATAGTCCTCTCTAGTTTTGGTAATTGAGAGAGCCCAAGAAATTCCTACCCAATAAGGGAGGGATAGCTACGGGAGAGAACAACTGAGAGTTGTTGTTGTGGGAGAGCAAGTTGTTGACTAGTACACCAACGGATGGGACAACTCCTTTCTATCTATTCTAGTTGAATGATAGGAGTTGTAGTTGGTCAGTGTGGACTACTCTAGAGGCAGAATTCCTTTGGCTACTTTTAGGAGGAAAAATGTAGCCTACAGCCTATGGAAAGACCGTAGGAGCACTACAGAAGCTATCATGTTTGTTGTGAAGACTAGGAGCTGCACATCCACCATCTAAGAGCAACTAATTGACACTTGCAAATAAGAGAGTTTTTTTCCGCACTTGCTCTAGGACCAGCATAACTCGTTAAACCATCATTCCTATTTCATAGTAGTTGATGCGATCTTGCTGTTATGGGAATACAAATAGATAATTTTTTTTGTTTCCACTGCAATACTCTATGCCCATATTTCCCATCACTTAGCTGTCTGTAGTCATAGGATAGATTAGCTGATTTTAGGTTCAACACTATTGAACATCCAAGTCATAACACCAAAATCTTCTTTGGACCATAGATCATATGCCTGCTTTGTTTTGTCATCAACAGTTGCAGCAAGAGCAGTCATGCCTTTAGTAGAAAGATGAGAGTAGCATCCTTGAGCCTTGACATAAATCTCAAAAGAATCCACCCAGGTGTAATTTTTGGAACCATCCAACTTGACAATAGTGACACATAAATTTTGGATCAAATTGGTGGATGCCATGAGCCACGTAGTATGCAAGATGTCAAAATAGGTAGGAGCAGCAACCGGGAACACCATGCACGTAGCAGTCAGGAGAAAAAGAGAGCATCATAAACCCAACACATGGGTAGAGGTAGTAACACTCGTACAAGGGTAGAAGATAGTAGTAAGATATTTGAAGTATCAGATCCTAGAAACCCACATGGGGATAGTAGAAGATACTAAAAAACGTACACCAACATGGAGGAAGAATTACTCCACCATGAGGCGTAGGTAGATAGAGGGCAAAAACTAATCAACCTGTCAACGTGCTATAATTGGAAAGTCATTGGAGACATTCATAGAGTAGTGGGGAAGCGAATGATTGATTGGGATGGCTAGCTGAAGAGAGAGATGGTGGTGGATGTAGATGCTAGTGGTGCTGAATAGGGAAGGGAGAAAGGAAAGCGGAAGAGGGCTATTGGGTGGGGTTTGTGGATGGGGAGTGGGGCTATTGGGTGGGTTGGTGGCGGTGGGCTGGTGGATGGGGTGTGGAAGAGGGGCTTGGGGGTTGTGATTGTAGTGGTGGGTAGGGTTAGGGGGTGTGGCGGAAGGTGGAGAGATGGGTAGAGTGTGGATGAAGGTGACAACAAAGGGGGAAGGCGGCAACATGGAGGGCTGTGTCGACGGGGTGGGGGGTGGGGAGGGGTGAGGATGGAAGCAACAAAGGGGAAGAAGAGGAGGGGGGTGGCAACTAGGGTTAGGTGAGCATGACTAGGGTTAGGGTGGTAGGGGCTTATGGAGAATTAGAAGGCTCTGATACCAAATATAGGATAGCAAAATATTAGAGAGTATGATTAATTTAGTTAATTAAGTTATTTGAGTCTAATTGTACATGGTCCCAAGTGTGTCTTGTCCCATTATGGTTTAGTCTAAAGTCTATACACTTCCCCCTTCTCCTATATGAAGGAGGGGGATCCCTCTTATCAATAAAGCATAGAGACTTCTTTTACTTTCTAACATTCTATCAGAGTAGTGATCCTATCCTAACCCTGTAGAAGGCAAAACACAATTTTCTTCGACCTTTCGACGACCGCCCTTCATGCTTGGCCACATGTTAGGCATCCCTTCTATCTCCTCCCTTCACCTTTTTTTCACTACCTCCTCTTAGCCTCTACTAATTTTCCTTCTCGTACATCAGCCCGACACAACTAAATTTCCCATATGTCAACTACCAACTCCTGGAAGTAAAAAGAAAAATCAAATTATCGTCACCCAACCAACTCCATATGTTGTCAACCTACTATCTATTCACTTCCATGCCCAACTGGCCAATCACCCTCCCCTTCTTTGTCCTTCGACATTAGATCTCCTTCTGCCATTCCTTATAGGCCAGAAGAGATTGTAGATCCGACTTCATTCAGAAAAGGATCTACCTTTCCACAATCAACCAAAATAACCAACCATATATTAAGCACAAAATGGTGAGCTGTATTCCATCAAGAGTCGTATTAGCGTCTTGTTGCCCTCTTTTATGATGATCATTATCAGGTAGTCCAACATACATCCAAAGGAAGCTTCCAATATTACCATCATATGCATGCTTCTGGATTGATAAAGAGCCATGATTTGGCTATAATTGCGGGTGGATATGCACAATCTGTTGATTTCTTACTGGTTGTCACCTTGGTAGGATATTGGCTGAGTAAATTTGCAACCAATTTATTTGGGGGCCTTGATTTTTTACACTTTGACAAAAACACCACAAAATATTTCCCTCTCCAATTAATTCCCAACCTTTCTGTAAGGAGGCGGGATCCCCCCCCCACTAAATTTTCTTGAAGAATAAAACATCCATTCCAAACACATTCAAAGGTATGCTAGATTAGGTGCAAACTTTTCAAACTTCAATAAATGGTATTAAAAACAACCAAAGTATAGCAACAGAATAAAAATAATGACTATATTTAATTTTCACAAAATATTACAAAAGTACATCATAATATCCCATAAGGGTTTACATGTATGATACAACTAAGTAGAGGGAAATATAAAGCATAAAAACTTTGTCTCCAAGCTTTAATTCCTTAAGCTAGTCCAAAAATTCTTACCTTATCATCCAAGTACTTCACCTAGAGTTGGAAGCATACCCCAACAAGAAGAGAAAATAGATGACATCAGTAAGGGCTGGTATGTCCATACTAAATAGGAAATTGAGCGATATATGGAATAAAGGACATCAAATATAAAAGGCTTCCCATAGAAAGGATAAGGACCACCCAAATAGGTATCAAGAGAAAAGGAATTGAAATAATATGATAACAAAAGAATACTTGCCATTAATAAAACAAAAAGATTGTGCCACACAAGCACATGTAAAGAATTAGGGGACACACCCCATATCATCAACCTGCATGCATGTGAGATAAACATAGCCCTAGAACAATATAAACACAAAGGCAACCAAGTCTCATAAACTTGAAACCGAATAGAGAAAGGAATACTACCAATCTCCCAAATATATAAAACACGGGCCACAAATCACACATCTTGCCCTGGGTATGAGGTTCCTTTCCATCCCAAAAGAGCAGGAAATATCACATCTACTTGGTAGGAAATAACACATCTGCCATAAAAACCAATGCAATTACACTACTCTAGTGCTACTGAATCACATATCATGTTAATTGTAGAGGCAAGTAGAGAGTATAATCAGAATATATAAACTAGTCACCACATAAGTGACCAACATATACATCCACCTCATAAGTGGGCAAAAGACATCACATGTCATCTTTTAGAGTTCCATCATGACATAAGCATAAGATAAGAGTTCAAAAGGATATCCATGATCACATGATCAATATCAAATAAGGTAGTTCACATGAACCATGATTTTCAAAATAAAAGACATTGTGTATAGGCTAATGTCCATAAGACAAAGAGAATGAATAAGCATAGGTGATTTGCTCAACATAGAAGAATAGGGGATACATCATACCTCAACTTTAGAGTCTAAACAGTCCAAGTCAGTACTAGATCTAATTCTAGGCCTCCAAAGAACCTCTAGGGAAGGCAGACAGGTCCAATAAGTAAGGTTCCCAAGCTTAGAGAGGTTGGTTTCTCCAACAAAGCTCCTATCTCGAGCAAGAAGCACCTTCTCCACTTTAGAGGTGAAAACCCTAACAAAAGAACATGGAGATGAGGTGTTTATGGGTTCTAGGCGGGGCTTCACCATGGAAGGCCATGGTTATGACCTATAGGAAGGTGGAAGGAAGACTAACAACATGAAAATAGGGAAGGAAAGGAGAAAACTTACCAGTCTTGGTCAAAATAACCAAGAAGGAGCTTTAGAAATCCTAAATAGAGCAAATTTGGAACCCTAGGAGCCTTCTTCACTAAGGTAGGAACCTTCTTTTACTTTGGGATAGAACCTTCATGGAAAAATAGAGTTGGAGTTATGCTTTAGGATATAGGAAATAAAGAAGAGCAAGAGTTTTCAAATTTGGAGTTGGGAAGGGGTAGATATGGCTATATAAAGAAAGAGGTCAAGTATGAGGTGTCTATGAGACTTTCCATGTGTCATGTATAAGGGTGTCCATCGACATGCAAGCCTTAATGGATAAGGAATAAGTCAAGAACGATGTTTCAAGTTACTTTCCATGTGTTCAATGCTAAGGGTGCCTATGGACATGCAAACCTTTATGTATACGGAAGAAGTCAAGCATGAGGTGTCCATGGAGCTTTCCATGTGTCCTTAGCATAGGGATTTCATGGCCATGAAAGAGGACATATAATAGGGTTTCTTAAATATCAAATGTAAGTTTATGGAAACTTATAGGCCATCCCAACCGACCTCCAATCAAATAAATAACCCCATTGGTTGATAGCTTCTAAAGATAAGCTCATTTATAAAGAGGGTAATCCCTATAATGCCCTTGGAAAGTAACACATTCAAACCAAGGTGCAACTAGGTGCCCCATGGTTCAAAAACTCGAGAATGGTAAGGGAACATATAAGGATTATAATGCATGTGAAAATTTGCAAAGAAAACCTCCCAATAGGGTAAATTGCAGAAAAGTCTAGAATGTACCTAAAATGGCATAACTTGCACAAACAACATCCAAAAATGGACCAAAATTCATCCACAATTTATCTTTGATGTATTGAATATGAATTTGACATATGTTCCATATTTTGAAGTTATATAATCACATTATTCATTACTTATGCCTTTTACTCATTCTCTCTCTCCTAAACTTATCCTGATATTTCAAGGTGGTCCAAATTAGATGAAATTTGACTTGTATGCTAATTTTGATATGTAGATTTCAAATTTGAAGTTTTTTTCCACTTTTGAGACTTTTTTTATGAGATATCTCATATGGCCCATTAAAGGCCCATTATCTAAATTATTCATCCAATTAAGTTCCTTATCTTCATATCAACACCAAAATGAGTTATGTGTCATATTTTATGTATCCATTATAAACCTAAGATTAATGTTAGAACATTAGGTTACATTAAGGTGATCTATACATGCATTAGCTCATTGGGGCATACTAAACATCTATTTAGATCTAACCTTCAACCTTGTTTAGCTAAGTCCAAAATGTCAACTTCTAGGGTAGGGTCTGAGATCTAGTATGTTACAACACACCACCCCTTAAAGGGATTTCATCCTCAAAATAAAAACATCCACATATAAGAAAACAAGTTGTTCACCACCCCTTAAAGGATTTAACCTACCAAGCCAAACTAATATAGAGGTAAACGGGTGAGTCTAATTAGACCATATACCAGACCCATCACGCTTCACTGCGTACTCTAATTGCTTACTAAACACCAAACTTCAAAGTCTTGGTTCTAGGGATAACTATCCAAACATGTGGTTCTATGGGTCATAAGGGAACTATATTGGGTATCCATCCTCAAACAAGTCATTACATCTGGGAGACTAGTTCAACATATTAGGGTCGCTAAAGATAAATCACGTAGATGTTTAAGGCTACTATTGCCTAAAAGCATGCTATTTTGAACAATTCATATCAGCTCAGGCCAGACTGATATCATATGGATTCAGGAGTCCTCATAAACCAAGCTAGTGGTTCAGAGGAAAATCTTTCCAGCCTGCTAACCCTGATCCTTTCTAGACACCTTTTCTTTCAACTTCATGTCCTAGTAGCTGCCTAAAGGCCAAGCTAAACAACCTCAAGTCACTATGGTTACTTATGCATCTTTTACTTGTAAGTATTTTAAGGATCTATTCATCATTATTCTAATGTGAAACTATAGGATCCTAAATCAACCCTTCATCATCTATTGATCAACTCTAGGGACAACATTTCACGTAAAGGTAAGGCAAGTATTCTAACAAGGGAGACAAAATTGAAATAGTCAGATTCTGACTACCATGAGCTCTAATACCATGCTGTAAGGAGGCAGGATCACCCCCTTACTAATTTTTTTTGAAGAATAAAACATCCATTCCAAACACACTCAAAGGTATATGATAGAATAGGTGCAAAATTTTCAAACTTCAATAAATGGTATTCAAAACAACCAAAGTATAGAAGGAGAATAAAAATAATGACTATATTCAATTTTCACAAAAGATTACAAAAGTACATCATAATATCCCATAAGGGTTTACATATATGATACAACATAAGGATCTAAGTAGAGGGAAATTTAAACCATACCAACTTTGTATCCAAGCTTTAACTCCTTAAGATAGTCCAAAACTTCTTGTCTTATCAACCAAGTCCTTCACCTAGGGTTGGAAGCATACCCAACAAGAAGAGAAAATAGATGACATCAACAAAGGCTGGTATGTGCATACTAAATAGGAAATTGAGCAATATATGTAATAAAGGACATAAAATATAAAAGGCTTCCCATAGAAAGGATAAGGACCACCCAAATGGGTATCAAGAGAAAAGTAATTGAAATCATATGATAACAAAAGAATACTTGCCATTAATAAAACATAAAGATTGTGCCAAAGAAGCACCTGTAAAGAATTAGGGCACACACCCCATATCATCAACCTGCATGCATATGAGATAAACATAGCCCTAGAACAATATAAACACAAAGGCAGCCAAGTCTCATAAACTTGAAACCTAATAGAGAAAGGAATACTACCAATCTCCCAAATATATAAAACATGGGCCAAGAATCACACATCTTACCCTGGGTATGAGGTTCCTTTCCATCCCAAAAGAGTAGAAAATATCACATGTACTCGACAGGAAATAACACATCTGCCGTAAAAACTAATGCAATTACACTAAACTAGTGCTACTGAATCACATAGCATGTTAAATGTAGATGAAAGTAGTAAGTATAGTCAGAATATATAAACTAGTCACCACATAAGTGACCAACATATACATCCACCTCATAAGTGGGAAAAAGACATCACATGTCATCTTTTAGAGTTCCATCATGAACAAAACATAAGATAAGAGTTCAAAAGAATATCCATGATCACATGATAAATATCAAATAAGGTAGTTCACATGAACCATGATTTTCAAAAGAAAATACATTGTGTGTAGGCTAATGTCCATAAGACAAAGAGAATGATTAAGCATAGGTGAAATTCTCAACATAGAAGTATAGGGGATACATCATACCTCAACTTCAGAGTCTAAATAGTCCAAGTTAGTGCTAGATCCAAGCCTAGGCCTCCAAAGAACATCCATGGAAGGTGGATAGGTCCAATAAGTAAGGTTCCCAAGCTTAGAGAGGCTTGTTTCTCCAACAAAGCTCCTATCTCGAGCAAGAAGCACCTTCTCCACTTTAGAGGTGAAAACCCTAACAAAAGAACACGGAGATGATGTGTTTATGGGTTCTAGGTGGGGTTTCACCATGGAAGTACATGGTTCTGACTTGGAGAAATATGGAAGGAAGACTAACAACATGAAAATAAAGAAGGAAAGGAGAAGACTTACCAGTTTTGGTCAAAATAACCAAGGAGGAGCTTTAGAAATCCTAAATAGAGAAAATTTGGAACCCTATGAGCCTGCTTCACCAAGGTAGGCACCCTCTTTTACCTTCATGGAAAAATAGACTAGGAGTTATGCTCTAAGCTAGAGGAAAGAAAGAAGAGCAAGAGTTTTCAAATTTAGTGTTTGGAAGGGGTAGATATGGCTAGATAAAGAAAGAGGTCAAGTATGAGGTGTCTATGAGACTTTCCATGTGTCATGTATAAGGGTGTCCATGGACATGCTAGCCTTTATGGATAAGTAATAAGTCAAGAATGAGGTGTCAAGTTACTTTTCTTGTTTTAATGCTAAGGGTGCCTATGGACATGCAAACATTTATGGATAAGGAAGAAGTCAAGCATGAGGTGTCCATGGAGCTTTCCATGTGTCCTTAGCCTAGAGATTTCATGGCCATGCAAGAGGACAGATCATAGGGGCTTCTTGAATATAATTTTTTGTTTTATGGAAAATTATAGGCCATCCCAATCGACCTCCAATCAAAGAAATAACCCCATTGGTTGATAGCTTCTAAAGATAAGCTCATTTATAAAGTGAGTAATGCCTATAATGCCCTTGGAAAGTAACACCTTCAAACCAAGGTGCAACTAGGTGCCCCATGGTTCAAAAACTCAAGAATGGTAAGGGAATATATAAGGATTATAATGAATGTAAAAATTTGCAAAGAAAACCTCCCAATTGGGTAAGTTGTAGAAAAGTCCAAAATGTACCTAAAATTGCATAACTTGCACAAACAACATCCAAATTGGACCAAACTTCATCCACAAGTTATCTTTGATATTTTGAATATGAATTTGACAATATTTCCATATTTTGAAGTTATATAATCACATTATTAATTACTTATGACTTTTACTCATTTTCTCTCTCCTAAACTAATCCTAATATTTCAAGGTTTTCCAAATTAGATGAAATTTGACATGTATGCTAATTTTGATATGTAGATTTCTAATTTGAAGTTTGTTTACAATTTTGAAACTTCTATTTATGAGATATGTCATATGGCCCATTAACGACTCATTATCTAAATTACTCATCCAATTAAGTTCCTTATCTTCATATTACCACCAAATTGAGTTATGTGGCATATTTTATGTATCCATTATAAACCTAAGATTAATGTTAGAACATTATGTTACATTAAGGTGATATATACATGCATAATCTCATTGGGGTTATACTAAATATCTATTTAGGTCTAACCTTCAACCTTGTTTGGCTTAGTCCAAAATGTCAACTTCCAGGGTAGGGTCCGATATCTAGTATGTTACACTTTTTTAATCAAACCTCACTCTCTCATGGAAACTCTAGTCCCCATTTGATCCTTGTTGTATCTAGATAAAAGCTAGCATCTTTATCCCTCTAGTTAGCCATCGATGTGGCCCCCTCTACAATTGATGCTTGTTGATGCTGTTTCTAGTACATGTTCGTGTGAGGATGTAGTGGTAATATGTGTTTGTCAATAAGATGTGCCAAGTCCCATATGTAAGAATTTCCATCTCTATTTCATAAATATCTGGGAGCATGTACTAGAATAGAATAGTCAACCTTTACTACTCCAGAATCCAACATGGTTCTATTTCTGATCTAAGTGTCTATCTAAGAAAGAGATGTACACGAAGAAGTCTCATTGTGGTAGCAATACACCATGTTAAGCTTGATGTCTTGTATTTTTGATTTTTTTCCCTTCTATCGCATTCTTTTGCTCAATGGCTTAAATGCAAGATGTATGTTACATTTGCCCCCAATAATTTGTAGACACTTTTTTTTAGGGGCTCTACCCTTGAGCTTTAGTGAGAGGCGACCACTCCTCGATCCCCACCTGTTGAGGGGCTGTGTCCCCTAAACCCCCCGACAGTGCTACGACTTATGCTATTTTTGGGGCATTTCTTTATTATTGTCCACCCCAGCCACTCTTCATTCTTTCTGTGGTTGGTGTGAGGGGCAAATATAGAAGAGAGTGAGATGGAGGAGATGAAGATTATATTATGTTGTCTTATATTTTATGGATCTCCATGCACTTCTTGAAGAATTTGTGGATTTCTACTACTGATATCTATTGCTATATGCTTCTTGGAGTACTTACTATCTGGAGCTTCATGTCTACTTCTTTCTTATTTAAGCAGATGGTCTTCTATCTAGATAAATGGTCTCTACTTTCTACATTTTTTCTGTGCTTTATTTTCACATTGACATTGTCCATGCTTTGCACATGTTGACTTTTTCCTTGTCCATGCTTTCTTTGCACATTGGCTACTTGTACTGTAGACCAAAACTCTTTGCACTTTGTGAGTCACTACTTTCTAGACTTTTTTACTGTGAACTAACACTCTCTGACTTGGATGTGCTTTGCGTATGTTGACTCTCTACTTATCCATGCTTCTTGTGCATGCTGACCTTCTACTACTGTGATCTAGCACTATGTGGTTCATCCATGCTCTATTTGCACTTTGACTACTACTACTGTTATGAACCAGCATATTTTGGGCTGCGACGTTAATGACTGTGATGAAGACCATGATGCTTTGCTGTTTACTTCTACTCTAGGATAACAACATTATGATCGAGAAACTTTTGTGACCTACTTGTCTTCTATGGAGTATCTACTTGAGGGGGAGTATTTGAGGGATGAATGCTTTATTGCAATCTTGAGGGGGATAAATTCTTGTAAGAGCTTGGTTTATCTTTTTATCTTGCTTCTTTATTTTTAGACTATCTCTCTATTTGCAAGGTGGCTTGTGATTCTCCCAAGCTTCAGCTTGAGGGGGAGTATTAGATACTCTGATTAACAGTTAATTAATTATTTGAGTGTAATTATATATGGGCCCAAGTGTGTCTTATACCATCATGGTTTAGTCTGAAGTCTGTACACTTCCCCCTTCTCCTATATAAAGGAGGGGGATCCCTCTAATCTATACAATGTAGAGCTTCTTTTACTTTATAAAAACTATCAACTAAATAACATATTTCTTGATTTCCATAAATCCTAATAATCTCAAATTTAGGAAAAAGGTTATTGAAGCCATCAATAAAAATAAGATAATGAGCATTAGGATAGATACATAGAGTTGGGTATGTTACAAAACCCCACCCTTAGAGAGGATTTTATCCCTGAAATCCAAGTGACCATAACTTTGTGTACTGAGTTCATATTGACCAAGATGTACCTATGATGGTCCTAGCCACATGTCTCCACCTTTTTTTTCTTCAAACTAAAAGTTAATCTAAAGAGTTTAACCAGCACCTAAAGTTTGATTAAGTTGCCACACTTATTAGGATTATATACTTTTCGATGATAATTTCCTAATTTTCTTTGTAAGTGGGTGTGTACATGATGATTACTTGATTAATTCATATCTTATTTTCATTCCAATATTAGTGCTAACTCTTAGATTGAGTATACACACACATTTTACCATAATATTTAATAATTTTATACCTCACAATCAAACCATGTTGTATCATCCATTAGCACATTGTGGTTAAGGTGTAAGATTAGGATTCATTTATCGAGCACATTTCATTGTCTACTATTGAGCATAATAGCATATTTAATGTAACTTGTTAAATGAGATGTCCAAAATTTTAATGTACATATTAACCACACCTATTAAGAATTTTGCTTAATTTCTTTTCCCTTTTGATTCATTATGTTCATGTGGGTCAAGGTTACATTTCATCAACGTTCACATTCCTATAGTGTTGAACCTAGATGCATTTGTGCTATAACAAGTTGGGGTAAAGTGACCCCACTTCATTCCTTCAATACCTTTCAAAACTAACCACTAATACATTTTCTCTGTTCACAATTTAAATAAGTGAAAATCAATTCGCAAGACTTGTTTTAGTTAGTTAATTAACATTATTGTGGCCAACTTAGCAGAGTTCATTCATCTATATTGGTTACAGAGACATTAAATGGGGAAGTTACTCAAAAGTTAGTTAATACATTAATTAATAAGTTCAAACATCCTTAAAGTTGTATTAACAACTTCTAGTGCATAGGTTACAAAAATACACTCCTTAACAAGATCAATCTAAACCCAACCAACAATCTAATAAAACAAGGGGCGTGTCAACTAAGTTGTACCATATCAAAAAATTTCTCATACTCTATTCTCCATGCTTTGCTTTTAAGGTTTCTGTATTGACCTAACCAATTAGTGGATTTTTCTTCCAAGGGATTTGTCTCTTCATAAAATTCTTAGATGGTGACTTCGTTTATGACACTATTGATAGAAAGAAAATAAAATTTATTTTGTACATATAACATAATAATGAAAATAAGTTTATTAGTTAAACTTTGTGATGTGAGTTGAAATTTGTGCCAAAAAATATGCAAAACAAAATCACCAACTTGAATAAAGTAACAAGAATTTTTATCGTACATACTTCCAACAAGAGGTTTGAATTCTCCCAGCATCTAGAAGGATGCAATAGACATCTCTAATTTAAACAATAGGGTAGAGGTAAGGGTTTCCTATTGCATGAAATCAACTTTTGATAAAATTCATACATGTCGCATCACCCCAAAAACATTTCATCATAATTACCTAGCTTATCCTAGAAAATAACTTAGAGTCTCATCATGAAACAATTAGGAGTCACCAAGACACCCAACCATAAATGGAAGAGATTAAGGTTTCTCCTTGTTGGTGATTCACTACCATGAGGTCATTGCATGACAAGGCTGAACTATAAAGTTTCACACTCTTACCATAGGTCACTAGGTAATCATATGCCCTAGGGGATTAACTAGGCCAACAAATACATTATGAAGAGTAAGGGTCAAACTTCTTCATTGGATATTTTCCCCTGATCCTCACATAAGACTAACATAGCTATAACTTATAAGGGTAATATAATAAGAATTTTTATTGAGATAGTTAGTTTAGAGACAAAAAATATTCTTTGATGCCATAATTGTAAAGAGTGGGACCTGATATGGGATCCACTCCTTACTTCATTTGAGAAAACACATAATAATAGCCTTCAAAAAGTTCTGCACAATATTTTGTCAACCATATTTGTAAAAGAAACATACTTTTATTGATTTTTTTTAGTCCAAGTTCTACAGAGGGCACGAAGGGCATCTAACAAGATATGAAATATAATCTAGTAGGATCAGTTTGTGGTGAACAACCTATCCATCTTAGAAGTCTTCTTGAAGTCAGTCCCAAGTGATGCTTCCTATTTCTAGGAACTTAGATTGTCCAACCTCTGGGTGGGTGGAGAGAAACACCCATAAGAGGAAGCAAACAAGAGAAGGGACATGGGTAAAGCTATGTATGTGAAATATTATAATAACTGGGTGTTATTGTAGATCATTGAGAGTTTTGTATAGGAGATTCAATAAGGAGATGCTCAAGAGAGATAAGTTCCAAAAGAATTAACACATCAAAAGATGAGACACAATTTATAACAAGAGATTTTATCATTAGGGAGTTTTTCTTTATAAAATTTTCATCAAGAACATCATAAGTTGTGCATGTAAAAAAATGCTGGAATAAAGTTAATTAAAGTGAGGCTAGGACACTATGGGATCTCAACCAAAAGTAGGTGGAAAAGAGTGCATGGGTGGAATAAGCACGTTCTATATATAGAAAGTGGAAAAGCACACTCAGGATGAAAAAGTACACCCTATGTATGGTTGTACTCATGTACCACTACTAAAAATAAAATTAGACTAAAACATGCACATAGATAGAAAAGGGCAAGTTAAAGTTTGGTCAAATCTTCACATATTAAAGAGAAGTATGAGAACATTCTCATAGACAGTATATCTAGGTTAAAGGATCATCAACAATATAATCACATGAATTTAGTGAAACTTCGGGGAAATAATCCCACAAGAGATCAAATTCCAAAATGATACATGAGTAATCAAGGGATATCAATAGATGCCTTATATGGAATAAAGGTGGGTGGTCATATTATTAATGCCTAGGTAAATTGGAGGAAGACACACATACCTTAGTTGAAATCCTAAATATCCATTTCACTACAAAGATAAGTGCCAGGGTCACGGTCACACACAACCTCTCACTAAACTCGCCATAGCCCAATATGCAACCCCATTGTTTCTAGAACAAGCTGCCAGACATTTGAGGTCGGGCGTCTGCAAGAAGAGTATAGGGCAATCCTAGCATAAAAATAGCCCAAGAAGTAGAATGATTCTCATGATGGTGAGGATGTCACAATGTCAAAAATTTAGAAGGAAATGGCCCGAGGACACATAAATTGACCACATTCCTTCCAAAGGTAGACGGATTTGATGAAGAAGAAGCGACATGTTTAGATGAATGTATCTATCTATTCCTTAAAGACCTTTGATGCTCACGTGGTTTCAGTTTTATAAGGTAGTTAGTAAGGATACATCTAGTTTTGAAGACCGAGAACCACAAACACAATGATTTTGAGGTTTCTTTCTTATCTAGATTTTGGAACAAATAAGATATATTCCTATACATAAACAAAAAGGGAACCACAAGAGTATAAAATCTTAGTTAGAGGAGAATGAGATATATAGTAAATCTAAGAATAAGAGTCGAGGTTGTTGTTCATCTTCTTTCCTTTTATGGATATAAAATCCAACATGATAGGAAGATATTTAGAAAAATCTAAGCCGATGAAACAACAATATTTCCCTATATCTTAGACTTAATATATTTTGATATTTTTTTAAAGAAACAAGCATTAAGTAAAAAAATAAAGCTGACACTAATTTATTATTTTGATATTGTTCAGTGAATTATTTATTATGTAAAACTATTTTTACTATTATTTAAAATAATATCATTATAATCTATATAACATTACAATATATGGTATTATGACAGCTAAAAGATGACCTACTCAAGAAGGAAGTATATCTTAATTTGTATTTATTGAAGTACATCTTTTCACATGAATTTTACATTAAGTATGCATAAACAATTTCCTTCTAAGAAAGGCATCTATTTAATTAATGTAATGTCAGATTCCCATTGTTATTTCTAGTCTTTTTAGAACTATTCTAATTGTGCACATTACAAATTGAATAATATCAATTTATTATAAGAAAATACATTTGTTGATACAATTGGTATCTATAGTATAGTATTTTTGTTTAGTTTTTCTAGATAGAATGATGATGAGATTATTAAATTGATGATTTTACATAGTTAAGGAATTGTGAAGGAAAGAGGCAAGTTTGTTAAGAAAAACGTGCTAACAATGTTATAATAAATTCTCTATTAGTATTCATTTTTTTATTGCATGTGATTTATGATTAAACATACTTCCAATGCATTGTAACTTCATGGGAGGCTACTTCCTTTACGGTATGCTAGAGAGGAAAATTCATATATATAAGAGAAGGGATGCCAAATTAGATTTATGTATAATTCATATATTGTACTTAATGTAATCATGTAATTAAATTCAATATACAATCACCATATTTTTAAATGAGAACTTCACTGAAATTCTTTTTTGAGGAACAATTTCACACATTTAATACACATAAAACATCATTTCCCATAAAGTACTTTGTTAGCCGAAGGAAAGATAAATTGTCCCACTTGTATGAAATAATCATTAATATATTTTTAAACATTATGCACATTTTTAAAATTGATATATATATATATATATATATATATATATATATATATATATATATATATATATATGCATTGTAAGTATTATTGGGTGTGTTTATTGAATAATGGCATAATTGTATGTATATATACATTTAAATTAGAAATTAAGTTTACCTACTTTGTTACACGTTACTCTAGATCCCATAAATTCTTATATTTCTTTTTATTCAAATTTCCACTAGGACTTTTATTATTGTAATTTATCTAGGAAATAACAAGTTTCCCAACTTATGTCATTTTTCTCAATAAAAAGAAAACGTCTTTTATGACCAATAAGAAGGAGAAAACTACTTTTCTTACTAGTTTCACTTTTTGATTATATATATATATATATATATATATATATATATATAACATGTCTTGTAAGTGAAGTAAACTTTTAATGTATTTATTCTTTCCTTTTAGTCATTAAATTATTAATATTCATTTTTGGCTCTTCTTTTTCTCTACATCTGGTTTTAAGAAAACTCTACTGAATCAACTATAATACTAACTCCTATTGAAACATTATTCTAATTAGTTGTCACTTAAAGTCTAAAAATAGTTTTAAACTAAAATAACATATTTCTTGATTCTGTAAATCCTAATAAACTCAAATTCAAGAAAAAGATTTTTAAGGATATCATAAAAAATAAGAAAATGAGGATTAGGCTAGATACACGGAGTTGGTTTGTAACATTCAGGGTCAAGTGTGAATTTGATTTGATGTCTCATGTATGTCAAACTTGGCTTAGGCCAACTAGAACCAGCCAATTACACTCTTCAATTGACCGATTGATCTATGAAAATTCATAGAGGTTGGGTAGATGATGTGTTAGTGAAATTAGGCTATGATACATCTACCATCTTGTGATTCATGTGAGGACCTGTTCCATGTTTGTGACATTTATGCACATGAAGGGTTGGATATCTTAAAAGTATATGCCAAAGCTGCAGTTATAGGGGGCACTAAGGAAGATTGTTATTTTAACTCTGTAGATGACATTTTTGAAGAGTGTCTACCATGCATGGATCGAAACTACTACTAATGGTAAATGTCTTGAACCAATAGTTTAATTACTCAAAGAGGCATTTTAATTTCTCAAAGGGGAAGTTGAAAAGGTCAAACTGGATGTAGTAAGGTTGCTAGTGACGATCTACCTTCTATTTCTATAAAGCCTATGGATACTTGTATGGATGAACTTTCTATTCTTGAGCTGAAGACCCTTCTAGAGGGCTTGAAATATTCTTTCTTTGGTCCAAATTGCACCCTCCTAGTGGTAGTTTGATCTCATCTTTCTCTAAACCAAGAATATGTTGTTGATGTGCTCAAGAAAAATATAGAGGCCGTCAGATGGTATATTTTTAATTTTAGGGGAGTGTGTCTTTCAATTTATATACACCCCATCTATCTAGAGGAGGAAACTCACCCTAGTAGATTAATCTAGAATAGGTTCAACCCAAAATTTGAAGAGGTTGTGACCCAAGAGATCGTGATGTTACTTGATTCAGGTATTATATACCCCATTTTTGACATCCTATCAATGAGTCCCATCCAAGTGGTGCTTAAGCAATGTGGGATCATAATCACACCTAATGAAGGTGGTGATCAAGGGCCTATGAGAAAACAATCCAAGTGGTGGATGTGTATTAATTATAGAAAATTAAATGAAAATGCAAGGAACAATCACTTGCCATTGACATTCATTGATCAAACTCTTAAAAACATGGTAGGAAAAAGAATATGCTTCCTTGGTGGACGCTAATGGTATTTTCAAGGATAAATTCACCATATAGATCAGGCTAAACTACTTTACATGCCCTTTTGGAACTTTTTCTTATTAAAGGATGTCATTTGGTATGTGCAACACACCATCCACATTACAAATATGTGTGACATTAATCATCTTTTACAAGTTGGATTCATCATTAAATGTGTTTATTGATGCATTTTCTCTTTCTTCTAAAGTCTTTTCTTGATTTCTTGCTTCATCTCACAATCACTTTGGAAATGTGTGTGGAATTTTGGCTAGTTATATCTTGGGAAAAGAGTCACTTCATGGTCCCTAAAGGTGTAGTGTTAGGTCATAGAGTTTGGAATTCCTGAATAGAAGTTGATAAAGTCAAAGTGGTGTTGCTTTCTACGTTGACTATCCCCTCCACAGTGAGGCATGTTAGACTTTTCCTATGACATCCTAGATTATACCTCCATTTTTTAAAGGATTTAAGTAACATATCAAAGTCGTTGCACCTCCTTCTTGAAAAATATGATACTTCCATATTGATGATATATACATAGAATAATTTAATCTTTTGAAGATAAGGTTGACTTTTGAATCTTATCATGAGATCCCAACTTCTCTATTCCTTTTATAATCATGATAGTTTCATTATATAGGGAAGTGGGGTAAGTTTTTTGCTAAAGAATTGGTCGTGTGCCTGATTCCATTTATTATGCTACTAAGACGTTGGATGATGACCAAAGAGGTTACACAACTACTGCACACGAGTTGCTTACTATAGTTTTTCTCTAGACAAATTCTAATCTTCTGTGCTGTAAAACATGAACACTTTCTACACAGACAATGTTGCTTTAAATTATATCATGTTCAAGAAAGATTGAAAGACTAGATTGATCTGGTGGATACTATACTTCACCAAGTTGACATATATATTTTTTTTATAAAAAAAGCTTGGGAGATTTCTATTTCCAACAATTTATCTTACATGGAGGATTAATTTTATGGTGGAAAGAATCAAAGAGACCATGCCACACAGGAAGCTCATACTGATTAGCAAAACCCACCATCCACAGTACAAGCATAAAACCAACTTCTTGGATAATGGAAGACTGCCAAAGGACGTGTTTAAGTGAATAAATAAAAATATTGTATGCTTCCTTTAAACATTATGTTTGGGATGACCCTCATATCTTTAATTATTGTTTAAATCAACTTATGAGAAGATGAGCATATCAAGATACACTCAATGCACCACTCTGGTGCATGTAGGGGGCATTTTTGGGGGAAAATGACATGCTGGAAAAGTTATCAATGTAGTTTCTTTTAGTATCTATTCAAGGATTCACATGAATATTTCAAATATTTATGAAATTTAATAGAGAAGGCACCATCACTAAGATAGATATGATGCCTGTAACTTCCATATTGGTAGTAGAGGTTTCGATATATGGGGAATTTACTTAATGGGTCTGTTTCCTTTGTCTTATGGGTTTTTTATATATTCTTGTAGCTATTGATGACATCTCCAAGCAGGTCTAAGATATATCCACTAGAACTTATGTAGACAAAGTCATGTATGAACTCATGAAGTTAAACAAATTGATACGTTTTGGAGTGCCAAGTAATGTCATAAGAGAAGGAGGAACCCCTTTAATTCATAAACTTTGAGAATCTTTTGAAAAGGCAAGGTGTCAACCACCAAGTGGGTACTCCATACCATCTCCAAGCTAGTGAGCAAGTGAAGATTTCCAATTGAGAGATAAAGGTCATACTTAAGAAGAGGGTGAGACCAATACATAAGGATTGATAAATATGACTTAATGGATCTTTATAGGCATATAGAACATCATATAAAACTCTAATTGGCACAAGACCTTTTGAGTTGATATTTGAAAGAGCTTCCACTTATCGATTGAGTTGCAATAGAAGGTGTTTGGGTGCTCAAGTATATTGTTGTGAATATCGATATAACATGAATCAGAAGGAAGCTGCAACTTAATGATCTTCAAGAGATAATGCTCGAGTACATGTGCTTTCCAAAAGCTACAAGGGAAAAATGAAATTCTACATGATAAGATGATAAGAAAAATAACATTTTAACCCAATTAATGGATTTGGATGTATTATTTATGTATTAAGTTCTTTCTAGGAAAAATAAGATCAAGGTAAGAAGTCCCATACAAAGTGAATCATACCTTACCATTCTACTGTTGTTGTGATACAAAGAAAAGGAAGGAACCAAGGAGTCTATAGTGAAAGGACAAAGATAGAAACCAATTGCTAAAGTAGAGACTGACAAGATTCAAAGTTTTGATATCTCCAAGTTGATTTAGATCTTCCTATTATAAGAGGAAGAATATTCAAATGTGAACAAGAGTGCCATATACTATGTGAAGGAATTCTCAAGAACTACAAGGTGTTTATGAACTAAGGAATACCATGCTTGGATGAATGTGATAAACTTAGCACTACTAGTGGAAGGATTCCCATCTTGGTTGGCAAAATTTTTACCTGATACTTTTTAATTTTTTATTATACTTTCATTTTATACTTCCAAGAAACACACATAAACATAACACACTTGATAGTTTTTATTTGTTTTTTATGTGCCAGCGTACGTGGAACATAAGAGAAGGGAATGCCCACAATATGACCAAACCAATTGAAGATCACAAAGTGAGAAATGAGTGTTTCAGATTAAACTGTGCATTTACATATCACACTATAGAAAAACCATTTTACAATGACTTTTGTACTAGTTTTAAGAAATGAGGATATTGAATTGTAAGACATGAAAACTCACCACAATTGTTTTCTTCTAGCATTGACGTGTTGACCAAAGAGAAAAATGGCCATTCTAGATAGAACTATCATGGAGGATAAACCATTGAATCACTTGAAAGAAAATATCTAAAGCATCATTGGTGATTACCCTATCAATCCAAGCCTAGTTTCATGTTGAGGACAACATGATTCAGATTACCATGGTAGGGCATTACTCCCTGTCTATTATTCCTTTATTCTTAATTTTATAATATTGTTCTAAATTTTTTGCAAGAACATTTCTATGATTTTGAATAACCCACTCGTATAGTGTTTACTTCCTGGCCTTACATGTTAGCATAATGCATCATTGCATGTCTTGTAGTTCATTTGCTTGCATTTTTGTGTAAAATATCAAAAATTGTATTATTTCCATGTCTTCCACTCATATTGCATTGTATGTAATTTTTTATCAAGTTATTCTATTTGGTTATCTAAGATTTGGTTTCTTTCTCTTTATTACTTAGTAGAGTAAATCTTGATGTTAATAGGGATAGTTTGACACCATTTTACCAAATCTTCCCAATCGTGAAATTACCTACCCAAAAGGATGCTCCAACCTAATCTTTATCTCATTATGCTGAATTGAAGGACCATTGATAAATTCACTCATATTATCACCTGAGTCTTGATAAATGATCTCAGGTTTTCTATATATACAAGTTTTCCACTCTTGTCATGGTTACTTATAATGGAATTAAAGCAAATAAAATGTTTAGGTTCATCTAATTCTTATGAAAAGGATGTGGTTTACCATAAATGCCCATTCATCATGGTTTTTCCATTGCTTGTGAAGAATATTGAAAAATCTTGCATGCAAGATAGTATGCATGTATATCCACACCATGAAAACCCTATTTTCATCCACTTTCTTCCACCACTTCTAACCTTTACACCTCATTAAAAGATACCAAAAAGATCACACATAGAGCAAACCTTATCCACTCTCCAAAAGTGTGGGGTAGACAACCCTTCCTCCCTTCTACTTCTTCTTACCACCCTACAACCCTAGATACTCTATTGGAAATTAAAAAATAAAAATGAAAAAAAAGGTGCTGCTATGTAGTGTCACCTAATTAAAGACAAGAAGCAATGAATTATCAATGTAATAGAATTCCTACCAATTTTTAAGCCCCCTTAGTCTAATTGGATACACATTGGGTTCGAAAATAGAAATTCTAGTTCTCATGCCTCCTTTCATAGCCAAGTGGGTGATTTGGGTGGGATTGACATATAGTGTTGAATATATCCAAGAGGAACAAAATTCCAAACTTCTTTGATCAATTCCAAATATGTTATTATTCACTCAAACCTTTGTCAATGCTACACTATTTGCATGAGTTTTGTCCTCCTATATGGGAAGTCTATGCACCATGTGCCTTGATTTAATTTGATTAGTGATATTGGACATGATAAAAGTGCATCATTTTTTTTGGGGTGAATCAGACCTTTGTATTGCTATTTTTGTTTTTTTTTGTAAGTATAGAAAAATGCACCATAGAGATGAGGAAAAATCTATGAGCTAAGAAGGATTAACCAAAGGGTGAGTAAAACACTACACAATCAGATCAGAAAAAGAGAAGAAAAGCTATATACAACACTAAGGGAGGATGAGCAACTAAAAAGAAACCACCAAGCATTCTGGTCAGTTGCACGAAGAAGTGATCCTGTTCCAAAGAACACTACTGTCAGTAGAAAGGTTCCTATGGACCCGAGAGTTCCTTTCAAACTGTAAGTAGTAAATAGCAGAAAGAGCAAACAAGTTCTCTTTCCTAGACTTGAAATTAACAAGATCTTGTAAGGAGTTGGGGATACATTTGGAGTAATTCTCATTCACAACTTTTTCCCAGATGGAAGCACTATACTTGCAGCCAAATATAAGATGGTGAGTGTTTTCAACATCACCCCTACATAAGAAGCATAAGGAAGGTGTAGAAATTCCTCTCCTTTTGGCGTAATCAGTGGTGGGAAGTCGGTCATGACAACTCATCCAAGTAAAAATTTGGAAAATACAAGGCACTTTGAAGCTCTAGATCCATTTGAACAAGGGGTTATTAGCAACTTTTTCTCTGATGTTCAACCAAATAAGACGTTGGTTGATAATAAGTTCATTATAGACAAGGATTTTATCCTCACCACCAGTAGGTTTATCCATCTTCTCAAGGAACTGGCAGAGATGCTAATGTAGTCTAGAAGAAGAACTTATCTAGCGATTTCCATCAATAATAGAACTGACCATGCATGACTCCTTGATCCCAATACAATATTTAAGAAACAAACCTTCAGGGATCCATGGATCAATCCAAAGAAAGACACTATCACCATTGCCAATCTTGTAATCATCTAACTGCCTAAAATCATCTAAATTTCTCAAAATCTGAGTGAAATACCAGGAATGATGAGTAGAGGGATCAATACTCCACAAGGAGTTTTTTTCTTAAATACTTTGCATGAACCCACTTAATCCACAAGGTATCCTTTTTTGAGACAATTCTTCAGATATACAATAGAATAGCAATATTGTCCCACTTTGTAGATCTCTTTAACATTCCTAATCCCAAGGCCTCCTTCTTTTAGCTTGGTCATCTTGTCCCACTTGATAAGATGTAGGTTGATGTTACCATCAGTTTGACCCCACAAGAAATTCCTAATAACTCACTCAATCTCTTCACAAATAGAGCTAGGAAGAGGAAAAGTGGAGGACCATTATCTGTGCATGGTAGAGAGAGTGGAATTACAAAGCTCTAACCTACCAGCAAATGAAATCTACTTAGCTTTCCAACCATCCAATCTCTTATTCAATCTATCAATGAGAGAATAATAATGAGCCTTAGATAATTTTCCAATGAAAAGAGGAATACCCAAGTACCTTTGAGGCATGACTCCTTGTCCAATTCCCAAAATATTAGTACCATATCAACATCAACGCCAATGCTTGCAAAGAAAGAACTCTTCTCCTAACTAACTTTGATACCAGTTAAGCAGGCAAGTTTATCAAAGATATTTCTAAGTTTAGTAACACCACATTCATCAGCATGCATGAAAATCATCAAATTATCAACAAAGGCTAGATGTGAGACTCACAATGATTTGGAGGCAAGATGAGGCTTGATTCCTTCTGAATCAACTTTTGACTTCATAAGATGCGTGAAAGTTTGCATAACAATATTGAAAAGATAAGGGGTAAGAGGGTCTCCCTGCCTGATTGCATTAGTGGGATTAAAGGTCTCACTATCTTCCCCATTAAATAGAATTTCATAGGAAGTAGTGTGAAAAATCTCTCTCAATCGGACTACCCAACTACTGGGAAAATTTATAAGATTCAAAATCTTGAACAAAGAATCCCGATTGATAGTATCATAAACTTTGCCAAGGTAAACCTTCACATAAATTTTCTAACCACTCCCTTTTATATTGAAGTCATGGATCAACTCATTTGATAGTAAGATAGCATCCTAGTTGCTTCTTCCTCGAATAAAAGCACACTGGTTACTGCTAGTAATAGTAGGAAGAACATCCTATAACCTGCTAGTGAGGATTTTAGAAATAATCTTATAAGTCACATTGGAGAGAGAAATGGGTCTCCAATTCTTAATAAGATGGGATTCAACACTTTTGGGAATGAGAGCAATGAAGGTTCTATTGGCATCTTTGAGTAATCTACCAGACTTGAAGAACTCCAAAATAGAAGCAATGACATCCTCTTTAATAATACTCCAGTTGGACGTAAAGAACTTCCCATTAAGACCATCAGGACCTAGGCACTTATCAACATTATGTCCCTAAACAACATACTCAACCTCCTTTCTAGTGAAAAACCTATAAAGAGCATCCTTTTGTGCATCAGAAATGGCAGAAGAATTAAGGTTCTCCAGAGTAGAAGTCTCCACAGAAGAATTAGTATTAAACAACCTATAATAGAAATCCAAAACATACTTCCTAATGTCTCCAGAATTATGATTAAGAACTCCTTCAATATATAAATATTTAATGTGATTTCTATGTCTTCTAGTTTTGATAGTCGAATAGAAGAACTTGGAGTTAGAGTCCCCCTTCTTCAGCCACTGGATTCTAGATTTCTTCCTTGCCAAAGATTCTTCATTAAGTCTTTCCTCTCTAACACGTTTCCTACTTTCACAATCTTGATATTGAAGTTCAACATTAAGAGGGTCCCTATCAAGATTAGCTTGGATCATCACAACATCCCTTTCAAGAATCGTAGCCTCATCTTAAAGATTACCCACCTTTTCCCAATTCCATTTGAAGAGGTTCCTTCTTAGAACTCTGAATTTTGAATAAAGAACGTAAATAGGATAGCCCTGAAAATCATCCTTCCAAGAGTCCGCAACAATCTTCTCAAAGTCCTCCCTCTAGTCTAGGCATTTATGAATATAAAGGGAGCAACGATTTTCCTCTTTTTGCCAATATTCAACACCATGATCTTATGGTCACTAGTAATATTAGGAATACCATGAATCTCAGGAGAAGCATCCATCAACTCCTTATTATAAAGGATCTTATCAATCTTTGAGGTACTAAAATCGAAACCACTTTGGTGGTCATCCCACGAGAAGAAACCTCCACTTAAGGACAGTTCAAAAAGCCCACTATTGATCATGTAGTTGTTGAAGTCTTCCATGGATCTTTTGGAAGGAGGTTCCTTACCAACCTTTTCATTATAGCTTCTGACAGTGTTAAAATCACCTAAGATAGTCTAGGGTTCAAATACATTCTTGTTAATAGATTCCAAGTCACACCACAGAGAAAACCTATTTGAATCTGGGTTATGCCCGTACACAGCTGTAATAAGAAAACTCTTATCTTCTACTCAAAATTTAGCATGAACAAATTGGTTTGACTATGAAATTTTGTCAATAGTACAATAGTTTCTATCCCACAACAAGACAACTCTACCAAGAACATGACTAGCATCATTAGAAGTCCAATTATATTGAGAAAAGTATTTGCACAAAAGCCTATCAATTTTACCAACCCAAACTTTAGTTTCAATAAGAATTAAGATAGGAGGTCGAAGCCTCATAACCTCCTCCTAAATTTTCGAAGCTTTAATATTAAGAACCCTTACATTATTGGAGAGGATGGTCAAATTATTTTCAATCATTAGAAACATTTTGAACAATACTTCACTGGTTTGGTTCACTTCAACTTCGCCACCAAGACTCCCAAACTTGTTGTGAAGAATAGCACCACTGTCTTGAGCTTTTTCCGCTTTACCTCTGGCTTTCTTTCTCCTATTTCCTTTTGGAACCTCAAAATCCTCTGAACTATTTTTCCCAACAAAGTTCGGTGGAGTGGATAAGTCAACCGCTTCCCCGTATTGAAGTGTACTAGATTTAATGCTATCTTGGGTAATAATGTTAGACCTTTGATCGTTATCTTCAAATGGTGCTTCAGTAAAATGAAACTCTTTATATTCTATTTCAGTTTCTACAAGATTCGGTTCTATCATATCCGTAGTACCTCCAATAGGAAATTCTACAGTAACCTACAATGTACTATTATCAGGCAATGGAACAGTAGGAATTTCCTCATCATTTTTCTTCTCGATAGCTTTAGGAACCCAAACCTTTTTCCTTTTGTTATCAATAAGAGCATCATTACAAACAATATGCACACACTCATTATGCCCAAATAGATTTCAAACTGGACACCTCAAAGGAGTCCACTCATACTCAAATAGGATAGAGTGTTTCTCTCCTTTACTACTCATCACTTCAAGGGACTCTAGAAAAACTGACGTCGTAGGTAGCAGGACTTGGATTCAGGCATATTCAAGCCTACGACACTCATATGTGAACCTTCCTATTCTCAAAGGAATCCCTAGGAAAGATCCAATCCTAGAGAACATCTTAGAATCCCACAACTCCAAAGGCAAGTCATGGTTCCTAATCCAAATCAGCAGATCTTCAAGTGTGACTCTCGATAGGACATTGTCAGGCTTCCACTTCAGCAACACCATCGACTTCCCTCTAACATACCAAGTACCTCCTTCATCTATAGTCTCTAGGTCAGAATGATCCGAGAACTTAATCAAGAAGAAGCCTCTTCCATGACTTAAGATTTCAATGGAACCTTTCAGCGACCAGATCTGAGAGATACTTCTCCAAAGTAGCTAGATGGACTTTGAACCTAATGACGTAACCAGCAAGGCAGTTCTTCCATCGTTCAACATTCAAGTTTGCCTCCTCCTATGGATAAACCAGAAAGTTCCCCTTCATCTCAACCTCCATCTTCTCCAAAGTTGTGACATCCTCAGAAGTATTTTTAATTAGTTTACTCCAGAAACTTGAAGCCACTGAGAAGGGAACACCTGCGATTGGAACAACATTGGAAGAAGTAGAGGCTTCCAACAAACTTTGCTTCTGATGGATGCCACCTCCATCATTCATAGAGTCACCAGAGTCTCTAGACGTTACTCCACTTTACGTCGCCATTGTTCACAATTCTTCTTGTTACAAAGTGCATCATATTTTTAAACTCATGATTGATCTTTCTCTTGAAATCATAGAGAAATCAAGGAACAAGGAAGCCTTAGTAGCAAAGAGCTCCAAGTAGAATAAATGTGGAAAGTAGAGGCCAGCACCACCATTTTATCAACCACCAGATCCCTCCTTCCTCACTCACCATGACTCTTCCAACCAGAATGATCATTTACCTCTCTAAACTATGACATTCTGCCCAAAATGGTCATTCCAACATACATGGTCGTTATCCACTCACCACCTCATACATTCTCCCTAGAATTGTCATTCTACCCTCAAACCCTAATGCTTCCAAGTACCACTTTCACCACTTTCCCCCCATTTAACCCTAGACGCCCTAGGCCCCTATATAAGCTATAGTGGCAGATGAGTCCAAGGTTAGATCACTTGGGCATTCATTTTCTCCACCAACAAGTCACCTACCCCATTCTCCCTCTCATTGATAACCTTCCACCCTAAAACTCTAGTTTTATAGGGTTGTCCATTCCACTTCCATTTTACCATTTCACATTCTTGGAGGTGGAGTGAAATGATGTGCATGAATTACATAGTGATTTTTCCTACTCGCACATGCATTTTCAATCCATTTTCTACCTCAAATTGCCTCTAATCATGCTAGATTTCCCACTTTGCCTTTATCTTTACTTGTTCCATGGTTTGATCACAAGTAAAATATTTAAATGAAAACATGAAGATAATTTGATAACAATTCAACCCTTATCATATTTCCTGAGACATTAACCAATTCTAATGAAATTTTTGAAGATTCTGACAGAACATGCCATGTGGTTTAGGTAATACATCGTGTTAATAGAAGGGAGAAGCAATCCTCACCAATGTGCAGAAACATAGTGTGTTGGCCAACCAACACATCGTGTCCCCTCATTGTAGGAAATTATCAAGTTCCCTAACTTGTAGAAACTTGTCATGTTGGCACACCAACTCGACATGTATTCTCCATCAAGAATATGTTAGGGATCACTACAGTGCAAAAATAGAGATATAAACACACCTTGTCTCCTCAATCCACAATTGTCCAAGTTTTCTCTACTTTCAACAAAACGACGTGTTGGCCAACCAACATGCCATGCACCCTTCGTGCATGATAGTTTGACTGCAGTTACTAAGAGAAACCCAACATGATATTAACATGCCAAGGCATCAGACATTTCATTACAAATTTAGGAAAAATGTTCCTCATTTTTAAATCCAGGTTGATTCTTTTGGGATGGTTATCACTTGCCATTTGGAGTGTGTTACAACCAGAGTTTAGAGTAGAGGAAAAGGAGGGTGATTATGGAAAAGAATGTGTCGTTACTCATGAGAGAACTTCTTCTCTACTCCATTTCTCTTTCCCAATTACAGCAAGAAATTCCATCCTCTGTTCCAACCCCTCGAAAGAAAAGGTTGCTAGAGAAAGAACAATGGCGAGGATGAGTCTTTGAATTCCAACTAGAGTTCTTCCCTTGTTTCTTTTCCCCCATGGATTCCTTTTCTCTTTTCATTATGTACTCATGTTTTACTTCATGATTCATCATTTATATATGTGTTTCATCACCATGTGCCACTAGAACCTTGTTCTTGGGAATGGGAGAGTAACTCCCATGTTATAACTTATGTGAACACAAATTTGTCCCTAATACTAGTTGATTTACTATTCTAAGATTGTATTAGTGCTTCATTTACTTGCTTTCTTGATTGGCCATCATGTTTTCTTGTTTTATGATTCTAATATGATTTGGAAAGATGTACCTAGGATTATGGAGATGTAATATTGGAAACACTTCCTTGACCATATAATTAGTTAGGAATATGTTGACGACTCAATGTTTGTAGTTCAAAACTAAGCATACGCACATGAGTGTTATGTGGATTTAGAACTGTCTCATATCACCGAGTGTTGTATGAGACCCAAACCTACTTTGTATGCTTAACTGGTGTATTAGATTTTTGTTGTTCTACAAAGTTTTGATGTGGAAGTGAATTCTCATTACCAAAATTCTTTATATATGATCTTAATCATCATCCAAGAGACTTGTGGTTATTTGTTTTATTCTTGTGTGTTGATTAGTTTAATTAAATCAATCAAACTTGTGTAAATCGATCTAGATTGTTGAAATTTAATGCTCTTGTGCCTAACTAGACTAGATCCTTGTTGATACGACCTTGACTACAAATGATCCAGTATACTTGCAGGTGATAAATGAGTTGAGACAATAAATGATTAAAGCTCGTTCATTAGACCAATCAAAAAGTTTTTGGCACTATTTCTAGGGATCTATGGTACTATTTAGTTAGAGTAAGAGTGTTGATAGGAATTTGAGACTAGATCACACCACAACCCATCATATCTACAATCACATCTATCATAATTTCCATAATCATTATTATCATTTGTATTTTACATTTTTATTGTGCAACTTACCCACCTTATTTGTGTACATGACTGTATGAGGTGTTCTAAAAGGGGTCATGAAACATCCATATTTCAAGATCCAAAAACTGAATGGACATTCAACAACCACATGAGAGAAAAGATGGGTGTAAGTTCTTCAAAATTGGAGGATTCACATCCATCATCACCCCATTCAACACCTTCATCTTCACCACCATCTTCACCCAATCACCAAGAGCCAATCTTGAAAGGCAAAAGACCACTTAAGGACTTCACTATCCATACTTCTATCAAAATATGTGGATATATTGACCATCTGATTATTGAAGCCAATAACTTCCGTCTCAACCCTACAATTATGCAAATGATCTAGTAGAACAAGTTTGGAGGAACCGCTATGGAAGATCCGAATCTTCACATAACTGACTTTTTGTAGTACATGAACACTTTCAAGATAAACAACATTCCTACTGATGGATACACTTACTATTGGTTCCTTTTACCTTGAGGGATAGAGTCAAGGCATGACTTTCTTCCTTACCCAAGTGGTCGATCGAAGGTTGGGGTGATATGTTGAATACCTTTCTTGCTAAATATTTTCCACCTAGCAAGACCACACAATTAAGGAGTTAGCTTACCAATTTCAAACAAAAGGAAGGTGAAACATTGTATGAGACATGGGATATATTTAAAGGCATCTTTGTCCTCACCACAATTTGATTAATTGGCTAATGTTGCAAACATTCTACAATGGGTTATTCTACAACACCGTATGACTATGGACGATGTTGCGAATGAAGCCTTGATGAACAAGTCTTACAGTAAAGCATATGATATTATTGAAGACATGGCAATTAAGCATTGCCAATGGAGCTTGAATTCACGACAATACTTTAATTCAATCACATCATGTGTATCTCAGGTATATTTTTCCAGAAGTTTTTGTGACCATAAGACATGGTGTGTTCCTTGCTCAATAAGGTGTGTCTTGAAAGGGCTTATTTCCTGCATCTTCACCTAGAGCAAAGTAGGACGTGAAAAATTTTAGGCATGGCGTATCCTAGATTTGTCTGACTTACAAAGTCTCTTCCATGAATATAAACACAACATGTTTTTTTATAGACACCGTGTTTTACTTTTGAAAGGGCCAATGTAAAAAAAGGCAGATTAGTACATGAAAAGACACAATATGTGTCTCGTAAAACACAACATGCATAATGGGATGAAATAGGGTTTCTCAACCAAATTTCAAATCCATTGACACACTTTCCCCAGATCTACACCATGCCTTTTGTGCCCATGCCGTTTCGAGTCCTCAGCTGCCTCCAATTTCTCTACCCTACTCTGCGGTGTTTTGATCTGTAACCCCTCTCAGCCACCAACTCTGCATATGTGTTGTCATGCTTCACCAGTTGGTTTCTCCCTCATTCACTACTCCACCAACCCAGTTTGTAGTGTGGACGCCATAACATCATCACCCAGAACCACCAGCACCATCTTTGTTGAGAAATCATCAAAATCCCTACTTCAATCAGCCTCTTGTTGCTCTATATCTCCATACAGCCACCACAAAGACCTCTCTACAATGACAGTTCTGCAATAGGAAGATCTACAATCTAAGAAACCATGCCTTCATCCTCAATCTGTCACTCAAGCTCCAAGGAAGCTTAGAGACACATTATGAGCCTATTTAGCTATGTCGTGTTGCCCCCTTTCTTCCCATCTGCAACACACTATGATGTGTCATGTTTCGTATTTATACACACCATGTTATTGGTCTCAACAACACTTCCTTAAATCTCATCTCATGGGTCCTATCAAGCAAGCATCAACGAAACAAAAAAGGCGAGATCTCTTCTTCAACCCTTGCATATGTATCCTAAAATTAGTTCAATGCCACTACTTAAGAAGACACAATTTATCAAAAGTTTATCACACATAGGGTTCTTCCTACACGCTTTGCTTGTAATGAGACAATGGACACATTGAGTTTCAAAGATGAGGTACAAGGATTTCTTGAGGATCTTGGACTCCTACATGTCTGCGGCAACTATCCTTCTATTATCATAGATTGACTTATGGTTTTCTTACTACTGTGAAAGTAGTAGAACATAAATTCCTCATCTCTTTAGGCTTAATTGTTAGGAACTCCTATGATGACAAAAAGTTTAGACAATACTTCCATGGGCATGAATAATACATTGAACTGCCTGATCTAGAGGGAATCACTTTGATGAATCCAAACAATTGAAAGTTTGTGTTTAATGATGAGTATTATTTTAGAGATAGAGATAAGACTTCCACTATGGCCACGACATCTACACCTCCTCCTCCTTCTATCTGCATGCAGACTGACTATAGCTGGGCAATGCCAGACATGCAACATCTATACAGGTATGTCCAACAATGTTTTGGCCATTAGGAGACCCACTTGGACTAGCTCATCTAGTAGTACCTTGATATGCATTTTATGATTCAATGGATGGATATGTGGCACATCACTCAGGGCCACTACACCATGCCAACCTAGCCTACACCACCGCTACAAGAGCATACATTCATTGACATCCCTGATGATGATACTTTGGGCAACATTTCCTGACTGCCGATGAGGTCACCGGTACCTCACTCTAATTCTATCCCCGACAAGTATCCGGTTGCAAACCTTCCGAGTCAGATTTATGTAGTGAAGACACTCAATCTTAGGGAGGGAGCAACCAATTGGTAGTTTAATTTTATTTTCCTTTCCATTTCTTTTTCTGAGTTTTTGTTTTAGATAGTGGCAAATATAGTGTTTTTTGAGGCTTTTTCTCTTTTGGATTGAATTTCCCTTTATGCTAAACCATTTGTCCCATATCATTTTTGAGAAATATCAATTAAAAAAACTTGTACAAGCCTTGCATCAATTAAATAAAATCAGTTGCCAACCACATTCACTTCATTTTGGTTTCTTTCTTTTAGCATACATGTTCATCTTTCACACTCTTGATTATCTAATACATGTAATGACTAAGTCTTCTTAGATTAATCAACATTACAACATTCTTTAGCATTTTAGATTCCCTTGTCAAATTCTTATTGTGTTTTCAACCACCCTCCTAATAGTTTTTTTAATATGTATGAAATCTAGTTGATTATGCAATCCAGTTAACTCTTTAATGCTTTTAGGAAAATATGTTTTTAAAGACCTCATGGTTCTCAAGTGGAACTCGACTAACATTTGATTATTTTGGTTTGTCTTTCAAATTTTTTACATATTTTCCCCACATAAGATGGATAAACCACCCACATATAATACTATTCTAGTATAAGTCTGACCTGGTTGCGATGGTTAGGTGTTACATCCTTAAGAGGGTAAATTTTTCTCAAACAACATTCATATGTCTATAAGTCTATTTTAGCTATTGAGTGCCCATGATTTATTGTCTTATTCTTATTTTAAAAGCAAAGAGAGCACTACTCGATTTCTTATGTTAACTGGAATTTCATTTTTGATATTTTTTCTCTCTTAAGAGAGCTAGGTTGCATATTCACTGATTATTTGGCTTGGTCTTCTAAATTGTACTTAATGTTGTTTTGTTGATTTTTAAAACTATACTTTTCCACTTTTGGTGAAACTATTTTTAGTATTTTATCTATAACCTGATTTGCATGAATTTTGAATATACTTTGGGTAACTCAAATATTAGTGTTCTTAAAAAATATTAGAGTTTTTGAATAATTTTATGAACTATTTTTTGGCCGAGTTTCCTTAGGACAAACTCAGTCGAACATGTATTGAGATTAAAATATAGCACTCTGGTATTTGAATTTTGTAATTTTATTGGTATGTCCAATTGATTTGAAATGTTAACTAACGTTTGGAAACTACAATTTAGAGATTCTATTAAATATTCATCATTTGTGGATGATGTTTGAGTTCTACAGAGTGTGGTGTCAGCCGAGTTTCTACAGGACAAACTTAGCCGACCATGCATTCTGGCTGAAAAATATCAGTTTGTATTTAATTTTTATCTTTTTTTTGGTAACTTTGATTGATCAATTTTTTTACTAGAGATCTAAAATGTTATTTTAGATGAGATATAATTTTATCATAATTTTAGTAGGAGGTTTGGCCTAGTCAGTAAATGATTTTCAGTAACTTGTTAAATGACAGAAAAATCTATTGAAATAAAAGAAAGTGTAAAGTTGGGTCAATTGAAAATTGACCCAAGCACCTTAATTGATCTATATGAGAAACGTAGCACCCAAGGATCTCTCATATTTCTAGATCCATTCTAGAGAAATGAAATCCTAGAGAGAGAGAGGGGAGATCTAGGGTTTTGAGAGGAGAAAGTGGTGGATATGTTGACCTAGGGTTTCACTATCTGCGATATGATGAAATCAAGTAATTTAGCTTCTTTGCATAGTATTTCATGGTGTATCTTCTCTCACATGTCAAGATTCTATCCCTCCTCTGAATTGATTCAAAATAATATCAAATCTTCCGCTTTTATAACTCTTTCTCTACTAATCTCGATTTCAAGGGTTTCTAAGATGAGAGGAGGAAGAAATTGATTTAGTTGCTAGAGTTTGACTATATTTATAGAAATTTAGAGTTTGACGTACATTTTTAAGGTTCTTGTCACCTTTGGTGAGTGTTTCTCTCCCTCTTAAGCTGTGTATTCATGTTTAAAGTCGAATTCTATATCAGTAAAATAATTAGAAACCTTGCTTGTATCTGTATGTGATTGTGTATTGTTTTGGAGTGATATTAGGGAATCAAATTCTACTAATTTTGATTATTTATCATTGAATTGAACTTTCTTAGTTCCTTATATATTGATTGAAATGCTTTGAAAAATTCTACAGAAAGAGAACTATGATGTTTCATGTGAACACTGCCTAAAAATCAACTCAATGGCCGATATGACTAGGAATTGAATTGACATGTATATAATCATATTTGAATTGTATTAGAAGAATTATACAAGTTTCTTGTTTAGTCTTACTATAATTGAATATGATATATACAAAAGGATCAACATGAGGTGATGGTATTCTCTGTTTAGGGTTTGTGTTAAGGGATTGAATCAAATGATACTTATGATTGATTCCTCATCTGATTCCCTAAAACTAAGTTGGGCTCATCCTTATCCTTAACGATTCTATAGGAAAGGGCTTCGTAACATCTATCTCAAAAGAAGTAAGGACATTCTATTATGCCTTCTACTTATTTAGACGTACATGGTTTTGTGTCAAGCATTTGCCCGAAAGGAAGTTGGAATATCATCAAGATTTATCGATGATTGCACCATGACTAACAGAATGTGATTCCTTCTATCTGATAGATAATTATGTTTCAGGTGAGTCCATTGTGACACAATATCACTATCTTCCAAAAGGTCCTCAAACTCTTGGTTCAAGTATTATCCACATCGATCATATCGAAGTGTTTTAATATTTTTATCAAGTTGGTTCTGTACTTCATTCATGAATTACTTAAACTTTTCAAGGTATTCAAACTTGTATTTAATTAAATAAAAATTACCATATCTATTGAGATCATTAGTAAATTTGATGAGGTACTAGTAACCACCTCTAGCATTTTTTTCTTCTGAAAAGGGCTACATACATCAATTTGTACGAGCCCTGATAGATCAGTTTCTCTCTCATTATTTCCAATGAAAGGAGTTTTTTTCATCTTTCCCAACAAACAAGACTTGCATGTCTCTATTGGTTTGAAACCAAAAGAGCCTAGATTATCATATTTATGGAGTCTATAAATGTGTTTCTTATTTATGTTCTCTAGATGACAATAATACCGATATATTTTGTTTGAGTCATCAAAGCATTCAATATATATGTTATACACATTTATCTCTAGAACTATTGAGTATACACTATGAGACACTAGGGCATTGCCATATAAGATCTCATCTTTTAAAATAAAACATCAATAATTCATGATACTCTTATCCAAATAAGATACATATATGATGTTTCAATTAATGGTAGGTACATAATAATAATTTACTAATTCTATTACAAGCCCACTGGGCTTAGATAAATGATAGGTTCCAGCTGTAGTGGCAACAACTCTTATTTTGTGCCATTCTAACTTATGTCTTCTCAGATTTTTAAAGTGGATATCTCTATCTTCTGCTTCTTCTTCTTGATCTCCTTTACATAAAGAGGGAAGTTCCTTTTCTAGTGTCTTGCCTGGTGATAGTGATGGAACTTCCCTTCCTTATTCACTCATCCCTTTGTTTTTAGTGCATAACAGTTGGGTTGCTGGATGGATTTATAACTCTTCTTGGCCTTGGATTTTCCCTTGGATTTCCTTTTCCTCTTATGATCATCATCACAAATTTAGGATTGCCTTTCTCCATTTACACTATAGTAGTTCTCAACACACCAAGTAATTTTGATAAAGTCTTATTAAAATTGTTCATGTTGTAGTTCATGACAAATTGGCTATATGATTCTAATAATGACTGTAAAATCACACCTATGACCTACTCTTGGCCTAAGGGAAAACCCACTCTCGTTAGGTTCTCCGCATATCCAATCAACTTGAGCACATGGGGACCCACTTGATCTCTCTCTACCATATTGCACTTGAACAACACTTTTGAGATATCATATATCTCTTGTCTTGCCTAATCCTGAAACATATTCTTGAGATGTGTTACCATCTCAATGATTTCCATGTTTTCATGCTATCTCTACAACACATAGTTAATTGAGAATAGCATCATGCACTTGACATCCACATCATCTTCAGAGTGCTTGTAAGCATCCCTGTCAGCCTTAGGCGTAGTGGGAGCGGGTTCATCTGGCTCTGGTGTCTCTAGGACATAGAGATTGTGCTCTTGAGTGAGAACAATTCTCAATGTCCTGTACCATTCGTGGAAGTTATTCCCATTGAGTTTGTCCTCATGAAGGACATATCACAATGAAAACATGTTTGAGTTTTCCAATTTTGTTTTTACAAGATAAAATTTGCATTTTGTCAAAGCACTTCTGATTTAATTTGATTTAATAATATTGATGACATCAATAAGGCCTTTAATAATTATCACTCTTACTATTTTGTTCAAATTGATAGCCCTTACTTATGAATTAAGAAGATTGCAGTGAACAATCTTCTAGTGAGGAAAGATCCAAAATAATTAAGTCATTACCCAACTAGTGTTGTCTCTCATAACTAATTATTAAGGTAGACAATATTTTCCAATTACATCTCATGTACTTTTTGTTAGATGGTATTCACAACTCCTTTCCATAGTTCATCTGTATGTTTCTAGGCACTTAATCTAATTAAGGCCACCTAGTTAAGCTTGACCCAAAAACAAACATGATGCAATATGCACCTTACTTTGCCAAACCCACATGTCTACTATCACACTCCCACGAGATAGACGATGCACCACATTTAGTCGATCAAGCCTTTCATGTGTGTCACTTATGGAAAGCATGTTAGAGTTAATTTATATTGGGATTTTATATATAAATTATACATATCCAACCACCGCCTAATTATATTATATCTTAATATATACATAAAATAAAAGAAGCAATCACAAAAATACAAGCAATGGTTATGGACATACTAATGTAATTCTTTAGATACATAAAGAATTTCTACCACCTAAGGTCATACATCACATATAGCAACTTGTATTGGAGAATATGCTATTGGGAACAAGCCAATCGATCAGATGGACCCTCTAGTCGACCGGTTGAACTGCTGGTCAATCAATTGGTTTCCATTGATTGGTCGACTGGATCCTAGATCAAACAGTTGGTTGGACTCCTCCACTCAATCAGTTGGGCCTCTAGTGGATTTATTGGGTCCTCCTATTGGTGACCTCCTCAGTCCTCCAATCGTCAGTCGACTCGCACGGTGCAAAGCATCTTATCTTTTTTGAAATAGAAACTAAAACTATCCTATTCCTATTACTTTGTAACATTATAAAAGTGAAACCTCAAGTTTTATTCCATGAGAGTATAGATGGGAAACCATTAATTATATTTAGAGAAATATAGATATAGGCCCCATGTGTAAACCAAATAAAAGGTTTGAATAAAAACATTCAACCAAGCACACACCTCCATAAGAGGTTTGGCAATAACCACACATTCATTCACCAACAAAGTAGTTTTGAGCGACGCATATAGATTTATTATGTATCATATATATATATATATATATATATATATTGAGATCCTATGTGGTATTTTATTGAATATACACATATTTCATTTTAAATGTTCACATCATACATAGTAATATAGATGACAAAACTAAATCCCATAGCATTGATTTAAATCTTGATGCAATATAAATTGACGTGTCTCTAATACCCCTGTAAGGAAATAAGGATGACAAATAAGGCAACGGAATTTTTTTGTTGTACTTATTTCTAACCAGTAGATCGCGTCAACAACGATGTATCTAGGAAAGGTTGAAAGGCATATACACGATCCTAGAGAAGGTCCATCGACAATCCTTATAGAGTTGTGCTTCTTTATCAAGTAGAACATGAAGAGTCATCGTCGGTGGCCTCCTGATGTAGCACCACCGATGGCAGTTAATGACATTCTCTTAGCATTATGACAACAACCTCCATGCCTCTACATAGTCCACACGTACCACTAATAACTCATGGCATTCTTCTAGAACTGACAGGAAGGAGTTGTCCCTTGTGTTGTCAATGTGCTCGCGTCGACTTTTCTCCCCTTTGTCTATCTCTACCTTTTCCATGTAAGATGCCTCTGACTCTCACGTTACCACAATGTTGATATTAGGGGATTTTCCCTGAGGGCCGTGTACACCCCCCTTTATATATAAGTGGATGGGCTATAGTTTACACAAACTAGGGGACATGAGGAGACAAATTTCATGTATTTTTGGCTATTGCAAATCACATCGATTGACTAGACTCCCAGTCAATTGGCTGACATACCAGTTGGTCATATGAAAACTCCATTCAGTCGATTGTCTATATCTCCTAATTGAAAACAAATTGGCATTAAATCTGACAATTACTGAACATCATGACGTCAACATCAATCCTGGATCCAGTCTTACTAATAATCTAGTCGGTTGATTGGACTTTTCTATCGATCGACTAGACATTCCAGTCACTCGACTCACATTCCTAGTGGGTGGACTCACATTCCAGTCAGGAAACTGACATCCAATGTTGTTCAATTTCATTACCTAAACACATTACCAACCAAGTAAACTGTACTCATGAGCAAACTCCTATTCCAAGTGAATCCTATGCGTGTGACCCTATAGGTCCCAAATTGTGTTGGCAGTGAATGCCCATAACTAGATTATGACATCAAAAATGAGAGGTATCTAGCAACACATCGTTGCTACCCGAGTAATTGGAAAGTTGGAAAACAAATTCAACCTACAATCCTTGATCAATGTTACCATGATTGTATAGTTCCTTTGTCTATGGTATCCATATTGAAGTCAAGGCATGGAATTTTCATTCACATTAATATTCAATTCATGTTCCTTGAACTAGAGAAGACTATATGAGATGCATATGAGCTCTTATATCACATATTGAGTCACATGAGTATGGCTATATGTTTCTTAATCTCTCTGATCATGTATACATGATATAAACTCCTATTGGAGGGACAAATTCAGTCTACATCACTCATAGTCAATCCCCATGTGTCACAATGTACCCGAGCACTACCTTTATGGAAACCCTTATTCAAGGTGACGTTGGCTGATGACAACATACATCACACTACATGTGATGAGTGTAGTGACTTTAGGTCTAAGAACCACAATGAGCTTGAAGGCATATGTCATCAAGTAACATCTTTCTTTAGGCATCCTTTGTTTCTGTGTCATCATATCATGACTAAGAAAAACATAATAGACATAACTACCTTTATAATTATCAAATCAAGTATATGATGATTCCCAATCACAATCATCATATGATTGGGTCACTGGGCATAAATACCAACAATGATACCATGAAATTAGGGAATTTTCATGCAAATATATTGTATAGTGTTATTAGTGCCACATAATTCTTGTTCTCTCTCCCTATCTCTTTCTTGGTTTTCAAAGATACAAAATCACCTAAGTATAGAGAAAAGAGTTATTTTGGGCTGTTTGATGGGACAATTTCCAAGTTCCCTAGAGGAACATTGGATATTTGTCCTTTATTCCAAATATCCCCCTATTCCACTAACCCTAGGTGTGAGATTTGAGTGTCTAAGTGTGGATTTCCCCTCTCTTTGGTAAGGAGCAAGTCTAGAGGTTGTAAAGGGTATGAAATATCCTCCTCCTATCTCTTATACCACCTATGACATCAACTAAATGAGGAGAACCATGTTTAAAAAACTAGAATAAGGTTTAACATTAGCCACCCCCCTGACAATTGAGCCTAGTAAGGCTTGATAGGAGGTTATAGGGGCTAGTTCCCCTATATACACCCTATTCCACCCATGACCATCTAGTAGGATATGAATCTTAATCTTATATCCATGTGCGTCTTTGCTTTGATGACAAAATATTGGATGCCTCCATGAATATGAACCCCAATCTCTATTTGATTAAATTAATATCCCCAAATTTCCCAACCCTACTAATTTCTTATTAAAACCCTTACTTATTCTACTATTATCTTGTTTATCTTTCCTAGTCAGGAAATTTCTTGCTTATGCTAGTTATTATTTTCTTGAGAATTTGTTATTGTTTAGTGATTTGATTTGTTAGGTTTATTTTGTTATTTTGTAGTGATTTGATTTGTTAGGTTTATTTGGTTAGTTTCTTAGATATGTAAATTTGCCTCAACTAATTGCTTCTCTTAGTTTCTAATTAGGGTTTCTCTTGCTACTAACGTATTAACTACTAGTTCGTAGTTTTATATTGTAGAGTAATTTAATATTTCCTTAGTTTGTTAGACTAATATGTGAAACATCAATCTAAGTCAAGTTTTTATCCCACCTCACATGTATGCACTCTTAGTCTAATCAAATTTCAAATTTAAACCCTTAAAACCCTACACTCCACTTTTGATCTGGTAGCCCCATCTCTACCTGTGGACTCAACCCCATACTTGCCACTTGTATACTTACATGCCAAAACCATTCACATGTAGATCTTATTTTCAGAGTGTGATACCATGTGTACTTTTGTTAGCCTTCATGTATGTGCATCATATATTGAATACATATGACATGCATAATAAGAGGGTCCATATACATAAAAAGGTCTCAAATAATTTAACTACATAGTTTGGTAATACAAAATTATAATTTTTTTTCAAATATCCAACTTACAACACGAAATACACAAGCTTTAAGAACAATATATGTAATGAAGATCTACACTCCACCATGACTCTCTCATATGGTCCTTAATCTTGAACTCTAACTAGGTACCCGTAATCATAAAATCAACAAGCATAATACAAATGTGTTGATACATGGCATATAATATAATTATGAAAAGAAGTGAAAAACAATACACATCATTTCATAAATTGTATTTATGGAAATTTTATCCCACTAACTATGGACCATACGTTGTTTACATATACTCTCATCTGTAAGGGATCATGTCAGTGAGATACATGAGTCCTAGGACTTTTCCATACATATGGGGACAATGTTTATGTCAAAAAGTGAATTAGTAAGGAATATATAAAATTAGTTAGAACATCTTAAAATATACAGCAAAGTCTGTAAACTTGTAATAATTTCTGACCACAAAAACACAATATGAGCAAGAAAACACACACTCACATATAGAGAGAGATACCTCCATACAAATATGTGTATATATATGTATGTGTATATATAAATGCATATATTTAGTAGAGTGATGTAGTGTTAAAAATTTGGGTAGGAATTAGACCGAGGACATCTAAAAATTTATGATTTTACTCCTTCAATTAAGGGTTATTACAGTATATATAAGGTAGATGGAAGTTTGGTAACTTAATCTATTTGTTTGCGAGACTTAGTATTATTAGCACTTGGGACCATTGCCTAAGGATCTAGTAGAGTTTCAGGAATGATGATTGTCCCCACATACGACCACTAGCCTTCATTTCACACTTTGTCCTCACTCACGCACAAGCCAAGAAAAACTTCCTGACTGGACACCCATCCTATTACTACTCTAGGCTGAGCAAGCTTACCACAAAGTTCTTTAATGATGGGCTCCCTTAAAAGGAGGTGCACATTGGTGATATGGGTAGTCCAATCATTCCTTTTAAGATTATTTTACCCAAGGCCACAAATCCTAGTATGTTATAATCTCCCCTATTTAGACTCTTGACATCCTCATCAAAGCTCAACTATATGTTCTCATAATCCCCATTTTAGTGCAGAACCAAATGGCCCATGTACACCTAGGTCCCGAACATGGCTACCAGTGCAAGGGTGGCTCTACCAACTAGGATATCCCTTTCCAACATGCCTAGACCACACGGCTCAAAGGATGGCATGCCAAATACTCAAGTGGACCCCACCTAGTAGAGGGGAATCGACTCTGATACCATTTGTAACACATGGGCCCACTTCCTAAGGCTCTAGTAGAGTTTTAGGAATGATGACTGGACCCACAGACCACCAACAACCTTAACTGCGTGCTTTCTCCACTCTCACACACAACTTCTTTAGTGATGGGTTCCTTGAAAGGAGGTGTAACTTTGTGATATGGGTAGTCCAATCATTCCTTTTAAGATCATTTTATCTGAGGCCTTAAATTGCCTCAAATCCTGGTATGTTTCAATATCCAGAATGAAGGTCTCAACAAGATCGTGATCCAATTAGAGGATTCTAGTGGTAGTAGTTATATAATATTCAATATGCTTATTTATAGATGGCAACAAGAACACAAATATTTGTAAGACATCAATTCTTGGATGTTGAACCCTTCAACATTTTGCCAATGTATTCTCTTACTTAGGTCACGAAACTTTCCAAATCACATAATGTAGACTTGTTGTTAGTCTTACCTCAAGCATATAACTTAATGGATGTGAAATATAAAATTAATATAGAGATTATTATAAACTCCAGAACCTTGGTGGAAGCACTAGCTATCCTTCACCTCTAAGCTAGGTAAGTCACCCCAGCTAAGATGGTCTTAGCCCATATCATTACATGAAGGTTACCTGAGTTGGTTTGTCTTAATTAGGAGTTTGGTGTGTATATGGTTAAGTAACCTCAAACTAATTTTTTGAACTTACACACACACACCTATATATATATATATATATATATATATATATAAATTTTCATGCTACAATAAATACTTTAGTGTATAAATCCCAAACATACAAATTTGATATGATGCTCAAGTAAAAGTGGTGAACCCTAGTTTTAAGATGTACGGTTGGGTATGTTTTCCCTTCAACCATGAATATATGACTTGTATACTTCTAGTTGAGTAAGTTTTGAGACAAGTGGGATCTTGAAGTGTGTTTCATATATAAATGTTTGATATTAACCACTTATGTATCCTAGAGATCATAAATATTTCTAGCACTAAATTCATTTTAAGGATATATACATATAATAACCAAAGTTACTAGGTATCATACCTAACACCCTAATTTTATCAACTTATGTAAAGGGTCATAAAACCCTAATTGAGTCATAGGTAATGTATTTTAATTCCACAGTGATTGATTTAGACCTTTGGATCAACCAATTGGGTCATGATTGCTGGTTGGTCTGAATTGGGATAAATGGGGATGCATTAGGATATAAAATTATGTGGAGGAGTTGGTATTATATAAGAATAATGTGGTTAAAATCAAAGTAGTCTAAGATGTGTTTAAACTCAATCATAATCTGATATTAAATTGGCATGAATTTTGGAATGTGTGTAATGGCTCATTTATACAAGTAAAGCTTATCAAGGTTTCCACCTTTATGATTTCATTTTAAAGTTCATGATCAACCAAGATTTTTGAATTTTAATTAATAATATGTGTCCTAGGGTCCAATAAACTCAAAATTTGAAGGTACCTTGTTATAAAATTGAAAGAATTTCCTATTTTTAAATCAAGATCAATTAAGGATAAAAGAAGGGACTAATGATCTAATTACCCCACATCCTATATGGTTAAATGGTGTGTATTTTTGGTCTTTAGTAAGGAACCCTATCCTATTTTATTAAAAGAGTCAGTGTCTATCCAATTATCTTACTTCTATAGTAGAGGAATGGCATAGAAGAAGACCACTCTATGGTCCATAACTAGACAAACTCGAGCCCTAGAAGTATGGAGAAGACCTCTATAAGATCTCCCTGCCCTTTCCAATCTACTTGAGCCCCAAGTGAGGTAGGAATGTGTGTCTTGAGATAAATCTCTCTCTAACTTCCTACTACTTCTCATGATGCCTTTCAATGGGAAGGTTTTTGTTTTTCATGGGACTGGAGGGTTCTTAGAGAGGCTCATTGGGAAAAGAACCACCAACAAGGCCTAGTAAAAATTTGATGGAATATCGACCTACTATAATGGGCAAGCTCTTGTAGTTGATGATATAGATTTTATCAAGGGAAAGGTTAATATTAGTATTAGAATAGGATCCCTTTCATGGTAATTATAAAGGCTTCTCTAGGATTGTGAAGGTGTTATGAATGCCTTCTCTGCTTAAGAGTGCCATGAGTCATGGGAAACACCCTATCCATTTTGATAGGATGCCCTAGTGGTGAGAAGATTCATGACCTCATAAACCTAGTGACCCTGACTATCTCCCAAGGGTCCCATAGTGTCTAAATCTTATGAATTATTTCCTTGCAATGTGATAACTTGTAGCAAGACCTAGATCTTGTGAATATTCTAATCTATAGTGGAGATATTTTGGATAAGTGATGAAAAAGTGAAGAATAGGAATAAAGGGTTGGAGGAAGACTTGCAGTGAGGCCTATATCATGTGGATCAATTATGAAATCCTCTCTTATTGTTTTGAGGATCACACCATCACTTAGATGTGAGGGGAACACACCCAACTTAAGATGCACACATGGAAGCATACCATACCTTATAGGGGTTGATCAATGTTGATGTTTCCTTCCACATAAGATTGCATGATTAACATTCTGCAAATAGTTTTTATCTTTGAAAAATGATAGTATATTCTATGATATATTAAATAAATGAATAATTTGTCACTAAAAATTATTATATTAATACCATACTAGTAGATTTGGGTTTTTTTGTCTAACATATATATAGTAGAAAGTATGCCATGTATTTATAGATAATTAATTTTATTAAACAACTTAAATGTCTTATACATCCCCAAAGATTTTAGTTGGTTTCTAACATGACATTGGACCTACATTAATCATTGAAGATTTTATTTGATGAAAAACATATTTTGTAATTTCAATGCACAATTAGAGGTTTTTGAGCAAAACATACAATATGAAATTACTATCTAGGTAGAGAATAAAGGACATTTGTACCTAAACTCCTAATAGAATAATTAATAAATAATTGCACATGACACTATTATTTTTCAAGTTGTCTATTCCATTTGGAACATTAGTATAAACTTGGATATTTTTATAACAAAAAATGTATATTTAATTACCAAAATTCAAACAATCTCATGAAATGTCTAGCTTTTACTTTATTGATGGCATCATTTTGGATGCTCAAACATGGACGATAGTAAATAATTTAACATATTTACAACAAGAAGATGATATTTTGTTTCAATAAGAGAAATAAACTTTTATATTTAAAAGGTCAATGAAATTTGTTTTTACCCAAGTCTGTACAGTAACCCAATATTTAACTAAGTGAAAACAAGACAATGATATAAAATGAAATTTATATTGTAAGACCCCTGACCTATGTTTTAGGTTAACCCTATTTGGTTTGGCTTGATGATGTTCTTAGATCCTTGCTATAATCCTCTGCGATGATCTTGGAGCTGCTGGAGAGCTTAAGACTCCAATTTGAGCTGTTTTGGACGTTGTTTATGCTTTGTGTGCTTATTTTGGTGCAAATTGCAACTTACCCATTTGAGGGGGCATTCTTGTAACTTTCCACCTCTTTAGTGTCCCTTCTCTCTCTTGGATTCATGAGAGAGAGTGTGGTGCTTTGGGGTGCCTAGTTTGACCCTTGGTTGAGTGGTATCACCCGTAGTGGTGATTAGGGTTTCTAGGGTTGATGTGCCTTGACCATGTGAACCTTGTTAGTTTGTCTCGACCTAGGTCACAACCTAGGGTTTGTTGGGATGGTTTCATGGTTGAGACACCTCCCCTAGGTGTGCAGGTCTTGACCAAGATGGTCTTGGGTCGAGACAATAGCTTGGTGTGGAGTGTCTCGACCAAGGGTGTGTGGAGATCTTTGTGTCGCGACCTAGTTGTGCTTGGTGGTGTGTCACGACCATGGGTGGTTCCCTTGGTGGGTCGCGATCGTGTCATAGGTGTTGGGTGGTCTAGGTGGTCAAGATCCAACCTAGAGTGTATCACCATCTCTTTTATGTGGGCTTTAAGTGGTTGCATGTTAGTTTCTTGAGTGGAGAAGTGTCCCTTTCGAGCCCTCTCTTATTTACACCTCATCTCTTACCCTACCTCTCTCCTCCTTTGCTATATAAACCCTCTTTTCTCCATGCATATGATCATTTTCAGTCATCTTCTTCCCCCCTTCTATTGTGCTCATCCTTGGAGCTTGGTGGAGTAATAAGAAGTTGTTATTTGTGCTTTGGAGGTGGTTCAACCTTACATGTGGAGTTCGTGGTGATCCTTGGTCATCTTCAACCTTAGTGAGTGTTGAACTTTCATCTTTGGCAATTTCCTTGGACATTATACCCCATCTTCTTCCTCTCTTTTCTTGGCCCTAGACCATGATTCCTCCATGGTGGTCATTTTGGGAGAGAAAATCCTCATCACAAGGGTCATAGACCATGTTTTGACAAGGTAGATCCAAGTGTGAAGAGGGTTTCTTCTCTCTTTCTCCCTTTGTCTTTTGGTTCAGCCTAGAGATTTTTGGCTCTCTTTTCTTGGGCGATGTTTGACCATGGCGTCTTCTCTTTCTTGAAGTGTTCTTCTGGATAAGAGTGGAGCTTTTGGTGGATCTTGATCATCCTTGGTGATCGTGTGCTTCGATCTTGCCTTCTTTTGAGTGATCTTCCTTAAGGCGGGTTATATAACTCTTAACCTTCTCTATTAATGCACCTTTCTTACATGCATGTTGCTATTTTCTGTCCCTAAATGTTTCCTTAACATGATAGTAGATGGTGATAGACCTTAGAACATTGATGATGTTGAGATCATGCTTGGTTTGGATGTAATCCAAAACCCTAATTTTTCCTTTATACCCGATTTTGATGTTTGTGGTGCATGGTGGTTTAACTTCCTTTCTTATCCTTGGCTTGAGTTTTATGCATGATGATTGAGTGTTTCTATGTTCTATGGGGTTTTATTTCGGTTTTGGTAGTGATGCTCTTGGTTTCTCTCCCGTGTTGAGGTTCCTTTTCATGGTGGTTTCATGGAGTTTGTTTTAGGGTTTGATGACCGTTCTGTATGAGGTTTCTCCTTCATGGTGATGATGGGATTTTCCTTGTTGTCTCCCATTTTAGCTATGGGTTATCTCTGTTTGACCTTGGTTTACCTTGGGTTGGAGTTGGTCCTTAGTCTTGATGGATGCTTGACCCTTAGTGGTCATTATTCCTTATTTATATCTCAGTTCACAACATCTCTTGGCATGTTGGTTTTTGATCGAGATAGCTAACCTAGTAGAGGTCGTGGCATCCTCATCCTTGATGGTCGGGACACTTTCTCCCTAGAGGGTCGAGACACACCCTAGTTTTGGTGAGATGTTTCCTTCATCCTTGATGGTCGCTACATGGTTTAGTGTTGAGGTCGATACATGTCCCTATCACTGGTCAAGATGGCTTTTGTTCTTGGGGCCGCAACATGCTCTACCTTGGGTGGATGAACCCTAATTATAGCTGAACGTGACCTGGTTTCTTGAGGGTCGAGACATGATATACACCTTTTGTAACACCCCTCCCTAGGGTTTCTTACGTAACCAGAGGAAGCACAGCCTAATCCCCAACATTATCCATAATGTGGGGTACTTGGCATATTTGGGAGGAAATGTTACATACATGATCTCATAACAAGAAACAAATAACACTTGGCTTTATGAAAACGTAGATTCATACATAAGTTCTTGGAATAAAAGCTACATCAGTTTTCCAAAGATATACTAAACATAAACTAGATAATGATAGGATCTCCATAGATGGACGTCCCACCAGGCAACAACTCCTTGGATCTCTGGGTCCTTGGTACTCTCAAGATGTTTCCTTCTCCTTGGCTCCAACTCCTGCGGACATCTCGTCCCCAGCCATGCAAAGGAAAACAAACATAGTAAGTAAGCGGCATTGGCATATTATAAGACACAAAAATAAATATACAAGTGACTTAACATAATCATGAACATGCATTTATCATGAATCATTTCTTATTGTCTTTTACATAAAGAAATTTACTAGAAAAATATGCTCCTCTCTTAATGCCCCGTAAGGAGCCCATGAATGCTCGGAAAGCCCATAATTGCTCGGAAAGCCCATAACAAGGTGCATATAAATCTGAATAAATTTCTAATATCCATGATCTTTCTTAAACTCTACTTATCTTCTTAATATCTTAAACTTAATCTTAATTGGGATTTCTCCCTCTTGAGCATGATTGGGATTTCTCCCCATGACCATAATGGGATTTCTCCCTCTTAAGCATGATTGAGAACTTATTCCCTCTTAAATCTTAATTTCTTGTATCTTAATCATAAACCATAATCTTAATAGGATTTCTACTCTTAGACTTAGCTTATAACAAACAACATTCAATAATCATATACTTGAAGAAAACATGAATTAACAATGATATTATCATAATGTGCTTAACAATATTCATAAACATTCAATAACCAAGAGTTATCTATGCCAAGGGCATGGCCCGCTTACCTTGAACTAAAACACCTTAAGTCAAACTTGGTTTGACTGATTGGATCCTTTTTAATCACCTGAAATTAACATAATTATCACTTATCATATTCCATTAAACCCTAATTTGCTCATATAAAACTTGAGATGTTAAAACAGCAAAATCAGTCGATAAAAACCTCAAAATTGGATTCCTCATCGAAAATCCTTTCCAAAATGTATTTTTGCGTATTTTTCTGATAATCAGGCGATTTACTACGAATTTCTCAAGATTAAACCAATAGCAAATCGAGAAAAATCCACGTGGCATATTTAACAGCTATCGGGCCCGCGATGAGTTGGACCAATCCTGTTTGGCCAACTCAGCAGCGCGGATTGCCTCTGAGAACTTGCGATCAAAGCAAAGAGGAAGGGTGAAAACCCAGAATTCCCCTTGCGATTGAAAACGTTAAAAACAACAAAGGCAGGGCACCGTGGTCATTTCATGACCCGGTTTCTTCCTGGCCTGCTTCTTCGCATCAGGTGCGAGTGAGCAACGCTCCAGGGAGCTCAGGTGAGCAACGATCGCGCCATAGGGCTGATCGACAGGGGAAAAAAAATGATCGCGCTACCTTCTTCGAACCATGGCGAGGTCATTGAGCCAAAGCTCTAGCCCTGACGTCCACAGGAGCCCCAGACAGCTCCACCGCAAGACGAGAAACAGGGGAGACAAGCTGGAAGCTGCTCGCGCAGACTCAAGTCGGAAATACACAGAATGAGGTTCGAGGAAGATCAGGCGGAGTCATGCGGAGCTACTGGCAGCGCTACCTTGATCAGAGAGGCACTGAAGGTGACCTGGCGGTGAGCGCCGGCAAGGATAGATCCGGTCTTATAGGGCACAGCGATCAGGGAATTCTCACGGTAAACTAAAAACATGAGGGTGAAGAACAGACGTTGAGGATACTCACCGCACTCACAATTGAGCTGAGGTGGACCGACGAGGTCAGGCGAAGTCGAGGACGCCGGAGATGGCACCTTGAGTAGGTTGGGGAACCTCGGGGGTTTGGAGAAGCAATTGAAGGTGGGGGAGTGAAATGCGGAGGTCGGCGGTGCTTTTGGGGACTTGACCTGGTAGTGGAAAGGGTGATGGTGGCGGCTGCGCAAAATGGTGGAGGGGGAGTGTCCAGCCCTAATGGGCGTTTTAACTGTGGTCTACGACAGAAGATGAGCAAGGGCTCATTGCGTGCGCGCGAGAGAGGGGAAGCCGACGCAACGAAAATTTCGCGAAACCGATCATTGATGAGGAAGAAATCAATTATGGAAGGGAAGGCGTCGAACTGGTTGCAGACCAGCGGAAAAATCGGGGAAGAAGACGGGTTTTTGACCGTCAGATCTTGAGACAAGTCAACATGGGCCGTCCGATCGCGCCCAAGAAGGAAAACTGAGAAAACGGACGCGTGACAGTGATTAAACGGCCGGACCTTATAAAATCAAGTGCATAAATTGTAAATCTAATCAAACTATATACAAAACTTTCCTATTTTAATTGGAGGGTCAAACAAACTCCAAATGAGTCCAAATTTGGACCATAGGTGTATTAAAGGGTCTAGAACATTCCTATGCCATAAGATTTCGTGCTTGAACCCATTTAGGCCTAAGAAAATTAGCAAACCCTCATGTATGATTAAATGACCATAATTAATGCAAATAAAATCATTAGTTCTTCAAAATAAGAATTGAGAAACATAAAAACGTGCCCTAAATGTTATTTCCTTTCATTTAACAAGATGGTGACCATAAATCAAGAAATTAAACATGCAACTCACTAATAATCATATGAGAGAGAAAATATGACATAAAAGCATTTATCCTTATTTTCTTAAACAAAAGAGCATAGATACACATGAAAACATTTTCTTTAAATAGAACAAGAAAAAATAGAGCAATTGGACATAATAAGTGATTTTTGCAAAACTAATTATGGGAAAATTGCATTTGAGTCCTCAACAATTATCTAAATTAGAAAAGGGCATGCAAGGACTAAAATAATTGAAAATGTTGCATAATTGAGATTGGGGTGTTACACCTTTGGTATGTCGCAGTTGTGACATGAAGGAGGTTGGCCGTGGTCTCGCCACCATATATGGTGGTGGTCATGACATACATGATTGGTGGATGGTGGAGTCACATGCTTGAACACTTAATTAATGCACTTGCGTGAGTAATGACTGAACCATGTATGAGCCACATGTAGTTCTATGTGGATAGTTGTTTTCTTAAGCCAAAAGATGATCCTTATTTTTTTTAAAAGTGTTCCAATAAAGCGGGAGACACCATACCTAGGGTTTAGTGCTTGTCCACATCTACAAAACCCTAATCAGCTAACAATGTAGCCTTATTGTTGAGTTATGAGAAGTTCTTGCTTTCCCTCTCATGATATGTTCATCATGATGTAATGCTTCTCTCTCTTGTTTATAAGCCTCTAACCTTGTAGGTGATATGTATGCCATGGCTTGTGTATGCTATGGCGGTGATTATGTGATATAGGGTGGTGCTTATGCACATCGATGAGACATAATGTGGTGATGAATATTTAGGGCTTAATGTGATAGGTCCTATGACCTGGTGATGGCTTGATGCCTATTGAGAGGTGATATCCTCATGTGATGTGATTAAGGGATTGATATCCCATGGTGATATGTGACTTTGATAATTGCCTTGTGAATGGTAGGCCAATGAGTATCATGTGGCAATTTTATGATAAGTTCACACCCTATACGATTTATATCTTATGAAGCTGTAACACACTTTTATTCTTGTAGAGTTTGTTTTAGATTTATACATTGTAACTTGATTGATGCTAAAATTCACCCAATTGGCTAACTAATCAACTGAAACCTAATCATGTAGTTTGCCTTGTGCCATAGATCCATTCCAGTGTTAGCTTTATTTGTTGGATTGGTGAAACAAGTTTAACTCAGAACACACATTTTTGAATATGTGGGGTGCATGTCAAATATTTCCTTGTATCCATAATTACAAGTTGAGTGAGATGGCCATGCATGAGCTGATCTCCTGGTGATATAGATGGCTATGCGTGAGCCAATCCTTCTTTTAAGAATGGTCATACGTGAGCCTGTTCTTCTAGCATCGTTACCTATACCAAGGCGAGATAGGTGATTATATAAGGATAACCATGTATGAGCTGATCCTTTTGTTTGACTATATGTCACTCTTTTGTAGTTGACTGATATGTCTCTACGGTGTTCTCTTATGTTGATCAAGATGTGTTGGAGAGGTCATGGATTCTGGATCTTCCACGGACCTCATATGGCACTAATTTTGACTTAGCAGTGGTCAATTGGATTTGTCTAGTATGACTCAAATCCTTGTGGCATAATAAAATACATAATATAGTTGTGTAGTATATGTGCTAAGGGTGACATACGTCTCAGATGGGTTGAGCCTTTGTCTTATCTTTTTATTGATTTCTTGAATTATAAGATGGTAAGAGAAGTAAACCGTTATACATGTTCTTCATATTCCTGTTTAGAATATAACTTGATCTACTACTCTGTGGTGGCTGCCTAGTCTTGTTTAAATTGCTTCATCTATTGAGTACATATCTTATAGTTGAATGTTCTCAACTTGCTAGCATGCCATTTTACTCGTGTAGCTTATCTATGCTTTAATAGCGTTGGCAGAGAGTTATATCTCTCACTGGGACATTTGGTCTCACCCCATAGGTTTTCCACATATTTTAGGTGATCGTGCATGAAGAGGTAGAGGTCGTGCAACCAAGGAAGAGCAACAGCAGGAGTACTAGCTGATAAGGTTTGATGTACTGCTAGTCTTTTGATGTTAGAGTCCTAGAGTCATCCCTGTACACTTAGGGTATTTTTGATATGTTTGTGGTTATGTGATCGAAGTGAGGTTTTGGTCAATGTGCCACGGTTGTATAGTTAAGATAGATGTACATGTATATATATATATATATATATATATATATATATATATATATATATATATATATATATATATATATATATATATATATATATATATAAATAGGATCTTATGTAACAGGCTGATGACATGAACATCGATATATAGTGATGTAAGCACCACGTGACATGTTATGTTCTCCATATGGCATGTTTTGTGGATTTATATGTAATAAGTTTTTGGCTTATGGTACTTTAATGAAATCAGTTTTAATTTCTTATCTTTTCTCATGATTCACTTACTTAGTGTTGTTTCCGCTTTTGGTTTTGAGTAATTTCATATTTGGCGTGTGGGGCGTCACATATATGGCCCAATAATCCCTACTTGATAATAATTTTGTGTGAAATCATTATCTATGTTTTCTTGATCATAGTTTTATCTTTACATGATATTGGAAGCAATAACTATCCTAGTTGACTTGTAGGAGAAACTTAATATCGTGGAGCATGTAATTATCTTTAGTATCTAAAGACCTTATATATATGTAGGATTAAGCTTAATGTGAAAGACATACACACCCTATAAGCAACAATGGTTAAGGAAAAGCCTAACCTAGCTTAGAATACCATAGAGGGGATCTATAAATATCACAATAATATAGGTTGAGGCTTGCTAAGGTTAGGAATCCTTAAATGACCACGGTATCTTAGTAACCCTAGATAAGTGTTTGACATATGATAAACAAATAAAGATGTCAGTGCTTTGTCTAACTTATCCCAAGTATAAGATGAATATTATGAACCCGTAGAACTTGGTCTAGGTTTGATTTGATTAAAGTTAATATGATATAGATCCAAATTTTGGAATAGAATAACATATAAATCTGACCTATAACCTAACTTGACCTAGAGTGGCCACAATGAACTCAAATACTTAGCCACACTTCCTAGCTTAAAAAATCATGGAAGTCAATTATTAATATTCCTAATAATATGATATATATGTTTATGCTCTTTTTTTATGCTTGGTATCTTGATATGGTTTGATATCATGTTTCATATTCCATATAAGTTATCTATTTTATCTAGTTTCCCTTAAACATCCTAAACAAAACTATGTGGATTCCACACCTATGGTTGAGTCCTAGTACTTTGGCCCCTAGTGTGAAAATATATTGTGATTAATCATGTACACATGACATGATTTTTAGTCATACATTTACTTCTTACATATTAGTATGCCAAAAGTATATTTTTAAAATTGGATATGACCTCCATACTAAATTATAATTATATATCTCTTTTTGGAAAAAAAACCAATTCTGCATTGTAATTCTCTAACACATAATATTACATTTTCAACAATTCTTTTGAATCATATTTCTTTCATTAGAGAAAAATAAAGACAAAAATGTTTTATGCAGGAAACAAACTTTCTTTATGATTGTTAAAAAAAGAAAAAGCTCAACGACCATTAGAGTACTTTATCTTCCTCTACAACCAAAACCTATTACACTATAATACTGATTTGGTCACTAGATGATATTGTAAAAATTAGAAAATGACATTCTAACCCTAGATACCCTAATTCCTTGAATTATATACCAATATGCATAGATGATAAGAAAACCTCAAACAATGTTTCTATTTACACCCTGATATGAGCATATGATCAATCTAAATACCCTTATATTTCTCATGTGGTTTAAAGAGTATATTATGATTCATATATAGGGGAACATATGTTTCTGAATACAACTTTGAATTCAATAGAATGTTAATATGAGATAAACATTATTGCATTGATGATTAATAATAATAGGTAAATATTTGTTAGATAAGTGTAAACTATTCCAATAACCTAAGTTAGTGAACTAACATTTGATGTGTAAAATATATAGAAATCCATTCAAGTCTATGTTTGATGTGATGGTCAACATGTGAATGAACACATCACGATGTTAATAACATGAATGGTTGGACATAAGTATCAAATAAAGTATATTATGATGCAATAGTTTTGAATTAGACATAATACTAAAGTATTGGTGGAACATATTAATTTGAGAAAGAAATGTTGTAATATCATCATCCAATAAAAATATATCAAAGGAAATATCAAAACTATAAACGAACCACATAATCAAATTCTATATGGCAGAATTAGCTTAGCTATCTAGTTCCACCTTAATTAGACCTTGTTTGATGCCCCAAAAATAAGAAATAATATATTTTTTGAATACCTAAATATGCTAAATTTTTAATTAAAATAACCCCCTTTGTTAAGAATTTCTAGAATTAATCATGTCATGTGGGGTTCTTTTTTCTTTCTAAAGTTGGTTCAATGGTTTAATGACTAGGATCTTATCCCATATTGTCTTGTTACACCAACCTCATCCAACTATCACAATAACATTGATGACAAGGAGTGGTTCAGTTGGTCAGGCATAGTGTCCCCTAACAAAGAATCATGGTTCTAAATCTAGCAACCACTTCAGAGTTGGTGTGTGCTTTAACTGAATCCCGAGTGGGGGGGCTGGGGCTTGAGGGTTAAACATTGTAGGTCGTTGATTAAAGTTTCCTGTCTTTGGGGGGGGGTTCATATAATAAAAAAAATATCCACATCATTATCTCCTACTTCCATTTAGGTGTCTTTTATGAACATATAGTGACTCCAATATTTCCTATTACATTTTATCTCCCTTATCGACAATCTCCACAATTTCTTATTTAATGATTACTAGCATGACTCCGCATCCATGTATCCCTACATTCCCTTCCTACTATATCTCCAACAAAAAAAAACAATATTACCTTCTTCACTCCATATTTCCAATCCCATGTACATCAATCATGTACAATAGAACTTGTCTGTAGAGAACCTAAAAACATGAACCTATCTTTCCCTCTACTCAATTCCTTTAATAATCTCTCCATTCATTGTAAACAACACCAACTCTTTTCTATATACCCTACAGTAAGCTATTATTAAACAAATCATTATCAGATAATCACTAGTGTGGAACCTTTTCCTCGAATCCTCGAATCCTCTTATTTCCTTTAATTCCCATAAGTGCAACCTAATTGGTAGCTCGTCAAGCAAAGTAGCTATCAACGTCTTTAGCATGGCAACTAGAACGCCATGGTAAACTGCCAAAGCTTCTACTATAGTGTAGCACCTGGGTTCTCTCCTTGCCGAGTGTCATCACCCGCAGTGTGTTCAATTGGAAAGTCTGGCAAAGGCGCTTCCAACCCCTGGTTAAGGGCCTGAGTGAGGGTACCAAACCATCAAAGATGAATCCCACACAATCTGAGATTTTTGATCCATGTTGATTTTTGGTGCTTAGGGCACTCCTGTGACCAGGAAAGAGACTAGAAGGCTTGTTCTATAATACCGAAGCTTCATCTACATTTAGTTTACATCCATTCACAATATACACCCACGCTCCATTTTGTCCTCTATTCTTCAGATTGAATGATTCCAATGGTGAACATGTGATTGCTACTCTATTATTTTTCTCTTTTGTTTTGGAGCAATCAATGCTTTGTGATTGGATTGAAAGTATTAGTTATTCTAGGTTTCCACTTGATGTGTGTTTTTAGTTCTATCTTCTTCTAATTCCATCATCAAAAACCTCTTTTATTTCTCCAACCATCTCATAACCCACGTAATAGGTCTATGAGTTTATAAGATCTCCAGGAAGAGTTTTCTAGGTTTTAATCCAAGAATTGTGCAGTTGACTAAGGATTCAAATGGATGAACATATATCTATAATTAGTCATCCATTAAAAAGTGAGTGTTACAACTAAATACTTTTATTTCCTTAGTGTGCACTTGTGTTATAATTGTCTTTGTCATACAATCTAGGGGGTATCTTGGTCTTATCATAGATGATTTTGATTCTAATCACATGACATTGAACTAGCTAATTTTACCAACTTAGATAGGTTAACATATTTTATATGTAAATATTTTAATAGGAAAAATGAATCCTTAAATATTTATTTTGTATTAGTAACTTTAGTATATGTATTGAACTTGTGACAATAATTAATTACAAAAGTCTCAAAAAATTATAAATAATATGTGTTAGAATTGTAAGAATATCCTCTTAATAATGGAATGGGTTTGGTAACCTAATATTGTAACTACAAGAAGAATGAGTTTCAGATTAATTAATCTAATTGAATATATAAAAATATATCAGCCATGGTAGTTTGTTATAATTTGTGACTTCAGATTGATAAATATAGATTGACTTTGAGACATTTATATTGTAGTTACATTTATTCATACTGAGAAATACCATGTAATTTTCCCAATTGACCAATCTTTAGGAATAACGTCCTGAATCACTCTTTCATAAGTGTTTTGCCAAATAGGGTCTTATTCCTTGAAGTTGATCTAATAATATCATTGCAAATTGAATCCACTGTCTTGAATCTAGTGATATTTTATCAATTTCGCAAGTCATATAATTCATCCGGTTTGGTGTTGGAAATGATATTTGATCCAGTTTGTTGGTGGAAACCCCAATTGATCCAGCTTTACATATGTTTTTAATTCAATACTACTAGATTTGTAAAATTTATTTGGTTAATTTATATGTGGGAAGAGGTTATATTCACCATGCCCACATTTTTCTCTCACTGTGTTATATATATATATATAGATTATTATCCACCATGTTATATTCTTGGAATGGATGTTAATTTCCCCATACCCATGGAGTTTTGTTATGTTACATTCCATATCATTTTTGAGATTATGTTCCCTGACCACTATTATCCTTTTATAAAACTCGAATGCTACATTTGTACCCTACATACTTTGACTACTATTGATGGGTGTTGTTCCACAACTAAACTATGTAGTCATTTGTATCATATTTAAATTTTGCATATTGATAAGTATATCTTATGCACTATGTATATTTAAAATTACCTCATTTTTGGAATATGTCTCAAAACCCTATATTGTAGTCAATTGTACACTTTAATTCTTAATTCTTTTGTAATCATTTGTGATTACCTGAATCAAATCTCTCTTTTACTAAGAGGCTTTTTATCTTATTTTATGTATATGTTTCCTAACGTTACTCAAATTTACTATTTATATGTAGATATTGGATTTTTCTAATATTATTTATTTTCTATTCTTTTGTGCGGTCTTGTTTCCAAACCCTTAGGTGAAGGATCATGAAGATTTGACCCTGTAGGTGTTGGAATTGCACATGAGTAGTTTTCTAATGAGAGATGGGGTTCAGAGAGACATATTATCTCCTACAACCAATCAAAGATAATGTCGTTATATCATTTTCCCTTATGCATTTATCATGTGGGCTTTGAACATTGTGAACTTAAGGAGTTGTAACAGAGTTATTTTCATCCTCTTCTATATGTTTGGCATTTTAATAACACTCATTTAATAATATTATAACAATTTTCCATGGTGTTTGCCGCCTATGATGTTTCACTTGTTCCGTTGAGTAATATTTGATGCACTCTTTTGTTCGACTCTTTATATATCATGTATGTACTATCACTACATATTATGTTCTCAATGAAATTTTGCAAGTTCCTTGGTTTTTGTGAAATTTTGTTATCATCCAATGTTACGAATCAATTCGATGTTGGTTGCACAAAGATCATATAGCTAGTATTCATATGTCCCTTATACATGTGGGGAGTCCCAATTTATTGGTTTGTAGGAGTATCACATCTCATGATGTTGGCATGTAAATAAGAGAACCCCACCTAGGTAGGGTCAGATTGGTCCCACCAAACTGAGTCAATATTAGCATGAAATGTACATGGGTAAATCACTCCATGCAAGACTCAATAGCATAGATGCCTATCACAAGGTTTCAACTATCTAGTATGTATCTTAGAAGTTTTTCCCTAAAATTCATGGACAACCTATAATGTATCAATTCATATACTAGTTGAGCTAACCTTGGAACACACAAAGAAAATACTTGTATGCATTTGTCCAAAGTATACATAGTTTCCTCCTTTTAATCAATTGACTTGTAGTTATGCATAAAGTTATTATCTAATTTTGTACATATACAATGGATGATATTAGAAGGATATAATATATGTGACAAAGGATTGATCTTGTGTGAGAGATCTTATCTAATGACTTATAATTCAAGCAAAAGATTCACATTTTATGACATGTCTTCACAATGTTTGACCTTTGGAATCACCTATGTCCACCAAGCCTCTACTCTTTGCACATTTTCTCAAGGTAATATTGTTGGGTTTTGTGGGACGAAATAGAGAGTGGAAACAAAATTTTTATGTTACCTCAAACCCATAACCAGTAGATCGTATCAACAAACATGTAATAGGAAGGATGGTGTAGAAAGATATACCTGGTCTTGAGTCTTACTCAGAAACAATACCTTGCAGCTAGTGCGGTCTTCAACCACTTGGTCTTTGACAGTGTCTGTGCAGATCCTGGCGTAGACCCAGACTGTAGATAATGGTCATCCTCCTTAGTGGCAGAAATCTCCCACCTCTATAGATAGTCCACACAGACTACCGGGAACTCTGGTCATCCTATGATGGACATACTAGAAGGATTCATCCCCTTCTATTGGCTTACTAGTCACTGACACACTCTCCCACAATCATTTGCTTTTCTTTAGTTGTCTTTCCCTCGTTGTTCCTCCCTAGATCGGTAGAACTTGCTTGGGCTCTCTTGATTACCACAACCAGAGAGGACAACAACTTTGTAGAGCAACTGATGTTCTGAGTTGTGTGTTCTGAGAAGCCCCTGTACCTCTCTATTCATAGTAGAGGGCAGGGTCAGTGTTCCCAGTCTGTGCGGGAGTAGAAGGGTCTGGATTTTCCATGAACTGATTATACTGCGGTAGGAGAACCAGTCATTTCATAACTCAACTGGTCATTTGGGTAGGTGAGATGATTGGTTCAAAAGCCTGTCGGTTCACTTAGTGAACCGGTCATTTCACTTACCAGACTTACCCACAATTAACTTTCCTTATTCATTTCTAATTAGTGCAAACATTAATTCTTGTCCCAATAAAATTGAACAAGTGAAACAAAAAATCTTTTCTCACAAATTGGAAAACCAAACACCTGCTCAGTTGGTCCATGTGAACCGATCGGTTCACCAGTGTGAACCAGTCATGTCACTGACCATGAGCCGATCGGTTCACCCAGTGAATCGATCAGTTGGTGGTCCAGGTTGTGCAAAACTCAATCAATGCAGTTCTCAATCAATCTGATATTCTAATCAATTGGTTCAACACTTGAACTTGATGATTCTGAGTCGAGTCTATTGATTGAATGTTTAATTGAGTATCTACACACTTTAGTAATCAATCAAAAAATCATTCATGGATAAACTTCTCTTCCAGGTTAATCCTATGTATGTGTTACTAATAAAAAAATCATTCATGGATAAACTCCCCTTCCAGGTTAATCCTATGTGTGTGTCCCTATAGGTTCCATTTCACATTGGCAGTGAATGTCCATAACTAACTTATGACATCACAAGCAAAGTGTAAAAGACTGGTTTTTTGGCTTAAATCCGGGGATGTCACAGTTGGTATCAGAGCATGAACAATAGCAAAGCCTGACATTTGCTCATTATACAACACAAAACTAAAGAACCATGAACTTAATAATCTTTAGGGTTAGATTAGTCGTCTTTTAGAGACTATATCTGACCTAGCCTCTAGGTTAGCACCTAGATGTCTGAGAACTAGGTCTAGACTGGTGCTTGTTGAGTAGCAAGTCCTTAGATGTCATTTTTTCCTTGTAGTGCAGCGGTATGGGACGTTGCACTATTTGGAAATGACGTGCATCAAGGGAAGAGAAACCCTAGACATATTGTGCACGTTGTCTAGTGTAGCTACACTAGTCTACCCCTTATTCTCACCATTTTCACTAGTTTTCATGACACTAGACTCTCTACTATGTGTGGGGCACTCGTTTCTGGATTTGGTTTTGGATTCCAAACAGATCAAACTGTGATAGTTTTCTCTGACGTTTGTTTTATCAGAGAAAAACTATATAATATTTTAATATGTATATGTATTACAAAAATGTGTCCCCACACATGTACGAGTAGGAGGTGGTCATGCAACCTAAGTGAAAGTGAATGACATCAGTCTAGAAGAGAGTGTAGTTCTAGATTAGATGTCTAGAGCCTTGTTTGGTATATGTGATAGATGGAATAGATAGAATAAGTTTGATGATACGATCTAAGTCTTATATAGATGATATAAGATAGTTTGTGATGATCTATGTTTGTCTTTGAGGATGCAAGTTCAGTTTTGAGGATTTGAGATAAGTGTTGATGGTGCAAGTAAATAAGCTTTTATGAGATAAGATATCTTAAGTTAAGACAAGGATGTGAGTCAACATGAGCCTCAAACTCTTTTACAAAGGAGGACCTCTAGTGTTAGGACTAGTTTTAGGGTTAGCTCAAGAGAGAGCGAGACCCATAGGGAGAAGGTCAGAGAACCTAGACTCCAAGATATGCGAATTCTGAGATATGTGATATGATATGTCCTAAACTAGACTAATCCTGAGTGATTGAGTTGAGTTGCTTCATGTATGATTCCTATAGCATTTTTCAACCTAGATGTCCTTGGGAGGACCAAACCCTAGAGACAGAGAGAGGCTGGTTATATGTGTACATGTGAACATGAATATGAGTGCCTACCATCTGGGTGAGGGAGAGAGCCCAAGACCCTGGAGGAGGTAGCTGTGTCAGAGTCTGGTCAGCCTCATGCTCGGGTTGGTGGTTCCATATAGGACTCTAGTGGTGCATGTAAAAGAGAGTTTTGGGTAAGATGTTTCATGGTAGATGACCTATGAAGAGGATGTCATTCCATGTTTTGGTTTGTTCTTATGTGGATAGAGCTAATGAAGCTATTAGCTAGTGCCAATGAGGTAATCTAAGAACCCTAGACCGAGAGGAAAGATAAAGTATATGCATATGAGATATTCATAGAGTTGAGTTAGCTCAGGAGACTGAGCATGGCATTACTCTCATGATATGGGTTAGGAGAACCTCATTTGGACTAGATAAAGTTTTGATATATGTTTGACTAGCCACTCACATAAGTTTGTTTAGCACAACCATGATATAATACATGTAGAGATGTTATCTAATCTCAAGATGTGCTATATGGCATGATGGAAAACTAGAGACAGTTTTATAGATATCAATGTATAAATGATTAACCATATATATGAATAATGATAATAATATGAATATGTGGCTAATGTTGTGATGAAATCTCTAGTAAATGTTGAAATTTTATTATGAAAAATGAAATAAGATCATATGAATGAAACATGTTATATGAGATGTTAATCCAAGTGCTTAATAAAGATGAAAAGTATAGTTTGAGGGTTAGCAAAACATAAAGCTGATGACACCTTGATATAATGATCTAACTTTAGTTAACTTCTTTTGAATGTTATAGCGTGATGTTGAATCTTAATACATGAGTTAAGATAAGGAAGCAAATCTAACATATGAGATGTGTTATGACCTAATCAAAGCTTCTAAACCCTTGTTTGAGCCTTCTATGGAGTGTTGGTGCACCCAAGATGGTTGTAAACCCCCCCTAATAGTGCTTTGGATACATGGTTTTAGGTTTTCCCTAGAAGTATGAGTATGGATTACTTTCAAGGACGAAAGTTCTTTTAAGATGTATATGATGTAAAAGACTGGTTTTTTGGCTTAAATCCGGGGACGTCACACAAAGAGTGGTGCCTAGTTGCACATCAGTGCTACCCAAGTGAAGAGGAAAGTTGGAGAACAACTTTCAACCTACAATCTATTATTGGAGTGAATGTATAGTCCCTTAGTCACTAATATTCAAATTGAACTCGAGGCATGGACTTGTCATCCTCTACAAATGTCCAATCCATGTTTCTTGACTCAGATTAGACTATCTAAGATATATGTAAGCTCAATGTCATATATTGACTCACATGTGCATGACCATGCATTTCTCAGTCTCACTCCTTAAGTGTCCAAGATATCACACTCCCTTAGGAGGAACAAATTCCATATCTATCACTCACAGTTAAGTCCCCATGTGTCAAAGTCACCCAATCATCACTGTTATAACAACCCATATTTTAGGACTGTGTTTGATGATGCCGATGTGACCCAACCACATGTGATGAGTGCAGTGATTTTAGGTCTAAGAACCACAGTCACCACCAATACTATAAGAGATGATCTTGACTAACCAAGTGTGGTTTCCATGCATCACTCTTATGGTGGATCTGTCTGGTACACTATTCTCTAACATGTATCTGTGTGCTTGGTTTGATATCATATATCATGACTACTGAGATTCTGTCATCAACCAATACACTCTAGTCTTCTGTGTTATTGATGTCTAAGTTTATTTCCATAATAACAACCGACTAGGGACATAACAAGAATGTATACTCTTAACATCTGCATGATCTCATTGTTCAGGTCCTTAACCTGAAGACATACGTCATTGAGTAATACGATTCTTTATACATCTAACATGTTATATCATTATCTCAAAATAGATTAAACATATAGATGGAAATTGCCTTTATTATTATTCAAATCATTTACAAAGTATGCCATTACAATCATCATATGACTGGCTCTATGGGCATACATACCAACAAATATAACTCATTTTTGGTGGATATATGGTTCATGACTATATGTTTTCATACATAAAATATTACTAGCAAATGTACATGTTCCATTCATGTGAAAAAAAGAGATATTATTATTATAGTACTTTGTATTGATTACTTTATGTGTTTCTAATAGTTTAATGGATTTTTTTAAAGAAAATTGTGCACTTTTTAAATTTGAGTTTTAGGATATGACACTGTATTAGTATATAGTATAAGAGAAAAACAATGGTTTCTATAATAAAACCATTTTTAAAAAAAATCTTACATGACACAAATCTTATATATATATACACACACACCCATATATATATAAACAAATAAATAAATAAAACAATAAATATATATACATATATACATATATATATACATATATATATACATATATACATATATATATACATATATACATATATATATGTATATATATATATATGAGGTTAGTAAGTGTCTAATGACCAATATATTTAAGTTGTGTAGCAGATATAAAGATGGCGTATGTGGAATCCATTAATTCATTCAACCATATGGATTAATCAACATTGTTTAGATAAGATGTGTTTAAAAAATCACAATCACAACTCATATCGTATCATGAGATATAGTAGTATATCATCCAATGGTTTCTGCCATTTTCAGAACCTACTATTGATTAGAAAATATACATCTTCATTCATTAGATGATTTAGGAATATGAAATCGATGCGATTTTTGATACAATTCGTATCTAAGGGGTATAAATTAAATACATAATATTGTATTGTAATCTAGAATTGTGCAACCATCATAAACATGGATGGGTACATATAAGATAGACATACTTAGGTACACAATTCTATTAGGCTTTAGATATGAGGTTAGGAACTATGTACGAACCAATATATGTAATTTACGTGTATCAGTCATCACACACGTTGAGTATATTAATGAATTCCAAACATTGGATTAGTTCAACACTATAATTAGATACAGTTAAAATTCATTATTGTATCTCACATAGATCATGAGATACAACAATGTATCATCCAACGATTTCTATAATTTATGCAATAAAAATAATCATATTCTTTCATTAGAGTTAATGATAATGTGTGAATGTGGTGATCTTCTAATATATCTTATCTAAAGGGTCATGACATCCATCAAGTTGGATTGTTCCATAGAATTTTAGAATTATCATAAAGGAATAAGGGTACATGTATATATATATATATATATATATATATATATATATATATATATATATATATATATATATATATATATATATATATATATATACACACATACAAATATAGAGTTAGGCTAGAATACACTCGAATATATTCAGAGCAGAATACACTCAAGTAGTTTTTCATGATGCAATATTTTTTTCAAAAATCTAATCTATTGATCTTCTTAATCATCTTGTGAATAGCTCATACGCAAAATTTGAGCACATTTGGACATTTATAGGTCATGTTATAAAGACCGCAAAAATTATGCATTTCAAATTAGTTTCGTGCGTCGATTTTGTTACCCTCATCCAAATGGGCTCAAAATTTATTTGTAGCCTAATTATAGTATGACAGTGAAGATCAATGGTTTACATCTTACAAAAAATAGTCTTGATATGCAAACACATTTGAGTGTATCTGTGTGATCTGTACACTCGAGTGTATTCTAGCTTGACTCTACAAATATATTTTTTTTGAGGAAGGGCGCCCGCCATTTTATTAAGTAATCAAATCGTTTGTAGCAAGTACAAGGATTCGATCCTCAAAGTCGTCACCGACAATGTGAGGATTAACAAAATGACAGGCAGCAGCGGCTAAGGCATGAGCTACTCTATTGCCTTGCCGTTTAACAAAACACTAATTAAAAGAAAGGAAACTACAAGAGAGATCAACAATATCATGAGAAATAAAGTCTTCATAACCTCGCCCGCCGTATCCTTTCTTGACCGCTTCCACTAGTAGCAGGTAGTCCGTCTCGACCACAACATCTGTGTACCCTTCCCTAAGAGCCAAATGCATACCGTGTAGGACAGCCAAACCCTCCGCACTAAGCACCGAGTAAGGCTGTTCTAACCGGCATTGGAAGGTCCACAAAAGCTGACCGCTTATGTCCCGAATGACTGCCGCACATCCGTTCTCTTCCGCTGAAATGACTGATGCATCTGTATTGATCTTGATGCAGCCATATGGTGGGTAGCGCCATGAAACCTGACGTGGAGGTGTAGAAGAAAAGGCTGCTCTACCCACAGCCCCATGATAGCGTGCATGGTGAGCAACCAGGCTGAGGTAAGAAGCCACAAGACCCGGTATATGGTGGGGATGATCCTCAAAAATGATTTTGTTCCTCACTGTCCATGAGACCCACATAAGAGTAGCGCCCTCATCTTTTTGCCTGCTGTCCTCCTCCTGTAAAAGACTCCTAACAAAGGACGCCACGTCGTGATTATCCAACCATCCATCCCAATCAAACACACTAGCTGCCCATACCTGTCTGGCTACGTCACAATGTAGTAGTGCATGAGAAGAATCCTCCCACTGTCCACAACGATGGCAGCTGGCATCCAGTGTCACATGCTTCCTATGCAATTCTGACTTAGTGGGAAGTATATTCCTGAGAGCTCTCCATATGAATTGCTTCAGTTTCGGTGGCCAACCTTGCTTCCAAACCCTCTTCCACAATTCAATGTCCAATCTGTCAACTAAATCCTCTCCTGTCCGAATAAAGAAATAAGCACTCCTAATAGTGAACCTCCCATTGCCTTCCTTATCCCAATAAAGAGTATCCTCGTCAACCCGCTGTGACAGTGGAATGTTAAGAATCCTCCGAGCTATATGTGTAGGAAAGAAAGTCTCCACCGCCTCTCTGTTCCACCTCTTAGGTCCTCCAAACATCAAATCGCTTACCCATCTGTAATCCACTGGGCCATGAATCAAATATCTGTCTGTTGTGCCCCCCAAGTGTGGGATCCATCTCTCCTTGTAGATATGAATATTTTTCCCATCCCCCACCCTCCACCTGAAGCCACTCTTAACCACTTGCAGCGCCCCCCAAATACTCCTCCATGTATAACTGGGATTCCCCCCTAACTCGACATGTAGAATAGAAGATGTGTTGTAATACTTCGCCTTGAGTACCCGAGCAGTGAGAGAATCTCCATAGACTTCCAACCTCCATCCTTGTTTAGCGAGGAGCGCTTGGTTGAAAGCTTTCAGGTCCCTAAACCCCATGCCCCCACTCTCCTTGGGTTTGCACAATCTATCCCAACTCATCCATTGAATTTTCCTTTCCCCCTCCTTCGATCCCCACCAGAACCGTGCCATCATAGAATGGATATCATCAATAATTCCCTCCGGAAGTTTGAATATGCTCATGAGATACGTAGGAATTGCTTGGATGACTGCTTTGATCAATACCTCCTTCCCTGGTCTGGACAACAATTGCTCCTTCCATCCCTGTAATTTTTTCCACACTCTATCCTTTATAGCCGCAAACACCTGCTTCTTAGACTTGCCTACCACCGTGGGAAGGCCTAGATACTTCTCATGCCTATTCACTTCCTTCACCTGCAGCAGATTTTTAATGAACTCCCTTCTCTCGCTAGTGACGTTTGTACTAAAGGAAACCTCCGTCTTCTCATAATTGATTTTCTGCCCGGATGCCCTCTCATAATGGCTGAAAATTTCAACTAAAGTGGAGCATTCTTCTGAGGTAGCCCTTGTAAAAACAATGCTATCATCTGCGAAAAGTAGGTGAGTGACTCGTGGTGCCCTTCTGCTTATTCTTGTCCCATGTATTTTGTTGACCTGTGCAGCTTTGGATAGAGAAAAAGAAAGTGCTTCAGTGCAAAAAAGAAAAAGGTAAGGGGATATAGGATCACCTTGGCGAAGTCCTCTGGATGGTTTTGAAGAACCTCTCCTATTGCCATTGACGATGAACTTGTGGGATACGCTTGTAACACACTCCATAACCTTCTTCCTCCTAATAGGCGGCAGCCCCATTCTCTCCATAACCCCTTCAAGAAAAACCCACTCGACTCTGTCGTATGCCTTGCTCATATCCAGCTTAAGTGCCATAAGCCCCTCCCTTCCTTTCTTGTGGTGTTTCATAGTATTAAACAGCTCATATGCCACCAAAGCGTTGTCAGTGATCATCCTCCCTTCAATGAAAGCACTTTGATTCTCTAAGATAATCCCATTCATCAGCGGTTTGATTCTGTTTGCCAAGACCTTAGTAATAATCTTATATGAAACGTTGCACAAGCTGATAGGTCTATATTCAGACAGGCGGACAGGACTGTTTGTCTTAGGAATGAGAACTATATCAGTATCATTAATGTCAGCCAGGCCAATCTCCCCTCTCCACCATTTAGAAATAAAATCCATCAAACTACTTTTAATCACCTCCCAAAATTTTTGGTAGAAAATAACCTTCATCCCATCCGGTCCAGGAGCTTTATTTGAATGCATTTGTTGAAGCGCTTTCCAAACTTCTATCTCCATAGGAACCTTTTCCAGATCTGAACAAGAAGATTCATCAATCACCCTAGGCATGCATTCAAGAAAATCCTCCATCCCGTGAGGGGTTGAGCTAGAAAAGAGAGAATTAAAATAAGAAGAAATAATTTCAGCAATGGAATCCTCCTCCGTATGCCAACTCCCATCCTCCTTAAAGAGACCTTCTATGGTGTTGTGCCTCTTCCTTTGGCTAGCTTTATGATGAAAGTATTTTGTGTTCCTGTCTCCGTCTCTCATCTCATTGGTCCTAGCTCTAGCCAACCAGTAGCTCTCTTCTAGCCTCTGAAGATCTTGTAACTCTCTCCCCAAAGATTCACATTCTTGCAACATGTCATGAGATGGTGGCTTATCTTGGGCACGACCAAGCCTCTTCTTGAGCTGTTGAATTCTCCTTCTTATGTTACCAAATTTATCTGCCGCCCATCCAGCAAGCATTTCCGCACAACAGTCCGTCTATTCTTTAAGGCCCAAATCATAGCTGCTGTCCCAAGCCCGAGTGACGACCTCTTTACATTCCGGTGAAGATAACCAGAAAGTTTCAAATCTGAACCTCTTCTCCACCTATCCACCGTCATGATTCCTGTGCTCTGTCCATAAAAGAATCTGCCCATGATCTGAGTTGAGAATAGGGGAGTTTTTGACCTTTCTGATATTGTAAAAGTCACACCATTTCCTGTCCGCTAAAAACCTGTCAAGTCTTTCCAGAATCATCGTGTCTACCTGTTGTCCCCTCTTCCACGTAAACTTATTTCCGGTGGATCCCAAATCAGTGAGCTGACATCTCTCCATAGCCTCTCTGAAGTTCTGCATCTGCCATTCATGCCTAGGTTGACCTCCTTGCTTCTCAGATTGAAAAAGTATCTCGTTGAAGTCCCCACTGAAGACAATAGGCAAAGTCGTCTGTACACAAAGCTCCTCCATCAGCCTCAAAGTATTGTGACGCTCATGAGTTGCTGCCCAACCATAAATCCCCACAAAGTAAAAGCAATCCTGACTGTCCTCCCTTCCCACCACCGCACTGATATGATGGTCCGAAAAAGACTTCACCGACACCTCCTCCCCTCTCCACCACACACCCAAACCTCCAGCTCTCCCCCTACTATCCACTCCAAACCCCACATTGTACCCACATCTCCTTCTCACCTCCTCTTGGTCTCTCCCTCTACACATAGTCTCCATCACAAAGACTATGTCGGGCATCTCTCTCCAGCACTGCCTCCTAAGAGAGTCAACCGTCCTAGGGCTGCCCAGACCCTGGATGTTCCAGCATAGGATTTTCATGGCTTTTCACGGGCCTGGACCTTGCCAGCACCCGCTACTGTTGTGTGGTTTGGTTCACACTGCACCACCACCCGCACCCGCTTTCCGATCACTCCCATCTCACCTTCCTCAATCCCCTCCATACCTTCCGCACCCCTCTCCTCCTCTTTCCCCCTTCCAGGACTCATTGTGACGCCCTCTCACCCTCCCCCACACCCACCTGTCGTGATCTAAGACTTGTAAACCTTCGACGCCTTACCTTGTTCTTTCCCTCTCCACTCTTCCCACTATGGTGCATCGACCTCGTAGCAAGCAACCTCACCCCTTCTTCCCCTGCCCCTCCTTCCCCAACACACCTTGCATCTTCATTAGCCCCGCTATTGTCCTGGAGCAGCTGTGTCACCCCTGTGTCAACGTCCTCCGTGGATGCATGCACATTGATGTCCCCGAATTCGTGATCTGCCATGTTGGAATACACACGTCCCACCTGACATGCACCTTTGGATGACTCCGCTGGAGCTTGTACGTTGATGTCGATGCCCCCAATGGGCTCTTGAGCGTTGTTATCTACCATCATACTCGTAACACTACGTCAGCTAGTAGTTTGGGTTTCAGTCGTCCATTGCATCTCCGTCAGCGACGCTGACGCCCCACCCTTGGGCGTTCATGCCCCCTCCGCAGGTTGGGGTACAGCACCCTGGACCACCTCCATCGACGCCATAGCTGCGTCCCTCATCCGTCACTGAAAGTCAGTAGCCATCAACGCCGTTGCAGCGTCAACTCGGTTGCCAAGCGCCACTGTCGACACCGTTGCAGCGTCCAAACGCCTGCCAAACGCCCCCAATGATGCCGTTGCAGCGTCCGCCCGCTTGACGAACACATCGTCTAAGTCCACCATCTCAACTGAATCATCCGATGCCTCCTCTGTTCCCGGACGCCCGTCAGCATCAGGGCGCCGTCGGCTCGCGTCCGCGTGGCGTTTCTGTTCCCCTGACGTCGTGCGTGCTGCGTTCGGTTTGGAGATAAACCTTAGCTCCTTAGACGCCCCCTCCCTTCCCAATAGCTCCTCCCTGATCGGTACAATCCACCGCTTCGTCGGCGACGCCTTGATCCAAGGCCCCAGCGCCTGGGCGTCGTACCTTCCTCCGCCCCCTCCTCCTCCTCTCTGCAGTCCTTCTCAAGGTGGCCCATGACGCCACAAAGGTAGCAAAAAGTTGGAAGTCGTTCATATCTAATCTCAATCGGAACAACCTTGCCGCACTTGTCTCTTATCTTTTGCAACTGTCAGATGGGCTTTGTGATGTCGATTTCGACACGCGCCCTGCACGACGCCCCCCATCCGAGGTCGCGCCTATCAACGACGATGACCCTACCGATCTTGCTAGCCACTGCCCTAATCGATTCCTCCGATCTGTACCCTAGGGGCATGTTGTACAACCTGAACCAAAATGGGCATAGATTGAGAACCATCTCCGACGGTGTGTCCTCCGGATTGATATCCCTGACGACGAGAAGATGATTGTCGAAATTCCATGGACCTTCCGCAACGACCTTCTCCTTGTCCTTGTAATGGATAAACTGAATCACGAAAAGGTTGTTGGATATCTGCCTGAAGCTGACGTCCTTCCTCAGTGCCCAAGCATTAGTCATTGTCCTTTTGAACGCCGGAAAGTTGTATGGCCTATTCGTCGTTAGCCGTCCGACCAACGCTAGGGCTATGTGCTCGCTTCCCTCCCCCTCTGACGCCCCTTGGAGATCAAGGACATCGTTCTCGTCTTCCTCTTGAACCTTTAGTGCGGCGTACCTTTCCACAAGTTCATCCACCATAGCGCGGAGAAGCCCTGCAAAACGCAAGAGAGATGACGCCTCGGTGGCGAGAAGACCTGGATGCGCCGTCGCCCAGAGGAGCCCTAGGAGACGCGCGACCAGGAGTCTTTTTGCATCAGATATGTCTCTACAAATATATATATATATATATATATATATATAGATATAAATAACTAAATATATATATACAAATATATATAGATATAAATAACTATATATATATAAATATATATAGATATAAATAACTAAATATATATATATATATAAATATATATATATATAAATATATATAGATATAAATATATATAGATATATATATAAATATATATATAAATAACTAAATATATATATATATATAAATATATATAGATATAAATAACTATATATATATGGGGATATACTTGTTGCCTGCTTATAAAAGAGACAAATTTATTTTCCACAACAAGTGTGGTGATTATAATAACAAACCACAACCAATAAAAGGAAATATCATTGGATAATTGAATATTGAAAATATAGAAATGCACGTCTTTTTCCTATAAAATCCATTTTATATAATATATGTAATTTTGTAATGTAGCTTTCTGGAAAGCATTGTCTTCGGGCAATGCAAGTTCCTATTCCTGTATCTAAAAATGCATGAAAGTATTTTGTTTTATATTCTTCGTATATAATTCCTACAGTAATGTAAACACTATATATACTAGTCATTTAATTATTTTTTCCAAAAATATTCCTTATTATTGTGTGTAAAATTTAGTCATTCACTTTGTAAGGAAAATGGTTCCATTTGTTGTAATGCACTTATTCCTAATATAATTTCTAGGTCATCATTGCAACTATCTGATTATACATAAAGTGTAATGTCTATCCTTATATTTTGTATTTCAATTGGGACGATTGCTTATTCTATGATTTCATATTCTTGTCCATCGAGATTTGTATATGCATAGGGTGATCCTATGGGTATTTTTTCTATATAAGGTATCATTCCATTTTGGATAAATGAAGCTCCTGCTCTTGAATCTATTAATATTTTAGTCATACTCCATTCTTGTCCTTTAAAGTATTTTCCATATAGGTTATAATTTCTAACATTTCTATTATCTACTAAGATTCTTAAACTTGATGTTCTTTGTACATTTCTTAGTATTTGTCATAATATACCATTATATATATCTGTACTTGCTCTAGCTTCTTCTATTTTATCTCCAATTGTTAATTGTAACTGGTTTCCCTCGTTATGCAATTTTCTTGGAATTCTATTATCTGTTACAAAAGGTTTTTCAGAGACATCTATATTTATCTTTTTTCTAGTATTTCTATTTTTGATATTATATCTAGCTTTGTAATTTTCCCTACCTCCTTAAATAGGTTAGGAAGTATTATAATTTTTTGTCTTCTAATTTTCTAGAGTGATATGTATTGCTGAGAGCATATCTTATTATATAGGTAATTGAATATGGAATGGAGCCTTTTTTCATAAATTTTGTTCTTTGAAAATCTTGTATCAAACTTAAAGTTCTATTGATATTATTATCTTTAATGTTTATACTTATTTTTGGATAACTGTTAAAAATTAGTTTTTGATGGCTATGGTTTCCTTGTAGGATTTCTAATGTAGCATCTCTTCTATCATTAATCCTATTATCCATTAATACAATATTAATAGGTGAATCTATTCCTTCTCTAAAAGTTGCTTTGATCATCATTTGGATAGCTCCTATATGAATCCATCCTATTTATATTTATCTTTTATTTTTTCCATTCTCCTCATCAAGTCTTTTTTTCAAAGTAAGGGTATATTTATCCTATTTCTAGTGTATTCGATCTTCATATGCATCTCTCTGTTGGTTATTCCGTAATAGAAGATATGTTTTCTTTGAGTAGTCTTTTCAAAGAGATATGTTCTAAATCCATCTGACTTTTCTAATCTTAATTCAGTATTTCTAATTCGATTAAATAATGTTCTATTTATTAATACTTCTTGCAAGAAGTTTCTCGCTTTTTCTTGATATTCTTCGAATATTTTTTTCTTCAGTCTGATTATGTGTCTGAGAAATAATAGATTGATCCATCTTATTGTTCATCATCTGTTAATTGAACAAATTCCTAAATGCTTTCTATTTCTGAGAGTTCTTCTTCTATTATTTCTTCGAATTGCTTTGGGTTAATTTTTCCAGATCCTCTATTTGGGCATTTGTTTGCATTGTGTCATTTTTCCTAACATATAAAGCATTTGCATTCTTTTGGGTTCTTGACATTTATATTATAGTTCCTCTTTCTTATGTTATATTTTTGCTTTGGTTTTGGTTTAAAACCAAATCTTTTCTTATTTTTAATTTTATACTTGTTTCTTCTATTATATATTACTGATTCACATCCTATTATTATTGGGTGTGTTAATTGTGAACAACAAAGTCCTTTCTTTACTACTTTGTTTGTTTTTCTATTTAGTGTAGCTTCAACACACCATTCTTCTAATTTCATTCTTAAAAATTGTATTCTTCCTCCTAATCTATTTGCTCTTTGCCCTAAATATTGGGGATACAATTGCATAGCCTTAAAACCCCTAGAATTGGGTATTTTTGTATAAAATAAATTTAATAGGTTTTCATTCATTACATTTTCTTTATCTGTTCTATCATATATTTTATAGAAATATTCTTGAAATTTACATATATAGTCATCTATGAGGCACGTCACAAAACGTTAGATTATATAATAAAAAGGTAAATCTTTGTTTTTCTTTTCCTTTCTCTATATCTCTATTTGTATTCCATGTTTCTCTTAGAAATTCTCTATGTAATTCATTCTCATAATTATTTACTACTTGGGCTAAGGTGATTGATGTTCCTTTTATCGCCTCTTTATCATTATCAGTTAATCCTTTCCACCAATTTGCTACTATTCCTTGGAAGGTCAAATTGCAAAATCTTACTAGTGTGTCAATATCATAGCTTTGTGTTGTTATCGATAGATATGTAGCTTTTGTCCATCTTGTTATTGCTTCATCTATATTTCTGACACAATTTAGATTTAAATAAATTCCATTTGCACTAATATATTCTTGATCCATATAGTCTACTAGGGTTTTAAGAGAAATACTTTTTGGTCTTCTATCTGATGCCGAATTAATTCCTTCGTATCTATTTCTATTTGTGGGTTTTCTTCAAAAACTAGGATCTAACCTGTATCAGACTCCTTGTTGTTCTGGAATCTCATTTCTACTTGATTGTCTTCTAGGGATAGTTGTTGGTATATGCATTGTTACTTGGCTACAAGAAGCCCCTCCATCGATTGGTTTTATATTTATAGTTCTAACTTTTTCCATTAGTCTAATAATTTCTTGGCTTAAGTTATCTAGTTCTTCTACATCACCCTCTAAATATTTATTTTATAATTGTTCGATTTTAAAGTCATCTGTTTCTTCTATCTGGAGAGGACATAAACTTATTTCATTTCCTATTATTTGGAATAGATTTATTTTTGATATACAATTGGTATTTTACTTTTCGTATAGATATTCCATTATTTTATGTAATTCTACTATTATTTCTTGAACCTTTTGAAAGTTTTTTGAAATATTTTCATGAACTTGTACTTCTATTTTTTTGGTACAAATTAACCCATGTTTACTTCAAACTCTAAATCTAAGGCTTCGTCTATATTATTATCTAAGTATTTAAACTTATTTTGTTCATATATAGCTTCATCTTCTACATCAGATTGCATTTCCTCTTGTGATTATTTATAAGATATAGAATTATGTAATTATTTAGATCATTGCTTGGATCTGATACCATTTAGAGAAATCAAAAGAAAATAATAAATTCTTGATTTTTTTCTTATTTTGCTTTGAAAACATACTCGAACCTCCCTTATGGGTGTTGTATGCTTTCGAGGCTGTATCATTTTGTCTATGTTTGTTACTTCTTTTATCAATATTTTTTATCATTTTCATACTTGATATGTCTCTTTGATGCATAAGAAACTAGCTTTTAGCAACTAGATAATAAAGCACTGAGTATTATAGAGAGCAAAATGAAGTCTGTATACTTGGATTGCCCACCTTGCTTCTGCTAATTTTTGGTGCTAGTCGATCTTCTCTTAATGATTTCTAAGAGAAGCAATCCTTAAACATCAACGTTCCAGATCTCAAACTCCTTATCATTATCCTATGGCCTGGATGTCTCAACGTTATTGATCCTTCATTACTTAATCGGACTTTTCTGGACAATGGCCTCTGGGATAATCTAAGGGAGAGATAACTCTCGACAGGTGAAGATAGATTGGAATGGGGGTGTAATAGGTTACACACAAGTTTTCCTCTTCTACAGTAGTACAAGGACTACTATTTCTTGCTAAAGTTGGTTTCTTAATAGAGTTGATGCTTCTTTATTTATTGAAACAGAACTCTTAGGAATACACACTCATGGCTCTCTCCTGCTAGGATTGATGCCCATTTCAAACACTTTGAGGGTTTATATTGACACCCTCAACTTCATCTTTGACGTTCGAAAGACGCCTACTTTATTGTTGTTACTATTCTTCTTTACCTTTCAACCGAACACTTGTCACGTTGAGGATGCTTTGCATTATTGATGCTTTCTGTCATCATGGATGACATCTTTGGTGCATTATTGCTCTTAATCATCATTGTTGACATCTTGGCAATTGGAGTCTTCTGGTAGTTGTCTTTTTTTATTGACAACTGCTACTATTGCTGTCTCCATCTATTTTGTCTTGGCACAATGGACATATTTTTTCTTCATGATTTCTGAGCTGGAAAAATACTTTTTGGCATCTGCAACTTAATTTTATTTGTCCCGTTTCTATTTTATTTAGAAATCTTTATAAATTAATTTTTGTTGATACATTGAATCTTCTTATTATGAAAAGAATGATCATATTTTCAGAAGCTTTATGTAACTAGCTTCAATTATCATTAATTAATTTTTCCATCACTTGGCAGAGAACCCTTAGTCCTAGAGCTCTTTTGACTTCAACAAATTCTGTCAATTTTTTCTCCTTCAAATTCTTTCCAAAAACTTCCTTCAATCTCTTTAATAAAAATTTGGAGATGATACTCCAATTTGAATGCAGTGGACTGAATTGAACTTTTTAATTTTTTCCTAGTCTTCAGATACTGAGAATATTTTAACATAAATCTCACTAGTGGGTTTCACCAATGGACTGTTATTTTTGAATTCTTTGATTACTTTAATAATTTCTTGGGGAAGTCCTTGAATTTCTCTAAGATCAAGACTTAGATATATTAAATTTGAGGCTCCAATTCATAAGCAATCTCTGATAATTCTAGGATCTTCTCCTTTATCGAAGTTAATTCTAAGAAAAAATCATGTGTGATCTAGAACACATGTCTCTATTGTTTGGAGATTATAAACAATCTCGAGTAGGGATCTATACTCTGTTTCACATTTTGCTGAGAATTCTGTGAGACTCAATTGCAGGTCATGTTCCTTCTCAATCAGAGATACCATAAATTTAAAAATCTTTTTGGGCATCAATTTAATATTATCTGTTGTATAGCGGTGAATCTTTCTTCAAAGAGATAATATTTTCTATTGTGAGGTGAGAACTGTTCTCAGAAGAGATAACATCTTCAGTAATTAGGCTAGTTCTTAAAGTTTGAAATATGCTTAAGGCCGTTAGGCTATCATTTTTCTCCAAAGAGATATTATTTCCAGTTGTGAGGCTGGTTTTTACAGTTTTTAAAACTGCTTTCTTTTGCCGTTAGGCTAGTATTATCAATGGTTTTTTTACTACTGATTGAATCAAATATTTGGAGAGATGTGGCGATTGGGCATTTACCAGCCACTTTGTTCATTCGTACTAATTATGATCCTTATTGTTGTATTTCTCTTCTGAAGCAATTTAGATATGTAATGATACCTGGAATATCTTGCTTGTTTTCATCCACACTGCCAATAATTTTATCTTGTTTTTGGATTATTTCAATCAAATCTATATAATTGTCTTGCAATAGATTACCACTATGTTGCAATCGAGCTTCAAGTTATGTAAGTTTCTTTTCAACTTGCTCCATTATATTCTCTTAATAGAAAATCTACGAGAGAGTTAGTCTCACCTTTAATGACTTCTATATCAAAAACATATTCTACGAAAAATGTTTGCCATCTACTTAACCTCTTATATTCTAGGGTAGATAGTAGGTTGTTTTAACAAAATCTTTAACTTGAGTATTATCTACTCATGCTAAGATTTTTTTAGGTAATAAAAAGTAGGATAATTTTTTAATTCCCTTTTTAAGTGCTAAAAATTCTTTTTCATTCGAGTGGTATTTTTTTTTGTTTCTGTGAATGTTCCAGAAGTATATATACATACTTTTTCTTTTTACTCATCCTTTTTCTTTAGGACTACTCCCCAAAATTCTTTGGAGGCATCTATTTCTATTATTAAATCATATCCTTCTAAAGGCAGATCTAGTCTTGGTAAATTTTTACATTTTATTTTATAAATCTGACATGATTTGTAAGTTCTTCTGTCATAAAGAAGATTTTATTTTTCTTTAATAATTTTTGTAGATGGTTCTTAGTTTGGCTAAGTTTTCTATATATTGTTCTACATAATTTAGACAACCTAAACATCTTTGAAGTTATTTTTTATCTTCTAGTTTTTCTGGGAACATAACAATTTTTTCTACGATATGTTCTTGCAATTCTATTCCACTTGAGTATAATATTAATCCTAGAACCTCTATTTTAGGTTTACAAATTTATGTTTTGTTCTTAGAAAGTACTATTCCTTCCTTTTGACAAAGAAGAGAAAATATTTGCAAGTGTTTATACTGTTCCTCTACATTTTTGCTGGCTATGAGAATATCTTCTACATATACTAGACAAAAATAATTGTAAGGCTCAAATACCTTATCCATTCTTCTTTGGCATATTTGTGGAGAATTTTTTAATCCAAAAGGCATAACTTTCCCTTCGTAATGTCCTTGTGGGGTACTAAATGCTATTAGTGGCATACTTTTTTCATCTAGTCTTATTTGGTAAAATCCTCACTTATAGTCGAACTTGGAATAAATATTTTTCCCTCTTGTCATATTTATTAATGCTTTTTTGTGAGGAAGAAAGTATCCATCAAATTTAGTATCTTGATTTAATTGTTTGTAATTAACTACCATTTTTGCCTTTCCTCTTTTAATTTCTGCATGATTTCTGACAATAAATGTAGGACTAGAATGAGGACTCTTTGATTTTTGTATTAATTGTGATTTTTCTAATTCTTGTAATTGAAATCCAAATTATTCTATATCAACACGATTGTATCTCATAGGTTTAACCCAAATTATTATGGTGGTGTCTATTAATTCTATTGTAACCCATTCTTGGCTAATATTCCAGAGAGCCAATGGATTTTCACTATAGTTCTTTTCAAATAATGATTCTATGTTTTGCATATTCAATTGTGCAATGATATTTCCATTTATTGGTTGTGGTTTGTTATTATAATCACCACGCTTGCTGTGGAAAATAAATTTGTCTCTTTTATAAGCTTTTTTAACTCATTTTACTATAATCCAATGATCACATGGTGTCAATAATTGAATATGTTGTTGGTGTTGTATATATAATTTGAATTTTTGTGTAAAATTATTTCCTAGTAAAATGTCTTGTAGCGCATAATTAGGGGTATATAATGGTGGACATGTAATTATGTAATTTCCTAAGAAAATTTTAGGTTTTTTTAACTCCAAGAGTTAATGCATGTCTTTTTCCTATAAAATCCATTCCATATAATATAGGTAATGCTGTAATGTAGCTTTCTAGAAAGCATTGTCTTCGAGAAATGCAAGTTCCTTCTCCAATATCTAAAAATGCATGAAAGTATTCTGTTTTATATTCTTCGTATATAATTCCTATAATAATGTATACACTATATATACTAGTCATTTAATTCTTTTTTCCAAAAATATTCCTTATTATTGTGTGTAAAATATAGTCCTTCACTTTGTAAGGAAAATGGTTCTATCTGTTGTAATGCACTCATTCCTAATATAATTTCTATGTCATCATTATGACTTTCTGATTGTACATAAAGTGTAATGTCTATCCTTATATTTTGTATTTCAATTGGAACAATTGCTTGTTGTGTGATTTCATATTCTTGTCCATCAAAATTTGTATATGCATAGGGTGATCCTATGGGTATTTTTTCTATATAAGGTATCATTCCCTGTTGGATAAATGAAGCTATATATAAATATAAATATGAATATATATATACATACACACACACATATATATATACATACATACATATATATACATATATATATACATATATATATATATATATATATATATATATATATATATATATATATATATGCAATCCATACATGTCGCCCTAAAAGTGTTTTGATGGTCGATGTTAGCATGGTTATGGCCAGTAACCCTAGATCTGTGTGTGCATGGGTGTGGTTGTTTATTCCTATTTATATCTTGGTTTGCACACTAAGCCTCTATCTTCTCTTTCATATGTAAATGTATTAATTCTCTCATTCCTATGCTCTCCTCGAATGTAACCCGAGGTTTCTCTATTACAATGTAATATGCAAATATGATTAGGATAATTTTAATTCTTGTTATGAAGAAGACGCTCTATGCCACGTGAACCAACTGATTCACTTGACGAATTGATCGATTGAAGGACTGAGGAGGACAAATGATAAGAGGATGAACCGACTGACTGATGGCCTAACTAATCGGCTGGAGGAGCCCTGACATTGGTTGAATCTAAGACCAGACAATCGTATCAAGAGCCCAACCGAGCAGCTAGCTGGAGTGCCGATCAGTTCAAATGTTGAATCGATTAGCTAGGATTGGTTCGAGCATGAATGCTCACCAACAACAAGTTGCTACATATGATGTAGACATTGGTGATAGTAATTCCTTATGGCTCCAAGGAATTATAGTAGTATGTCCATAACCATCAATTGTGTTTATAATTGCATGTTTTCATTTGTGGGATATAGAATGTATATGATACACACTATAAATATGTGGTGATTGGATATGTATATATACTTATATATGAAATCTCTTAATATTATATTTAGTCTTAGATGGGTACCACAAGAAACATGCATGAAAATCTTGATCAACTATGCACAGGCATGCCAAGTGTGATGCACTATCCATCTCATGGAAGTGTGATGGTACTCATGTGGGCCTGTCAAGCAAGGTGCATTACTATTGTGTTGGTTTTAGGGTCAACCTTAACTAAGTGATCTTAATGACATTAAGTACCTAGAAGGATGCAAATGGACTATGGAAAAGAGTTGTGCATACCATCTATCCAAGAATTGCAATAGATATAATTGAAAAAAGTTTCCTACCTTAATAATTGGTTATGAACACTGTCGTTGACCATGTAATAATTCAATTGTTTTGGGTCTTGGCTCACTAGAAGATTGTACACTACAATCTTCCAAATTGATACATGAGGGTTATCACTTTGAATAATTTGTGGGAGCAATAATTAATTAAAAGCCTTATTAATATCGTTAACTTATAAAATTAAAATCTTTTTGATAAAAGTTGCAATATTTCTTTTATAGAATCTAATGGAAAACACATACACATTCTCAGTGCGATCGATCCTTGAGAAGGACAAACTACACATGATTAACTTCACATCTGGTTTAGGGCTTTGAGAAGTGTTCTCGTTGATGAGAAAAACCTCTATGTCGTAGAAAGACCAGAGCCATAGGAACCTATTGCTGATTTTCCTGGGACGTAGATGGATGCTTATTGGAAGCACACCAACAACGCCTTAGACATTAAGCACCTTATGCTATGTTGTATGAACTATGAGTCGCATCAACAATATGAAAACATGGACATTCTTGAGATTGTAACACACCATAAGGATCATGTAAAGAAAGAAAGGTATAATGTCTCCAAAGTAGTGTTTGAGTGCAAACTAATAGAGGAAGATCCAGTATACCCCATGTACTCCAATGTGATTGGGATGTGGAGAGACTAAGTTTTCTTTTAGGTCAAGAGTTGTCCATGTGGAGAGACATGGTTTTCTTTTCGGTCTAGAGTTGTCCATGGATATGATCCAACAATCATTGCATGAATCATATAGCTAGTTTATCAAGTAGTATTACTTGAGTAACTTGGCCAAATAGTTATTTGAATTGCTTGGCATGTTGATGAATGCTAAAGAAAACATGAAGAAGGATAAACCCATGATGGTGACCAACAAATTAGAGTCCAAGGATAAAATCAAGGACATGAAATGTTCAGAGGCTAAGATGAAGTCCAAGTCTCTACAAACTAGATAAGGAAAGGGTAAGTACAAAAGGAATCTATCATTTTCACCTAAATGATTAAAGGAAGTAAGTGCCACCACTGTCACCAACATGGAAATTGGAAAAGGAACTATCCTCTTTATATATAGGATCTTAGGAAGAAGAAAGAGATAGAGATATCTACTTTAGGACTTGAGAAGAAGTAAGCTACAACTATACGGAGCAAGGGTTGCTACCACTACAATGGGCAACTGTTTTTTATGTGCATATAATAGAATTAGTGAATTAAAATTATGTATCCTCCACTGATGAAAACATCATTATGTATGGAAAAGAATAATATGAACAAATTGATGTTTCATTTCAAACATATGATCTTTTATGGAAACGCCCTTTGTCTCATAATCTATACTTGATAGTTGAAGGGACAAATGTGTATGACACATATACCGAATGACTTGATGACTCAAACAATGAATACCTATAGCATTGTCATATAAAGTGTGCAAATGAAAAATGCATTTCTAGCATCCATAATGATGGATATGCAGACTCTTTTGTCTATTGAAACAATAGAGACACATAAGTCTTATCTGTTGTGCAATGTGACAAAATATATTTTCACTGATGTAGTGGGAAAGCGAGTATTATATTAGGGAAGTACATACTGATGTACATAGACCTTTTAGAATAAACACTAAAGGTAGTTACAAGTACCTCATTATATTTTCTAATGTTATCAGTAGATATGGAAGTTTGTATTTAATGGAAAAGAAGTATGAATCTCTTAAAGTATTCAAGGAGATCATGAATGAAGTACGTAACTGATTCGGTAAAAATATTAAGACACTTTGATATGATCGATGTTAAAATATTTTAAACCAAGATTTTGAGAACCTTTTGGAGAGTCTATGATAGTGTATCACAATAGACTCTACCTGAAACATAATGATGTATCAAAAAGAAGGAACTACACCATGTAATGTCATGGTGTGATTATTAATGAATCTAGCTAATCTTCCAATTTCCTTTTTAGCACACACTTTACACCAAAACAAATGCATCATATAAAATGGTTCAAAAGACACCATATGAGATATGGCATGGGAGGTGTCCCAATAATGTCTTTTGTAAGAATTAGGATTAAAATCTTATAAAACAAAATAGTTTCTTGAAAAACTTTTTCAACAAATCACATAAATGTTATTTTGTTGAATGCTACTTTTATATTCCAATATGAAAACAAAAGTGTTTTGTTTCCAGGATAGATGTATTCCTGAAAGGAAATTTAATTACAAAGAAATACATTGGAGAAAAGTAGAACTTGAAAAGTTTGAGACAAACAACATAACATTGAACTTAAAGAGGTACAACGAGAACAATGAGAATCAAAAATAGTTGTGGAATCTCAAGTTCCTTATGTAACATAAAACCTCATAGATCTAGTAGGACATGCCTTAATCTTGAAAAATTAGCATATCTTATGGGTCGGGAAGGTAGTAAGTTGGTCATATATTATGAGTCAAGAACCTACCTAGATGTTATTGAGGAACCAGAGTCTGAGAAATGGATTGAGGGCATGGAATCAAAGATGGACTCTATGTACACCAATAAGGTATAACCTTGGTGGATCCACCTGAACGGGTAAGACCCATAGGGTGCATTTGGGTCTTAAAGAAGAAGACCAACATGGATAGTAATGTACAAACCTATAAGAGAAAATTGGTTGCAAAGGGTTTTAAAAAAGTTCAAGGTGTTGAATGTGATGCAAATTTTTCACCAGTTGCCATGGTTAAATCCATCAGGATCATGCTTGCCCTATCAGCTTGTTATGAATATGAGATTTGCCATATGGATGTTAAAACCACATTCCTTAGTAGGAATATTCAAGAGGGTGTGTATGTGACACCACTTAAAGGTTTTATATATCCATTAATGCAAATAAGTTCTATAAGCTACAAAGGTCAATCTATGGATTGAATCAAACATATTAGAGCATTAATATTTAATTTGACAAGATAGACAAAAAGTTTGACTTGAGTCAGAATGAAGATGAAATCTATGATTACAAGAGATTTAGTGGGAGCATATTTATATTCCACATGATGACAGGGAATAACATCCTTATACAACAAATATTAAAACCTAGCTCAGAATCACCTTCTCTATGAAGGGTTTAGGCAAAACATACTATGTGATAGGAATTGAGATGTATAGAGATAGATATAGAAAGCTTCTTGACCTAAGAAAGAAAACATACATTGGCAAGATGCTGAAGGGGTTAAACATGTAGTACTCAATGAGAGAACAATTGTCCATGTTCCATGGAGTTAGTCTCTCAGGAGTCTAGTGTCCAGGTTCTTGGTAGAATGTGAAGAACATGATTAAGATACCATATGAATTTGAAATTAGATCTATCTTGTATGCAATGTTATGTACCTCACCCTGTTATATCATTTGTATTAGACATGATAAGAAGATATGTACTTATCCAATTATATCATATGCATTGGACATGATGAGTGGATATCTTTTAGATCCTAATGAGATTCATTGGACTGCCATACAAGAATATCCTTAAGTACTTAAGAAGTACTAAATGGACCAGTTCTTGATTATGGTAATAAGGAAGAGTTGGGTGTAAAGGGTTACACCAATGCAAGCTTCCAAAATGACAAATAAAACTAATGATTGCAATCTAAATTTGTGTTTGACCTTAAAATGAGAATTGTAAGTTGGAAAAGTTTTGAGCAAGAGATAGTTGTCTAAATTCTATAATAGAAGCTGAGTATCTTGGTGTTATAAGAATAATAAAGGATACTGTATGGATCAAGAAATTCATATAGATGAAATTTTGGGATGTTCCAACCCTTAATGATGTAGTAGAAATACTGTAACAACAATGGAGCTACTACATAGGTAAGAAATCTCAGATAGCATACTACAGCACTTCCATCTCATATGAGATGTCGTACAATGAGATGTGAAAATTGCAATATACCGACTAGAAGAAAACATTGCTAAACCATTATAAAAGTGGTTGTGTAGTAATAACATGATGAACATGTTAAGATCACTTGGAATAAGATTTTTGGATGATTGACTCTAAGTGCAACTGGATGTCTGTTGGTATGTATGCCCATAGAACCAATCATATGATGATTGTAATGGGACATTAGATACCTGATTTGATATTTATAAAAGGTAATCCATATATTATATTTGTCTCAATCATGAGATGATGACACAAACTTGTTATATGTAGAAAGAAGGATGTTACTTGATGATATATGTAACATCCCTGACCTGGGTTATGTGTTAACCCTAGAGGTTTTGCTTAATAAGGTTGAGTATATTCTTAATCTTATCTTGGGAAAAGTAATTAGGGCTCATGAGAAACTTATGTTTCAATTTTGGTCCTATTTGAACAATGTTGAATCAATGTTTTGTTTGTTTTGGACTAAAGTGCAAATTACCCAAGTTGAGGGGTTTATGTGCAAATTGTGCATGATAATATGTTCCTCATGTGTTGAAGCATCATGAGAGTGAATATGATGTTGAGGTATGACTTATGGAAGCCTGAATACCAAGAAAGAGCTGATAAAGCAATGTTGTGCATTAAAACCTAGTTTTGGTGTAATGTGCAATTTACCCAAAACCTAGGGTTTGATATGCAAATTACCACTTCAATAAAGTCCCTAATGTTTCTTGGCATAATGTACAGCAAAGAAAATTAGAGTTACTTCTCATTTGAATTAATATGGAGGAGAGAGAGTCTTGATATTAAAATAATCAAGATTTAATCCTAAGTGAAACCCTAATTCAATTTAGGGCAAAAATGAATGTATTAATTAAAGGGCCTTCAACCAAAATGTTATTATTTGATTTTGAATAAGGATGGAAGTTCCTTTTCCAAGATAAGGAACGAAAATATCTAAAGGAGGTGAAATTCCACTCACCTTATTATAAGTTAAAGAATTCCCACTCAAAAAGATATATTAGTATTATAATGGATTAAGGTGCTTATTTTCTTTTCCCTTAATTCATGGATAATGGAAGGGATTTCGGTGGGGATAGAGATGCCCTTGCATGCAAGAAACCAAGGGGGAAGTGGTGGCAACAATTTTGGAATTAAAAGACTTTTATAAAGTATCTTCTCTCTCCTCAATTTTCTTATAAAAGTACCTTTTCCAAGCCAAATGAAAGGCTTTTACGACCCCACTTCTTCTCCTTGCTTGCAAAACCGACCAAGAAGGCTAAGGACAGCAGGAAGCACGTCCCCAACCTGTTTTTAAGCCTTTGATCTTCGTTCTTCATGATTTCATGGTGAAAATCATAAAACAATGTGTAATTCCTTCATTTCTTCACTCAATCTTCAATTCTAGCCGATCATTTCACACCAAATCTTGAAGTTGAGCCTTGGAATAGTTGGAGAAGCTTCATCCACCATTAGATCCGTGTAGCTTGGAGCTTGGAGATCAGATTTGAGGCGGGTTTTATAACTTAAACACTTAAACATTGCTATTGCATCAATTCTCTATGCTTTCTTGATTGATTTCTTCAATTTGATACACTCTTGTTTCTTTGCTGCAATTTCCATCAAGAACGGTTGTTGTTCTTGGTTGGTCGAAGGAAGGGGATGATGACATCATCCTATATTCTTATCCAACTAAAATTACCAAGCCAAACGGTTTTGGTAGCTACTCCAAATCTTTTTAATTTGATTGGTTATGCGGTTTTCAGCAAACCGTTTAAGGGCAAACGGTTTGAAACAGTTTGGGAGCAAACGGTTTCAAAACCGTTTGAGATGGTTGACCAAGCGTTGAAAGTTTGGAAATTTTGTTCCTAATTATGTAGGCTGATAACCCACCAAATTTAGGGGTTAACTCCAAAGGAATCATAGGTTGAAGTCCAATCAGTTAGGCAAATCGAATTGAATTAAATGCTGATTTTCAACCTGATTAACTTGACCTGTTTGGGAAAGCGGTTTCAAGACCATTTGAGTGAGTTTACCAAGCGTTGAACGTTTGGGATTCCTGTTCATAATTATGTTTGTTGATTACCCTCCAAATTTGAGGGATTAACTCCCAAGGAATCATGAGTTGAAGGCTAATTAATTAGGGAAATCTAATTGGATTAAGTGCTGATTATCAATCTGATTTAATTGAACGTTTTGGGAAAACGGTCTCAAGACCTTTTGAGTTCGTTGACAAAGGGTTGACCATTTGTGATTACTGTTACTAATTATTTGGTCTAATGACTCACCAAATTTGAGGGATTAACTCCAACGGAATCGTGAGTTGAAGGCTATTCAATTGGGAAAACCCTATTTGAAAACAGTGCTGAAATTCCAATGAGTTAATTGGAGATTTTGGGTTGATTAGCCCAAACGGTTTCAAGACCGTTTGGGAATCACCCAAACGGTCTCAAGACCGTTTGGGGGTCACCCCAAGACCGTTTGGAGGTCTGGGGTCAAGTATAGTTGACCAATTGAAGGTCTAAAGGTACCAAATCATATTGCAATTAAGTGCTGATTTGTTGATCAACTCGATAGACCAAACCTTGATAAAATTTCACTAGAATCCAAAGGTTGGATGAGACAAACGGTCTCAATACCGTTTGGAGCTCATCCAAACGGTCTCAAGACAGTTTGATGGTCACGCAAGACCGTTTGGAGGTCTAGGGTTGAGTATGGTTAGGTGTTTGAAGGTCTAAAGGTACCAAGCTGATATATAATGCAATGCTGATTTGGTGATCAATCCCATGATCCAAACCTTAATTGGATGGCTTGGATCTGAGTGATATGATGGGCAAACGGTCTCAAGACCGTTTGGAGGTCATCCAAACGACCTCAAGACCGTTTGGGGTCAGGTCATACCCAATTTGGATGATGGTTCAAAAGTTTCAAAGTAAACAATCTTGCATTGATGAGTGTTGTTGAATCATCGATTCTAAACCCTAATCCAATTGAATCAAACCCTAATTGATGACCCAGTGAGGGTCAATTGAGGGTCAAATCAGTTGAAGGTTGACCTACTAAACTCAATTGAAGTATGAGCAGATGTCACGCCCCAATCTCACATTAACCACAAACCACGAGATTAAGACGCGACAGGATGGGATTAACACATAAGCCAAACACTCTTCACTTTTTAAAACCCTTTAAAGATATTAATAGGAAAATCGGATTTATACTGTAAAATGAAACTAAACAAACTGCAGAAGCATCTTTATTAACTGACTAGCAAGATAAACAGAGTTTACAGCATATTACATTGTTTGACATAAAATAAAACATAACAGTTAATTTGAATCTTAATACACATTCACTCTCTCACTCACGCCTTGTCCCAAAGATCGAGGGGAATGGACTAAGAGACCTCTAACTACTAACTACGAACCTTCTCTTGACTAGACGTAAGGATAAATCGATCCTTCTGATTTCCTGTTGTTGATGATAACCTGAAAATGTTTTGAGTAGAGGTATGAGCCTACTCGCTCAGTGAATAGTATTTCACTTAGCTATCACTAAACAACTCATCAGGCTTATAAATTGAAATTAAACATAAATGCAGAACTAAGTAAGGCAATTCTAATAACATAACAGATTTGCAGCATATAATCACATTTCCATGCATTAACAGATAATTTGAACAGATAAACAGATATAAAGAAATAGCACAAAAGTTCGAATACTTTAATTTACTGTGATCCTATATGAGTACCAATTTATATTATTATTAAGCCCTAATCATATACAGTGTACTCTGCATATGAAGATCCGCAGCAAGTTCATGCTACGGTCCCACCGTACAAGACTTAGCGACACACCCGGGAAATGCTAAGTCTGACTGCTGTCCTGGTCTGCTACAGGACTCTCAGGCTCACACGGCCTCACTGCACTCTCAAAAGAGTGTACTCTAGACTCCTCCTTGAACCTGAGCACACAGGCGGAGAGTCGGGGTTACCACCGTGACACACGCACGGATTATTGTTGAATAACCCCCATATACACCAGTGCCACCGTGACACACGCACGGATTATTGTTGAACACTGCCTTTCTGCCCTCGTACCACCGTGACACACGCACGGATTATTGTTGAACACGAGTCACCGACCATCTAGACACACGCTAGGTAGGTCGTTTCACCCCAAGGTGCAGACCTCACGAGGGGTTCTACGGAGTTAGGGCACCTAAGTCTATTAACTTAATATTCTAGGAAAGCTCATACAATAATTCAATCTCTCTCTTACTGTATGGTGTCTTTTTCTCATTTATACTTGACTTTAGTACCGCTATGGTATCTCTTCAATTTAGTTGAAGCTTATCACATTACACGAATATCATACTAAACTGAGCAAGCTGTATACTCAGGTATTTCAAATATCACGAGATTCAACATAGTAAACATGTAGGCAGATTTCAAGTTCTTGAATAATCTAAATGCATGTCCACTTGACATTTCTAAAATATCAACTTTTATAAGCATGCAGGCAGACTAGAAATTCTCAAATAATAATATTCATGTCACTTGGCATATTTACATTGAAATCATACAATAAATCATTGTAACAAGCTAATAAAACAATTTAATCTATTTATATGCAACCATCAACAACATTTGCCAATCAACTAAAATTCCTCAAAATATGTGCACATCAACCCTAATTCTGAGTCGTGCATCATTTAACTCAACTAATTTATTAAAAATCATACAACCCGAGTTTATGCCCAAACTGTCCAGTTTCTGGTCGTGTGCTACTGGTTAACATTTAGTCGAACAAGTTAAGTTTCGATAAATCATTCAATTTTACTAATTTACCTCGCGCATATTGATTAACTAACTAATGTTGAGCAGAAATTAACAATTGAAACGCGCAACCTAAAAATTGAGCGATGCCGGCACTGCCTGGCACCCGGGTACATGACGTTACCCGCAACTAATGTCGATTCAACCAAAACATCCTGTTTTGAGTTAAAAGTGATAAATGAGTGAGATACTACTCACCGGGGTTCGAAACGTCTGGATTCGTCCAGAAATGCGTCCAAGGACCAGTTTCCGGGCGTCACGGGTCGTCTTCAACCTCCTAACACTCCGGGTTCAAACATTCAACAAGCAGATTGTTGTTTCCTCACGCACGCACAGGTTGGGAGAAACTTGGCTAGGTGTTGCTCGAGGCAAGTTGGCAACAGATTCTTGCACGGATCTCTTGGCCAAGCTCCAGGCGACTGATTCCAAGTATTGCTTACGCCCAGGAAGGCTCCCAGCCGCCGGCCCTAGCTACGACCATTGCTGTGGCTGCTGCTCTGTGCAGCAGGTCGGCGCCCAAGCTGGCTGTGGTGCCGCGCTCCTAGGGCGAAGAAGAAGGAAGAGGGTAGAGGAAGGATGGACGGAGCAAGAGCTGTTGCTGGTCAAAGGTTTGGAGCTCAAGATCACCCCATGGATCGTCGTCCGCCTCCTGCTGCAGGTCAAGCGCCGCTCGATGCAGAAGGTCAGGCTATAGATGGGGCGCCGCCCTGGAGCAAGATGAGGAGGAAAGGTGGTGGAAGGAGGGCGGAGGTGGAGTGCGGCTGGTCAGAGCCAAGGCCATAAATCCGCCCCCGATTCCTGCCTTTGCCTGGTCGGCCGACCTGACTTCGTGTGCGCCGCCTCCGCAGGTCCTGTTCTATCGGGAATGAATAAGGGAGAAGAGGAGGGTAGCCGACCCTCATAAAGAAAGAAGGAAAATAAAATAAAATCAATTACTGGGAAAATTGCAGCCAGGTCCAAGGAAAACAAAAGTGTTATAACTTTCGCCTCGAGAGTCCAAATCGACTGATTCTTTTTGCAATGTTTCAAGCATGGGATTCTCTATAACCTCAAAGCACAAAACATGCTAAAAAGACTATTTCACTGGATCAAAACTCTAATTACAACTGTGATTACTTGATTCAACTTAATGTATTAAATAATCAACATTGATATCATTAATTGCCTCAGATGATTAAATCTTGACTATTGATTCACATGTTGTCTTATCTTGATTATTCATGATGTTTAACAAAAACTTAGCACTAATTGAGGTGTTTTACGTAATTCAAGGTATTTATTGACTAACCCTGATATGGGTCGTAACAATCTCCCTCCCTTATAAGAATTTCGTCCCGAAATTCCTAAAAGAGAAAAGGAAACTTGTTACGCATATCTAACCCAAAACTTCCCATGTGGCTTCCTCTAGGTTAAGATTTTTCCACACAACTATCTCTAATGGTATCTCACAATTCGTGAGTTTCTTGATCCTCTGATCAACCCTCTGTATTGGTCTCTCAACATAGGACACATCAGATCTAATTCCAGATCAACCCACAAAACATTGTCTTATAAAACTGTTATAACAGTATCTCAAATTATAATAATTATTGAGAAATTATTATACTATACATGCAAACGAACTAAAATTCTTAAATAAATAGAATGCATGTCAACTTGGTACTAAAATTAAATCATGCAATCTAACTGTTAAATATCACTACATCTGATACTGAGAATTGATATCAAAATGCTTGATTCATCGTACACCCTATCCTCAGGGTTTCATTTGCCTTGTTCATTCATCACATGCCAACACCCTACTCTTAGGGTTTCCTCATTCAGTAATCACATGGCAACACCCTACTCTTAGGGTTTCCATTATCTCATCGTTTTGATTGCAATTCAAATCACATTACAGTATCATTCTACAACTGGCAGAACAGTATATTTCAAATCATTGTAATTATCGAGTAATGTTTATATCATGCATGCAGACAGATTAAAAATTCATAAATATTTCAAACTCGAATCAATTTTGGCATATACATACTGAATTCATGTAACTGAACATCTTATTACATTAATAAGAGTAATCTACTTCACCTATAAGAAACCATCTGTAAATTTTTTTTTTTTTTTTTTTTTTCAATTGTCTGAAATTTCTCGAAGTACGTGCATGTCAACCAAATTCCTGGTTTGTGCATCACATAGCTCAATTAAGAGTTGCTTACGTATCATGTCACAAATATTTAATAGTACTTGAGAATTTCTGATAATATCTCAGAGAAATGCGCTAATTCATGCAGATGTTAAGTCATACACATTACCATAACAGGAAGCATGCAACAAGATTTATTTGCATATTTTATTACTATCTCATTATCTTGAAATCATGCACCTAATGGTTTACCAAATTTGCATTGCCTGGGTTTATATTCAAACCGAACCCTTATCAGTTGTGTATTTCTAAACTCAACATTCACACTAGCAAATTCTATCAGACTTAAATGTTCTTCCCATTTCCACTGAAAAGCAAAACACATGCTCTCAACATGTTCTCAAGAGTCTGAATGGTTCTCTCAAACTAACCATCCGTCTGCGGATGAAAAGGTTGTATCGAATCTTAACTTTGTGCCCAAAGCACGATGCAACTGTTTCCACAACCTAGATGTGAACTTAGGATCTCAAAATGACATGATTGGAACTGAATTATCAAGCAACCTAATTATTTCATCCATGTATATCTTAGTCAAGTTTTGAGACATCAAAGGTTGACTTAATATGAAGAAAGTGAGCAGACTAAATTAATCTGTCCACAATCATTCATATCGAATCACCACCTCTAAGTGTCCTGGGAAATCTTACCACAAAATCCATTGTGATAAATTCCCATTCTCATTCAGGCATAGAAAAAGATTACAAGATAGCTATAGGTCTCTAGGGTTTAGCTTTAACCTACTGGTACACACTACTTCTAACCACGTACTCAGTTACATCCTTCTGCATATCTGACCATCCATTTCAACTTCTTGGATTTCATATACATCTTAGTGTCTTCCTAAAAGCATAGCATACATCAATACATACACTTCCATAGGAATCTTTTCTTTCAGTCTTTTCCCCTTAAAAGAATTTTACACTATCTTGAGATACACACAACATGTCATGTTAATATAACACCTTATCATCATAAAAACTTAAACTGTAGTCTCTTTTTCTCCTATCAGGTCATGCATGGTATGGCTTAAGTCACTATCACTCTTTTATAGTTTCTTGATCTGATCATAAGAAGTAAGCTTAACTTACATCTATACAATCAAATCACTCTGTGTTATTACCCCTAAGCTTATGTTCAACTTCCATATTTCTATTAGCAGGTCTCTATTGAAACCTGTCATAGAGAATGCATTGGCTGTTGAACTTGACTTTCTGCTAGAAACATCATCCACCACATTCTCTTTACCAGGGTGATAATCTATTGTCACATCATAAAGATAGTGACACCATGTCTTTAAAACATGAACTACATCAACTATCTTTGGATCATAATCGGATAATACTCCGATTTCTATGCTACTTACTTATCGTTACATTTTAGGTTTATGTCTTACTCATTCCTCTAAATCATCTCATGTTGTTCATGTACCGATCAGGTTATCTTCTTCAAAATCCTAGATCGTTATCAAAACCAGTTTACTTTTCATATAACAAATCCCAAGATCTTTATTTAACAAAGATATTGGCATACAAGGTTACATCACTAATGATATCCTTTAAACTACTTCAACCCTAATCATCCTAGGGTTTTGGTCTAAATCAATATCATAGCATTTGTATGTGTGTGGTCGATTATATAGATCAAATTGATTTGCTTGGATCAATAGCATACTAATTCAATACTCAACTTTAATTACATTCAGCTGAAAATTCAGTTTTATAATAGTTTCTGTAATTCGTTTATCAAACTGTAAACAGAAACTCCAAAAATTTTGAAAATTTTATATGTTGTGCCTAATAAAGTTTTAGACCTACAGTAAAAATTTCAGGTCATTTCAAGTTACCAATAATTAATTAAAAATCAAACAGTGCGCTGCTATATAGCAATCTGCAGCAAATTCGGTCGAGTTGCAATTCGACCGACACCTTACTGTAGAGATCAAACGTCATCCAAAGATTACGCCAAATTAATAGAGGGTCTAAAATTTGTGATTTTCAAACATAGTTAAAATTTGGGATTAATTGGACGTAACAATAAAAAGATAAAATTCAATTACCACTCTGCTATATCATTCAGAAAATGTGATTGGTCGAGTTTGAAACTCAGCCGATGAACAGGTCAGAACATTCTTCAAAAGTTCTGATATCTTCCAATGTTGTTCACATTTTATATATCCAAATCATATCCCAATTTTAGCCAAATTAGAGTTACATATAAGATACAAAAAATCATTTATTGAGACATTCTATTCATCAAATTCTGTATTCATGCGTTATTTGAATCCTAATTTGGGCCAATTAGGGTCTATGCTTCTTAAACCCTAATTTTCAAGATAAAAGAACTTTTAGACTTCTATTCATATTTTACTTGTTAATAGGAGTCATTAGATCCCAGTAACGCATCCTGCCAGCCGGACCAGGCCGAACCTGTAGTCCTGAAGCCAAGAGCTACTCGGGATTAATCAACCCCTATTAATCTTAAACATGTGGAATGAATATCCACTTAAGGCAAACTCATTTAAACATAACTTTTGGTCTACATGATACAAAGAATTTAAACAATAAATAAATCATTTCATGACATACAACAACATAAAAGAATCATATTTACTTTACAAACTGAAAATCTAAATTATGCATATAAGAGCATTTTTAATGGTTTTTCAATCAAATAAACAATATAAATCAAAAATTGCATTGCATCCTATATTTAATCTCTTGTTCCTATATTAATTTCTTATCTCATAACCCTAAGATTTCTAGGGTTTTCTCTCTAGCCTATCCTTCCTCTGCATACCTGGCCAGGGCATCCAGAGAAGAACAGACAGAGTAGCTTGATACTGGTCGATCTAAGTATTCAGACACCTGGCCAGGGTATCTGAACACTCAGATCTTCCAGAGCTAAAACACATCATTCGTTATTCGCCTTACTTATAACCTTATCTTTGACCCTAATGATTCTTAATAACTCAATCTTAGCTCATTACTTGATTCTCGTGACCACATCTTCTTCCTGCTATCTGCAATAGTATAACGGAACACTTCCTATTAGAAAATTACAGATAGAAGAAAGACACCTAAACCTTAATCCTATTGGTCTCTTATCGTCCCCTGACCTTGAGTAACTACGTACTTAAACCAAAGCTCTGATACCAAAATGTCACGCCCCAATCTCACATTAACCACAAACCACGAGATTAAGACGCGACAGGATGGGATTAACACATAAGCCAAACACTCTTCACTTTTTAAAACCCTTTAAAGATATTAATAGGAAAATCGGATTTATACTGTAAAATGAAACTAAACAAACTGCAGAAGCATCTTTATTAACTGACTAGCAAGATAAACAGAGTTTACAGCATATTACATTGTTTGACATAAAATAAATCATTGTAACAAGCTAATAAAACAATTTAATCTATTTATATGCAACCATCAACAACATTTGCCAATCAACTAAAATTCCTCAAAATATGTGCACATCAACCCTAATTCTGAGTCGTGCATCATTTAACTCAACTAATTTATTAAAAATCATACAACCCGAGTTTATGCCCAAACTGTCCAGTTTCTGGTCGTGTGCTACTGGTTAACATTTAGTCGAACAAGTTAAGTTTCGATAAATCATTCAATTTTACTAATTTACCTCGCGCATATTGATTAACTAACTAATGTTGAGCAGAAATTAACAATTGAAACGCGCAACCTAAAAATTGAGCGATGCCGGCACTGCCTGGCACCCGGGTACATGACGTTACCCGCAACTAATGTCGATTCAACCAAAACATCCTGTTTTGAGTTAAAAGTGATAAATGAGTGAGATACTACTCACCGGGGTTCGAAACGTCTGGATTCGTCCAGAAATGCGTCCAAGGACCAGTTTCCGGGCGTCACGGGTCGTCTTCAACCTCCTAACACTCCGGGTTCAAACATTCAACAAGCAGATTGTTGTTTCCTCACGCACGCACAGGTTGGGAGAAACTTGGCTAGGTGTTGCTCGAGGCAAGTTGGCAACAGATTCTTGCACGGATCTCTTGGCCAAGCTCCAGGCGACTGATTCCAAGTATTGCTTACGCCCAGGAAGGCTCCCAGCCGCCGGCCCTAGCTACGACCATTGCTGTGGCTGCTGCTCTGTGCAGCAGGTCGGCGCCCAAGCTGGCTGTGGTGCCGCGCTCCTAGGGCGAAGAAGAAGGAAGAGGGTAGAGGAAGGATGGACGGAGCAAGAGCTGTTGCTGGTCAAAGGTTTGGAGCTCAAGATCACCCCATGGATCGTCGTCCGCCTCCTGCTGCAGGTCAAGCGCCGCTCGATGCAGAAGGTCAGGCTATAGATGGGGCGCCGCCCTGGAGCAAGATGAGGAGGAAAGGTGGTGGAAGGAGGGCGGAGGTGGAGTGCGGCTGGTCAGAGCCAAGGCCATAAATCCGCCCCCGATTCCTGCCTTTGCCTGGTCGGCCGACCTGACTTCGTGTGCGCCGCCTCCGCAGGTCCTGTTCTATCGGGAATGAATAAGGGAGAAGAGGAGGGTAGCCGACCCTCATAAAGAAAGAAGGAAAATAAAATAAAATCAATTACTGGGAAAATTGCAGCCAGGTCCAAGGAAAACAAAAGTGTTATAACTTTCGCCTCGAGAGTCCAAATCGACTGATTCTTTTTGCAATGTTTCAAGCATGGGATTCTCTATAACCTCAAAGCACAAAACATGCTAAAAAGACTATTTCACTGGATCAAAACTCTAATTACAACTGTGATTACTTGATTCAACTTAATGTATTAAATAATCAACATTGATATCATTAATTGCCTCAGATGATTAAATCTTGACTATTGATTCACATGTTGTCTTATCTTGATTATTCATGATGTTTAACAAAAACTTAGCACTAATTGAGGTGTTTTACGTAATTCAAGGTATTTATTGACTAACCCTGATATGGGTCGTAACAGCAGAGGTCCAATTGATGATTGGTTCCATGAATTCAATGGTTGAAGATCCAATGCAATCAATTGAAACATTATTAGTAGCTTGATTGATGATCAACTTCAAAGCTCTAATTGGTGTTTATAAACCCTAATTCCATTGAGATCAGACCCTAATTGAAGTTCCAATTAAGGGATGAGTTCATGACTCAATTGATGATTGAGTTGATGATCCAATTGGTTGAGATTCCATAGATTGGAATTGAGTGTTGTTAAAGTCTTGATTGACTCTTTGGTCCATGCGGTTTTGAGAGGTTTGGACCAAACGGTCTCAAGACCGTTTGAGTCCAAACGGTCTAAAGACCGTTTGGGACCAAACGGTCTAAAGACCGTTTGGGACCAAACGGTCTCAAGACCGTTTGGGACCAAACGGTCTCAAGACCGTTTGGGACCAAACGGTCTCAAGACCGTTTGGGACCAAACGGTCTCAAGACCATTTGAGACCAAACGGTCTCAAACCGTTTGAGACTCATGCGGTTTCAAGTCCATGCGGTTTCAAAGCTTACTGCTTAAACGGTTTCAAACTGTTTGTGATTCAATTTGGTTAATTCAATTGGATACCTTATGTAATGGAGGTCCAATGTGATTGAATCTTTGAGAATTAAGATGATGAATGTTCTATTGATCCAAGAATGATTAGTAATGATAATCAATGAAGGTACAAATGGTTGAAACCCTAATAGTACCTAAGTAATTAAGTGCCAATTAAGGGATCAATCCCTAATTGCTTATAGGATCAATGACTTGGTACACTATGTTAATCATAGTTGTATGTACTCGACTGAAGGGTTGATATGACCTAATCAAGTTGAGAAGTTGATAGTATGAATTCATACATGAATATGATTCATGTGATGATTAAGGGTTATGATCCTTAAGCAAAGAGATCATGAAACCCTAAACATGAACATAAACCCTAATTGACAGGGTTATTGAACTCAAACCTTAATGGAAGGTGTATCCATGTAAAGCCCTAATTGAGGGTGATTCTATGCGAAACCCTAATGGGGATTGAGTAGTAAACCCTAATTATGGGTAATGTAATATGAAACCCTAATGAAGGGTGATGCTATATGCAATCCCTATTCTAATGAAGGGAAATGGTATGTGAAACCATAATTCCCTAATAAGAGAATAGAATTCATGCTTGAATATGATTCAAGAGGTGAACTCCTGTATCACGGTCATGGTATTTTCACTTTGCACGACCGTGCAAGGTAGCACGATCGTGGTGGCTTCCCTTAGCACGGCCGTTTTTGGTTGCACGGCCGTGGTACTCTAAGCTTGACTTAGAGTTGTTTTGAAAAGGACCTAGCATGGTCTTTTTATTAATTCCTGACTTATGTATGAATCCATAGTATTGGCAATAGTTGTAAATTCCAAGTAAGTGACAATTGATCACTACTTTACATGATGAATGTGATAAACTGGTGCATAAAGTATTATGATAGGTAATACCCTAATACAATCTAAGTATGTGAACTTAAGAAAGTTAATGGTGTTGAGGGAAGTGAGATATCAAGATATGATAGATATCATATCCAACACCCCAAATACTGGTATACCTTGTTGTGATATAAGTCCAATATGATTGGATGAATGATACATGAGATGTGTGATGGAAATCCTAATCCTGGTAAAGGATTAAGGGTAATACCCTTGAATTATTAATACATTGTTTTTGCATGATGTTGATAGATAATTGATGTGCTACTATCATATGTGCTAACCATGCAGGTATCATGAGATGATGGGCATAGCCAGGTATGAGTTGTGATATGTTATTAATTTGAATTTGTTTATTGGGCCTTGTGTGCCATAATATATCTTATTGTCTGATAAGAGGTAGCAAGAGAGTTAATAGGCATCAAGTATCATACTTACCTTGGTCAAATGACCTAAAGGTGTTAGTTACCTAAGGATGTGGTAACAATGCTCAGGTGATGAGCTAAGGGTTTAAACACCCAAAATCCCATGGTTAGGGTATTGAAATTGTGAAAGGATGAGAATTTCTAGTGGTGAATTGAGGGATTAAGATCCCAACACTTTATGAAAAGAATATGGCTACGGGCCATGACTTCACAATGATAATACCAGGCTTTAGATATATGATCTAATCCTGAAGAGAGTTAAAGTAGTGGTAATGATTCTGTAGTTTGAATAGATGTTATACATGTTCTTTATATTCCTTAAAGGATAAATGACATGTTGATTCTATCAAGTTATAGTTGCAATGCTTCTGATATAGAATAATGTTCTAATCTGTTAGACATTGAAATATCTGCTGTTATACAAATATGATTCTTCCATTCATATTTATCTTCTTAAGTTGCAATAACAATGTTACTGGCGGAGAGTTATAACTCTCGCTGGGGCCATTTTTATAATTGTCTCATCCCCGTGGGAACCACATTTTTAGGTGGACGCAGACGAGGAGATAGGAATCCTTCAATAGGTGAAGGACAACAATAGCAGCAGCAGAGACAGCAGTGAAGTCTCAGGTGGAGACACTGACTGTTATGCCTTGTATAGATGTAAATAGAGTCCTATGTGTCGTATTTGTACTCTCAGGTCCTCGGAGTAGTAGTTAGTGCCTTCGAGATTTTGGCTTAGAGCCTCGAGATTTTATACTGCCTATGTTTAGCTTGACAGGACAGTTAATGCTTGTAATTATCAAAAGGAGATGATACAGAATATGTACCTGTGAACAAGAATGTAATTATGTTACTTTGGTTCTATGTGAGAAAGTTTCCCTTCAATGGATATTTTGATAAAAAGGTTTTAATTTTTAGTGATTTTTGCTAATCCGCTGCTTGATGAACGCTTCCGCATTAGTTAATCTTGTTTTCGCGAGACGGTCGTCACAATTAAGTGGTATCAGAGCTCTAGGTTCACTGAGTCTACAGAGACATAGGACTAAGGTTGTAGAGTCTGTTCTAAGTGTCTTCCAGTTTATCTGATAGTATCTTCTGCTCACATAGGAGAAGAAGAACTTGAAAATGATTGGAAAACATGAGGAACACATTGCTGAGGGCAATGTTGTTGCACCAGGAGGGGGTGCATGGGACCAGGCAAGAGGAGAACAAGTGCCTGAGAATTCCCATCTTGACCTAATCAGGATAGAGAATCCTATGTTGTGCTCTTGAAGAGCAGGTTAGGACAACAGTGATGCATAAAGAAGACTGGATGCTGGTATTACAACCTAGGTTACCAGTCCTCAATGCAGAAACTTTGGACTTTGAAAGGTTTCCTGAGTGACATGGTCATGATAGAATAGTGGAAATGTGGGAAAGATTATCATATGGCAAGAGTGTAGACTCTGCCATAAGTTTGGACAAACAGTACATCTGTGATGGTAGTGCCCAAGGAAGGGCAATAAGCTAAGAATTAAGGTAAGATCTCTATAATTTTAGAGACATTTGCCTAAATATTCTGAAAAGCTAAAGTTTTTGGTGTCACCAGTACAATAAATGCCTAGTGCACCAGGGCAGTAGCCATTAAGTGAAGGCAAAAGTAGTAACATGAAATAACTAAACACTATGTGTTGAGCCAACCTAAAGTAGTAGATAATCATGATGGGTAATAGTCAAATGAAATATATTCATTCTAATACTTCATTTCATGATTCTATGTGTTGTAGTTGTTTTTGAGCTTCCTTTGACTAGTCCTATAAGGACACAAGGAAGATGAGAATCTACATTTTACTCAGTGATTCCTTAAAATGTTTTATAATCTCCCTTATCTGTGTGTTGAAAGATGAAATATAGAAGTGATACCTGAAGAAAATTTAAGAATGGAGAATCTTGTGTGTATAGTGATGTGAAAAATGAGGAATATGATAGCAAATAAAGTACATACTACCTAATCTCCCAATACTTATATACCCTGGCCAGGTATACAACTATTGATGATAAGGTGAGTATGGAAACTCTTAGATTGATATCTTTTTTATTGCTCTGATCAAGCAGTCATTCTGATACAATCTAATGAGTATCATGAAATAAGAAACATGGAATCAATAAAGGAAGATGCTTTGTGCAATTCCAATAAAGGAAGATGCTTTGTGCAATTCCAATAAAGGAAGATGCTTTGTGCAATTCCAATAAAGGAAGATGCTTTGTGCAATTCCAATAAAGGAAGGTGTTTTGTGCAAATTCCAATAAAGGAAGATGCTTTGTGCAATTCCAATAAAGGAAGATGCTTTGTGCAATTCCAATAAAGGAAGATGCTTTGTGCAATTCCAATAAAGGAAGATGCTTTGTGCAATTCTAATAAAGGAAGATGCTTTGTGCAATTCCAATAAAGGAAGATGCTTTGTGCAATTCCAATAAAGGAAGATGCTTTGTGCAAATTCCAATAAAGGAAGATGCTTTGTGCAATTCCAATAAAACAAGATGCTTTGTGCAATTCCAATAAAGGAAGATGCTTTGTGCAATTCCAATAAAGGAAGATGCTTTGTGCAATTCCAATAAAGGAAGATGCTTTGTGCAATTCCAATAAAGGAAGATGCTTTGTGCAAATTCCAATAAAGGAAGATGCTTTGTGCAATTCCAATAAAGGAAGATGCTTTGTGCAATTCCAATAAAGGAAGATGCTTTGTGAAATTCCAATAAAGGAAGATGCTTTGTGCAATTCCAAAAAAGGAAGATGCTTTGTGCAATTCCAATAAAGGAAGATGCTTTGTGCAGTTCCAATAAAGGAAGATGCTTTGTGAAATTCCAATAAAGGAAGATGCTTTGTGCAATTCCAATAAAGGAAGATGCTTTTTGCAATTCCAATAAAGGAAGATGCTTTGTGCAATTCCAATAAAGGAAGATGCTTTGTGCAATTCCAATAAAGGAAGATGCTTTGTGCAATTCCAACCCTAAACAAAAAGGGAAAAGCTATGTGACAATTTTAACTAATAGGAAGAACTATGTGAACATTCCCAATTACATAGAGTTTGCTAAGTGAATTATCTATGTTAGATATATATGTTTTTCCTTTTGATAAGTATTCTTGAGTGATTATTGAAGTATGTTCTTTTATGCTTCTTCCTTTCAATGAGATGGACATCATATGTTAGGGGTTTATGCTTTGCATAAACATAAACAGTGATATGGAGGAATTAATGAAAGGAGATTTGTGTGGAATCACAGAGTTCATAATATCTCCAGGATATTAAGATCATATGTGGAGACTTGAGGGCATGATTAATGAACAATCTGTTCCTCCTTTTCCTGGGATTTCGAGGACGAAATCCTGGTTAGGGGTTTATAATTTGTAACATCCCTGACCTGGGTTATGTGTTAACCCTAGAGGTTTTGCTTAATAAGGTTGAGTAGATTCTTAATCTTATCTTGGGAAAAGTAATTAGGGCTCATGAGAAACTTATGTTTCAATTTTGGTCCTGTTTGAACAATGTTGAATCAATGTTTTGTTTGTTTTGGACTAAAGTGCAAATTACCCAAGTTGAGGGGTTTATGTGCAAATTGTGCATGATAATATGTTTCTCATGTGTTGAAGCATCATGAGAGTGAAAATGATGTTGAGATATGGCTTATGGAAGCCTGAATACCAAGAAAGAGCTGATAAAGCAATGTTGTGCATTAAAACCTAGTTTTGGTGTAATGTGCAATTTACCCAAAACCTAGGGTTTGATATGCAAATTACCACTTCAATAAAGTCCCTAATGTTTCTTGGCATCATGTAGAGCAAAGAAAATGAGAGTTACTTCTCATTTGAATTAAGATGGAGGAGAGAGAATCTTGATATTAAAATAATCAAGATTTAATCCTAAGTCAAATCCTAATTCAATTTAGGACAAAAATGAATGTATTAATTAAAGGGCCTTCAACCAAAATGTTATTGGTTGATTTTGAATAAGTATGTACGTTCCTTTTCCAAGATAAGGAACGAAAATATCTAAAGGAGGTGAAATTCCACTCACCTTATTATAAGTTAAAGAATTCCCACTCAAAAAGATATATTAGTATTATAATGGATTAAGGTGCTTATTTTCTTTTCCCTTAATTCATGGATAATGGAAGGGATTTCGGTGGGGATAGAGATGCCCTTGCATGCAAGAAACCAAGGGGGAAGTGGTGGCAACAATTTTGGAATTAAAAGACTTTTATAAAGTATCTTCTCTCTCCTCAATTTTCTTATAAAAGTACCTTTTCCAAGCCAAATGAAAGGCTTTTACGACCCCACTTCTTCTCCTTGCTTGCAAAACCGACCAAGAAGGCTAAGGACAGCAGGGAGCACGTCCCCAACCTGTTGGTAATCCTTTGATCTTCGTTCTTCACGATTTCATGGTAAAAATCATAAAACAATGTGTAATTCCTTCATTTCTTCACTCAATCTTCAATTCTAGCCGATCATTTCACTCCAAATCTTGAAGTTGAGCATTGGAATAGTTGGAGAAGCTTCATCCACCATTATATCCGTGTAGCTTGGAGATCAGATTTGAGGCGGGTTTTATAACTTAAACCCTTAAACATTGCTATTGCATCAATTCTCTATGCTTTGTTGATTGATTTCTTCAATTTGATACACTCTTGTTTCCTTGCTGCAATTTCCATCAAGAACGGTTGCTGTTCTGAAAACTACTAGAGGGGGGGTGAATAGAGTTTTATAGATAATTTTAACTATTATTAAATTCAAGCAACCAACCACAAAAATATTGGACAAGGGGACAAGGATTTATAGTGGTTCCAACTTTAGCAAATACTAAAGTTGTCAGTCCACTACCCGGTTGCTTACCCAACCGGGATTTGGAAAGAAATTAATTTTATTACCTCGCAAGGAATTTACATAAAATTACAATTTCTCTCCCTAAACCCTTCAAGCAGCCTTCACCTAGAAGTAATCGCCCAACCTTGAAGCAGCCTTCACTTAGAAGTAATTGCACCACCTTGAAGCAGCCTTCCTCCTGAAGTAGCTTCCCGTTGCAATAGCCTTCTTGAAGTAGCTTCCCGTGCGATAGCCTTCTTGAAGTAGCTTGAAGTCCACCTTCTCCTCCTGAGAAGAACCTTCTCCAATCCGCAGCCTCCAACCCTAGGAGTAGCAAGGAGAAAAACAAAGGATAAAAAGGAACAAGAAGGAAAATAGAAATTACAACTTATCCTTTGAAGCCCAAGGCTTGATATGCCTAGATCAAGCGTATAGATCTCCTAACCAGATGTGTGAACTTGTGATTGCTGTGGTAGGAGATTCTATCCTATAGGACACGAATTTGAGCTAAGGAGAAAGTAGGCCAATGATCACAGTGCTCAATTTTGCTTACAACAGATTGCTCAAGTATTTCTCAAGAATAGCAAGTGTAAAACAAGTGAGTTTAGGTGTCCTATGGCTTGTCCTATTTATAGGAATGGCCTAAGGATGCTTAAGGACGTTCTAGACAACTTCTAGGGGTTTCTAAGTGCTTAACTAGTCGTTAGGTACAAAGTTGTTGCTTTAACAACGGCTAATTAATTAATTCTGCAGTTGCTGTCAGAGACCATCTCGGTCGACAAATGGTCGACCGAGATACCTACTCGGTCGAACTTTTGTCGACCGACAGGCACTCTGGAACAAGTGATTTGCAACGTCTTTCATCAACTGTCAACTAACTTTTCTGTTGTGTCTAACGGCTACTTTGGATCTTTCTCAGTCGAGAAGATTGTCGACCGAGAGTGTCTCGGTCGAGGAGTTTGTCGACCGAGATTGATCCTGTTTCAAGGTTTCAATTTAGGCACTAATTATGTGTGTGAGTGTGCATAAGTAATCCTATTTGAATGGGATGACTTGTCTAACTGTGGTGTTTAGCTAGGGAGAATCTAACGCTTGATTTACATGCAATTCTAAGTACTTGTACATTATATTTTTGTACAAGTTTTTACAACAGTGATTACATTGCATGAAAATATAAATATGTAAGCTTGTAGGTTTTCCCTTGTTGCTTTGTCATCCTGCACACTCAAGTAGCTCGTTAGATTAATAAGAATGAAATGTTTGTCATAATCAAAACAAAGGGATTTATAGATGTCCATTTAGCCAACAATATCCCCCTTTTTGAAGATGACAAACATTTCCAAAATATAAATAAAGGAAATATAAAACATATGAGTTTCATACCTTTAGATTACCTTTTGTAGCTTTTTCTCTTGTGTATAAAATGTGTGCTTATTATTCCCCATGAATTATGGAACATGAAATCCAGATCATTTGGGAATATAGCAACTTTCAATGTAAAGCCAAGAGTTTATTTATGAAACTCATTAATTGAGGTTTACATAATTTCTAAATTTTAGTTTTATATTTATCTCTCTCCCTTTGTCATTTCAAAAAGATAACCGTTAAGAATAAAAACTCCCCCTTAATTAGATATCCCATCAAATCTAATGAAAAAAAAAATGTCCATTTAAAAGCCAAAAATGTAAACAAGAGTTTTTGTTTAAGTAGCACAAATGTCAAAGAAAACATCCTCCAAATGAGTGATAAGCAATTGCTTCCTAATGTTGTTAAATTGATCTAGTGGAAGCGGTTTTGTAAAAATATCAGCTAATTGATCTTCCGTATCAATATGATGAAGGGAAACATGATTCTTGGAGATATGATCCCTTAAGAAGTGATGACGGATTTCAATATGTTTAGCCCGACTGTGTAAAATAGGATTGTGTGCTAAGTTTATGGTGCTCGTGTTGTCACAAAAAATAGGTGTAGATGACAGATTAAAACCATAATCGCTTAACACCTGTTGCATATAAAGCACTTGAGCACAACAAGACCCGGCTGCCATATATTCAGCTTCAGTTGTAGATAGGGCAACCGTATTTTGTTTCTTGCTAAACCAAGATACTAAAGCTCTCCCTAATAAGAAACAACCACCACTAGTACTCTTGCGATCAAGTCGACAACCAGCATAATCCGCATCAGTATAAGCTTTAAAATCTAAGGATTGTCCTTTTGGATACCATAAACCAAAGCAAGTAGTACCGGCTAGATAACGAAGAATTCGTTTAACTGCTAGAAAATGAGAGTGCATAGGTTGTGATTGAAATCGAGCACAAAGACCGACGGAAAACATAATATCCGGTCAAGAAGCAGTTAAATATAGCAAACTACCAATCATGGCTCTATATAAGGAATCATCAATAGGTTCCCCATTTTCATCCTTATCAATTTTGATAGAAGTAGCCATAGGAGTAGTAGCATGTTTGCATTGATCCATCCCAAAACGTTTTAAGAGCTCTTTAGTATATTTTTCTTGGCTTATGAAAAATCCTGCAGGTGTTTGCTTAATTTGAAAACCAAGAAAGAATGTTAGTTCACCCATGATGCTCATTTCAAATTCTTTTTGCATAATGTCACTGAATTGTGTGCATAAGGAATCATTAGAAGCTCCAAAAATAATGTCATCAACATATATTTGCACAACTAGGAAATCAGAGGCATATGTTTTGAAAAATAAAGTGGAATCTGAATTTCCAATAGAAAAACTATTATAAAAAAGATATGTCTTGAGCCTTTCATACCAATTTCTAGGTACTTGTTTTAAACCATAAAGTGCTTTCTTAAGTTTATAAACATAGTCACCTTTTTCCGGTATTTCAAAGCCAGGTGGTTGAGCAACATAAACTTCTTCTTGAATGATGCCATTTAGAAAAGCACTTTTGACATCCATTTGATAGAGCTTAACGTTTTTATGGGCAGCAATAGCTAGTAACATCCTAATAGCTTCAAGTCTAGCTACGGGTGCATATGTTTCATCAAAATCTATTTCTTCTTGTTGATTATAACCTTGTGCTACTAACCGAGCTTTATTCCTTATGACTTCTCCTGCCTCATTAAGTTTATTCCTAAAAACCCATTTAGTTCCTATGATAGTTTTATCTTGTGGTTTAGGAACTAAATCCCATACATCATTTTTAGTGAATTGATTCAATTCTTCTTGCATGGCTATTATCCAATAATCATCTTTAAGAGCTTCGGATATCTTCTTAGGTTCAATGATAGAAACAAAAGCCATGTTTGCAACATCTTTGAAGGAAGACCGAGTTTTGACTTTATCATTTGGATCTCCAATAATCAGTTCTTTGGGATGATCCTTGATAAGCCTAGGTGTAGGTTGTGTTTCAACTTGGGGATTGGATGTAGTAACTTTCTCACTATCATTTGGTATGGTTAAATTTTCGAATTGATTAGTGAGATCAGTGATTTCTAGATTTTCAGATTTTGACTCCTCATGAAAAGAAACATGAATGGATTCCTCAACTTTTCTAGAGATAGTGTTATATACTCTAAAAGCTTTGCTAGAAGTGGAATATCCCAAAAAGAATGCTTTTTGTGATTTAGAATCAAACTTGTCTCTATCATCTTTGGTATTTAAAATGTAGCATGTGGAGCCAAAGGTATGAAAATAGTCAACTCTAGGTTTCTTAGAATGTATGAGTTCATATGGAGTTTTCTTTAAATAAGAGTGAATAGTTACTCTGTTTAGCACATAGCATGCAGTGTTTACAGCTTCAGCCCAAAAGGTTTTGGGTGTGTTATGTTCAAGCATCATAGTTCTAGCCATTTCTTGTAGTGATCCATTTTTCCTTTCAACTATACCATTTTGATGTGGGGTGCGTGGAGCAGAAAAATTATGAGTGTATCCTTGAGATGTACAAAACTCTTCAAATGTATGATTTTCAAATTCCCCACCATGATCACTTCTAATGGTACATATTTTATTTTGTAAGAGATTTTCAATCTTTGAACAAAATTGCATAAAAACATGAATAGTATCATCTTTAGTTGCAATAAAATGTACCCATGTATATCTACTATAATCATCAACAATCACAAAGCAGTATCTCTTACCACCAATTGATTGTGTCCTCATTGGTCCAAATAGATCCATATGAATTAATTCTAATGATCTACTGGTGCTAAGTACATGTTTTGATTTGAAAGATGTTTTGGTTTGCTTTCCCATTGTGCATGGTTCACAGTTTTCACTTTGATCAAAAGATAAAGTAGGCAATCCGCGAACAAGATCATATTTCACTAACTTTTTGATAACATGTGAACTAGCATGTCCTAGCTTTTTATGCCATATTTGTAAGGTATTGTCATTTGCAAGCAAGCATTTTCCTACTACTGTTTTCATAGAGTTAGGTTTAAGAATATAAAGATTACCAACTCTATTTCCTTCATAAACAACATTTGTAGTATTTTCTATTAATAACTTGCAGCAGGTTTTGTTAAATAACACATCATAACCACTATCACATAATTGGCTAACACTTATTAAGTTATGGTGCAAACCATCAACAAGTAGAACATTCTTAATTTCAAGGTTTGTACCAACATTACCTATTCCAACGATTTTGCCCTTACCATTGTCTCCAAAAGTGACTGTTCCACTTTTCTTTTCTTCAAAAGTTTGGAATGCATCCTTGTTTCCGGTCATATGTTTGGAACATCCACTGTCAACCACCCATTCCTGCATTAAAATGTAGATTTTGGTACCCATGTGATGGTCCGATATGGTTAGAATCATTTAAATACAGATTTGTATAAAAGTTCTGAAACAGAAGTCCAGTCGGTCGACAATTGTTCGACCGACATATGTCTCGGTCGACAATTTGTCGATCGAGAAGGTTACTGTATAACAATCAAAGATACGCAGAACTTTGCTTGGTTGACCAATTTTCGACCGAAATAGGTGCTGTAAATTTTTATTTGTTAAAGTCATCCAGTCGGTCGACAATACTTCGACCGATCTAAAGCTCGGTCGACAATACTTCGACCGACAAGGTTTCTGTTTCAGTACAATAATGCAGAAAAATAATAACAATATGCATGACACCCTTTGTTTAGTTGAGATAAGACAATGTAAATAGCAAAATAAAGCATTTGGTCATATCTCAACTACATTCCACTCTACTAAGTTTGGGGTTTTGGGATCCAAACTAAGTCGGACTCCTTAGTCTTGTAGGGGCATGAAAAGGAATAGTGTCCAAGACGTAAGCAGAAATGGCAAGTAATAGAATCAACTTCATTTCTCTTTCTAGCCATTGTGTTCTTAGGTACAAACCTAGTTTGAGTTCTTTTGGGTTGATTTTTCTTTGGAGCATATCCCACACCTTTTCTTCCATTGTAAACAGTGCCAACTTTTAGTATGTTATCAAGTATATCTTTTCTTCTTAACTCATACAGTTCTCTTTGTAACATAGCAATGTCATTCATTTTCTTGTGTAGATCTTTTCTTGCTTGATCTAAATTAGAAAATAATGAGTCCTTTTCCTTTACAAGATTATCATAGTCCGAATGGTTACACAAAATAGGCTGAGTTTGAAAATCTTGTAGTTTAGCTAACAATTCAGTCTTTTCTTTAGAAAGAAGATCAACATTTGTTTCTAAAGTGAGTAGCTTTCTAGTACAATCATCTAAAGATGTTTTTAAAGATAGATTCTCAAGATCAGTGTTGTTCTTTTCAGAAGAAAGTTCATCTAATTTGGCAATGAGCTCATCATTTGATTTTATAGCCTTCTTTAGTTTCTTCTTGGCATCAATATATTTATCATGAGTTTCTTGTAAATTAGTAACTAACTCTTCTTTAGGAAGATCAATTAGGCTTACCTCTTGAGAGTCTTCATTGTCTTCTCTTGCCATTAGAGATTCCACCTCTTCTCCGCTTTCACTCTCACTTGACTCATCCCATGCGGCTTTATAGGCTTTTTCTCCTTTCTTCTTGTGTGAGCTTTTCTTTCCCTTCTTTGCTTTGGGACATTCATTTTTGAAATGCCCTTTCTTCCCACATTCAAAGCACCTAGGAGGGGTAGAAGAACTAGAAATTTTGTTAGTTTTAAACCTTTTGTATTTCTTACCGTTGACGATCAAGGCTTCTTCTCCTTCTTCTTCACTTGACTCCTCACTTTCTTGTGTGACGACTTTTGAAGCTTTGAGAGCCACATCCTTCTTCTTCCCATTTTGACGTTCACGTTCTCTTCTTTCTTCCTCTTCTAGATCTGCTTCATGAGCTTCTAAATTTCCGATGAGTTGCTCCATTTTGAGTCGAGTGAGGTCGTTTGCTTCTTCAATGGCTGTCACCTTTGGCTTGTATTTTGGAGGAAGTGATCGAAGGATTTTTGATACTTGATCTTCCTCAAGGACATGTTTTCCTAGGGCACTTAAACCATTAACAATGATAGAGAATTTTGAAAACATTTCACTAATAGATTCATTAGGATCCATACGAAAATGTTCAAGCTTCGTTTTAAGCAAGTTAATTTTGGAATTTTTGACTTGGACTGTACCCTCATAGGTTATGGACAGTCTATGCCAAATATCATAAGCTGTATCACAATTTGATATTCTATTAAATTCTCCTACCGAAATAGAACAATATAAGATACTTACAGCTTTTGCATTCATTTGGGCTAGTTTTACCGTGTTTGCATCCCATTCCGCAAATTCATTTTGAGGGAGCATGTATGGAGTAGACACCATTCTCCATAGATCCCAGTTGATTCCTTGGAAATAGAATTGCATCCTTCTCTTCCAATATTGGTAGTTTGTCCCATCGAACGCTGGGGGCCTAGCAACAAGTGTCCCTTCAATGTTGAGGTTGTTGAGCACTCCATCACCCATTTCTTCAAGACCTTGTTAGGGTTCCTTGAAGCCTCGCTCTGATACCAACTGAAAACTACTAGAGGGGGGGGGTGAATAGAGTTTTATAGATAATTTTAACTATTATTAAATTCAAGCAACCAACCACAAAAATATTGGACAAGGGGACAAGGATTTAGAGTGGTTCCAACTTTAGCAAATACTAAAGTTGTCAGTCCACTACCCGGTTGCTTACCCAACCGGGATTTGGAAAGAAATTAATTTTATTACCTCGCAAGGACTTTACATAAAATTACAATTTCTCTCCCTAAACCCTTCAAGCAGCCTTCACCTAGAAGTAATCGCCCAACCTTGAAGCAGCCTTCACTTAGAAGTAATTGCACCACCTTGAAGCAGCCTTCCTCCTGAAGTAGCTTCCCGTTGCAATAGCCTTATTGAAGTAGCTTCCTGTGCGATAGCCTTCTTGAAGTAGCTTGAAGTCCACCTTCTCCTCCTGAGAAGAACCTTCTCCAATCCGCAGCCTCCAACCCTAGGAGTAGCAAGGAGAAAAACAAAGGATAAAAAGGAACAAGAAGGAAAATAGAAATTACAACTTATCCTTTGAAGCCCAAGGCTTGATATGCCTAGATCAAGCGTATAGATCTCCTAACCAGGTGTGTGAACTTGTGATTGCTGTGGTAGGAGATTCTAGCCTATAGGACACGAATTTGAGCTAAGGAGAAAGTAGGCCAATGATCACAGTGCTCAATTTTGCTTACAACAGATTGCTCAAGTATGCTCAAGTATTTCTCAAGAATAGCAAGTGTAAAACAAGTGAGTTTAGGTGTCCTATGGCTTGTCCTATTTATAGGAATGGCCTAAGGATGCTTAAGGACGTTCTAGACAACTTCTAGGGGTTTCTAAGTGCTTAACTAGCCGTTAGGTACAAAGTTGTTGCTTTAACAACGGCTAATTAATTAATTCTGCAGTTGCTGTCAGAGACCATCTCGGTCGACAAATGGTTGACCGAGATACCTACTCGGTCGAACTTTTGTCGACCGACAGGCACTCTGGAACAAGTGATTTGCAACGTCTTTCATCAACTGCCAACTAACTTTTTTGTTGTGTCTAACGGCTACTTTGGATCTTTCTCAGTCGAGAAGATTGTCGACCGAGAGTGTCTCGGTCGAGGAGTTTGTCGACCGAGATTGATCCTGTTTCAAGGTTTCAATTTAGGCACTAATTATGTGTGTGAGTGTGCATAAGTAATCCTATTTGAATGGGATGACTTGTCTAACTGTGGTGTTTAGCTAGGGAGAATCTAACACTTGATTTACATGCAATTCTAAGTACTTGTACATTATATTTTTGTACAAGTTTTTACAACAGTGATTACATTGTATGAAAATATAAATATGTAAGCTTGTAGATTTTCCCTTGTTGCTTTGTCATCCTGCACACTCAAGTAGCTCGTTAGATTAATAAGAATGAAATGTTTGTCATAATCAAAACAAAGGGATTTATAGATGTCCATTTAGCCAACATGTTCTTGGTTGTTCAAAGGAAGGGGATGATGACATCATCCTAGATGCTTATGCAAAGAAAAGTACCAAGCCAAACAGTTTTGGTAGCTACTCCAAATCATTTTAATTTGATTGGTTATGCGGTTTCAGCAAACCGTTTAAGGGCAAACGGTTTGAAACCGTTTGGGAGAAAACGGTTTCAAAACCATTTGAGATGGTTGACCAAGCTTTGACAGTTTGGGAATTTTGTTCCTAATTATGTAGGATGATAACCCACCAAATTTTAGGGGTTAACTCCAAAGGAATCGTAGGTTGAAGGCCAATCAATTAGGCAAATCAAATTGAATTAAATGTTGATTTTCAACCTGATTAACTTGACCTGTTTTGGAAAACGGTTTCAAGACCGTTTGAGGGAGTTGACCAAGCATTTACCGTTTGGGATTACTGTTCATAATTGTGTTGGTTGATGACCCTCAAAATTTGAGGGATTAACTCCCAAGGAATCGTGAGTTGAAGGCTAATCAATTAGGGAAACCTAATTGGATTAAGTGCTGATTATCGATCTGATTTAATTGAACTTTTTGGGAAAACGGTCTCAAGACCGTTTGAGTTCGTTGACAAAGGGTTGACCGTTTGGTATTACTGTTCCTAATGATGTTTTCTAATGACTCACCAAATTTGAGGGATTAAATCCCAAGGAATCGTGAGTTGAAGGCTATTCAATTGGGAAAACCCTAATTGAAAACAGTGCTGAAATTCCAATGAGTTAATTGGAGATTTTGGGTTGATTAGCCCAAACGGTTTCAAGACCGTTTGGGGACCACCCAAACGGTCTCAAGACCGTTTGGGGGTCACCCCAAGACCGTTTGGAGGTCTGGGGTCAAGTACAGTTGACCAATTGAAGGTCTAAAGGTACCAAATCATATTGCAATTAAGTGATGATTTGTTGATCAACTTGATAGACCAAACCTTGATGCAATTTCACTAGAATCCAAAGGTTGGATGAGCCAAACGGTCTCAAGACCGTTTTATGGTCACCCACAACCGTTTGGAGGTCTAGGGTTGAGTATGGTTAGGTGTTTGAAGGTCTAAAGGTACCAAGATGATATATAATGCAATGCTGATTTGGTGATCAATCCCATGATCCAAACCTTAATTGGATGGCTTGGATTTGAGTTATATGATGGGCAAACGGTCTCAAGAACGTTTGGATATCATCCAAACGACCTCAAGACCGTTTGGGGTCAGGTCATACCCAATTTGGATGATGGTTCAAAAGTTTCAAAGTAAACAATCTTGCATTGATGAGTGTTGTTGAATCATCGATTCTAAACCCTAATCCAATTGAATCAAACCCTAATTGATGACCCAGTGAGGGTCAATTGAGGGTCAAATCCGTTGAAGGTTGACCTACTAAACTCAATTGAAGTATGAGAAGAGGTCCAATTGATGATTGGTTCCATGAATTCAATGGTTGAAGATCCAATGTAATCAATTGAAACATAATTAGTAGCTTGATTGATGATCAACTTCAAAGCTCTAATTGGTGTTTATAAACCCTAATTCCATTGAGATCAGACCCTAATTGAAGTTCCAATTAAGGGATGAGTTCATGACTCAATTGATGATTGAGTTGATGATCCAATTGGTTGAGATTCCATAGATTGGAATTGAGTGTTGTTAAAGTCTTGATTGACTCTTTGGTCCATGCGGTTTTGAGAGGTGACCGTTTGGGACCAAACAGTCTCAAGACCATTTGAGACCAAACGGTCTCAAACCATTTGAGACTCATGCGGTTTCAAGTCCATGCGGTTTCAAAGCTTTTTGCTTAAACGGTTTCAAACCGTTTGTGATTCAATTTGGTTAATTCAATTGGATACCTTATGTAATGGAGGTCCAATGTGATTGAATATTTGAGAATTAAGATGATGAATGTTCTATTGATCCAATAATGATTAGTAATGATAATCAATGAAGGTACAAATGGTTGAAACCCTAATAGTACCTAAGTAATTAAGTGCCAATTAAGGGATGAATCCCTAATTGCTTATAGGATCAATGACTTGGTACACTATGTTAATCATAGTTGTATGTACTCGACTGAAGGGTTGATATGACCTAATCAAGTTGAGAAGTTGATAGTATGAATTCATACATGAATATGATTCATGTGATAATTAAGGGTTATGATCCTTAAGCAAAGAGATCATGAAACCCTAAACATGAACATAAACCCTAATTGACAGGGTTATTGAACTCAAACCTTAATTGAAGGTGTATTCATGTAAAGCCCTAATTGAGGGTGATTCTATGAGAAACCCTAATGGGGATTGAGTAGTAAACCCTAATTATGGGTAATATAATATGAAACCCTAATGAAGGGTGATGCTATATGCAATCCCTATTCTAATGAAGGGAAATGGTATGTGAAACCATAATTCCCTAATAAGAGAATATAATTCATGCTTGAATATGATTCAAGAGATGAACTCCTGTATCACGGCCATGGTATTTTCACTTTGTACGACCGTGCAAGGTAGCACGGCCGTGGTGGCTTCCCTTAGCACGGTCATTTTTGGTTGCACGGCTGTGGTACTCTAAGCCTGACTTAGAGTTGTTTTGAAAAGGACCTAGCATGGTCTTTTTATTAATTCCTGACTTATGTATGAATCCATAGTATTGGCAATAGTTGTATATTCCAAGTAAGTGACAATTGATCACTACTTTACATGATGAATGTGATAAACTGGTGCATAAAGTATTAGGATGGGTAATACCCTAATACAAGCTAAGTATGCGAACTTAAGAAAGTTAATGGTGTTGAGGGAAGTGAGATATCAAGATATGATAGATATCATATCCAACACCCCAAATACTGGTATACCTTGTTGTGATATAAGTCCAATATGATTGGATGAATGATACATGAGATGTGTGATGGAAATCCTAATCCTGGTAAAGGATTAAGGGTAATACCCTTGAATTATTAATACATTGTTGTTGCATGATGTTGATAGAACATTGATGTGCTGCTATCATATGTGCTAACCATGCAGGTATCATGAGATGATGGGCATAGCCAGGTATGAGCTGTGATATGTTATTAATTTGAATTTGTTTATTGGGCCTTGTGTGCCATAATATATCTTGTTGTCTGATAAGAGGTAGCAAGAGAGTTAATAGGCATCAAGTATCATACTTACCTTGGTCAAATGACCTAAAGGTGTTAGTTACCTAAGGAAGTGGTAACAATGCTCAGGTGATGAGATAAGGGTTTAAACACCCAAAATCCCATGGTTAGGGTATTGAAATTGTGAAAGGATGAGAATTTCCAGTGGTGAATTGAGAGATTAAGATCCCAACACTTTATGAAAAGAATATGGCTATGGGCCATGACTTCACAATGATAATACCAGGCTTTAGATATATGATCTAATCCTGAAGAGAGAGTTAAAGTAGTGGTAATGATTATGTAGTTTGAATAGATGTTATACATGTTCTTTATATTCCTTAAAGGATAAATGACATGTTGATTCTATCAAGTTATAGTTGTAATGCTTCTGATATAGAATAATGTTCTAATATGTTAGACATTGAAATATCTGATGTTATACAAATATGATTCTTCCATTCATATTTATCTTCTTAAGTTGCAATAACAATGTTACTGGAGGAGAGTTATAACTCTCGCTGGGGCAATTTTTATAATTGTCTCACCCCCGTGGGAACCACATTTTTAGGTGGACGCGGATGAGGAGATAGGAATCCTTCAATAGGTGAAGGACAACAATAGCAGCAGCAGAGATAGCAGTGAAGTCTCGGGTGGAGAGACTGACTGTTATGCCTTGTATAGATATAAATAGAGTCCTATGTGTCGTCTCTGTACTCTGAGGTCCTCGGAGTAGTAGTTAGTGCTTTCGAGATTTTGGCTTAGAGCCTCGAGATTTTATACTGCCTGTGTTTAGCTTGACAGGACAGTTAATGCTTGTAATTCTCAAAAGGAGATGATACAGAATATGTACCTGTGAACAAGAATGTAATTATGTTACTTTGGTTCTATGTGAGAAAGTTTCCCTTCAATGGATATTTTGATAAAAAGGTTTTAATTTTTAGTGATTTTCGCTAATCCACTGCTTGATGAATGCTTCCGCATTATTTAATCTTGTTTTCGTGAGACGGTCGTCACAATATATTTCTTTAGGTCGATGTCCTGAACAATGAGATCATATGTATGACAAGAGTACATACATTCTTGTTATGCCCCTAGTTGGATATTAGTGTGGAAGAAAAATAGACAACAATAATACATAAAACTAGAGTGTGTGTTGATTGATGATAGAGTCTCATTAGTCATGATATATGATATCAAGTCAAGCACATAAATACATATTAGAGAACTATATCAGATAGAACCACCATGAGAGTGATACATAGATACAATGGAATGGTAATAAGAATTAGCTCTCATAGTGATAGAGGTGATTGTGGCTCTTAGACCTGAAGTCACTACACTCATCACATGTAGTTCTTTGTATATAGACATCATCCAACGTGACCCTAAATAAGGGTTTCCATAAAGGTGACACTCAGATGCATTGGAACACACAGGTATTGAGTGTGAGTGATGTAGATGGGACTTGTCCCTCCTACTGGAGATTGATATCCATGCCTCTTGATAAGTGAGACTTAGAAATGTATGGCCATACTCATGTGATTCAATATGTGATATGTGAACTCACATGCATCTCATATAGTCTACTCTAGTTTCAGGAACATGGATTAAATGTAGGAAAGGATGACAATTCCATGCCTCAAGTTCAATCTAGATATCAGAGATAAAGGAACTATACGACCATGGTAACACTAATCACAAATTGTAGGTTGAAGTTGTTCTCCAACTTTCCGAATTACTTGGGTAGCAATGATGTGTTTATAGGTACCGCTCACTAATTGTGATATCATAAGTTGGTTATGGACATTCACTACCAACATAATTTAGGACCTTTAGGGTCACACACATTTGATGCACGTGGAATACGATTTTGTTAGTGAATGATGTTTGAATTTATTGCTAAAAATGTTTAGATATTCAATGTAAACAACACTAGTTGAAAATTGACTGATTGAACTTTGAACTGACTGATTCAAGTGTTGAACCGATCGATTTATGTGTCAGGTTAATTGGAAACAACAATTGGCTGAATATTTTCCTGAGTTGGACATGTGGAATGAATATTTCACATATGAAATGACCTTTTCATGTTATGAAATGATTGTTTCATGATATGAAAAGACCATTTCATGATATGAAACACACATTTTATGATTTGAACCGACCGGTTCATCATCTGGATTGCCTGCTTCAATAATCAATTCGATTGGATCAATGATTGATGTTGATGTCATTATTGTGCATTAATTGAATATAAAAGGCCCATATATTTGCAAACAGGAAACATGTTTAATCTATCAGTTCAAGTGATGAACTGACCCATTCACCCATGAACCGACTGCTTGGTCAGTGAACCATCCAGTTCATTCTTTATCATTTTTTAGAAAATTTGTAAATTATGTCTCTTTGACTCCTAGATTGTCTGGAAACTCTAATCCTGGCCTCTCCTATAAATAGATGGGCACTGGGGGCTTCCCAAACAAAAGAAAAAGATATGATAATTATTGTCCTCTTTGGTTGTGGTAACCAATAGAGAGCCCGATAAAGTCCTACCCACAAAAGGGAGGGACAACAAGGGAGAGACAGTTGGGAGAGTAAATCAATCCTAGCACATTGACGTTCAAAGGGACAATTCTTTCCCCTTGGCTCTGGTAGAACAATTTAGAGTTTCTGGTGGTCTGTGTGAACTACTCTAGAGGTAAGGAGGCTGTTTTCTACCACTAGGAGAATACCATCAACCGTCGTCTGTAGTGTTGCACCAGGAGGCCATTGCTGACGATTGTTCGAGTGCTTCTTGAAGAAGAAGCAAGCTGCTATTTAAAGAAGAAGTACGCTACCACATCAAGAGTTGTCGCTGGAATTACCCTAGGGCCTGGTATAACTCTTTTTATCCTTTCTTCCTAAATACATAATTGTTGATAAGATCTTGTTGATTAGAGAATCAAACATTAAATTTTTATTTCTGCTGCCTTATTAGGGAACTGAGTAACCAATAGAAAAAAGAGCAGTTGTCAACCCGCAAAAGGAAATTGGCAGTCACCAATTGGAAAGCCACTAGGCAGAAGAAAAGGCAGCTGCATATATAGGAGGAATAACAAAGGAAGGAGAATAGAGAAAAAGAAAAGGAAGAAGAAAAGAAGATGGACATGACTGTCAATGTAGTCTGGTATCTCCTTCAAAATATATACTACTGTACAGTTTGTTGAAGATGACTTCTTCTTTAAAAGTTTAGGGCTAATAAAATTGTATGGATCTCTCTCTACATCAGTATCTTCTTATTTCTCCTTTTGGATGTATTATCTGGGGTTTTGGGTCAGATCGAGAGGAAAAATTGTATCTTTTCTTTTAATAGTGGATTTTCTAGTGGCTGCACCCATACTCTTTTCCTCACACATCGTGAGGGTCTTCAACATAAAATTTAGTCTTTCTTCCCTCTATCTGCTTGAGGCTATCATCTTGAGTTTACACTCTCATCGGTAATGCTTTTTCATATTTTTTTTCACTGCATCGAGATTGCATAATATACGTGTACATATTCCCCACCAACAACCTATTAATCCATATAAAACTCGTTATTATCTTATTGACAACACCAAAATTTAATATGGAATTACTCTCATCAATTTCTTTGATGTCCAATAGTCATTTTATATTAATTTAACAAAACATTCATTCCAATATTGAGTTAAAGTTTTAATGTTCATACAAAACTTTGAAATTTAAACATAGAAACATAACATGTATGCATGTTTTATACTATAAATATCCAAATATAAATTTATGTTGATAAAATAAATTGAAAACTCAAGCATGCCACTATCGTTATATTGTAGAAAAATATCAGTACGTGTGAGACTTGAGCCTAACCCACATATTGGATAAATAAGATGGGTCTGGTTTGATCCTACGAAGTGAAATTTTGTGGTCTATTACCCCATCCACAACCTACTAGTTAAATCCAAGCCTGGGTTTGAACTTTAATAAACCACAATAACCCAACCTAATGCTCTACTATAGAAGGGAGGGTACTAATATATTACTTTTATATTATGAGATAATTTATCATAAGAAGAAACCAACTATGTAGTTTTGGTGGATCTTGGTTGGTTATACAAAGAGAGAGGAGTATTAGCGTGATTATAGAAAAGTAGAGAGGTTAATAGAGTGTGAATAACAAGATGTGTTTAAAAAGATGAATAATAAGGAATTTACCTATATTGAAAGAATATTGAAAGGAAAACCAAAGATAGTTTTTAATATAAATCAAGGTGAGAATATACTTATAGACTAATAGCATAGTAATGGTCGTTTCCATTTTTAATTGTTCAGGAAGAGATGGAAAAATAAATAATTTGATTTCCGATTCTTGAAGAATTTTGATGTGACACAATTAATAATCATAGAGAAATAGAGCAGCCAAAATTTAAAAAAAAAATTAACTACCCATGCATGAGATTAATATAAGATATGGAATGGAAGTAAAAGGTGTGGTTTTAAAGTTGAGCATTAATGAATTTTCTTACAACCAGAGAATTTATCAAAAGGGAAGGCCAATCATGGAAGTTTCACTACATTTTAATTTATTTGAAAAAGAGAGAAGAAAGTTTTATGTGATTGTAAAGCGAGAGAAGAGGTAAATTATGTTTATAATAAGAATTTTTCCCAGATGGGGGGATGTCAATTTTAGAATTCAATTGATGGTGGAAAGAAAGAGAAAAATATTTTATGTCATTGTGAATTTAGAAGGAGAGATGGGATGATGACATGAATGGATAAAGAGAGTTTATTTCATGTTATTTTTTTTATAAATAATAACAAATGACTGATGAAATATGATAATAAGTTGACATTATTCTTATTTCGTTAAACCAAAGTTGTAGCTCAATTTATTTTCTACACTTTATAAATGAGTTAATGTAATTAGCACACATTTCTTAGTTTTTTTTAGTAAATTCTCATTTATTTAAATCAAAGTTGTAGAAATTGACCCTCCTAGTATCCATTTACTTGAGAGGTAAAGAGACAACTTCATTATTGAAATATTGTATTATGCACAATTTAAGGTTTTAGTGGAAAGAAAACATAGTGCATGTAACTTTGTGTACAAACTCACCTCTTTGTAGTTGTATATATTATACATATAAGTGTTGATATAGATAAATACCACAAAAAATCAAAACATTTGCAACAAGATTGATTCTTTGTGGCAAGGACACTGATATGAGCTCATACAATCCATGTCAGACAAGAAAGGATCAAAAATTTGTTTCAAGATAAGGTTAAAGGCGAAGTCAAATCCTCTACAGTTGGTTGATGTGGATGTATGCGGTCCATGACTTAGCTTCACTAGGTGGCAATAGATATACATTCACCAATGATGCATCTAGGAAGGTGTGGGTTTACTTGATGAAGACCAAGGATTGAGTCTTTCTGTGTTTCTAGATATTTCATGCCATGGTGGAGCGTGAGTCAGAAAAAGCTAAGTGTCTCCACACGAACAATGTAGGGGAGTACAACTCCATGAAGTTCCAGGACTATTATGCACACCATGAAATCTAGCATGGCTCGATAGATCTTGGACCACAACACAATGGTATAGTTGAGAGGATGAACCATACCATAGTGGAGAAAGTCAGATGCATGTTGAAGGCCGCATAATTGCTAAAGACATTTTGGGGCGAGATAGTGGATACTACCTTCTATTTGATTAATAAATCTTCATCAGTTCCTTTGGGGTTTGAGATTCTTGAGAAGGTATAGACAGGCAAGGACTCATCCTATTCTCATTTGTGAGTATTTGGGTGCAAGGCATATGCACATATTCTGAAGGAAAAGAGGCAAAAGGTGTATAATAAAGCACTACCATGTGTCTTTCTTGAATATGGAGATCATCAATTTGGATATATGCTATGCGATCTTGTGAAAAAGACCATGATTAGACACAAAGGTGAAATTCTATGAGAGTTAGATAGTTACAGAGCCTAAGAGAAAAAATGGAGAGGCTGCAAGATCAGGTGACAATTATTTTGGTGATGAGTATGAGGATGCTTCAGCTTCTTCACATGCGCAATCTTCATATGATGAAGAAGAGAAACATGATCACCATGAGTAGTGGAGTAATAAAACATCAACTGTTCCTATTCCGTATGCATAGTTGAGTGATTCAGATTCATAGTCAAAAGACTTCTAGGTAGGGGGATAAAGATCATACCTAGGAAAAGTCCTTGATAGTTGAGAAGGTTTGACAGAGGTTGTCATCCTTTATCCAGATATATGGCCTCTCGGTATATTCTCCTTATGGATGTGGAGGAACTAGAGTCTTTTAGTAGGCACAAACTCATGCATACAAAGAGTAGTGGCATCAGGCAAAGCATGAGTAGATGTCTTCTTTGTAGAAGAAAGATACTTATGATCTTGTGGAACTTCACAAGGGACAGAGAGAACCAAAGAACAAGTGGGTCTATAGGACAAAGAGAGATGCCAACAACAAGGGTATCATATAAAAAATGTCAAATTAGTTGTTAAAGGCTTTGGCCAAAGATTAAGGGTGGATTTTGATGAGATATTTTCTCCTATAGTGAAGATGAATTCTATTAGATTAGTTCTAGGCTTGGTTTCTAGCCTAAACGGGGAGCTTGAGAAGATGGATGTGAGGACGATGTTTCTTTACAATGACCTAGCTCAGGAGATCTACATGGAGCATCCAGAAGGTTTCCAAGTCAAGGGAAAAGATCATTTAGTTTATAGATTGAAGAAGAGTTTGAATGGCTTGAAACAAGCTTTCACGCAGTAGTATAAGAGGTTTGATTCTTTCATGTAGAGTCACAAGTACTAGAAGATAAGTTCTTATCTATTCGTTTACATTAGGAGGCATCCCAGTGATAAGGTTATTATTTTTCTATTCTATGTGAATGACATGTTGATAGTGGGACAAGATGTCAGTCTGATCAAGAAACTGAAGATCGAGCTTTCCAAAGCCTTTGAGATGAAGGATTTGGGTTCAACATGCCAGATTTTGGGAATGTATATTACATGTGGTAGGAACAAGCACATGTTTTGGTTGTCATAGGAGAGAAATGTTGAACACATACCAGAGAAATTCAACATCAACAAGTCCAAAGCCATGAGTACTCCACTATCAGGTCATTTCAAGCTAAGTAAGAAGTCATGCATGTCTAATATTAAGGAGAAGGAGGAGATGGTCATGATTTTCTATTCTTCTATTGTGGGGAGTTTGATGTACATAGTGGTGTGTATTTATCTTGATATTGCTCATGCGATTGGTGTTATGAGAACGTATCTATCAAATTTTGGGAAAGATCATCAGGAAGTTGTCAAGTGGATCTTAAGATACTTAGGAGGCACTAGTAGCACATGCTTGATGTCTAGTAATTATGAACCAGTTCTAGAAGGATTTGTTAATGCTAACATGACAAATGTTGTTGACTATATGGAGTCTACCTCGAAGTACATTTTCACTTTTGCAGGGGGAACCATATCATGGTGGTCTAGGTTGTAAAAGTGTGTTGCACTTTCTATGCTAGAGGTAGAGTACATTGAATCAGTAGAAGCAAGAAGAGAAATAGTCTCGATTGTGAGATTTCTGATGGAGCTGGACATGATTCAGGTTGATCCGGTTATTTTTTGATAGTTAAAGTGCTATTGATTTGAACAAAATCACAATGCATCATTCAAAAACAAAGTGCATTGATGTGAGATATCATGGGCTTTAGGATGTGATTGATAAGAAGGTCTTGACTCTAAAAAAGATCCATATTGAGAAGAATACTTCTGATATGATGAAAAAAGTGGTGACACAAGACAAACTAGAGCTCTACAAAGATCTCAGTGGCATATATTCCTAGTGATGATTATGTGATGACCGTTTTCTACTTCAGCTAGAGGGGGAGGTTTTTGGACCTAGAGGGAGTTCATCTCAAGAATCACCAAGCCCATTAGGGCATTGTTGCTATAGCTTGAGGATGAAAGACTGATTATAGAAAATTTCAGAGTGAATCGTCACTTACTTCACTCATAGAAATTGACAATTCTCTCTATGTTGCATCCATGGCACAAGAGGTTGCTCACTCTATCTACTTTAGCTCAATTGTATTTTAGTTGGAGAAAATTATGTGGGATTTTAAAGCCGAACAGATGGCATTACATCCGAGCATCCAACGAAAAAAAACAACCATCATGTTGCAATAGGTAAGGGACAATTTCCAATTGAAAAGCCACTAGATAGAAGAAAAGGCATTGTTTTGCTGTTGTTTGCTGTGAAGACAGGAGGAAAAGAAAAGGAAGAAGAAGAGAGAAAAAGAAAAGGAATAAGAAAGGAAGCGGGGAAGGTTTGTCAAGGAATCATGGTGTCTTCTTTGGATCATCCACTACTATACACTTTGTGGAAGAAGGCATCTTCCTATGAAATTTTAGGGTGGTAGAACTTTAGGGATCTCTTCCAATGGTGATATCTTCTTATTTCTCCTTTTGGATATATTATCTTGGGTTTTGGGTCAAATTGATAGGAAAAATTGTATCTTTACTTCTTATAGTGGATTTGTCAGTGGTTGGCCCTGTGGTTTTTCCCTCACACATTGTGAGAGTTTTCCACATAAAATTGGGTCTTTCCTCCCTCTATCTACTTGCCATTATCATCTTGAGTTTACATACTCATCGGTAATGCTTACACTTTTTTTTGCACCAAAGTTGCAAAATATAAGTGCATGTTTTCCCCATCAACAACCTATCTGTCCATACATAACTCCTTATTGTCTTATTAACAAGATAACAATTCAATTTGAAAATTTTCTCATCAATTGCAACACATTCATAACACTATGAATAAAAAAATTAATATTCATACAAGACTTTGAAATTTGAACATAAATAAATAACGTGTATGCATATTTTGTACTTAAAATAGACAATTATAAATTTATGTTGATGAAAAAAAATTAAAACTCATGCATGCCACTATTGTTATATTGTAGAACAATATCACCACGTGTTGGACTTGAATCCGAACCACATATTGGATACATAAAATGGGTCTGGTTTGAGCCTGCAAAGTGAAATTTTGCAGGTCGTTATCCCATCTACAACATGCTATTTAAATCCATGCCTGAGTCCAAACTTTAATAACCCAAAATAACCTAACCCGATGCTCTACCCTAGAAGGGAGGGTACTAGTGGATTTCTTCTATATAATGGGATAATTTATCATGAATAATGAGAATATTCGAAGGAAAAACTGATGATAGTTTTCAATATAAATAAAAGTGGGAATAAACTAATAGACTAATAGTAGAGTAATGGTAGTTTCTAATTTTAGTTGTTTAAGAAGAGATGGAAAAAAATTAACTTGATTTCAAATTATTTAAGAGATGTGATCAAAGAGAGCATTCATATAGTTTTTTATTTTCCTAAAAGGGGACAGACAAAGATAAGGAAATACATGACATGGAGAAATAGAGAAGCCAACATATTAATGATTTTTTGTAACAAATACCAACGTCTGGGATTGATGTAGAATAAGGAGGTGTGGTTTTAAAGGTGAGCATTAATGGATTTTCCTTGCAACAAGAAAATCTATTAGAAGAGAAGACAAATTATGCCATTTTAGTACATTTCAATTGGTTTGATAAAGAGAGAAGAAATGTTATGTGATTGTAAAGATTAGAGAAGATGTAGATTGTATTTTTAATAAGAATTTTTTCTATAAAGGGGGGAAAATGTCTATTTTATAACTCAGTTGGTGGTAGAAACAAAGACAAAAAGAGTTAATGTGATTGCTAATTTAGAAGTAGAGATGAGATGATGACATTAATGGACAAACCATAGCTAGTTTTATATTATATTTTAAATAAATAATGGCAAATGGCTGATGAAATATGATAATATATAGATATTATTCTATTTCTTTAAGCCAAAATTGTAGTTCAATTGATTGTGTACATTTCAATAAAGGAGTTCATGCAATTAGCACACATTACCTAGCAATTTTTAGTAGATTCTCATTTCTTCAAACCAAAGTTGTAGCAATTGACCCTCGTATTTCTTAGTACCACTTTGCTTGAGAAGTAAAGAGACAACATCATTATTGAAATATTTTATTGTGAACCATTTAAGGTTTTAGAGGAAAGAAAACATAGTATATGTAACTTTATGTACAAACTCACCTATATAAAAACATAAACGCAATTCCAAAAAATTGCGGTTTACATAATATGAATGGAAAATCATAACTCGCTACATTGTTGCATGGAAAATATATTCAAAATTAATATTTTGTAGTGTAACAAATATCACTAATTTTAAACATGCAATATATATATATATATACAACATTTATTACAAAGAAGTGAACTAAAAATATTATGATGCAACTTTAATGATGGCGTATTTACTAGAGTTATAATACCATCCCATGATAACAATTATTAAATGAAGAAATAAAATTCGTACCACAAATACTTGATGAGATTATTGGGTCTAAAAAAGAAAATGTAATTATCTACTGATATCATTTTTTTTCTTTACATCATTTTCATCCCTATTTATTAGTATATTGCATTGTAAAAATTTGACAACGTATTGTTAATATTATCAAATTCATTATTATAAAAAATGATCTCATGGAAGTGAATAGAATTCAAGTACTAATATTTGAACTAGAATTTCTAAAAAGTGGGTTCCATTTATGACGTATATAAACCAATTAGAACCTTAAAGATTCAATTTTATGTGTGAAATCAAGGAGAAAGAGAAAATTAACTAAGTTGCTGGAATTTGAGGTGTTATCTCATGAGAGAGCAGTGACAACTAAGTTATGGATGGTGTTGTAGTGGGAGAGAGACACTTCATGATACATTTTAATTGCTATAATCTTGTTAATATGATAAAAATATGTAGTAATGGCAAGGAGAGACTTTGGGAGTTGTACTAAATGGGACGGTGCCATTGGAATGGGAAAGGGCATTTGAGAGAAAATGGGTCAAAAGAAAATAAGAAAATAAAGTAAGTGATGAAATTGAAGAGGACTAAGATCAAGGTGGATCAAACATTTTGAAAATGTTACAAAGGATTGTCTAGGTATTTTGTAAAGATTAGACATGTCAATTCAGTATATTATATTAAACAAAAAGTCAAAAGATCCACCAAATCAACAAAAGCACTCAAATTTTCCAACGACGCCTCAAATTATTTTGATAAAAAATTCCAATTCATGTCTAAATTGCATGATTATTAATTGATCAAATATATATTTTTATCATTTTAATATATGATGCCATAGAAAGACAAATTGTTGGAATCATATATGATATTGTCTTAATAATTCTTATTTCTTAAAAAAAAATATTATTTGTTGATGTATTCCCATTCTCCTATGATGCTATAACATCTTTTGGAAGCCGAATATTTAATTAAATTTTAGAAAAATTCATAATCAAATAATTCCAAATAAGAAGATTTTGCAAAGTACAAGATGATTTTGATATGAAACCACATATTCTATTATAAGGGAAAAAACTTATCACACACATTGCATACTAATATAATAATTGGAGACTTGGTAAATATTCATGTAATAAATGAATTGTGTTCCTTGTATATATTTTGAAAAAATGAGAACATTGAGTAGGGACCAAAACTTTTTAGGATGAGATGCAACAACCATAAGACAAAATAATTACGTTTGAATTTGGTGGTTACAATTTCAAAAGTGCATCACCCTAATGTTACATTTGGTAAATGAAAAAAATAGATGAGGAAGTAGAAAGGGATAAGGTTGGACACATTGTCAAAAATTGTTACTTCGTAACATGTGCATGGGGAAAGAGACGTCAAAACATTATTGTATGTGAGATAGGTATGGAGACAAGTAGGGGGTATTTTTTTTAGAAAATTCCCCATACAAACAAAAATTCTATTTACTAAAATTGTAGACAAACAAAAAGTAATCATTTTTTACAAGGACAATATAAATATTCTCTCATCATATGTCAACACATAATTACGTTATTATAAAATATAAAGAAGGTGCATTGACATGCATCTTGTATTTCTAAATCATCATTGCACAAAAATTGATAGACTAAATTCTTTTCATCATAACTATTTCTTGGTAATAAAGCATGATCTTTCTTTCTCATATTTAGATTCTCAACTAGATATAGATAAGCCTTAACGTGGATATAGATTTCAATCATATGGCACGTAAAACATAAAAAACATCATCCTCAAAGATTTGTTGTGGAATAATTTGCAAAACTTATGTTCCTATCTGGCTATCTCTAATGATTTTAGAATTATGTCTCCTTAGATTTAATTCATTTTAACATTTATAATAAAATATGCGAGTACCTACTTACACAGAATGAAAGAAATGTTCGCCAGGTATTGATCTGAAGGAAACTAAATCTTTGGTATCTCTATAATACTCTTAACAGATAAAAAATCATGATACATATTGGTTTATTGCCAAGATTTATATAAAATAATGTCACGACTTAGATAAAAAATCATATGGTAGGATTTTTTTTGAAGGAAATGTTTTTGGCGAGAGGAACCAATTCTATATGAAACTAAAATTTAGATGGTCATCAAATTTTGACAAGAATTTTATTATTGTAAGAAAATATAATTACAACATGATATTTACTTGTAGGGAACACCATCTCTGAAGAGACATGAATTCCTTACAAAGAATTCAACTGAAGTAATTTTTTTAAAGGAATTTTTTTAATAAGAGGAAATATTTTAGTTGAGAAAGATTAGCTTCACAAAAGAAATAGAGTGTTAGTTGGATAAATTTGTTTGGAGGGAAGTGGAATGGAAGAATTCTATTTAGAAGGAAAGATTTTCTTAGTGACAAAATATAATTAATTGGAACAAATATTCTTTCAAACATGTTTGCCTATGGAATTTTTTTTATATATGTGTCCAAATAATTAGTGGAGTTTGAAAGTGAGTTTTTCCCCATAGTTTACCATGCTTTTCCGTAGAGGCAAAAATGTGTCAGATTTCCTCATAGATTCTCATTGAAGCTTGTCCTTCCTCATCACCATGTTTACCAAACTGTATAAGTACACCCTAAGTGTGACTACTCAGCATAGCCTTCACACGACCATGTGCAGCTTTGGCAGCCCTGTCATATGCTATATCTTTGTCCCTGTATGACGCAGTTGCCATAGGGCTTCCGTCAATAAGCACATCAATTTTTACGTCTTCCTCCCAATTTTCTTCAAACGTGACGCTCATCCCATTCTGTTGGCATAGTTTGTAGAGCTGAGTCACAGGTGGTTCCTCAATCATATGTATGCTAAAAAACGTTCCCACCAAATGCAGGAACACCTGTATATAAAAACATATAGGAAGGAATGAAAATCAATAATCATATATACACGAGACTAAGAATAGATAAATAAGGATCAAAATTAAACCAACGTATGATACAAGTATCTACCTTCAAAACAATACGTGGCCTCTTGTTAGAATCCAAGTAAACAGCTCCAATAAGTGATTTAATAATGTCAGCGAGGACAACCGGAGGATATATTGTCATGTCTCTCACGAATTCTTCAATCTAAAGATATTCCAGCAATGATATAAGATATGATTGTTTTTCATAGATAAAGCGTTTTATGCCTATTTGGATGCATTTAAAAAGCAGCCAGGATTTAGATTGTACATGGTTTTTGAGGTCCGGTGATTTATGTCGCAGGAACCTATAGAGTCTAGAGTCTATAGAGACACGCGCCAGTCTTTCAATGTCGAGGTTGGTGGCATGCAGCATGTCAAGTGTCCTAACTTTAAGTTTTGGGTACTTGCGCATTAGTTCTAAGAAGAAGAAGGTGTCGAGGATGTGGTTGCCCAGCCACGCCAGTTTCTTCAAGTTGTAGCCTTTCTTTGTGGAGTATTCATGATAAGACTCATGGGTGAGCGCTCTCACAACGAGATCACGGTCAGAAAAGGCGTAGCGAAGGATCCCCTCAACTGCTGCCACGTCCACCTCTTGCTCGGCAAGGAAGTAGTGAACAGCCACCATGTGATGCTATCTAGGATAGAAGAAAATAACTGTACACAAAACAGTCTCTGTGGTGAACGGTATGACACTTCTTGGTGGCTTTAAATAACATGGACGAGGTTGTTGCTAATATGGAAGTTTCTATGTTATATAATATATATAATATAATATATATATGTATGTATATAAAGAATAACATATACTTTCCTTTTTTATTTTCACTAATTCAGGTAACTTATTAATTGATACTTTCTGAAAAATACGTTTTCCTCTTTCTTCCATATTTTTTTTAAATTTTTTTTCCGCACATCTCTTGATGAATTTTCTCTAACAACTTCTCTTAAAGTAAAAGTAATATATCCCTCTAATCCCCTTTTTGTATTTGTTGGCCCTAACTTCAAATTTTACTATTTTACGCCTATGTTCTACAGCACAATGTTTGATAACTTGTGGGCTGTGACAGTTGGATCACTGCAAACATTTGAGTTGACAATATGCAAGGAAATGATCACGCCGATGGCTACAAGAACTTAATTACAAATAAAAAATAGAGGCTAGAAAAAGAAAAATTATGTTTCTTCCTTATATAGGTCTTTTTTCTTATTTAGTTTGTGATATATATCTGCGTTTGTACTTATTGATCATTCGCATGCTATTTATTGTTTTTCCTACTTCCTTTGGTTCTTAAATGTTACTGTTCGTATATCGTTTTCCCCTTCATTTTATCTCGGTACAAGTATTTTACTTTTTGACTCATTTGCATACTTTCATATTATTATTTTTCAATTTAGTTTGCTTTATTTTTCACATTCTTGCCTATGACTATGCATGTGTTATTATAGTTTTTTCCTTCAATTTTAAATATCTTCATTGTTGTTATTTTTGAACTACTTAGGATTTGAGGCTTCAGATAAAATGATTTTAAGGCTATATCTGATATGTAGTGAACCATGAGAGGAGAAAAGTTAGAAAAAAAGTTTATTGAGTTAACATGGTATGAAGAAGAGAATAATTTCTATTAAGAATCTATGAAGAAATTTAGCTTATTTCTATTTTCATGGAAAAGTATGGTGAATGATTGTGAAAAAAAGTTTTATTCAATAAAGTTAACTCTCCACAAATAATTTTGCCACATAACATAAGAGAATCCACAACATTTTCCCTCTCTAGACAAACACTTTTTAGTTAAATATTTTCCTCTAGTACATATTATTTTCCCAAAAAAATTCTTATATTCTAAGTATATTTCTCTTCTTACTTTCTTCCAGATATATTGTTTCTTCTAATATTTTTCTTTGGTAACCATTCATAACTTGATTTTAATTATCTCTATTTAAAAAATTCCTCCAAGAGTATATTTAAGCTCAATTCCAATTTATGTCAAAATTCATTTTCTCTATATTGATATCATTTCCTTCAAGTGAAGAACTTCCCTCAAAATAAATTTATATCAATATTTTATTTTCTTACAAATAAAAAAATCTTGAAAAATCTTATTTTGGTGAATCTTTTCTCCTTGGATCTAAAAATTGTTAAGAAGATAGATGACGAGGATATTATAAACACTATGGAGACCAAAGACAATGTTGTCGAAGCTATTAGAGAATGAAATGTAGTTTATGAAAAGAACATTCTACAACAATTCTTTAAAGCTGATTTTCTTTAACTTTAGATGCCATAGATATTGGAAGTCACTTCTGCACCAAGGCTTATGTAGATCTAGAATTCAAACATGTTGAGGACCTTCTTTTGTTGTCTGCAACATGAACTACATCAAGTCATATTCAATATAACTGAGAAAGATTAATCATGTTGTATTTATAAGAAAATAGCTACAATGGAGAGATTTTTATTTTTTTTCTCAATGAAGTTCAAACTTTTAAATGATTATTATGAAATACAGGATGCATGTCATATTTATATGCCATAATACTCAATATTGTATACTTGTAACAAAATTTGATGAGAGAATATTTTTTGTTGTTGTTTATGTCAAAAGAAATTATTTTTCTTTCAATTTGTCTACAAATATTATAATTTATTCTCATAGAGAATTTTTTAATAAAAGAAATTTCCTCTAATAGTCCCCATACTCATGCAAAAATAACAATATTGAAGTATCTTTCTGTACTGTTCTCATTTCCTAGGAAAACGTTACAAACAACATTTTTTAAGGATTTCTCTTTCTTTTTCTCCATCCCCTTCCCATTTTCCATCGACACCACCTTGTCCAACAATTTTTCCCCACGTACCAAAAGGTTTGCAAAGAGAATTTTCTATTCTACCCATATCAACAATGTATACCTCCTTTTAGTGACCTATTAATAAGAATGCCTCTCTCATGATTATGTAACATGTTGGAAAGCTTTCACTATAAACACATAGTCAATTATTGTGTTGGTCTATAGGCCTAGTCATCATTCTAAAACTCTATGGGAGCCTTAGGCAGAGCCTGGGATTTTACTCACAAATTTTTTATAATTATATTTTCATATTGATTGAATACGAAGATTCTATTCTAAATAATGATACTATTTATGGTTTCCGTCAGTCGGTCAGTTTACCTTTAGGTTGGCCTACCCAAAATGTCTTCATGAGGCTTACCAGATAGTGAGTTGACTGATCATATAATCCAACTAGGTGACTAGTTTCCCATGACAAACCCACTTTGAGGCTAGTTAGCTGACCCAACAAGCCAGTTGGGCAACTAGATTGACATACATGGAAAGACATCTAGTGGACCATCAAATTTACTATGGTGGGTTTGGCACCATCCATATATATAAAAAATCAAACTTAACGATAAGGGGAGAATCTACACCCTATTCTAAATTGGTTTTTGGTGCAAGATCCTGAGTAGAGTGAAAGGAACATCATCCTTTTCATGAATATTGCTAGACCTTTTGTTACTGGATGCACACTTCACTATCTTATGTGACATGCTCTCTTATCTCGTCCTTTGTAGTTGTGCTTTATCCATGGATGTGAGTAAGTAGATCCTCTCACCAGGGCATGAGGAGTAGTCACATCACTTGTGTTTTGTTCTAAACTATTATCAAACACAACACTTAAAATTTCAGATTGTTCTTTCTTTGTTTATTGCTTGCTCTCTGGATTGATCACTCAATTTGCAAGTTTGATATAATATAAATGTGGAATTTTGGGTTAGACCTTGAATGAGTGTGCAGAGTTAATCTGACCATGGTGGCCTGATTGATAAGATCGCGATAACTCCCAATGAAGGACTTGAGTTCAAATCATGCCTAAGACACTCTGTGAATGACACTCCAGGTTGATTGGGGATGGGGGGGGACCAGACCACACCCTCTCAGGCCTCAGAGTTGATCGTGTTGGCTTGAGTCATAAAGTAGATCTGTCTAAGGTAGGTTCCTCTTAAAAATGTAGAATTATAGATGAGATCATGGAAGGTGTTCCATAGGACGATTGGGCGATTATCCACTGGTAATGAGGCCAATTTGTGTTCTGAAAGGAGGCAGATTCACTTAATCTAAATAGATAAGATATATGAGTTGTAATGGTTAGAATTACTATGTTAGTGATGGTGGTGAAATCTGTGTGTCCCATATATTGTTTTCAACCCTCTATTAGTTGTTTTCAATACAGTACAATCATAATTTGATCTTAATGAATCAAACTCTATAAAAAAATGGAGTTAAACATTATTCTTAATAATTGGAGCATGAGTGATATCTTAATCAAATTGTCCTTTGGGTTCGTCCCTTTAAGCTATATTGTGATAGACTCGACCACTTGTAGGTGAGCGACATTGCATGTATAAAAAAGATTAAAATTGGGGCTATTCTACTTTAGAGAATTTCCCTTGTAATAAAACTCACACCAACTTTTGGCATTATCTAATAGAATAGGCTACAAACCCAAATGTTTTTAGTAATTAGGAATTGCCATTTCTAATTGATCTAAAATGATATCTTCTTGAATTTTGATTAATACTTCCAACTAACCCTTACTTCTCACATTTTGGGAATTTCACTAGTTTATGCGATGATCATCCAGATTAGATCCCACATTCAGTTTTGACCCTAAAATAGAAAGGATATTTCACAGTTTGAACTGACAATGTCAAGGAATGATGGATGAGGAAGAGGTATAAGACGAACTTGTGGTAGCTATCTCGGAGCAGCGAGACAATATGATAGATGAAGCTTGAGAAGCTATCAAGACATAATTGGAGGGGGTATAGGAGGTAGCCCATGTGGATGAAATGGACAAATAACTTAGGGAATTCTCTATCCGTAGAATTTTAGATATCAACCACCCAATTTAGCTACCAGGCCAGGTTGTGAGATTTGAGCCCATCGCACACATTGCTTCAGAATATTTCTTTTGTAGGATGGATAGGTGAAGATTACTAAGGATTCTATGAGAAGTCCAACTAGTATAGATGATGACACAATACACCTTTAGCTATTCAAGTAGTCACTGGTTGATAAGGCAATGAACTGGGGCAACTCACTTTTTGGAGAGCCAATCACTACCTGGGTTCAAATGGAAAACAAGTTTATTGAGAAGTTCTACCCCCTCACTGACTTATGCCGTCTAGGTCAAATCACTCAGTTCTCACTTGCTCTTGAGAGTCATTGACAAAGGCTTGAGAATGTTACAATGAACTTCTCTACAAATTCCCACACCATGGAATTCCTAATAATAGCTTATTGAATATTCTACATGGGTGTTGAAAATGACATCAAGAGGTCTCTAGATTCCTCATATGTAGGAAATTTCATGAGGCCTATCTTGTAAGGCCCCTGACCTGGGTTTTGGACTAACCCTATTTGTTTTGGCTTGATTAAGTGCTTAGAACCTTAATCTAATCCTTTAATATGTTTATAGATCTTGTGAAGAGATTAAGTATCCAACTCAAGCTTGTTTGGATAATGTTTGTACTTCCTGTGCTTATTTTGGGTTAAATTGCAATTTACCCAAATTGAGGGGTGATCTTGCAATTTTTCATATGTAGAGTGTGCCCTTAGTGCCTTATCATCATGAGAGAGAGAATTATGCATAGTGGCGACTTATATGGACCTTGGTTGATGAGGTGGAATCATGTAGTGATGCTAGGGTTTTCTAGGTTTGCTTAAGGTTGACCTTGGTGCACAGGTTGGAGTATCACGACCTAGGTGTGCTTTTGAAGTGTCTTGATCAAGACCCTTGGGTGTAGTGGTTGCGACATAGATGGTCTTGGTAGTGTCTAGGTTGAGATAGTTTGTCTTTTTGAGGAGTGGCTCGACCTAGTTTTCAGGGAGCTTGTGTCTCGACCAAGACACTTGTGTGGTGTATGTGTCGACCATCCTTAGTTGTCCACCTCATGCATGTGCATTTTAAGCAGTTGCACTTGTGTTACTTGGGTGGAAAAGTGTCCCTTTGGTGCCTTTAGGTGTTTATACCTCATCTCCACCTTACTTTCCTCCTCCTCAAGTATATAATCCCTCTTCCATTTTTGCAAGTAAACCTTTAAACCCTCCTTATTCCTCCCTCTCTTTATCTTGTCCATGGAGCTTGGTGGAGCAAAGAAGGGAATATCCTAGGAGCTTTGATGATTGGATCCCTTGCATGTGGTGATCTGTGCTCATCTTCAACCTTGGTAAAAGTTTCCCTTTCTTTGATTTCCTTGGAACTTATACCCCATCTTCTTCTCTTTTCTTGGCCTTAGACCATGTATCTTCCATGGTGGTCATTCTTGAGAAGTGAAACACTCATCACAAGGGTCGTAGGCCATGTCTTGAAAAGATGGACCCAAGTGTGAGGAAGTTCTTCTCTCTTTTCTCCCTTGTGCCTTTGATTTGAACTTGGGTTTCTTTTCCCTTTTCTTGAGCAATATCTAACCTTGGTGTCTTCTCCTTCTTGAGGTGATCTCGTGGCCAAAAGTGGATCCTTTGTTGAATCTTATTGCTATCTTGGTGATCGTGATTTATCCCTCTTTTATATTAGAAACTTCTTGGAATTACCACTTCAGGGATCTCTTATAGCTGATTTGTTTTCAAATTCAGGTTTTATAGTATCATATTCTTCTCTTATGATTATCAATCATTCAAGTTATGATATGTTATGATGTAGTTCTATCCTTATTTAGAGCAAGATGAAGGTATTATTACCACGATTCATGTTCAATTATGCTCTTCAGGTTGTTTCAAAATGACTACTTGATCAGAGTAACAAAAAAGAAAGCAACCTAAGATTTCCATACTCACCTTTCCCTCAATATTTGAATACCTGGCCAAGGCACTCAAGTACTGAGATTAAGTAATATGCACCATGTTTCATGTCATGTTATTAACTTAGACACCATCCTAATCCTAGTCCTAGTATCCCTGTAGACTCATCAAACCTAGAGCTCTGATACCACCAAATGTGACACCCTTTGTCACACAAAGAGAGATTACTCAAAACCAAATATGGAATTAACACTAAGCAAATCGATAACTGAAAAACAAAAGAAATTAAAACCAATTTCATAAACATGCATCAAGCTCAACTCATCATGTCTGAAGCCATAAACTAGAGCCACTTGTATTTCATTTATATCAAAAGATGTTACATGAAATAGTTTACTAGTTATCTAGCCACAACCTATTGCAATACATAAATTATATCTGAACCATCATCGTATATGTCCAAAAACTCAAACCTATATACAACATCTATTAAACACCCCCAAGGACCCAAGTGTATAGGGACGACACATAGGACTCTATTACTAGACACTAGCTACATATCCATGATCCAACAACTACACCACCTTGGATGTCTTCCTTGGTAACATGATCTCCATCCCAGCATGCACATCCACCTAAAAGATGTAGAAACCCACAGGGTTAGATGAATCATCCCAGTGAGAGTTATAACTCTCTGCCAACATCTATTAAAAGTATAGAAAGCTAATACAAGAGATTATATTGTTAATAGATAAGAAGATTTAATTAACTTATATAAGTAGAGCAATTAATATTCTAAAAATGAATATGAAGAACATGTATATTTTCTAACCATAGAACTATACAAGAGCAAGGAAAAGATTCAACCAATGTTATCGTATTTGATCATACACAAATACACTACATGACTGTGTTACATCTTTTATTATGCCCCAAGGGTTTAGTTCTAGCACCCAAATCCAACTGTCCCTTGTGTAGGGCAACTGATGGTGCCATACAAGGTCTATGGAAGAGTCAGAATCCACAACCTCTCCACCACCTCTTGGTCCGCACAAGAGTAACAATGGCATATGGTCAACTGAAGGATCAACTCATGCATGGCCATCCATAAAAATACCCTAGCCCGCCTTGGTACAGGTCACGTTGCTAGTGAAATGAGATATGACCCGCACTCGCACTCCTGCCATGGTATGGCCCATGGCCAATCCTGTGCAGTATCACAACCACGTACTGAATCACATCACTGAGGCACGACCACAGCCATCCTCCAATTACTTGATATTGGGGTACCAAATTGTCCCTTCATACTAAATATCATGCACTCTGAGTTTCCCATAAGGGTTACTCATTTCACCATCCAACACTAAGGCTGACACTGGAATGGACTCTATGGCCAGGGCAAACTACATAATTAGGTTTTCATTTTATTAGTTATGTAGAATGGGTGAATTAAGACTTTATCACACAAGTGGACATGCAAAACCCTAACTCAATCTATCAAGCATAACTACATTGCAACTTTAGAAGATATAAAATGTATACATTATGAACTTGTCACATCATCTCAACGCATCACTATCTAATTTCCTTTAACAAGGCTATCAACATCACCACCTGTTAACACTACCACCTCAGGCTAATCATCATGGTCTCAACACTGGGGATAGTAACCCCTTTTCACATCACTAGAGGATATCATCTCTCACTAGGCGTCAAGCCTTCACTAGGTCATAAGAACAAACACATCATTCCTGCATATCAACATCACATCATACCTTAACATGTACAATGTGCATGATCATCTCCCTATATTAAATATAGATTACCATAGAATTCACATAGATATGAAATTCATTTCACCTACAAGGTTAGGGGCCCGTAATAAGAGAGAGAGAATATCATAGATCTATATGTCTCATCATGATCTCAACATGCCTCATAATATACATAACCTTTACCATAGCAAGCGCAAGCCATGCCATGCATTCAACTTGTAGAATTAGAATTATACAAGTAGGAGAGAGAAAGTGTAATCATGTTCCATACATATGAAGCTAGCTCAATAAACATAGCCTACCTTAGAATTGGGTTTAGGGTTTACACATATAGCTGATCAGGGTTTCATTGCATGTTTAATCGCCAAACCCTAGTTAGGTTTTCTCCCACTTTCTTGGAACTACTTAAGGTTGAGCATCACTATCAGTTCATGAGTAGATTGTTAATAAACATCACTAGGTGTTAGCATCATCAACAAGTGTACCTATACCCATCCCACTATATTTCACATAGGTAACAACCTTCCATGCATCATGTATGTTTATCAACTACACATCACATATGTGTTACGACCAACCATCACCTACATGTCCCAACCACTCTCATGTGATGTGTCTCAGTTTCATACACCATAAGGCATCTCAACCGTGACACACCTCTATCTAGGTCATGACCATGACGCACCACCATCCCATCATGAATGTAACACACCTACCATCCTATCATGATTGTGATGTCCTCCTGTGCCTTGATCCCCACTAACGACACGATGCAACCTTAACCAAATAGAAACGTCAAGCCCTCAAGCAAACAACAACGTCAGGACCTCAAGCAAACACAAACTTTGCGACCACTCGGCAATAGGATGTCGTGACTAAAGCCGACCCAGTGGTCACGACTATTATATAACACAGCATCAGGAGCATCTCCTAACACAACATTGTGACCGCAACATGACATATTGTCTCGTCCCACATCATAAATAATGTTTTGATTATAGACCAAATGTAATGATCAATTAAACAATTGACCTTTAATCACCTTAAGTGTCCATACAGTTTTAGTTAATTACTTTCAAACGGTCTTGGTCACTTAGACCCCAAACGGTCTTGACCAACCAGACCTCAAACGGTTTTGCATGGATGACCTTCAAACGGTCTAAGACCGTTTAGACCTCCAAATGGTCTTGATCAACACCCCAAAAAAAAGGAAACAAAAGCTGAGTATGTATATTTAACAATATTTTGGGCATTTAACTGGGTTAAAAGGGCAAAAGTGATGTTCCCATAAAAAGGAGGGTAATCAAAAGATAAATTTCAAAAAGAGTTATATCAAGAAAGTGAATTTCAAGAGGATGGGGCATATAAATAAACAAGTGAGACAACACATCTTTCCATTAATCATTCACTATACCACAACAGTCAGAATCATGTGTATGCAGATATATTGGACTAAAGTAACTATTGTAGGTCTAGGACACCACTGATTCATTAGACTAACTAAAATGGGCAGAAAAGCACAACCTAGGTAGAAAAACACACCTATGTATATATAAGGCTAGAAAAGCATACCCTAATGGTTACTCATAAGTGTCTACAATAGTTATCTCATTAAATTATCTAACATGCATAAATAGAATAGCAAGATAGTTTGCATTCACCATTCACATTTCCAAGTAAAACAACAAAGAAGGTGGGGTCATAGACCTGAGGAAACAAAATATTCATCAAGCAAAGTGGAATCAGGTGATTCAATATCATGAAATAAGGAATTTGCAATATGGATGAATTAAATGGGACTTGATTCAAAGGACTCCCATTGTAAGAAGATTTAAGTCAAATTATGCACAAAATTAAATAGGGAAGAGTACATACTTGATCTTCATGACTAACCATACTTCTAGGGTGAAATTCAAAATACATACTTCTTGACCTAAAAGTGTTTTATACACCCATTAGTCTAAAAGGATCAAATCATAGATAAAGGTGTACTGAAATTTAGAATTGGTTACCATATGTGGAGTTAGGGTTTTTACATCTTAGGAATAATCATATATAGGGTCAGGGGTGGGATAGAATATTATTAACACATGCCATTCTCATATTGCCATATTTACTCTTTAGGAATTATATTTACCAATTTTGAGGTCTTTCATTTATCAAAAACATAAGATTCATGCATTACATGAGTTACTAAATGAAGTTCCATGTAATGTTCCAAAATATGAAGGTCTTCAAAATATTATTCTTCAAGGTAATATATTTTAGATAGAGATATGTTCATTTCGAATTAGGTGACTTATCAATTATGATTGGATTGTCCTGAGTATCTTTATTTAACAATTCATTGGGTTTATATTTCTAATCTAGCATTCTATAACCACTAGATCTAGTCATTACAATCTCATTATTTGAAAGTGTCATTTTTTCCTCCATATTTAAAAACCCAAATATGTGGCATTATCGATATGTATCTTTAGTTGTTATAACATCTATTTTGGATTCACTAGATTCACGTTGCATTAATTGGGTTTGCAATCATACTAACCATAATGATTCACATTCATATAGAGTATATAGCACTAGCATAGTACTATATAGATTGTAGATGTAAACTACTTGTGAATAGATTTCCAAATAAAAAGTTAAGATGAGCATTATGATCGCACTGAGGTTCTAATTAGTAATATGTATAACATATATTAGTATGCTAACAATAACTAATACAAGTTGATATTATTCCATTTTTGCTCATGTATAGTAGATTCTGATGGCAGCCAACATCTACTATTCTATCAATCTAAATGACACTGCTCGTCTCCGTCCACCCCTGCCCCCATTTCCTTAATTGATTGGACTATTTTATCCTAATAACAAATGTACTACACATATTTATCTTTTACTATTCTATCAATCAAAATGTCACTACTCATCTCCGTCCACCCCTACCCCCTTTCCTTAATTGACTGGACTCTTTTATCCTAATAACAAATGTACCGCACATATTTATCTACCTGTTGGACTCTTTTACCCTACTAACAAATCGATCTGCCGCCATCTAACATATTCTCCATCTACGTTGTCACCACCGAATTCTTTGTTTGTACTCTCATCCGGGAAAACATCAAATTCCATTTAGAGAAACCCTTCCAAGTGCAATGAGGTGGTTGGTGTTTGTTCATCTTCTACAAATCAGTTTGTAACCAGCATCACTCCCAACTTTGGCCCGCGGAACCATGTGGTTAAAGACGGTGATCAAGGTGTTTCATAAGGGGAGCACCAATGATAAAACTGCTCAGGTGGAGTTAGAGGCGTTCATAGAAAATCATAATTACTCTACCACGAGAAGTCTGTGGATTTCTTCTTCCATCGTCAGACTTAGAGATCAGCTTTCAGGCAGTCATTCTGCAATGCACATTCGCTCAGAAGATGTCCATTAAGTCAGCTTCTCCGATGCCAGTCAATTGTTGGGTTTGCACAGATACCCCTAACTTCTTGCTAGGGTTGCAGCGTAGGTACAATCAGGGTTTTCTGCCTAAACGGCTTATTCAAAGCACGTCAATTAATATATAACAAAAAGTACATCATTGTTCAATTGCAGGTACAGGATCACACATACTTTATTCAATCTCAACGATTGCATTATAGCAATTAATCAGCACTAGCGGAGCATTATGTTCCATACACACTCACCCTCAAAAAAAAAATGTTCCATACGTACATACATGGTAATTATGTTTTACCAAAAAAAAAATCATGTGTACACTGATAAGAGCTATGTTTTGTACGTTGTGGCTTAATCTCATCCATCAATTACTATATTTTCTTGGGTGCCTTGTAGATAGGTTAGCGACTTGAGCGATGGTGGGGTTTCTAAATCTGATCTAAGCAGTCGAGACAGTCTTACTTCGTTATTCTAACTTTAGTGCGCTCACCCACTTGGTGATGTGCGACAGGAGAGTTAGCTACACATCTGCGTTTTAGACTAATTTCTACCTTACATGATCAGTGCTCGGCGTTGGCCTTGTTGCAGCATCGATGCTTCACCATATAGGGGCCAAGGTTGGGTGGATCAAAGAATGGACTTGATACCTACTTCTGGGTTATTGTATAATTAATGACTTTGAAGTGGGACTTAACCACCTGATCCTGGATGCAAGCTCTTTATAAACTACAAAGATGATAAGTTTTCCTGAAAGGTTTTAATCAGCAATTGTAGATCAACTATGCGATCAAGCCACCCCAAACATGTGCCTCATTTGTGTTATTAAGGACATGTCCATGAGCGATTGTGAGCCATTCCGATTATAGGTTTGATGATGGAAACAAGGATCCCATTGCATCTTTTACCATAAAATATGATGGTAATTAGATGATTTGAGGACTTGATTTATTAGTAAAATGTATTTTATAAGAAAAGAGCGAAAATTGTCAATATTGGATTTTTTCTAGCATTAGAGACGAAGATATTTTTTAAAGGAGTGTATGATTCTGTGATGATATTTCTACCAGATTGGATATAGATCACATGGTCCTATCAATGTAAGGACTCCAAGTGAGGGATGTTTCTGAACAGGACAAAGGTACGAAAGAATTTTATCTTATTTCATGTTATGGCGCCACATATTAATTGAAATTTTGGGTTATATTGCTACTACCAAGAAGACTCATATTTTAAATTTGATAGCATATTGCCAGACCTGAGCAAAGGAAATGATTGTTTTTAGTGTGTACAAGAATTATTCTTAATTTTTGCTCCTAATTTTCTTAATAGTTGTTACCTTTATGAAGATTAGAGAGAAGCCTTGTGGATACTTTGGTGCAGAATGTGAATCTTTTTATATTCTAAGCCCACTTGTTATTAAACAATTGTTTCCTAATAGGAAGATACTCGGTGCTGGCTAAAAAGTGTAATTTTACATTGAGTCTTCACTCTCACAACATTAAATTGGTCATAGGATCAAAAATGAAGAAAATAAGGAAGAATACTTCCACAAACATTTGTTTTCTTTAACCCAATTAATTATTTTCATCAGCATAAAATTCATTGGACCAACTTTCTTTCTCGGTGAGGTACAAATTTTTTGTTATTGACTATTTGTAGTGCAACAACTTCACTTTTCACTGAAGATCATGGTGTTATAAAACTTCCTTCAATAGAAATGCAAGATAATCACATAGACATCAGGTAGATACCCTAATGAAGCAATCTCTTCCATTTCCTATATGTAGATGATTATTTTTCAAATGTATTATTTTATATTTGAAGTATCTTTGATGTCCTATGATATTTTGAGGCTCAACTACTCTGTGGTTTTATCTAATGGTAAGCATGATTTTTGGGGGTGAACTTTCTCTTTGCCCAAGGCACGGGTCCTAAATGGTAGCTATTTGAGACAACTCCATGTAGAAAAATATCTTTGATTATGGTGACATATGGACTAAGGCAAGACAACCTTTCTTTGATTCCTATCGTACTTTTCGCCACCTTCTATGTGGGACAATGTTGTGTTGCAATATATAGACTTGGCCTATCTATTTCCTTTTAAAGTTTATGATGTTGATACCTTTACATTACTACATGCATGTTTCTCATCACCTTTATTGCAGCAAAATTATCTATTTACTGAAAACTTATATAAATCTTAGTGTCATATAAACAACAACTTATAATATTTATGCAATTATAAAATAAAAATATGGACACTTACCATTACAAGGGTATATTAGTAGATGTACGCATAAGTTAGTATGACATTGATATAGTAACAAAAAAATCATTGACGTGTACCATATAATTTGTGTTAAAACTGTTTATTGTCATATTTTAAATCAAATTACATTTTGAAATCGAGATTTTTAATCTAACTAAATATAAGTCATATATACCTACAACAAACATATTTAATATTGGAAATACTTTAATATTCACGGAAATAGACCTATAATATTGTTGCAAAATAAATAAATAAGAAATTGGACCTAAATTATCAAATTAAGTGTGCACCGTACAAGAGAAAATTCTCTCAATTTTAGAACATAAATTGTTTCTAGAATTTTGGTGGATACTTTAGAAGAAGTAAAACAATCAAGATAATAAATGAAGAAACTACATAGAACTTAATACGATATGGTAGTTCTTTTATTTGTAAGGGTGGGTAAATTATCACCATATATAGGAATCTTCAGTTTCATATCAGCCATGAATTTTATAAAACATTTTCCACATGTATAACTTTGAAAAATATATTTTTTGACACATAATATACATTAAAGATATTAGAAAGTATATTAAATATTTAATATCGAAAAATGGTTCTTTCAATGACTTATCAAGTATTATTCAAGAATGATTCATTTATAAGAATTTAATGTATGACTATATGAAAATATGTCGTTAAGAAACTAAAACTATGAATAATGTATATTAGGAATAGACCAACATTGAACATGTATAAATTTAATTGAGTGGAATAATAGATGAGCGTTCCAAATATGTAGAATAAGTTTCCTACTAAATCCATTTTACAATCTTTGTTTCTATTAAGAACTTTAAAGGCCACACATGGCATAACATGACAATAATAATATTTTGGAAAGGGGAAAATGATTTAATTTTATTTGATGCAAGTATTTCTTGAATAGGAAATCTTAGCATGAAAGACAATGAAATGTGGAAGAATGATGAAATCTATAGAATTCTATTAACCTTTTCTACATATAATATAAAATATTTAGCTAAAACCATTATTGAAACAATAACCTTTTACTAGAAATCATGTGAAAACGGTCAAAAAATACTATTAGCTTATAAATTTAACTTCAATTATACCATGTGCAAAGCACGTGTATTTACTAGTACATATCTAAATAAAATTAGAAGTTCATTATGTTAATAGATTATGTAGATACTTTTAAATGGAAATTTCAAAGTAATATAAGTTTATGTTCAGGAATACTTGACAAACTATTGCATTGGTTATATCTAAAATGTTTTGTTTTAGTCACTCATAGTCTAATAAAAGTAATTTATTTCTGGAAATAGAACACATGGATCCTAATGCTTACTTACCAATTTTTAGAAATCTACTAGTCTCAAAAGATCAGAATCAAAACCATGACTTGCCAAGGAGGTTTCCCGAGATCACTTGCTTCCCTGTGGGTGGCCAAGCATACACCTATGTTGCAAATAGGATTCTCATGCCATAATTGTCACTACATTGGCTGGTTGTGGTGACCAGTGGGACTTTCTAGCCTCCAAGGTGGAAGTGGTCTAGGTTCTTCAAAAGACAGATTGTAAGTTTGCTGCCATTTTTCAGCAGGCTGGGGATGGTTTGTGATGACGATGGGTGTTGACGTCGGTGGGGATGTGAAGAAGACCGATTAGATGGATTTGACGTCAACCATGACATGAGATGACTACTATGAACTGGAACGGTTGTGGAGCACCCATGAAGAGTATGGCAGGAGCAGTACCTGTAGACTACATTGTGTAGGAAGATGAACAAGTGAAGAGGAGGGAAGGTGGTCTCAGTTATACTATCTAGGGTAATTGAAGGCGGTGATTCTCGGACTTTCATGGCTATTGGCGCAAAGAGGAGGGGGATGGCTGGCGCAAGGTAGCAGTTCCAAGGAAGATCCAACGATGAGGGGGGACTGTGGATCCAATAAAGAAGGATGAAGCAACAATGTGAATTGTTGGTGATTGATGAAGCCAAAGATGATTGATGCACTCTGAGGCGATGATGGTGAACGGACAAGGTGACCAACACTAGGAAGATTACATCAACTAGGGCTCAAGGATAGGTTGAGAACAAAAGGGAGTGGAAGAAGGAAATAAATAGAGACGAGAAGGAGATGAGAAGAGGGGTTGAAGCTGGTCCATGATTAGGGAAAACAACCGCCTGTTACAACCTGGCATCATTGTTTATGAGAGGGTGAACATGCAACATGTTGCTTGGAAGAAGGTAACACACAAGAGAATTACATTGAATGACTATAGTTTCAACTGAAAGATCAAATTGGTTAAGTGATATTCCTTCTAATCTTAAGCCAACCGATTAAGTGGTCAAATCAAGCCTAATTGATATGAAAAATGGTAAATTAACTAATCAAGACATGATTAGTTTGATTTCAAGGTCTGTTTCTCCTTTCAAAAAGGTTTGATATTTTATTTTATTACTTTAAGTTAAATAATCAATTAATCTAGTTAATGCCTTTATTAATAAATATTATTTTTCATTTGTTGATTTTCATCGATGAATATGCCTTGGAATAATTTGAAAATGACAATTTAAGGTTAAAAGTAATTAATTGATGTATCTGTATATTTAACCCCTAACCAAAGACTTAATTAATTAATTTATCATTAAATCCATATAAAATATTATTTGTTATCGAGTTAACCATTTAATCTGAGTCAATTATAAAGGATTTAGTTTCTAACTTAATTAGAAAAGAACCTAGGAGAAGGAGGTGATAGTCTATGGTCCTAGATTTAGGTATGTTACAAACTTCCACCCCTTAAAGGGGATTTTGTCCCTGAAATCTACACAATTATAGCGTCAAAGTACTAGGCTGTCATTTCTAACCAATTATAAGTTTCTAATTCACTAGATAGAGTTAATGTAGTGACTCCTATCATAACACATCTATATCACACTTATGTACAAAACCCAATGTGAACTAATATTACTTCATCCATGAAATATGTATTATATTATCATATCATGTATTAGTCTAGAATGTTTACACTGAGATTGATGATCATCTTAATAAGTTTAATTCTTTATGTTTACCTGCATTACTTTGGAGGTCACTCTATCATACTATTATGATGTTTTGTATCCCTTCCATCATCAATTTCCATAATTAGATTTACCTTTAGGATCTTTCATAGAACACCCATTAAGTGGATGGACTAAACTTGATTAGGAATAAGAACATCAACATATCACATCATGATTACTATCAACAATAGTATCATCTTTTTAGATCAAGGTATAATATGCACACATGTAGATTTTCTCTCAGTACTAGGTTAATGCCTTAAGGATATTCTATTTATGGATATTACCATGGAGTATTAATTATTTAATGTATAATATCCAAACACTTTATATAAATATTTGATTAAAATAGGTTTAAGATATAACATTAAGGTTTTTGTTTGTATTCCTAGTTACCATACACGTTCATCACTATAGGTTGGCGTTTACAACTTTTTGATTTAGCCATCCATAATTTATGTATGCATTTTACGTTACACATGTTTTCAAGTGTATGTAGTACATTTTCACTTTTGTTTGTTACGAATTATGGAAATATGTGTGTTCTGTTTTTATTTTTTTATTTTTTTAGCAAAGTGACAATTGTGATGACATAATTAGTACACTTACTCACCACCCTAATTTTAGTGGTGCCTAATTTTTTTGACATTATTACCAGAAGCTACTGAAGTGTATCCTATTATGATAACTATTGATTTCAACTATTCCTTAAATTAAGTTACAGATTCAATTTTATAAGGCTCCACCCCTTAAAAGGACCTATCTAATCATATAGAGAATCAAAAGGGTACCTGACTACATTATAGCTAATAAATTTGTTCTTTATGCATAGGGACGGAGAGTTGAACATGCAAATCAAAGATTTCTACACTAAGGCCTGTATACTACTACAACTTCCTTTTGGTGGTGACTTGGTTCCAAAATCATGGATTAAATCTGAAAAAGTTTTTTTGTAAATATAATATAATAATGAAAATTAGTTTGATGATGAAAGCCTTATGATGGGAATCCAAAATGGCACCAAAATCAACCCGATAACTAAGTCGACCACTTTCTACCACATACCACATCTACTATCACTCTAGCATCACTTCATTTTCACAAAGAGGATTCTCTACACACATCATCAAGGCATAGAACTAGTATATCTCAATTCTAGATGAGGGGATACATGTTTCTTCTAGCATATAGTTATCTTATAATAGGTCCTACTAGGTACAACCTCCATTAATCCACCCTTCTCTTAATTTTGACTTAGGCCATCACATCCCAAAACATCAAATATATGTAAGATCGCATAACCATAACAAGAGGTGATTAGGGTCTCTACTTCCCTAGTTGGATTACATTTATGGTGTCATCAAACCCAGATGAACGAGATGGTTAACTACTCCTCATCTCACACACTAGGTAAAATAATTACCTGGTGGCGATGAGAGAGTGGTCAACTCTTTAAGGATCAACCCTGGATGTACATACCTCACATAACCTCAGTGTTGGTGTACATCTTGAGTTTCAAGAAAAAGAGTATCCACTATAGCTTTCAAACATGACTATGCCTCGATATGTCCTCCAGGGAAAATAGCATGGAACAAAGTTTTATTTCTATTCCAACTATGTGATCATTCCAACCTTATGGGTTTGTAAGGGATGAAATCCCAAGGATAGTTACTTGAAGCCTATATCTTCCTTCAGTAAACCCTCATATATGAGATATCACAAGTTTAGATAGGATAGTAACCAACCCTTAGATGGTGAGTCTCAAGCAAATCTATGTTGAGATAACTCCATGTTGTAGGAAAGACAAGCCTAACCTTAACATATCTAGTTCATACCATCATGTACTATCATAAAACATCTTAAAATCTTAAACTCGTGTCAATATTATAAGTTTGTATCCATGCATGCTCCATCCATGTAATGTGTATATGCTAGAAAACAAAAAAGCCAAGAGGTTTGATGACTCGCACTAGGGTTACACACAATTATGTGAGTTTAAATCAACCTACTTTTTAAAGTAGTTGAATTGTACTCTCCAAGGTGGGAGGTAGAAAAAAGTTTACCCATAACTATGTTATCCACATACTTTGTTTGGGATACACATATACCAAAAAATTGGATGGAATGTGAAGCCCTAATTGGTAAAAACAATTCAAGTTTAGGTATGACAACACCATATAAAGGGTGACCTACCTATTAAGGAACAATCTAGGGTAACTTTAAATAGTCTATATACAACTGCTTAGGCTCTGATACAATTCTATAAAGACTGGGACCTGATAGTGGGCCCACTCAATGGTTCAAACATGAGCCATGGTATATTTAACACATAACCATTTATGATGATACAAAATGTTTCCATGTACATAACTTTCTCACCATAAGGGTGGTACATAAATAAATAGGTAACATCTATATACACATAAGCCCATATGCAGACCAATGAGTTCACGATCAACCTGAGTTTGTGCCCTATAAAGAACCTACACGTGGGTGGAGGGAACACCCAGAAAAATAGGAAACAAAAGTGTATGTGTCAACAAAAGCTGAGTATGTACATTTAACAATATGTTGGGCATTTAACTGGGTTAAAGAGCAAAGCGATGTTCCCATAAAAAGGAGGGTCAACAAAAGATAAGTTTCAACAAGAGTTATATCAAGAAAGTGAACTTCAAAAGTATGAGGCACATTAATAAACAAGTGAGACAACACATATTTCCATTAACCATTCACAATCACATCACTCATAATCATTTGCATGTAGATATATTGTACTAAAGTAACTATAGTAGGGCCAAGACACCACTGAGTCATTGGCCTAACTCAAATGGGTGGAAAAACACACCCTAGGATGAAAAGCACGCATCTATATATACAAGGGTAGAAAAGCATACCCTGGGTAGAAAATCATACCCTAATGGTTACCCATAAGTGTCTATGATAGTTATCTAGTTAAATTATATAACATGAATAAATAGAGTAGCAAGATAGTTTGCATTCACCATTCACATTTCCAAGTAAATAACAAAGCAGGTGGGGTCATAGACCCGAGGCAACCAAATATTCATCTAGCAAAGTGGAATCAGATGATTCCATTTCATGAAATAAGGAATTTGCAATATGGATGAATCAAAGGGAACAATATACAATGGATTACTCATTGCAAGAATATTTCAGTCAAATTATGCCCAAAATTAAATAGGGAAGAGTGCATCTATGATCTTCATGACTAACCCTACTTCTAGGGTGAAATTCAAAATGCATCCTTCTTGACCTAAAGGTGTTTTATACACCCATTAGTATAAAAGGATCTAATCATAGATAAAGGTGTATTGAAATCTAGAATCGGTTACTCATATGTGGAGTTTGGGTTTTTACATCTTAAGAATAATCATATATAGGGTTAGGGGTGGTTAGGATATTATTAACACCTGACATTATCATATTTCCATATTTACTTCTTAGGAATTATATTTACCAATTTCGTGGTCTTTAATTTATCCAAGGCATAAGATTCATGCATTACATGAGTTACTAAATGAAGCCCATATAATTTATGTTCCAAAATATGAAAGTCTTCACCATATTATTCTTCAAGGTAATATCTTTTTGATAGAGATATGTTCATATGGAATTAGGTGACTTATTAATTATGATTGGATTGTCCTGAGTATCTTTATTATTGATTCCTTGGGATTAGATTTCCATCCTAGTATTCTATAACCACTTGTCTAGTCATTACAGTCCCATTATGTGAAAGTGCCATTTTTCCTCCATATTTAAAAACCCAAATATGTGTCTCTGTAGACATGTATCTTTAGTTGTTATAATATCTATTTAGGATTCACTAGATTCACTTTTCATTAATCAGGTTAGAAACCATACTAATCACAATGATTCACATGCATACAGAGTATATAGTACTCGAATGGTATTATATAGATTATAGATGTAAATTAATTGTGAACAGATTTCTCAAATACAAAGTTAAAATGTGCATTATGATTGGATGATGTACTAATTACTAATATGTATAACATATATTATTAGTATGTTGGTGATAATTAATGCAAGGTGATATGATTCCATTTTAGCTCATGTATAGTAGAGTCTTATGGAAGTAAACATACATAACTAAATAAAATTAGAAGTTCATAATGTTAATACATTACATAGATGCTTTTAAATGGCAATTTCGAAGTAAGATGAGTTTATGTTTAGGAATGCTTGATAAACTATTACATTAGTTATTAGTATGAACCCATCGTACACTCATAGTCTAATAAAATTAATTTATTTCTGGAAACAGAACACATGAGTGCTAATGCTTATCAGAGGGACTTTCTCATGCCATCACCGTCAGTGCATTGGCTGGTTGTGGTGTCTAGAGGGACTTTCTAGCCTCCAAGGTGGAACTGATCTAGGTTCTTCAAAGGACATATTGCAAGGCTATTGCCATTTTTTAGCAGGCTTAGTATGGTTTGTGACGATGATGGGTGTTGACGTTGGTGAGGATGTGAAGAAGATCTGGGGGTGGTCATGATGTTGGAGAGATGAATCAGTAGATGGAGTCGACGTCAGCCATGACATGAGGTGAAAACTAAGAATTGCCATGGTTATAGGGCACCCAGGAAGATGATGGCAAGAGAAGCACCTATAGACTATAGTGTACAATTAGTTGAACAAGTGGATAGGAGGGAAGGTGGTTTTAGTTCTCCTCTGTTGGCCATGGTAATTGAAAGTGGTGGTTCCCGCACTTTCATGGATTTTGGTGCAAGGAGGAGGGGGATGGATGCCATTGGAAGCATTGGAGGAGCATTAGTGTAAGGTAGCAATTCCAACGAAAACTCATTGATGAGGGGGGGGCTACGGATCCAACAGAGAAGGATGAAGTGAATGCATGGCTTGTTGGTGATTTATGAAGCCAGAGATGATCACTGCACTCTGAGGTTACGATGGTGAGCAAACATGGTGACCAGTGCTAGGAAGAAAGAGACTATGGCAGCTATGTTTTCGGGATAGGTTGAGAAGGAAAGGAACGTGAAGAAGGAAATAAATAGAGAGGAGGAGGAGATGAGAAGAAGGGTTGGATTCGACCCACGATCAGAGAAAATGGTCACTAGTTACAACTTGGCATCATCATTTCTGAGAGGGAGAACGCAGAACACGTTGCTTGGAAGAAGGTAACGCACATGAGTGTTATACTTGATGACTACAGTTTTAAATGAAAGATCCAACTGGTTAAGTGTTATTCCTTGTAATATTAAGACAACAAATTAAGTTGTCAAATCAAGCCTAATTGATATGAAAAATGGTAAATTGTCTAATCAAGACATGATTAATTTAATTTCAATGTCACTTTCTCCTTTCAAAAAGGTTTAGTATTTTATTTAGTTACTTTAAGTTTAACACTCGATTAATCTATTTAATTCCTTTCTTAATTAATATTATTTTGCATTTATTGAATTTCATTTATAAATATGTCTTAGATTAATTCTAAAATGGCAATTTAGGGTCAAAAGTAATGAATTGATGTGTTTGTATATTTAACCCCTTAACTAAATATTTAATTAATTTATCAGTGTATACATATAAAATATTATTTGTTTTCAAGTTATCCATTTACATTGAGTCAATTATAAAGGATTTAATTTCTAACTTAATTAGCAAAGAGCCTAGGAAAAGGGGGTATTAGTCTATGGTCCTAGATTCGGGTATGTTACAACAATCCCCTATCACATCAACTAGGTTATCACCTCAAATTAAGCACTAATCCTCTCCCAAGGTCACAAGACCTAATCACATAGTTTTGCATAACATCATTATCTCATCATGCCTCATCATGACTCATAATCATAACCCTGTGTGATTTAAGAGATACCATAGTAATCACGGGCTATGGCGTTCATTCAACCTACAACATAGGGTTACACAAGTAGGAGAGAGAAAATACTTCATTACATGATAACTACTGAAGAAACTAAGCATTACCACCATGTAACTGAAATTAGGGTTAGGATTTCTCATAATTAACCGGTTAGCATGTCCAAAATAGCAACTGTTATTACACCCTTATTATTGTCATTTCCCATATTCTTGGAAAGAATTAGGTCAACCATTATCATCGCTAGATAAAAATACAAAGTAGTCATGTGTCTAGGGATATTATCGACCAAATAGGATCTAAGTTCTCCAATCAAAGTGATCGAAGAGAACATGTCAACATGGTTGAAGACCATCACCAACCCAAGTGACCAAAGAGGACCTACTTGTTCATCGATAGAAGAGAATTACTAACCTTCATCGACCAAAGAGGAAGTTCAACCATTAACAAACACATGAATACAAAACCCTACAATTGAAGAAAATAGAAGAGCAACCTCATCGACCAAAGAACCTAGGTCACCTATGAGACCTCTCAAGGAAACCATCTTAGAAACCACAAACCATCACCAAACCTTCAACCACTTGGACCATACCATGAAAAACATTAGGAGAGATAATACCACTATCAATGTATGATCAAAACATGTGGGTTACCAACATGAAACTGAAACCTCAAAGGGTGCAATACATTAATGAAATCATCATAAAAAACCCTAAAATTAGATCTTCAAGACATGGGGAAATCCAAACCATGATCATGAGAGAATCAACGTTCCAAAACATCACCCACATCCAAAACCTCCATCACCAAGAGATAGAAAACATAACCAAGACTTAGAGAAAATGATCGCACAAAAGGGTGCATTCCAGATCCAGTATCTCCACCATCCATTACGAACTTCGGTACACAAATTAGGGTCTAAGAAAAAAAGAGCTAATCTATGCAAGATAGCTACTGAATAAAAAACCCTAAAATAAGGTATCATTTCTAAGCATCTTATAATCATTTTTTAGAGATATAAAAGCTTGCATGTAAGATTAAGGTGCAACAATAGTGAGGGAAATATTTTGTAACCCTCTTGAGGTGAAGAACAACTCCAAAGCCATGAACCTCCGATAGAGAGAAGAAAACCAAAGCTTGGATCCACTCCACAGCCAAGCAAGATTACCCCAAGAGAATAAGAGCAAACCAAGGTCAAAGGAAAGCTTAAGAGAAGAGGATGCAAACCCTAGGCCAAAAAAGAAAGAGAGAGATAAAGAGAGATAAAAGAGTTCCTCAACTCAATTTTGAACACTACCATGGAAAATCATGGATTTGGTCTAATAGAGAGTGGTAACCCCTATCTAAACACAAGCACCACCATGAAAGCTTCATGGGTTTGGCCAAGATAAGAAAAAGAGGGATAAGATCTGTAAGAAAATGAAACCAAGGAGTGTAGATCACTTACCAAGGTTAAGGAACACCAAGGATCACCAAAAGAAGAGTAGCTCCAACTCTAGATCTACACATGCAAGGTTTGGCATCCTTACTCCTAGGTTGAGCTCCCTTTCTTCCAAGAACCAAAGAGGGACGAGCTTCAATCTAGAGGAGAGAAAAATAGGATGCAAAAGGATCATATGCATGCAAGGAGGGAGGTATATATATCCAATGGTAGGAGAGAGATAAGGAAGAATAGGTGTCCAACAAAGCATGCCACTTGTCCATCAAGAACATCCATGCAAGAACTAAACATGCACATGTAACAAGGATCGTGAAAAATAAAGTAGAGAAGAGACCACTTGATCCATAAACCCCATCATTTGAAGAATACCCATGGCAACCAAGCAAAGGTATCAACTGCTACAACACAGTGATGCACTTCGGTCGAAGAAGACAACCTAACGAATAAAACCCTAGAGTCATTAGCAACCAATAAGAGGGTTCAAGACCCTTAGACTACAAGGAACATAAGGCACACTCAAAACACCTTTGAATGCTACAAAACACAACCAAACAAAGACCATCAATCACTACATACAAGGAAGCAACATCAACTAGGGCATCCATGCAACCCATGCAAACCATAACTCAACACATGATGCCACCACTTCCCTCCTCATCAAAACAGGGTACAAAAAGTCACCCTCAAGCACCAAACTCCTAAACTAGGTGCCAAGACATGTTCTCCAAATGAAGAATGTAAAAAATTGCAATATAATCCCCATAAATGGGTAAATTCCAATTAGGTCCAAAACGAGCACACATATAGCATAACTAGCTCAAATATTATTCAACCAGGACCAAACTAAAAGCATAAGCATGCCACATGTTATTCAAGTAAATTACATCATCATATTAAGGTTTTAAGCATCTGATTATGCAAAGAAAGCAAGATCAACAAGAAAGCTAGGTCAGGGATCTTACAACCATAAACCCCTAACAAAGATTTCACCCTCAAAATCCCACATGAAGAGAGATGGGTACTTCTTACGCATCTCATCTTACAAATCCCACGTGACTTCCTCCACACTACAATGATTCCATAAAACCTTAATCAGCACTATATCTTTCTTCTTCAACTTCTTCACCTTTCTATCAAGGATCAACACTGGACCTTCAACATACGACACATCCTCTTCCAACTTGACCTCTATTGGCTGTAGCACCAACTTAGTATCTGGGTGACACTACCTCAACATCGAGACATGGAAGGAAGGATGCAACATATCCAACTTAGGCAACAACTTCAACCTATAAGCCACCTTCCCAACACGTTCCACTAGAGAGTAATATCCCATGAACTTGGGTGCCAACTTACTCTTCTTCCCAAACCTCAACACGCCTTTCCAAACAGAGACTTTCATGTGTACCTTATCCCCCAATTAGAGATCCAAGGGCCTATGATGATTATCAACATAAGACTTTTGTTTGCCTTGGTCTACCTTCAACTATAGTGGTATCATCTTAATCTTTTTTGTAGTCTGTAGCACAAGCTTAGGACCCAAAAACCGATACTCACCCATTTCATACCAACACAGTGGAAACCTACAATGTCTCCTACAGAAAGCCTTGTAAGGTACCACATCGATACTCCTCTGGTAGCTATTATTGTATGAAAATTCTATCAAACTGAGGTGCACATCCCAACTAACCAAAAACTGTAGAACTCAAGATCTCAACAGATCCTCTAGGGTTTAAATAGTCCTCTCAAACTATCCATCTCTCTATAGGTGAAATGTTGTATTGAATCTAAATTGTGTACCCATTGATGTTTACAAATGCTCCAAAAGGTGATTGGTAAATTGAGGACCTTTGTCAGATACTATTGTCACTAGAATACCATGCAAATGGACTATCTCATCAACCTATATTTGTGCAAGATTCTTTGATGTATACTTCATGTTGATAGGAAGGAAGTGTGCTGACTTGGTCAACCTATCTACTATCACACATATAGAATCATGACCCTTGGTTGTCCTAGGAACACCAACCACATAGTCCATCATGATATGACCCCTTTTCCACTACAATATATGTAACTTTTGCAATGTTCCTATAGGTTTCCAATGCTCATCCTTAACCTACTGACACACAAGACACATTTCCATGAACTCATGTATGTCATGCTTCAAACCAAGCCACCAATATAGATCTTTCATATTATGGTACATCTTGGTACTACCTGGATGCATAGCTTACAGCGATGAGTGAGTCTCCTCTAGAACCAACTTCCTTAGATTATCAACATCAAGAACCACTGCTCTACTATGGTAACACATTGTCCCATCCTCTGACTAACTGAATCCATCAAGATTTTCACTACCAAACTCTTCTCAGATATACTTTATCCCAGTATCACCCCATTGTGCAACTCAGATATGTTTCTCAATGTAGGCTTCACCTGTAACTGACCTAGAAATCCTGCCAACAAGGATACTTCTAACTTCACATTCATTTGACGCAAAGACACCAACATGTCTCTCTTATAGCACTCCAAAGAACATAATTGCACCTTATCCACAGTTGATGACAAAGAAGACTTTCTATTCAAAAAATCTCCCACCATGTTCATCATCCATGGATGGTTTTCTATGGTGCAATCATAATACTCGATCAACTCCATCCAGCGCCTCTTCTACATATTCATCTCCTATTTCGAGAGAATGTATTGTAGATTCTTGCGGTCGGTGAAGATTTGAAACTTCTCACCATAAAGGTAGTGTCTCCATATCGTCAAAGCATGGACCAGAATTGTAAGCTCTAGATCATGCGTCAGGTAGCTCTCCTCGTCTTTCTTAAGTTATCTTGAAGCGAAAGAAATCATGTTCTTGTCCTGCATCAACATGCATCCCAAACCACTCCTCGATGTGTCATAGAAGACAATGTAAACCTTTCCCTATTTTGGAAAAACCAACACCGATGCACTAGTCAGCTTTTCCTTCAAAAGCTGGAAAGAACGCTAACACCAAGCACGTCGGGAGAAACTTCCTATCTCGTTGGAATATCCACAAAACATCATCATCAAATAACATCGCAACCTTGGAACTATAGTACAAGACCAATCAATACTTCTCCAAGCATCGATTCCAAGGATCACGTCGAATCTGTGCATGTCAATTGGTATAAGGTTCACTTGAATGTTGCGTCATGAGAAAGAAAGAACACATGATGGGAACACCTCCCACAACTCAAGGGAAACAACCAAAGGGGTTTCTAAGTGAAGACTATCCAATCTATGACTAATAGGCAAGGAACAACTAGCTATCACTTCTCTAGTGATAATAGAGTATGTCACACCTGGGTCAACCAAAACAGACATAAAGCAGGAAGAAGACAAATCAAAATGAAATAACTCCATCTGACCTATCATGACGCATAGATTGATCACTCCCTCTAGTTGACTCATGGCGTAGAATTGAGCCATTACCTATTGTTTCCCTGATCCTCTACTGGTCTGCCCAGACGATCATGCATTTGATGCTTAACCACATCTACTGCCTTCACCACTATAAAACAATCATTGCTACAACCCTTGATGTCCCTATCGCGGTTGTTGAGTCACCTCCTCATCCTTCACTAGGCAAAACATCCTCAAATTCCCTTGATGTCCACACATGTAACAAGTCCTTGTGTCAAACTACAGCCTAGATGGCTCTGTCATTGAAATTGACACCGCAATGTGAGCTCCTATCAGCGGAAAGTTATGACCTCTACCCTTGCTTGGTGACCACTAAGACTGAACCACTGACCTCTATTGTGACTGAGGTGATAAAAACCTAGGCTTCTTGAAGCCTCCATAAGACTGCCCCTAAAATTGTGTTGGCCTCATCTTGGCATTAGCTTCACACTTCTCAACAGCTGACAACTATATCCTTCTCAAAGACTCCACAATCATGGAAAACTTCTCTATTTTCTAAAGTTGACACCGTAATCATCAACTCTATCCTCAAACCCTTCTCAAAAGACAGATCATCTCCTTGTTTGTTGCATCCATGTGCGGGAAATACCTTAAAGTTACATGAAATTGACGTCATACTCATTGATCATCATAGATCCCTATCGAATCTTCTCAATCTGTGAGCTCTTCTCATCTAGGTATGTCTTCGGGAAGTATTGACTCACAAATTCCTATAGAAAATCCTCCCAACTGATCGCCACTCGAGCCTCTTCTCTTCCTCAATGGCCCACCAATCTCCAGCACAATCCTTCAATAGGTACATTGCATGCTTCACCTTATCCTCTTCAGGGATATTGAGGATCTTAAAGGCCTTCTCCAGCTCTATCAGCCACATATCAACATCTTTCAAGTCTTCCATACCCACATACTCCACAGTTCTAATGCATCGCAACCTCTCAAAGGTCTTCCCAGAACCCTGGGATTCCACATTGGGAACAACTGCCCTTGCTTGAGGTATGGGTACCCTATCCGCCATATGCGTAATTGTATCCATAAACTATCTAAACATGGAAGGAAAGGTGGGGTTGGCTATGGTTGATGGGTCGATCTGAGGCACTTCAGGCACTTCATCTACTCTTGCTTGCTTCCTGGAACCACCTCCCATTGTAGAAACACTTCTCTCGGCATGTTCTTCATTTTCTCCAGACATATATTCTTCTTCTTCTACATAAGCATAAGCTACGATCAGATATGTTGGATAATGCAAGAACACACACAAACCCTAGTCATATGTCCCTGTAGACTCAGCCAACCTAAACCTCTGATACCAACCTAAATTGTGATGACACACCACCACAAAACGAGATTACTAAAAACCAAAACACAAAATTATCAACTAACAAGCATATTACCACAAAACTAGCTAAATTAAAATTGATATCAGATAATCATTTTAAGCAGAAACATATACACTAATGTTCATAAATTGTGCCACTTGTATCTCATATCATACCATAAAGGTACCCACTTCACTATACAGTGGCCATCCTACCACAAACTTGTAACCTATTAAAAGGATAACCTATTCACATATACAAGCTATACATGTACACCATGGCATATTTTCAAAAACCTTGTATCAACATACAACATCTACAAAACACCCTTCTTAGACCTGAGAGTACATGGATGACACATGGAACTTTTACTACAAAACACTAGAAACATATCCAACCTTCAATAGATACTGGTCTCTTTACTACTCTTCCTTAATCGCATGATCTCTACCATGTTGTGCATGAACACCTAAAAGATGTGGAACCCACTAGGAGAGACCAATGTACTAGTAAGAGATATAACTCTCCGCCAACAACTATTATTAGCATTGATTATTATATAATAAATTAAGCATTTTAAGTAGATTCAGCAAAATGAACAAGTAAAATATATAACACATATTAACCAGGTTGAGCAGCTTCAACTGATAAGTAGAATATCATATACTTTTAGAAGGAATATAAAGAACATGTATAATGGTCATCAACTAAATAGTATAAGAAACAAGGCAAAGGGTAACATCTAATGTTATTTGTGTTTAACCCTAAGCAAATATACTACATGGTTGTATTACGTCTTTTATGCCCCATGGAGATGAGGTATACCACTCATGCTCAGCTAACTAGTGCTAAGTCGAAATCAGTGCCATTCAAGATCTAGGAGGTCAAGACTCCTACGATCTCCCATACCCTCGGTCAGTATGAGTCCTCCGTACTGACATATAGAGTCCAACTGCATAATAGCCTATTCTGCATTGGTATATAGACACAACACTAGTAAATAGGGTATACAAACTCATTCATTTGAGGTGCAACCACAGTTGTCCTCTGTCAGATCATATATACTGAGATACGACAGCAACTGTTCTCCTTCCAAAGCATGATTGTAGTCATCCTATATAACATGTAATTGTAGATGCAAGTATATACCCTCAACTTGCACCCCCTGCATATTTAACAATTTGCACCCTGAGTTTCCCTTAGGAATTACTCATTTTACCATCCAACAAGTCATGACACTGGAATGGATCTTGGCTCAGGGAGACTACACGATTAAGGTTTCACTTGATTAATTATTGCCAATTGGGTATCTTTTTTTTACATCAATGAAGATACAAGTACAAATTGTAAATAGATGTTATTAAAGATAATGGTAAATGCAACTCGAGAAGATATAAAACATATTATCATAAAGTTGAATAAATCATTACATGTTACTATCTCATTTCCATATACAAGGCCATCACCATTATCACATCACTATGGGATAACAATCCCCTATCACATCACTAACGTTATCACCTCAAATTAGGCACTAAGCCTATGCTAAGGTCACAAGACCTGATCACATTGTTTATGGATAACATCATTATCTCATCATCCCTCATCAAGGTTCATAATTATCACCCTGTGTGATATAAGAGACACCATGGAAATTACAAGCTATGGTATTCATTCAACCTGCAACATTACGATTACACAATTAGGAGAGAAAAAATATTTCATTACATGTTAACTACTCAAGCAAGTAAGCATTACCACCACGTAATCAAAATTTGGGTTGGGGTTTCTCATAATTAACCGATAAGGGTTTCCAAAACAACAACTGTCATTACACCCTTATTATCATCATCTCCTATATTTTTTAGAAGAATTAGGTCAACCACTATCATCACTGGATAATAGCACAAAGCAATGATGTGTCCAGGGATACCATCAACTAAAGAGTATCACTGGATAATAGCACAAAGCAATGATGTTCCCAGGGATACCATCAACTAAAGAGTATCTAAGTTCTCAAATCAAAGTGATCAAAGAGAACATGTCAACATGGTCGAAGACTATCACAAACCCAAGTGACCTAAGGGAAGACCTACTTCTTCATCGACCGAAGTGAATCACTAGACCTTCATCAACTGAATAGGAAGTTCAACCATTACCAAACCCATAAATCTAAAACCTTATGAACAAAGGAAAACAAAAGGGGCAACCTCATTGACCGAAGAACCTAGGTCATCTGTGTGGCCTCTCAAGGAAACTATTGTAGTGGCTAAAAACAATCACCAAACCTTCGACCATTTGAACCATATCATGAAGAAAATTAGGAGAGAGAAAACCACTATCAAAGTATGATCAAAATAGGTGGGTTACAAACATGAAACTGAAACCTCAAGGGGTGAGGTACATCAAAGAAATCATCATCCAAGACCCTAAAATTTGATCACCAAAACATGGGGAAAACCAAACCATGATCATGAGAGAAAACCAACGTTCTAAAACATCACCTGCCTCCAAAACCTCCATCACCAAGAGAGAGAAAATAGAATGAAGACATAGGGAAAACCATCACTCAAATGGGTGTATGCAATATCTAGTTTCTTCACCATCCATTAAGAACTCTGGTACATGAATTAGGGTTTAAGAGAAAAAAGAGCTAATCTATGAAAGATTGCTACCCAATAAAAAACCCTAAAACAAGACATCATCGTCAATCATCTTATAATCACGTTATAGAGATAGTAAAGCTTCCATGTAAGATTAAGGTGCAACAATTATAGAGGGGAAAGTTATATAACCTTCCTTGAGGTGAAGATCTACTCCAAATCCATGAAGCTCCAAGAGATAAGAAAGTCAAAGATTGGATCAACTCCACAACCAAGCAAGATCGCCATAAGAGAAGAAGAGGAAACCATGTTCAAAGGAAAGATCAAGAGAAGAGGATGCAAACCCTAGGCTAAAAACAAAAGGCGTCAACTCAACTTTTAACATTACCATGGAAAACCATGGATTTGATCCATGAGAGATAGGTTTCCCCTATCTCAATGTAAGCACCACCATGAAAGATTCATGGCTATGGCCAAGAGAAGAAAAAGTGGGATAGATATGAAAGGAAATGAAACCAAGGAGATTCAATCACTTACCCAGGTTAAGGATCACCAAAAGTGAGTAGATCCAACTCTAGATCCACACATGCAAGGTTCAGACTCCTTGCTCCTAGGTTGAGATCCTTCTCTTCCAAGAACCAAAGAGGGACGAGATCTGAGAAAGAGGAGAGAAAGGGAGGATTAAAAGATCATATGCATTCAAGGATTGAGGTATATATATCCGAGGGTTGGAGAAAGATAAGGAAGGATAGGTGTCCAACAAAGCATGCCACTTGTCCATCATAGAACACCCATGCAAGCACTAAACATGCACATGCAACAAGGATTCCAAAAAACAAAGTAGATTAAACACTTAATCCATGAACCCCATTGTTCAAAGATGAACCATGGTAACCAAGAAAAGGCAGTGACCGCTACAACAAGGTGATGCACTTCGGTCAAAGAAGAAAACCCAATGACCAAAACCCTAGAGTCCTTAGTGACCAAGGAGAGGGTTCAAGACCCTTCGACCAAAATGAACATAAGGAAAACTTAGAACACCTTAGACCATTACAAAAAACAACCAAAGAAAGCACATCACTCTCTGCATACAAGGAAGAAACATAAACTAGGGCGCCGGCAAGGAGTGGCTCAAGTGGTCAAGCACAGTGTCTCCTCATGAAGGGATCTGGGTTTGAATCCCAGTTTCCACCTTGATTTACCACCCTCCCAGGCATTCAGTCTCTAGAACGATAATGGGTGGGGGCGAGAAATCTTTCTCTTTTAATCCCAACATCAACTAGGGCATCCATGCAACCCATGCAAACACTAACTCCACACATGATGTCACCACTACTCTCCTCATCAAAACAAGAAACAACCAGGAGCCCTCAAGCACTACACTCCTAAACTAGATTTCAAGACATGTTAGGAACATAAAGCATGTGAAAAATTACAAGATACACCCCAGACATGGGTAAATTGCAATTAGACCCCAAACGAGCACACAAATAGCATAACTAGCTCAAACATTATTCAAACTGGACCAAACTGAAAGCATAAGCATGTCAGATGTTATTAATGTACATTACATTATCAGATTAAGGTTTTGATAATCTTATTATGTAGAGCAAGCAAAATCAACAAGAAAGGTAGGTCATGGGTCTAACACTACTAACTAGGACTATCCAAAAAATAAAAGTTGTGTGTGAAAGCCACATCTGGTGATGTATTACATAAGTATGTCTTGGAAATGAGGTTAAGTGCAATATGTTAAGGAGGCACTCCTCTTGATAAGAGGATGTGCCAGACAAAATAGGTCATGCAACTCTAGAATGAAGAGAATGAAACCTGGGGCTTTAGTAAGTAGTATGAGCCATTATGTAGATGTCTCGACCTAAGGATGGTATAAGGACATGGTCAAATGTCAAAGGAAACTAAACAAATAAAGCCCTTAAAATTTAATCAATGCCTTGATTCTATTTATAAGCTTGAATAAAATATTGATTCTAAGTTTGGGGGAGTTGATAACATCCATTTTTGTGGATGCATATTGCCTAATTTGGTTCCTCAATTTCCTCCATTTTGTAACTTTCCTTTAACTTCCTTAAATTTTGTTCATGGCTACCATTTATATCTTGATCCATGGCTAACTACTCATTTCCATGTAGGTAACTCATCAAATGATGGTTTTAAACCTTGAACTAATTCTCATTGGTTCCCACACCTCTCACAACACCGAGCAAACCATTGAGTAATCCAAAGAGTTAAACATCCATCAATCCTCATTATTGATAGCCTCCAGGACGAACACAACTACCTAGCCTTCAGAAGGCAATGGACATGACACCCACAACTTACACATTTTATGGCTAGCCTGAATACATCACTTCTGATGGATATCCCAAAGAAAATTATCTACCAATGGTTGAACTAGGAGACACGTCTATCAATGAACCACTTGGGGAGACTTCTACTGATGGATTAATAAGACCTACCTTCTGATGGTGTATATGTTTACCCACCTTCCGATGGTGCATCTATCGACCATCCTTCTGATGACATGTTTGTTGACCTCTCTTCCGATGGTGCATCTTCTAACGCCTTTACTTATGTCCCGTCTGTTCCGTCTATCAAAGAACATGTAGAAAAAGATCCATCTTCTACTGGTGAGACTGCATTATTGACAACTGATGGTGAAGTCGTGTACATCAATCATTAGAATCGTTAAGTGCATGCAAGGAGGCATCTTCTGTCAAGGCTTGGGGTGCAAGTAAAGCTCACTAACAAGTTTCTAGAACCCCACACCATGTGCTATAAATAGAAGGCCCCATGCTACGAAGAAGGTTCCAATTACTTCATGAGATAGATGATGAAGTGATACCACCTAGATACCTCTCTATTGATTCCCACTTCCACCCATTAGTTTGTGTACTCTAAGGATGAGAGTCCAAGAAGAAATGAACCTCCATCTTCATTTAGTAGTTATAGGTTCCTTCTTTGAGAGAAGGAGGGATATGTAGAGACTATCTTTGATTCTAATGGAGAAATCAGAGATGAGAAAGCTTCCATCAACTCTGACTTGTTTGGAGTTTTTGTTTGGATATCTTTTTCCTTATTCTCTGCTTTTTTCATCCCCTTTCACCTCCATCTCATTTTCCAACTCCATTTTTATCACAATTGTAATTATGGTGTGTCATTCACCACCATGACTGTCTAGTCAATTAACTTGGGTTGGGAGTATCCACTAAGGCTCTTCCAACATGTAAATACTTATATTCATTAAATATAGGCTCTTATCAATTTTGATCTCCATACATTTGACATCTAACCAATCAATCTCCCAACCTGCCCTACAATAGTAGGCTTCCCAGATTGCATCACCTTTCAAAATTCCACATCTTATAATGTTGCAATTAAGATTTTGAATTTTAACCCTACATATCATATCTCCTTGAGTGGTTATCTTCAATATTTCCATTGTCCTACGTTGCACGATAAGAATGCTAATATTAGCAGCCTTATTCTACAAAAAACCTTACCCTTTGGAAACCATTTTCAATGAAGTTCCAACATGATTCATACCAAAAGGCTTTACTTTTCTAATTCTTCTCATTGGCCACTTCTCTTACTTAATTACTTCATACCTACCAAAGGCTAATAAATTTTTTGTTAAAATTTTGAAAAAATTTCAAGCTTGAATCATGATCATAAACAAGCCAAAAAGTTGCCCCATTCAAAAAAAGCTTTTCAAGAAGCCTCGTTAAATCCAATATTCAAACCTCTAGCCTTATGCCCAAAATCTTCATAGTTTTTCCTACTATCTTGCGTTCTTTCATGAACAACGAACATCTTGGTTTGTACCATTTGCTTCAGCTTTGAGCTATTAATACCTATATTTGATAAACCACTACCTACTACAGGCCATCCTCCTCAACTTAATTCTTTCAAAAGAAAGATTCACATTACGTTTAAAGTCTACTCAATCTTTGATATCAGACTTAACTTCCAAACATTACCCAATTATCAATTTGTTCCCCTTGTGAATCAAATATACCTACTACAATGGATTTTTATACTTGACTAAAATGTCACTTAGTATCACAATGGTCTTCCCATATTCTTCTGTACCACAATGGCCATGGACCATAATTAAAATTGAGTCATTACCCTACCTTCACTTCCATATCTAAACAATGTTTGACCATGATCTAAAACATGACCACACATATGCTTGTTTTCATATACATGTGGTCGTGGACCATTACCTAAAATATGACTCTGTTTCCCTTCACTTTCACACCACAGTCCCAGACAAGACCTAAATGGGGAACAACGAACCCTTTTTTGTGAGTAGTTCTCTCGTAACCCAAAGGAGAGAGGAATCTCACACACCAAAATGCATATGGATATCCAGTCACAATGTTTAAACTCAAGCGGTTCACTGTCTCCATGAATACCCTTTTCGTGAGTATTTCTCTCATAAAATCTACCTTGAGGAGAGAGGATTCACATACACCAAAACATATATGGATATCAAACCACAACAAGTGATCTTGAGTGGGTCACCATGTACTTAGATTCACTTTTCTTGTGAGTGTTTCTCACCTCCAACCTATAGTCCTTAATATTTCCTAAGTAGTTCTAATATCCAACCATAGACTCTGGTCCAAGATTTTTTTATGAGAAATTATTATGGGAAGCTTTTCATAAAAAACAAGGAAAAAATTCAAACTATGGTGGAAGAGGCTTCGATTCAAGTTCGAGAGGGCACTCAAGAGATGGAACTAGAGGAGGAGATAGAGTCACAAAGTTTTCAAAGTTTTTTAAAAAAAGTAAACTAGCAATAATTGCAAAGGTTTTGCACTCGACCAAATAGTCAACATGAAGAGTGATCTCAATTAGATTCCTCAATGAAGCATTGAGGGGTAGGCTAATATAAGAGTGTTTAGATGTTTCCACTACAACTCTTGTAATAAATGCAGGAGTTTCAAAGTACATTGGGGTCCTCGATATTTCATGGTTCTTACTAAGGATATTTTGTAGTCTTCTCATGTTACCTCCAGTGGTAGTGACGCATGTCCACATGGAACCTAAGATTTTCTACTTCCAAGAAAGATTCCCAAGAAACAAATCCATATCATGGTTGGTATGATGCAAATCAAGACACTTTTATACACTCCCAAGTTTTACTATTTGATTGGGAGTTTGAATTCACTTTTCTATCTTCAATGCACAAGTGAGTCTCCTTTTTCTCATATCTAGTGTGGCATCTACTGTGGTTTGGAATGGTTTTGCCAAAAGAATCATAGAATCATAGTCCTACATTTCCATTACCACAAAATCTTATGGTAAAATGAACATGTCCACCTTGACTAAAACATCTTCACATATACCATAAGGTCTGATAAGGGGATTATCAACAAGATGAGTGATCAAGTTGCTCCTCTTGGGCTCACTCGACCCCATTTTCTTAGAAATCTAACCTCCTATCCCTAGAAACCCATAAGGATTGTATGCCTTTGGGATTAGTTCAGGAATAAACCCCTAAACATGGTAAAAGGCATACCCTTCTAGACCTAAATAGGATTCATAAGTAGTGATTATGTGGAAATATGGTTAGTTCACTAAGGTAGTTTGATACATTCGTAGATTATTTTTTAGAATCATATAATGTGCAAGATAGGTCCTTTTTCACTATTAACCTTAATATGTTGTAATAGGAAGTAGTTAGTTCTTAGATGGTAAATAATAAATAAATAGACTTATATATTACAAATCTAGACCCTATAATGGTACTAACTCATACACTTATAATAAGTTAATAAAGAATTCTTCATTAATCCATGTAGCTATATATTGCAAGTTTCATATAATGAATAATACATGCATATAAGTATGTTGATGTGTCCCCAACCATCAATATGGTAAATGTATCAATCAATATGGTTAGCAGTGATAGAAATTATGTTGAACATATTCATACTAATAACATGTTTGGCAAATTCATTACTAAGTCATAAAAAGGATATAAAGGATAACAAAGAGTTGGTTTGTTTTTCATGGATAGGTTTCCTATGTAAATTGAGTAAATATTTAGTGAGAAGATAATCCTATAACAAATCTAATGTTAACATATTATCCATAAATGTATTTATCTGGTGAAAAAATATGAAAATAACATCTTCTAATCTAATCCACTATATAACTTAATAAATATTCTCAAAAGGAGGAAAAAAATCCATATTTGAAATCGACATCTTTTAGTTTACTTATGGGCCAAGTTTCACATTAATGAACAATCCTAGATACCTAGTTCCTTAAGTAAATAAAATATAAGTTAATCTTTGTGACATTGAACATTATAATAGATTAACCTCAAGTGGAAAGTGATGATAAAATTTGGAATCTACATAGTTTAGATACCTTAGGTGTCAAGTTTCACTAAATTTTGACCTTATTTGATACACAAGTTAGAATAAGAAACAAAAGATGTATAGAGAGCTAATTATATTAATCATTTAATCCATATTACCACTTTTCATATAGTATTGCATTAATTATGTCATGTAAGTTAGTTCACCCTTTCTTACATTTTGATCACTATATGTACATTTGACATTCCCTATTATGATGCACCCTTTTTTATCATACAGTTGTGTCATCTTTCATTTTCTATTCCTGACATGTTGTAAGGAGATTTACTCAACTCTTCCTCTCTCTCAGATTGATAATGTCACATGATTTATTTTCCTATAATTTCCTCATTTCCTTGCATTTTGGACAACCTGACCATAATCTCTCTAGTGTCCAATTTGAGGAAAGCCTTATTTCTATGAAAAGTTTTCTCTAGCACGATACTAGAAATTTCCCCTTTTTCTTTCCCTTTCTTCTCATCTCTTCTATATTCTTTCGGGAAACCATGAAACCCTCCCCATGTCTTCACCAAACTATCAATAATAGATCTCAACCCTTTGTACACTCCCGAAAAACCTTGCACACCTTCCCCAATTTCTATGTCTCCACGGAGGCTATCCCAATTCCATGATGATGTTTCCAACCATTGCCATTCATGGAAGTTTCATCCCAGTATTAGTTTATCCCAAATTCGGATTAGAGGTTGATGATTTTGTTGATAATGATTCATTATTATGTGAAATGTACATGCCTGGTTTGATTTTCTAGATTTTACCCTTGATTTTGGATTATTTTGTCACACAATGCATATGTTGTCGGTATTTTTCTCCCCTTATTCATTTAGTATCCCATGGTATGTGTTTGCAAGTACTTACCGATGTACTCTGTTACACATCAATCTTTGATGTGCGATATAAGGGGTATTTTAGTAAATGTTAATGGTTTTTGCTTAATAAGCTAGTAAATCAATTTAGCTTAAGAAATTCATAATAAATTGCATACAAATCAAAGAAAATAAAAGAAAACATGTCTGAAATCAATGAATTATTCTCCATATTATGTCATTATTTTTATCACCTATGTTAATATATTAGAAATATAATTTTGAGGATTTTTAACACTTGGTTAGAATGAGTAAAATTCATATCTAATAATAAATAAGTCATTAAAATAAAGTAAACTATAATATACAAGGTCGTTCACTTTTGATAGCCTAATTTATTAATAATAATAAGATGGTGTTTATCCATCATATAATTAATGATATATTAAACATAATTCCATATATATGACTAATAGGTTGCTTGAAGCTCTGGTGAAGATCTAGGGTTTAGCTTAGATCTTAGTATAGTGGATATGAGGTATGTTACATTTTTAATTGTATATCGGGAAATTGATATAATTTCACTCTCTCTTGATGTATGTTGCACCTATACTCAATCATATTGAGTAATTACATTGTTTTCTCTCTTTCTTGATCCTTTTGGGACATACTACCATATACACTTATCTCTCTTATAAGATGTTGGCTCATGTGAGTGGTTATTGATCATTATATGTTCTTAAGTTGTTGAATGCACATGTTGTATTCTAATGTTTATCATGTTCAACGTATTTCATGTTGCAACCCTAATATATAGTTTCAAACCAAATTGACTCTCTTTTGAAATGGAAACCCTATTTTGGCCTCTCATGGTCTATTTAAGAATCTTAATTGTGAATATGTTTGAATAGTTTTTTATGGATCCTTTGATACCTCTTGGTAACATTTAGATGTTATCATCCCTTATTTGATCTTGACTATACGTTATCTTTCTTGTCATGTTTGCAAATGTGATTTGACTAGTTATAACTAGAAGTAGTGACACCAGGTATTTGGCACTTGATTTTATTCCCCTGCCATGTATAAGGGTTTTAAGCATCAGGCTTTATTCTCCTACCAGGAAGTGGGTTTATTCCTCTTGAACATATGATATGAAGTATTAGATTTTATTTCCCTAACAGACACTGAGGTTTTGTTCCTTCTACAAAATATGTATTTGTTTGGCACTGAGGTTTTATTTCTCCTGCCCTTTGGTATGGAATATATGGGTTCCTACCCAACTTTTTTGTTTATTGTAGTCTATTTTAGAATCAACATGCACTATTTATGTTTGTGATGTTATTGATATGACATTGATTCAAGAAAGAAATTGTCTCATTGATTATATCTTTAAATGAAGCACTTTTGTAGCCTTTTATGGGGTATGCTTCCAAGACTTCAGTGAAGAAGACTTTGGAAGGAGGACTGACGTTGTCTTATTTTAGGGCTTCATCATGTGTCTTATTGTACTTAAATCACATCTAAATATATTAGATTACATGTTATTTCTTCCATATGCATATTTTTGTCAAATGCACTTATGGATGCTCTTTGCATATTTTTTAGGTACTTGGACCATGGTTGGATGGAAGGGATAGAAGGAGGATGATCCTAGGATTCCTCCACCATTTGAGGGGTTCAAAGAAAGTCCAATATCTTCCCCAAACTATCTCTAATTACCAAGAGTCAACTCAAGCAAAGAATTTCATGGAAAACTAAACTTCATGCTCATAGTGCCTTTGAAGACCCCAACACGACCGTGGTGCCAAAGTCCAGAATTCATGTGCTTAGTAGAATGTCCATCTATCCCTAGCCTAGAATGATTGTGTGCTCCTACACAACCATGGAGCCACCTAACGACGAAGGTCGTGCTGCATAGCATGACCATGCCATGATAATCTAAAACCCCAAAAATCAACCTAACATCAATTCCATTTCTCATCACAACCACTCCAACCCACCATGACTGGGCTCCTTATACCCACCACCAATGTGCTATCCAACACGATCGTGCTACCAGAAAACCTAGCTGCACTTTTGCACTGCATATCCCATTCTAGCCCCACTTGAACTAGAGCTTCCCCACCACCTATATATACTTGAGTGGAAATTGGAGCATGAGGTTAGCCACTCTTAGCTTCCTGTCATCCCCTCCTAGCCCCCCCTCTACTCCATTCCCACTCCATTTCACCTCCATCTATCATCTTCCACCCAAAACCCTCCTTTATAGGGTTTTTAGCCATTTTCCACCACACATTCATGCCATTCCACCTTGGAGGAGGGAGATGCTCATATTTCTTCTCGGTGGTGGAGAAGGAGAACTCTACATTGAGCTATATGACTTTCCACTCCTCCACTCCTCCTTCTTTCTCCATTTCTATATTTTCTTGTTCAATGAGTAGCTAGTCCCCCTTGGAGGGATGCTTGGGATCAAAAATATTACTTTGATACCATGTTGGGGGAAATTGAAATGTAAACATTGTAATTTCATTTTCTAGGGATTGTGTTCTACTTTTATCTCATTTCCTATTAATGTCTTTGTAGTTTGTGCTTGAAATTTCCTATAATTCTAGGGAAATTTCTTATATGTAGAAAATTTGGAAATTTCTCCTAGGTCCAACTAGTGGAACCCTAGATAGAAATTAACCTTCCCACATGCTAATTGATTTACCTACACCTTGGTGAGAGATCTAAGTATCTAGTTTAGAAGAATTTAGTGTAATTGGCTTGGAGCTTCCTGAAGTCTAGATGGTAGGTAATTTGAGGCCCGAAACTTATTGACACCTTCTATCACTACCCTCGGGTCCCAATTTCCCTAGGAGTTTACATCCTATAAACCTATACTTGATTAGATCTTGACGGAATTCCACCTAAACCCTAATGCAAGTGAGCCTCACAAGGGTGGTTAGGAGGTCATGGGGACTAGTTCCCATATACACAACCTACTCCATCCATGGTCAATTAGTAGTTTATGGAAATTCATTAGCATCTATATTTTTATTCGATTTGGTAATCTAAATGAAAGAGTAACATTTACATGTTATCACCCCAACTCAATTGACAAGTACATTCCCCAAAATAGCCCACACTTTACACCATTGCATCAAAACCCTAAATGCTTTCTTGCTTAGATAGTCTTTACTTATTTAGTTCTTTACTTGTTTAATTAGTCCATTGCCTTGATATTGCCTTCTTCTTTTTATTTTAGCTCTTTAATAGTCCTTTTGTATTAATTGCTAGCTTAGCGTAGTGTATATCTCTTCTTGATTGACTTAGTGTCATTTGCTTCTTTTGTTGCTTAGCTTGTCATTTATTGCTCATTTGAACTAATTGTCTAGGGTTAGTTTAGGTTTTCATTTCCTTTCTTTCATAATTATATACCTTTATTGTAATTATCAAACCCACCTTCAAACCCTTCAACCCTAGACTCCACAATAGGAACATATCATAAACTACACTAGCACTAGTGCCCCCTTGTCTCCCTTGGGTTTGACCCTTACTTGCCACTTTCCTATACTATAACATGACCCAGTGTGCTTGCGGGTGATGTGTGTTAGTTTATTTGAGTGAGCCTATTTGGGTTTTATCAATTCAAAAGACCTCCTATTGTGTATGCTAAATGAACATCTAATAAAGATTCAATTGGTTAGGTGTACCCTAAGAAAAAGCACATTAGGCTTTCTGGCACCGTTTTTGGGGATAGAAAGCCTCATAGATCCTTAGCAATTTTGGAGTGAATCTCCCATTAAGCATCACATTTTTCCAATATATTTGGTTGCATTTAGGAAACACACCAATGACCATGTAGTCCATGACATGTGTAGTGTAGTTGTTTTATTGGATATATACTTAAAGTAGTTAGGTATTCTATCTACTTAGATGTTGAAGTGGTTTCCTTCATGTAAAATCCCATGTGGGAGGTTATTATGTAATTACATACACTAAAATTAGTCATTACATTTTATTTGAGTACCATTCTTTGGTCTGTTTGATATCCATTTAGAGCATATTAATTAACAATTCTTCATCCATTGTGAGAAATTGGTGTGTGTTTGTTATGGGTGACTCGTATTTGACTTAGTAAGGAGTGGATCTCCTCTTGGGTCCCACTCCTTACAAGATCGTATTAGAGCCAAGGTAGGGAGATTCTAACTATTTCAATTTTGTATCACCTAGGTTCTTTTTAGGACCCTTACCCAAAGTAGAAACTCTATAGATGTCATGTTCCCCCCTAGACATACCTATGTTGTTCATTAGATGATTGAAGAAAGATTTAAAACTATTTCAGGCACACACTAAGGATATTGATGAGTAAATCCTAATATGATGTGACCATTCGCTTAAAATATAATATGTTGGTTATTTACAACATATCTCTTTGGATGTTTTGAGGTTTTGACCTTAAAATGGAATTATCTAATGAGAAGGAAAAGTAGTTGATAAGGATATCTTAATATGAAAATGTTGTGACTTATTTCTTGTATTGATTTTTATACCATCACTATTTTGGATCACATAGTTTCTTACCATCAAAATCTTATTTTTTTATACTACTATATATACAACAATTCTCTTTGCATTTTTTTCATGTTTTCTTGAAGTGAGTCACAATGAACAATTGTTTGAATTTTGGTTGAGAAACCCTAGAACTAGCTAGGAAATAAATCACAAACTTAGCTTTGATAATGGAATGATGAAAATAAAATTGTTGAATGTATACAATTTTTAGTCGACCAAACCTATATTAATCCAAAGGTTATAGAGTTTTATACCAAGTGACTTATTGGATGATGTTGACACCCCATTTTTTATCACTCACTGATAATTCAATGCAAATTCTCTACTAATCATGGATTTCATTCCACATTCCACCCAATACACAGACCTAACCATTTTTTTCACATTTTATAATATTTTTCCCACATTTTGTCCATACTTTTTGCCCACTTTCACAAAGTTGGGAGCCTTCTACAAAGAAATGTTCTTTCACACCAAAAGTGCAATTTGTCTAGAAATTTTATTTTAAATGAGTTATTTTTTGTAAATTACCCAATTGAATTGTCTAAAAAAGTATTTTTCTTTTCACCAACATTTTACAAAAAAAATTAAGAGATAACCTTGACTATTCTTTGGTGCTAGTTTTCTCTAATATTCTTCATATCATTCCTGAAGTTACTCAAAAAATGAGAAATTGTCTTTTTTACCTAAGGACACTAGGCATATTAGAGCTATCCTCCACGTGCGATGTGGCAGATCAGCTTGATTCATGATCCCTCCTGTGTGGCACATCACAGTGACCCACTACCTCTTTTAGAAGATTCTACCCAGAATATTGAACCCTAAAATCAACCTACAAATTGAGCCCCATACCCAATGCAATCAAGACCCCTTTTGTCTCTCCTAATGCTAGAGAAACAACTACCTTGCTATTTAATTTCCTATATATTATGATTAGAGGATCCTTCCTCAAGAACCTTTTTCTCTGTTAGATTTGTAAATGGTAAATAAATCTAACTAGTGTTCCTATCTACTGCATCTATCTTGTTACATATGATATATAACTTATGAACCTAACCCGATATATTGTTCCATATGATATTTTATCACTATAATTGCCTTGTATATATTATAGCCATCACTTCGTATTGCATCTAAAAATTGAGATGTAGTTTCTGTAGCTATACATATATTAGACATCCTCTAAAATCCCTAACATTGATCCCAATCATCAATGAAGGATCTCCACCGAGGGAGGTCCTATGGTGATTAGGACCACAACACACCTAAAAAATAGGACTTTATTACGATGATGGGAAGGACACAATCATCTTAAATCTTTAAATCTTGTCCATTAATAAAATCTCTTTAATCTAACCTTCTTGAATCGTTCATAATTTCCTTAGAATGATAGTGTCTTAATACCAATTTACTAGATGAGATGGGGGTGCTAATCATTCCCCACTTTAACTATATTGTCAACCTTGTCTCTGGTATTTCTTTTTAATTCCAAGTTTCTATCTAGCATGAATAATTGTTCAGATTGGCATCGTTGGTTCAAGGAACCATCTTTTTCCTCATTTTTGTACAAAATGTTGTGGTGACTCCAAGAACTTTCTTTAATGCAATGCTTCACTATAAAAATGGTAGAGTTTTATTCATCAAATATCTCAATTTATTTCCCCTTTGTTGGGATGGGTGTGATAGACTGACGACTCCGACAGAGAGTATTTCCTAGACAATTTGAATCAAAGTCCCACTATCCTTTTTCAAAGACTGAGCATCTTCATGATTGTTTATTTTCTGTTTTTTTATTATCTACCATTTTTTGATCTAAGGGTAGAGTGGCATATCACCCGGATTTGTTGGATTTGGGCACATGAATCGAGGTAGTCCACCGTCCTTGTCCCTCTCATCTATTTATATTTTTTGGGGCATCCTGATCTTGATTCTATTTTTAGGCATCTTTGTCCCCTGTCGATATAGGTTTTTGTCTGCGCTTCCCATCTAGGGTTTAGTTCCTTTCTTTTTTATAAAAAAACAAAAACACAAAAATATAAAGGATGAACAACAGGTGTAGGTAGGAAACAAAATCTGATTTTTATTGAAAACATGCTACTATTTTTAATTATTTACATGTCTCTGACTACCATTAACTATGTATCTACTTTTGAAAATGGTGAAACCCATCACATGCATTTCACACACCAAAAAATAGAAGTGTCATGAAAGGGTACCAACATCACATTATATCCTATAAAATGATACAAGATTCCACTAAAGGTACCCATGTATCATTAAGATCTACATCCAAAGGCCTTAAGAACATCCCACTCTCCTAGCACTCATGACTGAGTACAACCTCCATAGTCACAAGGTGTATTAGGAGTAGTACCTTGATCCGTTGAACCCATGATACCCCTCAATGAGTGATATCCACCCATATAGAAGATAAGGATCTACCCCTCCAATATAGGTCACGCTTGAATGAGGACATAACATGGATGTAAAATCAAGGGCTAAAAAGAGGAGGTCTATTTGTTTCTTGTGCATATGTCTAGGTTTTTGGTGCTGAAAATTATTGAGATTGTTGGCAACCATTTTTCATGTGTAAATTCTAACAACCTTTTTCAAAGATTAACAATCTCAAACTTATACAAACTTTTTCAAAAAGTAACAATGACAAACCCAAACATTATGTTTAAAAAATTAACAATCTCATACTCAAGAAATCTTTTTCAAAGATTAACAATCGCAAATTCAAACAATCTTTTTCAAAGATTCACAATCTGAAACTCAAAGAATATTTTTCAAAGATTAACAATCTCAAACTCAAACACTATTTTTCAAATACTAATAAGCTCAAATTCAAAAAATAGACCAAGAGAGCGAGTACCATTTGGAAGTCGAGCTTCTCAATGTCAAAAATTACTCAAAAAAGAAATAGACCAGTCCCCAATGAGGAATTTTTACTCAAAATTTGGGCAAATAGGGGAGTTCCTACACGTCATCTAAGACATCATTTTCCAATGTCAAGTTTCACCAACATCCTAGATTATGACCTTAAACTAATCCCATTTCAACATCCAAATCCTTTTGGTCCGAGATCACAACCTAAAATTGGCGCAATTGCACTTCATCTTCCTAAATAGCGTCTTGGACCATGACCAAAATTTGGACCCCAACCTCTCTCAAATTTCCATAAAGAATGAGAAGCCAGGTGAGGATTCCCCCTTGCAAACCATTCCTTACATCCAAAGGGAAATGAAAAAACCTCAAACCATGAGCAAATTAGGGTTTCGTTCGTGGATATTGCCAAGGGTTTTCATTTTGTAACTATGTTGGATGAGAACACCATGGGGCATAAAAGTGATTGATTAACCACAACCACTGGCCCATTGAGGGTTACCTTAATATGGATCAACCACTCAAACCCCCACATTCCACCCTACTAATGGTTCCCTTGGAGCACTTCCCAAAGGAACATCACATCCACCATCTTTTTTCCTTTCTTACATGGCATTTGCAAATGCTTTTCATACAAAAGTGGATAACTTCCCTCATATAGCCCTAGCTTGGACTAGGAACAACCAACAAAAAAACAATTACAATAAACAATTATAGGTGTCTTTCATTGTGAGAAGGTTGCAAGAAACTCAATAGTAATCCTCTTTATACACTTCCCATGATACTCCTCTTTATACACTTCCCAAGCTGAAGGGGAAGTCATTTTAATTTCTTATTTGATGTAATGAATGCATCATGACCCATGACAAAACACATAGTATCTTCTCATAATGTTACACCCTACTTTTTAATCTTTCTAATGTGAATTTCAAGACATCACAAGAAAAATATCCCCTAAGTCACCCGGTCTTTCCAACAATCATCTTAGATGACCAGGAATAGTAGTACATATCATGTATTTGATGGTATCTCCAAGGGGGATGCCATCCGCACCAAGAAAGACAAATAAGAAGAGGTGGGGAAATGCAAGTTGTTATCATGCCTAAGGAAGCAACAACTCAAGAAGGATGTTTACAAGAGAGGCTTTCTAACATGCCGTTCTGGCCTCCATTGAGCTCATCATATGCAGGAAAGTGGCACTATCTGGGATACACCAGACAAGGAGCTACACATGCTAGGTTATCTATGCCATTCTTCACATATGGTATGCAGTTCTCCCACCCACCTCAGTTATAAATATTCCATTTAGGGTTCTAGCAGAGTTCCCCATTTGAGAACATTGGGGTAGTCCCAATACTCACGAGGAATCAATGCCCTTTTTGAGTAATGAATGAGAAGGCAGACGGAAAAAGAAAGAAGAAGTTTTAGCTCCATAGGAAGACTTTAAGGGGCCAAGAAGGTCAACACCATTACAAAGGTTCAAATGCAATATATGAATAGCCAAGGATCAGTCCACTACCTACATTCTTTTTATTTCCACACTAGTAAAACCAATACACATGGAAGGGAATGTGATAGACCTAAATTAAGTGTTCAAAAGGAGAGGGTCTAGAATAACAAACTTTTAAATATATAAACCAACATTCAACCTCTTGTAATGATACTAACAGGGTTCGAGTAGATCATGGTCAAATACAAGGAAAAGGGTGGTAACTTCTAAGATCCTTTAAACCTTATCTTAATTACACCAATTAAAAGGGTAAGGTAAGGCTTGTGTTCTCTATGGAACAATTATTCTTCAACAAGCAAGCAATAAAGAAGAAAGCATATCAAAGGTAAAATAAAATAACTAGATTGTCAAAGGATGACATAACATGTACGGAAGGATACTTAGATTGGATTTCACCATCTAGGTCTCTTACTAACAAGCAATATTGACACCTATTGTATACCCTTACCTATCTTACAAGAAATCATCATAAGTATCTATTCCCACCTCTCTTGTACTTAGGATAGATCTAGATTAAAAGGTTGTCTCTATCTTGAGATGGAAAACAAATAATCACAAGTCAAATATATGATCGTTCTCTTGAGCATTCCAACATCATCATGCATTCATGAAACTCCTTAACTCTTAACTGTAGGTTAATAATACTCTCTCAAGGCATTAACAGTCAAACAACACAATATGGTAGCAAGTGAAGCATTAATAATATTGCATTCATGATGGTTTCATATTGATTGGAGGAGATTGATAACATGGAAAACATGTGTCCATGAGATAGCTTCGGATTGAAAGCTTTGTTCAAGATTTTTAAGATTGAAAAGATTGGTCAAACTTGTTGAATAATGAAGATTGTTTAAACCTTAAAAAATTGTTTAACTTTGTTGAGATTGAATATAGTGTTCAACTTTTTAGAAATTGCAAAGGTTGTTCCAATTTGTTGAGAGTGCAAAGATTGTTTAATTTTGTTGAGTATGAAAAGATTGTTCAACTTTCTTGAGATTGAAAGATTGTTCAACTTTGTTGACATTGAAATTATTGTTAATTGAATGTCATTGTTTTAAGATTCCGGTGAAAAATATCACATGACAAGTATATCTAGATTATCTTCAACTGATTAACCAGCTAGGCCAATACATCCTAAGTCATCATTGCATGTGGTTATTTAGTTGATGTTCATGGAACTTGTTCTATCTCACCTCTTCTAAATATCAACCTACCAACGTCCCTATTTTGTTCCATCTTTCCAATTTAATATCCAATTAGTAAAATAGAAAATAATTACAAACTTAACACGTGAATATTTTGTTACATAGTATACATTATAATCTGGATAAGTTTTGTTTGTTGATTTGTCTCTCAATCAAAGCCCTCAGTCTCAAAAACATCAGCATGGATGGATATATATCATACAACCATTAGTTATTAAGTATTTCATATATAGCATCATTGTGACCCTCCTCTGAACCCAATCTCTTACTTGACTCTCTTATTTAAAACATCCATTACCTCTGACACTGATATGCATTTTATATGAAACCTTTAAAGTATGGATACAATCAGTGATTGGTTGTAGCTAGAGGATGTAGGTATCTATTATATTGATGTCTTTCTAAGTGATTTTGTGGTTTCTTTAAAACTACATATAAATAGTCGTATAGATCTTTTAACTCTTGTTACGTAATATGCATCCCAAATTTCTAGTTTATCTAAACTTGAGTGTGAGTCTTGTTAGTTAGGAAAACACCATAAATCTATTTTTATAACAAGATCATTTGTCCCCTGAAGTTTTCACATTTTTAGTCTGATGTGTGGAGTCCCAGCCATGTCTCTTCAGAAGTTAAATATGTTATGTTGTGAATTTTATTGATGAATACTCAAGAACCACTTGATTATATTAAATGAAATACTATTTTAAAACCGGGTAAATTGTTTTATATTTTTGTCTAAAAATGAAAATGTATTTTGAAAAAAAGTTCTACATTTTTAATTGACACTAGTAAAGAGTATTTTAATCTTTATTTTTCTTTATTTATATACAAAAAGGGATTATTCATCAATTATATCACCTACATATACCCCAAAAATTGGTATCCCTAAATGGAATATTCAGACAATGTGTGTTGTTATACACCATTTGCATGATAGTAACAAGTTTTGGGGGTGGGGGATGTTGTCATCACTGCCACATATTTAATCAATCATATGTCTTTGTTTATTTTAGTATATCAAATTTACATGATCCTAATGAGTTTTGAGGGTGGGAGATGTTATCCTCACTGATACATATTTAATCAATCATATGCCTTAGTCTATTTTGGAATACCAAACTATGTATACTATCCCCCCGCTATACATTATACCTCAAATGGTTTTTGGATGAGTTAGTTTCATTCATGAGCTGGTTGTCGATCCTAATAAGCTTAGTCCTCAAGTAACCAAATGTGTATTTGTTGGGTATTCCAAAACATAGAAAGGTCATCTCTATTATATCCCTTTTGAACAACATTTTCTTATTAATGTTGATGTGACCTTTTCTTAAAATACTCCATACTTTGGAAAATCTCTGGATGTTTTTTAGGGGGCTAGATAAATTGAAAAAGCTTGTCCTTTTCTTGTGAATGTCAACCCTAACCCTATGCTTTTTATATCCAACTATCCTATTAATCTTCATGCTACTCATCATGAATACCACCCTAGGTGTCCTAACAATCTCTGTCCTCAAGCAACCAAATGTATTTTGTGGGTATTCCAAAAAATAGAAAGGTCATATTTATTATAACCATTTTGAGCAACATTTTCTTGTTAATGATGATGTTACCTTTTTTCCAAACTACTCCATACTTTGGAAAATCTCTAGATGTTTCTTTGGATGCTCAAAAACTTAAACAATCTCATCCTTGTCTTGCGAGTGTCAATCCTAATCCTATGCCTTTTATATGCACCTATCCTATAAATCTTGGTGATACATATCATGAACACAACCCTATAAGTATTTTGTACAATCTCAAGTAAAACATGATGAAGCACAACTCAAATTTCCTCTAAAACTCCCCACCTAATCCATATCATAATCCCATTAATATATGTAAGAAAAAGTAATCATGTACTTTACATCACATTTCTGAATTTGATTCTTTTGACTATCTATCACCTTCTTAGTTGCCTTAATTTCCAATGTATCATACATCCCAATAACTTATATTGTATTTGTTGCTCTATGTCACCTAAGTTGGAAATAAGCTATTGACCAACAATCTATGATTGGATACTATGTTTTTTATAGGAGGTAATCTTGTCTCCAAAAAATTAAGAACCAAATTGTTGTCACCCATTCTAATGGCATTCAAGACAAGTTGATGAAACTTAATCCAGTTTGTTCATAGGATCATCTTACATTTTTTTCCTAAATCCTTGAATGGATGTAAAGTCAATTTTTTGTTTAAAAACCATAGTTCTATGATGTATATGCATTAGTTTGAGGGAGAGTTTTAGATAATTCTACCCATGTTCTTTCATTTTTGTAGACTAGGGCATATGCTCATAATATAACACACAATTATACTCCATCTATCTTTTTTACATGGAATCTGATCATGGGCACTACCCAAGGTCTAAGATTCATTCTTCAAACATGATGAAAATTATAAACTTTATACATTCACACTATTAGTTTTTTTATTTCAATTCACTGTTGAATTAGAAAATAGGGAACTTCATAATAATATTTGGTCATGAAGATCATGTAGGTTATTGTAAAAAAAATATCCTAGATCCCTTATTCTAACTCCTCTACACTAAAACATAATAAGTTTGACTAGTATCTTTCAAATTGCTTGATCTATGTTTCTTAAAAGAAACTTAGAATAGTAGGTGATAAGTGTAGATTATTGTATGGAAATGCAACATGGTCTGACTGAGAGCAGTAAAAATCCAAGTAGGTTTTGTGAATTGTTGATCCAAATAGTAGGTTGGCAATCACATCAAAATCCTTCTTTCTCAGCAATATAAAGAGATCAATAGTCTATGTCGCATGCTATTTTTTCACCGCATGAAAAATATGCATGTGCTAAAATGCAAGTACTAACTGACAAATAACTTTACTCTTTTATTTTGAAAGAGATACCTTGGTGATATCTCTAGATAATGTGCTCATAGGGACTTCCTTATTGATCGTGTGTGTGTTGATGCCCTCAAATCTCTAGCACAAGGAACATATGGGAAATCACATCGATAAGTAAAAAAATTACTACATACAATCTGATATATCTTCTCTAAAAGGTTGCTTGGTGAAAAGGGACCTAGGCGGGGTGGTAGATGCTTTTGGCTTTGAGATTTTTGTTTTCTTTATACTTTTGGGTGGAGTTTGGAGGGACTAATGGAGGGCATAATAACCTTCCCTCACATTTATTTTTAGGGACTTTGCCAAGTTTATACCTATTTTTGATGGATTTTTGGTCAAGCATGAATGATTACTTTTTAAGAACTTAGTGGAAGGGCACAATTCCTTTAAGAACTTTATGCCATAAAAAGGAGTCATATTTCTTCAAAACCTTTTGTTTCTAGCAATTGTCCCACATGAAAAGACAATTTTTTGTGGTGATATTTATTCAAGTAGAATAAAATATCATAATACCCTAAGAAAACATATAAAAATGAAGACCACAAAAGGCAACTAATATACATGTCTATGAGAGGCAACACTAATATTTGGCATTCTCATGTAGTAGGGGCTAAGATATCCTCCAAATCTACTACGCAACTAACATCATTTTAAGAAATAAATTAACATAGATTTAATGTATTGTTAGGTAAGACAGAGTAAAACTACACATACATATAAAGGAAAGCAATTTATATCACACATATGAGAGATCAAGAGGTAGAACTATACCATCATTCATTGATAATAAAAAAATCCAAAATCCTAATTTTAGAGACATACATGCATATATTAAAGGAATAGTCATAAAATTTAAATACCATATATCTCCAAGTGAATTTAAATGCGGCCATCTCTCCTTTTCATAATCTTATCTCAAAAATTTATCCAAAGAATTAACATCAATCATTTTGTAAAGAGAAGCATGTACACTAGGAAGTGTCTCACTGTCTACATATAAAATCAAAAGAGTGATATCAAAATTCTTAGCCAAGCTTTAGCTTGCAAACACTTGCCTTAAAAGGAAATATCACGTATAAATATATACATTAAATAATGTATATGAATTGAGTATCAACATTGTCCACCATACGTATCACATAGAAAACTATGACTAAAAGGTGACAAGAGTGCATCCAGATGCAAATTTGCGGCCTATATCAAAATCTAGTAACAACAATTATGAACATATTGATAACTTCTAATTTTATATTGCAGATGAAAACCTATCTTGAGTAGGGAATGTAGGGTTTTAGATGGGATTTGTGACAAATGAGTTGTTCTAGTTTTTGATGAGCCTTCTCATTTGGAAAAAATATATGGATATATGTATTCAAAAGAAAATGAAGTCGAGATGACAACATTGCCAACATACTAGCTTGATGAGCATTGAGCCTTACGATCAAGTGAGACAGGGATGAAAAAATAATAGTCCTTGTAGATTTGTCTAGAAAATCTATCCATATATTGCTGCATACACCTATATCTCTACCGAGACTGGAATAAAAGATTTACTTTGCTAGAAAAAAAACACAAGTACTATATAAAAAAAAGAGTTTGGTTGCATTGAGACGCCTAAGAACTTTAGGTAATAACAAATTCTGCTCTCGATGATTTACGGGCAATCATCCGGGTCTCTCCCGTACCCGCCAAACAAGAACCTGTTATACTCATAGGGAGCAAGACATGTGCTATAGCATTCGGGCTCGATGTTCACTTGGTAGGCAGCAGGTGGTTCCACTAAGACGCCGTTGAGGAGTTGTACATTGAACCGGCTAATGGCGGCTGCACGGCAGTAGCCTTGCTCTGACAGGTAGTTGCTCCCCATGCCTGTACGAGTGTGTGGGGCATGCAATAGCCTGGTGGTGTACACGTCCCCTCCGAATTGTACCACGTCTGCATGCTTCTTGAGGTAGTTGAGGATCTCTGACGGGAAGTAGCCGACCCACTCGTTGTCGATCATCATGTGCCAGTCGTTCGTCTTCATGTCCTATGTGCAAAGAAAATGGGTTTGTGTACATTAATAACGACTTGTGGTTCAAGTAACTGCAGTTAAATTATATATTTTAGCTTATTAATGGTGATGGTTTCGTCTTGCACTTACTTTTGAGATGTAGTACTTCAAATTGAGCACAGATTTTGCGTATTGGGATATTGGGTTTAGAGCGGCTCCGATACCGATGAGGTTGCTAGTCTGGACGAAGCCCGGACAGAGGAAGTTGAAGCAGCCTTGAGTCGTCTTCCCATCATCCGTCTGACGATGAATTGAACTTTTATATAAGTTTTTTTTGGTCTCCCAAAGCATGTAACTACTAAATCAAACTTTTTACCTTAAAAACCTAAATTATATTTTTTCTATTTTTATTACAATATAGCATGATTCACATTCTAATTCTCAAAATGATATGTTTCTTAGGCAATATGTATCTAAAGAGAACACATTACTCTAGTGGGGGCAATGCATCTCCGCAGGAGATGTATTTCTACTTAAACAAATATGTTCCCAATTGAAATACATTGCCCCCCACGGGACACAATTTTTTTATTTTTTTCTTTATTTTTTTAAATCATGATACCATGTACGTCATATATATATATATATATATATATATATATATATATATATATATATATATATATATACATATTAAATTACTTAATGACCATATATGTATCAACTTATATATATTTAAATAATAGTTAAAATAACAACTTAAAATAATGAAATAATAAATAATACTATAACTTATAAATACAGAATATTTATAAATGTAAATAGTGTCTACAATTAATTTATACAATAATAAGATTATATATTAAACTATATAATTAAAAGACACAAAATATATATGTATATATAATATATACAAAACTCAAAAATAAAAAAGTAAAAGTAATATAGTAAAATATAACGCACTTTGATACAGACAATATCTATATACACACATTGATTAAAGACACCCAAATATAATATCTAAAAAATACGAACAAGGTCAATATTATCATGTAAAACACAAGAACAATTACAACAAATAATAACAATGAAGTATATGATATATATACAATTTTAAATGTAATATTTAAAAAATGCAACATATTTGGATTTTGTTGATTTATATTTGTCCATAAGATTGAATAAAGAGGTAAAAATAGTAATATAATTAATTTTAACAAAATTGAGATGATAACTAAATTGATATAATTTATCTTTTTTATGTGTGTCAAAGTTTGTTATATTTTATTATATGAAATGTATTGCTTTTGTTTTTATGCTTTGCAAGTTGATGTGTATTTATTTAGTATTTAAATTTTATCATATAAATTTTGTATTGCATCTAGTTATTCAAATATTGGATCTATTAATTTAATACTCTGTTGGTTATGGTTATGAATATTATGTATTTATGAACTATAGTATTATTCTATTATTAATTAGTTTTGAGTGTTATTTTAAATATGTAATTAAATATGTATAAGTTAATATATATTATGATCATTAAGTGATTCAGTATATATATATATATATATATATATATATATATATATATCAAATATGTAAAATGGTATTATAATTAAAAAATAAATCAAAAAAATATTTCATCTGCATTGGGGATGCATTATTCTATTGCGGCAATGCCCAATTTGGGACATATTTCTTTTCTTAAATAGTAGTACATTTTCCACGGGAAGTATTGCCCCACATGGAGCAATGTGTCCTTTTAAAAGAGGAACGTCTCAGAAATATACCATTTTAGGTATTAAAATGAGAATCATGCTATATTGGTAATAACAATAACAAGAACATGCTATTTCAATTTTGAATCCTAACTATTATATAATTCGTATTGAAGAAGTATATCTCCTTACCCTCCAGTAAGTGAATAACCGCGATCTTTTCCCACCGCCAAGTGAGGGGTTCACCTACATGCACGCGAAGTGGGGAAGTGGGATTATTATCGACCGTCGAAATGTTTCTTTTGATAACGACTTCCAACTAACTAGTTAGTCCTATAACTAGTTCAAGATAAGTATCAGGTAAAGTTAATTACCATCCATCCTGCCTCGATGGAGTCCGTGCTTGCCGGCCCGCCCTGGATCCAGATCTGCGAAGACGAGTACTCGTCGGGATGCTCAACGAATGGTTCCCAGATGTCGATTTCCGCCTTAGCGCCGATGTAGCCGCTGCCCATCGTCCCAACAACACCAAGCTGCATCATTCATTGGCCACGATACATAGATTAAGATGTGAGTGACCGTCATACCATATATAGAATCTGGTTTAAACACCCGAAATTAACGTACGACAACTTTTCGCGGACCTCTTACCGAGTGGTTTCCTGGGATGCCTAAGAAATTCGTTTTGGATTCGTTCAGGCTGTTGACTTGCATCTGCTTCACGACGGCGCCCGGTGGTTTCTTCCCGAAATCGTCCAGGGAAGACGAAGCCGCCGCTGTCATCAGCACCTCCTTCATTACACGAACGATGGGGACGGTGCCAACTGGGCATGTCCCGCTCTTGTGCCAAGGATGAATGCCCAGGAGGTTTTTATTCGATTCTTTCGGTTCAAAATTCGTGGGTACCTGAAGCATGCACGAACAGTAAGTGATCATCGATCGTTTGCTTCATATCAATCGACAGAGTGGCAAGGTGGGTTAAAAACCATATAGAAATGAATATGTGCAGACCCTAATGACGTGATTCTTTAGTAGAGGGTGATCCATGGCTGGCTGTTTGTTGATGTCCACGCAGTCTATGATGTCGCCATCCTCACTCTACAAAGTCAAAAATTATACATCCATAACCTTAAATGAAAATACTTGCGCGTGTAGATAGGAAGAAGAAACCAAACATGACATATATTGACATAGGCCGTCACCTGGATGGTTTTTACTGCGGGTTTGTTCAATTCCTTCAGCTTCTTATCAACCGCCAACTCCAACTCGCTCTGCCTGTCGATGCCGGCAGGTCTTCCGGCCACTGCCACGGCATAAAGCAGAAGTGCCACAGCAACAAGGTTGAAGACTCCGGAGCCCATCTGAATCGCTAGGTTTGGGAGTGAAGAAGTCATCTGTGCCCATTCCGCCGATATATATACACAGCCGATTTCAAAAATATTGCCATTCACGATTGCCATTCAAGATCAACACGAGGTTGTTAGTCTAATTATGTTTATCGCATTAAACAAAAAAGCAGATTCCGAATTTTCATTCACCTGGTTTCCATCCCTGCCCTTTTCCAGGGTCATCTTTTTTTCAGAGGATGGAGATTAATGGAAAATAATAGGGATGGATCGGATGGGAGATGACGAGGAAAAGAATCTTAATCCGTTCCTGTCATTTTTCTGTAAGGTTGTTGGGTATTCCAACCAGTATCCAAAAGAAGAAAGACTTTTCAATACACACAAGAGAAAAACGATATTTAATAAACTTATATTAGATAACACATCAACAACTCAAGGTCAAGGTCTATGGATCAAAACTAATGAAAAATTAACGGGATGGATTGCCATTGGCTAGGAGACGAGGAGGAAAATGTTAAATCTAAAACCTAAACAATGGTGTTCTAATGTTAGATATATGGTTGCTACAACTATGTATTTATATGAGTTAATCTCAATGTAGTGCAGTTTTCCATATAGAGAAAAAGGTAGTACATTGTCTTGTGTATATAGAAAGAGTTTAGTCTCACATTGCTCATTCCTAAAATACTTTGGTCTCTATATGTAGGATCACATATGACACTAGTATCCAAAGTGACTTTTGGGAGACTATGCTCACCTCTTTTGTGGGTGCAGTGACCACAACACGCATGCACGTTCTCCACACCTGCCCAGGCGGGGCATGGGCTTGTGGGTTGTGGGCCAGGCACATGCAAGGACTTGTGGGTTGTGGGATTATGAATTGTGATTTATAAGAATGTCTTACGTCTTCCGTCTTATTTTGTATTAGGATAGAATTGCATAATTAATTTTTATTTTAATTAATTATTTTTTCAATTCAGATTTATTGAACCTAATTGGAAAGTGTTTTCCTTGCAGTTTTGTTCAGCAATGTGTACATGAATGTTCGAGTGATCGCATCTTAATGGGAATATGAATTTATGTGTGTGTAAGACTATAAATAAGCCTTTGATCGTTCGGGCTAAACAAATACTATAGACATTAGTTATCAGCATCTGTATTCGTGTTTTGCAAACCCTACACCGGTGTTTTCCTGTTGTCTGTGTGGAGGCTTTCTCCTGTGTAAAGCAAGTCCCTTCCTCTCTTCCGAAACACATTCTGTCTGGCAGTGGTTACTGCAGTCGCTAAGCTGCACTGGTGGTGCATGTTGTTAGACATCTGCATCGTTCCTCATCAACAAGAATGAGACGTCTTCTATAGATTCGTGACTAGGTCGTCTAGAAGAAGGGGGCTTATCTAGAAGGATTGTGAGCTGCTGAATTTTTTAAGTAACTAGTTTGTTTCTCAACGACTGATTTGGTTTGTGTTGTGAACTCTTTTGTCTTTTTGTTCTCCTACACTGTTGCTTCTTTCCATTTCTTATTTGGATCTGGCATGAATATGTTAACTTAATTGCACTATGTGTTGGTGCATGTAACGACGTAATTAAAATTGACAACAGTCTTAATGAATTCAATTTTCAGTCATTAGTTAACTATGACTGCTCAAAGTTATGGTATGCAAATTAACACTTCTAGAATGCCCGAAAAACTTACTGGAACTAATTTTGCTCATTGGTGAAGTAATACAAATTTGGCTAAACATGGTAGGATATGACCAACATTTAAAAGAAGATGAATCCAAACCTGACGAAACTGCCCCTGATAATGTTAATGTAATTGCAACCTAAAAAAAGAGTGATCAAATGTATCAAGGATTAATCTTGTTCACCTTAAACAACAAACTGTATGATTAGGGTTGTAGGTTGTGGGTTGTGGGCTAGGCACATGCAAGGGCTTGTGTATTGTGGGGTTGTGACTTGTGGTTTGTAAGAATTATCTTTTGTATTATGTCTTATTTTGCACTAATATTTTTTCGAATCAGATTTATTGATCCTAATTAGAAAGTGTTAGCCTCACAATTTTGTTCCGCGGTGTATACAAGAATGATTGAGTGATTGCTTCTTAACAGGAATATAATTTTCATACATGTAAGGCTATAAATAAGTCTCTGGTCATTAGGGTTAAACACATCTTACGAACATTAATTATTTATGTCCATATTTTTATTTTGTAAACTCTAAATCAGTGTCTTCTTGTCGTCACTCTCGAGTTGTTGTGTGGAGGCTTTATCCTATGCGAAGAAAGTCCCTTCCTCTCTTTCGAGACACATTCTGTCAGGCGGTGGTTCCTGCGCTCACTAAGTTGCATTGGTGGTGCACTTTAATAAACATTTGCATCGTTAATTATCAATCAGAATGAGACGCCTTCAACAAATTCGTGACTAGGTCGTCTAGAAGAAGGGGGCTTATCCAGAAGGATTCTGAGTTGCTGAATTTTTTAAGCAACGAGTTTGTTTCTCAAATAATGATTTGGTTTGTGTTCCAAATTCTTTTGTCTTTCTATTCTGCTACATTGTTTCTTCTTTTCGTTTCTTTTTTTGGATTTGGCATTAATACATTAACTTAATTGCACTATTTGCTATTGTATGTAATGACGTAATAAAAATTAACAACAATCTTAATACATTCACTTTTTTATCTTTAGTTAACTATGACCGCTCAAACTTATGGTGTCAAAATTAAAACTTTTAGTATGCCCGAAAAACTTACTGGAAATAATTTTGCTCGTTGGCAAAGTAAATTAATACAAATTTGGCTAAACATAGTAGGGTATGACCAGTATTTAAAAGTGGATAAATCTAAACTTGATGAAACTGTCCCTGATGATGCTAATTTAAATGAAACCTAAAAAAAAGAGTGATCAAACGTGTCAATGATTAATCTTGTTTTCCTTAAACAACAAAGTGTTTGATTCTTAATCAAAGCTACCTATTACTACATCCAAGGTTTTGTGGGAAGGGGGTGTTAGAAAAGAAATACAATACAAAAAAATAGGAAATTGAAAAATATTTTGTTTCTAAATTTTTAAAGTTTCAGGTGATTGAGGCAAATATGTTTCTGATCAAACACATGTATAATTTTCAACTCTTGGTGTAATAGATGGAAAATACGGGCATAAAACTTTCTAAAAAGTTTGTTGCGATGAAAATCATTGAGAAATTACCAAAATCATTGGAGTCGTTTGACATGTCTCTTAAGCATAAAAAAGGAGACATGTCAATGAATGATCTAATGACGGATATCAACATAGGAAGAGAACTTGAAATAGAAGTCTGTCAAGTTACCCACTAATGTTTATCCTAGTGTCAATTTTACTACTTCTATCAACAAGGATAATAAGCCAAAAGATTCACTTAAAACCAAGGCTAAAATCTATAAGAAATCGAAGAACAAACTTTGACGGACTTGTAGACAGGTTGACCATCGGAACAAGGATTGTCCTTCAAAGAAGTCAAAGAAAGTTGTCGCATCTACAAGGAAGGAGGTTGTGGTCAACATTGACTACATCCTTGAGTCTCAATGATGGGTACGTGCCAATTAAACCTGGAGTTCTTTCTATTTCAAACCACTATATTGGATAATTGACATTGGGGCTATTATACATGTGTGTATTGACAAGTTTGTGTTTGTGTCTTACCAGGCTTCCAAAGGCCGATTAGTGATTTTGGGCGATTTCAGCATTGTAGAAGTCAAAGATGAAGGATGGGTAGACTTGAAGTTTTCTGTGGGAAAGGTTTTGGAGCTTCATAGAGTCAAACATGTTCCATCATTATGATGCAATATTCTTAGTGGTATAATTTTAGTTGGAGATGGTTTTGGAATAGATTGCAAATGTAATAAGGCTATTATTACACGCCTTCATGATTCTTTATTTTTTGGCAAGGGATATCTATGTGATATAGAGGACTTATTAAAGATTCTTGTCGAGTCTGTTTCAAATGCAATTTAAAATTTGAATGATAATAGTTCTTTGTGCATGAATCTTGTACCATCTGATGTTTGGCATACACATTTGGAACATGTTAATGTCGCTTCAACGAAATGTATGATGAATTTGAATCTAATCTCTAAATCTGACATTAGTAATAATAAATGTGAAATTTGTGTTCAAGTTAAATTTCCTAGAAGCATTTTCATTCTATGAATAAGAATTAAAAAATATTAGTTTTTGTGCACACTAATATCTATGAATTTAATGGGATGGCTACTAGGGATCAAAAGTGTTATTTCATAACTTTATTGATAATGCGAGTAGATATTGTTATGTCTATTTACATAAAAGTGAAGACAAAGCATTGGATGAGTTCAAAATTTATAAGGAAGAAGTTGAAACTCAAACTAGTAAAGTACTTAAGAGATTGAGGTCTAATAGGGGAGGAGAATACACCTCGAACTTGTTCTTGGAATTTTGTCAATTCTATGGTGTATTTTATTAGGTTACCGCTCCCTAGTCACCATAATCTAATGGGGTTGAGGAACATAAAAATTGAACCCTGATAGATATGGTTAATTCCTAACTCCAAACCTCAGGTCTACCCAACTTAATGTGGGGAGAAGCTTTGAATAAGACCTATCATATTCAGAATAGAGTTCACCACAAATATGTAGAAAGTAGTCCATTCGATTTATGGAGAGGGAGAAAATGGAGTCTCAAATATCTCTGAGTGTGGAGGTGCCTTGCTAAGGTACTTGTCCCTGAACACAAAAGGAAGATATTGGGATCCAAATAGTTGATGCCATCTTCTTGGGTTATGTAGAGACAAGTTATGCCTATATATTCTTAATAGTAGAATCTGATATCTCCGGCATTGAGGTCAATACAATTGTAGAATTATGTGATGCTACATTTTTTCAGGATGTGTTTTCCATGAAAATTGATGTGCCCAATGAATTATCTCAAGAGGATTCATTCACTATTGGTTCCATTCCTGAGCATGTGGAAAGGATGAAAAATGTGGGGGCGACTCAGAACAATCTATTTCTAAAATTGATGGTATCAAAGAAATGGTTGAACCAACAAGAAGTAAACAATCAAGGACATCAATGATTTTGAAAGTGAGTTTCTCACTTATAATTTTTGAGGATGATCATGTATCTTTTAAACAAGCTATGGATTCTCTAGAAGTTAAGTTTTGAAAAGAAATCATTAACAATGAAATCCAATCAATTCTCTCGAATGGAACTTGGGAGTTAGTGGATTTTCCTCCTACTTTTTCTGCGGTTGGATGCAAATGGATCTTTAAGAAGAAACTCAATCTAGACAGGGCAATCAACAAGTATAGAGCTAGGTTAGTTGCTCAGGGTTTCACATAGAGGGAAGGAATATGCTATTTTAATATTGATTCTCCTCTTTTTTGTATGACTACGATCTAAGTGCTTATAGCATTGGTTTCCATTTATAATCTCTCTATCCATCAGATGGATGTGAAGACCACATTCTTACATGGTGATCTTCAAGAGGAGATTTATCTAGAACAACTTGAGCCATTTGTAGGTAGTGGGAGTGAGTCCAAAGTATGTAAGCTTGTGATGTCATTATATGGCTTGAAACAAGCCCCTAAGAAATGGCATGAGAAATTTGATTATGTGATATCATCATTTAGCTTTGTTTCTAATAATTTCAATAAATGTGTTTATTCTAAAATCTTCAATGATGGATTCGTATTGTTATGCTTATATGTAGATGATATCCTGCTTTTTGGTTCTGACATGAAAGTGGTAAATGAGACTAAGTAATTATTGTGTATCAAGTTTGAGATGAGGAATATGGGTGTCGCTGATTTGATTTTAGGGCTTAGAATCACAAGGCCTATTGATGGTATAACTCTCTTTTAGTCTCACTATGTTGATAAGATTTCAGAGAGGTTTGAGTACACATCTTGTAAACCTATTAAGACTCTATTTGATTCAACCAAGGCCTTGTTCAAGAAAGATATTGGAGTTTTAGTGTCTCAATTATGATATTGTCATAATATCAGAAGTTGATGTATCTTGTCAATTACACATGTCTAGACCTTACATTTGTTGTGAGAAAGTTAAGTAGATATACCAATTGTTCCGACAAGTCCCATTGGGAAGATATTGATGGGGTTTTGAGATATATCAAGGGAACTTGTTCTCTTAGGCTACATTATGGTAATATCCTTCTGTAGTCAAAGGATATAGTGATGCAAGATGGATTTCTATGAACTCTGGGAATAATGGTGTTTATGGTATGCATTCTTGTTGGGAGGAGTTGTTTCAAGGAGGTCAAAGAAATAGATCATATTATCTTGTTCTACTTTTGAGGCTAAGTTGTTTTCTTTGGATGAAACTAGATTATAAGTTTAATGGTCGCATGGATTGATGTCTACTTTACCTATGGTGAAGAAGACACTCCTACAATTTCAATTTAGTATGATATAACTACAATTATTTCTAATATAAAGAGTTCAAAGTAAAATAAAAAATAGCATAGAGACATCCAAGTCAAACTCAAGTCTATAAGGGAGTTAGTGACTAAAGGGGTCGTGGTTGTTGACTGCATCAATACTAAAGATAATACAGTTGATCCTTTCACTAAAGGTCTTTACCCATCCTTAGTGGAGAAATCTAGGTTGGGGATGGGACTAAAACCCCTTGTTATTCGTAGGTAATAGCAACCCAACCCAATAGAATGGAGACCCCACAAATTGGGTTCAATGTCGTAATAACAAGTTGTCTGCTGAATTAGAAGACACTATGTAATTTCTTTGATGCTTCTTACATCTGTATGTCTATCCCTTGAGAAACCTATTAGTGTCATGATTGTAAGTTAGTAAGAGATTAGTCTCTGAATAGTGGCAATTCTTAAGACAGGATGTTAACAGTACATCCTTGAAGACTCTAACTACATGATTAATGTTGTGTAGGCCACAATAGGGGAAATGGGTAGTTTATTGATATTAATCATGAGATATGAATTTTGGATGCATCACCTTTAATGCATCAGATTTCTTTTCTATCATGTCATTATTTTGTTGTTACCAACCTATACTCTTGCACCTAAGGTTCAGGTTCAAGATTTTTGTTCACCTAGTTCCTATGGGGGTCACAGCTGGATAACTTAGGTAGATTCAAACCAAAAGTTATCTATTCAAAGCACAATATGGAGGATTGATTGACAGAGCACACTACAAATTGGACTTTTTGAGGGATTGTTAGATATATGGCTGCTACAACAATGTATTTAGTATGGGTTACACCCAATGTAGTGCAATACATAGAGGAAAATGTAGTGTGTTGTCTTGTGCAAATGGGAAGAGTTCGGTCCCACATTGCTCACTCCTAGAACCTTTTTGGTCCTTATATGTAGGATAACATGTGACAATTGTATCTAAAGGGTCCTAGGGGAGAGTATTGTCACTACCTTGGTGGGTGTGGTGACTACAACAGACATGCACACATGTGCGTGCACCACACCATGCCTCGCCTCACCTGGCTTGGTCTCGGACTTGTGGGTTGTGGGAATCGTCTTCTTCTTTCTTTCTTATTTTGCACTAGGATACAACTACATAATTAATTATTAATTTAATTAATTATTTATTTCCAAACTGTATTTATTAATCCTAATTGGAAAATAGTTGCCTCAGAGTTTTATTCCACAATATTACAAGAGCGGTCAAGTGATTGTGTCTTAATGTGAATATGATTTCAGTGAGTGTAAGGATATAAATAAGCTTCTAGTCATTAGTGTGGAACACATCCTACGAACATCATCCATCAATGTTCATATTTGTGTTTTGCAAACCCTAAATCAGTGTCTTCCTATTGTTGCTCTTGAGTTGTTGTGTGGAGGCTTTCTTCTGTACAAAGAAAGCCCCTTCCTCTCTTCATAGATGCATTCTACCAAGTGGGGGCTCCTATGGTCATTGAACTATATTGGTGTTGCACATTATTAAATGCCTGCAACGTTCATCATAAACATGAATGAGACGTCTTCTACATATTTGTGACTAGGTTCTCTATCAGAACGATGCTTATTTAGAAGGATTGTGACCTGTTGAATTCTTTAAGTAACAAGTTCATTTATTAAGGAACAATTTGGTCTGCATTCCTAACTATTTGGTCTTTCTGTTCCCCTGCACTATTTCTTCTTTTTATTTCTATATGTATCTAGCATTAACACATTAACTTAATTCCAACTATTTGTTGTTGCATGTAATGATGTAATTAAAAATTAATAACATATAATGTGTTGTATATTTGTTTCTATGTATGTCTCTAAACACATGTGAAGTGTATGAAAAATCTTATAGAAAAAGTTTCATGAATGGACTATAGTAAAAAATAACTCGTCATATTTCTAAAGAGATCCAATTCAAATCATTTTTATATTCACTTTAGAGGTTTTCCTTATTGAATACTTATAAAATGATCATTTTTTACAAGACATTAGATGAGATATAGCATTATATTTTAATTAATATATATGCTATGTTGACTGTAACATGAACTCCTTATTTTCTTTAAACTCAGAAGAGAAATCAGATTAGAATTGGTGTAATCCATTTTCAATCTAGAAATCATATCTTATTAAATTTTTCTCTTAGTGGGATTTTAAAATATTATCTAGATAAGATTGCCTATTCTAACATCTATGTGATGCTAGGGATGAGCATGGGTATACATCAACCCAATCTAAATCATGTCCCAACCCACAAAAATCTGACCAAGACTTGATCTATATGATTTGCATTGATAGGCTAGATCAAAAAATTTAATCCAAATTTTCATTTGGTTGGATCACGTCAAGGTAATCTAGTCTGAAAAAACTTAGATCACATGTTCATTATATATACAAGTATCTATAATTTTATATTTATTTAATCTATGTATCTTTTATAGTATAATATTGACTACAATTTTTTTTAATTAAGTTTATCCTAAATATGCTTAGTCGTTATATTAATAAGAGAAAGAGAACAATAATAGAGAACATTTACTTAAATTAATAAGATAAAAAAATTGTAACAAACATGGTGATTATGATATATATGCATTAGTTTTAGGGGAAGTGTTGGATAAATACATTCATATTTCTCGCATTCTTTGTATACATTGATTAGCCTATCATTGCATTCATGAGTTATTAAAAACCACTCGTAGTCTTGTATAAAGACTACCCATAATCATATCATAATAAAACACACAATAATATCCCATATAATGTTTTCTTACATGGTATTAGAGCATTATACCCAATGTATTCATTCTTCAAATTGGTCAAGAATTATAAACTTTATACACATACCCTATTATGTAGATTAAAATACCATAATACCTAAGAAAGCATATAAAAGCTAGAAAAAAATAGAGACCACAAGAAGGAAAATAATATAGATGTCTATGAGAGACAACACCATGTATGCCTTTCAAAATATGGCATTCTCAAGTAGTAGGGACGAGATGCTTCTAGACCTACTACACGACCTAAATCATTTTCAAGAAATAAATAAGTTGTAAGGGAGAAACATAGATGACATATTTTTTATTGAAGTAGGAATAAAACTACACTTCCATACATATACATGTGAAACAATGTAATATGTATATCACATATGTGAGATGAAGAACTACAATTACATGTATTGATAAACAAATTAAAATCCTACATTTAGAGAGACATGTGTATATGATAGGAACAATTGCTAAATTTCAATGCCATTTATTTCCAAGTAAAGAATTTTCTAGGGTCATAACGCCTCTCCTTATATCTTAATAATATCCATTAAACATTTTCTAGTGAGTCATGTATTGTACTAAGGGCATGTTTGGTTTGATGGAGTTATCTCAATATGATTGCATTTGTAACTTCAATAAGACAAATCTTGTGTTACATTTGAGGGAATAGTAAAATAGTGATAATCTAGCATTTTGAGATGATACATTAAATGCAAGATTAGGTGTTCCATCTTATATGTGTTGGGTACAACGATCCCATACTAGTCCCTATTGCTCCAACCCTGACCTAACTCAATCCTAGAGCACTGAAGGTGCTAGAAATGGTGACCAATGTGGCCACTACTTACTGTGAAGGAGGCATATCATCATAGTGGGAGGGAGGAAGGGGTCTCACAATCTTCTCTCCTTCTCCTATCTCATTTGGATGCTCATTCGATTGAGGGTTTGTACTCCACGAAAACCACTACCGAAAAGGACAATAAGATGTCATGGTTATTAGTTGCATGCATCTCTCTATGAAGAAGGAGGCTTCTAATTGTAGTGTGGATATAGGGAGGGATCTTGTGGTCATCATTCCTACCCCTCCTCCTTCTAGTCCCCTCCTTCAGTTGTAGGTGTGTACCCCATGGTAACCCCTATGGAAAGGGAGGATATTGTCACATCATTCCCAATCACACCTTCTTCCAAGTTTGTTTTTCTCCCCCTTCTCCATTCCCTCGTCATAATTTCTCCTCTCTCCTTGAACCATGCAACTAATGCCTCTAGCTCTCTGATAAGGTGCTTATTTTTGGGGTATGGGTTTCCGCTTGTGTTCGCAGTTTAGGATGACATTGGTCTTTCCAACTAGACTGGTTGATCTAAACATAAGGCTTCTTCATGATTCCTATAAGCTATGGAGGATTCTTCTCTTTGGTTTATCTATGTTGGATTCTATGTGAAGGTTTCTTACATCTAATAACACGTCTATTAAATTTGATCACAGTTAACCTGCTCTGCTCAAGTCTCATGAAGCAATTGTATGCTTTCACTACTACAGAAACAGCCTTTGGTGTCGGTTGTTTAACCCCCTTTGGCGTCGGTTTCTGACCGACGCCTATGTGGGCGCCGCTAAAGGACGAACACTTCGGCGTCGGTTTTTTAACTGACGCCAATAGTCCATATAGGCGTCGGTCTTTTAGTAGATAACCGACGCCAAAAGGGTTCGCGCCACAGAAAACGGCGTCATCTAGGACACATTCTGCGTCGGTTATCTACTAAAAGACCGACGCCTATATGGACTATAGAGTCGGTGTTTACTTGGTAACCGACGCAGAAAGAGTCCTAGATGACGATGTTTTCTGTGGCGCGAACCCTTTTGGCGTCGGTTTTCTATAAAAAACCGACGCCATACTTCAAGACGACATGGCCGTGCTTCCCTGCACGGCCGTGTTTAGTACTATAGGCGTCGGTTTTATATGAATAACCGATGCCTTTTCCACCACGGCCGTGCTATCTTGCACGGTCGGGTTGTTTGTACTATTAGGCGTCGGTTTTTGTCCAATAACCGACGTTGTAGGTCTTTGCTGACGGTTTTCTGTAAATAACCGACGCCTATATCTATTTTTTTTTATATCAGTTTGCAGGCCTGCTGTGGCTGGTCAGCAGGATGAGAACCTGCAGTTCAGTTTTCTGAACTACAGGTTTACGACATCCATTGATATCAGCCTACAAACAGGCCACAAACCTGCAAAAGTCCCAAGGAAAATTTCACACAAGTAGATACATTCAGACATAAATTCAATTCTCACATTCACACATATAGAAACATTCAAATACATGTATTAACATTTAGAAATATTCATTTACAAAGTATCATTCATTATCGCTATCAACATCCCAATTATATCTTACAGTTGCCACTGCTTGTATGGATTTTGCCCATTCTTCTCTTATTTCATCTAATGCTTCCATCGTATATGGAGCATGTATATTTTTTAAGCATTTACCTATAGTGTGGTCAGTTTTAAACACCTACAAAGAGAATGATGTATATATAAGTAATAATATAAAAATAAGATTGATATATTTCATACTAACTAATGAGACTATATATAATACCTCATGTATGTTATCGATGTCCAATGCGGCATGTCGGATAATCATCTGCATAAATCGCATCACATAGTATGCGCATGCCCAGTCGTTGTCTTGTGTAGCGCACTATAAATTGAAACATACAAAATAATACAACTAAGCACAATTCACATCAATAATATATACATTGGAGTCGGGAACTTACTTGTACGTTCTACCAATTTATTGGCTGGTTCTTTTTCCTTGGGACCGTTCCTCCAGCCTTTTTGAATGCATCTAAACCCCTACATGTTAATATAACACTGTAAATTGCATAAGTAAATAGTAATGTAATAACAGATGTTAACGAATACAAAAATGAAATATTTCTCACCAGAATAATGGCATTCTCATTACGTGTCTAATTTTAGTGTTTAATGTACTTCCCGCGGGATCTAGATACTAAACAGTGAACGTCCCGGGGACAATAACTAGTAACTCCCAATGTTTACCGCTAGAGGTAAAAAGTTAACAATTAAATAACTCAAACTGCACAATAAAAATGGAATTTTCTTAAGTCCAAATTATAAATAAAGTAAACTTACTTGACATTGAATGGAGCTATTATTATCGTCTTCTTTTGCTGACCAAAAATTGTAAAAGCATCTATACAGTATTGTTGAACACTATCAGGGTCTTTACCTACCATACTAATCGATGATGGAATCAAAAATCCCACATGATCAAATGCAAATTGTTTGCATTGATCTTCGACTAAGTAGCTGCAAAATATGTATTACGTATGCATTAATATATAAGAAACCAGATCACCGGATCTTACACAAGGTATATAGATGTATAAACAAGATCTCACCTTATCCATGTCTCTATCATTGATGTATTCAGCCAAGCATACATAAACAACTCAATAATATCTTGTATAAATAAAGGGCTATCGTATGATTGACCTGCATAATCTGCATCTAAAGAAACAATTATAGGGCAATGTATATTATGTGCCCGTAGCCAACATGCCATTCCCCTACAAGAAGGACCTAACGGGTATGTTAGGTCAGTTGGAACCCAACTTGGTAATGCGGGAAGTGGAGGTGGAGGCCTAGGTGCTCTTGGTGTCTTCTTTTTAACCTGTATATATAATTTCAGATCAGTTGACCTCATATATACACATTAACAGTCTAAATCAATGTAAATTTATCTTACAATTTCAGTAGTGTAGACGACATCTGCTTTGGGCCACAATATGACCCCGCCTTCTGCCTCAGCAAGTGTATCAATATCCGGGTGGGGATATGGTAATGTAGCTTCCCTCCAATAGGGTAACACATGTAATGGGCCCACACGAACGTAGCCATGTGGCATTGGAGTCCCGTGAAACCTTTCCCCAGGAAGGGACGGGTAAGCCTGCGCCTCTGCAACAACATAGTCTTGTATTCTTAAGCGGCATGGATTCGATGCCTACAAATTTACATAAAGAATGTTATACATATATACATATCATCTTGAAAACATATCATCTTGAAAAGACTAGCTACAATGTCATAAACAATACTTACAGCAGATGTGTTAGGCGATGGGTCTCCAGGATTACTCGCAGTCTGTGCATCAGGAGAAGAGTGGGTCGCCATAGGCTGATTGGAAGCCTGAGATGCCTGCCACCGCAGCAATTCTTCCTTGACCTTCTCAGCAACTACATCGTTGACCTTCTTAGCAAATATATCCTCGACTCTCTTATTCTCCTATACATGGATAAAAGAAACATTAGCTTCTTATTATTGAATTTCCTTTTGCAGTAACATTCTAAAAAAAGAATAGGTTACCTCTTCTTGAGAAAGTCTCGCTCTGGGTTTGTGCTGGGATGGCCCAAAGAATGCTTTGATTCCCACACCAGCACCTGCACCCCTAACACGTCCAGGATGCTCTGGGTTACCCAGAGAAACTGTCAATTCATCCCTTGTGCCCTGAGGGATGAACGTGCCTTGTTTCCTCTACTCGTGCAGCTCCCGCTAATCACCATCAACAGAAATTGGTAAGTTAACACCACAAATAATCAATATTCAAACGATTGCTCTAAGAGTTGTATTTTACCATTTTCGTAGCCGCCTCAGCAGTTACGGGCTTCTTTATTTCACCCTTCTTGTTTTGCCTCCCAGCTATCCAGATATCATGGCGAGGCATGGGTGTGGTAGACTCCTGAGTAGGAGTAGACTCCTGAGTAGCCGCAGACTCCGCATGTAGTCTTTGGCGAACGCTTGCATAGCCTTTTAGACCCATAGTGTGGTCATGCACATTCAGTGCACGCCTTGCTTTTTGTGCGTCACTGAGGGCCTAGTTAGTATGCACATTAATGATTTGGTTAGTATCACTAAATTTTAATCTTGAATAGGTGAATACAATGTATATTAATTAAATTGGGAGTGACACCTAATACCTTGAATTCTTCAGATTTTCTTGAAGCAACAAAATTGTCCCAATCTTCTTTGTCCAAGAAGTTCCATTGTTCAAGGGCTGACTTCTTTTTCTTATCACCCTCTTTTATGTATTCTCCGTTCAGATTTGTCCTATAATTCCTAAGCATCTTTCTAGCGCGTTGCATCACACTTTTACGATGCAACTTCTCATCCAATGCAAACAGATTCTGTAAAATAGAAATGTTATTAACTAGTATCCAAAATAGAATTGCAAATAATAGAATTTGTAATCTACAAAATAGAATTGCAAATAATAATAACTCACGCATAAATCCTTCCATATCAAGTCTTTTTTCCCCTGAGGAACTTTATGCCAGTTATCATACTTAACACCACAATGGCTCCGAGTGGTACACCCAAGATAGTTTACAAAATTATTGCGGTTCACTCCAATTGCATTTCCTCCATTATCAAACTCCACAACCAATTTGGATCCACTACCACTAAGCGCTATTAACTTCTTCAACAGAGTGATGCCCCTTTTCTTGTTAAGTGTTTGGTGCTGCGCATCAAGTTGCTCCAGTGCTTCAGTGGGTACATGTGCATCATCAACCTAAAATTTGACAAAAATAAACACACTGAATTAGCCCAATATAGAAATATAAGATATATGACATAACTAGAAGATAATGAATTTTATAGAAATACAGGATATGTTTTTAGAACTTACATTGGTATCCTCTCCATGCTCGTCATGGACAGCATGCTCATCATGGACTTCATGCTCATCATGGACATCATGCTCATCATGGTCAGCCATCTGAAAATGTCATTAAAAAGGAAAACATTTAGCATTTGTATTAACTAGAAAAAGGCAAACATTTAGCATTTGTATTAACTAGAAAAAGGCAAACATTTAGCATTTGTATAAACATACATGTCTATAAAATTGTGATCTTTTATCAATTAACAATCCTTCATTGTGATCTCCGCGCACATATAAGTCATCATTAGCTTCAATATTTTGTGGAGTTGGCAACCCAACTGAGAATGGACTGGAGTCATCATACTTATCATAGTACTCTTCTTCATCTATAGGATCTTCAATGAACTGTCTTTTACCATGAAGAACAACCGACCATTTATCATTTACAGGATCATCGATATAGAATATTTGTTTCGCCTGTGATGCCAATATGAATGGTTCACCCTTCTCGCCAATCTTTTCAAAGTTCACCAAAGTGAAACCCAATTCATCCACTATAACTCCTTTGGTGTTATCAACCCAATTACATTTAAAGAGCGGAATTTTGAAATCTATGTAGTCAAACTCCCAAATGTCTTCAATGACACCGTAATATGACATTTTAGCTTCACATGGACTCTTATCCTTTGCACTTGAAAAGTACATAGTCGACGCTTGAAGAGTGACCCCACTATTTTGGATGACACTCTTATCATCTTGGCGCTTTGTGTAATATGTGAATCCATTAATGTCAAACCCTTCATAAGACATAACATTCAGTTTTGGTTTAAAGGCGAGGCATTTGATAGTTTCTGTAATATCATTTGGTGTTTGAGATAGTTGATGTAAGACTTTATCTTCAAACCACTTAGTAAAAGTCTTATTATGCTCTCTAGCAAGCCACATTGAACTTGCTCGAGGATGTTGTCTCTTTATGAAATTGGTATGTTCCTCGATATAAACACTCACTTCATCCATATTGTGTAAAATATACAAGTGAGCTTGTTCCAACTGCTCACGGCTGATTACTTTCACCCGTGATCCCAAAATTCCTTTGCCCTCCTCAATATTCTTGTCATTATCAGGAGTGTCATTACCACTGAGAAAGTCATTGCAAAAATCCATAACCTCTCTCGCCACATAACCTTCAATAATACTCCCTTCAGGCCGATAACGGTTTCGAACATCACCTTTAAAAACGCTCATGTATCATTCAAAGGGATACATCCAATGCAAGAAAACTGGTCCCAACATTTTCACTTCCCTAGTCAAGTGGACAACAAGATGTACCATGATATCAAAGAATGAAGGAGGGAAATACATCTCAAGCTGACATAGGGTAACAACCACTTCTCTTTGCAAATTATCGAGAGTATCAGGGTCAATAACTTTGCTGCATAGACTGTTGAAAAAGAAACAAAGTCTGGTAATTGCAAACCTTACATGCTTCGGAAATATAGATCGAATTGCCACGGGCAATATTTGTTGCATTAGAGTGTGACAATCATGAGATTTAAGACCTATCAACTTCAGATCTTTCATTGATACCAATCTACGGATGTTGGATGAGTAACCATGTGGCACCTTAACATTTACCAAACATTCACAAAAAGTTTTCTTCTCCTTTCTAGACAACGTGTAACAAGCGGGAAGTAAGTATGTTCTTTTATTACCCATTTCACGTAATTCTGTTAATTCTGACCTTATTCCCATTTCACGTAGGTCCAGTCTAGATTTTATCCCATCTTTAGTCTTACCTGGTATATTTAACAGAGTACCAATGATGCTATCACAGACATTTTTCTCAACGTGCATTACATCGATACAATGCCTGACTGTCAAAGAACTCCAATAAGGAAGATCCCAAAATATTGACTTCTTCTTGAATGAAGAATTGTCACTCCGTGTGGCCATACTACATTGTGATTTCTTACCAAATTCATTGACAATGTCTTTTACTCTTGCATAAACAATATCCCCTGGTATAGGTTTAGGTGCACTCCGTTCATCATTCCATCCATTGAATGCTTTGCGCTTCCTACGATACGGATGGAATTTTGAAAGAAACCTTCGATGACCAAGATATACAGTCTTGCCGCCATGTTTTAGTCTTATTGAATCAGTGTTTTCTTCACATATAGGACACGCTTTAGCTCCTTTGACACTATATCCAGACAAATTCCCATATGCTAGAAAGTCATTAACAGTGTAAAACAACATAGCGTGCAAACGAAATGTCTCTCTTGCTGAAGCATCATAGGTCATCACACCTTCAGCCCAAAGTTTCTTTAAGTCATCAATCAAAGGTTCAAGATAAACATTGATATCATTTCCGGGTTGTTTAGGGCCCGATATCAACAACGACAACATAACGTACTTATTTTTCATACACATCCAGGGAGGAAGATTGTATATAACAAGCATGACTGGCCAAGTGTTATATTGGCTGCTCAATGTCCCATACGGATTCATCCCATCTGTACAAAGCCCAAGTCTTAGATTCCTATCTTCTTCACCAAATTTGGGGTACAATAGATCAATCTTCTTCCACTGTGGGGAATCAGACGCATGTCGTAGGATCGCATCATTATTTTTCTTAACATCTGCATGCCACCTCAAATTCTTCGCATCTTTCAGATTTGCAAACAAGCGTTGAAACTGTGATATTATAGGTAGATACCACAACACCTTGGCAGGAGAACCAGTTTTGGACTCCCCCGAAGTCGTCAATTTATACCTTGACGCACCACATTTTGGACAATCTTTCAAATCTACATAGTCCTTTTGAAATAATACACAATCATTCGGGCATGCGTGTATCTTCTTGGCCTCCATTCCCATTGGGCACAACATTTTCTTTACCTGGTATGTTGAGATTGGCAGCTCGTTTCCTTCAGGAAGCATTTCTTTCAACAAAGTCAACAATGAAGTGAAGCTTTTGTCACTCCATCTATTGTTAGCTTTCAACGTATACAATCTCAACACAGCGCTAAGCTTCGTAAACTTAGCACATCCTGTGTATAACGGTATCTCAGCATCATGCACAATGTTTCTAAAGATAGGAGGTGGATCGGTGTGCTCTACCCTACAACTATCCAGCATCGCATCAACGATGTCTGCTGGAACTGGTTCGTTCACATTTATGTCATCGGAGGCAATTTCTTCTTCCACCCAAGCACTGCTATCGACATCTACTGGTTTTCGATTTTGAAATCTCTCCATGCCAGTGCCATTCTGTATAGCCTTGTACAATCTCATTGCACATGACATGAGTTTTGATTTCCTCACTAGTGTTGACTTTCAAGTTGTTACCGCAATGCCTACATGGACAGTACAACCTATCTGTAGGTTTTTTCCTATGTTCCTCGGCAAATCTAATAAACTGATCAAGACCAGATATAAACTCTGGGGTGCAACGATTACGAATGGACATCCATGATCTATCCATTCTATGATCAGAGAAAACAAGTATATATTAGGAAACAAGTATATATTAGGAAAAGATTAGGGTATACACTTACATCCTAAGTGTATAATGTGATGTCATTCTTATATATAATAAATGTGTACCACCTATCCCATCCTTGAACACCTAATCTCACTAGTAAGTGTATAATGTGTATTGGGTTTTCCAGAAAATTTCGGCAGCATTTTCCCGCTGTTCTCTAAGTACATATGTACTTAGAGAACAAACGGGGAAATGCTACCGAAATTTTCTCGAAAACCCAATACACATTATACACTTACATCCTAAGTGAGATTAGGTGTTCAAGAACAGTCCCAAACCGGGGACTATCCAAGGTTTACTCCTAATGAGTCAATCTTAGACGGGTTTCTAGGCCAGCAAACACAATAATAGATATGTACAATGAAGTTGGACTTCATACAAATAGTATATAATTTAGTGATTGTTCATTCTAATTTATACCAATGTACAAGTAATATAAAGAACAATGATTGTTCACTTTCTAGGCCAACAAACACATGTGATGTCATTCTTATATATAATAAATGTGTACCACCTATCCCATCCTTGAACACCTAATCTCACTAGTAAGTGTATAATGTGTATTGGGTTTTCGAGAAAATTTCGTCAGCATTTCCCCATTGTTCTCTAAGTACATATGTACTTAGAGAACAAACGGGGAAATGCTACCGAAATTTTCTCGAAAACCCAATACACATTATACACTTACATCCTAAGTGAGATTAGGTGTTCAAGAACAGTCCCAAACTGGGGACTATCCAAGATTTACTCCTAATGAGCCAATCTTGGACGGGTTTCTAGGCCAAAAAAACACAATAATAGATATGTACAATGAAGCCAGACTTCATACAAACAGTATATAATTTAGTGGTTGTTCATTCTAATTTATACCAATGTACAAGTAATATAAAGAACAATGATTGTTCACTTTCTAGGCCAACAAACACATGTGATGTCATTCTTATATATAATAAATGTGTACCACCTATCCCATCCTTGAACACCTAATCTCACTAGTAAGTGTATAATGTGTATTGGGTTTTCGAGAAAATTTCGGCAGCATTTCCCCGCTGTTCTCTAAGTACATATGTATATTGAGAACAAATGGGGAAATGCTACCGAAATTTTCTCGAAAACCCAATACACATTATACACTTACATCCTAAGTTAGATTAGGTGTTCAAGAATAGTCCCAAACCAGGGACTATCTAAGATTTACTCCTAATGAGTCAATCTTGGATGGGTTTCTAGGCCAACAAACACAATAATAGATATGTACAATGAAGCCGGACTTCATACAAACAGTATATAATTTAGTGATTGTTCATTCTAATTTATACCAATGTACAAGTAATATAAAGAACAATGATTGTTCACAATTGATGTTAGGGTTTCATCAATGTTAGGGTTTAATCAAATCAAATTAGGATGCTAGAATGGATTTAAATCAAATTAGGGTTTAAATCAAATCAAACACGGTCGTGGCTGTGTCGGCCTACCACGGCCGTGCTGGGCAGCACAGCCGTGCTGACCAGAACGGCCGTGCTGCCCAGCACGGCCGTGGTAGGACATTCTTCTCAGTTCTCAGTGAAAGAAGTGGTGAAACTTAGATTTAGATGCAATATTAGGCGAGCAACAACAACTGACCTCCCAGCAGTGGTGGCGGTGACCGGCGAGCTCCAGGCGGCAGGGCAGGCAGGTGCAGCGGTGGCCGGAGAGCTCCAGGCGGCAGGGCAGCGGTGGCCGGCGAGCTCCAGGCGGAGAAGGGGCACGGAGAAGGGGAAGAAGGCAGCAGCAGTGGCAGCGGAGAAGGGGGCGCGGCGGCGGCACGGCGACGCTGTCGTGGAGGAAGAAGGAGCTTTCGTGGAGGAGAAATCGGCGGCGTGGTCGGGCGACAGCAGAGAAGAAAAGGGAAATCGGCTCGCAATGAAACAGAAGAAAGGGGAAGAGTCGGGCGATCACGGGATATTAAGTTCCCAAATAGCGTCAGTTGTTTCAAACAACCGACGCCTAAACCTCTTTAGCGTCAGTTGTTTGAACCAACCGACGTCCAATTGGACGATATTTTCATGAAAATGTTTGGCGGGAACCACTTTCAGCGTCGGTTATAGAAGGTTAACCGACGCTGAAAGTGACACTTTTCGCGCAAATTTTCATCGCGCATAGGCATCGGTTTCTATCTACATAACCGACGCTGAAAGTGACACTATTTTTTTTGCTCGAAAATTGGATTTTGCGGGCGACTTTAGGCGTCAGTTTGTTATTAACAACCGACGATGTATTCAAAGCTGTACCCGTGTCTGGCTGGTCTTTGAATATAGACGTCGGTTTGCCTAAATAACCGACGTCTAATATTTTAGGCGTCGGTTTTCCTAAAGAACCGACGCCCAGAAAAGCGACACTGAATGCTGTTTCTGTAGTAGTGTTTTCTCAAGTCTCATGAGGTTTCAACCTAAATCTAAACAAATATGTTTCTAATAAATCACTTGGATCATCAAGGTAGCTATAATAAATGTTCTACCATTCCCTAAGTTCAAATTGATATTCAAATGTTGCAGCTTGCATCTATTTGGTTTTCTACATATTCTATTTTCTTTTAGAATGATCATCCATAACAGTTTTTCTCCCTTATTTTGCAACACCAAATATCTTAGGTTGATTCATTCAATTTGATGGTAACAACAACTCTAGTAAAAGGTAGACTAGTTAAAAGATGAATATCACCTTGCGAGTCAAAATGACATAATTTTAGTATGTCCATTTATATGAATCTAGTCAAAATGACATGTGGAGGTACATGTTTGCTAATGTTTACATCGATTCATAGTCTATAAGAACTTGGCCATTCATTTGACAACATTGAATATGTATTCCATTTCCCAATGAATTAGTCAAGATACTTATCCATGATGCATATCTTATATGTTTCTTATATAGTTCTTCCCTGGCCAATTTCTCATTTTCATCATATATACTTAGTTAAAAAAATATACATTTATTCCTTTACAAGTAAATATTTGTTAATCCAAATGTCTTTATGTTCCATCAAGCTAGTCATTGCTTTTTATTGTTCATTTTTGTGCCAAAGTTTACACAAATTTTTTTATTCATTACACAACCCATAACCCATTTTATTTAACAAAAAAGAAATTTTAATAGTCTTATGGAGATGTGTGCTTTCTTTTAATTTGGGTATTATTGAGTTATTGAAGAATATGGTTGGATTTTTATATGGTTAAGGATCCACACATTATATCTATAAATAGATACAGTTGTCTTGTCCTTCTCTTTTGCAAGTATTTTCTTAGTAGTATCACTAAATTTGTCTGTTGATGTTTTAGAGTTGTGGCCTTGGGGGAATATTTTGCTATGATGGCTTGGAGATGTTGTTTGTGGTCTCTTCAAGTCCATAACGTGAGACCAACTATTTTGCATGTGAAGTAGGAGACTTGGGTGCTAAATTGAGCTATTAAAATAGTTATATTTGCTGCTATCTAGGAATCCATCCTCAGTAGAAAATGACAAACAACTGAATATATAATTATGTGAATGTCAATAAATACAACAATGATACTCATGGCCAGTGGGCATGTCCTATTATGAAGGGAAGAATCTAGTCTTGCATATTATCATACGTTTAAAGTGACGATTTAAGGGTTTGATGTGCTCATATATTTAAGCATGCATGGTGTATACATGCCATTTTATATATTTGTGACCTGTTTATATTAAACTGAATTATTTGTTGCTTGCCAATATGCACTAAGTTTGGACATGACGCTGTATTATAAAAAATTTCAAGTAATTTGAGATGGGAACTAACAACAGTGATCATCATTAGTTTGTCTTCTTCAATTTTGGCTAAGAACCCTCTTTCTCATAATAAAATCATTTTTGAAGGTACTTTTCATCCCAACTAAATATGGATTCAATAAATAAAAGATGTCAAAAGCATGGCTTTTTTTTCAAAATTTATCTTCATTCATCCACCCAATTCCAAAAAAAATTGTGATCAATACTTTGGTGGAAAAACATTTGATGCAAAGTAGAGATCGTGATGTCATGAAACCATATGTAAGGAGTGGTTCCTTCCTTGGGTGTCAGAATGATTATTAGCAAAAAAATGACTAAAATTTGTAATATTGTTTTGACATGGTGGTTGAATTGAATCTATCTCAAAAATCAACTTTATTGTGAGGGTCGTGTATGGAGTTAAAAAGTTTAAAGATCTAGGTCTAAACCTTGTCCACAACCCATTTAACAATCCAATTATGGGTGTAGTCCTATCTAAATTTGATATAACCTAGCCATTACTCAAATTTAGTTTTAATCCAATAAATAAACCCCTCGAACAAACAAAACAAAAATAAATATTTTAAATACATGATTTAACCCACCAAACCAAAATAAAACAATAGTGTGGGAGATTCTTAAAATCCCATAGACTGAAAATCCTATATTTTTGAGAAACTTGATTGTTAAAAATCTAAAAATCCAAGCAACCAAATGTGTCTTAAGAAACATGTCACTCTCTACATATTAAATCAAAAGAGTGATATGAATTCTTAACCAAGCATCTTTTACAAACAAAAAATATAGATATATGCATTCAAGAGAAAATGAAGTCTAGAGATTGTAACATTGTCAATATTCTAGCTTGATGATGGTTGAGACTTAAGAAAATTTGAGAGGAAAAAGTAATTGTTATTGAAAAAATGAACAAAAAATCCAGTGTATATTGATGCATATAAATATGTATGTCTATATCCCTAATTAACTAGAATTTAATGAAGAACTAATTTAATATAATATAAAATTAAGCACACGTACTACTATCAAGAAAATAGGTTGCATGGGATGCTTCAACTTTGGGTAACAACTACTCCTAATCCCCTATCATATCCATTGAATTACCAGAAACTATCCAGGTCTCTCTCTTGCCTACCATCATGATAGGGAACAAACATTGGGGTGCAACATCCGGGCTTGAGGTGAACTTGGTAGGCAGTAGGTAGTGGCACAATGTTTTTGTTGAGTAATTGAATTTGGAACAAGCTAATGGTAGCTGAGAAAAACTACTCTTCAAGCGATAGGTAATTGTTCCCCATGCCTGTGGTCATGGGTGGAGCTTGTAGCATCCTAGTGTTGTACATGTCCCCACCAAACTGTGCCACATTTTCATGTTTCTTTAGGGTGTTCAAAATCTCCATCGGTAAGTAGTCAACCCACTCATTGTCAATGATTAGGTGCCAATCATGTGTGTCCGCATATTGGGCGTACAACATAGGCATGTGTGAATTAAGAACAACTTGTGGTTCAGCTAATTGCAAGTATATATTTGTATTTCTTATTATTGGAAGTGTCTTTATCTTACACTTACTTTTGATATAAAGTACTTCAAGATAAGCACAAAATTTTCATATTTTAATGTTGGGTTTATAGTGTTGTCGGTCTTAATAACATTTTTAGTCTAGACAAAGTCCAAACAAAGAAAGTTGAAGCAGTTTCTCGTCGTCTTCCTATTGTACTTCTACCAAGGATTTAGTCACATTGTTTTTGGCTAAATTAGACATTATTAAACCCTTTGTTTTGATAATGACAAACATTTCATTCTTGTAGATCTAACTTGTTACTGAATATTTCAGGGAAAAACAAATAATGGAGTGGATAGTTGAAGATCAATACAAATTGGAAGACCAACATGCTTAAATTGTTTTTATTTTCATGATTGTACTCAATGTAAAAACTTGTACACGTATATAATGTACAAGTACATAGATATCATGTAAATCAAGTGTTAGATCTTCCCTATCCACTCACAACACTTAGATAGATCCTCCCCTAAGATAGAACCACAATTACACATCGATACACACACTTAGTAGATGATTCAACATATTGAAATAGGGAAATTCTCGGTCAACAAACTTCTCGACCGAGACACCCTCGGTTGAAAAAATCCTCAACTGAGAATCACCTCAGTCTAACTCACAAGCATTGATTAATGACCTACATAAGTAAACCTTAATGTAGCCCTCGGTCGAAAATATCCTCAACCGAGATAGACCTTCCAGTAGGTTCTATAGAGGCTGAATAAGAGAGTTAGTCGAGAGTTGGGAATGAGTGTTGCGACACATTTACTTCAACCTCCCCCTCGGTCAAAGAAATGCTTGATCGAGACACTTCTCGATCGACAAACTTCTCGACCGAGATAGTTTTTGGATTACACTTTTCAACATGTAACAATTAGCCATTGCAATGCAATTAAAGGACACCTAACAGCTAGTTGAGCACTAAGACCACTCTAGAAAGTTTCTACAATGTCCCTAAGCACTAGTAAGCCATTCCTATAAATAGGACATGCCTTAGGACACCCAAAGCACACATTACTACCTGAGAATCAATCTTAGTGAGCAACAAGCAAAGTCATACTTGCAATCTTGTTTCCTTGAGCTCTAATTTTGTGTCCTATAGCTAAGCATCTCCTAGCCACCATATAACCATGTTCATCTATAGTGGAGAGGAGATCTATACGTTTGATATAGGATCAAAGCGTTGTACTCAATTGGTAAACTTATTTCTTTCTTCCAATCTTGTTCCTTATTATAGTATATTGTTCTCCTTGACTACTACTAGGTTGGAGGCTATTGAAAGGAGGTTCTTGGAGCTACTTCTTGGTGGACAAGGTTTCTTCAAGGTGGTGTAGCTACTTCAAGGTGGTGAAGGCTACTCCATGGACTTGGAGTTACTTCAGAAGGCTGCTTCAAGGAGGTTGAGGCTACTTCAGGTGAAGGCTACTTCAAGGGTGTAGATAGGAAGCAATTGTATTTTGTGTAACATCCTCGAGAGGTATTAAAGTAAATTTCTTTCAAAATTCAATCGGGTAGTGGACTGACTACCTTAGATTTCTAAGGTAGGAACCACTCTACATCCTTGTGTCTTCCTTGTTTCCTCCTACTTCTTGTTCAATTGCTTTAATTATTTTTAAAACTCCAAAAAGCTCTATTCACCCCCCCCCCTCTAGATCTATTAATTGGTATCCGAGTAGGTCTTCAAGGTGCTTTATCAAGTCTTGAAGGATGGGGGATCGTGCGCTCAACAACTTGAACTTGGAGGGAACCCACATATATCATCCACCAATATTCGATGGAAGCAACTACAACTATTGGAAGAGAAGGATGCAGTTTTACTTCTAAGGCATCAGTTGGGAGATTTGGAGGATGGTGTCTACTCCATTTGAGCTTCCAAAAACTGAGTATGCTAAATGGGATGCCAATATGGTAAAACAAGCTCAACTAAATGCCAAGGTTGTAGGTATTTTATGTTGTTCTATTTCTGTAAGTGAATTCAATAGAATCTCTTCATGTGAAACTACTTATGATATATGGCATAGACTCTCCATTACACATGAAGGAACCATTCAAGTTAAAAATTCTAAAATTGGTATGTTTAAACAAAAATTTGAACAATTTCACATGCAACCAAATGAATCCATTAGTGATATGTATGCAAGATTTTCTACTATCATTAATGGTTAAGTGCAATAGGAAAATCTATAAGTGAAGAAAATCAAGTCTCCAAAATTATTAGGTCTTTGCCTCTGAAGTACAAGCCAAAGGTAACGGCCATTGAAGAAGCCAATGATCTCACAAGATTAAGGATGGAGCAGCTCCTTGGTAACCTAGAGACTCATGAGGTCACCGTGGAGGAAGAAGAAAGACCAGAGCTTGAACTTCAAAAAGGAAGAAAGAAGGACATGGCCCTAAAAGCTACAACAAAGGTCCAATCGAAGGTCATCACTCAAGAAAGTGATGAAATAAGTGAAGAAGATGCACTCATCGTAAATGGTAAGAAATATAGGAGGCAAAAATCTAAAAAAAAACTCTAGTGCTTCTTCCTCTTCTTCTCTCAGGTTCTTTGAATGTAGCAAAAAGGGACATGTGAAAAATGAGTGTCCTAAAGTAAAGAATGGAAAGAAATCTTCATCTAAGAAAAAAGACAAGGGAGATAAAGCCTACAAAGCTGCTTGAGATGAGTCAAGTGATGATAGCTGATGGAGCTAGAACTTACACCAAAAGATTACTCTTCCAATGGAAGTCCTAATATGCACCAAAAACCCTAGGGAGTTGATGTTCTCTCTAGGTTTACCTACAACTGGTGCTAGATAAATGCTCCAACCCCACAAGAGTGTGGAAGCCTTATCATAGTACAGATTTAGGATCGAACCCAAAGGACAACGTTAAGAATCTGAGTGTCTTTTTCTTGTTTTGTATCAATCTAATTTAATCATCTAAGACCAGAAGTTTGATTTGAGTTATTTAACCTAAAACATGCAAAAGTAAAGGCAAGAATAAAAACTAGTTTAAGGATTAAAAACTAAGATTAGAAAATGATGATGGATCACTGGGGTGATGCGGGTATTCGCCACCACTACACATGAATTGCACTTGTACCAAACATAGCAAGACTTGTAAGCAAGATACATGGATGTTGTGCAATACCGATGTCTTATAGGATAAGAGTAATGCACACATCCTTCACGGGTTGAGTAACTCTCATCCGGTACATATCTACGTTTCAATGAAGATATGTAGTCTCCGAAGAGAAAATCTTACTCAACCTCATGAAACGTGCATCGGAAAACTAGCAAGCGAGCGATGATTACCAAATCGATTAGTATCCTTATAGTATATCCCTCTTTCGAGGATATAGCTACGAGAAACGTGGGAGTGTTGCAACGTCAGCCATTCCCGAACGAATGGTCAAGTACTTTGCACCACTCTCTCCTCAGAGTGTGTTGCTCGACCTGTCAAGGTTGCACTTTTGTACGTCAACTGATTCCATTTCATAGTATAAAAATACAACGATGGAGGTGAGTTTACTCCACTCCTTATAAAGCGTTCCTAGATACCGAAACGGATGCGCGGTGGATACACACACCAGAAATCAACACTAAATCAGTATTTGAGTCTCAAGAGAGGTCGTAGACAAACCACAACGAAAGACAATAGATGCACACAAGAATGCGGCCAACATCCAAGCATGTATGAAACGATTTAGTATTGAATCGGAAAGATAACATCTTTTTGATACAAGTTACAAAACACGGGAAGTGGGGCTAGTCCCCGCACCCCAGCGAATGGAACTACTCGCTCCTCATAGAGGGAGCAACAAAGAAAGAGAAGAGAGAGAAAGAAAGCATCGTCGGAGCAGAAGAGTAGATCTGTGACAGCCCGGTGTAGATCGTCACAGTCTCCGGGACTACTCCGTTGTGGTCGATGACGCCTGTCTCTCCGCCTCGATCGTCGTGTCTACCTCCGGGATTGCACGGGTAGAATGAGGTAGAACAGTGGTAAAAGTGAGATGATAGAGGTGATATGGTGATGGAACAGCCTTGTAGATCTGTCCCCAGTCTGGCAGCACACCGGATCTGGACTCAGGCCGGGATTCTGAGGTTGTGGGTGAAGTTTGGTTGGAAACGGTGCTCGGGCATTCTGGCGGCGTCCCGGCACTGGTCCCAGTCCGGCAGCCTTGGGCCGTAGTGAGATGGGATCCCCAAAACCATGCCTCTACCCTTCTATTTATAGGCTTACCAAAATATCTTGGGCCAAGGAGTCACACCTTGTGCGTGTCCTTTTGTCCATGCGGTTTTCTCTCCACGATTGCTTCATGCGGTCTTGGCTTGTGCATGCAGTTTGGTATGTAAATGCCCATGCGGTCTCATGCCCACGTGAGGTCATGCGGTCTTGCTACTGCTTTTTCTCATGCCCACATGAGGTCATGCGGTCTTCGTTTCTATTACTCATACGATCTCGGTGCATGCGTAAGACCAAGCATTCTCCTCACGATTTTGAGCATTCATTAAACGATCTTGTGTTGTGCAACGCATGCGGTCTTTGCTGTTTTTCTAGCTGCTAGCCTCCATGCGTTCGTTAAAGCTTCCTTCACGTGGGCTTAGTGCTGCTAGTCATTTGGTTTGTAGCTCTCCAAGTCACGTGGACTTAAACGGTCTCGGTCCTGCGATCTTGGTCATGCGGTTTGCTCCCAGCAAATGGTCTTCTTCGTTGCTACTTCCTCAAACGATCTTGCGCTGTGCGTAGTCATGTGGTCTTCACTTCTCAGTGCTTCATGCGGTTTCGGCTGGCCGCTCATTCGGTTTGCAGCAAACGATTTCACGCTTAAGTCCATTCGGTCTTGTATTGGCATTGCTGCATGTGCAAACGGTTTGTATATTTCCTTCATGCGGTCTTTACTTCAGCCGTTCATGTGATTGATTTGCATGCAGCTCCTATGCACGTTGTTGTTCCGATCTTGATTCTCCACTAGCCAAGCGGTCTTCACAGAAGCGAAACGGTCTTGGATCCCAGCCAATATTCCAAACGGTTTTGCTGCATACGTGACTATTCGGTCTACGCAAAAACGAGCAAACGGTCTATGCGGCCTTCAAACGGTCTTAACATTGCTGCTCATTTGGTCTTTACAATCACGGCAAACGGTCTTGAGACCGCATGAGCTCAAACGGTCTTGAGACCACATGGGCTCAAACGGTCTTGAGACCGCATGGACTCAAACGGTCTTGAGACTGCATGGGTTCAAACGGTCTTGAGACCTCATGGACTCAAACGGTCTTGAGGCCGCATGGACTCAAACGGTCTTGAGACCGCATGGGCTCAAACGGTCTTAAGACCGCATGGACTCAAATGGTCTTGAGACCGCATGGGTTCAAACGGTCTTGAGACCGCATGGACTCAAACGGTCTTGAGACCGCATGGACTCAAACGGTCTTGAGACCGCATGGGCTCAAAAGGTCTTGAGACCGTTAGAGTCGGTTTTGTAGGGATCATGACCGATGGTGATAGTTGAGTATGATCTGCAGAGGAGAGAGAGAACGTGAGTAGGGGAAAATGAGATCAAATAAGTTGGAAACTAGGGAAATTTGAGCTAGTAATGCACTATATACATGAGACTAAAAGGATACTTAAAGTAAACCCAAAGCGAGGGTAGATCAGTCGATATGCAGCATAAAATCCTTAGAAATGGCGACTGAGAAGGTGAATCTGGAGGATTCATCAATAGCAAAAGTGGAGAAGAAAATATATAATGTCTTATAGCCAAGGAAGATGAGAATGAAGATTCAAATGAGGTAAGCCTTCTTGAACTATCCAATGAAGTTACTAATCTTCAATAACTACATGACAAATATGTTGATTGCAAGAAGAAATTAAAGAAGCTTTCAAAGACAAATGATGATTTGCATGCTAAACTATATACTCTCTATTTTGAAAATGAAAGTCTCATATCCAAAATAAATATCCTAAAATCTTCAATTAATGAGCATAACATCAAGTTGCTTGATGTAGAAACAAACTATAACTTTCTTTGCCAATAAAAGGTTGAATTGCTTGCTAAAATAAATGATCTTCAAACTCAACCTATTTTATGTTGTCATTTGAATTATGATTCTATTTTAAAAGAAAGAGATAGTTTATCTTCTAATCTAGATCAAGCAAACTTAAACATTAAAAAGAAAATGGATGAAATTGCAAAATTGCAAAGAGAAATTAATAACTTAAAGAACAAAGATATTCTTGATAAAATTATGAAAAATTCTTCTGGTCAAATTTGAAGAAGAGGTTTAGGTTATGTACCCAAAGACAAATCTCATCAAGTACCCAAGACCAAAGTGATATACGTACCAAGAACAACTCAACTCATGATCACAATGATAAGAAGAGATATGAAATTGATTCCATCTTTTGTCACTATTGGTTACGTATTGGACATTACTCATTTTCATGCCCCTACAAGAAAAAGGATGTTGACTTAGTTTGGGTCCCAAGACCCCAAACTTAGGAAACTTGAAAATGATTAGTTGAGATTTGACTTAAACTTCACTTTAACATTCATATTGTCTTATCTCAACTAAACGTACCATCGCCTTGCAAAATTGGAGTAATCTATCCTCAAATTGAAATTAATAAAATTTCTACAATAGAAACATTCTTGGTTGAGAAAATCTTTGATCGAGACACTCTTCGGTCGAGCAAATAGTCGACCAAGAAAGTAACTATTTCAAGCTTGTACCTACTGGAAAAATAGTAACATCCTCAGTCAACAAAATCTTTGACCGAGACACTCTTCGATCGAGAAATTTGAAAGTAGTTCTATTCAGATTAAAATCATTTAACTATATTCAGTTTGTTATTAAATGATTCTATCCAAAAGAAGCCATCGCATGGGTACCAAAATCTATTTTTTTTAGGATTGGGTAGTTGATAGTGGTTGCTCCAAGCATATGAATGGAAACAAAGAAGCTTTTCAAACATTTGAAGAAAAGAAAAGTGGAACAATCACAATTGGAGACAATGCCAAAGGAAAAGTTGTTGGAATAGGTAATATTGATACAAATCTTCAAATTAAAAATGTTTTACTTGTTGATGGTTTGCATCAAAATTTAATCAGTGTTAGTCAAGTATGTGATAGTCACTATGATGTTCCATTCAATAAAACTTGTTGTAAACTACTAATTGAAAATACTAATAATGTATTTTATGAAGGAAAGAGAATAGTAAATCTATACATACTCAAACCTAATTATATGCAAGTTGTTATTAGAAAATGTCTACTTACAAAAGATGAATCTTTACAACTATGGCATAGAAAATTAGGTCATGCAAGCTCACATGTTATCAAAAAGTTAATTAAATATGATCTTGTATGTGTCTTACCCAAAATATCTTTTGATAAACCTGAAGATTGTGAACCATGTACTCTAGGTAAGCAAAATAAAACTTCTTTCAAATCTAAAACATTGCTTAGCACTACTACATCATTGGAACTTATTCATATGGATTTTTTTGGTCCTATGAGAACTCAATCTCTTGGTGGAAAAAGATATTGCTTTGTAATTGTAGATGATTATAGTAGATACAGATGGGCTCATTTTCTTTCAAATAAAGATGATACAATTAGAATTTCTATACAGTTTTTCTGTAAGATCAAAAATCAAATAAGCACCTCGAAACTGGTATGAAAGACTTAAAAATTAACTATTCGATAAAAGTTTCTCAATTGGAAATGCAGACTCTACATTATTTTTCAAAACATATGAATCATATTTTCTTGTTGTACAAATATATGTTGATGATATCATTTTTGGTGCCTCAAACAATTCCTTATGCAAACAATTTAGTGACATAATGCAAAAGGAATTTGAAATGAGTCTTATGGGAGAATTAACATTCTTTCTTGGTTTTCAAATAAAACATATGCCCATTGGAATTTTCATAAGCCAAGAGAAATACACTAATGAACTTTTAAAATGTTTTGGAATGGAAAATTGCAAGCATGCTACCACACCAATGTCCACCTCTGCCAAAATTGACACGCATGAAGATGGAGAACCCATTGATGATTCCTTATATGGGGCTATGATTGGTAGCTTGCTATACTTAACTACTTCTAGACTAAACATTATGTTTTCCATCAGAATTTGTGCTAGATTTCAATCTAAACCTATGCAATCTCATTTTCAATATGTTAAAAGAATATTAAGATATCTCGTTGGTACTACCAACTATGGATTATGGTATCCTAAAGGTCAATCACTAGATTTAAAAGCATTTACCGATGTCGATTATGTTGGTTGTCGACTTGATCACAAAAGCACAAGTGGTGGTTACTTCTTATTAGGATGAGCTTTAGTATCATGGTTTAGTAAGAAACAAAATATAGGTACTATTTCTATTACTGAAGCCGAATATATAGCAGATGATTCCTTTTGTGCTCAAGTTCTTTACATGCAACATGTTTTGAATGATTGTAGTTTTACATTTTTATCTATGTCAATTTTTTGTGATAATACAAGTGCTATAAATTTGGCACACAATCATGTTTTACATAGTCATGCTAAACATATTGATATTCAACACTATTTCTTAAGGGGTCATATTTCTAAAAATCACATATCACTTCATCATGTTGACACTGAAGAAAAATTGTTTGATATTTTTACAAAACTGCTTCCACTTGATCAATTTCAATGTATTAGAAAGAAGTTACTTATTACTCCCCTAGAAGATGTCTTCTTTGATATATGTGCACTAAACTCTTAAAAATTATAAATTGATACATTCTCATATTTTATTTTCATGACTATTACTTAAAAAAAGCTCAAGCAGTCTTCACAACAACCATTCACAACAGTCCAGTCAGTCTACAAAAACTTTGACTGAGAACTGGCTAAGTCGACGCATTTCTCGACTGAGAATCACTCGGTCAGACTCTTTCTCGACCAACACACACCTAGTCTATTTTTCATATTCTGGACTAAACATTGGTCTCGATCGATAAAAACTTCGACCGAAAACCTCTTGGTGGACCCCCAAATTTGACTTATCCACGCGGCATGATGATTTCCTACTTATTCTAGTTATTTTCCTCCACCAGAATTTTTTTGGCTCCACATGCACCTCGGTCAACGAATTTGTCGACCGAGCCCGAGTAACGGTGTACGCGCAAAGAGCCGTTGGGGAGCTCGGTTGACGAATTCATCAACTGAGAAAGTTGTTGTTTTGCTATAAATAGAGCCCAAAATGGCCCCTCTTCTCACCAATTCACTTGCTCCCTTTTCTAGTCCCTCCCTAATGCTTCTTGCTACAATTTTTCAGCTACTCTCATCCACCATCTTCCCTTGCTCCTATTCCACCTTCATACTCTCCAGATGGATTCCTCTTCTTCACAAGGAAAGAAGTAAGTTGCGGCGAGGAAAGGAAGGACGGTCTCTCAAGATCTGACAGTTATCAATGACATCCCATTCAATGGTGTTGCTGTTAGAGACTGGTACCTGCAGTTGTCCTCAAAGACTGCTATACCTCGACGACTGGTGGACGTCAACGACTTCATCACCATTGTTGATCTTGATGAGCTATTTGAGGTGCAACATCTCTCCAAATGTCTTACTCCATCCTTCTGCTTCTACTCTACCCAAGTTGTGAAAAAAAAATTTATTTAAACTGCTCATATATAACCTCTTATGTCAAACATTACATCTTTCTTACAAAATTCAGGGTAATTGTTTCTCCAAGACCTAGTCACATCGAGGTCACAACTCCATCTAGCAAGATTATGAGCAGCAACATTACTAATCCTCTTTACATGAGTCAAACTAGCGTAAACAAAAAGCTTTTTTTCTTCATGAAGCCAAAAGATCAGGTTGTTAAAAGCGTTTCCCTCCTTTGCTTCCTTGGAAAAAGCTTCAGCGACAGCACTTACATCGGTTTCGGCTTCAATCTCCATCAAGCCCCATTCCCTGGCTTTCCTAACTCCCAACAGCACCGCAATGGCCTCTGCTAAAAGGCTAGACCATTCACCATGAAGAACCCAACATGCTGCCTGAACTAACTCCCCTTCGTGGTTCCTGTATATAGCACTGAGGGCCATCCTTTTGTTTACTACTCAAAAGGATGCGTCTGTGTTCATCTTAATCTGGCCCCTCAGCGGAAACCACCACCTATCATTTTTTCATCCGTCATTTGTACTAGTAGTGTTCCTCGCAGATGCATCAAAACATTCAGTCCAAGCCATGAGGTTTGTATACAACATTATCGGCTAGCACTTGTTTTCCTTAAACACTGCTGCATTTTGGATCTTCCAGCAAACTGCACAAGCGGTTATAATGGCTGTAGCAGCCACCATCTCATTCTTATCAAGGATCCACTTCCAGCAGTCCACCATGGTCGTCCTCGGCACCAACGTACTGATGTCTTCTTTATTCAAATGTCTCCATAATATTTTAGCAGCTTTACAGTCAAAGAAGATATGGAAAAGGTTTTTAGTTGGATAATCACATATCTGGCATCTTATATCTATATCAATATGTCTCTTTCTCAGCCGCTCCGCTGTAGCCAGGTAATCTTTACATGCCCTCCAAACGAAAGCCTTTGATTTGGGGGGTACTTTGGTTTGCCATATCTCGTGCCAAATAGTTTCCCTCTGCTCTATCTCCCTATTTTCTTCAAGATCTCCGCAGCCCAACCAGTAAGCAGACTTTACTGTAAACAAACCATTAAGAGTTGGATACCAATAAAGTTTGTCCTCAGTACCAAAGCATGGTGGGGCCTTACAGATCGTCTATATATCCTCTTCAGTCATCACTTCGAGTATTGCTTCCATTTTCCATAGCATCTTTTCTGTATCCACCACTTCAGTAATAAGCCAATCATTCTCATCTGTTATATAATCGGGAATGCTGCAGTAGCCTTTACGGTTTGGTAGCCATGGGTCAGTCCATGTTTGACCCCTGAGGTCGTCCCAAAACTCCATCTCAGTCCCTCCTTAAGGAGAGATCTTGCCCCCCATATACTACGCCAACTGAAGCTCGGGGAGAACCGCCTGAAGGCATCCAGGAAATCATCAGTTTTATAGTATCTGCCTTTTAAAACTGTAGCACACAACGAGCCACTTTTGGAAAAGAGTCTCCATGCTTGCTTCTCTAAAATGGCAATATTGAAGACTTGTAGATCTCTGAAGCCCAAACCCCCATCTCTTTTAGATTTGTAGAGTTTGTCCCAGGAAGCCCAGTGTATCCTTCTCTTCGTGTCACTTGTTCCCCACCAGAAGTTAGCAATCATTCTTCTTATTTCCTCTGTAACACTCAAAGGAAACTGGAAAACTCCCATCATGTATGTAGACATAGCTTGTATGATTGATTTTATCAGTACCTCTTTCCCCGCTTGGCTCAGAAACTTTTCCTTCCACCCATTTATTTTCTGCCAAATTTTGTCTTTTATCACTTTAAAGGTCACCTTTTTTGATCTCCCTACAACCATTGGCAGACCCAAATATTTATCATGCTTCTCCACCTGCTTCATGTTTAAGATTTTGAGTATCTCATCCACTTTTCCTCTGTCCACATTACCACTGAAGGACACTTCCGACTTCATGAAGTTAATTTTCTGCCCTGAAGCTTCTTCATAGTAGCTAATAATGTTAGCTATCGTCAAAGCTTCCTGCGTTGATGCCCTTCCGAAGATAATGCTATCGTCAGCAAAGAACAAATGAGATATAGAAGGTCCCCCTCTGCTAGCAGTAGCCCCGTGAATCTTCTTAGATTGAACAACATTATGTATCAGGTGTGAGAAAGAGTCAGCACAAAGGAGAAACGGGTAAGGTGACAGAGGATCGCGCTACCTAAGGCCCCTTTTAGGGTCGATCAGCCCTTAATACTACCATTTATGATGAAGGATAGCGAAATGCTAGAGTAGCACTCTTTAATCTTGGCGCACCAGTCATGGCAAAACCCAAAATATCTCATCACCTTGTAAATGAAGCTCCATTCAATGCGGTCATAAGCTTTACTCATGTCAAGCTTGAGAGCCATGGTCCCCTGTTTCCCTTTCTTTCTTCTCTTCATGCCGTGGAACATCTCGAAGGCAATGAGTGCGTTATCCGTTATGAGGCGCCCCGGTATGAATGCACTTTGATTTTATAGAAACCAAGTCGTCAAGCATGTATTTCATTCTATTCCCCATGACTTTAGATATAATCTTGTATAGAATATTGCATAAGCTGATGGGTCGAAAGTCATTCATAGATTTAGGGTACCTGCATTTAGCTATAAGTATTATGTTAGTTTTGTTAATGTCTCTCAGTTCTTCCTTCCCCTTCCACCAGTTAACAACGTACTTAACTACATCATCCCCACGAATTATCCAAAAAGTTTGGAAAAGACCCGCCTGGAACCCATCCGGACCAGGGGCTTTAGTAGGATTCATACTCTCCAAGGCGTTCCAAATTTCATTTCTATCAGGGTCCTTCATAAGTTTTCTATTAGAGACATCATTGACCATGGTCGGAATATGCTCTACAGCCTCTCTATTGGGTGGTGGTTGTTGGGACTCAAAAAGATTTTTAAAATACCCCACAATCACCTCTTCAACAGCTTTTTCCTCTTCTACCGATTCACCTTCCTTGTTTTTGATTCTATTGATTTTGTTCTTCTCTTTTCTATGGGTTGCTGTTTTGTGGAAATACGAAGTATTGCAATCCCCATCTTTCATATAATTTGACTTCACCCTAATATACCAGTATGATTCGTTCATTCTGTGTAGGTGTGCCAGCTCTTTGCTTAGTTTGCTGCATTTCTCGACAGTAAGGATGTTCAGGGGTTGCTCATTAGCCACAGCCAACTCCTTCTCCACTCTTTTGATGTTTTTTCTTATATTTCTGAATTTCTTCTCAGCCCATAATTTGAGTCTTTTGGCACATTGGTTGATCTTCTCCGTAATATGATTATCACCCTCTTTCTCCCACACATCTTCTATAATACTTTTGCATTCAGGGTCCTTCAGCCAGAAGCTCTCACATCTGAAATCTTTGCTCCCATACCTTCTTGTCTTCTTTCTTTCTGTGTCAATGATGATAGGTGAGTGGTCTGATCCCACCTGAGGAAAAATGATCCCCCAAGCATCCGGGAACCTAGAACACCAGCAACTACTCCCGAGGACCCTATCCAGCCTTTCTTTAATTTTGGTTCTGAAAGTTTTCCCTCTCTCCCAAGTAAAGAGGTCCCCTTCACACGCAATGTCCACTAAATCACAGGTACTCACCACCCTTCTAAAATCTTCTATATGTCTCCTCCCGCCTTCCATACCCCCGACTTTCTCACTGTAATATAAAATTTCATTGAAATCCCCAATGAATAGGGTTGGTATTTGGCTTTTATTGAAGAGGGCCTCCATCAGCGACCACGTTTTAAATTTGTTACTACTGTCCGCCCAACCGTAGATCCCTATGCATCTCCAGTTGTTTTGACTCCCATCACCTACGATCTCAACCTCAAAATGATGTTGTGAATATGTCACTACAGTGACCTTGATATCCTTCCACCACATCCCTATCCCTCCAGCTCTACCGTTCCTCCCCAGGCTCACCCCATTGTTGTATCCTATTTTCCTCCTTATACTTTCCATATCAACATGCGTTAACATCGTCTCCATAACAAAGATGAGTTCAAGCCTCTCCTCTCTGCATAGCCTTCGGAGATTATTGTAGGTGTCAAGTTTGGCCAGCCCTTGACAATTCCAACTCAAGAGTTTCATTGCCCTTCACGGGCCTGATTCCCATCAGGACCCGCTACTTGGTTTGGGTATTTAACCCCCACCATATCATTGTTGGCGCTTCTCGTGATTGTCTTATTTCTTCCCTCCTCAGTGTTCTCTTCTGGACCCATGTCTCCCTGTTTCCTTTTTTCCCTTCCTTTGCAGTATCCCTTCTAGCTATTTGGCCCCTCGTACGGGCCTCCTTCCTCTTGAACTTTACTTTTCTCGTCTTCTATTCAGTATTTGTTTCTTTATTTTGTTCAATCTGCGTTTCTCTTTGTGGCTTTGTCGCAAACACGTGAATTGCATTGTTACTGCTTCTCAGAGCTTCATTATATTCCCTAGTTGGTGTCATGATGTTGTCCTTCCTTCCCTCCTCAAGATCTGTAATCAATGCTAAGAAGATAGGGGAAGTTTTGGGATTCACGTGTCTACCTTGCAGTTTGCACCTGGTTTGGATAGAAGCACCTGGACTCTCATTTATGTTTGTGGTCCCTTGTGGTGGCTCGGACTCCCCGTCCTCTTTACCTCCCAAGGAGTCTTTCTCTGTTGTGCTGCCAGTTCTCTGTTCTTCTTTATTGTTGCCTCCTGTGCTTTCCTTTTCTACCTCATAATGTTGCTACCCCATTTTACAGTTTCCCCCCTTCTCATTATTTAGTCCCAGCTTCTTAGAGGTGCCTGCTTCTTTTGTCTTTTGTCCTCCTTTTTCCTCCCATACCAGATGCTTCTTACATGATTCGTAGGCAGCTGTTTCGAAACCTTTTCTTTGTCTTCTAGGGGAAGCTCGTAGCCAGCTACCCCACTCCCCGTCTGTACCGGAAACGGATTCTTTTCAATCCTTTTTCACATGACCAAGGCGCCCACATTCATAGAAGAAGTTTGGTAGGCGCTCATAGCGGATGTCGACCTCCATGATCACCCCTTTAACATCTTTCATTTTTTGTTTCGTCTTTAGAGGCTGGGTAACGTTGATGATCACCTTTGCCCTCCTGGCCCACTCCCAGGTGCTTTCATTTGAGTCCACCTCTTCGAACTTACCCACCTTCCCTGCCACTATGGCAACAGCTTTCTCCATCCGATAACCCATGGGAAGATTGTAAAGTCTGAGCCAAATAGTTGTTTCGTTGATCACAAGGTTTGACAGTTGGGTGGACCTATTGATCTCCTTTAAAAGAAGCAGGTTGTTGTCAAAGCTCCACGGTTCACCTTCTAGCACTTTGTCGATGGCTTCTCTGTCGCTGAACATGACGATGATCACTCTGTGCTCTATTTTATTGAATACAGGTTTGTTCTTGATCCCCCAGATCATACTCATGGTACGTTGTAGAGCGTTGAAATTGTAGGGTCTATCTGTCAACAGACGGGCCGCTAGGGCGAGGTCCACCTGGTCAGCTGCCAGACCTTCTTCCTCTTCGTCAAAAGTTGCAATGTCGTCTTCTTCTATGGTAAGGCTTCACATTGCCTGTTAATCTCGTCCGCCATGATCCTCAGACCCCCGCTCGGAACCCCCAAAATGAATGGGTCAACAGGCTGGAAACTACCAGGACACCTAAACCCCAGCTGCCAGTGGCGAGGTGCGCACAACCTAGATCGTCGTTATTGCCACACAGCAGTGGAGCGATACCGATGGCTAGGACTATTACCCAAGTTGTGAATGAGTTCTATGCAAATCTAGCCAAAAACCCTAACCACTCCCTCTCTTTCTCCTATATGGTTGGTGGGATTGAATTTCACTTCTCTGAGGAGGATATTCTCAAAATGTTAGACATGAATGTAGAGGAGTATAGGGATTTATTGACTTAACCACTAGAATTCCCTTATCTAAACTATCCCAAGATGACACCACAATTAGTTTAAGTGATATCAAGAGGGCCATCTTCCTTCCAAACACCTCATCCATGAAGAAAGAGGCACATATTATGCAATCAATCTAACCCATGAAGCTAGGATAGTGAACCCAGTTGTTTCTACTAATATCTATCCTAGAGCTAATAAATCTAAAGTGCAAACCTTTAGGATGTACCTAATTTATGCCATACTTAAAAGCATCCCCGCAAACTTCATTTACCTCATCCTTAGAAACATGGTTGAATTTACTGGCAACCCTCCTTATGTTGACTTTGTATGTCAGATCACCCAACATTGTTCAAAGAAAAACTTGGAGGATCTAGGATTTAAGAGTGATAGGAGACCTCAAAAAATTATGTATCTTTATCTGCATTCGCTCCTTCATGTGAGGGACATATCTCATAATAGTGTAAGGGATGAAGGGGTCTCATGGTCATTTCTCCTTCCCCACTTCCTTTTGGATGTTTATTTGATGGTGGGCATGCCCTCCATGACAACCACCATAGCAAGGATAGGGGGATCTCATCTTTCTTAGTTGCACACAAGTTGTAATGGAGAAGGATGCATCTCATTGCAGTGTGGATCTTGGGAGAGATATTGTGGTCACCACCCTGCCCCCCCATCATTCTTGTCCCCTCATTCAGTTGTGTGTATGCCCTTCATGGTATCTATCATAACAAGTGAGGACATGATCTCATCATCATCAATCCCACCTTGTTCCATTTTTTAGTTGCCCCCCATCCCCTTTCCCTCATCTAAATTTCTCCTTTCTCCTTGATCCAATCAACTAATAGCTCTGTCTATCTGATAGGGTGCTTTTGTTGGGGTTTAGGTTGCCATTTGTGTTTGGAGTTTGGGAATATGTTGGTCTTTCCAAGTAGATTGATCTAAATATAAGGCGTATTCGTGATTCATCTAGACTATGGAGGGTTCTTCTCTTTGGTTCAGCTATGGAGGATTCTATGTGAAGGTTTCTTACAACTATTAACACTATGTTAAACTTGATCACAATTAACATGCTCTTCTCGAGTCTCATAAAGAAATTATATTCTCTTCTCAAGTTTCAACCTAAATTAAAAAAATTATTTTGCTAATGAATCACTTGGATCATCAAGGTATCTGTCATAAATTTTCCTCAATTCCCTAAGTTCAAGGTTATATCCAAATGTTGTAGCCTAAAACTCTTTTTTTTTACAGATTCTATTTTCTATTAGAACAAACCACCTTATGATTTATAAAGTGGGTCTCTCTCTTATTTCATGACGAAACTATCTCATGTGGATTCACTCAATTTGAGAATAAAGATGACTCCAGCAACGATAGTCTCATTATAATATGAATAGTGCCTTGATAATCAAAATGGCATAACTCTAGTATGTCCATATTTGTGAATCTAGTCAAAATGACTTCTGACGGCTTCCTTTTTGTTCATGTTTATATCTATTCATAGTATACAAGATTTTAGCTATTTGTATGACCAACATTGAATATGTATTCCTTTTTCCAATTAAATAGTCAAGATACTTATCCATGATATGTATCTTGTTGGTTTCTTATATGGTTCTTCCCTGACCAATTTCTCATTTGCATCATATGGTCTTAGTTAGAATTTGTATGCTTCTTCCTTTAAAAGTAAATACTAGATAATCCAAAGCTCTTTATGTGCCATCAAACTATTCATTTTTTGTCACTTCATCTTTGTACCTTAGTTAAACAATTCCATTGTGATGCATCACGCAACCCATAACCGATTTTATTTGATAAAAGGAAAATTGTAGTAGTCTTATTGAGATGTATTCTTTCTTTTGTTTTGGGTCTTGTTAAGTTATGAAATTTATTAGGGGTTGGTTGGATTGTTATATGGTTTAAGGATCTATAACTCGTTATATCTACCACTAGATACAATTGTTTTGTTCTTCTCTTGAGCAAGGATTTTTTAGTAGTACCATGAAATTTATTTGTTGATAGTGTAAAATTGTGGCCTTGGGGTATTATTTTCTATAGTGGCTTGGCAATGTTGTTTGTGGTATCTTAATGTCTAGGCTAGAAACCAACTAATTTGCATTTGAAGTATGAAACTTGGGTGCTAAATTGACCTACTACAATAGTTAAATTTGTTGCTACTCAAGGATTCCATTCTCAATAGCAATAACAAACAACTAAATGTGTAATCATGTGAATGTCAATGAATACTACAATGATACTCATATCAAGTGGGTGTTGGTATGTATGCCTAGATATCCAATCATATGATGATTGTAATGAGGCATAATGTAATTGATTTGATAAAAAATGAGGGCAATTCCATTTATTATGTTTTGTTCAGCTATAAGATAAAGATATAATATAATAGATGTCTAAAGAATGATGGTATTCGATGACATATGCCTTCAGGTTGAGGACCTAGATAGTGAGATCATATGTATCATAAGAATGCATACTTACTTGTAATATTCCTAGTTAGATATTATTGTGGAAGAAAACTAGACAATAATAATACATAAAACTAGATTGTGTGTTGGATGTTAATAGAATCTCATTAGTCATGATATATGACATCAACCCAAATACATATGTACTTGTTAGAGAATAGTTTACCGGGCAAACTCACCTTGAGAGTGATACATGCAACCATTTAATGGTAGATATAATCATCTATCCATGTGATAGTGGTAATTGTGGTTCTAAGACTTGTAGTCACTACACACATCACATGTCATATGATGAACTTTGACACCATCTAACGTGATCTTGAATAAGGCTTGCTACATAGTTGGTTCTCGTGTATGTTGTAACAAATGAGGATTGACTATGAGTGATGTCAATGGGATTTGTCCATCCTTCCAGATATGTTATCCTGGTTACTTGATAAGAGAGACTGATAAATGCATGGCCATGCATGTGAGACAATATGTGACATTCAGCTCACGTGTATCTCAATAGTCTACTATGGTTCTATAAAAATGGATTGAGTATAAAAGGATGATGATTTCATGCCTCACATTCAATCTGGATATCAGTGATAAAGGAGCTATACGTTCACGATAACACTAATGTAGATGTATGTTGAAGTTTTTCCCCAACTTTCCAATTAGATGGGTAGTAATGATGTTGCTAGATACCTCTCATTGTTTTTGAAATCATATTTTAGTTATGTGCATTTACTACCAAAGTAATTTGGGACCTATAGGGTCACACACATAGGATGCCCCTAGAATAGAAGTTTATGCATGCATAAGGTTTGACTTGGTTGCTGAAGTGTTTAGGTAATCAACTTTAAAAACATTGGCTGAGAGTTGGTTGACTGAGGTGTCCAGTAAACTAACTGGGAATGCCATTTGACTGACTACAGTGTCCAATTGACTGACTAGATGATCAATAAGAATAGATCAAGGTTTGATGTTGACATCATAGTGTGCATTAATCGTTGCATTGAAAGCTAATATGTTTACAAAAATTGACCGAATGGGAGTGTGCAATCGTCTGACTGGAGTGTCCATTCGACTGACTAGAGTATCTAGTTGACCGACTAGATGATAAGTAATACTAAATTAAGGATTGATGTTGATGTCATGGTGTGAATTGGGCGTCAAACTGAAAGCCAATATGTTTATGAAAATTGACTCAATGGAGTGTCTGATCGACCAAGCCGTGATTCGTAGTAGCTGAAAATTCAAGAATTTTGTCTCCTCGTATCCCTCGGTTTGAGGAAACCCTAGACCGTCGACTCCTATATAAATGGGGGTATCTAAGAATCTCAAGATAAGTTTCATGATCTCAACATTGTGGTGATGTGAGATCCAGATGCATCTTACCCATAAAAGGGAGAGAGAGCTAAAGGGGAGAAAGTAAATGCTAGTACATTGACAACATGAGGGATAACTCCTTCCCATCGGTTCTAGAAGAATAACACAGAGTCATCGGTGGTCCTCTTGGACTAAGTAAAGACGTGGAGGCCTTTTCCATCACTCTAGGAGGACATCATAAACCATTTTTCGTGTAGCTATACTGGGAGGCTACCCCTAAAAAATGTCTAGGTGTTGCTTGAGAAAGAAGCACATTGCTGCAAGGATCATCACTGGACTTGGTCAAGACCAGGTATATGCCTTGCAATCCTCTTTCCCACTTCATAGTCACTGACACGATCTGATGGTTATGGGAAATATGGATAGAACATTTTCATTTTTTTTGTCATCTCTATCGTCATATTTCCCTATAGTGGTATTAGAGCCAAGTCAATTTACTCTAATTTGTGGTTTAATTGATACTATCATTTGTAGTTTTATCATTTATTTTTATGCATGAGATATAAACATTTAAAATGACTAGTGTGTACATCCAATGAAATACCACATATGCTAGGATATATATATATATATATATATATGCAGTCTATATGAATCAACCTAACATCATTTTGATGGTGGATGTATGTGTGGTTATGATGAATACCCCCTTGATGTGTGTGTTTGGTTGAACAATTTAATTACTATATTTACACCTTTCTCTCTTTATCCAGTTGTAAGTTAATATTTTCCTCCATATACTCCCCTATGAATGTAACTCAATATTTCACCTTTTGAAATGTAATTATCAAATAGGATTATTTTAATTTCTTTTTTGAGAAAGAGAAGACATTTTCCACCATGTGAGTCAATCGACTGGGAAGTTGAGTTGATCGACTAGAGGACCCAAGAGGCAGTAGATCATAGGAGCCATTCGATCAGCTGGAGGCCAGTCGAGTGATTGGAGGACTACAGATAGTCACTTGAACCCAGAGCCAACGGACCATCTAACAAAAGCCAATCGACTGATAAGAGGACGAATCAATCGAATGGATTAATCCATTCGACTGACTGACAGGTTTCCTACACAATAGCTTTTTCTTTACATGTTGTAACATGTGATGACCTAGGTGGATAACAATTCTTTGTGGCTCCAAAACTTACATTAGTATGGCGATAATAATCGCTCATATAATTATCATTACGTGTTTTGTTTATGGATATAGTTGATACATATTATAAGTGTCTGGTGAGTGGATATGTATGTGTATTTATATAGAAAATCTCTCAATAAATATAAAGTCCAAGATGCTTTCCATGAGTAGGAAATGAAAATCTTGATCGACTAAGCATAGGTTATGCCAAAGTGTGGTGCACCATCTCTCTCATAGAAGCGTGGTGATAGATATGTGGGTCTTCCAAAGCTAGGCTTATAATATAGCGTGTTGGCTTTTGGGTCAGGTTTAACTAGGTGGCCTTACTAGGATTAAGTTCCTAGAAGCATACATATGGAATATGACAAGGAGTTGTGCACAGCGTCTATCCAAGAGTAGTATTAGTTGAAATTGGAAGAGTTTCCTACCTAAATAGTCAGGGTTGTGGGTGATCAACCAATGCTGACTCCTGATTTGATGAAATATAGATGTTAGATCACTAGAAGGTTGACACTGCAAGCTTCTGAGTCGATATTGAGGGCTATCAATTTGACCAGAATAGTGGGAGAAATAATTAATTAAAAGCTAATCAATATCATCAATTATCAAATCAAATCAAAAGTGTTTTGACTAAATAATAAATTGGCTTTTACAAAAATAAATAAAAAACATACTCTCATTGTGGTGAGTCCTTGAAAGGGACAAAATAAACATGAACAACTTCCATGCCTATCAAGGACTTTGAGAAACAATCTCACTCAGGAGCATAATATCTATGTCCTCGAAACACCAGTGCCACAGGAACCCGCTCCAAATGAGCCTAAGGTTGAAATGGATGCTTACTTGAAAGCATGAAAATGACTGCAAACATCAAAAACCTTATGGTGAGCTGTATGAACTATGAGTTGCATAACATGAAAATAGGCATATTCTCGAGATGTGACACATCTTAAAAGTTATGCAAAGCAAGAAAGATATAATGTCTCCAAAGCATTGTTTGAGTGCAAAATGATAGAGGGAGATCTAGTAGAGGTCCATGTCTAAATATGATTGGGCATGTGGAACATCTATTAGAGGTATTTCCTTTAGGCCAAGAGTTGGCCACAGATATGATTCTATAATCAATTAGAGGAATCACACATTATGAGATATGGTGCAATCAATGATGAGTTTTACCAATTTTCCGAATTCCTTCTGGGGATAAGCTCTAGAAACTACCACTTTATACTTAATTGCATACCCTCTAGATCAGATCAAAAGACACCATATGCGATATGGATTGGGAAGCGTCCCAATATGTCTTTAAAAAAAATTAGGGATGGGAAGCTTATGTGAGGAAAATATTTCCCGAAAATCTTGGACCTAGATTAGATAAATGTTTTTGTTGGATATCCCAAGGAAACCAAGGGATAATACTTATATAACCCATATGACAACAAATAATTGTTGCCAAGGATGTTGTTTACTTAGAAAAGGAATTTATTTCCAAAGGAATCAGTGGGAGGAAAGTAGATCTCGAAGAGGTTCGAGACCAACAAGAAAACATTGAACTTATAGAGGTACACAAGGAGCAAGGAGACCATAAAATGTTGTGAAATCTCAAGTTCCTCATATACCACAAGAACCTCATATATCTAGTAGGAGATGCCTGGAGCCTAAAATGTTTGGTTATATCGTGACTCAAGAAGGCAATGAGTTGGTCATAGGGCTGTCAATGGGGAGGGTATTATCCATTTACCCTTACCCATACCCTGGAGGGTAAGGGTAAGGGTAAAGATTTTAATTACCCTTTATCCATTTACCCGTTCCCCGTTTCCCCGCTATACTATAAGGGGAGGGTAAGGTATAGACATTATCCATACCCTTTTACCCTTTTACCCGCACATGATATAAAGGTTACACAAATATAAATATTCTAAAGGGATTTGTATGTAAATGTTTAACCCTAATACTTTATTCTATCATTGGAAAATGACTTGGTGTTTTGCTTGTAATACTTTCTTGTTGAGAGAAAAACATATATATCTTACGGAAAATGAGGTGTTGGTGAAACACTTATTTGTTATGCATACTTCTGCAAAGGGAAAAAAATAATTTATGCATAAAAAATTATTATTGTGTGAATTGACTTAACTTTACACAGAGAAACATATGATTTTGAACTGGATATAATGTTTTATATGTTGTTATCAATCAATTAGTTATAAAATTATTAAAAATCAACACACAATGTGTATAAAATTCTTTTTTTGTCAAAATTACCCGCTTACCCTTTACCCTCCCCATTTACCCTGTGGAGAAGAGGGTAAGGGTAAGGGGAGGGTAATGGGATTTCTAAGAAGGATAAATACCCTTACCCTTACCCGCTACCCAAAGAGGGTAAGGGTAAGGGTAAGACCTTACCCTCCCCATACCCTCCCCATTGACAACCCTAGTTGGTCATATATGAGGAACCAACAACCTACCTAGAATCTATTAAGGGACCAAAGTCCAAGAAATGGCTGGAGACCATGAGATCTGAGATGGACACCATGTACACCAATAAGGTATGGAATTTAGTGGATCAACTAGGGGTAAAACCCATAGGGTGCATGTGGGTTTTCAAGAAGAAGACAGACATAGGTGGTAATATACAAACCTATAAAGGCATATTGGTTGCAAAGGATTTTAGATAAGTTCAAGGTGTTGAATATGATGAAACCTTTTCACCAGTTGCCATGGTTAAAATTCATCAGGATCATGCTTTCCATTCTATCTTATTATGACTATGAGATTATCTTAGATGGATGTTAAAAGTTCTATCCTTAACAGAAATCTTCTTGAGGATATGTACATGACACAACATGAAGGTTTCATAAATCCAAAAGACGTAACTAAAGTATGTAAGCTACAAAGATAAATCTATGGAATGAAGCAAGCATCTATGAGCTAGAATCTTTGATTTGATGAGGCATTCTAAGGGTTTGGCTTTAGTCAAAATTAAGATGAACCTTGTGTATACAAGGAGATTAGTGGGAACATAGTTGTATTCCTCATATTGTATGTAGATAACATACTATTGATGGGGAATGACATCCTTGTCCTCAAAATGGTAAAGAATTGGCCAGGAAGTACCTTCTCTATGAAGGACATAGGTAGAGCATACTACATCTTAGGAATCAACATCTATAGAGATAGATCTAGAAGGCTTCTTGGCCTAAGACAGAGTACAAACATTGACAAACTGCTGAAGAGGTCCAACATGCAAGACTCAAAGAGAGGGAATTTCCCCATGTCCCATGGAATTGGCCTCTCTAGAGCCTAGTGTCCTAGTTCTTGTGAAGAATGAAAACACATGATAAGATGCCAATGCACCCAGAAATAGATTATCATGTATGCAATATTATGCATCAGTTCTGATGTCTTGTATGAATTGAGCATGACAAGTAGATTTCAGTCAGATCACGGTGAAGGCCACTGGATTTCCGTAAATAAAATCCTTAAGTAATTTAGCAGATCTAAGGATAAGTTCCTTGTTTATGGAGGTGAGGAAGAGTTGGTTGTAAAGGTTACACTTATCAAAGCTTCCAAAACAGGGATGATAATTGGGAGTGTGATGTCCCCGAATTTTCTAAATCTTAATCTGATGTGTGACGTCCAAACTGAAACCTCACCTTGGAGAGAATTCCAATTTAAACACCCAACATTAGGCTAAGAAGAAGCGAATCAGAGGAAGTCAAAATGAACAACAATAGCACATGCACATGAACAATAATAAAACCATACAACACATGTTCACCATTTTATATATAATTACATTATGAATTATTATAACATTTGATATGACATATTGAACAAAAAACTCTACATATACATGTACTACCACTAAACAACATGATCTTAAGACAACATGTCCACCTATACATCAGCTCATAACACAACTCACTACTATCTTGGATCTTCAAGATCATACATACACAACCTAAATAAAAGATTACATGTGATACACATCAGCACAATATTCAAGAATATTATACTGAGTACGCCTACATGTCTTTTTATACCTCTCATTACTAAGCTTGGAAATAAGATAAAACTAGAACTTGGCAGTAATAAATAAATATAAGAAAAGGCATATACTTGCACAAAGATATTTGTTACCAAAAGAGAACACATATTTTAGGCACATTTTCCATTATATGCTCATGCATCTGCCTACCAATGAGATAGATGCATTCAGGCCTTATGATCTGCTTACCAAAGAGATAGATCATTATACATGTGATCTGCTTACCATAGAGATAGATCACTCACTAGCACTATGCTTACCAAAGAGATATAGTGCTTTCATATAATGGAACAAATATATTATATTTCATGTATTTATAGACTTGTATGGAAAATCAAGCAACATATCATTCAAGAACAATCATTTCAACCATTACCATATGCCAAGTATTTTACTACACATATAACACAAGCATATTGTATAATAAGCCAAGAAAGAGGTAATGGCGTACCTTGATCACATATATACTAATCATCACATATGTTCCTCAGGTCAACTATATCCTTGGTCAAACCCTGATTAAGATAAGATTGCACATCACCATCAGGTTCTCATCATCTTAACCCTATTTGATTCATTTTAGGGTTTAGTTCATTATTATAGATCTTTTCATCTTTAATTGTATTCTTGTCTTCAAGCTATCTTACTGATGTTATCTTCCGAATTATGGCTCATTAATTGGATATACCCATGTGTCACATTATTATGTGAGCATAATAACTTAGGTTACATTAATTAGTCAAATTAGGGTTTTTTCATCATTTTAGGATCATTTAACATGTAACCTAATTTATATACATAATTGTGATCTCAGGAATACATATCAGCTTCCAATTATAGATATAAGGGTGTTCCATAAATTCTATCATTTATTGAGCATGTATGTATTTATTGCATGTTATTTAGGGTTATCAGCCCTAATTAGCCATATGGAGCAAATTATATGATTTCGTAGACCAACATTATAATCATTGGTCTTAAATGTATTATAAACATGTATATAGATTTATTGACATTTTATCATAATTTTAGGCCATCGTTTGATATTTATTATCCATAAAATAAGCATTTCACCATTTACATGATATCACTAATATTAGTGCATCAAAAACCTGATATAATGCTTCGATGTTGTTCTAGACATTTTTCTGAACATTTTGATATATTATTTCTATTTTTTTGATAATCGAGCTAATTTCTATGAATTAAACAAGATTTGGGAATTTACTGAAATATTTACCTTCGTGGGCCATTCGCGGGGCGCCACATGGCCTATGAGAGGCGCAACTCCTTTGCCTTGGTTTCTTGGGGTTCACAGTTGAACTGGATGACTTGGCTTGGGCTGGACCCGGTTCAAATGGGTTTGGCTGGTTTGCCTCTTCTTTTCTCACTACGTTTGGTTTCGTGTATTTTACAGGATTGGATTGTATTTGCTAATCCAACAAGCGAAATTCTATGTTTGTTTAGTAGGAGCTGTAAAATGCATAAGACCCTAGTTGGACCGAAAATCAACTCTCGTGTTCGAACTGCACTGAGAAATCCAATTCAACGGGCTTGGTTCTGTGCAAATCCAACTATCACTGCGAAAACGAACGCATGTATAGCAGCCAGTACATAGAGATCCACGGAAAACTAACCGCGCTCAAATGGGGCGCGGTTCATTTTCTCAGTCTAGCAACCGCAGAACTTATGATATCGCTCATCTTTTTAACATGAATCTCCAACTCATCCGAATAACTGCATCCTACCAAATGAAAACACGTTATGTTTCCTGATTTGCAACTCGTTGGGTTGGTTGATTCTACACCCAACCAAATTAGCCCTAAAATACAGGATTTCCGCTATAATAGAAATGTTGGATTAATGATTTCATCGGAAAAGTGTGGGACGCCGCAATACAATAAGCTATCCTGTTCGCCTAGCGTCTTCTCCGACATGTGTTTTATGTGACGAGCAGAGTGTTGCTTACCCAAAAATGAAACGACGATGCAACTGTGTTTGTTTTCTGTAGCATGATACTCTACGGGCTACCTCCCTCGGGGTTCTCTTTTACTCGGATGCTCTCTCTCCCTCCATTATGGCCATACCACACAGAGCTTCAAACACCTGTTCCGAAATAGGCCATTCTCCTCTAGCTCCTTTGTGAAAAATACATCACCTGGCAAGGGCGTCGCGCATGCCCGACCAACGTCATCTGGTCCCTCCTTTCCCTACGGAACCTAGTAGGGAAAGCTTCATATGTTACCTAAGGACCGCCGGTTCTCAGCTTGAATGATGGGTCCAAGTTGTTCCTCGAGAACAACAACTTAACGATAGGGAAAAACTTGAATCTGACTTTCAAATAATTGTATGGGTGTATCGTCCCCAATGACATGATTTAATGACAGAAATCTCAAGCAGCTTTTGTTCGTAACACCAGGTGCAGTTGTTGCATGGTATGGATCAGCCGTGCAGTTGAAGTGTTTGAAGGAAGTTCACTGTAGGAGTAAAGAGCTTCCTCGCTCCTCCTTGTTGGTCTGTTGTTTGATTCAAGCAGGCAAACCAAACATAAACTTTGATTTTGCTGTATGCGGCAAAGCCCAAAAATTCAAGTTCTTGGATTTAATTAATCGAGGATTATTCTAAATCCAAGTTAATCCTGCAAAGAAAGCGTCTCCTCAAAGCACAACGCTCACGTGCGTCATCTCCTGGCAACGGCCGCCGCCTGGCCTGCTGCCTCACTACTCGCATCGGTCACACGTCCGCTGTGGGACTCCGATCTCCCGAGCACTGTGTCCGTGAGTGCTCAGCGCCGCCGCCACCCTCTTCGTGCGTCGTCTGTTCTGGTGTGCGCTAGCCTGCCGCCTTCACAATGCCTCCGTCTCCGCTCGACACTGCCGATCTGTGTGCCTTCTAGCTCTTCGCGGCTCCTCCGGTCCTCCCTATTCTAGGGCAACGCTGCCGTCGCCATGAGACTCTCCTCCGACATGGCCACCGTCGAGCTGCTCTGCTCTGTGAGCAATGTCCGCTTCTTTGCCGCTGAGCTCCTCCGAAAACAGAATCCTGAGGATCTCCTTCAGTTCACTTCTTCCTCGTGATATGTTCAGGCGCTGCCACACCACTTGCTTCCGAGACACGAGCGTCGCCACGAGTGGTGGCTCCGGTGGCCGTCAGCGGCTTGGAGAGCCTGCCGCTGCTACCTTCTCTCAAGTTCCGCCATGGGTTCAGATGCCGGCGATGGATTTCAAAGGATCGGTCCCCCATTCATCTGCTCAGGCCCTACCTTCTTCTATTCCTCTTCAGATTCCTTTCAGCTCGCTCGGTGCTGCCTGTGAGGCTCTCCTCTGGCGAGAACTAGGTTGGTGTCCATGTCGTCCTTCTCCCTTTTCTTACTGAGCACAGCTGTTGAGGTGAGGAAAGCAACAACGCTCCCTCTCCCTCTGTTCTCTACTCCAAACAGTAATATGAGAGGTTGTTTCTGAGGAGGCGAGGCTAACTGCCCACTCAATTTTCTCCATCCAGCCACGACCATGACATGGGGTAATAGATTGGGCTCATCGCCGCTGCTACCCCGACAATCTCTAGCCGAACACGAGGTGGGGGATGAAACCCACCCTTCAGATCCAAAACAAGGGCCAAGATCAACTTTAATCATAGTCTATCCGTGCTAATGAAAGGGAATCCTATCCCATGTTTAGGATGCGGCAACGTAACATCTCGATTGATTGACTCCTAAGTTTTCAATTACAAAACATTGTTCAACCAGACATCAAATTCACATAATTCATCATTTTCGAACTCCAATATCTTCTTCTAGGAACATACAATTATTGTGAAACTTTTAGGCATTGGTTTGTCATCACTCAAGATACACCCCATACAATTTTGGTGCCAAGACACAATTGTTAGATCATGCAACTCACACCTAAAGGCACATAATCTACTCTATCCCATCATAATATTATCATCACACAATATCTTAACTTATAAAAAATACGTATATCTCATAAAATACCCAAACACAAGACTTTGATTATCTCTTTAGGTATTTAAGAATTTTAAAAGTTCACTCCATCACTTCTTACACACCTTAAGAGAAATTTCGTCCTCGAAATTAAGCCAGAAATCCAGCCCATCACAAGGAGGGTATGAGTAACCCATACCCATACCCATCTATATTTTGGTATAACCCATACCCATCCCATATAAAAAAAGACAAAAAAATCATACTCAAACCCCACGCCAATAGGTCATGGGGACCTGTTATAACCCATATGAAAGTAACAATGCAACAAATTATAAGTATGAAAACAAGTAGATATCTGATTTCTTTGTAGCGATTTGCACTTAATAATTAGAAAATTTATATACTATCTCACTAAACAACGTGTTGGTAATATTACGACTATTGTAGATAGCGACCTAAAGATTTTAAATTTTTGACAACCACATATTTTCTTGATTTGTATGCAATTACAAATCAGTTTCTTTTTGAATAAAATCAAATGTTGAATCTCTCATTGTGTTTTTTTGGATGAACATGAGGAGAACCACCACAAAATGGTTGAATACAAGTAATGAGACCTGAGATATCTCTATAGTCTCAACCTTTATTCTTTCCATTCTTGGAATTTAAGACAAAGTTAGGGATTTCGAAAATGGATATACACAGATGTTGGATGCGGACTTAAACAACTAGCTACTGGAGTTCTATTCCAATTTTGTACAAAAATTTGTACGACCTATCCAATGGAACAACATTGCATGGGAGGAAGTAGTGAGAGTAGTAGAAAATTTATAGGTGCAAAAGACTGGGAGAATTGTAGATCTAAGAGAGTCTATAATGTAGAAGACAAGCTGCTCCAGTAACTTTAGTTCCAGATTTCCCATAAACAACAGTTAGGAGACACACCATTGTTGTTCACAATGCCAACGACTCCTTAGTGGTGACTCCTTGAGGTGAAATGAGGGCTGAAATAGTGCTGAGGTTGGGGCATAGATAGGAAAAAAGCGGTGACGGAGAACCCGAGTACATGATAGAGAAATAACGAGGCTGGGGTAGACTATAGAGAAGCAATGGCACCGTGGCCAGGGAGAGTAGAAGTGACATCAGGGCTAGGGAAGACTACAGAGCAGATGAGACCGGCTAAGGGAGGCCGGAGCACCGCAACTCAGGATATCTAGAGGGGGTATGTGTGGGCTCTGATCTCCAAACCACGATATAAACACGATTCAAACTTAGCGGAAGCAATTCGATTAACAGCGGAAGACAAAAATCACGGAAAATTAAAACTTTTCGAAACAAGAGCTTGAATCCATAAAAGCTTCTTTCATAACAAGAGATAAACTGTTTACATCTCATGATAATTACTTCTTGAGTAATTATATACATCAAGATACAAAATCTCAAGAACTCATAACAAAAGACTCCAAGACCTGAGAGTACAGAGGACACATAGGACTGACTCTAACTACACCACATGGCAGGCTAAATCTCCACCTGAGATTTACTGCTACTCCTGGTGCTGCTGCTGCTGGGACTGGTCACCTGTAGACCGGTTCCTCTGTCTCCGACGTCCACCTAAAAAGTTGAAGTCTACGGGGTGAGACAATTTTATATAATTGTCCCAGTGAGAGTTATAACTCTCCGCCAGAAGCTTTATTATAACATCAAAGAATATTTTAAGCAGTAAAGCTTTCAAAGTATTCAATAGCAGTTGCAGCTATAAACAAGAGCTCAACATTTATGAGACATGAAGAATATAAGCACTATTACAGTGTATCATCAATCAACTAACTCGTAGTTATCTCTAACATGTATACTACGCGGTTGATTATGTTTTACAAACAATATTATGCCCTGTGGAGATGAGGCATACCACTCATACTCCAACTGATTGCTAAGAAGTCACATCAGTATCATACATAGGTCATTAAGAGAGCCGGATTCTCATGACCTTCACCTTCCTCAGTCAGTAAGAGGATCACTTGTAGGACATCTTGTGTCTCTACTATTATAGCTCACCAGGGTAAACTGGTCCTTCGTTATTCTAGAGTTACAGTGGCGTTCTGTACTCTCTTCGTCATCAGGAGATTTCATGTTTATCTCCACTGATACGGATATCTATGTTTTCTTCTTCATCAAGAGGTTTCATGTTTACCTACTACTGATACGGTATGGGATTGTAGTGAAGGATTGACGGATTACATATCTACATCAATTTCCTACACTAGGATGTAAGGTTCTACACATCCATATACCCCACATACTCACTAGTATGTGATCCAGGAGTTCCCTTAGGAAAACCTGTTTCACCATCATTTGATCTCTGACAATGATGGGTCTATGATCAGGGCTCTACATTATACTTGATTAGTTAGGTACATTCAGTATTCATTTAACATCACACATTGTTCTTCAAACAATAACAGTAGCATAACAGCTATAAAAGGAGAATACTAAATGTAACAAGCCTAACTCACATCAATCATCATTTCTCATTATACTCATCACAAGTCATCTCTAAAGCATGACTTTGATGGTATTCATGGCTCTCACAGCCCATTATTATCATAGAATGCCACTGACAAGGCATCAAGATACTTTACTTATTCATAAAGCTATCAATATGCCTTTAATGAATATAGTATCATCATCCATACCTGGATATGATCACCTCCATATCAGAACCTGCATGGTTAATTCAACTAATAAAGGTAATTCAAAACAATGATTATACTTTCCACTCTTGTCATAAGAGCTAAGTTCTTTGATTCTTATCAAATAGAGTTTAATACTCATATAACATGTCATCACCTTTGAATTAGGGTTTACTTATTCACATCACATGTCATTACCCTTGAATTAGGGTTTACTATTCACATCACATGTCATTACCCTTGAATTAGGGTTTACTATTCACATCACATGTCATTACCCTTGAATTAGGGTTTACTATTCACATCACATGGTGAATTGATCTCATGACATCATCATGTATGAGGAACATCATCATTGATGCTCTCAGATTAGCTTAAGATTCATCATATATCATAATTAGGGTTTCCATGATCTCACATAGGTGGATCATACCCTAATCATGCACATTCATGTGTATTGAAGGTTCTTTACTTGAGTTTCCACCCAAAAAGGGCACTTTCTCTCTCTTAAGGTACTTTCTCTCTCTTAAGATACTTTCTCTCTCCTCATATTAGTAGATGGTGATAACACCACTCTAGATCAGGTTGGGTTAAGTCCTCATGGGCTAACATAAGTCAAAACATCACTATCATGTGATTAGGGTTTGATTTGAACAAGGTTTTACTCAATTGAACCCCTCAAGGGTATTTTGGTAATTCACCCCATTGATCACCATCATGGGTTAATTCATTAGTCACTTAGTCCCCTAATGTCCTAGGTTACCATTAGGGTTTAGTTTTGAGCATCATTGAACCACTTACATCTTCAGGTGATTAAGTGAAATCAACCTTTGAAAACCTCAAACGGTTTCAACCTTCAACCTCCAAACGGTTTGAAACCGTTTGGATGAGTTGACCGTTTGCTAGGGTTGACTCCAAGACCGTGTGACCTTCAATACCGTTTGCCCAAACCGTGTGAGGATGTAGACCGTTTAACAAGTTTGACTTCAAGACCGAGAGGGCTTACACGGTTTGAGACCGTTTGGTGACTCTCGATCTTGAGATCGTTTGAGTCCAAACGGTCTTGAGACCGTTTGGCCCCAAACGGTCTTGAGACCGTGAGGCCTCACACGGTCTTGAGACTGTGTGACCTCAAACGGTCTTGAGACCGTGAGGTCTCACACGGTCTTGACACCGTGTGACCTCAAACGGTCTTGAGACCGTTTGGTCCACTTGGTCTCAAACCGTTTGGACCTCCAACATGGTTCAATGATTTCAATCGTTTATGATTATCAATGTTGAAGCCTCCAAATGGTCAAAGCCATGGTAACCACTTATATATTGAGTTAATTAGGGTTATGCTTAACCAATTGGTCACTCAATTGACCCTCAATTGTTATCCAATTAGGGTTGGAGTTGGTTCAATTAAGGTCCATCAACGTTCAACCATCAACACTCAACAATGTGAATCAACACAAGGTTGAACCCTTCAATTGAGCTCCAATTGGGCCCAAACTTGGCCCAAACGGTCTTTAGATCGTGTGGATGAACTCCACACGGTCTTGAGACCGTTTTCCCAATATTTCATCAAAATCTAATGTGATTTGATAGGAGTTGAACCTTGATTGAGTCTCAAATCAGTATTTTGATTAATTCAATAACCTATTGCAATTGGGCCCTCAATTGATCAAATTACCTTAACCCTAGACCTCCAAACGGTCTTGGGTTGTCACCACACGGTCTTGAGACCGTTTGGATGGGTTCCAAATGGTCTTGAGACCGTTTGCCCATCCAACTTTTGTATTCTAGTGAAAATTCTTCAAGGTTGGATCTATTGAGTTGATTATCATATCAATACTTAATTGCAATGTAATTTGGTATCTTTATACCTTCAATTGGTCAACTATACTTGACCCCAGACCTTCACACGGTCTTGGGTGATTCCCCACACGGTCTTGAGACCGTCTGATTGATCCCCAAACGGTCTTGAGACCGTTTGGGTCAATCAACCCAAAAACACTAAGTTATTCATTGAGATTTCAGTACTGATTTGAATTAGGGTTTTCCCTAGTAATCATCCTTCAACTCTTAGCTCGTTTGGAATTAGTCCATCAAATTTGGTGAGTTGTTAATCAACATTATTTTGAACAGTATTCTCATACGGTCAATGCTTGGTCAACGTTCTTACACGGTCTTGAGACCGTTTTCCCAAAAAGGGCGATTTCAACAGATTGGAAATCAGGAGTAAATTCAATTAAAGTTGTTGATTAAAAAGACCATATCTCACGATTCCTTTGGAGTTATCATCTCAAATTTTGTGTGTGATTATCCTACATAATTATGAACAGAAATCTTATACGGTCTGCGCTCGGTCAATGTGGCTAAACGGTCTTGGAGACCGTTTTCCCTTTACACGGTCTTGAGACCGTTTGCTCACCAAACGGTTTTGCAAACCGTGTGAGCACTTGGTGGAGACCGTTTGGTAAAGTGAAAGGTAGTGGATTAACTTTGGAAATAACTTCTTCATCTCCTAGCTCAAGAACAGCAAGGATTTCTCACGGATTTGCTTGCAAAGTAGCAAAGGAAGGTAGAGAAGAAGAAGAACTATCATCTAAAAGCATAAACAAGATGTATATAACAAAGCATGGGTTTAGAGTTATAAAACCCGCCTAAAGCTTGCTCCTTGAGATCCAAGCTTTCGAGCTCCAAGCTTTTAATGGCATCCTTGAGCTTCCACAGGTCGGCCAAGGTGAAACCTCCAGGGAAAGTCGAGAAGAGATGGCTAGAAAGGTAGAGCTATGTGAGCTAGCCATCAATTTGACCTTGAATTCGAGTTCTAACCATGAACTTAAGCAAAAGGGAGGATTCAAACCTACCTTGCACTCCTTGGTCGTCCTCCTGAGTTCAATAGCTCTTCTTTAGTCGGTTTGGTTGAATAGAACAGTGAAGGAAACGAAGGGAAAGTTCCCTTGCTTAGAGAGGTGGAGAGTATATATACTTGGGGTGAGGTTTTAACATAAACTCATATGTTCTTCATATTTTCAACTAAGTCCCTCTATCTTTCTTTGCTCATCCTTCCTTCTTAATTCTAAGGACAAACCTTCTTCTAAGGTCAAGAAATGAGGGCAAAGAAGATCAACCTGTTAGTTAAGCATACACATAAAAGGGCTATAACACATACACCTTGATTATTCAATCACAAGGTGTTTTTTCATAATTTGATTAATCAATTGAAGTGAACTTTCATCATTTCTTCTCTAATTAATGACAAGAGTTTTAATAGATACTTTTGATGGTGTAAATTACAAGTTGCACCCCTCAAATTGGGTAAATTGCACTTTACTCCAATTTAGGGTTTTCAAGCACAGAGATTGCTTCCACAGCTGCACCTTGGTGCCCAAGCTTGGGAAATCCCTCAAACTTCATCATAATGATTCTCATGATGTCTCAACATCAGAGGAACATCTCAATATGTGCAAATTGCAAGTTAACCCTTCTAACTGGGTAAATTGCACATAGGTCCCTGTATTACAAAACAATGCTACAACTTTATATAAAAAGGAGCAAAAACTGAAATATATGTTTCAGAGAAACTTAATTACATGCCCAAAGTTAATCACAAGGATTTAATTACATATTTAGGCAAAACACCTAGGGTTAACTCATAACCCAGGTCAGGGATGTTACAAATTATCCACCCCTTACAAGGATTTCGTCCCCGAAATCGATAAGACATATTAAGAGAAAAGGGCAGGATACTTCCTTCTCATCTCATCCTCTAATTCCCAAGTGGCTTCTTCAACACCACGGTGGTTCCAGAGGACTTTCACAAGACTTATATCTTTCTTCTTTAACTTTTTAATTCTGTTATCAAGGATTGACACTGGTCCCTCCTCATAGGATATATCATCATTCAATTCTACCTCCATAGGTTGTAGAACTGACTCGGTGTCTGGGTGACATTTCTTCAGCATAGAAATGTGAAACACAGGATGTAACCTCTGTAACTCTGGTGGCAGCTCTAGTCTATATGCTACCTTTCCAATTCGTTCAATGATTGGATAAGGCCCCATATATCTAGGAGCTAACTTCCCTTTCCTTCCAAAACGAAGGACCCCTTTCCAAGGTGAGACTTTGAGATATACTTTGTCTCCAACCCGGAACTCTAAGGGTCTACGACGCTTGTCAGCATAAGATTTCTGCCTATCCTGTGCAGTCTTAATCTTTTGTTGTATTACTTTAATCTTCTCTGTGGTCTGCTGCACAAGATCAGGACCTAACAACTGACGCTCACCAGTCTCGAACCAACACATAGGTGATCTATAACGTCTACCATACAAGGCTTCATAAGGTGCCATATCAATACTATGCTGATAGCTATTGTTATAGGCAAACTCTATCAAGCTTAGGTGTAGATCCCAACTTCTGGTAAACTGGAGAGCACATGCTCTCAACAAGTCTTCTAAGGTCTGTATGGTCCTTTCTGACTGTCCATCAGTCTGTGGATGAAAGGCCGTACTAAACCTTAGCTTGGTGCCTAAGGCTCTGTGTAACTGTTCCCAAAAACGACTTGTAAACTGAGGACCTCTGTCAGAAACTATTGTGACAGGAACTCCGTGCAAACGCACTATCTCTTGAACATATAATTCTGATAACCTTTCAGCAGAATAGGTTGTTTTGACAGGTAAGAAATGTGTTGTCTTAGTCAACCTATCAACAACTACCCAAATGGAATCATGTCCTTTGCTTGTCCTGGGTAGGCCAACAACAAAGTCCATGGTCACATGGTCTCACTTCCACTTTGGTATGGGTAAAGGTTGCATTGTTCCTGCAGGCTTCTGGTGTTCAGCTTTAACTTGCTGACACACAGGACACCTCAAAACAAACTCTGCAACATCCTTCTTCATTCCGGGCCACCAATACAGATCTTTCAAATTCCGATACATCTTGGTGCTCCCTGGATGCATAGCATACATGGAAGAATGAGCTTCTTCCAGGACTAACTTCCTAAAGTTATCCACATCCGGCACTATCATCCTTCCATTATAACAAACTACTTGGTCATCTGAGTCATGGAAACCATCTCTCTTCTCATTTCCATACTCAGATCTAAACTACTGAACTGCAGCATCACCTAGTTGTGCTTCCTTAATCTGCTCTCTTAGGGTAGGTTTAATATGCATCTCAGCTAACAACCCGGCTAACAATGACACCTTCAACTGTACATTGTCTTGCCTTAAAGAGATAAGCATATCTCTCCTAGAGCATACTAAAAAGTTTAGTTGTGCTCTATTCATGGTTGATGTTGCTGATTTCCTACTCAAGGCATCTGCAACAACATTGGCCTTGCCCGGATGGTAATCAATTGTACAATCGTAGTCCTTGATTAACTCCATCCAACGACGTTGCCTCATGTTAAGTTCGTGCTGAGAGAAGATATACTTAAGGTTCTTGTGGTCTGTGAAAATCTGGAATGTTTCTCCGTAGAGATAATGTCTCCAGATTTTCAAAGCATGAACCACGGCAGCTAACTCCAGATCGTGTGTCGGATAATTCTCCTCGTGTTTCTTAAGCTGTCGGGAAGCAAAAGAAATCACTCTTCGAGTGATGAAAGAGTGCGTAGCACCCGGGTCAATCAGAACAGATACAACACAGGATGTAGACATATCAGAATATAAAAGTTTCATCTGACCTGCCACTACCCGTGGATTGACCACTGCTTCAGGTGGGTTCATAGCATAGAACCTCACTGTTGCCTGGTGTTGAGGTGGTGCTGATGACCCAGCTTGAGACGCTTGTCCACGTCCTCGAGCTGCTCCTTGAGATTGCATTCTCTGAGATCCTTGTTGATTCTGTCTCGGAGGCTGTGTCACACTGACGGGCCTAGAATGGCAATCCTTCATCAAGTGTCCCACCTTACCACAGTTGTAGCATCTCCTCTCTTGTTGTTGTGGTCGGGGTGGTCCAGTAACTGACATCGATGCAGAACTGTGAGTCCCTTGGAGCGGTTGACTCCGTCCTCTACCTCTGCTTGGTGACCATTGAGTTTGAGAACTCGATATGGGTGGTGGAGGATTAGGTGAAGAGAATCTAGGTTTCTTGAAATCCCTAGATGAAGAACCCTGGAACTGTGGATATCTTTTCTGGGTTTGCCTCTTCTCAACCACAGATCTCTCTATCCTTCGGACTGACTCAAAGAAGGTAGAGAATCTCTCTCGGTATTCTAAGGCAGACACAGGGGTTGACATATCAGCATTCAAACCCTTCTCGAATCTCCTGATTCTTTCCTCATCTGTGGCAGCCATGTGCGGATAGAACCGCATCAATTCCATGAACTTAGCTTCATATTCGCTAATGTTCATCATGCCCTGCCTCAATCTCTCAAACTGAGAGATCTTCTCATCTAGGAAGGTCTTTGGAAAATATCTATTGATAAATTCCCGACGAAACTCTTCCCATGAGAACTCTACTCCAGGTCTCTTCTGCTCTTCCATGTTCCACCAGTGACCAACACTGCCTTTGAGAAGATAGACAACATGTCTAACCTTCTCAGCTTCTGGGATAATAAGAATCCTGAAAGCCTTCTCCAACTCTGTCAACCATAGGTCAGCATCTGCGGGGTCGGCAGTCCCAAAGTACTCGATAGCTCCGACACGACGAATTCGTTCGAACGTCTTACCGATACCTTGTGCTTTAGGCTGGACAGGTGCCCTCGGTGCAGGCATGGGCATCCTGTCAGTGATGTGTGTCATGGCAGTCATGAACTGCCCGAACATTGTCTGTACAGTTGGGTTACCCATGTCGGCTGGGTCAAACTGGGGTGGCTCAGGTGCAGGCTGTTCTATTTCTGGAACCCTTGCACCGCCTTGAGGTGCACTAGCACTACTCTCTGCCACGTACTCATCATGAGGCTCATCCATCCTTATGTATCTTCTTCTCCTGAGGAGTAGAAGATTCTATTAGATAGGGAAAGAGTACTAAAGATAGACTCGACATCCTAAGTCCTATGCCTCTGTAGACTCAACTGACCTAGAGCTCTGATACCACTAATTGTGGGCTCTGATCTCCAAACCACGATATAAACACGATTCAAACTTAGCGGAAGCGATTCGATTAACAGCGGAAGACAAAAATCACGGAAAATTAAAACTTTTTGAAACAAGAGCTTGAATCCATAAAAGCTTCTTTCATAACAAGAGATAAACTGTTTACATCTCATGATAATTACTTCTTGAGTAATTATATACATCAAGATACAAAATCTCAAGAACTCATAACAAAAGACTCCAAGACCTGAGAGTACAGAGGACACATAGGACTGACTCTAACTACACCACATGGCAGGCTAAATCTCCACCTGAGATTTACTGCTACTCCTGGTGCTGCTGCTGCTGGGACTGGTCACCTGTAGACCGGTTCCTCTGTCTCCGACGTCCACCTAAAAAGTTGAAGTCTACGGGGTGAGACAATTTTACATAATTGTCCCAGCGAGAGTTATAACTCTCCGCCAGAAGCTTTATTATAACATCAAAGAATATTTTAAGCAGTAAAGCTTTCAAAGTATTCAATAGCAGTTGCAGCTATAAACAAGATCTCAACATTTATGAGACATGAAGAATATAAGCACTATTACAGTGTATCATCAATCAACTAACTCATAGTTATCTCTAACATGTATACTACGCGGTTGATTATGTTTTACAAACAATATTATGCCCTGTGGAGATGAGGCATACCACTCATACTCCAACTGATTGCTAAGAAGTCACATCAGTATCATACATAGGTCATTAAGAGAGCCGGATTCTCATGACCTTCACCTTCCTCAGTCAGTAAGAGGATCACTTGTAGGACATCTTGTGTCTCTACTATTATAGCTCACCAGGGTAAACTGGTCCTTCGCTATTCTAGAGTTACAGTGGCGTTCTGTACTCTCTTCGTCATCAGGAGATTTCATGTTTATCTCCACTGATACGGATATCTATGTTTTCTTCTTCATCAGGAGGTTTCATGTTTACCTACTACTGATACAGTATGGGATTGTAGTGAAGGATTGACGGATTACATATCTACATCAATTTCCTACACTAGGATGTAAGGTTCTACACATCCATATACCCCACATACTCACTAGTATGTGATCCAGGAGTTCCCTTAGGAAAACCTGTTTCACCATCATTTGATCTCTGACAATGATGGGTCTATGATCAGGGCTCTACATTATACTTGATTAGTTAGGTACATTCAATATTCATTTAACATCACACATTGTTCTTCAAACAATAACAGTAGCATAACAGCTATAAAAGGAGAATACTAAATGTAACAAGCCTAACTCACATCAATCATCATTTCTCATTATACTCATCACAAGTCATCTCTAAAGCATGACTTTGATGGTATTCATGGCTCTCACAACCCATTATTATCATAGAATGCCACTGACAAGGCATCAAGATACTTTACTTATTCATAAAGCTATCAATATGCCTTTAATGAATATAGTATCATCATCCATACCTGGATATGATCACCTCCATATCAGAACCTGCATGGTTAATTCAACTAATAAAGGTAATTCAAAACAATGATTATACTTTCCACTCTTGTCATAAGAGCTAAGTTCTTTGATTCTTATCAAATAGAGTTTAATACTCATATAACATGTCATCACCTTTGAATTAGGGTTTACTTATTCACATCACATGTCATTACCCTTGAATTAGGGTTTAATATTCATATAACATGTCATCACCTTTGAATTAGGGTTTACTTATTCACATCACATGTCATTACCCTTGAATTAGGGTTTACTATTCACATCACATGTCATTACCCTTGAATTAGGGTTTACTATTCACATCACATGTCATTACCCTTGAATTAGGGTTTACTATTCACATCACATGGTGAATTGAACTCATGACATCATCATGTATGAGGAACATCATCATTGATGCTCTCAGATTAGCTTAAGATTCATCATATATCATAATTAGGGTTTCCATGCTCTCACATAGGTGGATCATACCCTAATCATGCACATTCATGTGTATTGAAGGTTCTTTACTTGAGTTTCCACCCAAAAAGGGTACTTTCTCTCTCTTAAGGTACTTTCTCTCTCTTAAGATACTTTATCTCTCCTCATATTAGTAGATGGTGATAACACCACTCTAGATCAGGTTGGGTTAAGTCCTCATGGGCTAACATAAGTCAAAACATTACTATCATGTGATTAGGGTTTGATTTGAACAAGGTTTTACTCAATTGAACCCCTCAAGGGTATTTTGGTAATTCACCCCATTGATCACCATCATGGGTTAATTCATTAGTCACTTAGTCCCCTAATGTCCTAGGTTACCATTAGGGTTTAGTTTTGAGCATCATTGAACCATTTACATCTTCAAGTGATTAAGTGAAATCAACCTTTGAAAACCTCAAACGGTTTCAACCTTCAACCTCCAAACGGTTTGAAACCGTTTGGATGAGTTGACCGTTTGCTAGGGTTGACTCCAAGACCGTGTGACCTTCAAGACCATTTTCCCAAACCGTGTGAGGGTGTAGACCGTTTAACAAGTTTGACTTCAAGACCGAGAGGGCTTACACGGTTTGAGACCGTTTGGTGTCTCTCGATCTTGAGATCGTTTGAGTCCAAACGGTCTTGAGACCGTTTGGCCCCAAACGGTCTTGAGACCGTGAGGCCTCACACGGTCTTGAGACCGTGTGACCTCAAACAGTCTTGAGACCGTGAGGTCTCACACGGTCTTGACACCGTGTGACCTCAAACGGTCTTGAGACCGTTTGGTCCACTTGGTCTCAAACCGTTTGGACCTCCAACATGGTTCAATGATTTCAATCGTTTATGATTATCAATGTTGAAGCCTCCAAATGGTCAAAGACATGGTAACCACTTATAGATTGAGTTAATTAGGGTTATGCTTAACCAATTGGTCACTCAATTGACCCTCAATTGTTATCCAATTAGGGTTGGAGTTGGTTCAATTAAGGTCCATAAACGTTCAACCATCAACACTCAACAATGTGAATCAACACAAGGTTGAACCCTTCAATTGAGCTCCAATTGGGCCCAAACTTGGCCCAAACGGTCTTGAGATCGTGTGGATGAACTCCACACGGTCTTGAGACCGTTTGCCCAAGATTTCATCAAAATCTAATGTGATTTGATAGGAGTTGAACCTTGATTGAGTCTCAAATCAGTATTTTGATTAATTCAATAACCTATTGCAATTGGGCCCTCAATTGATCAAATTACCTTAACCCTAGACCTCCAAACGGTCTTGGGTTGTCACCACACGGTCTTGAGACCGTTTGGATGGGTTACAAATGGTCTTGAGACCGTTTGCCCATCCAACTTTTGTATTCTAGTGAAAATTCTTCAAGGTTGGATCTATTGAGTTGATTATCATATCAATACTTAATTGCAATGTAATTTGGTATCTTTATACCTTCAATTGGTCAACTATACTTGACCCCAGACCTTCACACGGTCTTGGGTGATTCCCCACACGGTCTTGAGACCGTCTGATTGATCCCCAAACGGTCTTGAGACCGTTTGGGTCAATCAACCCAAAAACACTAAGTTATTCATTGAGATTTCAGTACTGATTTGAATTAGGGTTTGCCCTAGTAATCATCCTTCAACTCTTAGCTCGTTTGGAATTAGTCCATAAAATTTGGTGAGTTGTTAATCAACATTATTTTGAACAGTAATCTCATACGGTCAACGCTTGGTCAACGTTCTTACACGGTCTTGAGACCGTTTCCCAAAAAGGGCGATTTCAACAGATTGGAAATCAGGAGTAAATTCAATTAAAGTTGTTGATTAAAAAGACCATATCTCACGATTCCTTTGGAGTTATCATCTCAAATTTTGTGGGTGATTATCCTACATAATTATGAATAGAAATCGTATACGGTCCACGCTCAGTCAACGCGGATAAATGGTCTTGAAGACCGTTTGCCCTTACACGGTCTTGAGACAGTTTGCTCACCAAACGGTTTTGCAAACCGTGTGAGCACTTGGTGGAGACCGTTTGGTAAAGTGAAAGGTAGTGGATTAACTTTGGAAATAACGTATTCGTCTCCTAGCTCAAGAACAGCAAGGATTTCTCATGGATTTTCTTGCAAAGTAGCAAAGGAAGGTAGAGAAGAAGAAGAACTATCATCTAAAAGCATAAACAAGATGTATATAACAAAGCATGGGTTTAGAGTTATAAAACCCACCTAAAGCTTGCTCCTTGAGCTCCAAGCTTTCGAGCTCCAAGCTTTTAATGGCGTCCTTGAGCTTCCACAGGTCGGCCAAGGTGAAACTCTGTTGGTATGTATGCCCATAGAGCAAGTTATATGATGATTGTAATGGGATACTTTGTAATTGATTTGAATAATAATAAAGGCAATTTCCAATCTATATGTTAAACTGTTTCTGAGATGATGGTGTAACATGATAGATGTCTAAAGATTGTTTTACTCAATGACGTATGCTTTTGGGTTGAGGACCTAAACGATGAGATCATACGGATGCTAAGAGTATTCTTTCTTGTTTGGTCCCTAGTCGGTTGTTGTTGTGGAAATAACCATAGACATCAATAACACTAAAGACTAGATTGTGTGTTGGTTGATGACAGAATCTCATTAGTCATGATATGGTGATATCAAACCAAGCACATAGGTACTTGTTAGAGAACAAGGTACCGGACAGACCCACCGTGAGAGTGACACATGGAACCATGACATGGTAGTCACAGTCAGCTCTCACAGTGATGGTGGTGAGTGTGATTCTTAGACCTGAAATCACTACACTCAACACATGTCGTTGGGTACACTTTGACATCATCAAACACAGTCCTGAAACATGGGTTGTTATAAAGGTGATGATTGGGTGGCTTTGACACATGGGGCTTTTGAGGGGTGAGTGATAGATATGGGATTTGTCCCTCCTAAGGGAGTTTGATATCCTTGGCCACTTGATGAGTAGGATTGAGAAAGGCATGCGCATGCACGTGTGAATCAATATGTGATATTGATGTCATACACATCTCACTCGGTCTACTCTGAGATCAAGGAAATGAATGAACATTGACAGGATGACTGTTCCATGCCTCGAGTTCATTCTGGATATCAGTGACAAAGGAATTATACATTCATTGTAACACCATTCACGGATTGTAGGATGAAAGTTGTTCTCCAACTTTCTACTTTCACTTGGGTAGCAATGATGTGTGACTAGGCACCGCTCTTTGCTTGTGAAGTCATAAGTGTTATGGACTTTCACTGCCAACGTGAAATGGACCTGCAGGGTCACACACATAGGATTCAACCTGGAAGAGGAGTTTTGTCCACAAGCAAAGTTTAGATTGATTACTAAAGGAGTTTAGTAGTTCAATTAAACACTCAATTAATCGATAGCTCAATATCATAATGTTCAAGGTGTTGGACGCATTTATTGAAGTATCGGATTGATTGAAATCGCATTTGACTAATTCTGCACAATCTGCATTCCCAACCGATCGGTTCATGTGATGAACCGGTCGGCTGAGGTTGCTGAACCAGTCGGCTCAATTGTTGAACCGATCGGCTCATGCACAGAGTGAAACGACCGGTTCAAGTGTTGAACCGATCGGTTCAACTGGTGCAATCGAGCAACATGGGAAAGAAGGATTGGTGAGAATTTTCCTTTCGTTTCAAATTGCCCAATTTGATTGGGAATAATATTGGTATTCGATACCAATTGGGAAAGAAACAAGGAAAGTCAATCGGGAACCAACTTGGAACCCCAACCGATCGGTTCATGAGTGAACCGATCGGTTCAAGGGTCCCAAACGATCGGTTCATTGGTGAACCGATCGGTTCAGGTCCCCAACCCACCGGTTCACTTGTGAACCGATCGGTTCAGGTTGCGAGATGGTTGCTTTTTGTGGAAAAATCCCGAACCCTTCTACTCCTGCTTTAGTCCCGTATTGCCGGGCACAGAGAACCCTGTCCCATGACCCGCCTATATATATAGGGGTATTGGGGGCTTCTCAGAGTACAACTCAGTGCAAGTTGATTGCTCTGCAAAGTTTTCGTCCTCTCTGGTTTTGGTAATTGAGAGAGAGCCCGAGCAAGTGCTTCCCGCAAAGGGAGGTGCAGCAAGGGAAGGACAACTACAGTTGCAATTGACAGCAGGAGAGTGTGTTGGCGACTAGTACGTCAACAGGAGGGTGCAACTCCTTCCACTTCCTTGTGGGACAAGGAGAGTGGAGTTCCGGGTGGTCCATGTGGACTACTTCAGAGGCGGGAGGTCATTGCCGCTCAGGAGGACAACTATCATCCGACAGTCCGGTAGGAGGAGGAGTCGTCAGTCCCGGTGCGACCAGGAGCTACACAGACACCGTCCAAGACCGGAGGTGAAGACCGCGCAAGGCGCGTGGTATTGTCACCAAGCAAGCCTTGGGACAAGGTATAATTCACAAACCATCTTTCCTATTATATAGATGTTGACGCGATTCCTTTTGTTCCGGGTTTGGGGAGAAAATTTTTTGTTTCCGCTGCTTCTCTGCTTCCTCCAAAACCCAACAGTGGTATCAGAGCCAGGTCAACCGCTCTATATTTTAGGATTATCGATATGATCGATTTTTGGTTTGTCGCCTTTATTTATTGCATGCGATGCGAATAATATCGGCTTTATACATGTCCAATCCACAAATCCCTAATATACATATATGATATGTAATATTAATGCACTCGATACACATCGCCCTTAAACGAGTTTTGTGGTGGATGTGTAGCATGATTATGGCCTATAAACCCCTATATCTGTGAATGGTTGTTTGCGTGGTTGCTTGCATCTCGGTCTGCGCACCGATTCCCTTTCTCATAATCCTGATGTAACTCAAAATAATTCGAGAATTATTTTCCTACCTCTGCTCCCCCCGAATGTTACTCGGGGTTTCACAATTCAATTGTAAAATAGGATAGATTTTAGTTCCTGTTATGTCAAAGAACGACAGACAACCTAAAGACGATCGGTTCAAGGAGTGAACCGATCGGTTGGTGATCCAGATGGCCGGTTCGAGGAACAAGACGAGCTGGTGGTGACCTGAGGAGATGCACAATGACCGGTGAACCGATCGGCTGGAGGCGCCAGTCGATCGGCTGGTGGCACCCGGACAACCTACCTGATGGCGAGCCAATCAGTCATGGAGATGAGCTGATCAAACCCAGAAAGGCAGACACAGATTTCATCTTGTACAGGTTGCATGTGATGTAGACCTAGATGACCGTGATTCCTCTTGGCTCGAGGAATCACAAATAGGATGGCCATAATCATTGCTTTTTATCGTTTATGCATGTTTTCTGTGGGATATAGCATGTATATGATACGTACTATATATTGTGGTGATTGGATATGTATATGTATATAAAAACCAAGTCCCTCATTAAATATTAAGTTTTAGATGCCTTCCAAATGAGACACACGTGAAAAACTTGATCGACCAAGTGTGGGCACGCCCAAGCGTGGTGCACCGTCTATCTCGTGGAAGCGTGAAGGATGAATGTGTGGGTCTGCCCAAGCAGGGTGCATGTTCATCGTGTTGGCTTTGGGTCGGACTTAACAAGGTGACCTAGATAGGATCTAGCGCCTTGAGGCATGGGGATGCTCATTGCAAGGAGTTGCACATGACATCTTTCAAGAGTTGCATATGATGCAATTGGCAAGAGTTGCCTACCTGGAAGATATGAGTTGTGGGTGACAGCCCAAGCTGGTCCATGCATCAGAGGATTTCAGGATCTTGACCCACTAGAAGATTGTACGCTGCAATCTTCCGAATTGATGGTGAGGGCTATCAATTTGAGTCAAAATAGTGGGAGCGGTAATTAATTAAAGGCCTAATTAACTATCGTCAAATTTTATTCAAATCAAATCAAAAAGGTTTTGACAAATGCAAATTTTCTCTTGTAGAATGGCAAAAGAATCATCTTTTAAAATGGGCAAATTAATTGAGAATAAATTCCATAACTGGTTGAGGACTGTGAGAAGTGTTCTGCACAATCCAGATATACCAGGAGCCTTAGAATCCACTCTATGTACGCTTAATGCGTTGGTGAAGAGGAAAGTAGGTAAGGGAGAGAAGTGTTCTCTCGCCAAACCAATTTCTTCTACATGGAGAGGATGGAAGGAACAATGGAAGAAGAAGTCGGAGATAGAGATCTCTACTTCTGGTGTATACGTGATAGAGATTAACTTTACTACTTCTTCGTCATGGGTACTTGATACCGGATGTGCATCTCACATTTGTTCAAATGTGAAGGATCTTGAGAGAAGTAGGCCTTTGGGGAAAGGCGAGGTTGAACTACGTGTTGCCAATGGGGCAAGAGTTGCCGCCAGTGCCGTAGGAACCTATGAGTTAACTCTACCTAGTAGGCTAATAATAGAGTTGAAGAACTGCTATTATGTACCTGCCATAAATAGGAATATCATCTCCGTCTCTTGTTTGGACAAAGATGGATTTGAATTTCTTATTAAGAATGGAAAGTGTTCCATTTCTAAAGATGGGATCTTTTATGGCAGTGCCCCTATGTCTTATGGTCTATACTTGATAGACTTGGAGACAAGTGTATACAACGTAAACACCAAAAAGCAAAAACTCAACGACTCAAACGAAACATATCTCTGGCATTGTCGTCTAGGGCACATAAATGAGAAGCGCATTTCTAGACTCCATAAAGATGGTTATCTAGACTCTTTTGATTATGAATCAATAGAGACATGTGAATCTTGTTTGTTGGGCAAGATGACCAAGACTTCCTTTTTAGGTAAAGGTGAGAGAGCTAGTGATCTATTAAGACTCATACATACTGATGTATGTGGGCCTTTTAGAACTAATGCCAGAGGTGGGTATCAGTACTTCATTACCTTTACTGATGACTATAGTAGGTATGGCTATGTGTACCTGATGAAACATAAGTCAGAAACCCTTGAAAGGTTCAAGGATTTCATGAATGAAGTACAAAACCAGCTTGGTAAAAGTGTTAAGGCACTTCGTTCCGATCGAGGTGGAGAATACTTGAGCCAGGAGTTTGAGGACCTTCTGCGAGCCCGTGGTATTGTATCACAATGGACTCCGCCTGGAACACCATAGCATAATGGTGTGTCTGAAAGAAGGAATCACACATTGTTAGATATGGTGCGATCAATGATGAGTTTTGCTGATCTTCCAATTTCTTTCTGGGGTTATGCTCTTGAAACCGCCGCATTTACACTTAACCGTGTGCCATCTAAATCGGTTCAAAAGACACCATATGAGATATGGACTGGGAAGCGTCCCGATTTGTCTTTTCTGAAGATTTGGGGTTGTGAGGCTTACGTTAGGAAAATGTTTCCTGATAAGCTTGGACCCAAATCCGATCAATGTTATTTTGTTGGATACCCCAAGGAAACGAGGGGATACTATTTATACCACCCTACTGACAACAAAGTGTTTGTTGCCAGGACAGCTGTGTTCCTAGAGAAGGAATTTATTTCCAAAGGAAACAGTGGGAGGAAAGTAGAGCTTGAAGAGGTTCAAGCCCAACAAGAAAACATTGAACCGGTAGATGTACCTGAGGAAAATGGAGATTCACAAGGTGTTGTGGAATCTCAATCTCCTCAGGTAACACAAGGACCTCGTAGATCTAGTAGGACTCGCCTTGAACCTGAGAGGTTTGGATACCTTGTAACTCAGGAAGGTGGAGAGTTGATCATAGATGATGATCCAACTACCTACGTAGAGGCTATGGAGGGACCAGATTCTGAGAAATGGCTAGAAGCCATGAGATCCGAGATGGAATCCATGTACTCCAACAAAGTATGGACTTTGGTGGAACCACCCGAAGGGGTAAAACCCATAGGGTGCAAGTGGGTCTTCAAGAAAAAGACCGACATGGATGGCAATGTGCAAACTTATAAAGGTATATTGGTTGCAAAGGGTTTTCGACAAATTCAAGGTGTTGACTATGACGAAACCTTTTCTCCAGTTGCCATGATTAAGTCCATCAGGATCATGCTTGCTATTGCAGCTTATTATGACTATGAGATTTGGCAGATGGATGTTAAAACCGCATTCCTTAACGGGAATATTCATGAGGATGTGTACATGACACAGCCTGAAGGTTTTGTAGATCCAAAGAATGCCAATAAAGTCTGTAAACTGCAAAGGTCAATCTATGGATTGAAGCAAGCATCTCAGAGTTGGAATCTTCGATTTGATGAAGAAGTCAAAGTGTTTGGATTTATTCAAAATGAAGATGAACCTTGTGTGTACAAGAAGGTTAGTGGGAGCTCGACCACATTTCTCATATTGTATGTGGATGACATACTTTTGATGGGGAATGATGTCTTAGCCTTAGAGAAGGTAAAGACTTGGCTTGGGAAAACTTTCTCAATGAAGGATTTAGGAGAAGCATCCTATATTCTAGGAATTAAGATGTATAGAGATAGATCTAGAAGGCTTCTCGGACTAAATCAGAGCACGTACATAGACAAGGTGCTGAAGCGGTTCAGCATGGAGAACTCAAAGAGAGGCAACGTCCCTATGCTACATGGAGTTACCGTCTCTAGAGCTCAATGTCCCCAATCTTGTGAAGAGAGGGAGCGTATGAATGGGATCCCATATGAATCAGCCATTGGATCCATCATGTACGCTATGTTGTGCACACGCCCAGATGTCTCGTATGCTCTAAGCATGACGAGCAGGTACCAGTCAGATCCCGGGGATGCTCACTAGACAGCCGTGAAGAACATCCTCAAGTACTTACAAAGGACTAAGGATCAGTTTCTTGTGTACGGCGGTGAGGAAGAGCTGGTTGTAAAGGGTTACACCGATGCAAGCTTCCAAACCGACAAAGATGATTACAGATCGCAGTCAGGATTTGTGTTTTGCCTTAATAATGGAGCTGTGAGCTGGAAGAGTTCCAAGCAAGAAACAGTTGCCGATTCTACTACAGAGGCCGAGTATATTGCTGCTTCGCATGCAGCAAAGGAGGATGTGTGGATCAGGAAGTTCATTTCTGAACTTGGTGTAGTTCCCAGTAGCTGTGATGCAATTGAGCTTTATTGTGACAATAATGGAGCTATTGCACAAGCTAAGGAGCTCAGATCACATCAGCGGTCCAAGCACATACTGCGGCGCTTCCATCTCATACGAGAGATCGTACAGCGAGGAGATGTGAAGATTTGCAAAGTACCAACTGAAGACAACATAGCTGATCCACTGACTAAGGCCCTTTCTCAGCAGAAGCATGATGGTCATGCTAGGTCACAAGGACTGCGTTTCCTTGGTGACTGGCTCTAAGTGCAAGTGGGAGTCTGTTGGTATGTATGCCCATAGAGCAAGTCATATGATGATTGTAATGGGATACTTTGTAATTGATTTGAATAATAATAAAGGAAATTTCCAATCTATATGTTAAACTATTTCTGAGATGATGGTGTAACATGATAGATGTCTAAAGATTGTTTTACTCAATGACGTATGCTTTTGGGTTGAGGACCTAAACGATGAGATCATACGGATGCTAAGAGTATTCTTTCTTGTTTGGTCCCTAGTCGGTTGTTGTTGTGGAAATAACCATAGACATCAATAACACTAAAGACTAGATTGTGTGTTGGTTGATGACAGAATCTCATTAGTCATGATATGGTGATATCAAACCAAGCACATAGGTACTTGTTAGAGAACAAGGTACCAAACAGACCCACCGTGAGAGTGACACATGGAACCATGACATGGTAGTCACAGTCAGCTCTCACAGTGATGGTGGTGAGTGTGATTCTTAGACCTAAAATCACTACACTCAACACATGTCGTTGGGTACACTTTGACATCATCAAACACAGTCCTGAAACATGGGTTGTTATAAAGGTGATGATTGGGTGGCTTTGACACATGGGGCTTTTGAGGGGTGAGTGATAGATATGGGATTTGTCCCTCCTAAGGGAGTTTGATATCCTTGGACACTTGATGAGTAGGATTGAGAAAGGCATGCGCATGCACGTGTGAATCAATATGTGATATTGATGTCATACACATCTCACTCGGTCTACTCTAAGATCAAGGAAATGAATGAACATTGACAGGATGACTGTTCCATGCCTCGAGTTCATTCTGGATATCAGTGACAAAGGAATTATACATTCATTGTAACACCATTCACGGATTGTAGGATGAAAGTTGTTCTCCAACTTTCTACTTTCACTTGGGTAGCAATGATGTGTGACTAGGCACCGCTCTTTACTTGTGAAGTCATAAGTGTTATGGACTTTCACTGCCAACGTGAAATGGACCTGCAGGGTCACACACATAGGATTCAACCTGGAAGAGGAGTTTTGTCCACAAGCAATGTTTAGATTGATTACTAAAGGAGTTTAGTAGTTCAATTAAACACTCAATTAATCGATAGCTCAATATCATAATGTTCAAGGTGTTGGACGCATTGATTGGAGTATCAGATTGATTGAAATCGCATTTGACTGATTCTGCACAATCTGCATTCCCAACCGATCGGTTCATGTGATGAACCGGTCGGCTGAGGTTGCTGAACCAGTCGGCTCAATTGTTGAACCGATCGGCTCATGCACAGAGTGAAATGACCGGTTCAAGTGTTGAACCGATCGGTTCAACTGGTGCAATCGAGCAACATGGGAAAGAAGGATTGGTGAGAATTTTCCTTTCGTTTCAAATTGCCCAATTCGATTGGGAATAATATTGGTATTCGATACCAATTGGGAAAGAAACAAGGAAAGTCAATCGGGAACCAACCTGGAACCCCAACCGACCGGTTCATGAGTGAACCGATTGGTTCAAGGGTCCCAAACGATCGGTTCAGTGGTGAACCGATCGGTTCAGGTCCCCAACCGACCGGTTCACTTGTGAATCGATCGGTTCAGGTTGCGAGATGGTTGCTTTTTGTGGAAAATCCCGAACCCTTCTACTCCTGCTTTAGTCCCGTATTGCCGGGCACAGAGAACCCTGTCCCATGACCCGCCTATATATATAGGGGTATTGGGGGCTTCTCAGAGTACAACTCAGTGCAAGTTGATTGCTCTGCAAAATTGTCGTCCTCTTTGGTTTTGGTAATCGAGAGAGAGCCCGAGCAAGTGCTTCCCGCAAAGGGAGGTGCAACAAGGGAAGGACAACTGCAGTTGCAATTGACAGCAGGAGAGTGTGTTTGCGACTAGTACGTCAACAGGAGGGTGCGACTCCTTCCACTTCCTTGTGGGACAAGGAGAGTGGAGTTCCGTGTGGTCCGTGTGGACTACTTCAGAGGCGGGAGGTCACTGCCGCTCAGGAGGACAACTGTCATCCGACAGTCCGGTAGGAGGAGGAGTCGTCAGTCCCGGTGTGACCAGGAGCTGCACAGACACCGTCCAAGACCGGAGGTGAAGACAGCGCAAGGCGCGTGGTATTGTCGCCGAGCAAGCCTCGGGACAAGGTATAATTCACAAGCCATCTTTCCTATTATATAGATGTTGACGCGATTCCTTTTGTTCCGGGTTTGGGGAGAAAATTTTTTGTTTCCGCTGCTTCTCTGCTTCCTCCAAAACCCAACAGTGGTATCAGGGAAAGTCGAGAAGAGATGGCTAGAAAGGTAGAGCTATGTGAGCTAGCCATCAATTTGACCTTGAATTCGAGTTCTAACCATGAACTTAAGCAAAAGGGAGGATTCAAACCTACCTTGCACTCCTTGGTCATCCTCCTGAGCTCCACAGCTCTTCTTTAGTCGGTTTGGTTGAATAGAACAGTGAAGGAAATGAAGGGAAAGTTCCCTTGCTTAGAGAGGTGGAGAGTATATATACTTGGGGTGAGGTTTTAACATAAACTCATATGTTCTTCATATTTTCAACTAAGTCCCTCTATCTTTCTTTTCTCGTCCTTCCTTCTTAATTCTAAGGACAAACCTTCTTCTAAGGTCAAGAAATGAGGGCAAAGAAGATCAACCTATTAGTTAAGCATACACATAAAAGGGCTATAGCACATACACCTTGATTATTCAATCACAAGGTGTTTTTTCATAATTTGATTAATCAATTGAAGTGACCTTTCATCATTTCTTCTCTAATTAATGAAAAGAGTTTTAATAGATACTTTTGATGGTGTAAATTACAAGTTGCACCCCTCAAATTGGGTAAATTGCACTTTACTCCAATTTAGGGTTTTCAAGCACAGAGATTGCTTCCACAGCTGCACCTTGGTGCCCAAGCTTGGGAAATCCCTTAAACTTCATCATAATGATTCTCATGATGTCTCAACATCAGAGGAACATCTCAACATGTGCAAATTGCAAGTTAACCCTTCTAACTGGGTAAATTGCACATAGGTCCCTGTATTACAAAACAATGCTACAACTTTATATAAAAAGGAGCAAAAACTGAAATATATGTTTCAGAGAAACTTAATTACATGCCCAAAGTTAATCAAAAGGATTTAATTACATATTTAGGCAAAACACCTAGGGTTAACTCATAACCCAGGTCAGGGATGTTACAGTACGTGTACTAGGTTAGTTCTTGTGGGTATCCAAGGATCCCCCCATCACAAGATGGGGCTATAATTAGATCCTCAATGCCAACCCAACTATTGAAAAAGGCCCATTAAACCCATCATATATGGGTTGTGTCTAGCTTGTTTATGGTGGGTTTTGGGTATGAAGGGGAATTTTACAATCCGTATTTCAAACTGAAAAAGATTGATTATCCATCACAGTTTAGATTTGTGTTTTTAACAATGGAGATTATGACTTTAAAAAGTTCCAAGCAAGAAACAATTGTTCATTCTAAAATAGAAGTTGGGTGCATTGCTAGCTTGAGTGTAACTAAGGAAGTTATTTGGATCAAGAAGTTCATCAGTGAACTTGGAGTGGTTCCAAGCATTAGCACTGCTTTAGAGTTGTTAGCGACAATAATGGAGCATAATCTAGGAACCTAGATCGCATTAGCATTCCAAGAACATACTTCGATGCTTCCATCTGATACGAGAGATCATACAATAAGGAGATGTGAAGATTTATAGAGTGCCGACTAAAAGAAATATTGTTGAAGTACTAACAAAAGCAATATCACTGTTACGACCCCATCTGAGCTTAATTGGTAAACTAGGGTTTACCTAGACAATTGTAAAGATTAATTAGAATAATCATTCTTGAAATCTAATTAATGACGATAACACAATTAGGATATTTTAACTATGATAAGAAGTCTAAATGTTCTTTTGTCTTGAGAATTAGGGTTTGAGAAGCATAGACCCTAATCGGCCCAAAATAGGGTTTTGATGATTCATGAATACAGAATTTGATAAGTAGAATGTCTCACTAAATGATTTTTTAGTATTTTATGTGTAACTCTGATACTCTGATACAACTATCTCAACTTATGCTGCTCAGAGAGTTCTATTGTTCTGTATCACCTTTAAGTGACAAAAGCAAGTTCACCATGCTGTTTTAAACTTTAATAACATGTTACTCAGATAGCAAAACAGTCTTGAATTAAAAGACTAAATTCAACAATCAATTGCACAATACTACTCTTGGCATCCCCATTGGGTCATGGATGCATGAGGTGAAGCATTACCACCTCATTTCATACTATCCTGTTTCGATCTTGGGACCTGTGGGTTATGGGCCCATACACAATTCAAAGTGTAACCATCGTATTATATCATTTTAGGGTTTCAACAACAGTAATAAGGTAATCCACAATTGTATCAGTCATTCAAGCATTAATCATACTCAATTACCATCACTCAGTTATATTAGAGCTAGGTATAACAAGCTACACCTCATTAGGGTTACTTGTCCAAACAATCTAATTATCATCCCTTTCTATTAATATGAGTGAATATGTATGACTACCTTGTTCAGGGTATCTCTCCATGTGTTCTAACATCATCCAAACCATATCCCCATATTACAAATACACAATACTAGGATGCATATCAGGTATGAATTACTACAACTATCATACGCCTTTAATTTAACATATAGCTTGCACACATACACTGAAATCATATGTAGAACCAACTTTCATACCCTAATATGCCTTCAACAAATCATACATGTAAAAACAAATACACATATTACACAAAGCTAGTATTTTCCCATATCTCTCTGCTCATTCATTACTTCTTTACTTTTTGCTACCTATCCTTTTCATATGATTATATACAATAAACATCATTAACATTGAAGCATTTAAGATAGGAATAGATTATTCATCATTCTTGCTATCACACAAGAACTTATTTCTTATCACACTTCATCATATTGTATGTCACTATTACATTCACTAGATGACCCCACCAAGGTAGTTATGCACCATATATGACTCATTTTCTCTTATCATTTCATTCCCATCTAGCTCTCATTAAGGAATATATGAAAGAGAAGATGATTTTAAGACTTGGAATTCTTGTATTCAAACATTCCCTTAATACATTCTCGTATGCAGATTTACTTAGTTATCAACAGAGATATTTGATTAATTAGCACTTGCCTGAATCTCACAACCTCTTTATTTTATAATTTCTCCATCATATTTCAAACCCTATCTTACGTTTCATAGTCCTCTTACCATATACTACTCTTTAACCCGTCATCTTTAATTCTAATTTTTTCTCTTATGACCATGTTGCTTATTCATATGTATGGTCATGTATACCATGTTGCACATATTTCCTCCTTTATCATTATACTATTACGAAGTTAACGTTCTAAATTAATAGCCCTTCTATTAGTTTTTCCTCATGTTGAATACATTACATATTCTTCATTTTTAAATCAAGTGGATCATGTATGGGTCAAACATAGTTTCTCTTTCAATCAAGTTTTTCTCTTCTGAATACAGTCCACCTTTATATGACTTATTCATTCATTAAACTACACCTATGTTCTTTGCTTAGAAACTAGTTTGTTGTTCTAGTCTTATGAATTACATGCTCATACGATCCTTTTTACTTTTATGGACCTATTGAATGCTCACTCTATTCTTCTACTTAGCCTTTGCTTTAGAGTTCATAAAAGCATTATACTCTATTATATGATTCTTTCTTCATGATTGATTCTTGTTATCTTGAACCATACATACATACATTTCACATATCTTTTCTATATTTCATATGTATAGTTCATGAAAAATTAACCAATAAATTGATTATGAGCTTTATATCATGTTCTATTATTCCCAATTAAGGTTTTCACATTTGAGACTCCAAAGTTGAACCTCAGATATCAGTTTCAACTAATTCTTAGTTGTTATGATCTTGCCCATATGTTTCAACATCTTACTGTATGTACATTCTTACTCTGATGTGGGTCTAATTATTTCAATTCTATTCTTATTATGCTATTGATAGGATTCATTAGATCCTAATAACGCATCCTACCAACCGGACCAGGCCAAACCTGAAATCCTGAAGCCAAGAACTACAAAGGATTACATTCTTCCTGAACTGCCACTCACAGCTCAGAAACTCGGCCGATTGGTTAGAAACTTGGCCGATTGCTTCACAACTCGGCCGATCCGCTTGAAACTCGGCCGATCAACTTGCCGTTTGATTTCCTGAAAAAGGAAACTCGGCCGAATTACACACAACTCGGCCGATCAGTTTGCTGTTCGATTGCCTATTAAGGAAACTCGGCCGAATCACATACAACTCGGCCGAATCGCGTACAGACTGAAAACCTAAACAGACCTGCTGATGTCAATTTCACTCGAATCAGCGGGCAAAACTATAGAAACAAAAGCTCATTCAAAGGTCAATTCTAGTCTACTTGTTACAAAGAGTGAAATCAATAAATGCTACAATTGCATAGTGTACAACAGATATTAAAGACCCATATTTCAAGGTATTGAATATTTCAATTCAAACATATAAGAGCATTTCTATACATTTCCAACAAAAACAACATTATGAAATGTAAGTTCTATCTCCTTTTACATTTATGCTCTTAATTCTTGTTTCTTTTCTCGTTTTCTAACCCTAACATTTCTAGGGTTCCTCTCTAGTCTATTCTTCCACTGTATACCTGGCCAGGGTATACGTGAGAGAATAGACAGAGTAGCTTGTACTGGCTGATCCAAGTACTCAGATATCGGGCCAGGATATCCAAATACTCAAATCCCCAAATCTAACATCAAACATCTCCTATCTGCCACACATAGGACTCTAACTTACTAACTTAATGGTCCTTGACAACTCACCCTAAGCTCTGATACCAAGCTGTTACAACCCGATCTCACAATTTCTTCAAATCATGAGATTAGGGCATAAGATAGGACTTATATGTGACACAAAGAACACCCTTAACTTTTTTTTGCTTTTCTTTTCTTTAAAACCCTTGTTTCCCCGCATTGAACCACATAACATCTTAACAAAGGAATCTGAACATTTCTTTTACTAATCAGACTTCAATAGTAAAGATACATGTATAAGCATTCACGATGTCTTTCACACATTATGCACATGAAACTTACTAATTAGCATACATATCAAAGAGGAACAATATTACACATTGTAATTACAACTCTCTCTCTAAACTCTTACTGAGGACCTAGAGTGACAAGGACCGACTGACTCAACTAATCTCGTACTTGACTTCTGTGGCAGGTCTACACTGATGCTCTGACCATCTTCAAGTCCACGCGGTTAACCCTAAAAATGTTTGAGTAGAGGGGTGAGCCTACTCGCTCAGTGAATGAGTACTTCATGGAAATAGACTAATGCACTAATGTGATTACAGATATAATTTAAGTAAACGATATGAAATTTAACAACAATAAATACTACACTGAGCAGTTCTAAAACAATATAATTGAAATAACAAAGAATGTAAATATTGCATCCAAAGAATAACTACTAGAAGACTATGCTCTAGTCTTCCTTAACTCTTTCATTTATAAGGAACTCTGTGAACCTATATGATCATATTTTAGATTATGCCCTGATCTTATGCAGTGTACTCTGCATAAGAGACTCGCAGTGCACTACGACCACACCGTACAAGACTTAGCGACACACTCGGGAAATGCTAAGTCTGACGCCAGCCCTGTTCTGCCACAGGACCCACAGGCTCACCGGCCTAAAAGAACTACTCAGAGTGCTCTAGACTCCTCCTCTAACCTGAGTACATAGGCGGAGAGTCTCACGGGGTTACCACCATGACTCCGCACGGTTCTTGTTGCAATAACCCCTATTTCCTCCAGTGCCACCATGACTCCGCACGGTTCTTGTTGCAACACTGGCTCTCTATCCTCGTGCCACCATGACTCCGCACGGCTATTGTTGCAACACAAGTTTCACCCCTAAGAAGCAGATCTCTCGAAGGGGTTCTACGGTGTTCAGGGCACCTAAGTCTAACATTAATAATATAGATACATGTAAAACAGAAATCATAACTCATTTTACATTTCTCATAAGGCTCACACGGCCTGCCATATCATATCATAAGCAACATCATAACTCATGTATTCAACATATATCATATCTTAGTAACATCCCTTTCTAGGGCATGTCATATCTCATCACCTGCAATTTATGAGATATGTATTGAAATATAAGAAGCCCTGCAGTATGTAGATATCATCTCAGAGAGAACAAGCATATAAAGTTAAATGCACTAGAAACATACAATTCAACAATTAAGCATCACCACATCTCATATCGTGAGTATCAGAGTTGCGCAACGAAAGTGTGGTGGTTTATCTTTGCAATCTATGTTTGACTGTGGCATAAAGAATTTGCTTGATATCATTGAGAACTATTTGAAATATGTTGTGATTTAGTAAAGAATTAAAAGATCTAATGTTGAAAACTACATTCAGGTATGAAATACAAGAATATAATGACATGGAAGGCTTTAGAAGCTTAGAATAACCTTGAATATATCTTTCTTGTAGGTTTATGTTTCGAGGACGAAACATTCTAAGGGGGGAAGAGTTGTTACGACCCCATCTGAGCTTAATTGGTAAACTAGGGTTTACCTAGACAATTGCAAAGATTAATTAGAATAATCATTCTTGAAATCTAATTAATGACAATAACACAATTAGGATGTTTTAACTATGATAAGAAGTCTAAATGTTCTTTTGTCTTGAGAATTAGGGTTTGAGAAGCATAGACCCTAATCGGCCCAAAATAGGGTTTTGATGATTCATGAATACAGAATTTGATAAGTAGAATGTCTCACTAAATGATTTTTTAGTATTTTATGTGTAACTCTGATTTACTTCAAATTTGGATATGATTTGTATATATAAAATGTGAACAATATTGGTAAATATCAGAATTTTTGAAGAATGTTCTGACCTGTTTATCGGTCGAGTTTCAAACTCGGCCGATCACATTTCTAGAATTATACAGCAGTGCGGTAATTGAATTTTATCTTTTTATTGGTATATCCAATTGATCTCAAATTTTAACTGTGCCTGAAAAACACACTTTTAGACACTCTGTTAAATTGGAATAATTTTTGGATGACTTTTGAATCCCTACAGTAAGGGTGTCGGTCGAGTTTGTGCAGGACAAACTCGGCCGAATATTTTGCAGACTGCAATATAGTAGTACACTGTTCTATTTTTAATTATTTATTGGTAACTCCAAATGATCTCAAATTTTAACTGAAGCTTTATATATAAATTATAAACAACGTGATAAATTCCCATAATTGTTGGAGAATGTTTGATCTCTGAAATAAACGAATTACAGTAACTTTTGTATAACTGAATATTCAGCCTATATAATTAAAGTTAAGTGTTGGGTCAATATGCAATTGACCCAAGCAGCTCAATTGACTTATATGAGCAACCACACACACACAGCTCTCATTCTTCATCATTCACTCCAGAGAAATGAAAACCTAGAGAGAGAGGGAGAGTTAGGGCTTGAGTGGAGAAAGTGGGGGAATTGCTGAATTAGGGTTTTGCGATTCCAGGAAGGGTGAAATCAAGTAAGTTTGGATTCTTTGCATAGAATTTTATGGTGGATCTTCTCTCTCATGTCAAGATTTCCGTCCATGCTCTGATTTGATCCAAGATGATGTCGAAATTCCCTCTTTTCTCACCCTTTCTTCATAATCCCTCATTTTCAAGGTTCCCGAGTTGAATGGAAGAGGAATTGGGAGATTTGCTAGGGATTTGATAGGAATTCGAGATTCCCTGAGTTGAGCTGCAGTTGTGAGGTGTTTTCACACCTTAGGGTGAGTGGGTTCTTCCTTCAAACAGTGTAATGCACGAATTTGATTATAGCATCCAAATCCCTAATTGCTTAGTATGTGATTTTAAAACCTAAAATGTCCGTTTGATTTAAGATTGTTGCAAATTGATATGATATGGATTCCTTATATGTTTGAATGATTCCTAAATGGTAGATTCATATCAGAAACGTATACAACACTTCCTAGTGAGAGTGCTTTTCAGATTTATATCAAATGATGTAATTAGGGTTTAACCTAATTGTGACATCACTAGAGTTTCAACCTTATTGAAAAGGACTAGTAATCCTATAAGTGGTTAGGATGTACCTCAGGGGTTATCTTAATTGAATTTTATTCTGGATACATGATATAGCAGTGAATGATATGGAAAACCTAAATTTAGTTAAATTTCCATGGTTTCATGTCTATATTGATTGCATATGATTTGTTGGAAACAATCTTTATTTAGTGAATGCTTATATCGTATGAAATCCTTATGAGATCCATGTGACAAGTGAATGAGGTAAATGAAAAGGTGAATGAGGCAAATGCAACCCTAAGAGTAGGGTGTTGGCATGTGAGGAATGAATAAGGCAAATGAAACCCTAAGGATAGGGTGTTCAATGAATCATGCTATGGTAATATGAAAGGTCTCAATATGAGATGTGGTGATGCTTAATTGTTGAATTGTATGTTTCTAGTGCATTTAACTTTATATGCTTGTTCTCTCTGAGATGATATCTACATACTGCAGGGCTTCTTATATTTCAATACATATCTCGTAAATTGCAGGTGATGAGATATGACATGCCCTAGAAAGGGATGTTACTGAGATATGATATATGTTGAATACATGAGTTATGATGTTGCTTATGATATGATATGGCAGGCCGTGTGAGCCTTATGAGAAATGTAAAATGAGTTATGATTTCTGTTTTACATGTATCTATATTATTAATGTTAGACTTAGGTGCCCTGAACACCGTAGAACCCCTTCGAGAGATCTGCTTCTTAGGGGTGAAACTCGTGTTGCAACAATAGCCGTGCGGAGTCATGGTGGCACGAGGATAGAGATCCAGTGTTGCAACAAGAACCGTGCGGAGTCATGGTGGCACTGGAGAAAATAGGGGTTATTGCAACAAGAACCGTGCGGAGTCATGGTGGTAACCCCGTGAGACTCTCCGCCTGTGTACTCAGGTTAGAGGAGGAGTCTAGAGCACTCTGAGTAGTGCTTTGAGGCCGGTGAGCCTGTGGGTCCTGTGGCAGAACAGGGCTGGCGTCAGACTTAGCATTTCCTGGGTGTGTCGCTAAGTCTTGTACGGTGTGGTCGTAGTGCACTGCGAGTCTCTTATGCAGAGTACACTGCATAAGATCAGGGCATAATCTAAAATATGATCATATAGGTTCACAGAGTTCCTTATAAATGAAAGAGTTAAGGAAGACTAGAGCATAGTCTTCTAGTAGTTATTCTTTGGATGCAATATTTACATTCTTTGTTATTTCAATTATATTGTTTTAGAACTGCTCAGTGTAGTATTTATTGTTGTTAAATTTCATATCGTTTACTTAAATTATATCTGTAATCACATTAGTGCATTAGTCTGTTTCCATGAAGTACTCATTCACTGAGCGAGTAGGCTCACCCCTCTACTCAAACATTTTTAGGGTTAACCGCGTGGACTTGAAGATGGTCAGAGCATCAGTGTAGACCTGCCACAGGAGTCAAGTACGAGATTAGTTGAGTCAGTCGGTCCTTGTCACTCTAGGTCCTCAGTAAGAGTTTAGAGAGAGAGTTGTAATTACAATGTGTAATATTGTTCCTCTTTGATATGTATGCTAATTAGTAAGTTTCATGTGCATAATGTGTGAAAGACATCGTGAATGCTTATACATGTATCTTTACTATTGAAGTCTGATTAGTAAAAGAAATGTTCAGATTCCTTTGTTAAGATGTTATGTGGTTCAATGCGGGGAAACAAGGGTTTTAAAGAAAAGAAAAGCAAAAAAAAGTTAAGGGTGTTCTTTGTGTCACATATAAGTCCTATCTTCTGCCCTAATCTCATGATTTGAAGAAATTGTGAGATCGGGGTGTAACAATCACAGTAGAAGCATGAGGTTCATGTTAGATCACTTGGAGTTAGATTCATGGGTGATTGCTCAAAGTTGAAGTGGATGTCTATTGGTATGTATGCCCAGAGAGCCAATCAAATGATAACTATAATGAGGCATAATGTAATTAATTGATATATATTAAAGGCTATTCCTTCTATTCTATTTTTTAGTTATTAGATAATGATATAAATGAATAGATTCCTAAAGTATGATGCTACTTGAAGATATATGTCTTCAGGTTGAGGACTTTGAACAATGATATCATATGTATGATAAAAGTGCATATATTCTTATTATGTCCCTAGTCAGATATTTTTGTGGAAGAAAAATAGACAACAATAATACGTAAGACTAGGGTGCTGACTAATGACGGAATCTCATTAGTCATGATATATGATGTTAAGAAAACCACATAGGTACTTGTTAGAGAATAGTGTATTGGACAAACCTAACTTAAGAGTGATACATGGAATCATTGAATTGTAGTAAAAATCAACTCTTAATGTGATAGTGGTGACTTTGGTTGTTGGAACTGAAGTTACTACACTCATCACATGTCATTTGATGGACTTTGACACCATCTAACGTGACCTTGAATAATGGTTGCTATAAATGTAACATCCCTGACCTGGGTTATGAGTTAACCCTAGGTGTTTTGCCTAAATATGTAATTAAATATTTGTGATTAACTCTGAGCATGTAATTAAGTTTCTCAGAAACATATATTTCAGTATTTGCTCCTTTTTATTTAAAGTTGTAGCATTGTTTTGATATACAGGGACCTATGTGCAATTTACCCAGTTAAAAGGGTTATCTTGCAATTTGCACATGATGAGATGTTCCTCTGATGTTGAGACATCATGAGAAATCTTTTTTAGCAAAGTTTGAGGGATTTCCCAAGCTAAGGCACCAATGTGCAGCTGTGGAAGCAATCCCGGTGCTTGAAACCCTAGTTTGGGGTAAAATGCAAATTACCCAAATTAAGGGATACAAATTGTGAAATATGTCATCTAATGTATCTTTTTAGACTCTTGCCATCATTTAGAGAATAAATGATGAGGGAGTCACCTCAATTGAATTATCAAGTTATGAGATATGCTTTGTGATTGAATAATCAGGGTATATGTGCAATATTTCTTTATGTATGTACCTCATTATTAGCTTGCTCTCCTTTACCTTCTTTTCCTAAGACCTTAAGAGAAGGTTTGTCCTTAGAATAAAGAGGAAGGGACGATCAAGTAAAGAAGGAGGGACCTAGTTGGAATTATGGACAACTTATGAACTAATGTTGAAAATCCTACCCCATGTATATAAGCTCTCCTTCCCTTAGTTGCAAGGGAACTTACTCTTCGTTCCCTTACTGTTTCATTTCACCAAAGACGACCAAGGACTGCCTTGGAGATAAGGAGGACGACCAAGGGGTGCAAGGTAGGTTTAAACCCCTCTTCTTGCCTAATTCCATGGTTAGAACTCGAATTTATGGTCATCTTCATGGCTAACTCTTGAAACCCTACCTTTCTAGCCATCTCTTTTCATCCTTCCTTGGAGTTTTCACCTTGGCCAACCTATGGGAACTCAAGGACGCCATTATAGCTTGGAGCTTGAAAGCTTGGAGCTCAAGAAGCAAGCTTTAGGCGGGTTTTATAACTCGAAACCCATGCTTTACTATGTGCATCTTTATATGCGGTTGGATGATAGCTCTTAGTGTTTCCCTACTTTTCCCTGCTATTTTGCAAGTAAATCCATGGGATATTCGTACTGTTCTTGAGCTAGGAGATGAAGGCGTGATTTCCAAGAAAAACCCACCGCTTTTCACTTCCTTAAACGGTCTCAAAAGTTTGCTCTCTCGGTCTCAAGACCGCGAGGTGAGCAAACGGTCTCGAGACCGCGACAGGGCAAACGGTCTCCAAGACCGTTTGGCCCCGTTGACCGAGCGTGGACCGTATAAGACACCTGTTCCTAATTATATAGGCTAATTACCCTCAAAATTTGGGAGGCTAACTCCAAAGGAATCGGGAGATATGACCTTTTTAAGTAACAACTTTATTTGAATTTATTCCTGCTTTTCAAACGGTCTGAAATTGCCTTTTTGGGCAAACGGTCTCAAGACCGTGTAAGGTCGTTGACCAGGCGTTGAACGTATGAGATTACTGCTCAAAATTATGTTAATTAACAACTCACCAAGTTTGATGGTCTAATTCCAAACGGGCTAAGAGTTGAAGGGTGAATACTAGGGCTAACCCTAGGTAAAATCAGTACTGAAATTATGGTGACCTAATTAGGGTTTTTAGGGTTGATTGACCTAAACGGTCTCAAGACCGTTTGGGGGTCACCAAACGGTCTCAAGACCGCGAGGGCAATCAACCAAGACCGTTTGGAGGTCTGGGGTCAAGGATAGTTGACCAATTGAAGGTACAATTACACCAAATTACATTGTAATAAAATATTGACACGATCATCAACTCAATGGGTCAGACCTTGATGAATTTGCACTAGAATCCAAAATTTGATGGGAAAACAGTCTCAAGACCGAGAGGACAATCACCCAAGACCGTTTGAAGGTCTAGGGTTGAGTAATTTGACCAATTGAGGACCCAATTGCAAATAAGTTATCAATTTAATCAAAATTCTGTTTTGTGACTCAATCATGGTTCAACCCCTATCAAATCACCTTAGATTTTGATGAAATCTTGGGCAAACGGTCTCAAGACCATGTGGGGTTCACCCACATGACCTCAAGACCGTTTGGGCCAAGTTTGGGCCCAATTGGAGCTCAATTGAAGGTTTCAACCTTGTGTTGATGCACATTGTTGAGTGTTGATGGGTGAACATTGATAGATCCTAATTGAATCGATTTCAATCATAATTGGTCAACAATTGAGGGTCAATTGAATGACCAATTGGTTAAGCATAACCTTAATTAACCCAATCCATAGGTGGTCAACATAGATGGGACCTTTTGAAGGCTTCAACCTCGATTGACATTATCGGTTGCATCTTTGAGTCTTGATTGGAGGACCAAGCGGCTGAGACCATGAGAGCCTCGCGGTCTCAAGACCGTGAGAGGGCTCGCGGTCTCAAGACCGTGAGGGGGCTCATGGTCTCAAGACCGAGAGGAGGCTCGCGATCTCAAGACCGTGAAGGGCCTCGCGGTCCTGAGGTCAAACTAGCTAAACGGTCTTCATGACCCTCGCGGTCTTAACCTCAATTGGAGTCTTCGCGGTCTTCGATGCATGATGGCTCGCGGTCTTGGATGCATGATGGCTCGCGGTCTTGAATGCATGATGGCTCGTGGTCTTGGAGTTAGAAGGAGGATCGCGGTCTTGGAAAGTCAAAGTGGGCAAACGGTCAACACTTTCAACCGATCTCAACTCAATTGATGATTAATGATTAAAATCAATCAATGTGATTCAAGGTTGACCTCATTCAATCATTTGATGATGTAAATGGTTCAATGTTGCCCAAATCAAACCCTAACGATAATATAGGATAGTAAGGGGTTATTTGACTAAGGTTTTTGACCATAATGATGATCAATGGGGTGAATTACCAAAATACCCCTGAAGGGTCAATTGAGTTATACCTTGCTCAATTCAAACCCTAATTACATGAGAATGATGTTTTTAGTCATAATGACTCTATCCGACTTGATCTAGTCTAATGTTACCATCAACCATTAGTATGATGAAAGAGAGAGTACTCTAGAGAGAGAAAGTACCCTAGAGAGAGAAAGTAACTCTAATCACATAATGGTGATGCCTTTGGCTATGTTAGCCTATGATGACTCAATCTAACCTGTTTTAGAGTGATGTTGACATCACCTAACATTATGATGAGAGAGAAAGTACTTATAGAGAGAGAAAGTACTTCTAGAGAGAGAGTACCCTTTTTAAGTGGAAACTCAAGTAAAGCATCTCCAATGCACATAAGTGAGCATAATTAGGGTATGGTCCACCTGGGTGAGGTCATAGAAACCCTAATTATGATAAATGATGAACCTTTAACTAATCCAAGAGCATCAATGAAGATGTTACTCATACATGATGATGTTATGAGTTTAATTCACCTGGATGTGAATAGTAAACCCTAATTCAAGGGTAATGGCATGCTTTTGAGTATTAAACTCTATTTGATTTGAATTAAAGATTTAACTCTTATCACAAGAGTAGGAAGTACATTCCTTATTGTTGTATTACCTTTATCAGATGTATTAACCATGCAGGTTCTGATATGAAGGTAATCATATCCAGGTATGGATGTTGATGTTATATTCATTAAAGGCATGCTGTTAGCCTTATGAATAAGTAAAGTAATCTGATGCCTTGCCAGTGGCATCCTATGCTGATAATGGGCTATGAGAGCCATGAATACCATCAAGGTCATGCCTTAGAGATGACTTGTGATGAGGATAATGAGAAATAATGATTGATATGAGTTAGGCCTATTACATTTAGTATTCTTCTTTTATAGCTGCTATGCTACTGTTATTGTTTGAAGAACAATGTATGCTGTTAAAGAATACTGAATGTACCTAACTAATCAAGTATAATGTAGAGCCCTGATCATAGATCCATCATTGTCAGAAATTAAATGATGGTGAAACAGGTTTTCCTCAGGGAACTCTTGGAGCACATACTTTTGAGTATGTGGGGTACATGGATGTGTAGAACCTTACATCCTAGTGTAGGAAAGTGATGTAGATGTGTAATCCATCCATCCTTCACTATAATTCCATACCGTATCAGTGGTAGGTAAACATGAAACCTCCTGATGATGAAGAAAGCACAGATTTCCGTATCAGTGGTAGGTAAATATGAAACCTCCTGATGACGAAGAGAGTACAGAACGCCACTGTGACTCTAGAATAGAGAAGGACCAGTTTACCCTGGTGAGCTATAGTAGTAGAGACACGAGATGTCCTACAAGTGATCCTCTTACTGACTGAGGAAGGTGAAGGTCATGAGAATCTGACTCTCTTAATGACCTATGTATGATACTGATGTGACTTCTCAGCGATCAATTGGAGTATGAGTGGTAAGCCTCATCTCTACAGGGCATAATGTTGTTTGTAAAACATAATCAACCATGTAGTATAACTTGTTAGAGATAACTCCAAGTTAGTTGATTGATGTTACATTGCAATAGTGTCTATATTCTCCATATCTCCTAAATGGTTGAGATCTTATTATACCTGCAACTGTTATAGAATGCTTTGAAGGCTTTACTGTTTAAGATATTCTTTGATGTTATAATAAAGCTTCTGGCGAAGAGTTATAACTCTCGCTGGGACAATTATGTATAATTGTCTCACCCCGTAGGCTTCAACTTTTTAGGTGGATGTCAGAGACGAAGGAACCAGCCTACAGGTGATCAGTCTCAGCAGCAGCACCAGGGGCAGAAGTAATCTCAGGTGGAGATTGTCCTGCCATATGGTGTAGTTAGAGTCAGTCCTATGTGTCCTCTGTACTCTCAGGTCTTGGAGTCTTTTGTATAGTGATCTTGAGATTTTGTATCTTGATGTATATAATTACTCGAGAAGTAATTATCCTGAGATGTAAACAGTTTATCTCTCTTTATGAAAGAAGCTTTTATGGATCCAAGTTCTTGTCTCGAAAAGTTTTAATTTCCCGTGATTTTTGTCTTCCGCTGATTACCAATTCGCTTCCGCTACGTTTTAATCGTGTTTAAATCTTTGTTTGGAGATCAGAGCCCTCAATAAAGATGATTCTTGGGTACGCTGTGACACATGGGGATTGATTGTAAGTGATGTAGATGAGATTTATCCCTCCTTTTAGAGATGATATCTTAGACACTTGATAAGAAAAAATAAGAAAGACCTGGCTATGCTCATGTGAGTCAATATGTAATATTGAGCTCATGGGTATCACAACAGTCTTCTTTGGTTCAAGAAACATGGATTGAGTATTAAGAAGTTGATGATTCCATTACTCGCATTCAATCTAGATATCAGTGAGAAAGGAACTATACGATCATGATAACACTAATCATAATTGTAGGTTTAAGTTGTTCTCCAACTTTTCAATCACCTAGGTAGTAATGATGTGTTGCTAGATACCGCTCATTGTTTGTGATATCATAATTTAGTTATGAACATTCACTGCCAGCTTAATTTGAGACCTATAGGGTCACACACATAGGATGCACCTAAAATAGGAATTTACTCACATATAAGGTTTGACTTGGTTACTAAATTATTTAGGTAATCAACTTAAACATTAGTGGCTAATAGTTGGCTGACGGGGGTGTCCAGTCGATCGATTGGAAAGTCCAGTCAACAAACTAGTCAATCAGTAAGTATGGATCAAGGATTGATGTTGACTTCAATGCGTGCATTAATAGTTACATTCAAAGCCAATATGTTTGTGAATAGAAAAAATAGTATCGATTGACAATACTATCTAGGATCAACTCATGATTTATAGCAGCTAAAAATTCAAGAATTTTGTCTTCTGGTGTCCCTATGTTTGAGGAAACCCTATCCCATCCCCTCTTACATAGGAGCAATGGACAAGGCTCTCAGTATAAGTCTCTTGATCTCGACATTGTGGAAACATGATAGCTAGAGGCATCTTACCCATAAAAGGGAGTGATAGCCAAAGGGGAGTAAAGTTGATGTTAGCACATTAAACAACACGAGGGACAACTTCTTCTCATCAATTCTAAAAGAACAATACAGAATTCTTGATGGTACAGATAGACTACATAGAGCTGTGGAGGCTATTTCCATCAGGCTAGGAGGACGTTGTCAACTGCCGCTTGTAGTGCTACACTAGGAGGTTGTCGCCGACAACAGTCTGGGTGCTGCTTGAGAAAGATGTAAATTGTTGTAAGAATTGTCGCTAGACTTGCTCCGGGACTAGGTATATGGTTTGTGAACCCTCCATTCCAATTCATAGTTATTGACGTGATCCGCTGGTTATGGGAAATATGGCTAATTTTGTTATTTACGATATCTCATTTGCCATATTTTCCTACAGTAAGAAGGCCTGATTATGAAGGGAACATTCAATGTGCCATACTAACATTCATTCTAGAGTGATGATTTTAAGCGTTTGATGTGCTCATGTCTTGGGTTATGCTGGTGTTTACATGTTATTTAGAATGTTATAATGAAGTATTTTTTACTTGTCAATTTGCACTAAGTTTATATGTCAATAGTTTCTAGTTTATTTTTATCTCTCACTTTTACTCCATCTTTTCTTTTGCTGTAAGTTGGGTTTGTGATCATACCAACCAAACCATTTATATGTATTTTAAAATAGGAACAAATAGTGGAGACCATCAACCAGTGACGCCACGATGGGGGGAGGGGGGAAGCTGGGGCACGTGACCCCCTCAAAATTTGATATTTATGAGTATATATATTATTTATATGGTATCAAAGTTAATATTTATTTTTATATATTATCTCTTTCGCATAATAATTAAATTATTTTAAAGTTAAAAACTCTCTATAAATAATTTCATTACTAATACGATTTTAAATAAAGAATCACAAATAAAAATACATCAAAATAGGATAAAGTTAATAAAAATCAATAAAGTTTCTTTATTTTATAATTATATCTTAATTTTCCATAGATAATGAATTTTTTTTATTTAAAATATTAATAATTGTATCAAAAATACATACATAAATGTCAACTTTTTCTGCAATTTCCATACAGTGTATTCGGTCGAGTTTTAATAAAGGTAACTCGACCGATTGGGTAAAAGACAAACTAAAATTTCAAACCATCGGTCGAGTTTGTCCAGAGGAAACTCGACCGACCAATGAAAGTTGTGTTTGGTCAGTAACCCCATCGGTCGAGTTCTGTGAATGCACAACTCGACCGATGCACTCTTCAGAGAATTGATCCTAGTGGATTGATCGAGATTGTAACTCGACCGATTGACTCCATGTGATCAATTTTCTAAAGTACATCAAAAGTGATTAAAACTTGGTGTTAAGTGTCCCAATCAATTTTTTCATCTTAGTTACAAGTCATATCATCAATACAAGTGATTACAAAAACCTTCTAAGGTCATTTACATGGATTTCCTAAATTACACACTTGTATAGCTTTTGACTTGAATTGTAGCAATTTAGGGCTGGAGTGATTTGATCCTTTTTATGTACATAACACCTGAAATCAATCTTGAATACACATATTAGATACATATGAATGGAATGGTTAAGTCATTATCAAAATATGGACAATGTATAACCTCTAGGTCAACATGTGTTTCATAGGCCTTCTAGGGCTTTGGATGGATTTTATTATTTCTCTACAAAAGTCAATGAAAACTAGTAAAAACTCCAAATAAAAGAGAGAAAAGCTAAACTAAAATATTGATTTTAAAATAAAGTAAAAATAATGAAATTTTTGACATATAAATTTATAATTAACATGGATAAATATACACTTACCATCAATCTTTACATTAAAGACTAAACGCACATCAAGGTCCTAAAAGGAATTTTTTCTTCCTTGTGTGTATCCTACTTTTTCTTCAATGTTTTTATTCATTAATATACTCTCTAACAAGTATATTCCTTTTCTAAATATTTATATGTAGAAAACATACACCTATTTCTAAAGTTTGAAACCCATCCACCATAAAATATGTTGACTTGATGCCACTAATGAAGATTATGGTGTGGGAATTTCTTGATAGCTTACATGTACTATTTGTGTGCCTAGATAGAATTTCTCGATCATATTTCTTAAAACCTGATTCTTGAGTTAGTATCTCTATATTTTTGCTGGGTGAAGAACTTCTTTAGAAATGAAGTCAAGACCATGTCTTTAATTTTGATGGATCCTCTCTTTAAGCCTTGAATCCACTACTTTTCCCTAGATCTGAATGATAAGGAATAAGTGAACACATATCCAATCCTTATCCACCCTGTGAATCTTGACCACATCACTAAGTTTCAAAAGATTATCGACTAATTTCATATTCTTCATTGATGAGACCTAAAAATTGATTCTACAAAAAGAAAACTATCAAATCAGATCTAACCAAAAGTCGTAAGTTGTTATTGTGAGTTTTATGGTGGAAAATGAGAATCGTCTTAAGGTGCAATAACGGTTAATGTAAATTCGGTCTTTCCATTTCTCTGGTGTCATTGGAACTGATTCTTTGTTGAAATTGCTTCAATTTCATCGTCCATCAAGTCGTAAAACTACTTTGAAGTTTTTGTGAACTTCACATTGTTGCACTCACCTACACCAAGTTCTCACCATTCATGATTTCAACGGAAGCTAAGAAGTGAGTTCATATCACTACATAATACTGAAAGGATTGAATATGTATGTAGAGAGATTATGAGGAGTCACTAAATTGATAGAATTACATTGTATGAAATTGGCAAGTTTAAACTGATAACTAGACAACTAAGGGAAAAAATGACTTGTATGATTGGAGCATCACACTTGCAGGCTACAATATAGCCACGATTGGACTAATCAACTTGAATATGGTGAGCAAGGTCAACTCCTCTGGGAATCCATGCAATTGAAGTCAAAGTTAAACTTATCACCAAACAATCCAAAAGTTGAACAATTGTTAAGGTTGCTGCTGAAATTATCCTAGCACAATCTACCCAGAGTTGATTTTCTTAAGTGTACTCTATAAACAACCAAGAGAATAAGTAGCACCTAGGAATTTGAACAATCGTTGTGTCACAACTGATTATCATAAAAGAAGTCTAATATTATATCTTCAGAAAATCAGATTAGAATTTTTTTTACAATTATACTAAAATAAGAATTAATTCTTATATGTATTCAGTCACCATCAGAGGCGGAACAAAAAAAAATTATACATCAGGATTCAAACCTACGCAACCTACATAATCAAATGCGCATAATACTACTCTATCTAGTTATTTCTTTTGTTTAGCATACTGCGAACGCAATCTGTATATAAATTTTATTAGTATATTCCAGTTTATATAAGTACATTTTAGTGTTTTTCTTGGGAGAGGGGCCACCAGTGAGGTGTAAACATGGAGTAGTTTGTACCTCACACCTGAACTGCAAGACTTAATCTGAATTGACAATTTTAATTGCGTGTGTAAAAGGATAACAAAAATGCAGCATATTCCTTTCTCATTTGGGAGCGCAACAAATTTAAACTCGTTGGACCTGTATCGACCAGAATTTAAGATAAATCCGTGGGTGGATGTCAGGCTGTGGATCATGAAAGTTTGTCTTTTACTTAAAACTAGTGAACACACACGTGCACATGCACGTGACATATAAAATTTGTTGGAAATGTGCAAAGAGACGACTCGTCCGTGAAAGGGTCCCTATGGTAAAATATATTTGTGTTGGTTGTTTGAAAGGAGAAAATCAAGGAACTATTTTTGTGGGATGGAGAGAGAAATACAAAATTAAAGATAATAAAAGTTAATAGGAGAGTGTGAGAATAAATATTTGTAGGAGTAAAATTCCTTGAAAAAAGGAGAGAAGAGAGTGAATCAAGGAGAGCGCAACATCAAACTCGCTCTTTTTATAGTAGTATAGATAGAGCCCCTGTAGGTTATTTGGATCGTGTCAAGTTTGACTTTTACTTAAAATAGAGCCCATGCTGGTTATTTGGATCATTTCAGTTCGACTTTTACTTAGAATAGAGCCCCTGCTGGTTATTTGATATTTGGTTGGCCGACGGGAGAGAGACTATTGATCTAACTATCCATCTATCAACCCAGTCCTTGGACTTTTGGTTGAAGGAATACGCATGGTCGTGGTTGCCAGCCACCCTACCCGCCTCTTGGCCTTTACGGTAATTTTTTTAGTCATCTTCCTCTCCCAGCACATCCACTTGTGCATCGCCGGCCGACCGGAGATCTCATACGGTAGTTTGGCTAATGATCGGACTCCCTGCAAAGTGGGAACAAATGACCCCAACTGTAGGGAGAGTTCCGCAAAGGCGAACTCCTACAATAGGGGGTGCAACGCTATAGAGCACTGCGATCGGGACAACAATGGAGACATTATTGAGGATGATGATGCGATCCAAGTACCTGACCTACCAGTGTAATAGAACAACGTGCGTCCCTCAACGACATATGTGTGACATGTATATGCACATTTTTGATATTTGTTAAATGTCCATTTGTTAGGAGTTATTCTATTTGTTGTCATTATCTTTAGTTTTTTTTTAAATATTCCCATCGCTACCTCTCTAGAGGGAAGGAGGAGAAGTAACTGAGAATTACCATGTTCGATCAACCAAACCACGAGATGAAGACATGTTCATCCGTTGTATCAGATCTGTAAGAGGAGGTAACATCATGCATCTTATATTATGCATGTTCCGTTAGAAAATCACCGTTCTTGAGAAAATAACTAAGTCATTCCCACCAGTACATCTTATGGTTAAGGTCCTGTAGAGCCCAGATATGAACTGCAATATTGAGTCACTGACTACCATATCTATTTTTTTATTTTTTACAAGGTTCAAACCAATGTTATTTACGGGATATCAAAAATACCATTAATTGTTTTTTATAATGATTATATAAAATATCCATATCTATAATTAATAGTATACTTTTATTAAATGTCAAATATTTTATATCACATATAAATAATTAAATATACAACAAATATAGCAAGTATATAATTGTATGGGTAATAAAAAAACAAATATAGATATTTGTTATTAATTATATACTTTATAAACTGTCAGATACTTTATATAATATATAAACAATTAAGTATGTAAAAAATAATGAAAGTACATAGATAATGACGAGAAAGAAAATTGATATACATGTACATGGATAATGGGGAGAGAGAAAACTGATATCTATAATTAATGGTATACTTGATGAGATATAAAATATTGTTATATTATGTATAAATAACGAAACATATAACAAATGGAGTAAGTACATAATTTCATATGCATCTTTTACTTGTGCAATTGTATATGCTGATTACTTTCTATTATAGGTTAATGCATGCTAGTAAACGTAAAGTAAATGAAAAATGATAATTTCTTAATAGTACATGGTGTCATATTATATTTTTTAGTAATTTTTAACAAAATATTTGTATTATTTTGAATTTTTATACATCAATAAATATTTGTTAAAATACTGTAATATTGTGTCATTATGAAAGAACCCTCGAAATTATACTACTATTCACAAGTTATGCAAATATTATTTCTATAAATTATAAATATTATTTCATTTTAATGTCAAGGTTAATGAATTTTGATATTTTCTTAGTTTCCAATGCGATATAGAAATAACTATCTTTAAAACTTAGTGAATAAGAAATTGTCATAAGATCTACTACTTTATCAGGTAAAATTAATAAATAAGTTCAACACCATCATAAGTATCTTTATTTAACTTTAAACTATTATAGTATTAGATTTCTTGATTTATATATAATAACAATAATTTCCACACGGTACTACTTATAAATTCATTTCTTAACTTTATGTTACTTTTTAATTACTTTATTTTCAAACTCGTCAGGTAGGAAATTATTTATGTGATCTTGAAAGCTAAATAATAATCCATACAATCAATATTGATCATTAAATTTATGTGGTTTTTCCAATAGAGAGAATTAATATAAAAGAATAGTTGGTATTATACAAAAATAAAAAATATTTTCAATGCCGGTGGCCATGATTTCAAACTCATCTTAAATGAAAAAAAAAAGATCCCAAATGTATGTTGAATGTTATAATATATATACTCCTAAGCAGTAATACATATACATAGAAGATTATTTTAATCAGATCTATAATTAAGTACTCAACAAAGTGCTGAGCTATGTCTTCAAGCTTGTTTTTTTTTATTTAAGACACATCTATTTTTCTCATTAGATTCAAGTAAATAAGTCAATAACATGTCTATACCCCATTTGTCTCATGGTGATTATTTGAATTTTTACAAGTGCCCCCCACCCCCTCATGAGGAGGCTGGCTCTACCACTGCCAATAAAAATTTGTATCCTACAATTTTTCTTAAGTACCGTCTTTATGGGAAAGGAAAGCATTTTTAGTGGTACCTCTCATCCTAAGTAAACATGGATTTGATAAATAAAAGGCATCAAAAGCATGGATTAGTTTTTATCCATATTGTTGTCTTCGAACATTTGCCCAATTTGAAGAAAAAAAATGTGTGTTCGATACTTTGGTGGAAAAACCTTTGATGCAATGTAGAGATGATGATAACACGAAATCAGATGTAAGGAGTGGTTCTTTCATCGGGGAGCATAATGAATGTTAGCAAACAAAAATGCACTAAAAATAAGATTCTAAATTTCCTTATAATATGGTGGCTGACTTGAATCTAGCTCGAGTGTCAACGTCATTATACGAGTCTGACAGAGAGTTCACAAATGTACAATTCTATGTATAAATTTAGCCCACACACGCTTAACGATCATAATATGGATTTCTTATATTCTTACCTAGACCTGGTATAAGCCAACCCAATTCTTAAATTTCGTCGTGATATAAAATTTAAATACTTCAATAAAATCTAATAAACCAAACATAAATATTTCAGATACATGATTTAATATATCCACCAAACCAAACATAAATATTTCAGATACATGATTTAACATATCCACCAAACCAAACATAAAATAATAGCATGTGAGGATTTTAAAAGTTCTAGAAACGAACAATCATATATCTATGAAATCTATGATTATTAAAAATCCAGAAAAATCTACGCTACCAAACCTGCCCTAAGAGACGTTTCACTCTCCACATATTAAAATAGAAGAGTAATATTAAATTCTTAAGCAAGAGTTTTCCAGCAAATTAATAAACTATATAGAGATACACATTTAGAAAATCTAAAAATCTGGAGACGGTAACATGGTCAACATACTAGCTTGATGATCCCTGAGGCTTATGATCACTTTAGAGGAAAAGATAATAGTTATTACAGAAAATACCAAAAAAACTATCTATATTGTTGCATATAAGTATCAATATATCTGCCTCTCTGATTCACTAGGATTTAATAAAGAACTAGTTTGATCTGCTAGAAAATTAAACACATGTACTATTATCAAGGAAATAGGTTGTGTGACTACTTCAGCATTGGGAAACAACTACTGTTGCTCCCATATCATATTAGGGGCAGTTATTCAAGGTTTCTCCGTGGCCCGCCAAACAAGAACCTGTTATAGTTATAGAAATCGAACCGTGTGGTGTAGTATTCTGGCTCGAGGTCGACTTGGTAAGGAGCAGGTGGTGGCACAAACTTGCCGTTGAGGAGTTGGACCTCGAACCAACTGATGGCGGCTGAGCGGCAGTACCCTTCATCCGACACGTGGTTGCTCCCCATGCCCGTGGCGGTGTGTGGAACTTGCATCAGCCTGGTGCTGTACACGTCCCCGCCGAACTGCACTACGTCGGCGTGGTTCTTGAGGGTGTTCAAAATCTCCGACGGGAAGTAGCCGATCCACTCGTTCCAAATTATCAGGTGCCAATCGTTCGTCTTCACGTCCTGGCGTAGTAGAATATGGGTGTGCATTAGAACGACTTGGTTTAGCTGCAGCCATGTATATATGCATAGCTAATAGCTTATCATTTGGTGCATGCTTCGTTTTTGCACTTACTTTTGAGATGTTGCATTTGAAGCTGAGTGCAGATTTTGCGTATATGGATGTCGGGGTTACAGCAGCGCCGATCCCGATGAGTTTGCTGGTCTGGACGAATCCCGGACATAGGAAGTTGAAGCAGCCGTGGGTCGTCTTCCCGTCATCCGTCTAACGGCGATTGAGTCACAGCACAACATTATTGAAAACGATTACAATTATAATAATAGTATTATGCTAGAACAGACGTGATTCAGAGTTCAGGCTTTCGCTATCATGCTATCGTGACAGTTGGATGAAAAAAAAAAGAAGTTTACTGTATGCACGCGGAGTGAGGGGCGCGGGGTTATTAGTTACCGTTGAAATGTTTCATTTGATTATAATTAAATCAGTAATGAAAAAAAATATTTTACATGTGAAATCAAACTTCAGTTCTAGCACATTGCTGGTAAAAGTATCTCTCCTTACCTTCCAGTAAGTGAATAACCGCAATCTTTTCCCACCAATGGAAGGGTTCACCTGTATGAACGCGGAGTGAGGGAAGTGGGGTTATTATCTACCGTTCGAAATGTTTTCATTTGATAACCAATTTCTGACGAACTAGCTAGTCGTGTAACTAGTTCAAGATAAGTATATGGTAAATTAATTACCATCAAGCCTGCCTCGATGGAATCGGTGCTGCCCGGCCCGCCCTGGA